>OV281305.1:5007500-6257500 GCA_923062465.1 Acleris sparsana | reverse complement strand
GCTGCAGCAGCGCCTGCAGGTCCTCCTGCGTGACGGCGGGCTGCGCGGGCGCGGCGGGCGGGGCGGGCGGTCGCGGGCGCGGCGCCTGCTTGTAGGGCGGCGGCGGCGCGAACTCCTGCTGGTAGGCGGGGTCGGGGAAGCGCGGGCGCAGCAGCGCGGCGGGCGCGCGGTAGGCCGAGGGCGAGGGCGCGGGCGCGGGCCGCGCGGGGAAGGCGCGCCGGATGTACGTGGGCCGCGGCGCGCGCGCAGCCCCGCCCGCGCCCGGCGGGGACAGCCGCGGCGCCGGCGGCCGCGCCGCGCGGTACTCGAACGGCGCGCGACCCACCGCCAGCTCCATCTGAAAACAAAACAACACACATTAACATCACTTATTACTAAACAAACATCAGTATCAACATCAGTATTACTTTTAAAATTACTGGTTACAAGAACAATTTAACATAGTTAAACTTGGGAAATCCAAGATAAGTAATCCGCTGGGAGGAAGATGCAATTGCTACTATCAAAGTCCATCATTAGATTAATTAAACACCATAATATTTGCTTGTCCCTTTTAAGTCATTCCAATTAAGAAAATTGATTTTAAAAATATACTAACTCCCACAGAAAACATTTAAAAAAGAACCATTCCCAATATAACAACTCCAACAATATTATTAAAAATAAATCAAAGTATACACAATCAATTTTAATGCGTTTTTTACCATGTATTTACAATCTCTTCTGAAATGTTGACATGTATAATTCATAGACAGGTAAATAATATAAATAATACCAAGTGTGTATATGTACCTGTCCATCCTCAAGCCTGTCCAGCTTGGCGGTGTGCGGCGCGGGCAGCTTGGGCCGCGGCGCAGGCGCAGGCGCGTCGTTCTGCAGCAGGTTGACGAGCAGCGGTGAAGACATGGCGACGTTGGGCGGCGCGGGCGACGGCGGCGGCTTCGCGGGGTACGGGGGCGGCGGGCCCGCGAACGACGTCGACGGACGCACGAACTCCGCGCCCGGCCGGATGGACGACGCCGGCCCGGGGATTCCTGTGGACAATTACATGAATAATATGAAAATGCTGAAGTAGATTCCAAGATCTTGTTCACTAAACACACTTTACGAGAGGTTCCACAAATGAAATGAACTAATATTTGTTAGCTGTGTTAAGTAAATGTCACCCTAATAAAAATTTATCGTTTTTTTAACCCATTAACTGTGTTTATTTCAGTCTTGTAATCTTTACAACGTTAATTTAAATGGTGCTTATAAAGATCAGTTCAAAAACCAAACGAGCGGTAATTTAATTTTTCGACGGTTGATTAATTAAAGAGACAGGTAACATAAACAGTACTAAAAGAATAATTGGTTGGTTATTTAATTCTAAATTGTATATAATAATTAAAAATATAAATGGGCGGTAAAAAAATATGAAATGGACAGAGAGTGGTAAAAATCGAACGTCACTTTCATTGAAAAGCTGCCACGCTTTACTTCCAAGAGGGGCGTTGACGGTTAGATAAAAACGTTAAAAATACTTTAAAAAAAAGAGCGGATCGCCTAGGAATAGGGGCCTCGTATAGCGGGGAACTGTGAACTTAGTCGAAAATCGGAGGTAAATTCAAAAGCGGAAGCCGTAATATATTGGTCTTGATAAGTTTTAATTTGACAATTGTTTATAACAATCATAAATCGTACAACTCGGCCTAATTATTTTTGCTCTTTTTAAATTATATACTATGGGCAAGTAATACATTTTAACGCTTAATTTCTTACCGACCAATCCCGATTCGTTATCTGCCCAATTCAGTTATTTAATGCTCAATTAATTATACAATTGCCAAATAGTTATTTATGTGACTGGTGCATAATGCATTAATACACGAGTGTGGTTTTATGAAACGAGCCAATAGGTGAGTTTTATAATAAGATCACACGAGTGTTTTAATGCCTAATTATGCGTACAGTCGCATACATAACTTTATCTACATGCATATCATAAGTTTTCTACAATATGTGAGAAAATTGTATCATGTTGCTTTGTATCTTAAAGAACCTGCATCTTAATGTTCACTTTAAAGTTTCGGTGACCGAAACTTTAAAGTGAACATTAAGATGCAACTACATCAATAACCGATACTTTAATGACATGTAATACTTTAATATTAACATTAAAGTGCAACCACAGATACAGGTTTCTTAATATAGGCTGTTTGCTTATCGTTTCTAAACATTATAATAGGGAAGTTATGATATGGATGTAGATAAAGTAAAATATATAACTGCCGCTTTAAATCAGTGTCTTTATATTATACAAATTCATACTTTAATCCACCCATTCAATCCATTTGTGGCATCTTTTGTAAAACAACCTGTCTGGTGGATCAAGATGCCCATACTTATTACTTATATACAAATACATACATACTGAAATGTAGATATGAATAGATAGAAATGTCCATACTCATCACTCGAATCTCTCCCCTGGCGGGGTTCGACCCACCCACAACCCTCGACACAGTAGGCATTATAACATGCTGCAACATTTTCTATCTTCCATATTCCATATCATTGAGGTTTCATTGGCACTAATAACTGAAAATTTGATTCTGAACAACCTATCCATACATGTTTCTAACATTGGCTAATCTTTATGGCGTCTTTACCTAAAATCGCCTTGACTTTCCTCATACCGCCGCATAACGGAAAATCCCATCAGTGAAAGGTCAGTGGGATTTCCTACTTTATCTTTTCTTCTATAAGTCCCATTGTGTCACCCACCCAAGCGCTTCAAACTCACAGTAGTACTGGAATGTTAGGTGTACATTTCGAACAAGCAAAGATTACTCTACAAATCCAAGGGCATGACTCTTTTCAGGAATGTTCCATAAATCTTCACGCCCTACATTGAAGCTTTATGTTGACAATGTACTATAGGACCATTGTAGGCGGCAATTTGCCTGTACATTTATCATGAGTAACGCTGAGGAGTAATCTTCCTGCACCTCTGAACCTTATCAAGTTGTTCACAAATGAAGTTGTGGTCAAATGCTATTCGAAGCAACATCATCATCATTATCATCACATCAGCTGAAAGACGTCCACTGCTGGTCATAGGCCTTCCTAGTGTCGCCAGACGTGGATATTTGGGGACAATGGATACGTCTTAATTTACCCTTAATCGGGACGTCAATCGTCCCGATTTTCAGCACATCGCTAGAACGATCATAAATAAGATAACTGGTGGTCAAAAACGGTACGCGATATTTGTCATTGTGAGACGGTTGTAAGTCGTGCGATTTTTGAACTGCATTATTTGTACTGTACCGATTTGAATGCCCAGGTCTGTCATGTTTTATTATTACAGTCCTGATTTTTGTAAGACTAGACCTGGCAACACCAGGCCTTCCACAAGAATCTTATAAGAAAACTTATCTTATTAACTCACCTAAAGTATTCTCCTTTCGATGTATAACCCTGGCTTGCGTCATGCTGCCGAAGGGGAATTCACACCGGTCCGAGGTGGGCGTGGGGATGTTCTGGGGTATCTTCCCGTCCATGGGGCAGACGGTGTTGGGGGACTTGAAGTTGTCGCGCTGGGCGGGCGGCTCGGCGCTGGTGGACGCGCCGTCGTCCGCCAGCAGCCGGCCGATGCTGCCGAGCCCGGCCAGCAACTCGGCGTTGGGCTGCGATCGGGAGGTGCTCGCATCTGGGAAGGACGCTTCGTATTAACGCTTTGTTATAATGTTAACTAGTACGTCAATAAGAAACTTGCTCATGATGGCTTTGCTGCTTAGTTTATTTCTAGCCCACAAGGAAAGTGACGCCTTGAGCGAGATTTATGAAAGAGCCCTGGAGTAATTATGATAAGGTGTGGAGGAGAGATCTTGAAGCTCCATAAAGTCGAAAAAGTGGATTGGGAATGAGAAACCCCAAAGCAAGCAAAACCTTCATAAATTATTCTAGACATTCCATCAACAAAAAGTTTAAAGGCGAATTATAAGCACAAACGCCTGACAGTAAGTATCTATACATTGTGTTGCCAACTAAGATGGAACCTATATGCTAGTTGACATCGCGGTAATTTCACCAATTGTGTTATACCTACACTGGAATAACAACGTGAACACTGCTACTCGGCGGTAGGTAGGCTGGTTCTAAACCAAGGAAGTGTATCCTCGACTTCATCACTTATCAATTGGATTGCCACCCAGTTATGTGGTGTTGTGTGTATGTGCTCGTGGTTACCGTCGGCGTCGGTGTTGATCCTGAGCTCGGTGCCGTGCGGCAGCCGCAGCGAGAGCGCGGCGTCGCCGTCGAGCTGCACGGAGAGGATGCCGAGCGCGCGCAACTGCGGCGCGCCCGCGGCCGCCAGCGCTCGCAGCCGCGCCGCCGCCGCGCGCGGCACCGACAGCGTCACGCGCACTGAGTTCCACGGCTCCACCTTTACAACAATATCGCATCAATTTTCGGTATCGAAAAAAATAATTAAATCGCGATATGCTGTCAAACATTCTTTATACTAATCTAGCTCTGAGTGTAATATTATAATATATTAAAAGCTTTCGCCCGCGAATACGTCCGTGTAGAAGTCGTTTATCGCTGCTCCCTCGGGAACTGTCAAATTTCCGGGATGACACTATCCTCTTTCACCAATATATGTGCCAAGTTTCATCCCAATCTGTACAGTGGTTGAAGCGTGAAAGACGGACAAACGTACAACCACACCTTCACATTTATAATATTAGTATGGATAGGTAACTTTACTCACTCCCTAAACCTAGTTCGATTTTACTGTTTTCGATTTTTTTTTATTTAACTAGAAAAACTAGATCAGTAAGATTTCCTTTCCAAGAAAATATTTCGTGAAAGCAAATTAAAAAAGAAAAAAACGGAAATAGGAGAGAAATGATATCGCATTTTGTATGGTAATTTTCAGTTCCACAATCCTCTTTTTATCGGAAAACAGAACTTATCCAGAAAGAAAATACGGGAAAAGTATTAAAAACATGAAATATGTATATTGAAAATGTAAATAGAAATATAACAATTATAATTACACTTTATCTGACTGACTCCCCTTAAATTATGATTAGTTGGAACTTGGTTATCTTTATTTAAATAAAACTGATAATTATTGTTTTCAAATTCATTCATCTGTTCCGTACTTACTATAACTATATTATCTATTTTTTAATGACTCTTGGAACTTTATCATTGTTTATTTAATAGTGATTCTTCTGATCATTTATGCTAAAATATACCAGTTTAGAATCAATAAATATTAGTACATTGAATATTTTTATTGTATTGTACATTGTTGCACAGGCTAGAAAGTACACAATAGACGGACGAATCATGTACGACCTATTACCCTTTCCACCTTCTTTCCACTGCGGCAGACAGTGCTTTTAACGACTTTAGAGGAAATATATAAAACAAAAAACCTGGCAAGAGCGTGTCGAACCATGCTCAGTGTAGGGTTCCGAAGCCGTTACTACAATCAAATAAGACCTCGCGACAAAATTAACTATGCCGTTGGAAAACTGTTATCTCCATACATCGACATAAGACCGCAAATAAGTTTTGGGTAGGTATAAACATTAAAACCGTTTGTAACTTGAGAACCAATGAAGTCTACTTAGTCGTTATATTTTTCCTATTAAATTCATTATATGTGCTTTCATTGGGGATATATTTCTGTTTTTTTGTATTTATAGTTTTGGCTGAAAGGGGGGGGACACTTGACTCTAACAGAAATTAGCGCTTTAAAGCTGAATATTTCATAAACGGATTCCTTAATCGAAAAATCGTTTGCACAAACCCGCAATATTTTTGAAACACCTATCCAACGATACACAACATTATGGGGTAGACGAGAAAAAAATTAGATCCCCACGTTACGTGCAGGGGAGGTACACTTTTAAAAAACACTTTTCTATATTTTATTTTACCACTTTCTTGGCGTGACGTGACTAATATGTATATTCAAGCCAAATTACAGCTTTCTAGTACGAAGGGTCTCTGAGCTAGGCTGCGGACGGACAGGCGGACGGACAGGCGGACGGACAGACGGCCGGACATGGCGAAAACTATAAGGCTTCCTAGTTTGACTATGGAATCCTAAACACTATCAATGATCTAGTACTTCTAATAGCCACATGTTTTTTTCGTGCTGTTTGGTAACCGCGTCCCGGCGATCTTTGGCGATATTTTCATGTGTTGTGGGAGAAGGTAAGTTTTATTTTTAAACATAAAATTCGGTATCTTACCGGTTAATCGAGTTTCAAAGAAGATTTTTAAGCGCAATTCACACCCGCGCCGTTCGTCGTATTCACACAGAGCGGCGGCAGATTTTTTAAGGGATTTTTATGACGTAATTCATGAAAATTAAAGGCGTAAAATAAAATCACGTTCACTTTATAACTTTGTTACTAAATAAAAACTGCAAGCATTCATACACAATTTTTATTCACAATGTTAAACAGGAATAAACATTTACTTATATATTAAAATTCTGTATCTGTGTCCACCTGCGGCTTCGTAGCTGTCAGCTTCCTAACATATGAACTGATTCAACACGCTTTTATTTAAATGGAAAATAGTTGTCACCCATGTCGCCATTACAATGGGGGTTTTTATTTAATACTCTTGTGACTGTGGCATGTTTTTTTTAAAATCCAAAATGGGTTTGCTTTTGTCCTCAGAACATCAATCACCTAACCATTACCTTGTTAACTTTGAGTGTGTTGGGATGCGGCTCGGCGAGCAGCGTGCGCAGCTCGCGCAGCAAGCGGCGCAGGCGCGCGGGGAAGCGCGGGTCGCGCAGGTCGCCCTCGCAGGTCACCACCACGCCGCACGCGCCGCCCGACGAGCCCAGCCCGTCGCTGTCCGCTGCCATACTACAACACACACACACAACATAAAACATCCCACGTTTAAAAAAAACTATATGAATAAAATTGCAATAACTGGGGCCCATTTCTCGAAACTCACTAAACCAAAGTGTTATAACACCTAACATGTTAGGGCCACCCCACCGCAGGCGAACGCAGGGGATGATGTATATCCCCCGCGGTAAACGCGGTATGTTAGGAAAACACGAATAACATGGCACAGCAGACCCGGTTTAATAATATTAGTTCATTCAATACAATTTCCTACAAGTCTACTAGTGAAATGTACCGCATGGACTAACGTTATTAGTCTAGTGAGTTTCTATAAATGGGCCCTGATAAAGGTTTTACTATTAATACGAAGTTAAATGACTGGTAATGCCTATTGGTAAAATAATGATCTCATGTTCAAATAGTACAATCTCGATAATCCAGCACTACAATGGGCTAAGTTTTAATTGCAATCAAAATTCTACCAATATTGTCCATGCTTCCCCAACTAATTTCCAACTAGGTCTGTCAATACCAACCACCAACCAGTTATTATGAAATGCATCCAAGTCATCCTGCCTCCTCGGTGTCTCAGAATTTGGTTAATAATTATGGCCTAAAGCTAACAGGGCATGAGGTGGTATGTGGGCTCTAAGACCTATGGGCATTCATCCCAAGATTGCCATGTTAACAAACATGAAGACTGCAATTTAAATTCTGTTAGCTAAGTCCACATGGTATTCTTAAACTATATACCAACCAACCAAACAGATACACCTTATTTATTATCTCGTTATTGAATCTCAACCTCTCAGTTTGCTTTGGTGACTAAAGGACATACAATGTAATAAATCTAATAGGTATTTTAGCACTCCATATCTTGTGATCAAGTGACAATGTTGTTATTTATATATTATATTAATTCAAAGGTGAGATATAGAACAAAAACTGGATTCAATCAATGAGTACAATGAATGAAGGCCAAAAGAATTAACAAACAAAATAAAAAACCCTAACTATACTGATCTAATTATTTTTTTATGGTAAATAACAACCTATAAATATATTAGTCGAACTTGCTAGTAACTATCACTAAATATTAGTATTTTGTTAGGGTTTCCCCTCACAGAAGATGTTTATTTTGACGCTCACTTCTGCAATGACATGCAGAATGTGTTTTGTTTATCACAATTTTTGATTACCAGGGAATATCATGTTCTGTGATAGTGACACAATAATCATGTTTTAAATCTGGTGGTGAAGGAATGTTTTTTTTTGACAACTGCTGCACAATGGGTTGCTGACTATTTAAATAGACATTTTTGGATCACACAGGGCGTTTATTCAACTTCGTAAAACCATATTGACTTTGACTTGTTATGGTATTGTTTTTAACTCTGTCACCATTACTGCCAAGTAAATAAGAGCTATCAACACATTGACAATACAGAAATACCACGAAGAACCCCAGTCCTGATTACTAACAAGGAAAGGTACCCAACTGTCTGACTCTGATTTTGTTGATTTTGACATATGTTAGGGAGTAGTCTAAAATAACAGACACATATTTTTTTTAGCTGGCCAAACAACCTGTTTGGAGAAATTGACCTCCAAAGTACTGAAAAGTGACTAAACCTCCTAACTTCCATAGAATTTTATTTAACTTGCTTGTTTCCTACTGGTTTGATTATTATGTTTAAGAACATGAAAAAATAATGAACGCGTGTTATCTTATATTGACTAAAACACATATTTGAAAAAAATATCATAGCAAGTGTATCTTTGATAAGAAGTATATAACTTTGAAGGGTTTTTTTTTTATAAGTTTTAGCCTATATAACAAAACACATGCTCATTATTTTTTCATGTTCTTAAACATAATAATCAAACCAGTAAGAAACTAGCAATTAAAAAAAAACTCAATAGAAGCTAGAGGGTAGATTCACTTTTAGGCAGCTAAAAAAAATATGTATATGTATTTTAGACTACTCTTTAACATATATTGCAATCAACAAAATTGGAGTCAGACAGTTGGATACCTTTCCTTGCAAGTCATAAATTTAAAATAAACATATTTTTTACACATTCCTGAAAAAGCATTTTTTATACATTTTTAATCAATATTTCCAGACTTTCATAAGGTAAGTCTACAGACAAAAAATAATAATTTGAACAACTTCTTTAAAATTATACTCATGCCATAATTAACAAGTGAACATTGACCTTTACAAAATTCAAGTTCCTTTTGTAGTGTGTTAAACAATGTACATAAAATAAATAATTAGCTAGTCCACTTGGCCCCAACGGGGTATTATTTAACCTTGACTTTTGAATAGAAATGAGAGAGAAAAAGAGAAAGACAGCAAGAAACATATAATAATTGACACCAAATGTGTCATAAATTACCTATGGTGCTATAAAACGAGATTATTTGCCAGAAAAATGGCAGACTTAATGCCTAGAGGCATTCTCTACTTGTTAACCAATTTGTTTGGCCATGGAGAAGACAAACACCTAATGGTATTAGCAATGGCTAAAACAAATAGACCCTTGATCATTTTATTTTAAGAGAATGGATAAAGGTATACTTCATTTTGTTTAGATATTTAAACAAAAATACCATGTGAGATAATTCATCAACCAGTAGAAGCAGAACACTCATATGTCAAAGCTTGACATACAGCTTTGATTGGCCGTTTAACAGAACCACCAGATTTTGTTTTTTTACATTTAGTAGGGATCTCAACAAGTATAGTTCTGCGAAGTGAACCCCAAAATTTTAAAACATTAAAAAAAATAACCTGACATACCTACATTATATAATTCAAAACCGGTTATATTCTGATGTACATATTACCTTTTATCTCTAAAACCACTTTGATTGAATTAATAAAAAACTTACAAAATATGAAAGTTTTAAGTTTCCTTCTCTTGTGTTCAAATGTAATTACTAATCAACTGAAGGTCATATCTTCAGGGCATCTTTACTTTAGCTTTGAAACTCTTGTCATAAGATTCATAAGTTAAAAATCGAAAAGATGATGGATAACAGCATTATACATAGTTATATCACAGCAGTACTGGAACCATGCCACAACATAAAACGACATCAGGAGACCATGTCTAACTTTTCAAGTTATGCCAGAGGTGACATTTTCTTGCAACTTGCACATTTTTTATATTTCGAAACAACATATCTTTACATTTTGGCAATGGTGTTCTGTCATTTTTGTATAGCGGCAAGGCTTCCTTTAGCTGCCCTTACTGACCCACTGCATCATATCACCCTATGAAAATATGGGCCTCAATGCTAGAAAGAAAGGTGTCATATTCAAGTAATTATAATACAAACTGCCCTTATCTCCAGTAAAATTTTAAAAACAGCCAAGTCTCTGCATTATAATTAACACAGCATTTTCTATTGAATTACTGAATTATTTAATAATTGGTTTCTCTAATTTACACAAATATCCATTAAACCCATCATACACTTAAGATTTTATGTTGAATTTAAAGCAATCATAATACCACAACAAAGACTAATCAATTTTATAATTTAACAGTGTCAAAACAATATAATAATATTACATTTTAATTTGTCATCTACCCATTCCTAAACAGAATATTCTTTAAAATTGGCTAGCAATAAGGAATGTGACTCTAAATTAAAAAAAAAAAATGAAATGAAACAAATATTGTTCATTTCAATCTGAAGTATTAAATATGTATAAGGTTATAAAATTGGAATCTATAATATCTAAGGAAAAACACAGCAACCAAAAACCAACTACTCAGATACTTCCTACTTGTTTATAAACTTTTAATATCAAAAAATAATCACATTATAAGATAACATTTAGCATGTTAAATCAGCAGGATTAAGCACATTGTTTACCATAAGAATCTATCTGCTCTTACATGGATTTTGTACTCTATTGATAGCTAGGAAACTGTCACTGTAATATTCCATAACCTAACATCTATTTATGAACTGACACTATTGACAAACATCATGTGCTAATAAGAATAAAATAACATGTCTGTTTCAACTTTTCGCTGTTAATAAACCGAATAACAGCGTAAAAGAGTCACGGCGAGGCTCTGATACAAACGCTCAGGAGCCCTCGCACGTAACAGCAAGGTCGACGTTTCGACAACCGAAAACACAACAACACGAGTTACACAACCCTAATATTTAATTTAATTAGCGTGCAGATTAAAGAATATCAAGTGAAACGAACGACCGCGGTGGCCGGCCAACCACCACTCGGCCCGTGTCCATTTTTACGAACCGCCACCCTTACCACTTAGCGAAATGTAAATAAACCAACAATATACACCACTCACCTCTCATACAATGTCACATTCCGTTCAATTCCACACAAGTTCTATTCCCTTGTGATGAAAATCATCCTGGAAAATCAAGCGCAACATTACTATCCGGCGCGATCGCTACGCTAGGCAATATCAGTCTTAATGCCCAGTGTCCACTACTCCAAAAACATATGATACGCCACTCTTGTCCCGCCCCAGGTCCGCTTTGGGGCTCTCTTCTTCGCTTATTTCCGATTTTTCACAACGATTCACAAGACTAGAATCACTGATATTGTTACACAAATCGAGTCCGCTGATCTATGTTCCAGTGACGCAAAGCTCATACATCGTGAAGAGCAGCAGCCATTTTGAAATGTACGGGGGAGTGCAGTCACGGCATGGAACATTCATAAATTACAGCCGTTCCCGACTCTTTCTTCACTTCAAACGTAACGCAATACTTAAAAAACTTTATGCAGTTTCCATTTTAACACTCTAGGTCACAGAACTTCACTCCATTTTCCGATTGAAACTATCCAAAACAACCTAAGCGACATCCGATAATTCCAGCTTACCCCATTTGCATGACACACATAAAATACCGAAAAAACACTCAAAACACTTAAAATCGTACATAAAACGTGTCGTGCCAAATTTCAAGAAGTTACAGTATCGCATCAATATATCAGTCCAGTAGAAAATACGCTAAAAAGATTGGTATATAATTTACAAATAGTTAATTCGGTACGAACAATAACAACGGCCGCCATTTGCAATTTTCAACTTGACATGCGCATTGACTCGAACTAGACAAACATGCATGAAGTAGCGTTTGGAAGGAGGTAATTTTAGACATTTATAAAAATTTAAGGTATACGTTATTTTACTTGAAATATTTTTTTTTAGGTAAATGATGCTTTTTGAGCGGTGAAGTTAATATTAAAACCTAATATAAATTAGTAAAACAATTTTATAACATGTTTGATTGGAAACTGGACTGTACTACAAAGTTACATCCACCGACTTTCATGCTCCGATGAAGATAGTTTATGATTGGTGGAAAGTTTAATCTCCATGTTTTGTAATAAATTTACCATCTCTTATTGGCTGCCGCCTTGAAACGTGAGGACACGAATCACTTCCTGTGAGCAGCAATAAAAACTAAATAAACTTTAATTTATGTACCAAAATAAACCGAAAAAGATCACTTACAGTATTTATGCAGCAAAAATCATGGAAACATTGAAATTAAAACGTGGACAATGTTTAAGAACATTGAGAACAATCAAATCGTAGCAATACTACGGAGTACTATTAGGAACTTTGGATACCCCATCCCCTTCACTCGTTGTTCGACACTATAGCAAGAGAAAGGAATGGAGCTAATCTTACTTAGAACTTCACTTTTTAAAGTAGGACCCCAGTAGTATTGTGAGTATCGCTAAGACACGTACACAAAAATATTACTATATACTGGAGTCGGAGAACCTCTTTTTGACGACTGCTAAAATCTTCATCATCATCAGATCACCATCATCGTCATTTGGCCGTTTCCTCGTGGTCCTACTATATTCGTCCTACTAACTTTCGGCGGAGCCCCGCCCAGGGGCGGGTTCCTATTTCTAGGTGATTTGCCCTTCGGGCATCTGAAAATAGCTAACGAACCTAACCTACCTAGTTTTATTTTTTTGTTTTATTTTACTTTGCAGAATTTGATTGATGTCTAACTTTAATGAGCACAATCTTACATTATTTTTCTAATTTATAGGCAGAGTAAAACAGCAGTTAACTTCTGCAATTTTTATTGTTAGTCTACGCCACCACTAACACCCGTAAATAATCCGGGCCCTTACATGGCGTTTATCGCGTCGCGTAACATAGTTTCGATAAGGCGTTCTTCACCTTTCAACTCGTAAATAAGTACGACAGTGACGGATGTTTTATCCACATTTGTCACGCGATATAGAAGCAGCCATACTAGGCCCACAGATTTTATTATACATAAAAACCTTCCTCTTGAATCACTATCTATTGATGAATTCGGAAAAATCCGTTGCGTAGTTTAAATGATCGAGTTTAGAAAAATAAAGACTTATTGGAAAGTTTATTGCTCTTGGGCCTTGGATATCTAATAAAAGTTACAATCTAACAAATTTGTATGCAATAAAGTAATTGAATTGTGCAGTAAGCTTTAAAAAAACGCAACTGCTGTTTGGATAATGTCATCAAAGTAATGTTACTTATCATGTATTTATTTTTTATTTCGACAATTTCAGATTTTATTAATTTTAATATAGCCTATGAAACTCTAGTGATTAAACGAATCTAACCACGTATAATTTATTAAAATCGGTTTAGCCGTTTAGTAGTTACATGCGGACATATATACAAGTCAAACACATAATCTTCCTTTTCAGATTTGCCGCAGTCGGGTAAAAACAGTTAAATCATAGAAAAAAAATATTTTATTATAGGTAAATAAAATATTAACTACTACTACTACTACTTTTTTAAATCTCAAAACTTTTTTTAATGAAGGTACAAAACAAAAAAAAACTATATACACTGTACAATAACAAACACAATAAATAAATACTAGTGTAATCTATTATCTACTTAAAACAAGAATTATTAAAAATAATTGTACACACAATTACGAGTTCAAAAAGAAATTAATCCCCTCTAATTAATCCGTTCGCGGCATTGTACCCATGATGCTGGCTGCGTTACCTCTCTGGATAGGTAAACCTATCCTTTGGGAGAGGTAAGCGCCAGCTCTGAGATCCCGGAGGCGTCGATAAGCTTGGCAGACAGGATTTTTATAAAAAGTTTCATATCAGCAGAACAAGGTCCCGGAGTCTGCAATGCAAGCGCCGCAAATTCATAATCATTAATTAATTACGAATATTTGCGACGCTTGAGGGTCCGATCCTGTTCAGCTGCTGCGCCGGCCTGATTTCGGGTGTGATAGGGCAAAAGTGTCGACACAAGTTGCGTCCCACATCAGAGCCCTACCAAGGTTCCATGGCACCTATGTAGCTTCGTCGGGGCGTTTACCATCGTCTCTGATCATACCAGTTGGTTCTAAGACTGCAGGTACAGAGGCGGTGGCGAGCGAACGACGGATCAAATCATTGATGGCACCGTGGTGGAACAAGCGGCCGGCACTTCTTGAACAAGCAAGACCATGTCTACCAAGCTCATCTACGTCCATGCCGTAGGTGCAAGAATGAGACACACAAATCTTGACTCCAAGCCGAAAGCAGATTGATATTCGCAAGCAGGTTGAATCTAGGACTGTACCTATGTGGCGAGAGGGAAGGGCGTGGAGCCAATGGCCCGACTCACTAGCAGTTACAGCGAGAAGACGGGCGCGATCTGAACCGTCCGGACTATTGGCAAAAAGGGCTGCATGAATTGCCATAAGACTATATTGTATTGATAAATAAATCCTTTTTCTAGATAATACTCGATTGGCTGCACGGTTAACTTTATAATTTATATTAAATATAACACAAACAAATTCAAAGTAGACAAAGTAAATAGTTTGAAAAAATATATTTTTTATTATCAAAGTACAAAAAATATAATTCAAGAAATTTACACCTTTACTAAATGTCTTTATTTATTCGCATGCTGATTGTCTTTCAGGTCTGCTTTGGGAACAGAATCAAACAATCCCTTTCTCGCCATGTCATCAGCCCAATCTTCAAGTTCTGCTTTACTGGAAAATAATACAAGCCCATTTTCAATCCTTAAATGATTATTAACAGTAGGTAGAATTTATAAATATTTCGCTAGCCATTATAAATCTTAACACCGTATTTCGTGCTCGTCATTGGACGAAAATAACGTTGAATAATCGGAATTTTTATAAACATGGTCCAATTTCTACCCAAAAAGCAATTCACAAGACGAGTCAGAGTTGACTCGTCTAGTAGAGCTTTTTTTTATATAGCTATTTCGCAATTCGCGAATCTACTTCGCTCCTGTCAGATGATGGATGATTGTGTAAGAGGGCATTAACACTAAACTTCAAGTTTATTTAAAGGCCCTTCTCACCATACTACTAATATGATAGAATTAAAAAATACACGAATATTCCTGCTATTCCAGTATTGTACTAGTGATGATTTACAAAATAAATAGTGGTTTGTTAAATTAGTTCAACGGACAAATCAAAAAACCGACTTTTAAATATATCTTCACCGTCTATTTAAAAAGACATCTCTTATAATCTGTGATTTAAAAGGAGCAATCGGATTGGGTGGTGAGTATGATCTTTAACGACATAAAATATGGTTTAGTTGATATCAGAATTGAGAAAATATAATTAAGGCGCCCACTTGGGTTAAAATCGAAAATATACTAATGTTTTTCGTCTTGGGGGCTACATATAATTATATTACAACAATGTGCTAACGTCGATTGTTATTTATTGCACAGGTATTTATATTTGTTGTTTCTTTAGCTTATAATAGCGCTTTCGTGGTTCGTTACTGCCTTTCATAGAAAGTGTTGCACTTATTTTCATTATTTTTCGGCTCATAGCTAATAAAACAGTTATTACGTACGTCTTTACGCTCTATTTTTTTGTAACTTATATATAATTATACAAAAACCTTATTTGCTAGTAGCCAATTAAGTCATCTTTAGCGGCTGCGGTCTCATTTCGCGAAGGTTGGAATTCTGTCAAAAAGTGGCATATACCTAAACCTATTTGGTAAAATTTAGAAGCTTAGAACTCAAATTAAAAAATACCTCTTTTGACTTGCATGACACAACCACCAATTCATAAGAAATTTGGCTGTTCATTGGTTTTTCCATGGGAATAATCAAATTCGAATCAACCATTCAAAATCTAAATATCCTTACAAACTTTACTTTCACTATTATTACTCATTACTGGGGATTTAACAGCTAGTGTACCACAGTAGAGACTTTGCGGTTAGCAAAGTATAACATTTAGACATAAATACATACCTTTACACCTGTGTCCCCATGGGGTAGGCAGAGACTATGGAACGCCAAGCGAGGTGAACCGGTCTAAACATACATTTGTTTCCTCTACATTCATCAACCTCTTCATGCACATGCATTGGCTTCAGCAGCTTTTGATTTAGCCCTTATTCAGTACATCACGAATCTGCTTCATCTCTGCAATGATGGTCTTGTCCGAAGTGTTGGTAGATTCACTCTATATTATGAATGTGTAAAAAAGCCCTCATGTAGCCTATTTACTGAATAAATATTTTGAATTTTGAATTTTTCTGATCATTGTACGTGGGAGCTCCCCGGGGTGACCACTCCACTCACTCT
Organism: Acleris sparsana; assembly: GCA_923062465.1. NCBI lineage: Eukaryota > Metazoa > Arthropoda > Insecta > Lepidoptera > Tortricidae > Acleris > Acleris sparsana. Next base: position 6,240,995 of record OV281305.1, on the reverse strand, counting down.
TGCTCGCCATACCTCTTTCATAACTCTTCTTTGATTTCTAAATGATCCATCCATCTTAGCATCTGTCACCCCTGTGTCATTCAATCCACATCATTCTCGGAGCTCACTATTTCTAACTCTATTTATCATCCTAACTCCACTCCACACACACTTCTCAGAGCTCCCATTTCAACAGCATTCATTCTGCTTCTTCTGCCATACCCATGATTCACTACCATACATCAATGTTAGTCTCAATACTCCCTGAACAATGGCAAACTGACCTTCGGTCACATGGTTGTGGAACCATGTCATTTTTGTGTACAGTAATTATATAAGTTGAAAAAATGCAAGGTTTGTTAGTAAGAATTATATCTGTATATAATATTTACTAGGGGATGCCTGCCACTTTGTATGCGTAAAACTAGTCCCGCTACTCCCCCTATTTTTCCCTATTGGAGGTAGATTTTCGGAAAATTCTTTCTTAATGGACCTCTGGGATAAGGCACTTAAGTATCGGAATCACTAAAGTCGGATTTTTATTCCCACAGAATAAATGTAAACAAAGGTGTTGCTGTTAACGCAAAACATTTTCAGCATTAAAAATATTTAATTTCTTAACCATAGTACCATCAGAGAGTACCATTGATGGTACTATGGTGTTTTTTTCCCCGTGGTATCATTGATGGTACAACCGAAGTATTTTATTGCCGTGGTACCATTGATGGTACTATGGCAAAACAAATGTTTACTAGTACCATTACGTTGCATAGGTACCTATTGAAATGCAATTATCTCAGATGGAATTGATTAATGGTGAGATCGAAGTTGTCATTCGTTAGAGAAATTGCGAGTAACATAAACTATTAATTGTGCCTCAACTTCCACGAAAAAAATTATGTAATGTAATGTATAATTAATATAAATAATTTAATACTTCTTTAAATTTTTGATAATTTAACAGCACACATCTAATTTGGAAATAAAAGTGATTTAGACATTCATGTTCTTTCCATATACCCTTCACATATTTAACCTTTTCAACGCCATATCAAATACAAAAGACATCACTTACACGCCAATGACAGCTTAAAACCACAGCTAATGTTAACCTTACGTCACAAATACTCGGGTGTATTTTGCACTGTATCTATGAGCCACTAAAACGGTCGATGGCGTGGTAGGCACCACAGTACACGACCACTTTAGTGGTTCTTGGCGTTGAAAAGGTTAAGTAGTGCTATCCCTCCTAAGTTTGTTAGTTTCTTACATATTGACTGTACAATGTCTGACCCCATTGTTGTAAATTTAGGTTTAAAGATTTTTTTGTCTTAAAAACAGACTTATTACCCAGGGAATGGGACAGATCCCAGTTCTAACAAATTAAAGACTAAAGGATCGTAGAGAGTGTGGCGATTTAATAGAAACCTATAAGATACTCACAGTACATTACGATTTACAGGAGTTACATAAATTGTTCAAGCTAAATACCAACACTCGTCTCCGGGGCCATCAATTTAAACTACTAATTGAGCTTTCAAACACCAATCCTCAAAGACGCTTCTTATGTAACAGAGTAGTGAGAGCATGGAACTTACTGCCAGTAAAAGTATAGTCTCACCACTGAACGTCAAGCAGTTTAAAAACTGACTAGACCACCCATACTCAACCTTATTGTTATATGCAGAGGTCGGCGTTGGTGTGCCGTTTTAAGTTTTTGTATAACATGGACATACCTTATCATTCAATGGTAAATGCCCCATGTTCAATTATAATAAACTAATGAAATTATTTTATTTAGGCTGCTTTTCGGTCGCCAACAAAACAAATGCATTATATTAGAACCTACAGAATGTGATTAATCTACTTTTGACAGCTTTCGCTTAAGTGGGAAAACAGTTTCAACTAGTATTAAAGCAAACTTCCTTAGATAAAATATATATCCATTTGATACTATGGAGGTTAATCAAGTGATATATCATATGATATCTAACTTCTTCAGATGGGCAATAAATCTGTTTAAGGATGCCATATTCTGTCTGGCTTTCAAAAAGTTTTTTTCTAAGTATTTATGCTGCCAGTGTGCTCACCGACCTACAGCTCCAAGTGAAACATGCCTGAGGAAAAACTATTTGGATAAATTGTATCAGAGGCAAATCAGTTCCATGCACAAGAATGATTCAAATGAAAAATATGCATTTCTCTTGACGAAACGACTGATTCGTTAGGGCGATCTATAGTGCATTTGTTAGTGAAGCCATTGAATTCGATTAAAAGACCATATTTAATAGCATGCAAACAATTAACAAAAGTTAATGGTCAAACAATATCAGCATTCGTCATAGACAGTCAGAAAAATATGTGGGGAATCTTTTGACTACAAAATTGGAAATGTCCTGGTACTAAGGGGTTATTCCCATGTGTTACCACCAATTGGTTACCACTGGTAACAGCTAGGATTTTTTCCCCACCTGTTACCACTAAAGTACTCGGTGGTAACAAGTGGGAATATTTTTCCCATCTGTTACCACTAAAATATTTGGTGATAACTACTGGGAAAAAAAAACCAGTAGTTAGTGGTAACGGCTGGGAAAAAATAATCCCAGCTGCTACCAGTGGTAACAAATTGGTGGTAACAGTTGGGAATAACCTGTTCTAAGTACTGATGGCGTCGCGTACTTGTTGCTGGCTGGCCGAATTTTGAAAACTTCTCTACCAAACACCAACCTAAACTCTCCTCTAGCTAAAATCAAGTGAAATAAATATTTTGACTTTGAAGCACATTACATGTTTGGCACATGGTCTAAACCGCGTAGCCGAAAAAAAACGTGCCCTGTATTATTTCGAACGTAAAGAAAATTTACGAAATAACCTAAAATATATTGAGTAAATCGTGTTTTGAGTAAATCGTCTTTTTATGAAAACATTGATATTTTTTGCAGTAATTTTCCACAAAAAATGCAGTTACTCAGTTGTTTTTTTTTTTGTCTAATATTATTATCAATTATTATACCACTAACTAATGTCAATACTATGCAGTTTGTTTTATCTTTTTTGGGCCATTAGATCAAAAGTTACAGTCACAAGTAAGTGTACTACCCCAAACTTTATTAAGAAGTTTAAAATGTGTAAATAAAACAGGCTACAAAAATTACAAAAAAAAATGTATGTGTTGCACTTTATCGAGTACCATTATTATATTAAACAGGTATAATAAATATAAATAATAAAGTTGGTGTGACTCAGTACTAACGCATAGAACTCTGCATACGCCGCCCTTCGTGTCTGTCCTAAAAAGTACCAAGTGAGTGCCGCTGCCGTGCCGCTTAGTATTAGCGATTGGGCTATTATTTTAGTGGTTTGGGCCCAGTGCAAGCCTTTCATGATAGGCTTAGTGCGGCAGGGAGCCATTGGTGGCTTCGGCGGGCATATCTGCGGAACGGGCTGCGGCGGGGGGCGCGGACAGGGGGGGCAAGTCTTGCTAGCCATTGTTCTAGAAAGAAAAAATATTTTTTATGTCTCATACTCTGATAGTAGGTTATCTTATCTTAGAAGCGGGTTGAAAGTGACAACCCTATGAAATAAATTTTGAAAAAAAAAACCTGGTTAATTAAGAGTCGGATTTACCGGGATTTGAAACCAGGACACCTAGCTTCGTAGGCAGGGTCATCACCGATTTAGCTTCATTAGATTTATTAGCTTTGTGACACCCTGCCGACGAAGTGATTGGTCCTGTATTCGATCGAATACGGGTAAAATCATGTATTAATGTGATGACTGCGAGTGTTTGTCGAGTCTTGGATATTTTCTACCTATCTAAGTATGTTTTTATCTAGATATATAAGAATATTTATCGCTATATAGTACCCATACTGCCTTACTAAGCCAAATAGCAGCATCTCAAATGAAACTCTTGTATCAATGACAACCTCATTACTAACAGGAGAGGATTAAATCTACTTTGGCAATCGAATCAGAGATAATATTAATTGGCTAAACCCACCCATAATACTCTTTGTATAGGCTAGCTGAGATACTCGCGCTCACATACAAGGATATTTAAATTACTTCCTTTTTTTGATTGGTGGTAGCGAATGCGTTAATGTGTAAACTGCGATACCAATACTGTTAGGATATTTGGACTGAGAATACATTTTGTTTAATCAGCCTTTCAAATTCCAGGCCCTGCATGCAAGATGGCGCAAAGCTCGCACGGTGGCAGCCACAGGCGGAGCCGAGAGCCCGAGCACCTCCGCTACACCAGCACCGACTGGGAGGCCAAGGAAGCCCTCATACAGAGGGAGCTCGACGAAGCCCGCGCCCGCGCCACCCAGATGGAAAAAACTATGCGGTGGTGGTCCGACTGCACAGCTAATTGGAGAGACAAGTGGAGCAAGGTCCGAAACGAGCGGAACAAAGCTAGGGAGGAAGCTAAACAACTCAAAATAAAAGCAGACGCGCTTAGCAAAGAGCTAGCTACCTTAAAAGCGGAGAAGAACGACTTGGGACAGCAATTAACTGACGTTAAAAAGGACAATGAACAACTATTAACCATAGGCGAGAGCAGGATAGTGACTGCTGACTTGACTGAGGATGTAGTGGAGCTGAGGAGGAAGGGATACGTGTCTCCCAATGAGCCTCCACTCAGGCAAAGGGCGTCACTGGATTCACATAAGTTTTCTAATGTGGATAATGTTTTGGCCGTCAAACTGAGTGAAATGAGGCTACGCTTGGATGAAACCAGCAAGAGTTTACAGAGTGAAAAAGAACAGAAAGCGTTCTTGCTTGCTAAAGTGGAAACGTTAACGTCAGAGCTGCATAATATGAAGATGGAGCTGACTCACAACGATAGGACGTTGGGATCTACGGATTCTAGCCACAGTGAGGTTGAAAGACTTCAGAATGAATTGCAGGATGAAATAGCAGCCAAGCAAACTCTGGAGGAAAAAATAGCAGAGCTGAAAATGGAGATTGAGAAACTGAAATCAGAGAACACTGTACAGTGGAGCAAGCGAGAGCTGATGGAGACGGAAAATATAGCAATACTCAGGGAGAACAAGAAGCTTTACAGTCAGGTTTGTGAGCTCCGGGAACAGATTCATAAGTTGAATAGGATTTCAGATGGCAGCGCTTATGGGTCGACATTTTCTAATGAATACAGTAGGCTGGACTCTGATCTTTACATAAGGAAAACGAGCGGCAGCCCAAGATCTCACGAATCTAGCAAAGGTAGGATCTCTGACAGTATCGCGTATGGAGCTAAGTTTAATGACTATACAAGACTTGATCCAAATATATACGATGATGATAGGAAACGAAGCGGTAGTCCTAGATCTCATGAATCCAGTAATGGATCTTCTGAAGCTAACTTAGCACATTTTAACCCCAAAACTTCTGTTGAAGACGACGAGTTAGCTATTTTAGAGAGAAACTAAATTTTAAGTGAAATATTACCTGGTTTTGGCTTTTGCCACACAATATTTATTAATTAAATAACGCCTTTCGCCTAATTATTTCAAATGTGACGTCTCATGTTTGAAATATGAGTTAAAAAAGTAAAGGAAAGGAATTTGAAAAAGGTTTTATTAGTAGTTTTGATAGAAACGAGTTAACGGTCGTAAATGCTAATCTATATCGCATGTATTTTTCCCTTAGGTCGCACATAGACGTGCGAGAACGTACGCCGTACATATGGCTCGGAGACCTTACTCGCCCGTGTGTCACCCTAAGTACGCGACATTCTGAAGGTAAACACGGACGAAAAAGGTCGTTGAGCTTTAATTACGCGTACTTACGGCCCGTCTATCTGGGATTTATAAAACGTTCGATGGGATCTGATGTTTCTTTCGAAAGCTGACCAGGAATTTAAGATGACGTTGATACAATTATGCCGTTATTCTTACATTTATCTTGTTTACATTTTATTTCAAATCCATAAAGAAAAGTCATTCGGCTTTAAAATCGAAGTTTTAAGCTTTAGGTATCTGGAATTTTGAATTTAACTACGAGCGAAAAATAAATGTTATTGCGCGGTCGAACTTACAAGTGATTAGTAGTAACCTGTGGTAGTAACTATTCAGAAGAATTATCCAGAGTTTTATGGTCATCTCATCATTTTGGGATCGTCAGAAGGCTATAGCACTATTTCCACCAAATGGCTCGGAAACGGATCGGAACGGAAATAATTGTATGGTCTTTAAACGATATTAAATTATGTTCATAGTAGTTAAAGTCTATATTACCAAGTCGCGCACAGCAACTTGATCGAGGGCGTCTTCCGCGGCAAGCGTACGTCGCCTTAAGTATGCTGCGACGTGCGCTCGGCTCCGTCATAAATATACCTACAATAAGAATTTCAATAGAGCCGTACGGCTGTCGGCGCATCCGTACGTATCCTTACCGATCCGGTGCGATGCGAGGCGCTTGGTGGAAATCATCCATATATGTAAATTTAAAACATAACCTAAAAAGGATCTTAAGGTCTATTAGAGTGAGAGAAGATTTAATTATCTTGTATAAGAGTTACTATACTTAACTCAAAAGTACAAGAAAATAATAGGATATAAGTAAACATCGCAATATTATATTATATCTGACCAGAATTTTCGGAGAGTGGATCTTTTATGCGTGCGAGGAAAGTCAACAGGACGGACCCGGGGTTTAGTCAGGCCCCACCGTCGCCGCGTTTAGCTGCGTGCGTATTAAGCCAGGCAGGGACACACTAGGTAACCTGTCCCACGACATGTCAAGCGAAGCCGGCCGATTTCGTCTGACATATCTGGTGACATCGCGCGACTTATGACTGTAGCGACGTCGTGAGACTTCGCGAAACCTCGCCTGACATATCTACACTTACGTACACGTGTCGCGCGGTATTGCCAGACATGTCGCGCGACGTTCCCGGCGTCGCGCCAGTTCCCGACGTCGCGCCACTTCCCGACGTCGCTGGCGACACATGTCGCAGGACATTTGTCCACTAGTGAATCCCTGGCTTTAAGTATCGAGCGACGCGTATCGACGCAACCCTAGCGCCCGAGCGGCAATAGGTAATAGAAACTCTAAAGGTCTGACGACGGAACTATTTTTCTATTTATACTATGACGAATTTCTGGCCTAACAAATAAAAACTAAATTACAGCATTCCATTACAGCATTTAATAGAAACAAGTCACAAATATTAGTCGTAATGCACAAATAGGAATATAGCTAGGATTTCTAATGGTTTGTGCCGTTTGGTTACGTGCCTACGTGGCACGATCATTATAAAGGGGTGAGAGGAGTGCCAAATTATCGATGTATTTTTTTTATAGTGATTTCAACCCACTAAGACCACTTTATTAAAGTTTACGTAAGCACAGTAAATATAACCAACGACTGTACTGATCCAATACTGATCCATAGTTCCTTACCCTTCCCATTAGCAGTAAAATATTCCGCGTTAGTTTCCCTAATTTTTGATTAATTGTAATTGCTTAGCATTCGTGCGGGTCCAGATAAAAAAAGCCCAGAGTACTTTATACCTAATAGTACTTCACTGTCTATCGGTTTCTCACTCAAAGTGTGCTCCGCGGAGCCCTGGGGATGCGTTTTGCTTATTTTGGGACTCGGTAAAAAATATTCCTAAATTTGCGATAGTGTCAATGCATGGCGGTTAATACACATGAACTCACTAACTCTTGTTTAGGATAGCAGTCTTGAGATTGAGATGGACTATGGGCCACAGGGCCTACTAACCCATCGAGTGGCCTTCTTCATGCCACAAAAACTGCCTATTTAGATCTTAGAAATTACGTTATTGCACTGAATGTGCTAAAAGGTTTAGCTAATGGCTACCGTTATAGCTAGACAGTCTTAAGGGTGGTTCTCCCATGCTCTACGTGACGCGGGAGGGGAAAGCGCTCGACCAATCAGACGGTGCCACGTCAGAGTACAGTCGCTCGGCGATTGGGTCGAGCTTAGTGATTGTTTAAGAATCGTAATAGTAGGTATAGGTGGAGAGAACGATGTTAGCAACGATAAACTCGATCTTAGCATAGATGTCGACGTCTAAAGTATACTGGGATTATTTAAACAAATATACGTAATTATGCAAAAACGAATAAATAAGATGTGTGAGATCTTGATCTCGAGTGTTTAATTATGTAGGTAGAGCCTAGTTAAGGAACTAACCCGACAATTCGTTTGTCAAACGATGGCTCCATAGGGATCTTGTCTACTCGGTTGTTCTCGCTTAGGAGTATAAAGTATAAGAAAGCAAGTGAGAGAGGTAAAACCCGAAGGCCTTTTTCGGAGCTATCGCACAATACTATAACTACTGTGACGACAGGCGAATACCAGCTTGGACGCATTTCATGTTCTCAGCCGCATACAGTACGATTAATTGGACTTTGACACTCGACAATTCTCGACATTCATCAAGAGAGATCGGAAGTGCAAATGACACGAGACACATTGCTGCATATGCATAGTGTGCACTTAACAGTCTAAAACAGTTATATGGATCACGTACCGTAAACACAAATATTAAATGAGTAAATGTAAATTACAGATAATTTCATTCGAAGCAAATTCCTTTGATTTTGAAAGCTAACCCGTCACATGTCATAAAAAGTTGATATAGTCTATATTAATAATTAAAATATTAATGGAGTTTCTATATTAAGGTTGACGTTTTATTATTAACTAGCTGCTGCCCGCGACTCTGAACGCGCAGAAAAATAATACGTAGCCTATGTTCATCTATAACATACTAACGGTGTTTTTTTTTTCGAATCGGTCCAGATGTGGAGCCTTTTCAATGCAAACACACATAACATATAATCTTTCCTCTTTATAATATAGATAGTGTAGATTATACTAAATAGGTAGGTTTGAATATTTTTATGCGAGTACATTCTAGGATTTTATATACTCTATGTAAAACACGAGTCTTTACGATTAAAACCGAGATGTTCCGAGTGTCAAAGTGGATATAATCGTACTGTACGCATTTGTAATCTCTAGATTTGATTTGATAAGGCTCAGACAGGCCAGTTCGTACAGGGCCTTAGTTCAACGCGATAAAACCAAATTACTCTTGACGTGTTAACTACCAAAGAAGGCAGCTAACTGCAATGTAGTAGTCGAAGCATTCTATACTCTATTGGTAACCATATTAAATGTACAATGCTTGAACTTTTACTAGGCAGTTAACCGCCTTCTTTGGTAGGAACGGCAGTATGTTTGGTTTTACCACTTTGAATAGTATGGCTGCGTCTATATCGCATGTCAAATGTGGATAATGTATCTGTCACTCTCGTACTTATTTACGTTTTAGGTGACGGATGCCTTATCCAGACTTTGTCACGCGATAAACGCAGCCATGTTAGGGCCCCTGGTGGTGCGTGCTTGGTGGCCTGTCCCATGCCATAAAAAATATTAAATCTAATCTGTGTAGGTATTTTGGTTTGTTAAAACTTTTTCAGAATACACGGTAGAATTACGGGGTTGCAAATTTAAAAAAATCCTTAGGTTGCAGACATACATAATTTTAAGACGACCTGACCTGAATTAAGAATTATCTAGAACAATAAGCGAGTTATCTCTCACCTATTATTAAGTTAATCTTACTGACATTGCCTGCCTGGGCCTTGTTTTTGTCACTATTTTGTAATCTGTGCTCATGGCGAAAGACTATTAGAAAAAAAAAACTTATTTACATGACCCTATGGCCATCGACCGCAGAATGTGTATTTTAGGGTGCCATTTAGAGTTAGGACTTTTGGTGGCAAATCGTGGTTCTAGAATCCATGGAGTCGCTATATCCTATTTATTATAATACTCACCACTTTGATTTTGACCTTTAGTGTTGTCATATTTCAATATGAACTAAATACATATATATGCCACCAAAATCCTGACCCTAGACTCATTGGCATTCCATAATAACGTTTGTCCTAACACATTGTGAATCCGAATTATCGCTTGACCTAAACTGGTTCTCAGCTGAGTCACAACTTTTTAAGTTTTCCAAATATATCTACGGCTAGGTTAGGGTTTTATTATAACAATGTTTTAGGATAAATGTAAATTCGGACTAAGAATTCATTAGGACAAATGGCGATTAGGGATTTTAATATAGACCGTTATTTTTCTTATATAGTAAGATGAATGAACTGATTTAGTAACACGTAATAGTTTTTCTTAACTTATTGTTATTACAATATAAATTAAGGCCTAATACCAAAATATATTTATTGCTTTACTTGCCTTTGTGTTGACGCTTTATTTTTCTATGGAATATTGTATTATTTTTACTAAGGCCTCTAATAATGAAGTTCAAATGTAAGTGTCCTACGTAAATGATATTTAATGTAGCAATAAATGTAACTAGTATTAATAAAAATAAATATGTGACGAAGTTAATGACGTTTTGTTATTTCATTTCCAATTTTGCTAGGCTTTTTTTTTCGCTTTGGAGTACCTAGGTAATAACGGTCAAATTCGCCCGTTTTCTTTAAAAACACGATTTAGACAAATACTAAAAGACATTTTTCTAAATATTCTTATCATGTTTGTTTGTTCGTATTTTATACTTACATCCTATTGTTATGAAATTGGCATGGAGATTGCTCCAGTCCCGACGAAGGGCAAGATACTTTTTGTCTCGGAAATTAGGACAGTTCCTGGCGGAATAGTTATAAGACTCCAACGCGGGCAATAGCTAGTAGAAGTTAAAATTGAAATCAATTTCTAATATATGTTTAAAAAAAAGTAAATTAACGGCAATTTATTGTAATATGAAAAATATCCAAGTTTATGCATGGAAAATAAAATAATAACATAGGATAGGATATAATAGTGAATCCTATAATAATATAGGATTCACTATTAATAAAATTGTTCCCGGATGACCCGGATTTTTTTTGATGTAAGTATTCTAAAAATGAAACCTGGCTACATCGATTTATCGCCCCCAAAACCCCTGCAAACTAAATATCAGGAACTTCGTTGGATCCGTTTCAGACATTCAGATTATAATATATACAAGCTGGTGCCCGCGACTCCGGTTATCGCTATTCTCTCGGGAACTATTCATATTTCCAGGATAAAAAGTAGCCGATATCTTATTACAGGACCTAACCTATAAGTGTGCCAAGTTTCATCCCGATCCGTATAGTGGTTGAAGCGTGAAAGACGGACAAACATACACACTTTCACATTTATTAGGAACTATTATATTATACGAGGGGCGTCCAATAAAAAGTGAGAATGAGATGCACTCTTTAAATATTAGGAAATTAAATACTGGCCGGTAAAGCTAATCTATCTAGATGATTGCTATGAAAAAAATATCTATCTTTTGTTTAAAAAAAATACGGTAATTTCTTTGCAATGCTATTGAGTATGTTAGCGAAAATGGAGAAAATTGAACTGCGCGCCGGTATCAGATTTAGGGTCGAAAACTTAGTTTTGGCGGATCGTCGTGCCACGGTTCGTTTTATTGCTGAAAATGTAAAGGTTTCAACGGGGAGCGTGCATAATATTTAACATGAACGCATGGGTATGAAAAGGTATCTGCGCGTTGGGTACCAAGAATGCTTACTGACACGCAAAAACAAACTAGAGTCGAGATTTGTCAAGAAGCTTTGGACCGGATACAGCAAGACCGGGAACTTTTATTGGCGCGATTTATAACAATGTACGAAACTGTTTTTTGGGATGGTAAAGGGGTAGTAATGATTGAGTATCTCGAGCATGGAGCCACTATTACGGGCACTTTATATGCCAAACAAATAGCAACATTGCGCAATCAGATCCGCGAAAAACGGCGAGGTAAACTCTCGAAAGTTGTGCTGTTCCACCAGGACAATGCCCCGGCACACAAGTCCGCCGTTGCAATGGCTGCAATTCGTGATGCTGGGTTCGATATCCTTAGGCATCCTCCGTATTCACCAGATCTCGCCCCCAGTGATGTTTACCTATTTCCGAGATTGAAAGAATACCTGAGTGGCCAGAAATTTGAAGACGACGACGCGGTTCTCGCTGCAGTACAAGATTTTTTAAGTACTCAAGATGAGACCTTTTTAAACATTGAATTTTAAGTTTAGAAAAAAGATATACTAAGCATTTTATGCTAGAAGGTGACTATGTCGAAAAATAAAATGACATTTAATAAAAGTTGTTTAGAACATACTCATTCTCACTTTTCATTGAACCCCCTCGTATGTAGAATTAATTGACATCAATTAATTTATGTTTTACTTTTATTTTATCAATAGATCAGTAATTTGGTGATTGTAAATTGTATTAATGAATTTGTAATTTATTACGACTACATTTGTAGTGGCGCTAAGTAGGTAATTATTCTTTTGTGATAATGATAACATTTCAATTTTGTGATAAAGACAATTAATTCAATCAATGGCGTATCAGCTTAAGTGATAAAACCTTCTCAGTAGGACTCTTAATTTACTACAGATAAAATCAACATGAGACGACCATGAGAAGTTTTTCATCTATTTTAGGTAAGTCATACATTTGACACGCTCAATTGGTTACATTGGCATGAAACAAGATAATTATGTAAGAATACACTCAATTATTGGCATCCAAAACGGAGTTATTCGCACGAAGTGCTTGTAGAATTATCGCCTCTATCGCCTTGAAATAAAGTTTATAGTACAGTCAACAGCATAAACAAGTTTAGTGACCATTTATGTACCTTGTCGCTTTCAATCGTTTCACAATTTTGTATGACATTTCAAACATGACGTTAAAGTGACAAGGTACATAAATGATCACTTGTTTATGCTGTTGACTGTACCAATAATTGGCAGTGTGCCAACAATATCTCTTTCCAGCATTCGTTCCGAAAGGGAGTAAGTGAAATAAGAGTATTCGACTATCACTTTATTGAAATTCAATAATAGAGCCATTTCAAATCACGAAATGTTTTCTATACATTTAGTACACGCACACGCAGTTACACTATAGTCATGCATACATAATCTTATTTCTAATGTTTGGACTTAGCTTAACGTTGCGGTCACTTGCCGCGGCTATGACCCATATGTTGATGATTAAATAAGTACAGTCTGAAATTATATAGGCTGCCTAAGGTTGAGTTTTGTTTGCACATCATAGGATAATAAGGTCTCGTTTAGGGGCATTTACACTTTATATGTACATAGTTTTGTCAAAATTGAAAACACCTTTTTTACCCTACTGTACATTTAAATCGACGTTAAAAGTACTTTTTTATACAGGGGACACTGTCACACCAATTAAATTGCCCTAGTCCCAAACTAAGCTCTAGGCTTGTACTATGGGTACTAGACAACGATATACACACTTATACAGAGAAATATATCCTTCAATACATAGAAAACATCAATGACTCGGGAACAAATACTCGCGCTCCTCACACAAATATCTGCACTTTCCGGGATTTTCACATATTTCGGGAATCACATTTCCAAATCTTATCGACATTGTTTATTTTAACATTAAGGCATCTTCACAAAATTGACAATTGACAATTTATTGGACATTTCGGTTCTTGGCCAATTTTCCGTCGTCGGACATTTTGCTACATGGCCGTTTCGGAACTGAGCGAGATGGAATGGCTCTATGTTTTTCATTTCACCAGTTCTCGTGTGCCCTCGCCTGATTTCAATGATGCGAATACTATGCCTTATTAAAAAAATGCACACTGCAACGCAATACAAATAGTACAGACAACTGCAGTGGAAAGCAAGCAACCCGCGCTGCTTTAGGTAACTTCTTACGTTACGTCTTGTTATGTTTCTCTGCAGCTTAAACTAGGGCCTAGTCGGTAGGATAACACGTCGTTAAAAAAAACTTATAGGACGTTTTTAATTCAAAAACGAATTAAAATAATTTAATGGCTGACGGCTGCGGGGTATTTAAAATGGTTCAGGGCGACTTCGTCCACAGTCCTAATTCGTCACGTTCTTACCCCCTCCACAATGCCGTATGGCCCACTATTCCAATTCGTCGGCATTCCTATACTGTCACCTTCCTAACTGGTCTATTTTCCTATATTGTCACCTTCCTAACTGGTCTATTTTCCTATATTGTCACCTTCCTAACTGGTCTATTTTCCTATATTGTCACCTTCCTAACTGGTCTATTTTCCTATATTGTCACCTTCCTAACTGGTCTATTTTCCTATATTGTCACCTTCCTAACTGGTCTATTTTCCTATATAGTCCACAGCGCTAACTCGTCCACATTTCTATTGTGTGGTCGACTTCTTCAATATTGTGTGGCTAACTTCAGTTTGCGCTGTGGACGATATAGGAATGTGGACAAGATAGGAATTTGATGATATAAAAATGTGGCAGAGTTAGGAAGGTGACAATTTAGGAATTACATGCTGACGACAAGGCATTGTGGACGAGTTAGGAAGGTGACGAAATAGGACTGTAGACAAAGTCGCCCTGAGCCGTCTGTACATCAAGTTTAATAAAATTTAAAATGATTCTTAGCCTGGTTTGAAAATCCACTTTATCTCCTTGGCAACGGATTTTTATTCCAATGGCTGTATTATATACAAGTACCCGGAAGACCGAGCGTCGCTCGGGTTGAAAGCGAAATTTCCCGAATATGACAACCTGACAGATCGGTTTTTTGGCGCCCGTAAACCGCCACATTTCAAATTTCATCGAAATCGTTGGAGCCGTTTCCGAGCTTCAGATTATATATAAAACAAGAATTGCTCGTTTAAAGGTATTAGATTTTCTTGCACAAAGTTTAAAATAGACATCACGTTTATCTTGGAATGGTTTTTTTCTTTTGCTTAGTCTTGTCGGTCGTTGAAGGCTCATCATCATCAGCTGTCGCAGAACTGCCAGAGAATTTTTCTTTTTTAGACGTAAGCCCGGCGATATCCAGCATGCCCATCTTTCTAAACTTTGATTTACGTATCGGCTGCTTCATCTCCCTTCTCGTCGCGACTCTTAGCCGCGGAGACATCTTCAATGGTCTTTTAAATATCTCATCATCAGTTTTCCCTTTAGTTTCCTTGGGTTTTTCCTCACGTTCTGTAACTTTCAGTTCTTTCATTTCGTCTATGATTTCTATTTCGATTATTTTGCCGTCGCTTTCCGTCGTTGTCAAATAAGGTAGGTTCATTAAGTTGATTTCTTCTTCTGTTAAGATCACGGGATCTTCTTCAGTCTCCTCTATTAAAGACCTACTCGCTCTGGACACATACGGTTTCTTAACCCTTTCTTCCTCTTCGGGGGGATCTGTGTAATCTTCATCATCAGAGCTAGACGAGCTGTAATTCCTTCCCCGCTTCCGTTTCTTTTTCGGAGATGTTTTTATGGGCGACGTGGATTTGGGTGGACTATCTGTGGCCGCGTTTTTCTCTGGACTCCTGAAAAAACAAATTAAAGTTAATCGTAGAACGCTATACGTTCCTTTTTATGACAGAACCTGGTCGATATCGTCTGCCAAGATTATTTTTAGTCATAATTTATTTTTAGGTCACATCGCAATTAAGTTTTTTTTAAGAAACGGATACTTTTTCAGGATTTTTTATAAATCAAACCTAACTTAACCTAGCCTTGTCTACACGTTAGATATTAAAGTATTTCTGAAAATGTAAGAAGGTTTCAACGATATAAAAATGTATCCTTAAGTCACTTGCTGCTCGTCATGATAGGTAATTTGACTAATTTTAGAAAAACCTTTTAAATGATTCTTAATTACATAAATTACATAACAAGCACACTACATTGATATTTCCTTGAGATTCTACTGTATAATCAATAAAAATTCATGTTAGAGTCATTTTCAGAACCGCGCTAAAAACGCATCAAGTGTGACGTCACAAGTAAACAATAATTTCAATGATATATAGCCTTATGATCCGTGGTTACTTGCGTGTGACATCACCAGTAAATAACCACAGCTGCAAACCAATCACAAAGCGTTTCTGCCACAGATAAAATTAAAAGAATATAACTTTTTTTTAAAGCTTTATCCTGCTTTTTCTTGTCTGGGGGACACCGTTGATGCAGGAAAACATATCGAAACTTTTATGTGGTCATCTTGCACCATCTCATATACACATATATAAGTAGTTGATTCTATTTTATTTTATTTTATTATTTTCTATCTTTCTCTCCCGTAAGATTTTTGGCATGTTTTCCTGCTGAACTACTGTTATTTGATATTATATTTAATTTAATACTTGTAGCTTTATATAATGATAGACTAAGTTGTACCATTGTAATATGAAATATGTTTAAAAAATGACTGACTGCTGAGTTTCTTGCGGCGTTTCTTCTCAGCAGTGGTCTCCTCTTGGGAAGCGCTGGTAGATTCTTGACGTGTAAAAGTGCCCGAGGCGGCCTACTTACTTAATAAATTTCTTTTATCTTTTTTATCTTTATCTTTCGTGTTATTTCCAAAAGAATTACGTAATTTAGTTTAAAATGAAATATGTTCTTTTCGCTATTATCTGATAGGATGAACACAGTTTGTAGTATATTTTCAATGTTGTCAAAAACCCCATTTATCTAAGTATACTGGATATTCCAGTATATAACCCTAAAGTGACATTGAGCGGGGCACATTGCTCGTAGAACTTATGGCCAACTAGAAAGTTCTAGAAGCCTTCCACGAGGTGGACCTTCGATCTGGTGAAGATCGTGGGCAGCCAATGTATGCGTGCAGCACAAAACCGGCCGTCGTGGAGATCCTTGGAGGAGTATGTCCAGCAGTGGACGTCGACTGGTGTGATGATGATACCAGTATAACCGAGTAAAGGTTGGCGCAGACATACCCGCTGGACACTGGATCAGCTCAAAGTGAGGCATAGAAACTCGAGCTTTGAACTGTGTTAGTTTAGTTACGATACTTTGTTCGTGGACCACTGCTAGCTTGTGCCGAGGCGAGGCGTTGCCGTTCCGATGCCGATAAGTATGCGTTGCAGTCGGAATTTCATACAAAGAATACTGAACGGCGCGAGTTCAGGTAGTGCCACAGATATAAATACACAGATAACGTAAACACCTCAATCTGTATAAAAAAACCAACCGTGTCTCTTTTTCTACCAACTGCGTTATTTATATCTGCGGGTGGTGCGGATCCGATCCGATGTGTGCGTCAACCTTAAACCTGTTTTGCATTACACGGACAACAAACAAAGAGAAAAAAATGGCAGTTCGGACATGGTGCTGACCTCATCTCCGCGGGCTCCAGGTGCTTGAGGCCGCCGACGGTGCTCCGCATGGCGCGGTGCTTGATCTCCTGAACGGAACTGTAGTGGTCCTTGACTTCCCCTGCAGGAAAAAAAACAAAACAAATTTTTAAAATTATAACACTTATGCTGCGTTCCCACTTACGGTGCGTTCCTATATTCAAAACCGGTGGTAGAGTTGTGACGTATCGTTAAAATTTTACACTTTGTGTACGTAGCAAATGTCATAACGCTACTGCCCGTAAGGAAAACGATTAGTTTCTTGAATATTCCGGGAATTAGTCAAATTTTATATTTTTGGTAAACCTCGCACTCGTCAGGTTTTTTTAACTAATTAATAATAATAATGTGCCGTGTGGTTGTCGGCTCACAACAGTGCCACTCCATGCCTTTTTGGGGAAGTCGTTGTTAGGCGATGGGCTTGCAACCTTTCACTAATATACACTGATAAACATCTTAGTCTGTTTGTGCAAAATGTGGCTATAGAATTAACAACAAGTTGTCAAGAGTTGTTGGTAATTCTGTAGCTCTGCCTACCCCACTCTGGGATGAAGGCGTCACGGTATGTATGTACAGCAACGGCCTATAATATATCACTTTTGTACTTACATCTCATATGATTGCCTACAAGTATGACTTGACAAAATTGACAACCAGTCAAGAACTAGTTCACCTATTGTATTGTTATGACTCAATTCGTTAGCTGATTAAATAAGGTTCAAAATGGTATATAATAAATGTTTGTATATATCGTAGTTTAAAAAAGTTTAGTATGTAATAAACCATTGGGGATGTCTTCATAGTGTTCATACAAATCTCGTAAATTTACTGTGAAATAAATTTACTGTTAACCTAAGTGTAATAGTTTTAACTCTTCACACAATGTTATATAACTCTGATTATTATATTTTTATTTTTATTTCGATGATTTTAAACTAGCCATCACTTAGATATATTTTTTATGATGGCAATCTGTTTGTTTACGTTTTTGATCTTTAATTCGATCACAGACTACACAGGTTATTGGCCGGTACTGTATGTAATAATAAAAATTATCAGGGAACAATGTCACACCAATGGACCTGGTCCCAAACTAAGCTCTAGGCTTGTACTATGGACACTAGACAACAGGAATATATACTTAAATACATAGAAAACATCCAAGACTCAGGAACAAATACTCGTTGCTCATCACACAAATATCTGCCCTTACTGGGATTTGAACCCAGGACCGCTAGCTTCGTAAGGAGGGTCAGTACAAGGTCAGCGCGTCGTCAATTGGTGGGAGGTAATTATCCCCGTCTACGGGGCCGGTGTATTCCAAGTGGTGTTTACCTTCAACAGCGGCGGTGCCGTTGATGAGTCCCTTCAGAGACTTGTCAAGGTCCTTCGCCACAGTCTCGTTGATATAATTCCCATACGTTTTCATAGCTGAAAACACACCAACCAGTACAATTAGACCCGCAGCACTGTTAGTTGTGTGGGAGGAGTTTTTTTTTTAGTTTTCGGTTTTGCTGATGATAGTGCATTGTGAGCTATTTAAAAAAATTAGAAGGTTTACAGCGGTGCTTTAGGTATTTAGTAATATTGCGTTAGTAATATACATAGTAATGTGAATCTTAAAACGAACCCAGGGCGCGTATTACGGTCGCGTTTATTGCGGTGGATAAAGCTACCGTCACTCTCGCACCTTTGTATTGGTTAGAAAGTGACAGATGTTTTATCCACGCGTATCCATGTACAATTAACTAACTAGACTAACTTAACGAATTAACTAGATAATGGCTCCTCTACACTATCGGCGATGATCGTCTATAATCGGTGCAAGCCTCCACACCATCGCCCGTAGTAGTTTGTCGAACGGCAAGTGTATAAGATGGACGTGGATTGTGTTGCTGCTTTATTTATTTAATAAATGTAGGAAAATAAAATGGTAGTGCTTGAGCGTTATTCATAATAAAAAAAAGTACGTAGATACAATAACTATACAATAAAATTTAATTTTTAATTAACTGTCCCCATATGAACCTATGATCGGCGAAAGTGTGGGCAGCTCAACGCACCACGCAGCGATTCCTTTTGATGCGTGCCCGAAAAACCGAAATTACGAAATCACGGGTCGCAGGCAATCATCGGCGATCATAGACTATGATCGGCAAATACAGCTGAGTATGCCCTATCGTGATCGCCGATGGTGTAGAACATCTATAATAGACTGAAAACCAACTTACTTTTTTTCATTGACACTTTTATCTGGGAATACTTGGTGTATTTGTCAACCATTTCGCTGATGATGTTCATCTCCCGAGTCTGTCTCAAGTACACGCCTTTCGGCCGGACGCCCGTTGCGTCCAAGATGGAGGCACCTAGGAACAACAAACTTTTTATATGTATATTATATGGAAGAACGAGCATTGGTGGTGTTGATAAGGCTTTTTTTCAAAGGTGACAACTTGACTGGTCCATTTTTCGCCCCTTACCCATATACAGTGTGTCCCAGAAACTGTTTCCAGCCGCAGTTTGTATCTCCATACAAGGTGTCTCAGTCCCAGTGTTTTCTTTTCACTTTGTATGGAAAGAATAACTTTATGTGATTACTTCAAAAATATTTTATAAAAAAACGGGTGTTTAGATTTAAAAAAAATCGTAAAATCCCACCGAAAAACTTATGAAACAAAACATTAAATTAATGATTTTTCATGACGTAGACATAGTAAAAATTACAAAAATTAAGATTAAAATAAAAAATATCTCCGAAACTAGTAATAATCGTTGAACATAATTACATAGGTATTAAATCGATAGCTTTTTAGCTGCTCCATCAGCCCTAGCCGGGTCGACATCGGTTTCTGGAACACCCCGTATATTGTACATTTCTTCGAAATCGTTAGTCGTTTTCGAGAACGTGTTTACAAATATATGTAACATACAAGCTGTTGCTCTCGAATCCGTCCGCATAAAAAAAAATGCCTATGTTACTCAGGGATACACAATAAAAAACATTGTAATGGTGAATGAATTTTGAAAACATACAAAAATATTATTAGTGTAGATGTACACTTATATTAAAAGTATAGGTAAAGGTAGTTGGGTACGCCCGCGACTTAGTACGCGTAGAACTATTTAAACATCTCCCCGTTTCCTTCCGTTGTGGGTCAAGCCTCACAACAAAAGAATTCATTTGTACAACAGTAAAACGCTCTTCGATTTCAAGACAATTTACGCCACTGTACATCCGGAATATGCTATACTCTGATTATTCTAAGATAATGCCTGTGACAGCCGTATTTCGTAATTTCAATCACTTACTATACTCACAAGTAATGTGTTTAAAAATAGGCGATTGATTATTTCAAAAGATAAAAAGATAAAATAAATTTATTCAGTAAGTAGGCCGCTCGGGCACTTTTACACGTCAAGAATCTACCAGCGCTTCCCAAGAGGAGACCACTGCTGAGAAGAAACGCCGCAAGAAACTCAGCAGTCAGTCATTTTATAAACATATTTTATATTACAATGGTACTACTTAGTCTATATAAAGCTACAAATATTAAATTAAATATAATATGAAATAACATGTGTAGTTCAGCAGGAAAGCATACCAAAAATCTTACGGGAGAGATAGAGAGAAAAAATAAATAAAAAATAGAATCAACTACTTATGTTTATATGAGATGGTGCAAGATGACCACATAAAAGTTTCGATTTGTTTTCCTGCACCAACGGTGTCCCCTAGACAAGAAAAAGCAGGATAAAACTTTTGCATTTGAACAAATTATTATTGACTACTTTTGGGGTTTAGGCCATGCATTTTTGTCTGTTAGATAGTCCTCGACCCTATAATACGCTTTAGACATTAACGACCTTTTCAAATATTTTTTAAGTGCTGGAAAGGGGATCTTTAAAACTACGTCAGGTAATTTATTATAGAAATGAATGCATTAACCAACAAATGAATTATATACTTTACGGACACAGAATTTTCGAATAGCGATTTTATTTTTATCTCGATTCCTGAACCGCGTCGCTGAGTTTGTGCCGATGTAGAATTTATGTTAAGTTAAAGAAATAAGTGTATGAGTGTTTATATGAACTGTCACAGGCACCATCTTAGAATAATCAGAGTATACGAGTAGGCCCAGCCTTAGCTATTACAACAAAGAGGAGTACTTATCGCTACCGCATCGCTTCTGCCGCGCGTTGCAAATGCGGCAAGCGGTCACTTGTAACTGCATCACTACAAAAAGTCGCCGTGTGCCCTCTAAAGCAGCCTCGAGTCGAGACACGCACTATTTGCTCAAGTCACACAACACCGCGAGCCATCCAGTCGGTTTTATCACCGCGGTCAAATGATACCTTCTGAATGCAAATGCTGGATTTGTTACTAAAAATACAAAATTCGGTATATGTATGCCTATAATATTTGAGCAGTTCCCTCAATTCCTCACGGATCCCCTCATCAGATTCAGTTTTTGTGACAATGTGACCTCGGAAGTGTACCCTATCAAACAAAAACAAAAACTATTTTGAAGTCCACTATTGACAGAAAAATCGAAGAACATACATTTTAAAAAAACAGTGGAACCAACATAGAAAGTCCTTTTTTGCAGCCGGTTAAAGACCATCCTTCGATTTCAGGACAATACTTTAGTTCATTAGAAAACACAATAATAGTAAAGAGGGCGCCACTGGACGCTCGGCGTAGTCTTCAGAGGCCAGAGCAATGGAAACGGGTCACTTTCTATGGTAATTCAATACAAAGTGACCCGTATTCACTGCTCTTGACTACAAATTGGGTAGTGTTTCGCGATTTAGATCTCAATAACCATAACACTTGTCTCTGTTCGTTAGATATATTAAACGTGATCGTACTTCCTTGAGACTGTTAAACGCGAAAACACGATTAGAAACAAAATCCTCGATAGTTTTATTTTTCAAACATGACACCTTATTCGCATGTGTTTGGTAAAATCTTAGAAACCCTACGATTTTAAACAATGATTTTTGATTTAATGGTTGAGTATTTATTACTTCTTCATTCTGGTAAACCATTTTGTTAATCAATGTTGAGGTTTTACAGTAAACAGCAGTCATTTGCATTTGATGCTGCCAGCAAACTATCTTCATCTCACGTTCTTCGCGCGGAAGCACATACAGCCATCCCTTTTCATTCTAGTGTGGGTGTGGCGGCATATGTGCTCTCTTAAGCCGAGACCATTGCTGCAATATCTTACAAAATTAAACTCACCTTCCAAATACTTCCTCAGCGAGCTCTCTAAGCCCCGCTCCCGTGCCTCCACATGGTAGTGCACCGGCCCCTTGATCAACACGCTCCCGAGGATATACAGCACGTCCAGGCGCAGTTCGCTCCGCGCCTGCTTCTCGATCCGCTCGATCCCGGGCAAGTCCTCCGGCGTGATGCGGAGCGGAGCGAAGCCGGGGTACGGTTGAAGGTTTAGGAGAGCATAGGCGAGGAAAAGCCCGGCTAGATTTCTCTGGGGAATAAATAAGTATTGGATCAAGGAACAATTGGGGCAAGAATGATAAAATGGGTGACCTTTTCGAATTTCACTCCATTGATTGTATCTTTTTATTGAATTTCATTTCATCAAACGTTGTTTCCTGCTGAAGCCATCATGTTTTTAGTATATCCTAAACATGTATTAGATAGATTAGGTTAAGTTAGACATATTAATAAAAAATAAATAATTAAGTCATGCGCAGCAACAAATACCTTTCAATTAAATGAAATTTGTGCATTGAAAGGTCCATGTGTAGTAGATTGTTAACATTTTGAACACTCAAGTTGACAAGTCAAGAGGACTAAACGTCAGGGAGTCCATATCGATGAAAACAATTAACTATTGCAATGATCAAATAACCTTCAAGTGTTCAGATTATTATAGTCTAGTTGTAATAAATTATGTTAGTTACCTCAAACTGGGAGGTTTCCGAAACCATATAGTATTTGGCAATTTGAAGAACTTCCTCAGAGAGCTCAGCAATCTCAGCATTTGACGTCCTTCCCCTAAAAATGTTGTATGCATTATATGTATCATAGTCGAGTGAACACAGCGGCAGTTAAACCGTGTACGGATTTGTCCACTGTTTAAGTCGCTCATTCCCGAAATACCAGATTTATAAAATACCAGTTTCCAAAATTTCGGAGTCCTAATAGTAAACATTCAAATTAGTGTATTGTGTATTATCTTCCTCCAAAATGTATGGTTAAGGTCATTAAATGTATTTCGTTACTATAAGAAAATAAATGAAAAAATTACAATCCTTAGGCTGATCAAAGGTCAGCAGGGGTGAGCCGTTTTCAGTTTTTGCATAACATGGACATGCCTCATGTGTACTTATAAACTAATGAAATGATTTTATTTAGGCTGCCTTTTTCCTACCAGCTTTACGTTGCCATCAAACCAAATGAATTTTATTAGCACCTGAATGTGATTAATCTATTTTGCACAGCTTTTCACTTAACTAGTATTAAAGCAAACTTCCGTAGATAATATATGTATATATATTATATATCCATATGTTACTATGAAGGTTAATCAAGTGGTATATCATATGATATTAACCTCTTCAGATAGGCAATAAATCTGTTTAAGGATGCAATATTCTCTCTGGGTGAAATATGATGGCAACTTCATAATTCTATTATTCTGTTGTGTCAATTAAAAGGGATAAATAATATAAATCAAAGTTTTGTCTTCTTTTATATCTTAATGGATACAGTTTTTTTTTTTAATGCGGTTCACATCTTGTGTAGCAAGATGTATTTCGCCAATGACAAATTGACATTAGACATGGTGGGATAATGTTCGGTGGGGAAAAGAATATATCATATTCATTTTAATATCTACAAGAAACTACTACATGACATTAATGACATAAAAATAGCTCACCCTCGCCGACTATATTAATTAGGTAATGCTTACCTTAACAGGGTTGAACTTAGAAGTAAGATTCTTTTTTACAAAGTGAAACAAATAAATAAAATAAATGTAAACAATCCAAACCACGGCCCTGTTAAACAGCCAATCACAACTGTAATGTCGAGCTCTGACGTATCAGTGTTCTGCTTCTATTGGCTCACAAACTATATCACATGGTCTTCTTGTATACATTTAAGTAATATTAACAAACAATTATCAGTTTTTTCTAGTGCTCCCAGCACACTTTCATTTATACATAAATTGTTTAAACTACTGAAAACTAAATTAATTGAACAAGTCGCTACAAGTGTGCATCATTTTAAAAACTATAGTCGCTGGCTACTTTCAATATTAATCTTGATTGTCATTATGACAATAATCAGGGGATTTTAATAAAGCTTTCCAGTTGTCTTTGGCAAAATACATCTTATTATAATAGAAGTGAGAATTTCATGGCAAAATACAAAATACTTGCAGGGCTACACATAATACTGATACTTACTTATACAGAGATGCAAAGTTTAATTCCTTGAAAATTTTACTAAAATTATGATAGTTGAGGGTGTTCATGCTCAAGCAGCGACGGATCAGCTCATCACAGTCTTCGTAAAATCCATCAGCTATGTACACTGAATGGATGCCAGCTGGTGGGCCTTAAATTAAAAAAAAAGCATGAAGATTTGCAGAGTTACAGGTTTATTTGGACATTACGAATCTCTCCCTGAGGTCAACAGTTCATCACGCAAGCTTCGCTCCAAATATGTAGAACTAAGGGTGCGGCTCCACTGAGGCAGAAATGAGCGGTGCAGAGCAGAGCTGTGCTGTGCCAATATTAACCAATAAAAGGCGCGTGCGGTCACGTCGAGTGCGCCTTGCGCACGTTAGCTTAGATTATATTGGTTAATAATGGCATAGCTCCGCTCTGCTCGTCTCCACCTTAGTGGAGCCGCACCCTAAGGGCAAGCAATTCCAGAATTGTTACCCGTATTACTTACAATCAAGTACAATCAGGGGACAATCACAAACCCAATTTAATCTAGTCCTAAACATTCTAGGCTTGTAATATGGGTACTAGAGAACGTAATCATACTAATATAGAGATGATGTACTTAAATACATAGAAAACATCCAACACTCAGGAACAAATACTCGCGCTAACCCACCCACCCAAAATACATTTAACAATAACTAGGGATTTGGGTTCCTAAACAATATTCCGCATCACTAAGTGCGGTTCTGCCTACAAAAACTTATTTTCAATTTTATTAAAGCACTTACGAGGCATGATTGTGTTAGCAAAGTATTGCAATTAGGAGTAATACTACAAGTTTATAGAGCTTCACTCTGCATCCAAACTACTTGCTATCGCCAAATATTGGATTATACGCTAACAAATCTTCAAATACATCACAACTTTTCTCTGACATTTCATTTTCTTTGCCGCTCGCTGGCTGGCTCGGCTCTGCGTGATTATATTCTCTTTGGGCTGAGTGTTGCCAGGTCTAATCTGAAAAAGTCAGAAGACGTAATGCCAGAAAAACAGGAGATTGAGAGAAAAAATCTGTAGATTTTTACAAGTAATTAAGTTTTTTTAAAGTAAGTCTTACCTTTAATCAAGTTTCTTGACTTCAAATATAAATTAATCAGTTTATGTATAATTTTTGTCTTTGATGAATATTTTGTTTTCATGTAAAAAAAGCATATGTATACACAGGGGCTCTACTTTAAAATCCGTAATTTGAAGTTCGTCTATTGCTATCCCTTTTGCTCTCTAAGCGTTAATAGTTCGCAAGAAAGCGACTGGGCGATTCGAAGTTCGAATTACAGGTTTCAAAGTAGTAGGCCAGATTCCAACTCGAGCTTCGAAAAGTTATCGGAAGTTTGGTTTGAAGATGTTAGTTTTGTTTTGATTAACGCTTCACACCTGATGACATATGACAGACAGTGCGACAGTCCTATTGGTCCTATTAATTAAATTGAATTGACGCTATTGGTCTATTTGATGACAGACACCTCGACCAATTCAACGAAAAAAGAAACGTTTCAGTTTACGCATCCGAGTTATAAAGGTCGAATAAAATGTTTAAAAGGAGGAATATTCCAAAAAATCAGGAGATTCTCTATAAAAATCTGTTTATCTGTAGACCTACCCTGAAATCTGTAAATCTCCTGATAAATCAGGAGACCTGGCAACACTGGACTGACAGGGCCACCCGATCCCACCATAGTTTTTTTTTTTTGTTTAATTTACCCCACATGGGGAAGGCGAAGGGAACACAGCCCATGCAGCCAAGTCTTATGTATTTTTTTTTCCTGGAAAGTTTTTGTATTTTAAGGCCGAAGCCAAGTCATTTTTTAATATAATTGTCTTAAATCCACCATAGATTACATTCAAGGTCATCGAGATTTTTCCATAATAAAGCCTGTAACTAATAATGACTTTTAGCTTTTAGCTTACTTGTTTCATTGAACAGTTAAAACTGTCACTGAAACACTTATCTAACCACGCAATACGGCTACCAGTAGGTACTTATGCGGTATGCTGTTTCGGCTCCTTTCTTAGGTCCGGGACTCCTAGTCCCGTTATTGGTACACACATACAAATAATAATAATCAGGGCCCGTACTTTTCATGCCGTTGACGTAAAAATGACGTCACGCTACATAGAGTTGATTCCAAATTATTTTATTGTAATTATTAACCATTAGTCGTCAATCCTTTAATCATGTTCAAAGTAGTTTAGTAATATATTGACGAGTAGAAAAATAAATACCTACTTCATACCTAAAACGTAAATGAAACTATTTGATTGAGAAGAACAGTGGCAAACATCATCCAGTAATATTATCCTGTGTATGTTCCTGGAACTGGAATGGTTTTTATATTTTCATACATTGTCAAAAATTTAATAAAAATGTTGGAAACTTTAGCATCACACAATATTCACAATTGTTGATACCTGTTTTTTTAACTTAAAAAACTTATTTTCTTCTGAAAGCAATCTAAAAAATTGATGTTTAAGTTGCTTTAAAAAAAGAGCGTTATTTTGGGTTAGTGTTAAAACTTAAGTACATTAATAAAAACTGCGAACAACTGGGAATAAAAAGTCCCAATTGTCCACACCTTATTTCTAGGGAGCGGACAAGTCGGTTTACCTTAAAAAGATAAAAAAAGATAAAAGATGGTTATTCAGTAAGTAGGCCGCACGGGCACTTAATTCTCCCAAAGAGTCCTAAAACTTAGTACCTTGGCTCCGATATTATTTAATAAATTCAAATTTATAATTATTCATGTGTATTTAAAAGTCCTCTAAACCACTGTAACAAAACTATCCAAATCCTTTGAAAAAAATCCAATCACTTTCATTAAAAATTTACCCACGCCCTTTCGAAAAAAAAATTGAAGTCAGTCTTAGAATAGTGGGTCCTAAGGAAAGTTCATGTTCCAATTTGCCCCAATTCCCTCCCGTCATTTGTCGAGCGACGTAACTAACGCTCAGTATAAAGTACTTACATTATATAAAGTTGGGGACTTAAAACATGCAAGCAACACGAAACTACTAAATGAAATGACAAGATAATAAACAGTTAAACGTTTATTTAACTACTAATCTAAACCCAAATTACATTTGTGTACCACGACAACTCAAACCAAGGCAGCACTCCCGAATAAAACGCTTCAATATATGCTTATAATTATTTAATGTTGATTATCTCATTTATTGACATCTATAGCATCTCAATTATTTTTGCGTATGGCAACATCAGGAACCATAGATAACAAAAATGCGGCGTTCGAGATGCCCGATTATTGCGGTGACGAAATAGCTACGTAAAACTAAGGAAATTGCGTTTAGAGGGGCGTCTTCTCAATCAATTTGTACCAGTGGCCGCACTCGCAGCGACGGGGCTGGCCCTGCAATTAAAAAATATATATTAACCTTTAAAAATTTACCGTCTGCATAATATCTGGTGACAACATTGGGAGAGGCGAACAGACTATTAGCAAGGTCGGATTTTTATTCCCACAGAAATGTAAACAAGTTACGTCACTGTCAAAGTGACATTTCAGGGGACCTCAAAGTTTGGGCCAGCAAGAAACAATATCTAGTTACGATTTCGCTCAAACCGTGATATCAAAATAAATTTGAGAAAAAAATGTAAATAAAATCGCAGAAATGAGTCACTCGAAAGCCATTACGGGTATTACGACGGAAGCACGAATTGTGAAGCGAAACCAGTGAAGTGACTTCACACATCCAACTTGTTGACACAGGTGTGTGGAGTCAATGTTACCAGTGCAATAAATAAATTATGCATACAAAATCAGTATTCTCGTTTTAAATCAATACAACAAAGAGTTTATATCAAAATAAAGTTAGCCATCAACAAATTAAAACCATCTTGTGTTCTATAAATATTTTATATAGAAAGCCGATTTCTTATAAATCTGTAAAGTAGAAATATTCTGAATGCTGCAAATGTTTTTCGTTAATGGCAACACCTTTGTTTACATTTATTCTGTGGGAAACTGGGAATAAAAATTCGACTTTACCAAGGGCGGGTCGATGTGAGGGGGGCTAGTCAGCCATGCAACCCCCTCATAGAACCAGTGCATTATAGGGAAGTCATAGCCCCCATCTTTCAATATGTATTGAAATAGTTATTTATGTGACTGGTGCATAATGAGAGGCATTAATACACGAGTGTGGTTTTATGAAACGAGCCGATAGGTGAGTTTCATAATAAGATCACACGAGTGTTTTAATGTCGCATACATAACTTTATCTACATGCATATCATAAGTTTTCTACAATATGTGAGAAAATTGTACCATGTTGCCTTGTATCTTAAAGAACCTGCATCTTAATGTTCACTTTAAAGTTTCGGTCACCGAAACTTGCAAGATGCAACTACATCAATAACCGATACTTTAATGACATGTAATACTTTAATGTTAACATTAAAGTGCAACCACAGATACAGGTTTCTTAATATAGGCTGTTTGCTTATCGTTTCTAAACATATAATAGGGAAGTTATGATATGGATGTAGATAAATACACTTTCACTAGTAATACAAGTTACAATCTTTCGTGACTCAAGCCCCAGGCCCTCATACCACGAAAGTATATGAGTTTCCCTGTCAAATTACATACATAATGGAGGTTAGGCGGCGGCGTACAGTGGTCCCAAATCTAGAAAAGTGAGACATTGGTTTTATCGGGTTCTCTTAATTTTAAATCGTAATTTAATGATACTGAGGTTAGGTTAGATTAGGTTTTAAACACTTTAAAACGAATAAATACCTAGTTATTACTCCATTCATTTTTGTTTCATTTTCACACCATAACACTTATTTTTAAGGAAAATTGCATTAGAAATTAACGATTCAAAATTAAAATCGCTATTGAATGGTATTTTTTATACTCATATAAAACCAAAGTCCCACTTTTCCCTATTTGGGACTGTGCGGCGTATGAGTTACGAGGCAAGTGTTCTTATACCTTATGTATCCAAAGCCAGCTGATAGCTGTGGAGTGTTCTTCGCCTGCAACAAAGCAACATTATTCTTAAGTAATGTACAGAACAATAGACATTGTATACTATGTAGTATAGAGATTAGCATTGTTTTTGTGAGGCTAACGCGATGCCGAGCTGCGACGCAATAGCAAATAATTAGATGTTATGTTAAGACTGCATCGAGCTAACGTCGACCGTCCAGTGGCGCCCTTAAGGTCTCTGCCCACTACACCGTACCATACCATGACCTTACTGTGAACGTATCTGGCCCGGAAGGTAATTTTTTTTTGTCTGACAACAATAATATGTTCCTATTACGGCCATGGTATGATACGGTGTAGTGGGCAGAAACCTTTATTACGAATATTGTGTTTTCTAATAAACTAAAGAATTTCCTTGTCGGCGCGGTGCTTTTTCGAAGCGCAAGTAAAAACACATATTTATGGGAACGTAACTTTAATAACGATTACCCTTTGAGCTTGAGAGAAAACGTGTTCACTTTTTTCCGTTAAATTGATAACTCGAAGGTTAATTGTTACTGAAATAATGTTTTCATTTGTAATATAAAGAAACTCCTATTTTGAAGTCGATTAAAAAGAGCACCGTCCGATTTCAAGAAAATACTTTGTTATTAGCACAGTAATAGTAATGTTGAGGGCGCCACTTCACTGTACTTCCGGCATTTTGCAAGATGCGGTGTTAATCCAATATTGCGAACGCTTAAACCGTTTTGTATGCGGCATTGGCCAATATTCGACATCGCATACACGTTTTCCCATCTTTTATCTCCAAGAATCTTTTATCTGCAATGTGATATTTGTGACCCAGACGCCACGTCGCCATGCCTACACAAAAGTTCGAAGCGTAGAGCAAATGGCTTAAAGTTGCATACATATATTTTTTATAGATTTTGGACTGTCGGCGGCTGTCAAGACTTGGGGCTGCAGAACTGTTAGTGTGTGGTGCCCTTTAGTGCTCTCCGGCGAAAAATAAGGTGTTACGTTAAATTATGAATAGTGAAATACCTTTACTGACATTGCTAGCATGGAGGATGGCTGTTTTATGTCACATTCCTAATCATGTTATTCGCAAAACAAATATACTTGAATCGTGAATCGTTAATCTCTTTGATAATTCTTGTAGTGTTATCAAATTGACTGCGTTACTAATAACGTTATAACATTTTCGCAATATTTAAAATCGTGTCTGAACTAGCGTTTAAAATGACTTGTAAAACCTTTCAAACGCCCCTGTACTTTTCAATAAAATACAGAATCTTTCCTTGCGGATCTTCGGTTGAATATTTCGCAAGTTCAAGTTTTATACGTGTATTTTACGATGTATTTTTCCCGTTATTATAATTATGATAGTGACACTGAATTGTAGAATATGTATGTACATACTTTATGGTACAAACGGGAATAGTACATTTTGATGCAATACTAATAGTAGGAGTGCATGAACATTAAAAGTAACCTACAGTGCTCACCGGCGGCGATCTAAGTTGCCCTACGTAATTAGGGAATTACCGCTGCACTCCTGGTACTTTATTTAATCTCTTTAACGGCCTAGCACAACCTCTAATTAGTTTTTTTCGAAAATCACATACATTTTTTAGGAAAGATACAAGTTTCGAAATAAAGTTGTATCTTTCGCAATTTTCATCCCTAGTGTGAACGTGCGCTGATTAGAACTGACACGTTGAGAGGGCTAGAAAAAATAGCTCGTTTTTTTGCTCGGTAATCTCCCCTATCCAGTCTATATCGAAAAAGAAGCATTGGGCGATTAGCTTCTTCGTGCTAGCCGTACTAGCGTGCCGGCACTGCCTACATTTTCGTGAATAAAAAACATTAATTGAATACCCTTTCTTGAGTTCAAACTATCTCTATAGCAAATTTAACCAAAAACGATTAGATGTCTTAAGTAATCGCAATAATAATCATTTTAAATTGTATGTGCATTAATTTAACAATCAACACTGCTTGTAGAATAAGGAAAATACTTCATCAAATACATTTATCCTCTAGAACTCATTACAGGCATAAAAGATATAGCTTGGCTAAAACGAGTTTGCCATGGTGACAGCAGGAATTACATAATTCTCAAGTACCATCCACTGTTTGAGTAAAAATTAGGTTTTTTAAGTTTCATTTTACTTGAACTATAAAATCTAATGTTATAGACCACATGTTTACTTTAGGCTTCGGGGACTAATTAAAGATGGTGATGATGATGTTTGTCCATAATTTCAGTCAAACGAACAAATACCAATAAAATTAGCTTGAGTGCATCACAATCCATGACCTTCTTGCGCGTAAAGTTCGCGCGACTCTGACGTCGAACCTCCAGTATTCACCTTTTATTACCTTTTCAACGCCATGTCAAATACAACAATCGACACTTACACGCTAATGACAGCTGAAACACATCGCGAAATTCAACCATCTTATTATGTACATAGGATTTAGGTTAAACTGTAACACTGACGGGCGTAGAATCTTAGTTTTAAAGGCAACACAAAGTAACAGTCCATGGGACAATTCAATCGGTTTCACTTTTACCCCTTCTACGCGGTCGGACCAACCACTCAATTCAAGCAAGGTCATCTGGTCCTTAATAGAGTTGAACAAAAAATAACATTGTCAGTTGGATCAACAAATTGAATGAAATTGAATTTGAGAATACAAATAGACTTTGGTTGAGTTTGGTGGTTGTTCATACATTTCTTTGCAGATTTCCAGGCAACCTGACAGAGAGGGACTGAAGGTAGGTAAATAGTTACAGATGTAGTGCATAATTGTTTTCCTTCGTATTTTCACGGAAACGTACGAACGTGTCTTGCTATTTCAGTCGGTCACAGTACAAAAAGTACTGAGGTTGACTGAAGTAGCATGACACGTTCGTACGTTTCCGTGAAAATACGAAGGAAAGCAATTATGCACTACACCTGTACTCTTTGGTGCCCTTTAACCAGCACTTACATATGCATCCAACAATACGTGCGTCGAAGCAGGAGGGCACTAGCGTGGGGTGGTCGCGGGTGCCGGCTGCCTTCTTCAGAACCTTCATGTTGAACGGGTCGTCATCCCCGGACTGCATGGCGAGCAGTTCCTTCTTCTCCAAGCCGGTGGCGTGCTCGAGGGGGTCAGGCATCACTGGGAAACACAGTTATTGTTGTAAAATCATTAGACCCACCTAGAGGAAGATCTCTCTCTCTCTCTCTATTAACTTCTCAATCAAACAAAATAAAAAAAAAACAAAAAAGTCAAATGTTGACTTGTTCTAGATCTTGAATGTGGACTTTTGGAACTCTGCAATGCCAACAAATTAAAAGAAGTTTGATTAAAAAGATAAAATATGTTTAAAAAATGTTTTGACTGCTGAGTTTCTTGCAGCGTTTTCTTCTCAGCAGTAGTTTCTTCTCCGCTTGGGAAGCTCTGGTTGATTTTTAACATAACAAGTGTCTGTGCAGCCTACTTCCTGAATAAATGTCTTTTTTATCTTTTATCCTTTTGGAGAAA
Source organism: Acleris sparsana (assembly GCA_923062465.1). Lineage (NCBI taxonomy): Eukaryota > Metazoa > Arthropoda > Insecta > Lepidoptera > Tortricidae > Acleris > Acleris sparsana. The sequence goes on along the minus strand of OV281305.1, from coordinate 6,207,815 downwards.
AAGGAATATAGTGATAGAAATATTGCTGCAAAGAAATAATAATGTTATAAAAAATATCTTTCAAATGCAAATATTGTGTAAATAAATAGTATGTATGTGTGTAAACTCTTTGTTGCACCCAGGTGAGGTCGCAGCCAAAATTTTTAGGGGGGTTATCTTGGCTATACAAAATGATTTTGGGGGAGGGAGTCACAATACCCTGACCCCCATGCCCCCTCAGACTGAAACTGATAACAGCATAGACAAAAGGCATGTATTGAAAAAACTCAAATTCTTTACACAACCAAAATACTACTAAACTACTACCAGTATAAAATCCATTATAAAATGCTACATAAGGATTCCTAATTTACAAGTACTACATAAAAATTTGCAAGATTTAGATGTTTGCCACACCTCTCCATCACAATTTTTAACCCACATAATGAATGCATGTCTCATTGATATACTGCCATAAGACCAAAGAAGGTGGCTAACTGCAATGGTGTAATTGAAGCATTCTATACCTACTCTATTTATAAGGGCTGTTTGCCAAAAAAATGTACATAGTGAAAGCCTCAATTTAAATCGTTATTTTTATTCCATTTCATAACAATTAGCTAACCATAATCAAAGCTAAAATGACAATCGGTGTAAAGGACCAATAAAGTAATTATTGTTTTGAAATGGAAAAAAAGGATTTTATTTGAGTCCTTAACTGTCCTGAACTATGTACAATGTTTTTGAAAACGGCCCATAACAGGATGCACTCAATATAAGATGCATTTGAATGTAATTAATAAGCCCTCAAAATTCTGTTGAGGTAAATAGCCCACAAGTAGTTGTAATGATGTGCCCTAAAAAGTAAACTTATCTGAAAGGGTCATTTATGAAGGTCATGTAATTATAATTAATACTGTAGTATTTGTTTTAGAACAAGTATTTTGTTATGAATACCACTCACAAATCAAAAGATAAACATCAAAAACAAAATAAAAACAAATCTTGTTATAATAACATGTTATGTTAAAACTTCTAGTATAGATTAAAGACAATAAATGCTATAAAACAGGACATTTTTCTGTTTTGAGATTTGTATACTTATAATAAATAAAATCAGGATAACTTTTCAAGGTCTCCAAGATAACAAACAACTAAAAATGTTTGAAAGATATACAGATCATTTTATTTGAAGCATATGTTATTATCACAGAAAGAGTTCCTTCATTGTAACGGCTTCACTGATAATTCTAAGATTGATTATATTTTAACCTGATAAGAATGTTAACCTATAAAATACACGAAAAATACTAGAAACGGTTTGTAAAATTCTTAGATACACAAGGAATGTGTTTAAATGGTAAACGTTTAAACAAAATATAAATTGAGAGGGTTAATTTGTGGCAAATATTTTTTATAGAAAATCAATAAAACGTGACAGATTGACAATTTACATAATAACCCCGCATATGAGTCTAGAGTAATTGTATTTCGTAAAAACCACAACGACCTGTGTATCATGCATTCATTTTTAAGCAAAATATTTTTCCTGTTGAAATTCAGAACAATATTTTCAGGATAATTTTGACATTACGTAACTGAATTTTGACAGGAGTGGTTGCAAAATGGTAAGATAATTTCTATATTAACTTACTTTTATCAGCATATCCCCGGCGAGCGGCATTCATTAGAACACCTCTAATTGCATTTCCACGAATAATTTGCCTACACAAAGAAGCCATTTTGCTTATTTCCACTAGACCGCTTCGCACGATGGCAAGTGGAAGAAAATTTTTACAAGAACTAAATAGTGCGATGAAAAACCGGTATCTGACGTATAAAATACCGGTAAAATTCTCTCTTTTATTTGATACCATATTTATGACTAAGTAGTTATAAAAGAGGTTCATTTTAACTCTTTATTTTGATTTTGTTTGTTTATTCATCGTAAGTTAGTGGTTTACTTTAAGTATTGATAATATGAGTTTCTTATTTGGAGAATAGACCGCTCGTTGATTTCATTGCGTATATGGACGAGACACGGACATAAAAAAAAATTTTTTAAGTCCGTGGAACGAGACTAAAAACTTTCAAAGGTGTAAGGCGTAAGGCATTTTTGCGGTATAAAATAGCTATTTAAATTCGTGTCCTGAACCGTTTCTACAAATGAGAAGCACCGATAATATGTCCGTTGTGATTTAAAGTATCTATTTTATCGATTGCCATTCCTTATTGTGAATTTAGAGTAGTTTTAAGTTGTACAACCATCATGTGTTAAATTAAATTAAAATTTTCAAATATGTACGAACTTTAACTCGCAACTAGTTTTTTATATGTGTTTGACATTAGGCATTATACGTTAGCCTTAAGAATTTAGGAACTTGAGCGCATTGTGCAAAAAAAATAGAAGGCTGATGGAAGTTATGAAGAATATAGAAATAGTTTTACGATTTTGCAGTAAAATAAATATTGTTAAATGTATCACTTGTCCAAAATCCCAAAATTCACGAAAAAGGTAATACTATCAATCAAACAGAATTTCAGAAATGTACCTACTTTAATTCCATATTGAATAAGTTCTGTCTATAAATTAAACAACCACCGTGACCACTAGAATTATTCTATCCTCCCATTCAAATATTCTGACGAACTCTCAAATAGTAAAGGTGATCGCCACTATGTGTGTGAGGCACTGGCTACTGTTTGCCGAGAGTGTCCCACTTTCGTAAACAGGGTACTCTGTTAATGCCCACTTTACACCATATTATGTATTTCGGGCAAAAGTCTTAAGGCACAGGCAGGCAGGTCTTGTCTTAGGGTACTCCCTCAGACAATCGTTGCCTGTGAACGTGGATGAGTAAGACTGAGAACGTAGCCAACGGACAGAACGAGTGGACGGGAGTGCAACCAACTACTTAATGCTCGCACTCCCGTTTTCTTATTCTGTCCGAGTCTTGACAAACTTACAAACTCAGCATTATGCTTTTAAAACATTTAGGAAAAAGAAAACCACTGTAAGTTTTAATATGTATTTTTTATTCGTGTCTTATTCTGACAAAATTCAATAAAGGAGACATTTCTTTTTACATTTTAACGAGAACCGTTTCTCAAGGCACGTTTAGTTTTATAAGCATTTCTTCATTAACTCCAACTTCTTTACGCATCTTGACATAATTATTTTACTACAGATTTATTAATAGCTAAGAAGCTATAAGTAAACATATCAATAAAATGTAGGTTTTTTGTCCACAACATGACAGAACAAAGTTTTTTTTATAGTGACAATGCTTTACAATACAACAGTTGGAAGAAGACATAAAGAGTTCTGTGAATAATGCAATTATTGTATCTTGCGTTTGTATGTACGAATTTTAATAGACTTTACCTGTGATATCATGATATTTGTACAATAAATACCATTGATATAACATTTTATATTACACTTATTGTTAGTGAAATTTTCTTTGTAGTTACGTTATTCGAATCCTTTGTAATATTATAATTTATGTTTCAAAATAAATACATTTAACTACAAGATGCCTTATTTGGTAAAATTAAACACTTTCTTGTGTCAAAAACGCCAATGAAATGTTCATATTCTAACAAATATAATAGGTAAATGCATTATTAGTTTAAATTGTATGTGCATAAATTCTAACCATATCATTTATATACTTACTGTTGTGAGGAATTGAATTTTGTGATCAATTTTCCGTATCTTGTTAGAGCATAAGACTAAAGAAGAGACTATTCTATGGCGAAATCAGTTTCTTGTTCGTCCGCTTCTCTGAATGAAGCATCCTTTGAATGAGTTCAATCGTACATCTATTTCCCCCTCTTCAAGCTGAAATCAGATTATTAATTAATTAAATTTATGAAATGAAACCCGCACGGTAAATAAATAAATATCAGGGGACACATTGCCCTTTAATTGGCAATGGCAACAAGGTACTAAAGTAAATAGCTATTTTTGATGATGACAGTACTATCAGGCGGCATGATTACAAAAAAAAGGTGGTCTCCTGTGCACCTTCCTCCTTATTCTGTTAAAGTAAGGTGTTACACAAATTATTGCTATTTCTACAATGCTACAATATAAGGGGGCGTCCATTAATGAATGGACGCCCCCCGTCTCACGTAATGACGTGAGACTTTTTGGCAATTTTCGAACCCCTCCTGACCCCCTGGTGAGATATCGTGAGATTTGGCACAACCCCTTCCTCCATCTCTCAATCTCAGGTGAGATTTTGCTAAAGGTGTGTTTTTAGTGTAAATGCGTTGGATATATTCTTTAAAAAAACACTCAGCTCGTACACTGCAACGTCCGTCGACTGTCGCGCGTTCAGCTGCCGGATATGCGTAAACAAACGACGGGCTGCCCTACTGTGCAACTTTGCGGCATTCGCAAAACCACGATAAATATTATTATGTTAGATTTGGCCATATTTTAGTGAAGGACCATGTTTTACTTAATGTAACCTAGTTTATTCGGAATTTTACGTACAGTACCTAGAGTTCATAAATTTGTGTTCCTTACCTATTTAATGTCGTGTTTTAACTGCCATATATGAATTGTCACAGCGATATAACTGACAAGGTATAAAAGTGTAGGTACATATATTTATGAACTCGACTGTACTCTGTTTTTATGCGAAAAAAAAAGTGATTTTTTGCCGGGAACCTCCTCTCCCTAAAGAAAGATTAAGTGAGATTCGGCTCGATCCCACGGGAGCAGCCGGCGTTGCATGCGTAATAACCCTATCCTCCTTAAACCGAAGTATCCAAATGTATGGTGGTTTTTTATTCCACGTAGTTTATATTGATTTATTTTTTTGGTCACCCTGGATGATTGTAGGTTTCAAATCACCGCCTTGTGGTACCTACGCATACACTTGGTGTAAACAGCAAGCGTAATAAACTTGGTCTTTTACCGTATCCGTCTGGTACAGCTCCCTGTAGCAGGACGGAGAGACGCATTCGCGCACGCAACGGGTCCTAACCAACCCGGCCATGTGACTGCAAGTTCCACTCTGTTCACAAGCTGTTTCGAACTCACGAAACGTCATTTCCTGGAAGAAACATCAAAATTGCGTTTATTTGTAATAAAAAAATATACTGATTAAACACATCGTGTATAGGATTAATAACTTTGCGATATGAAAGAATTCAGCAGCCCATTATAAAAAGTAATGAGTTCGAAGAAACGAAAATGTACTCACGTTTTTCGGAGAATCCTTGTATTGATATTCTTTAAAAGTAAATGTTACTGGGGTTGGCTCAGCGACACTTTTACAGATTCCATAAAAACCTAAAAATAGGTACCAACCAAGTATTAATGAAATACGATACATTTTTAGGCGGTAACTGTCGGTGTCGCGAATAATTTAACCTTTTGTTAAAAATCAATAATCCCTGAAACCTGTTGCTTCTTGCGATGCGTTCATTGTTTGTAGTTTTAAGGAGCCTAGTTAAGGAATATAGATAAAGAAGAAATCATAAATTTTCAAGCTTATCGTAAGTATATAAAATATAGATTGAATTTTAGCTTGAATATTAATTTTGCGTAATTAAATATGAATATACCGAAAAAAACGAACTTTACCGGTTTCGACACTTTACAACACTACTCTTTCAGGAACTGTTCGAAAACTATTCTTCTCGAGATGATTTGTTTGTGATTTCTTCGACCAAAATATCAGTAGGTAAATATAAAATCAAGCGAAACTTCTTTCCAACACTTTAATTTACTTCTAATTGGTTATTATTGTCAATGTCACAAACATAATTCTAAGCTTTGGTCATTTAAATTTCAATAGAAAAAATGAGCCGGTATTTGAGCACTTTTAGTGAGGTTCGGTGTTGCATGTTAAGTTGGGATCAGGGTGTCATTTATATAGAATAATGAAATACATTAGTTACAATGAAATTGCTTATCTTCTAGTGTTTGTATTTATATATCAGATACTTTGTAAAATAGCTTCGTATTCCATTTATTTATTTGAAAACAATTATAATATCGAACTGTCAAAAAAGGGTTGCCATGTCGTTTATTTATAATTATCGGGCCTACGATTTTCGTTCTCCGTTCCGTTCCGTGTAGTGTATTGCATCGCATATCCATCCAATCCACAATCTGTCACGTAATTACCAACGAGCGAAAGGTTTCTTATTGTATTTCAGATATTTACGAGTTCCCGTGTGTTTTTCGAGGTGCTTTTGCCTGAACTTGTTTCAGTTTCTTGTGTTAAAGACTTTCAGTGTTGTGTTTATTAAAAACAGACCTTTGAATGTGTTTCTCCGTGGCCGAAGCGATTGTTAGGACCAGCAGTGTAAGATATTGTGAGTATTGTCTTTACGTTATCTCTAATGCAATATTAAGGCCTTGTCTACTGCCTGTCTAACCGGAACTGTTTATTTATCCTGCCCAGCCATTTTATAAATTGGTGTTCTGCGTTATACAGTAAAATTCCCTTATCTTCTGATTGAGCCTGATAGGTGCTTTATCTGATTAGCTCTTACGCGCTTTTACAATATCAAATTTGATTTATTGTTTTTACTTCTTTATTATCCTCAGAAATCAATTTATGGTGTTTAACAACATTACTTTTTTTTAAATGTTTGTATGCAATATCTCTGGGATAATGATTATCAACTTAGGCCTTCTGGAAACAACACAGAAATGTTTTGACTTTTGGCTCACCATAGTCACCATATCTTTATTAACCTGATGTATACCAAGGCACTGTTCCGTGCTCGAATATTGAACCTCTTTGTACTTTCTTGACTTATTTTTTTTTATTTAGACTTTAGAACTTGTTTTTGTTTAATTTGCTGCATATTGACTAATTACTAGTTTATTTATCTATTGACTTGATTGAGATGTAATGTGACATGATGTTATACCACAATATTGTGCCAAAGATAAGTGAGAAACATAGATATTTATATACTACATTATCAGTCTAATCTTGGATAAAGCAGAACCACTCTTACAAATACTACTTCACCTACTTTAGGGCCTCTATTCTATATTTAATTAACCCCTCCTATGCGGGAGGTGAAAAAATACCAAGTTCTAATCCTTTGGATTACAATATAGTCTGAAAAATAACCTTTTTTTAAAAAAAAAGATATTCAAATTTTGGGAGCTTTTGCTCCTAAGCATATGGGAGGTGGAATTATATGATTATCATATCATGCATTTACTAAGACCAACTTCTGGAAATCAAAATATATTCTAAATTTAATCCTTACATTTGACAGATATATTAGAAAAGGAATGTTATATTTTTTTCTTTGTTTTAAGGGCACATCCCATTGAATGCCAGCTTAGGAATATTTTTGTAATATGGTTTTTAGTTACATAATATTGAATAGAGGGAACTCAGTGGGTTAGTGTTATGGTAGCTTAGACAGTATAGGCAACGCTCTCTCTCTTCAACTAGTCAACTCATTAGCCTGGTTAGTAGTGACCCTGCCTACAAAGCTAGAGGGTGCGCTTCCCGATATGGGTAAATATTTGTCTGCTGAGCGGTTGTATTTTTTCTGATCTTGGATGTTTTCTATGTGTTTAAGTATGTATTACTCCATATTTTTCAGAGCTCTCTCGATTTGTTGACAATGGGTACACCTCGGAAGGATATCCTTCGTAATCAAAAATAAATCCGAGTCAACCAAATGTCTTCGAGTAATTGGGGAACATACATGAAGCCTCAGTTTTTGGAAAGTTATATTATATCGGAACAGTATTGAAAACAAGATGTTTAAAGTTATAACAAAGTGTAAAGAATGACTTAATTTGGGGGACTTAAGTTTCTCACTCTGGTGTTTAACTTCACTAACAATGGCAAATACATACACAGGATGTTTTAGAGTTTAGTCATAACATTCACTGTCAACAATTATATTGAATATTAAATTTCACACCTCAATTACAGTCTTTTTACAGTTTTTACCATATAATGTAAAAAATATATCTCCATTGCCTGAGGCATTGAGCTACAGTTTATGAGCTTCCTTTTATTTATTAATGGTATAAGCCGTATGGAAAAACATTTTTTTATTATTTAAGTATAGATTTAAGTCCTGAAGTGCAATCCGACAATCTGTGCAATTATTTTTAATCTTTTATAGATTTGTCCATTAGTTTATTGGCAAGATGGTTAAGGTGATACAGTATTCTCTTTGAAAAGGCAATCAGCCTGTTCATGACTTCCTATTTGACTGTCGGCATTTTTAGATTACGATGCAGTTTGTAGTTTGTGATACACCATTTTAAGACATAAAGACAAATTTAAGTGCACATGAGTCTGGGTCAAAATTAGTGTATCCTGGAGACTTTACGCCTGCTTTAACTTTTTCTTTAACCTTTTCTTTAACCTTTCTTGTATCTACTTGTCAGTACTTAGCCACGGGAAATCACTATATTGTATGTCGTCAGACAATTAATTAACTTTAATAATTGTTAGTTTTTAATCATTTAATTATGTCCTTTCAATCTATTCCACATGATTTCCATTTACCTCAATAGCTATACATTGAACAATGTCAGTGCAAACTCAGTGCGCTTGTACTGACAATACCAAGGCATGCTATCAAGCCAGTACTATAAATCTTTTAAATTAAACATATATTTGCTAGACATTAAACAAAGAAATCAGTTTAAAACTGAATTTATTTCTGCAAGGGAATGTGTGATTTACATTATTAGAAAGAGTTTAGATTTGTTAGTAAATGGGTCTGATGATTATGTTAGAACTGGTCTGATCGAAACTAGGTTTTGCGACCGAAACCGAAACCGAATTACGACTTTCATTAAGGTCATGATTTTGCGGAAAAAATAAAGTCAATATGATTATATTAAACCTTTTATTTTCTTTTCATTATAAGAAAATAGTAAGTTTAAGCACATTAATCATTTCAATCTCTGTCTGTCAGGCTATTTGTCGGTAAAAAAGAAGAATGATCCAAATATCAACTTATCAAATTATTATTATCACTCTTTATTTAAAACATGGTGCATCATACGCGCGACCGCACCACGAAAACTCCCGAACTTAGTTTCGGTTTCGGTCGGATGGCAGCTGAAACGAAAACTTGAAAGTTTGGCAGGGCACTACCTACTAGTACTACTTACCTCCAATACTGAAAAGTGGAAGTAAGTACATATATAATTATGTTGACACACTTATTCTAAATTGGTTTTTGATACAACTGTACAAAGTTAAAATTCCTTACTCACGGGACTTAAATATAAAAATACTCTGTAACATTCCATTTGGTCAGATTTCAGTGTCAGCTTGTTTATCTGTCCCTTGTCACACCTCTTTATCTCAACAACTGTGCATGCTATTCGCACGATATGGCGGAATGGGCTACAGTCCCTTATGCCCTACATTGAGCAAACAAAGAAAACATACATGACATATTATTACAAGCTTTTATTTGACTTGCAATGTATGTATCTAAATCTTGCAAGTTAAATTTGTCCCGATTCCCGGTTTCTAATGAAGCTGCAAATATGCATACACCTTTAGTTAGTTAGTTCTGATGACAATACAATAATATAGTACCATCGAGCTGGTCTGATGATGGAGACTCATAGGAACTTTTAAATTACACATGATAAACCTGTCGTGTCAGGGCTCGTTAGGATCGTCTTGACGAGTAGATGACGACTGAGCAAAAAAAAGTACAGTTGGTAACAAAAGCTTGTCCCAAAAATTTATAATTTTTGACTGAAACATTATATAGTGTGATTTTGTGTTGTTGCGAATAAATTTATCTTAATCTTTATCTTTATCTATGGTAGGGCCATTATGATACCTAACTGAATGACACATACATACGTTTATCAGGCCACCTGCCTGATAAATGTTTATCAGGCTGCTAAAATTATCAATATCTATGATACCTAACTGAATGACACATACATACATTTATCAGGCCACCTGCCTGATATCATAGACGTATGTATGTGTCATTCAATCAGGTAAATTTAGGAGGTCCTATTACTCATATACGATTAATTCCTATGTAATTTCTATCTCTCACACACTACACTCATTATGACAATGTTCTATGGTGGATCCACGTTTAAAGTCCTTGATTGACGGTCACATCCATAAATATATATACGTTAACATAAGACTGACTCCATCTCTGTTAATGCTGGTGTCCCTCAAGGCTGTGTGCTATCACCTTGTGTTTGAAATTGAGACTTCCCTTAAAAAAGTTTCAGAATGGGGTCGACTTAATTTAGCCCGTTTTAACCCCACAAAGACTCAAGTTTGCGCGTTCACCGCTAAGAAGTTGGCGTTCGATGCATCACCTCGTTTTGAGAGCACTCCCCTCACCGCCTCAGCCAGTATCGGAATCCTTGGTGTCAGCATTTCGAGTGATGTCCAGTTCCGCGGTCATTTAGAGGGTAAGGCCAAATTGGCCTCGAAGAAGCTCGGTGTGCTCAACAGATCGAGACAGTATTTCACTCCGGCCCACCGCCTGCAGCTGTACAAAGCGCAGGTACGGCCACATATGGAATACTGTTTTGCCTTGAAAATGCTCTTCTATTGCCGCCTTCATTTCTTCATCACTTCCAAATAGTTTTCCTCTTAGGTTTTTCTTTAAATTACTAAACAGAAAATAGTCGCTAGGGGCTAAATCTGGACTATACGGAGGGTGGTTAATTTCTTCGAAGCCGATTTCCTTCAGGGCTGAAGCACTTATCTCATAATAGCTCAGAATAGTAAGTTGCATTTATTGTAGAGTTTTTGCTAAATAATCTATCAAAAGAATTCCATCCGCGTCCCAAAACACCGTAGCCACTGCAGCTTAAAGGCCGATCTTTGCGCTTTAAACTTCTTCGGCGGCCTTTCAAACTTCTCAATCCACGGCATGGACTCCGACTCATGTTTCATCAACGGTTACTATCCTGGAGCAAATTTCGTCAACACTGTCTCCGCACAAGTCTAAAAACGCCTGAGAAGTTTCGACACGCCGCTCTTTGTCAAACGCCGTCAGCATTTTCGGTACCCAACGCGCGCTGACTTTAGTCATGTGTAAATGTGTATGAAGGATTTCTCCAACCCGCTCCTTGATAATGCCCAAGGAGTCAGCTAAATGACTCATCTTAATTCTTCGAGCCTCCAACACTATTTTTTTGACTTTAGCGACGTTTTGGTCGGTCACTACAGATACTGGCGTCTTCGATCGACTCTCGTCCTTGTTTAAATAGGCTACTCCACTTTTTAACTGTAGCATAGGAAGGCCCAGACACACCATAAATAGCAGCCATTTCTTGAAAAATGCATTGAGGAGTTTTTTTACTTTTCGTGTGGAACTTATTCACAGCCCGGAGCTCGATTTTTGTAATATTCAATGATAATTCAGACATGATACTGTTAATCGTTGAATATCTCAAGAAATTACAATTGTAATGACGTAATTTTTTTTTCCATTATTTGTTTTTAAATGTACCATAATTACATATACAACCTCAAAATACCTTAGGCTTAGAACTTTTCAGCCGCCGCTCGTATATACATCCACCCTTATTCCCTTGCAGCAGAGTCGTGTATACATATTTTCCAACGTTTTACTTTGTCCATATTAATGAACGTGACTGTACTACAATTAAGCATTAACTGTCGAGCCCCTAGATGTATAAAAACAGGATAAACTTAATGTTATTCTTTATTTACAGTAATGAGGTCTTAGTGTAGGTGATTACAAGTGAACTGCATAAATTAATTGGTAACACCCAATTCATTTTAGATAAGTGTTGTTATTGAGGTTTTTGAAGGTTAAATAATTACTCATTAATGCTTTAATGCATGAAAGCCGATAACGTGTTTGGAAACAAAAAGTATCATTAGACTAGATTATTTTATTTACACACCACATTACGGTATCTTTACATAATATAAAAGGAAGTCGCTCCTCGCCGTCTGTCCCTCTGTATGTAAGCTTTGATCTTTCGATCTACTCAACGGATGTTGATGCGGTTTTTATCAATATATATATATATGTGATTCAAAAGGAAGATGTTTGTGTACAGTTAGAAAAAAAGAGAAATTAAACGAATAGGTATGATCTGCGGAGATCGGATTAGGTAGTGCCCCGGGATGTCATATAAAAAAATTCATTTTGTGTTTGGTTCAGAAATGTTATAAATGTAGGTACAATTTTACAGTTATTTTGCTAGCATAGAATATGGCATTGATGAAATATGAAGACACTAGTTTTGACATTCATGCAAACAAAAAAAACAAACCGTACGTCTTAACTTTTGGTATTATTCACATATGGTTTTTCAAAGGGCGGTGTTGTTGTTTCGTGTATTATTTTTTATTTGTACTATTATTTCTTGTAACTAATAATCAAAAATAATGTTAAGTAAACTATGTATTTACAATGAAAACAACTTTTATTTTTGCGTTTTCTTACATTGCCTACTTCAATTAATGACATGTGAAGAAAAAATTCTGTGAGAAAATACGTGTCCCGGAATCCCAAGTCTTATCCATGTTATGTGCCCGAAATGGCACTACCTATTCCGATCACTGATTGAGCAGTCCTGTTTGGACTAGCGTTCGGAATGACGTCATTGTACCCTCGTTAAGTAGCATTAGCTGTGACGTAGAAAAGACCATGCCGCGTCTAAGCTCTTTAGCCATTAGCATACATTTGTTTATTTATTTTCTCAGTAAATAATGTTCAGAAAGGTGCATGTTTTTTTCACATCGTTTAAAAAAGTTCATGTTGTCAATAGCGCATTGAACAGAGTTCATTGATGTTCAATGTTAAGTCGATTGTGTTGACGATCATGGTAAAAATCATTGTAGAAGCCTTACGCCAGACTTGTGTCGGCAAAATCATGAGAAAATAAGTGACCGTGCCGTGTGGCGTAGTCGTTTAGCATAAACACACTGTAAAAAAAATAACTATTGAAATATATGCCTCTGACGTCACCAGTTAATTGGCCAATTGCCACATTCCCCTATGTGTCATATCTGACGGCACTGCAAAGGTTAATCATCTGTTCTTCTCTAGATATCGCCCCGTTCGCGTTGCGCAATGCTCTTTTAGTGTAGGGTCTTCAATCCAGTGAATCCAGTTGTAAGTACGGTCGAGTTCATAAATATGTGTACACTTTAGTACCTTGTCTATTTAAATCATCATGATTTAACTGCTAAAAAAAGATAAAAGATGTTTATTGAGTAATTTTACAAGTCAATATATGACTTGTGACAGCGATTAATGTGACAAGGTACTAAAGCGTACACATATTTATGGACTCGACTGTACAGTAGCGGTTTTAGGGCGATATAAAGGGCGCCTGCGACTGGTTATTTCATTCTAACCGTTGCCTTTTTTCGTATGGGCAGATTAGGGCTACCGTAGAAATCTCGCCCAGGGCGCTGGTAGTCCTAAAACCGGCACAACGACTGTACTGTATTCCCAGTTTCTTAATAGTATTCGGCCTGGCTATCGCTGTCCACTGCTGGACATAGGCCTCCCCCAAGGCTTTCCACTCAGACCGGTCTTGTGCTTTTCGCATCCACCGCGGTCCCGCGATCCTGACGAGATCGTCACTCCATATTGTTGGAGGCCTACCTACATCATTTGATGAACGAGCTTTAAGCATTCCATTCGGGGCAGGAAATCATGGGTCAAAACACGCACGACCACGATACTGATAATGGCTACCACTTTTGTAAGTTCTCGTATTGAGTCGCAATTTGCGTGACATATTGATCAGACTTGTACCTTTAGTTCTGATACAAATATATTTCCAAGCAACTAAAGATCCGCTTATACAGCGGCAATCTTCATGACTCATTAAATAAACCAAACGATTTCACATCAATTTGCAGCAATACGAAAACATACCAAACTTCGAGCTTCTTAAGCTGGTTTTTGAGTGTCATTAAGAAAATAATGCTGATATCTAAACATACCCAGAGATGAGAGGCTTCACAATATTAAACAAAAAAGTTTCGTAGTTAACACAAACGAACCTTTAACGTGTTTTAAAAGGGATAAATTCAGAAAATTCGTGCGTATTTTAAACGGTGCCGGCCGTGAATGTTAGAAGATCGTAGCGGAAATTGCGGAAACTATGTGGAATGATTAATAGTTCTTAAAAATGTACATTAATTAAGCTTTTAATTTTTATATGTTTTGAAATTAAAAAATAAACTGAAGTTAGTTTTATTTGACTAAACCTTTATGACAGAACTTAAGGGCCGACTAGGTACTCCGTCAATTTTCATTTTTGTTATTTTTATTTGTTGACAATAAACATAATTTCGTGATTTTTATACCTCGCCACTTTGCCTTACCGACATTAGTCGCCTAAATCGTGTAATACATACTTAAATACATAGAAAACATCCAAGGCTCGGAAACAAATACTAGCGCTCATCACACAAATATCTGCCTTTACCGGATTTGAACCCGGGCCCGCTAGCTTCATAGACAGAGTTACTACCAACTAGGCTAAACGTGTCGTCAGTCATAATCATAATAGTACATTATCATAAGTTCAAACCCATTCTAATCAAGGTTCAAAACTTTCTACATTTTAACTAACGTATGTAAACACATGTAAAAACCGTTTCATTCGGCTAACGAAACAGGAATATCTTATGAATCGTATCTTTAGCGTCTACGGTGCTATGTGCACACGGTCAATTTGCAATCACTCGACGCATGCCAGCGCCCGGTGCGTTCGGTGCAAGTGTACCGGCGGCTTGTTTATATTTTCATGTTGCTACTGCCAGAGGCATTGTTTCGTGTTGACTTTCCTGTCTCTCTTCAGACGTGACACACTCCTGATGTAACTATCTGAATAAACTAAACTGGCTCGCGTATATTTCTACATTAAAGTTGTGTTAATTATGCGATTGTACCATTTTGTAAGACGCGTTAACCCGGGAACCCATGGAGCATACAGTTAACTTGTAACGTGCATGCAAATTCATCCAGGCAGGCATGCCTGCCGTTGTCGCGTTCATTCACACGTGCCATAAACATACGATTTGCAGCCCCCCCGCGTCCCATCCCTCATGCATGTTGCATGCTAGTAAATCAAATTTGCTTGCAATCTACTGGTTTTTCAGATACAGTCATGCCAGTTACAAATGATGCACTATGACATCTATGACCGGGATTCCAATATAGAGTCCAACCCATACCACCACGGAATAGAAAGATCAGTGGAAGTGCCATGAGGTTCGGTTGGTATCAGACCTTTTGTCGCCAATACTCAAAACTATCATAAAAACAACGCGCCACCATGGAAAATGTTTTTGGCGCGGCTATCGTTTTTACATTCCAAAATAGCACAATAAGGCGTGCTTCTCGATTTATTTCCTATTTTAGAAATATTATTCGCACAACTATCACCCACAAGCGATCCCGGCAAACTGGAGTTAGGTAACGCGGAACTCCGCATAAACATGCCACGCGTGACGCCCACTTCACACTTGTACTGTTTTTTTCTGTTCTGTGGCTACCACCATGTCACTCCTAAACCTGCCTAAACCTGCCACTGATATTGAGTGGTCCGTTTCAAGACAGTGGCCCTGGACAAGATACATTCTGCGAAAGTTATCATTATCGAAAATAAAAGGCCGAATGCCCATATGCCCTTTATGTACAGTTAAAAGTCATCTAGTCTAGTCTTGAATAAGGTCTAGACTACTCTTGACCTTGTCCTTGGACGCTCTTCGTTGGCCGATCGATGCAGTTGCGTGCAGCTGCAATTTTATACAGCTAAGCTTTTTCCCCATTTCTTCCTGTTGAGGCTTGATTTTGATGACGGTCCCAATACCGATTCCTAGTCGACCAAAATATTAGTTCACAACTTTGGGATCTTAACGTCATACAAATAGATTATGAAACTGGTAAAGGTATTTCTTAATCAATTAATAAGTACACATCCATACATACCGTCACGCCTTCATCCCAGAGTGGGGTAGGCAGAGCTACAGAATTACCAACAACTCTAACAACTTGTTGTTAATTCTATAACTACATTTTGCACATACAGGCCAACATGTTTACCAGTGTGTATAGATTAATACCTATTTCAACTAGTACATATTTTTTGGTACGATAACTATGTGATAACGAAATTGTCGTTTGATTATAGCGTGCGATTTTATCATTTTTATTATCATTACATTCAACACTACGATAGGTTTATAGGTATTCTGTTATGTAAGTGCAATATTTTACAGAAAACTCACTTAAACCGAAGCGAACCGAAGAAAATATCTGCCGAAGCGGGGATTGTTAGTGATTCGCTTGATTATTTTTACAAAAGCATTTTCAATTTGACTTCGCTCGAACAGAATCGATATTATTTCGGTGCTGATCAAAGAGCGAAATGAAACTGTTCCTGCTCGAAATAACGGTTAATTTCACACGCTAATTTGTTCGCACCACCATCGTGGTATCGTCTATACCGGTATACCCTATTAAGTAGCTCTTTAGTCTCACAACCAAGACGAACCTTACCTCATGTTAAAATCCATCAAACCGTTTTGACTGCAGAGCGTGCCAGAACTACACAAAACATAATAAATACCCCTCCTTCTGTCGCAATCGGGTAAAAACAACACAAAACTTCTTCATTAAGGGATATTTGGCACCAGCGCTCGGAAACGTTATTCAAAATAACGTTTTAAAAACGTTTCGAACCGTTCTTTGTTCAACATTTTGTTCGGAACGGAAATGAAACGAGAACGTTATCAAAAACCGGTTTAATCCACGGGACGCGGCCGCGCGCGGCGTTCGGCTACAAAGCGGCGACAAGCATGAACTTGTTTAGTAATGTTAGATACTACCGAACCAAGCAAATGGAAAAAAACGGTTAAAAACGTTATATGGATCAAAAAATATTTAAATTTCGTTCTTGTTCAAAAACGTTTTCTATAACGTTATTTGCGAACGAAACCGAAACAAATCGTTCCTTAGGCATTTAAGACGAAACCGTTTCGAAAAAAATACCGTTTTCCGAGCCCTGTTTGGCACACTGGATGCGTTCTGCGGTCTGCGGTTCGATCAAGCATCTTTTACCTCTGTCAATTAACTAAATTAAGACAGAGATACAAGATACTTGACCTGACCGCAGAACGCATCCAGTGTGCCAAATCCCTAAATAGAATAATAGTTTTATTATCACTAAAGCGACCTCATCCAGATAACCTTAATAGAAAAAATGATGTAAAATAAATAACGTTAACAGTGTATAATAGTTTTCTATAAAATAAATAAATATCAATAATCTCATACAAATTGACTTAGCCCTAAACTGAGCTCCAGCCATGTTTTTTTAATCTACTTAGATAAAAGGAGAGACTGACTGACCGATCGGTCAGGCACAGCCAAACCCGCTGTACCTAGGGACTTGAAATTAGGAGGGAGTTCACTAAGAAAGGATTTCCCGAATATCGACCCCCAACGGGAAGAAACTAATTCTACGCGTTAGAATTCGCGGGCGTTCTGTAGTGGATAATAAACAAACATGCATGCATAATAATACATAATTAGAAAATCTTCAAAACTCAGAAATAAATATTCGTTTTCGTCATAAAAAAGCCGTTACTAGGGATTGATTCATGGACAGTCATACGCAACTGCGTCGTACATTAATATTACATTTGATTCGACCATGAATTCTATTTAATTTGAAACTCCAGGATTGTTTGTTTTGGTGTAGTGCATTGCGCAATGCGCGCACGCATGGGCGCAGGTCGATGATCTAAAGACCGGTTATACGCACCCAAGGATATTGAAAGAGGCCGCAAACCGAATCTGTGGACCGGAAATGTGAGCTTCGGCCTTTGTTGGGACCATAGTCAACGAGTTTTAGTATATCTAGTCACTAGATATACTACTCACAAGATTCTAGTGAGTATTGTTGACCTAGGTAACCTCATACAGTAGTGATCCCACGGTAACGCACCATTTAATAGGCGAATTTAATGTATTCGAAAGCTATTATCTACTGAAACCATGATGTTTTCAGGATATGATATACTTTCGTTGAAAGGTGTTTCGATAAAATAACAGCGAGGCCAAACGAGTTGTATAACGCTAACGGAAACGATTTTGGGAAAATGACAGACTGTATCGAATTGACGTAGGCGCTCGACGCGCGCGACCGTCTGACAGCTTACGTCAATCATATACATTTTTGGTAACGATAACGAACGCTGAATGCATCTTGGCCCTAGACAAGCCCCGCACTTGCCTTAGGTACCCGATGCTACGTCATGTGTGAATTCGTTACTAGACGGACCAATCTATGGTTAGGTTTGCATTAGGTATTGAAAAAAAAAACGGATAATATCCTTGTCGTCGATGAAGTAGTTCAGTTAGGAGTCAGGAGTAGTTTAGCTAACGGCTTACCATATTTGGGGTTTTTGTTTTAATACAATTTTTATAAACGGCTTAGTGTTCTCCTTTTTCGTTTTCTTCGGCTTATATATTTCGGGTTATATTGTTGATTATGCCTCTCAAAACTTCAGAAATACATACATAGAAAATATTTACCTTAGCATTGTTTAGTTTCAAAATGTAAACAATTACTAATGCAATACCACCCGTATTCACAAACAATACTTAAGGGATCCTTCACTAGTTCACTGAGTAAACGCACTGCGTTCAATACAGTTTTGTGATTGGTCCTTTTTGACCGACATTTTGATTATGAGATTTGAATCACTCTGTTGCGTCCGTGAGCACTGTGAGGACTCATGGTGACGTTTGTGAATACGGGTGTACGTGTTGTTATTGTTATTTGGTAAGTACGTCCTTTCATGCCAAAGAGGTTATATAGAAATACTTGAAAACACCTCTTTATTGTCTAGGTTTAATTTTGCTAATATTCGGTGATTACAATAATCACAAAAACACACCTAGTTTGAAAGGGATTCCTTTTAATTTCTAGCATGAAAAGATTTGTGATATGGTAAACCATTTCCCCTCATCATATTCAATTGACAGTAAAGGTTTGGAAAATATTATATGGTTTCGAAAACAAAATTGGTTAAAACAAAATTAAATGCAAGCCAGCTTTAAAATAAAACCGTCTGTTTTTTTTCGATTAAGCACTCATTCGCGCTCTATCTGTACCCGGTGTCGAATGTCATCGCTCTGGAACAGAACAAAGGAACAAATAAATACATAAGTAATCGTATTGATAAAATTATTCGCTGCTGGCTCGACGCGCAATTCGTAGTTCTGAGCGAGGAGTCAACACGCGCTGGTGTCCGCGACATAATTTATTTATTTACGTTTATCTCTAGAACACGCGCGCCAATCAATAGTTCACGTGTTCGAAGTTTGAATTTGCATATATATTATTGAAATTGCTGACGCGTTCTAAATCACAATTTTCATTTTAAATTGTTCACGCATTCGAAATAAGGGTTTAGTTTTATTTTTTATTTGTGTCTTGCGCGTAGATTTAATTCAAAAAATAGTGTATCGGTTAGTTGTGTTATCTTTGAAATTTTTCCGGTGTTATTTTTTTATCTCTTTACGGTTAAGTGAGCGACTGTCAAGTGTTTTAAAATTGGATTGGAATTTGGCGCGTTTCGGTGGATTTTTGCCAGAAGCACCCGAAGTACACGCTTCCGCGGTTATGAGTTTACAATGTAAGTACCTATGTGTAAATAGCGTCGTTATTTACGTACTTTGGTCTTTTATGCGATAAGAGCGTGAAATATAGTGACACATTACACTTTATAGTTATTTTTTATATTGCTGCAATTGATAATAACCTTAATGCGAAATATGGCAGACATGCACTTGCTCTTTATCAAGAGTTTATGGCTTGCTACTGTTTTGTTTACTGGTAACGCCTCCTTAATGGTATATGCGTACTTTTGGTGCTTAGTCTGCAGAATTACTTTAAATAAGTTTGTGGCTACACAACGCCACTCTAGGTATTAAAACAAAAAAATACATCAAGACAAAACTCTGCCTTTACCAACGGAACAATAGATAGACAACAACAACTATTAATTTAGGATAGGGGTGGATGAGGCTCAAGACTTTATGTGAATTAAATAATTCATAAAATTCGTTTCTAGATATTCCTTTACCACTTCTTCGTTAAGTTGTTTAAAGAAATAGTAGATTATTTAACGAGACACTAAAATAAGTCATTATCCCATGAGATAGTTAGTCCATTAGTCTTAATAGCTATTTTGCCTCGAGTTAGAAATTATTTTACTCTGAAATTCGATTGTAAGAAAATTTAATCAAACATTAAAGTCATTGTGAGATATAAGAAGTTGCTTCATATCGTATGCTATCCAGGCACTTCACAGAAAAAATATTGATGCATTGTCATTACTACATGTCTACATCTGTATTGACGAATATGATTTCGATTGATTTCGCAAAAAAACCAACAGCACGCGTACATACAATCTCAACACGCCATTTTGTTATATCTGGCGCTATCCCTTTCATTCAGGAACTGTCAGTCGAATGCAAAAAGAGACCACAACCTTGTTTTTGGGGATATATTCACAACTTAAGAAGTGCTATACAAGTTGTTTAAATGTTCGCCTACGTGTCTTTGATTCTAGTTGTATTCTGCTGGCCACTATGGTTTAGAACTTTAGGTTTATGGCCTATTCAAAGCTTAAGCAAACCACTTAAAGGATGCGGCCTTTGTTTTTTTTTTAGTCAAATGAACACGACGTCGTTTCAGGACTAAACTCGCGCACACTCGCCACACGCACCACGCACATACAGTGAAATTGAACGTGTGGTGACGGTCGTCATCTATTTGTCTACGCTTACACACACACGAGTATGCTCGAAAATCGGGGTCAACCAACAAAACAAACGCAATGTGAACAAACCTCCTAAGCTGTTTAAATACGCTTTAGTTTGGTATAAATATATTTACAATGAGAAGCATGAGACATAAAAAAGTAATAGAGTCATGAATTGTTAATTTCGATTGATAAATACTAAACATTTATGACAATGGATGATTCTTTCCGTTGCACACGAGCTGTTTATTTCCTCTTTGTTACCGCCTTTTGAATCCGCAGATAACGTCAAAACATGGCTAGTCTGAAAAATACAATAAAAAAGAGTACATAGAAGTGACACTCCTTTTTGCATGCCCAAAACCTCGCCTCATAAGTACTTACTTCCCCGCTCAGCCCGCACGCCTGCTGTGGCCGTACAGACGCCGCCAAGGCTGTCACCTTTTTTATAAGTATTCTACACACTATGAAGGGACAAGTTGAAATTTTGACATACATACGTTTGTCTCTTTGTCTCTTTTGAATCCGCAGATAACGTCAAAACATGGCTAGTCTGAAAAATACAATAAAAAAGAGTACATAGAAGTGACACTCCTTTGTGCATGCCCAGCGTCTTAATTTTGCTTGTTTTCTTCTAGTTGCAAAAAAATATTTTTGTATCTGAAATAACATGCCTATCATTATTTGCCTGAAAAACCAACTGAGTCACTGATGGATAGAACTCTTGGGTTACATTCACAATATTTGTGGCTTTTCTTCTGCGGTCAGTTAGGAATGTATTTTTATTTTTACCTTATTATTGCGTCGCAATTTAATTAAGTAGTGTACCTACGGCAACCAGTACCAGCCTAACATACACGGACCTGTATATTGAATCGTACACTGAAAGTATTCAAAATTCGACTTGTACCGAATCAAGTTTACGAAGTATTAGGAAGCACGTAAATTTCCTGAAAATCACTACAAATTCCTGACTGTATCTTATGTTTATAAATTACAATGAATACATTCACACATTGTGATATATAAGAACTACTTTCGTATATTATTTTATAAAAACAGAGTTTCATCTAATTATAGAAGTATGATCATTGTAAATGTCTTGTTTAAAAAATACTGACTGCTTCTTGCTTCATCTTATCACAGTTAGTCTAGTCTTGGAAAGTCTTAGTTGACTCACGGCACGGAAAAGTGCCTGTATGCAATTCTTACTAATTATCAAAAATATTTAGGGACGATCTCACAGAAAATGACCTAGGACATATCAAACTAAGCTCAAGTTTTCTACTATGGGGACTGGACAACGGTAAACTTCTTTTATAAAGCGAATTACATACTTAACATAGAAAACATCGTAGACTGCGACAAGAATCGCGCTCATCACACAAATATCTGCCCTTAATGGGACTCGTACTCGGGATAAGTATAAGTATAGAGTTAAACCATGGTTGCAGTTTTGTGTAGGGATAAGTCACCTCAAAAATAACTCGAAGTAAAATTGATTCACACACGTCACTGCTCTTGTGTCCTCTGGCTCCATGACTCTGGGTCCATATTTTAGTTATAATAATCTTATAAAACTAGTTTTAGGTATATGAAAAACAACAAACAATAAACAACTAGTAACGCCGGACGGGGGCACACGCAGGTGCATGCCTCAGTTGTGATTGAGGGTCAGTTGTGATCTTTTGACTATCATCCATTTAATCCGGCCGCTTGGCGAGTTCCACCCCCGAACTCAGATCGTGGGTATGCGTAAATAAATGAATATCAGGGGACAAAATTGGTCCACTAATATATAACTCGCCGTCGACACGTTAAGAAGAAGAAGGGGAAATCTCACACAAATTAACCGACTCTTAAACAAAGCTCTAGCTCAAGACAGCGACAATCATACTTTGACGCATGCAAATACCCAGCGTTAAAAAAGTTCAGTGTTGAATTCGTTAAACTATTTCATACACATCCAGAGAGTATAGTATAATATATTATATGACATCATCCACATACTCGTAGCTATCCAGTATCCCAACTTCCGTCATCTCCAATGACCTATGTCCTATTTTCCATGAAAACGATCAACATTAATTCTGTGCAAAAGATAACAGGTGCACTTGAACTATACGTCGCTTGTTGCAGGCATGATAAAGTTATACAACATCAGGGTTATTGTTATTAAACTATCTTGTAGCTAGATCGCGTCTTGCGTTTTCATATGGTGATACATGGGTATATTTGCGTATTTCCACAAAAACCCAGCGATTGTCTATCTACGTGTTTATAGCAATGAGAAGGCACGCGAGCACTCAGGCCACCTGATGGCCGTTGTTGGCGATGGCCACAGCTCTGCTTGCGCATTCGAACACAAGTACTACGAACACACACACCACAAACCTCAGTCGACTCCAATTTAACATAATCCGATAATATGCCGACACAAAATGTGTGAAGCATACAAGTCTTTAGTCGTCGATAAAAACGAATAGAATTGGAATTCATTTAACAGTTTCATGGAATATAATACAGACGTGTGCTGCGAGAAATGAATTATGTAACACTTCACCTTTAGTTTGTGTCTTAATAGATTAATGATTAAGCCGTACATTTGTTTTGTCACGCTAATGTGAGATCCTATTAAAACACTTTGCTTTAAACACAACTTACACACACTGTTACTGTTACTGTTTTACTTTGCTTAAAACAGTTAATAACCCCTTGGGTGAAGTCGTAAACTAAAACAAAATTTCTAAAATCCTGTGGATATCTTGCGTATTTCTAGAAGTGGAATTCCTTGGTAACGACGGCAGTAATTGAAATTATTAATGCTGAGATACAATTTTCAGTGCCCATTTGTATAAGTTTTTGATATATCCCTCCCTTGTATATTGTTGGCGATTAATACGTTCGAAACATTCCTCTCATATCTCAAAACCTTCCTTTGTTTTCGAGAAAGTAGAGTAGTATTACAGTTTTTATTGATTAACGGTTATTAACATTAGACATCAAATCAACAGCAAACCAAACGGCAAAAAACCGTTGGGTTTTTTCTTTTTTAATGTACGGATCCCTTAGACCAAGGCAATCGCGGGTAATGTTTCGTTGATAATATGTTTAGAGTAGTAGGTACGTAAATTGGATTACTTTTTACAAAGTTTATCCATCGAGATAAAAGTATTTTTTTAAAGTATAAACATTGAACACACGCTAACACATTTTATATTTTTCTTTCCTTATATGTGCAAATTGTATACTCAGGTTCCATGTAAACTGCATTAATAGGATCCTAAGGTACATGCTTAGCGTTCCGCAGAAACCTGTTCATGATTTTGTTATACTTTTCTGTCTAACAAACATTCTTATTCTTATTATTTATTATTATTTTAATGAACAGGGATTATTGTACTTAGCTAACTACATCGTCCCATTATCGGTAATATTGATATGAATGCAATAGATTAAAATTAAATTCCTTTTATCTAAAGCCACACACTAATTGCCAACATATATGAACCACATCCTGGTTCTTTACAGTAGTAGTTGCTATTAAATTGTCTTGTTTATGAAGAATTTCACAACATCATAGCGTTATATCCCAATAAACCAACCCACTCCTAGATGTTTACAAACAATACTCGCGATGGATGTAGGTTAATTACTCTCAGAAATGTAGAGCGGTTCAACAGGCCGGGAACTAAGGGAATTCAACCGGAAAGTTTCCATCCAAAGGCCTTTCAAGCGACGCAAGTTTAGGGCGACCTTTTGCTGCTTCGTATATTTGTGCTACATTTTTGATGATGTGGATTTGTCCTAGTTGTGGAACAGTATTTTACCTTGTTACGGTGGCCGCAAAATTCTGGAGTGTGTTTTTCGGGATAATTAACCCGTTGTGAGTTTTTAGTTGTAGATACCAAGGTGTGTCACAGGGCGCAGAGTTCGGACCTCCGCAGTTCTATTTAATATTTACCGCTTATTGTAATTTTAAGTTTATGTTAATTGTAAAAAGCACACTACTAACTACCGAATTAATTTCAATGGACTTTAAACGCAAGGTCGAATCAAATAACTGAAATTAAAAAAAGGTATTGTTGGAATGCTTTTTGACTTTCACAAATTCTACTAAATAAGCTAATTTATAGCAATGATACTTGCCAAGCACTGGGAAGCGTGATACATGTTTTGGCAGAATTTACACTATGCAAAAGCTAAATAAAATAACACAATCATTTTAAGATAATACTGGTATTTGGTATGTTCCTCTATCCATATTTTACAGTGTACTTCACTACTTATTTTTTCGAAACAAAATGTGAACATATCTATGAATTTTCACATAGTACCATTATGATATTGTTAGATATTATTTAAAAAATCCCAGCTTTATGGTCTGTCTAGATTCGACAATTTACTGCTTAGAAATATCTTAAATTTTCTATCTTATTTTTATTTCGTTGGGATCGGAATCGGATACACACTGACACATCTTTTCTGATATCCTATGTCTGTTGCCGTTAGTGCTTACGTTACTCCAGGCCAGTGTCACCAGTATCATCCATGTCATCAGAAACTGCGTTCCGATGTAGTGTGGTAAGACAATCGTTGAAATATCTACCATTCCACGAGCCCTTAGGGAAATCTTGAGATTTCATATTTATATTCTTCAGAGCCCACTAACAACTTTTTGGTATGTGTGCTCGTTTGCTTTCTCTATGCCAAAAAAACAGTTTTGTACGTTTTAGAAGGTTATTTTCGGAAACATAGGCAAGTTTCTGGCAATAGTGCCGAGGCCTTTTTAACAATTCCCACTATGAGCAATATTGCCGGCAATATTTACGGCAATATTCCCACGCTGGACGATATTCCCGGGCACGGCACATGACTGAGCCTGCCAGACTGGCACCTGTAAATTTTCAACTTTTATTAAACTGGGCTCCGGTTTTAAAATAGAAATATCATTCGTCGGTGTATTTGTCACTGAGCAGTCGTGTTAATGATTGAGTCCCCCTATGGAGGGGACAACCGTTCTGATACATGCAGGTGTATTAATAATTCATATAGGAACCGGTTGGTGTGCCATAACTACTACCAACTACTTACTTACTACTAATAACTACTACTAAAAGTAAAGTTGGTTAAAGAGCTGCGGCTTCGTGTATGTTGGCCTTTCAACGGTCTGGGACTTCCATAGGCCCGTAATTGGGTAAAGGCATACAAGTTTTAATATTAATTGTAATGGTTCCGAACAGGTACGATTTGTGCTTGGGCCAAAATAATGGCACGTAACGGCAAAATTGGCAACAATTTTACTAGGTTTGGCACTGGATTGTTGGCTGAAATTAGTGTGTACATGACATTTCTTTCAAGGATTATCATTCCGAAATACGTCGAACGAATCATCGGTGGGTACGAGTATGCTTGTAATTCTTGTTAAGTTTCACGTATCTTATTTGGCTTTTTTTTTCCGGATTTTGTTTTTTTTCTCTTCAGAAGTTAACTAGTATTTTTACTAGTGGCAGCATCTAAGTATACTAGTGATAGTTTTATGAAACTTTTTTTATCTTCATATCGTCTTTTTCGTTTTATAGGTAAGTAGTAAAACATATTACAGCAAAAAATGAAAGACTCGCAAAAAAAAATATTTTCACAATATCTTATGCGAAAAACACGATGCTCTCATAATAAAAGTATCATATTAGCAAAACAAGATATTCTCATATGAAGATATGAGCGAATCATGATATTCTTAATACATTATATTAACAAAAGATGATATTTGTAAAATATTATAAAAGCAAAATATGATATTCGCAAAACAGCATATTAACGAGATGTGATGTTCGCAAAACATTTCTGTAAGGAACTTTGTTGCCGTACGTACCTTACTAAAAATCTTCGAAATAACTGTAAACAGAAAATTAGTTCATACTTGTGGTAGCTATGGTTTTTTGAGATTGTTGTGTGTGTTTGTAGCTTCGGATTCCTAAACTGAGCATTTATACCAAGGGTTACAGTTTCATATTATATTTCTGTGGGCCTCATCAAAATTTAAATTTAATAGCAAAATCATACATGCAGTAAACTAAAACAGTGTTGGTCTGTTTAAACAGGCAAACGTGTAATTGTATCAGTATTATACTTTAAATAACTCTTTCATATCCCAACGACGGCAGTCTCCATAAAATCCAGAGCAATAAATTGCTGTTCTTGCTGATTTTTCTTTAAAAACGTTGTAAAGACGAATTTAATATGGTGTCGCGATGAAGGTGATTGTTGGTGTCTTTTTAATAGCTTCAGCCATGAAATGACTATTTGTTTACCTCAACACCTTTACAATGTTACTCGGGAGCACTCACGATGTCGAATATTTTTGCATATCTCCAATAAAATTTGCAGTAATTTGAATTATTATCTAACTTGCTATTGTCACGCTTTTGAATTTGTTCTGTTTATCTATCTCTGTCAGTAATATTAAGCTATTTATGTGTCGTTTTGGTTCATAGTTTTATTTTTGCATTATTTTATATTATCTAAATTTAGGGACCACGTTTTCACCAATTGCCTAGCTTTCTCTACAAATGGTGGATGAAATTTTAAAACAACCTTTCTGTACTGTTTAACGTTTATATACTTTTAATTTACCAAAATGTATGCCATATTTATGTTAGATTATTAGTACACAATTAACGTCACACAACTCTTTATACATAGATATTTTTGTATTTAGATATACGTTGTTTATTAAACACCATATGGTCTTTAGAAATGTGTTTGTGTCTTGTACATAGGTCATACGTTAGATACGTAGCTTTGACCTATAAACGCCTATCGAGACCTATACCGATATGGCCTCAGTTTTCCTTGACTGGAATGACTAATGCTGTAACTAGATCAACGTCAATACTTATTGCGTTCTACTCGTATTTATTTCAACACTTTCCTGTACAAACTAAAAGGTTTTTTACTTTGGCTAGTAGATACGCTGTTCTTAGAATTAATTTGGTGTTATTAACATTGTAATAAAAATAGAATAGCGTAAACGCGACTGGCCGTAAGGTTCTCTTTTATTTGGAAACAAAAACTACACGTTGGTGGGAGTATGCGACTTGGAGAAGGAAAACTTCCTTGTCTTTAGATTTG
The DNA here is from genome assembly GCA_923062465.1 of Acleris sparsana. NCBI lineage: Eukaryota > Metazoa > Arthropoda > Insecta > Lepidoptera > Tortricidae > Acleris > Acleris sparsana. The sequence continues at coordinate 6,179,898 of OV281305.1, read as the reverse complement.
TTTGTACGTCCTTCGGTTCAATGTAAGGGCGAATGTAGATCGTGATGTGCTTATAATTATATATTATTAAGGTCTCTATTAAGTTGCATTCATGCGCGAGCGATATTCTTAGCGGTTTAGTTTAGAGTGAGATCCGATTAAAGCTAACGATCAACTATTAATATGTCTCTTTCATCGACTCGGGATCTATATATTTTGTTTCGAAAAACTAGTGCAGAGAGTTCTCGCCCGCAGTGTGAACTGCCAGCGATCAACTATTTGTATGTCTCTTTTATTGACACGGAATCTATATCTTTTGTTCGTTTCTTAAGCGAGGAAATAGTCGATAACTAATCGCTTCCTCGCCGGCAGTGGGACAAGTGCCTTGGGTTATTATTTCTTCAGTGCTTGTACTATCATATAATCAATAATAATTTAATTCGTTTGCGGGTGGACGGACCTTGTGCAGGGTCCGTCCGGATCGCTACCACCATCTTATCCATTAAGCTACCGCCAAACAGCAGTGTACGCATTGTTGTGTTCCGGTTTGGGGATAAGACAGCCGATGTAATGACTAGCATGGAGGCATTCCATCTTAGTCCTCAGGGTTGGCAACGCATTTGCAGTCTTAGGATTGCAGTCTTGTGAATGCGAATGTCTATGGGTCACAGTTTCCACTTACCATAAGGTGGCCTGTTTGATCGTTTTTTTTCTCTATGCCATAAAAAAAACATACCAAATTTGGAGCATGTATGTTGGATATTAATGTAAATTTCAGATTTACTCCCGATTCGATTGATGATGAGTGCGAGTATTTGTTTCCCAGTCATGGATGTTTTCTATGTATTTAAGTATATATTTCTGTATATAAGTATTTATATCGTTGTCTAGTACCCATAGAACAAGTCTGGGACTAGGTCAATTTGTACAAGACTGTCCCTGCCCTGAATTACTTGTTCCGTCAAATATATTATGGTTTGATTTATATTCAAATACGTCACAGTCCGAAAATAATTCTTAAATATAAATAACTCATGCATATTCAATGCTAATTTGATGTATGGCTTTGTTTGCTATTTGCATACTAGCGATAGAGGTTCAAAGTCCGACTTGTAAAGGATCCGTTACTTGTCAATTAGAGGACACGCTCTAATAAGAAAAACTGTAAAGGCAGACGAGAAAGTTCCGCGAGCTGAAAAATTAACTGCTTGAATACATTTTAGATGATACTGAGACTTGATATTGGTAGATATATGACTGGAAATTAATCATTCCGGTAGTTTTAAATATGAATGTAAGGTGTCTCAAGTAGGTACCTATGGTACTAAATTAAGTCAACTGTTAAAGGCGTCAACGTATTCAGATATATTTGACTGTACGTCAACACCGTGACGCCAAGGCCACCTGGTCCAACAGTACGTAAACAAACACTGTATATTGCATAATAGCCCTTTGACGAGTCATTGTTAAGCAATAAAAAAAATACCATAATATAATAAATTTATAACAGGTTACTCAGCTAGGCTTCGATGGGTCGTCTTCGTGACGTATTTCCGAATCTGTCAGTTGTTTAGTAATCGATTTCCATGCGGAAGATTTCGGTGGCAATGAATACTTTTCTGTAATCATACCAAGTAAGATATTCATGTGTGATGGATTTCCGAATGATCATTTGCAAGACAATGGCATTAGTTTTACATAGCGAAATTTTCTACGCGTTAGCTTAACTTCTACCCGGGCAAAGGCCACATTCGTCTGAAACAATGTATAAAATACATGCCTTCCTGTACCTATCTTTTTAATAAATTTCTGTCAAAGACATAGAGTGGAATTGTTACTGTCCACACAGTTAAACAATCTATTTTTCATATTAACAAAGTGGGAATAATTAAGAATATTTTATTTTACTGTAACGAATTCACCTTCTTGTCCGCTTGTCCGTCATTGTTTCTACGGCGCGCAACTATTTGTTGCTCTTATTTCTTCCCGTTAGAAGTTAAATGTTCAAAAATCCTGTCTTAGGGTCTCCCCAGACCTATCGACGCGGAATCGGCTTGAGCCGGTAAGAAAAAGTTTAAGTATGAAGTTAAAAGTTCAAGTTTCAGTTTTAAGTTTAAGTTTATGTCCATGCCATAAGAGCAAAAGTGACGCTCCGTTCGCAACGCCGAATCTAGCCGAGCCGAGCCGAACAACGCCCTTTTCACTCTTACTGCACGGACATAAAACTTTCTCTTACCGGCTCACGCCCATTCCGCGTCGATAGGTCTGGAGAGACCCTTAGTGTTCTGCATTACTTCAGGGCCTTTAAACTTTATTCTACGGCGGCAAACAATATTGCTTTTGACTTGTTATGGTACCTATTGTTTTTAACTCTTTATTTTTGTCAAGCAAATAAGAGCTATCAAAACGTTGACAATACGATAATAGGTCTAAGGCAATATGGTTTGACGTCGTAAAATAGATGCCTCGGGCCATGAATCATGGCCGTAAAATCCATATCGTCTTTGAGACCCAAACCTCTGTATATGACCCCGACTTGCTTCCACCCATGCGTTTATCATATAAAAGACAAACTTTTAAAGGTGCGTTCATATCTTGATTGATAGTTAGATATATATCTATTGGAAAGATTAGTCATATTTATTGACGTGAAGGAAATCGCGTTTGTTCTTTTTTTATACCTGCCTTTTTCTAGCTTTAGTTATCACACTCAAATAGTCCCTTCCCCCCTTGGAAACGATATCTACTAATGAATAGCACATGTTCAATATTTTACGACTTTGTACATTTTTTAAATTGAAAAATAATACATACATACATTAAATCACGCCTGTTACCCAGAGGGGTAGGCAGAGACCACTTCTTTCCACCTGCTACGATCCTGACAAATCTCTTTCGCTTCTTCCACATTCGTACATCGAGTCATGCACGCACGTCGATTTCGGGTACTTAAGATTCGGCCCATTTCCATTATTTCTCCGATTTGATTCGAAAAAGTACGCCTACGGTGGCCCTTTCCCACCCTTCCACTCACTTTAGCTCTGTATATCTCTCTTGTCAATACCTTTTCATCCATCCTTTCCAAATGACCGAACCATCGAAGCATGCCCCTTTCAATCTTAGTCACTACATCTTCTTTTAGTCCACATTTTTCTCTGACTTTTTCATTCCTTACTCTATCAATCAGTTTCACACCACACATACTAGGCAAAGAGCGCATTTCAACTGCATTTATACGACTTTCATGCTTTTCCTACCATTACGTACTATACCATTGTGAACAGCCAGACGGGCTCACAAAGGAGTACAGGGCCCCATTAATTTGATTCCCCGCATTTAACCTCCTCTCAACATCCATCTCACGCTTACCATCTCTTGTAAACATGGTACACAAATTCACTCACTTGCTCTACCAATTCACAATTTATATTTATCACGCACTCAGTCATCTCCTCGTCCTTCTCTATCACCATGACCTTGGTCTTGGCAACATTGACTTTCATCCCCTTTTGCTTAAATCCCTCATTCATCACGGTCACCATCTCCTGCAACTCAAGTACTGATGGAGCAAGTATAACTTGATCATTGGCATATAAGTGGCATTTGATTAGCAACTGTTGCATACGCAAACCCTTATCATACTCTTTCAAATCTCGCATACAGTGAGGCAACACAGCCCTGTCTAACACGTCTAGAGATATTAAACCAGTAGTATGCCCGATTGATCCTGACACAGGCTCTGGAGCCCTCATAAAGAGACCTCAAAGCCTGCACCAGGTTGCAAAATAATATATTACAGTTACAAACGAAAACGTGGGCTGCTCAACACCTTTGGCCAAGGCTGTATTATATTGTTCACGTTTTGACAGCTCTTATTAATTTGACAGTAAGAGCTACGACAACGCCAACAATATAATCACGGTGTAGAAGGGAGATGCGCTAAAACAATTTGAAATAAAGCCACAAGAGTACATATTCCAAATAATCATGTTTATACTTTCAGTATAGTAGCGGTGCGTTGTCCGCGTTTCAGTCGATCAGAAACGGAACAGTTGTAAATATAGGATTTAAACATGAATCGCTTGTAATGTAAATGTTTAAACTTCCTTTGTTTTACTTACAGCTGGTTTCAAATTGGCGCAATCTTATTCATCTTTTATTTGGCACAGCTACTTCAACACATGATAAAGATGTGTATGGTTCAATATTAATTTATGTAAATGTGATCTAAACAGTTTTGTCTTCTTTTGTCACCTTCTGCTGATAATGTTTGATTGTTGTATCAATTTAAAACAAAACATGTAAATAAACCGAAAACTTTTTGAAGGTTATTTTATAACCTAAACACTTATAAATAGAATTGAATAGAATAGTTTATTCGTCAATTCTTGAATAATTTACATACATTTAATATTTACATAAACATAAAGTACACTAGAAGACATGTCAACTTAGATATTATTACACACGTACAGTGCCTCACACGCGAACACGCCCACGCCCACGCCCACACACACACGTAGGTACTTATCCACACTCCTACAAACGCCCACACTAATACATGGCTTTGGCGTGGCTGGAATATCGCCTTATGCTCTTTAGGGTGCTTTAGAATATAACTGTTCAATTTGTCCTTTTGTTACCCATGTTTCCTAGTTATAAATTCCTAAATAATAAAATTGAACCCTGCACTAGTGCATGAGGAGTATGTTCATCTACTTACTAATAGTCAATTTGTCATTCTAGTTCAGTAGACGACGCGGCAAACGTTTTCTTGTATTTATGCTCTTGGTAAATAAATTAATCTATTATAATTATTTTTGAGTCTATGTTTCGGTAATATATAAGCGGTATTTTATTTTAAAATTTCATTTTAAAAATGATGTGTCCCAGATCTAACAATTTCTAAATCGGTAAAAGAGCTTATTAACTTATATTGTCAACACTTCGCGAGCTAGGGTCATGCGTGAAATTGTCTAATTACTCGTAGTTTTCAAAAGGAGGTTCTTTCTCATTTCGAAGTGTTTTTTTCAAATACTTATAATTATGCATTTGTATCATTTACTCGCATTGTTCAAGAAAAGCATTATACACATATGGCTCGTCGGAAACGGGATAAGTCAGGCAATCCCCTACTTTCCGAGCCTAGGCAATAACGTAATCACCGTACTAGAATAAGGGCCCTTTTTGCACTGAATAAACAATACTGAACTGTTTCTTGCATTCCAAAATGATAGCTTACAGGATGTCAGGTGTTTGAAGCATGTTTGTTTAGTATACAATACATAATGTAGTGGACATGTTTTTTAAATTTGTCACCGGCGTGTCTCTTTCTATGCTAGCTTCCCAAGCCTTTTATTGTTTAGCGAGGGATTTAACGTCGACGGAATACCGAATACAATGAGCACTTTGAATGTTACCTTATACTATGACGCTGACTGTACTTTACTAGCTTTCGCGATTTGATGACATCAATTTCCCAACCCAAAAAAAACCTCAAAATTTAAGTTTTTACGTTAACGTTAACGTTTTCTCCCATTCAAGAAACAATTTATTTATTCAAGAAGAAATTTTGCGAAAGGGAGAACTCGGATCGAAAAATATGCGTCTGAAGAAAATTAAGATCGGGGAACAATGCAATTCGAAAATATCGGACTTTCGTTTTCGTAGGAGTCGTTTTATCGCTATTCCTTTGGAAACTATCCGATTTTTCACTGCACTGCTATTACTACTTAAGATCCTCGCAGGCTGCCTGTCGGGCGATTGTATGGTAATCCTTCTCCATTAATTCATTAATAACTAAGACCCGTATTAAGCATTAAGTCCGATAGACGGGCCAGTAAGAGTCGACGAACTTTTTCGCCCGTGTTTTCTTTAGAAGTTCGTGTACTTAGGGTGACACATGGGTGAGTAAGGTTGCCGAGCCATAAGTACGGCGGACTTACTCACACGTCTATCTGGGACTTACTGGTCAGAGAGTGACGGATGTTTTAACAACATCGATAAACACGATCATAGTACGCCCGGTTTCCGGACACAAAACACAATCTGCTGATGGTTTAGTTTGTAGTTTTCGGCTGCAGCAACTTGAGCAACCTGTGAGCAAGAATTTTAAATACAGAAATAAAGTATTTTTTTTAAATTTATATATAAGTCAATACGGTTACCAAACAACGATGTTGTTAAACAAGCAAGCCCACCTTTGTTTCTTGTCGGCCTTGATTGTCGCCAATTGAGTCCATTTCTGGAGGAATTTGGTCAATGTCTTAATCTTAATTCTGAAGTTTGAGAAACTCTGAACTAGAGAAAAATATACTCTTATTTGTAATGTAAGTTTTAATAACCCCGTGTAGAATTCTACTTGTGGAAATTTTGATGGACACTGACAGACTCCGCATATTAGTAGGCAGGTACTTAAGTTGATGCAGTTTATTTGTCCTTGAGTGCGATGGGATGGGTGCGACGTTTAAAACAAGATGTTACCATAGTTGAAAGCAATATTTAATTGTACGGAGTGGCTTGGAAAGCATGGATTAATATTATTAAAATCAATACATACGGTTGGAATCACAAATTATAGCTATTTTAAACCAAGAGAGGCAATAAGGTATACCGCAAGCAAGGCTTCTTTTACAGTACCAATAAAATCTTAATAACTCCTAAACTAATTAACATATTGGAAAGTTAACTCTATATTCCCAACGGGTATAGAACAGGCTTTCTTATCCCTTTATTCACGCCAAGTTCTGAGACACCTAGTGTTGCGAGGATTTGAACCAATTTAGTTTCCCGAAGCATCCGAATATAGGTTCGGAGCGTTGACCTCGCTCTCTTGAAACAGGCCAGCTCTTACACAAAAGGACGACACGTGGTGTGCCTTTGGGGTTATTTGGGATGACAACACGCGAGCAGAAAAAAAAGAGCCTACCTTGAGATATCTTCATCATATCATATCAGCCGAAAGACGTCCACTGCTGGACAAAGGTCTGGCATAAGGATTTTGAGTATATCGATCTGTTTCCAAATCTCGATTATTCGGCTTAGCAAATTTTCCATTATTTTTCCCAATTTATAAATCGCATTTTTCCCCAGTTGTGATTTTGTCCAAGCGTATATTTCCCCATGGTTATTACAATGAAAGGTTGGTTGAGGATATGTAAAGAGGAGCTCCGTCAATTCACATTTAAATTGAACATTATACGACTCGGCAAAAGAGACAATGTAATAAAGCATTCGTCACTCTCGTACTTACATACTGCTCAGAAAGTGTCAGATGTTTTATCCACTCTTATCCACATCCATAAACACGACCATAATAGGCCCGCTGGTGTATAATTAGAAATTAATTGACGTTGAAACTTACAGAAACGTAGAAACTTACAAATGTTATTTTACTATGGTATACAAGGACTGCCAAGGAGATGAGATGTGGATCTATTACAAACTATTATTTTAACTTGCTTCTTCCATACGCTTGTTGTTCTGGTTCCAATGTTGCGAATTAATTTAAATCCAATAAAATACTCGTAAAGAGCTAAAATTTGGAATGCATTAGTAAACTCGAGAGAAATGCAATATTATGGTACTCAGCTGATCTGATGATGGAGTCGACAGGTGGCAACGGGATCTCCGCTGTAATTAACAGTGATTGACCAAATTTAGTTTGGTCTCAATAGGCAGCGCTTGCCTCAAAAATGTTTTTGAAACATATTTAGGAATATTGTATTATAGAATTACAATCCTCAAGTGGCAATATGCTAATAGGTATTGTATGTTAAAATGTTTACCTCGTATGGCTATGTTAACTTGACACGCGACACGGAGCTTAGCACCAAAACGTTTTTAATTAATTATAACAACAGGTACAATGGTGACATCACCGACTTTATTAAATAAAGGTTTTAATACAAGTTCAATATACTCAAATTTAAAAAAAGTACTTTTTTTGACTAGCAGCTAGTTTCGTTAAAGATATACTTATGAAATAAATCCGCTAATATGTCCACTAAGATCACACAAGGATTCCCTAAGTATTCATTAATAGTCATAATTACCTTTTTTTAAAAGAAACATTTTTAATTTACAGCACACATAAGCGGCGGCGGTGGTCGCTGCCCCTAAGATGCGCTCCATACTCGCGTACTACGCGGACGCTGTCATGGCGGCGGCGGCGCGCGGCGCGGGCTGCGCCCTCGGCTGTAGCGGCCGCGGGGACTGCATGAACGGCACGTGTCTCTGCGAGATTCGGTACTCGGGCGACGAGTGTGCCGGGCCCAACATGCCGTATCATGCCTGTAAGTTTCCTAAGAAACATAGTCCATGTAGTATTAAGGTGTCACCAGCTGGCTAGTGCCTGCTTGAAGCCTTGGACGGCATGTTACCCTGCGAGATACGGTACTCGGGCGACGAGTGTGCCAGGCCCAACATGCCGTGTTACGCCTGCAAGTGTCCACTTACTTACTTAGTCCTGTAGAGTTAAGGTGTCACCAGCTGGTTAGTGCCTGTTTGAAGCCTTGGACGGCATGTTACACTGCGAGATCTCTAGTGTTAAGGTTTAGTCGAGTCTAGTGGCAAGCAACTGCATGAACGGCACGCTTTGCGAGATACGGTACTCGAGCGACGAGTGTGCCAGGCCCAACATGCCATGTCATACCTGTTAGTGTCCACTAACATACTTAGTCCTGTAGTGTTAAGGTGTCATCAGGTGGTTAGTACCTGTTTGAACCCTTGAACGGCATGTTACACTGCGAGATCTCTAGTCTTAAGTGTTAAAGTTTAGTCGAGTCTAGTGGCAAGAAACTGCAGGAACGCCACGTCTTTGCGAGATACGGTACTCGGGCGGCGAGTGTGCCGGGCCCAACATGCCATGTCATGCCTGTTAGTGTCTACTGAGATCCCTCGTCCATTTAAAGTATAGTCGGCTGGCTGCTGGTGCCTGCTTGAGCATAGTTTGGGACTCAATTTGTGTGAGATTGTCCTCTGATATTTATTTCATTTGAAATTATACCGTCAATCGTTCCTCTTCAGGTATCGGCGGCGTGTTCCTCCTCGTGGCCTTCGTGTGCGCGGTCCAGCTCACGATCTGCATCGTCACAGAGTACCGGCGGCTCAAGGCGCCGACCTTCCTCCGGGCCTGCAAGGTCACCACGCAAAAGATGCTCTATCTGGTGGCCTTCCTGGCTTCGCTGATACGAGGGGCTTACTTCGTGTCTCCTGTAAGTATTATAATTTAACATAACACAATAACAGTGCATATAAGTGACTGTTGCGCGACACTAACAAAACAGACTCTATTCCTAAAATACCGTAAATTGGAATTGCAGAACACCCGATTCCCGTAGTGATTCATTCACATTGTGGCCGTCGGCCTGTTCCCAAAATACACTAAATTGATATACTTATAGATAGTCATACCTTAAGTGGGTAATTTCACAAGGGTATTTTGGGAATGGAGCCTTCTGTGTGTCAGTTTTTATATTGAGACAATTGCAAATCGAGCACGGTTCATTTTGGTAATAAATAAGTTAATTTGGGTTTCACTCGTTATAAGAATAGTTTTTTAGATATTGGGTCGTTCTGAGTATTGGTGTATTTTAAGTTTAGTGTCGAATGTACCGGAAAGTCCAAAAATGGTTTTTACAAATTAAAGTTACTAACTATAAATAAAGCCCGACCGGGGGCTATTAAGACGCACTCTTATAATTTTTATATAGCCCTTGACACCATAGAGATACCTAGTTACAGTCCGCAGGCCGATTTTGGCGTATCAGTTTATCGTATTAAAAAAGAGACATAAAACTTTCTCATTTTAACAGTTAGATTTATCGTTCTCTGCCTGTTAGCCCGATTGTTAGTCAGGCGCGCCACTTACGAGTACATGTTCTTGATAAATCTATATCTATGGACACTTCCATATTTTCTTGGAAAAATGCTAAAAATCTAACTAGGTTTAAGGGGAGAGAAACTTTTTAGCATTATTACTAAATCTTAAGCTTCACATTCATCTTAAGCAGATAAGGATTGTTATTTTACTTCTAGCAGTCTCGTAAGCAGAAAGACCTTAAAGCTTTTAACACAGTTTCCCTGTATATATCGTTTCATATGTCCCCACTATAATATCGTATTTTTTATTCAACAGTCCGCGTTTCAAGAGGGCTGGGCGACGAGTCTACTCTCCGCGTACTACCCGCTCCTGATGTCCGGGTCCTCCCTCATCGTCTGTTTTTGGGCAGAGGTAAGTTTTATTACTTAATAAAGGATATACATAAGTTATTTTGAAATTGGCTTCAGTTATAATTGTCCGTTATTTCGTATTTTTCTCGTAGATGTAAATACACCAACGAATGCGTACGTTTTGGAATTTTGCCTATGTTTTTGATGCAAGAAGAATCGCCCCGCCATTTGATTTTGGCAATATTGCGTATGTACCTACGTGGAACTAAGTAGTTCGTCGATATATTGCACGGTAACAGAGTTGTAGCTAACGCATATAACTTTATAGCTGTACAAAAAAGTAACAAAGTGGCATCTGTGAATTTTTAAAATGTCACAAATCTTGCTTATTCAAAAACAGTCACATCTAGTTAGTAATATGATATAGTGAATAACATATACCAATACATGGAAGTTATTTTTTATTATCTACCGCGTGACTACTTATCATCTCGTGACCACTGCCTGATAGTGTTTATAACAGCGCCACCTGTGTGCGAGGCAGCGAAACTTTTAGCGCTAACAGATAACAGTTCGTAATTGTTACCGCTGCGCGCGCAGCGTGTTGCAGTTGTGTTACCATTGTGTATAAAAGTAGCTAGATGGCGTTGCATGTCGAACGATACAAAGTGCATAATTTACTTAAAAACTTTTATCCTTAATAATTGTAGGTTCAATATAAAACCTGAACTATATTTTTACCCGCGACTCTATTCCCTTCGAAAATACAAGATTTTCTGGGATCAAAAGTTATGTTTGCTCCGGGCTACAAACTATTCCTGTCGTTTCTCTACCAATTTTCATATCGATTGGGAGAAGGTAGAGCCAAAAACAAACACACCGGAGGTGCTATGATCCACTGTATGTTTTTTTTTAATGTATATTGTAAGAGGGGACTAAGGGAGGCGACTAAAGATCTTACGAGTAAACATCTTAGCCTAATTGTGCAAAATGTGGGTACAGAAGTATCAACAAATTTTAATGGTAATTCTGTAGTTCTGCCTACCCCACTGTGGGAATGAGAGCATACATAGACTCATATGTATGAAGACCGATTTTGAAACATTTTTTTTCTTTTGATAGGATATATTTCCGACCTAGTCCCATGGTCACCGAATCGGTATCTGATGAGGGAATTCATGAGGAATTGAGGGAACTCCTCAAATATCAAAGGAATACACATAGGGAGCAACTCACACTCCTACAAAGTTGTTAAACCCGTGTTGTAAGAATAACTTTCTTATTAAAAATTACAGCTGCGTACTGTCGCAACATGTGAGTTGTGAGCACTCACGTGTCAGTGTGCTCGCGGTAAATTGCCACCAAGAACTTATAATTCTACACAATTAAATGAATAATTGTGATGATGATGTTCTTCCGGAGATATTGATGTATCATAGTTATTAGCCAGGGCTAGTTTAGGACGAGGGGGTTGGAATGTTGAAAAACATCCTGCTTTGGACGATTTACCCGTATAAAATAAATAATTGCTTACTTCAAGTTAAGTAAATACACGCTTTGTAGCAATGATGACTAGATTTTTATTTACTTCTTATAGGTAAATAATATTAAAACATCTTGATAACTTTGTGTTAAATACCTACGTACGTATTACATCATTGTTTAAATTTATGAAATGAAACCCATAGCATCCAAGGTGGGTCCCCTACTTTATTTATTTATAAAGATCACAGTGAATTTACAGATTTTTGTATATAATATCATAGCACGCGCAATGTAAAACTTAAAAATAATTATTTGCGTAGATAAACAAGCCTTTCACCCGCAAAATATCAGTATCCTGGACCTTGTCTAGAAGATCATGTAAGAGCGTTATAAATGCGTATTTTCAGGAAGTATTCCGATTAAATGAAATTAGAAATGTGTCTTTGAAGTTGTTTCGGCATAAAAAAACTTTGCGTATAGTGAGGTTAGGTTATGCCGATAATGAAGTTGGGTTCTACCTTATGCCTAGTTTTGCCACCTTTCTACTAATATAGCTGTTTTTACACAGCTGCGTTTTATAACAAAGTGATTACGGATTTCCAGGAAATGTTCCAAAAAAAATAGGTATCAAAAAAGGCAGCGATTTACGAAGAGGATTAAAGGCATCGACTCCAATAAGATTTTACCATGCTTGATTAGATCACTTTTAAACAACATAAAAAATCTATGCCAACTCAACGTGGTTTCATACAAGTCATGCATGCTGCGTTAAAATAAACCCTTAAGATTCAGGGTGGTTTTTTGATGGCTTAAAGAAGGTATCGATCGTAGGGGACTAACACCCTAACAATTTAAGCCTATCAAAATAAAAATATAACTATGAAGATTATGAATGGTTTTGATATAGGCACTTTTGACGAGTCACAATCAGAATAAGTTTCTTTTAAGTATTTGATATCATTATGTAATATTTAATCCGGCTTTAACTTAGTATTTGAATGAATTGATAGAACTCTCTGTATCCCTGTCTCTCGCATGAAGTGGTGTACGCAACGCTTTTCTGTCACCTTCCACGCTCACGCTCAAAACATGACATCTAATCTAATGTGTAGGCAACCATGGATTGGACCAGCTTTCGCTTAGGCAACCTAACGGGTAGGGAATAAAAAACCTTTAATTTAATATAAAAACAGATTAAACTACGTGAGGGGGTAAAGCGTCGCCATATTGCGGACATATGAACTATAATTTCTATTACAATTCGCGAACAAAGATAAAAAATATGTCGCGACCCCATAACAGGTTTTTGGTTTTTATGCTCAGGCTTTAAATTTATAACGCTAGCTCGCCTGTTTTTATCTGGCAACCGCAATAGCAATAGCAATTTGGCAATAGATGTGCTGAGGGGAGAGTAGGAAATCTATATGCTCGATTTTCATGAATAAGAAATCGGGGAAGTTCGAGTCAATTCGTTAATTATAATTAAAATTATTTAACAACATCGGCACGCGACTTAGCTAGACGACCTGTTTGCGGTTTATCAATGTATTTATATAGAAATAAAAGAGCCTGGCAATGTTACCTGCGTAATGTTGTTTGTTTTTGGGTTTCTTAATTTGTATTATCCTTATTGGCAGAGTTCTGAGAATTCAGTCATCGTGGGTTCTTAAAAAAAGAAAAAAAGTTGTATCTTGTGGAAGTTGAACCCAAATGCCATACTTTTGGGTGATGTTCAGTCAGGAATAGGTTAAGCTTATTTACCTATACAAGTGTAGGTAAGTGAGTGAAGTAGAAATAGTAACAACCCAGGAAATATACTTTTAACACACATTATTTGACTTCGACACAATTAAAAAAACGCCCAATTGTCAACAATAAGTCAACAGACGATACTTTTAAAAGTGTTTTTTACTAATGTACTATAAACCGCTAATATTGATATCGTTAACATTATCAGAATACTTTCTAAACCAAAACCGAAGCGTGTAAACAGTCCTATCATGAGCGTAATAATAGTTCTTTTATAATTATTACAGCATTTTTATTACCATGGTAACGCGAATGAATAGTGTCAGCGAGGGTTTTTGGTGATCATCTGACATATCAATTTTTATATTATACCTCCCAGTCCAGTCCACAGTCCCAGGTCCCAGTGTTTCTAAAAAAGCCATGTCTTTATATGTTGCTCTGACTCATGTACGGGTGTCTTAGCAAAATATTTTAAAAAGATCCGCACCTTTTTGAAACTTTTAATGAAACTTAAAAATCCTGATTCAAAGAAAGAAAGAAAAGCAAATAAGTTTATTCGGCACTGTGTTGAAGATGACGACAAAAGACTTTCCTAAAGTGGGTTTAATATGTCATCCGTCGATCACACATTTAAGTGACGAGGCGGATTCTCACACCCAAAGTATAAGATGGAAAATGTAAGCGGTTCTGTTTACGAGACGACAGATGATTTCTTTTGCTAAAGAAAAAAATTGTATATGTATAAGAACTTTCAAATTATATCGCACGTGAAATATCCAAAAAATCTTGTTACTGCATAATCTATTACAATGTCAAAAAGAAAATTTTCAAATGAGATTTTCTTGAGTCGCCTCAGTCGTTTTAGGTCTTGATAAAGACAGACTAGGCAGACGGTCAGCGATTTTATCACATAGGTAGTGGTTCCGTTATTCAGAACAGAACCCTACAAAATTGGATACAATGATATATATATAGCTTTTTTTAAATAAAATGCTACAGCGTCCGGGAAACTACAATGCAGCGGAACTACCACCTAAAGAAGTTGTTTCAGCACCTTACTGAAGTTGCTAGCTACGCAGTAATGCAGTAGGTAACTATGTGTGACGGCAGGTATCTCGTCCTTGATTCGATTCATGACTAATTAGGAAGTTCGAGTCACCCTGGTGGGCAGTCGTTTATTGGCCAATCTAGATCTTAAATTGCCGCGGCAGTATAGACTGTATGTAGGTACAAGTCGAGTCACTTCTAATAAGTATTCTCACACACACACGCTCGCGTTTCCAAAGTTATTAGTATTCTTATGTCAGAAGTCAAAGAGCAATTTTTTAAGCACTTTACTATTGTACGTTAGTAGTCTATATCAGAGAATTGAACTTGAACTACTATTGTTCGTTTTAAGTTCATTCAGCTAATTTATCTTTTCTGTCTATTAACCAAGGTATCTATTCTACTGGGTAAAACCATATTGCCAAGTCAAGAGAAGTGATGCATTTTTTTTAATCTGTCCTGTTCGGAAAGTTTAATTGGAATGAGTAGATGATAGTCGGGTGGAAAAATTCGTTTTCACCTCTAGGGTGGAAAGTATTATTTTTAAAATAGTTCCAATTGTCCACGGAGTCTAAAATAATTGCGCTACTTCATATTATTAAAATAAAAGCTTTTCATATATCTAAACTCGGCTATACGTTAAACGACGTATTTATTACGATCTATAGGTAGGTAGGTATTAGAATCATTTTACGACTGGTCTATTTTGTTCGCAATTACAGAAAATCAACATTTAAAATTATTCCTCTATTTTTTTTTAAACTTCCGTAATGGCTATCTGGAAATAACACATACTGCCAACATTAGAAAAGTTTCATCACATTCACATCAAGTTGGTCACGATCAAGTCGCTTGTATACAACACTGGAGGTTTAACGCCGAACATCTTTTATAAAATGTGCGTGTAGTATTTTACTTTCCTCACAGTCGAAATGAAAAGTAGTGTCAACCTCGGTGAAATTTCCCATTTTCCCTAGAAATATCTCGGGTGAAATGGGTCACTTTCAACCCTTGGTTATCAATCTACTATTGTAGTTGTTTATGTGAAATAAAGAGAAGCCGTCGATTGAATTTACCAAAGATGTAAACAAATTAGTATCGTGTTTTTATTTAAAAAAAAATATAATTAATAGTTCTTTAATCTAAAACTTAATTTGAAAGTAAAAATCAAGTGTATAAATCACGCTAAGACCTCACGTGGTCTTTAAAAGCACTTGATTATCGAGTAATAAGCTAATAATGGTAAATTCGTTCGTTTGGTTGTGTTTACATTTTTCAAATTTCAATTGGCACACACTAGATATACATACATGAGACCTATCGTAATGTTGACGAATACGATAACACGTCAGAGGCTATATGGTTTTCTCCAGTAGAATAGAGGCCCAGCTCACATACAATAACATACAGGCCAGCAGTAGTAGCAGTTTAAGGTACAGTCGCCATCAAAAATATCTATATATATATATATATATATATATATATATATATATATATATATATATATATATATTTTATGTCATAGAGATGGCAAACCAGCACACAGGCCACCTGATGGTAAGTTGAAACTGTGACCCATAGACATTCGCATTCACAAGACTGCAGGCCTAGGACTGCAAATGCGTTGCCAACCCTGAGGACTAAGATGGAATGCCTCTATGCTAGTCATTACACCGGCTGTCTTATCCCCAAAATGGAACACAACAATGCGAACAATGCTGTTTGGCGGTAGGTTATATTCTTCAGGGTGCTCAAAAATATCTGAACATGTACTCTAACACCTTGGCATAGAGACGTGTTTAGATATTTATGAGCACCTCGTTCGTTGCGATACATCTGATGGCGACTGTACAGTCAGCTGCAAAATTGCATGGACACCTTAACGTCGATAATCCTATGAGCACTCGATTTCAAGTTCGCAACAAATAAACTAGATGGCGCAGTTTACTGATCTAGTTCAATTGCTTATTACTGCAATTTCTTAACTACACAGCACTAGAATCGATATTTCGTCTTGTCAACCATATGAGATGGTGGCACAGTTTATAAGCTTCATGCGTAGGTGTGCTCAATGGATGGGAGTTCGAATCTCGTTAGTGGCAGGCATATTTTTGTTTTTTTTTTTAAATATTATTTGCTTACGTTTACAATGATGGAACATAATAAATGCATTATTTAAAGCAGGAAAAATTCGTCATTCTTAAAAATGATACTACTTTTGTGGTTTAAAATCATTTACTTCTTATAAAATATTTGAGTATAATCAGTTTATCTCAATTTGACTAATTATTTACAACATTATAACAATTTTCCATCTAACTATTGAGGTCTTAGCTTAAGTATTCATTTCCGACATCGGAAAGATGATTGAAGCTTTCCCACAATAACTAGTAATAACAAATATAATTCAAAAAAATAGGGACCGGGTTAACGTAAAGTGCGCGGTTGTTTTATACTGTAAACATTTTTTTTTAATGAATTGAACTCTGCGATTGGAGCTGCGTGCGTATGACCCAAAAACAAAGCGTAGTAATTGCTTCGATGTATTGAATTAAAATAGGGAACGTCAACGCAAATGCGTTAAACACCTGCACCTGCGCTGCGCATAAAACAACCGCGTGCCTAAAGGTTAAACGCATTGTAATAGCTGTCTTTTACAGTTTTGATCATGATCAGTCATCAATAAATTAAAAGTTCTGCTAGCTCCATGAAATAAACCAAACACATTTATTAAACCAAACACACACCAAAAAAGTTAACATAGAAATAAAGTTGACAATTTAAAATAAAAACAAATTAACTCGGGCGTGTGACAAAGGGGGCAATAAAGTATTTCGTTAAAATATATTATTAAATATCATAACATAGCTCAGAAACTTAAAAACGGCAAAATAAACATTCATTTCGTTTATTATTATTAATGTTTTACGCAGTGATGGATGATGATGATGATGACGTGATACGTTAATCAAAACCCGGTCTCCACTAAATATATCACACAAAATATATATATAAGTGTAATTATTTGCTTAAACTTAATATCTAGTGTAGCCCCCACCTTGTTCGATCACAGCTTGCAAACGGGAGCGCATTGAGCCGACGAGATTTCTACACAGATCTGACCCGCGAATACTGTCCCATATTTTTAAACAATGAGCCTCTAAAGTTTCTGGTGTTCGCTCATTCTGTTTATCCCATCATTGGACGATAACGCCCCACAAATTTTCAATGGGATTTAAATCCGGCGATCTAGCAGGCCAAGAAATAACTTTAATGTTATTTTCGTGCTGGCTAAACCACTCCCGCACAATACGCGAACGGTGTATCGGACAATTATCTTGCACGAAAGATATAATTGGCAACTGCTCTTCAGGATACACATTCCGAACAGTGGGCAACATGGTCTCCTCCAGCACTTCCACATAGTTCGCACTATTGGCTCGACTGGGTAGCCTCACTAGTTCTCCCGGGTCAGCTCCACTCATCCACCCCCACATGTTCACGCTGATGCGACCAGACTCCATGTTGGGCACTACGTGGCCGCTATTCCACCGCGTATTATTGCGACGCCACAGACTTAGACGTCCATGTTGACTCGATTTAAACGTTTTTTCATCAGTAAAGATGACATTAGACCAATCTAAATCCAAAAGCTCCAAAGCAAACTCTAACCTTGCTCTTTTGTGATTATCTGTCAGCGATGGTTTGACTGCGTGTCTACGATAATGCAGACCCTCACTGTGAAGAGCTCGACGGACGGTGTCCACGCTTGTGTCAAATAAACTGGCGTAGTGGTTAGTCGGTATAAAACTATTCTCCTCGTAATCCACCACCATGGCTAGACGCTGCGGCGCGTCTATAAGCCGTGGTCTGCCTGTTCTTTGACGGTGTAGCAAAGATCCTTCTTCTTCAAATCGGCGTACCCAAAGAACCACGGTTTTCCGCTATAACAAAAAAAAGAATAGTTAACCTATGAATATTAAGTTTTGTTTGAACAAAACACATCAAAAATACTTACGTTTACTCCTGTCTCTCTGGCTATATCTGATAAATTCTTGCCTTCGTTATGCAAGGCAATTATTTGCGATCTTGTAACTGAATCAATATTACAACGTGAACTCATTTTGATGAAATAATAACGCAATTAAAAACTCAGTAACCGTACGAGGAACAGTGAACAAAGGATTGTGCATAAGTTAAATGTAAAAACGAAACCGGTATTTATAAATTTTCATTCTACCCTCTTCTGATACTAACGTATTTCTTAGAAAGTAAGCAGAGCCGACTATAAACATAAACTGATAATATATTTTGACAGGTTATCAAAACGTTCGATGGTCGAACGGCATTTGGCATTGCCTATGATACAAGAGGTTCATAGTTCGATTCCGCTCGGGTAAAATGGATTTTGAATGTGTTTTTTAATAATCTAATCAATAATCCGAGTTTGGAAGTGTGGACTAAGAATAATAAAGTTGACAACTATGCAACTGCTTGGTTCTTGTGGAAAAAAATATTTTTCATATTATAAGGTAATGCAGCGCCATCTAGTGAGATCTGACTGAACCAGTAAGATTTACTAATAGCTGCTAACGCCCCACAAGCAGACAGATGGCGTCGACATTCACCTGCATAGCATTTTAATTCTCAATTGTCCATGCACTTTTGCAGCCTACTGTACGTAGTATATTTTCTTGTATGTATGTTTGTGATTAGTCAATCAATAAGCTTAGCAATATCTTTGTATTATCTTTACTTAACGGTGTTATTGCCCAACGCGTACGGCTGGCACAAGTGGCGTTCTGTCGATTGTGTGTATCTTTCGTTGCAAATTAGATAGAGAGGGGTTAACGAGCGACAAGAGTTGCCTTCTAATAGGGCATGTGAGTCAGGAGACAAAAGTCATTTGGATTAAAAAGTTCGTTAACACAAATGCGATACTGCGATGCGATAAATGTTTCCACAACCCAAAGGAACCCAATTTCCTAGATATATATTACGAAAATGTGTTACTTACTACTACTGAGTACTGGCAGAATAAGTTTGCCTATACTTGCATATCTTAATGATAATTATACAGTATTGTAAACTAAGCTACTCTAGTCATATACAGTGTCCCAGAAACCGACGTCAATCCGCCTAGGGCTGATAGAGCAGCTAAAAAGCTATCGATTTAACTATGTATGTTCATCGATTTTTACCTGTTTCGGAGATACAGAATGGATGCGGGTGGTAGGACCTTGTGCAGGGTCCGTCCGGATCGCTACCACCATCTTATCCATTAACCTACCGCCAAACAGCAGTGTTAGCATTGATGTGTTCCGGTTTGGGGATAAGACAGCCGGTGTAATGACTAGCATAGAGGCATTCCATCTTAGTTCTCAGGGTAGGCAACGCATTTGCAGTCTTAGGCTTGCAGTCTTGTGAATGCGAATGTCTATGGGTCACAGTTTCCACTAACCATCAGGTGGCCTGTGTGCTCGTTTGCCTTCTCTGTGGCATAAAAAAAAAAAAAGATATTGATCTTTTTAATCTGAATTTTGGCAATTGTGATATGGAGGTAAGGGAAAATTACAAAAATGCAGATTAAAATGATCTATATCTTTGAAACTACTTAAGATCGCTGAACATTCATTGGGGTTAAATCGGTAGCTTTTTAGCTGCTCTATCAGCCCTGGGCGGGTTGACGTCGGTTTCTGGGACACCCTGTATATTGCTAAAATAAACTATTAATTGTTTGATTATGGTATGTGAATGCGTAAACCTATCTGGGCCTCTATTCCCGACGGTAAAAAACATCGTCTTTGACCTGTTACGGTATTGTTTTGACGTCATCCGCCATTACTGTCAAGTAAATAAGAGCTATCAATAAGATAACAGATCACAAACGATATTGTTTCTACCGTGTTAAATAGAGGCCCTGATTTGCACGTGTAGAGAAACTCAAAGTAACAATAAAAGCGCATTTTCCATAGGGGAAATACTCGAACGATGGGTGCGAGTGTTTGCACTCGCGTTGTAGATGGATAGATGTGTCATGTTTATGAATGTGTATTTAGTTTACCAATAAGAGTATAGGTGTTATTGTCTATTGCCCATATTACAGTCACCAGTAATATATATAATCTCGTCCAAAAAACTAACAAAAATATAGGTTAGGAGACGTTTTTTGAGTCAAGTTACTGGGATGTTTTGATTTGGGATCAATGTCTGAAAGTGCTAAAAAACCATGTTAGACTCATTTAAAAACAAATATAGTACGACACCGCCTTCGCTAACATGCTTACTAAAAAGAATTAACGTGACAGTATGTTAGGAGGATGTTACGATATTTTCTTGGAAATTTGCCTTGCAACAATGGACTTAGACAGTTGTTTTTCTCCAAGGCCCTTATTATGGTCGTCATTATCGCGGTAGATAAAGCATCCGTCACTCTCGCACATACAAACTGGTCAGAAGGTGACAGATGTTTTATTCACGTTTATCACGTTTACCATAAACACGACCACAATAATCCACCAAGGTAGTTAAAATTTGATAGTTCTCAAGGGAAAACGTGAACTATGCCTAAATAAGTTCTCCCCGAACCAAGTCTCGGCCAATACTAATCGGGTAATAAAGCCTTCATAGGTGTCGAAACCGCCATAAGGGCTTCTGACCTGCAAAATCAAAGCCTAGATCTATCTAAGGCTCTGAGGGCACATGCACTCAACTTCCCTTCACCACAAGTAAATCATTATTCTATCCGTCATCGCTCTTATCACGAGGCAGTAAACTTCAAATTTAATTATCTCGAAGATCATACGCTACAAAATTAATGGTGCAGTTATGTTCGAATAAATGTAGAGGTAATGCTATCAGATTTTATTTTGCCCGTTCGGTGTTTGTAACTTGGTCGCGGCTTTGGCATTTTGTCGATTGCGACACATTTGAAGTGGGTACAGCTCGTTAATTACAGGTAAACATGACTTTAGACAAATTAGGCATGCTACATCCAATATTAGAGGACGTCCGCGACTTAGTACGCGTAGAGGAATTGGTTTTCCTCTACTCTCCTTATTTCTCCCCGTTGGAGAATGCACCCACTAGGGTACCCAAGGAATACTCTCTGCAAATTTCCAATCCCTAGGTCCGGAAGTTTAGGCCTTGGGTTGTCTGTCAGTCAATCACTCAGTCACGGTACTGTTTTATATATTAAGACTAATGTGATAGGCACACCTGATACGAGATTGTCTTGTTTGAACATTCTTGAGTGCAAAATCGAAGGTATAAGTGGAAGAGAAAACCCTAGGCTTACATACTTCAGCCACATCAGACAGAAGGCCAATGTCGTGACCCAGCTATCTGGAGGTGAAACAGCTGGCTGAGAATAGAGAGAAGTGGCAATCACTACACCGACAAGAGCATAGCTCAGAGCTCTTAAGTAGGTAATGATGATCTTATACTAGCTTTTGCCGGCGACTCCGTCCGCGCAGAAATTGAGGAATGCCCATGATTATGGGTAAATATTCGGGGGTTCAACCGCCGTCATTGTTCTCTTCAATATATTGACGAAAATAATGATAGATAGGCACTTTATGTCAAAATCAGTGAACTCCGGGTCCGTTGCTACTTCCATTTATCAAATAGTGAAATATTGAGTAAAGTTCGTTTAAGTAAAATCTTTTCTTTTGAACCAGGAATGTTACGAGTGAAATACTACGTTCCGAGCCAGGTTGTTTGTAAACTTTTCGTTATCTCGGCGGCTAGTGACGTTATGGAAACGTTGGAAATGTCAGTGACGAATGTGTTACGTGAAATAATTCGAGAAAGTACTTGCACGTTTTTCACAAATCCGACATTGGTGGTGACAACTCGGTTCACATTTCACAGTTGAAACATACATCTTATCGAATTTCATTTCATAGTTGGTATTATTTCATCGAAAACGCTTCTGCTGTAACCATGATGTAGGATGTCTTGAAAATTCATGACGCAGGTTAGGTTAGGTTAAATTAGACTTGTGACCAGCAAAAAAAAAACTCATGCGGTTAGAAATTCTGTGTAAGGCAATATTCACCGCCGACGATGAGCGGGAAGCAAGTAGCGCCGGTGATCAACTATGAATATATGTGACTTCTTTATTGACACGGGATCCATATCTTTTGTTTCGACAAACCAGGGCTCGAAAACGGTATATTTTTCAAAATGGTTTCTTCTCTAATACCTAAGAAACGATTTGTTTCAATTTCGTTCAAAAGGAACGTTTTTGAATAGGATCAAAATTTTAATCGTTTTTGATTAATAAAACGTTTTAAGCCGTTTTTTTTTGGTTATTTGGGGTGTTTGGTATGAAGTTACGAACGATTATTACGAATAATTCCATGCTTGTCTCCACACGCGGCGCGAGCGGCGCATCCTGTGGATTAAACCGGCTTTTGAAAATGGTCTCGTTTCATTTTCGTTCCGAACAAAGTGTTGAATAAAGAACCGTTCGAAACGTTATAATAACGTTATTTTAAATAACGTTTCCGAGCCCTGCGACAAACTAGTGGAGAGAGTTCTCGCTGGCTGTGTTAACGGTCACCGATCAACTATTAATATGTGTCTCTTTTATTGACACGGGATTTAGGTATCACATGTTCGTTTCTTGAGCGAGAAAATAGGCCATAGCTAATTGCTTCCTAATGATACGTTAGTTGAAAGGTATTTCATAAAATATTAGCTACCCCAGAGTGGGGTAGGCAGAGCTACAGAATTGCCAACAACTCTTGACAACTTGTTGTTAATTCTATAGCCACATTTTGCACAAACAGGCTAAGATGGTTACCAGTGTATATTAGTGACAGGTTGCCTTTAATCCCTTAGTCTTAGGCGTGACAGTATGTATGTATGTATGTGTGTAATTGGTACCCCATATAAGTCTATTAATTATTTATTGCTATTTAAATAACTCTTTGAATGATCCAAAAACGGGCAATAGGTATGTAAATTTGTCTGAAAATAAATACATTCGCATTACGCAAAAAGGAATGCTGTAAAATTGTAATGAAAAAATACGTGCGCTGCTAACAGAAATATAGTTTCCTAAGATTAGTTTTATTTACATTTTAGTATTCAAACTGCATTTGTCGAAGTGCACTTCTCGTACGTAAGTGTTGATTCTATTGATACTTGAAAAGATTACACCCGACCTAGTGTTGTGGGGGTCTTAAATACCTACTTGGAACCAAGTTGAATATAACTAATATTACTCCTTTTATAGTTGGTAGCTTTTTATAAGGGCCCGTTCACACAGACCGGCCCTTAAAAATCTGCTCTCCTCTCCGAGCCGGTCTGTGTGTATGGACCCTTAAACGGCTCTACCGGTAATTGGCGTAAAATGTTTAATATTTAAACCCTTTTCTATATAATCTATTAATGATATCCCTTCACAATCCCAGAATATTGTCGCCATGATCTTGCCAGCTGAAGGGACGACTTTGAATTTCTTGGGATGAGGTGTTCCTTTAACGTGCCACTGCATCGACTCTTGTTTGGTCTCAAGGGCATAATGATGAACTCAAGTTTCATCTCCGGTAACAATTTTTTGGAGCAAACCATCAGGGCTTTCACCACACAGCTCAATGTAGTCGGAACAACAAGCAACGCGCGTATGCTTCTAAAAAGGTGTCAACATTCGTGGTACCCATCTCGCACTAAATTTAGACATGTTAAGATGATCGTGGATAATACCATGTATTGTACCAATATAAATATTGGTTTTTGTGCTGTAGACCTAACCGTGACTCGACCATCTTCCAGTATAATTTTCTCCACTTTTTGAATGTTTTCTGGTGAAGTAGCTGCAAGCCGACCAGATCTAGAGTCATCTTCTATGCTGTCCCTCCCACGCTTAAATTCATTTGACCACTTTTGGACAGTAGATAATGAAGGAGCGGACTCACGGTAAACTAAATCCATTTCTTCTTTAATAGACTTTTAAGATTTTCCCTGTTTAGTCAAGAATATTATCACTGCTCGATGCTCCAATTTAATTAACACTGTGATCACGTTTGTTCAGCAGTAGCAGAAAAACAAAAGAACGTGTGGGCTTCAAATTTACTTTTTTTTACTGTCAATGAATGACTCTTAGCGGCCAGTATTTAAGAAGTTTACTAAAAAGGTTTGCAAGATACCGATACCAAGAATTTATTGAACACCCCTCGTAGCAATGGAGTTGCAGACATTTGCATAAACAAAGGAAGTTAAATAAAAGCTTGTAAATAAAAAAAAACCTGGGTCTCGTCATCACTATTTATTTTCTCATTAACTTACACTTAGCCAGGGCACAGGGGTTTTACCATGCTCCGAGAGTACGTTATCCTTGTATTTTAGAAACCGGTTCATAAGTCATAGCTTAGGCTGATCAACGATGGTCTTTAAACCTATCCCTATAACCAAAGTTCGACTTCGCCTATAGGTACTCCTTTTTTTAACACTCTTAGGGTGAGTATCCACCAGAGCTGTGCGAGGTAGCAGAGCGGTGTGCGAAAAAAAATAATCTCCCTAACCTGTTTTCTCTCTTTCGTTTCTTCGCACACTGCTCGGCGACCTCGCACTTCTTTTGGTTAAAAAATTACATAAAATCTTGAAAGTCGATTTTCACTTACTTCTATTGTCTCGAATTGACTTAAAATTATGCAACTTTATGCATTTATGATGACAATACAGCGGTATGACTAGATAAATAGAGGCTTGTTTAAACCGAAGATTTATCCAACATAGCAGCGGTTGTTCAAACAAAAGAGTATGAGTAAGAGTTAAATTTTAATGTTAATGTCGACTCCACAACTCTCTTCGTCTTACCGTGCTATGAAAACTCCTACCTATAGCGGTTGTTTTATTTTTTATTAAAAAGAGTAATAATAATATTTTGCCAAGAAAGAAAAACGAGAAAAAAGATAAATATTTTCTATTTTCATTTCAGTACGTACTTGTTTTGGATAAAATCAATAGACAAAAATAAAATAAGAAATCGAGCGAGACCTATGCTAGGCAAGCCATGTTTATTTAAATATATGGAACCCCATAGCCCTAACTAGAAACAATTAACGTCAATTTCTTTCGCGTCTTTTTTCTTATTACTCTGCGTTAGCATAAAAACCTAACTTGGGTCCATACCTCGTTACATACTCATTAATTTCAGTATATGTGCTAGAGTGTATGAAATATATTTCTTTGTGAGGATTAGCTATAATAATAATGTTCTGAATGCGTAACACTCGGGATCGTGGGATTGTATTGCATTCCATGTTTAAGATTACGTATCGTTACATTACACGTAATCCCGTAACAATTATTTAAATAGGTATCTAGTGTACGTCAGGTACCTATTTCAATAGCTGTTTGAACAAAGTTATTATTATTGTAATTTTTTTTTATTGACTGTCTATGCTAAACCGATTTATATAAATGATACGTGGTTAGATTCGTCTTAACCACTAGAGTGTCACAGGCTATATTAAAATTATTTAAATGTGAAATTGGCGAAATAAAAAATATACATGATAAGTAACATTACTTTGACGACATTATCCAAACAGCTTGCTTTCAGTTAGACTTGTCTTATTATTATTTTATATTTGGTCACGTTATAAAAGTGTCCATGTCATTTGTGAGGCAAAATTTGACACTGTCTCTAAACTAGTACCTATCAGTTGTTCTATTATTTTCTACCAACTTCAAAATAAAGGAGGAGGTTCACAAGTCATATATACACCGTGGGCCCGAATAACCCGACCAATTTTAACAATCGATACTTGAGCCTATTTGTAGAATATAATGGGTATAATATGTAGTCCAATAACGCATAATTTCCGAGATTTTTATTATTTAAAAATCAATTCCATAGTTAATTAAATTTGAACTCTGTCACCTTAACCTAAAGCATTATTTACTAAGAAAGATTCATGTTGTAAGTAGCAATATCATCCACATACAACATAAATTAATTAATCAATTTCTTATTAAATAATGCTTTAGGTTAAGGTGACAGAGTTCAAATTAAATTAACTATGGAATTGTTTTTTAAATAATGAAAATCTCGGAAATTATGCGTTATTGGACTACATATTATACCCATTATATTCTACAAATAGGCTCTAGTATCGATTGTTAAAATTGGTCGGGTTATTCGGGCCCACGGTGTATATAATAAGCGAGTGCAATTAATTCGCTGTGGATTGCCGTCTTTGACAGTGCTCAGTGAGGGGTTGTGTTGTGTGTGCGTTTAACGCTACGTAAGTTTAACGTATGTAAAATATCATTGTATCTGGCAACACTTTACCTGTCCAAATATTCTCTCAAATTATAATTTATAAAGTAAAGGTTGCCAGTTTAAACTGGCAACCCTGCTCAAATGGCTGGTCGTCATTGGTCGAGGTTGTGTCAAATGGAAACTTTTAATTTGTAGCTATATTAAACAGGTCACTGGTATAAACTTGTAATCTGATTTTGTTTTTTTTTTTGCTTTAGCTGTAAGTTAATCTTAGCAACTTACAACATTTCTACATCAAGTAATAAGAAATATGTAAGCGCGAGTATTTGTTTCAAAACTTAATATGATTTCAACCTATTTAAGTATGCATTTCTCTATTTAACTATGTTTATCGTTGTCTATTCTCCATATTACAAGCATAAAGCCTAGCTCGGGATAGGTCAATTTTATTCATATATGTATGTTATATTTCAGAACTGTTACAGTGTTGACGTCAGAAGTTTAATCCTTTGCCATTATAGCCATTTTGCAGTTGTCCCATTTTTACACTCTACTTACCATGATTGCCGCTGTTGGTAACCATCAAGCGAACGAGAGCTAGCGTTTTTGTACTTGTTCTAAAACATACAACCGAATTGAAGGCTCAGGGCGACTTTGTCTACAGTCCTATTTCGTCACCTTTCAAACTCGTCCACAAATACCACGTCGTCAGCATGTAATTCCTAAATTGTCACCTTCCTAACTCGGCTACATTTTTATATCGTCAATTTCCTATCTTGTCCACATTACTATATTGTCCATAGTGCTAAGTCGTCCACATTCCTATATCGTCCACAGCGCAAACTGAAGTTAGCCACACAATATTGATCAAGTCGACCACACGATAGAAATGTGGACGAGTTAGCACTGTGGACTATATAGCAATGTGGACGGGTTAGGAAGGTGACAATATAGGAAAGTAGAGAAGTTAGGAAGGTGACAATATAGGAATGCCGACGAATTGGAATAGTGGGCCATATGGCATTGTGGACGGGTTAAGAACGGGACGAATTAGGACTGTGGAGGAAGTTGCCCTGAGCCAAATTGAAAACCTTCTTTTTTTGAAGTCGGTAAAAGTGACTAAGATTTGAAGAAGCTTGAGTACAGTGCAGGAAGCCTGTGCAGGAGCCCTAGTGCTCTTAGTAATTCTTGTTACCAATATTTAAACTGCGGATAGATTTGGTTTATGCAAAGTTTCCTACTTATAATTAGGTCGAAATAGGTAATTAGGTTAAGGTTATGTTAGGTTTGCAAGCACCCGCAGAAATAGATTTCTGAAACAAGACAAAATTAGACTGGATAACTTAGTTCAGGAAAAGATTTGAATAGAAATTGTGTTCTTAAAAGAATAAAGAATTTGGGAAATGAATCTGATAAAATAAATAAATCTGCTATATCGCACCGCTACCCGCTTGTGGCACTAAGCCCCGACCCTGCCAATTCCGCCAGTGTCCGTCCGGCCGCTCAGGCGCTAATCGGAGAACTGTTTTAGTATTTCGTAACGCACCGTGCGCAGTCGCGTGCGAATTCGCCCGGGAACGGTAAAGTTTGAATTGGGACTTTTAAAATAAAAGTGGCAGCCGGTTAAATCTGCAATTATTGCGTGCCGGTATTTTTAGCATTTGATATTTGGATTTCGGTGTTTTGAATTTTGGATTCGTGTAGTGTAAGTTTTTTTTAACTAAGTCTAGAAAACACTTAAATAAAATATTTTCAGTTTAATATTATCGCGTGAATACATTAAAATTTATGTAAGTACAACGAAAAAAAAAACAATTGTGTGCAACTCTCTGAAATAATAATAAAAAAAACTTTGTTGTGGAAATACACGTAAAAGTTGAATACAAATAAAATTCATTACGGTAGGTTGGTAGGTACTTGTCAAAACGAGATTGTAAATATGATAGTGCCTTTTTAGAGTAACAATGGGCCAATCAAAAATAATGTATCTTTTTTGATCACCTTTAGGTCTAAAAAATGCATTAATAACTACAGATGTCAATGAAATTTATAAGATTCAAACTGTCGAAAGCTTTCATGCGCTCGCCCTATGTCAATCCTAAGCACATTTTTACTACTCGGTGATTCCTGATTATAAATCGTACTTCTGAACGTTTAAAAGAAAATGTTTAATCTTGTGCGGGTACGTTTCATAGTATAAACGTAACAAGCGCCACGTTGGTAACGCGAATCTCGAATGTTTATAAACTGGGGCAGTAATTCGGTTCCCCTACATTCTTCTCACTTATTTTCAAAACATGGTACTCGTTTGTATCGCTATATTTGAGAACTCTCATAATGAACCTCGTACAACTCTACATAATGTGAGATAGAGGTAAAGGTGCTTTACCACCGGCGAAGCGAGGCGAGACGAGACGGCGCAGGAATTTGAATTTGTATCAAAAAACCTTTTTCCACCAAAGGTGCGCGAGGAGGGTTTTCTTATTCAGTTAAAAACGGTTTCTCTAAGTTGGTAATCCATACTAATATACTAATTTTATAAATACGAAAGTGCATATGTGTGTGTTTGTTATTTCATCACGCTGCAACAGCTGGAAGGGTTTGGATGGAATTTGGAATAGAGATAGCTTATACCCTAGAATAATAGGTAGGTAGGGGAGGAGGGGGTAACACCGGATAGTTAAGAAAAAATATATATAATTAACTATAACACGAAGATATATTTCAATAATATCTAATATCAAAATCAACTAGTAATTGACTATCATTTGGCACGAACTTATCGAGATCAAGTTATTACTTAAGAAATCAATCAACATTTGCTTAAATTTAGTAAATCCGATTTCACCCCTTGTGTAAGGGTAAAACCAGATACCATAATTTTCATGGTGGGGGGAAAACAGATACTAATTATTTACAGTCATTACATACAAAAACAATAATTCCTGTGAATGACACCCGGTGCAACCTTCGTGGGCCCATTTCAGACAAAACGTACATTGAATCCAGGCATCCTCATTTGCATTCTCTTAACGTTTCTGATTGTGTGTATTTTTACCAGCTTTTAATTTTTTACCTCTTTTTTTCCCTTGGGTGAAGGTGTTTGTGGTGCTTTAGTTTTATTCTGTAATAATTCATTTTTGTAAGGAGACAGTCAATATGCCAGTTTTACCCCGGCCACGGTGGTCTGGCTAGTATTCATAATTAAAAAAAATGCATGTTTCATTTTTATATATCGAATGCTGTCATGTCATTGGTGGATAAATGTACTATAATCAACTATAAATAGATTCCGGATAACTCATTGTTTTCATTCCTTAAGGAAACTCGAAAGTGAACACAACTTACGATTGCACAAGCACCCCTTATCAGTGACTCATTAAGTGACCGCTCATTAGCGGCTATCTTTAGAAGTTTGCAATAAAAGTGACCACTTATTACTATGGAGCTTCAAGAATCAGGTATGTTGTTTTGTTTTATCCATTTATTTCGACATGTTTTTTTAAAATATAGATATAAAGATGGGTCTACGCCACGACCTAATTTTATTTAAAGAATCTTCAAAATTGTAGTTTACTTAAACTTTTAACTATGTTCCCAATCGAATCTAATGATAATTTATTATTAATTAAGGAGTTCAATATGTCTAGATTGACGGCCATAAATCATTGTCTGCGGATATTTGCGAATTGTCTAGTTAGAAGCCTGCTACGTCTGCGTAGAGCGAAGTGTAGCAACGCTAAGCGAATCTTATGAATATGTTTATTGATTTTGTAATATTTTTTCAGATGCGCAGTACATCGGATCTTTTTCAAGGGGTTTTATATTTGAACTATGGCTATCTGCGAGTGGATCAGACTCAGAAAAACACCGTCAAGTGTTACAGAAGTTAATAGACATGGTGCCGGATGCGGAAAACGTAGATACCGCCAATTTGGAAAATATTATCAAGTATATTTGCAAACGACTTGTCGTATTATGGAAATCTACTTCTCGAAAAAAAAGCACTGTTCTGAATAAACATTCGCAGTGGCTGAGTGAGACAG
This sequence comes from Acleris sparsana, assembly GCA_923062465.1. Taxonomy (NCBI): domain Eukaryota; kingdom Metazoa; phylum Arthropoda; class Insecta; order Lepidoptera; family Tortricidae; genus Acleris; species Acleris sparsana. Next base: position 6,149,181 of record OV281305.1, on the reverse strand, counting down.
AAAGTGTAAATCTACCGAAAATATCCGTATTGAAGCAAAATACGCCACATGATGTCCCCGACGACGAACCAACAAAATCGGAGGCCGCAGCCTGTGGCCGACCAAGAAAAGATTTCGCCACTTGCAGTAAGCAGTCACAACGTAGGAGGCTTAAAATGCTAGTTCAGTTTGATGAGTCAGCAGTCAGAAATCTGAGAGAAACGTCAGACCTCGGCACTAGTGAAGTGAAAGCTGACGAAGTATTATCACTCATCACAGAAGCTAAACTTACGAAGCATCAATATCTATTGCTCCGAAAATTTATAAATTCTAGAAGTAATCCAGTACTACCTTCGTACGGCAAAGTTGTAGAAGCAAAGAAACAATGCTATCCTGAGATCGTAAGAGTTACCGAAGCCACAGCGGAGGTGGCCAGGCAACTCGTGACCGCACACCCATGGTATCCCCTACCCTCTTCCGTGCATAAAGTGCTCTTACACGGTGCTATAGTAATAGAAAATGCTTTAGTGTCCATTGGTGAACTGTCTGAAGAGGCTGCTGAGTCAACCAACAAAAATATAAAGGCGTTTAGGCTCAATCATGCCAGAAAAATGTCACGGATTTTCACAAACACAGACCTTTTGAACAGACTTTTACTGAACTCAGATCCCTTAATCACATCGAAAAGGCAATTACCAAGAAAAAAAAAGTCTTTACTGTCAGTTAATGTTATAAGTTTACTAGATTGTGCATACTAACGACATAACACGTAATATTATTTAATTAATTAATTTGAAATGTATTTATCGTACCTACTAACATAGATTAAGGACAATTGTGACTAACATTCTATGGAATCTGATACTGAAATAAAAATATTTATTTTTATTATTATTACTAGCATATAACTTTACATTTTCCTTGTATTTATTTTTAATTAATAATTTAACATTTTTTTTTCCTATTTTTTTATATATATTTAATAATGTTAAATTCTCCAAATTATGTTTTATTTAATAATCCTCAAATTACACTGTATTTAAAAAAAAAAACTGTAGTAAAAATCAAGAAAAGGACTCAATAATGTATTATGAACGTCTTACTAAGGCGCGCAGCCCACCGTGGCGAGCTGATGGTTTCCTATTTCTCTATAACGTGTGAGGAATACTACCTGATTTCACCCCGTCTGCTTCTACCCAACGGCCTTGATTTTGCAAATAAAATAAAAAAAGCAATAGTTTAACGGTCTAATTAAAAAATAAAATTAGAAATCATTACTCAAATAGTCACTATAAGGATATAAATCATTACCATGCATGTTATTAAACCGATAGTAATTTGATACGAGATAAAATAAGTAGAAATATTACATCAATTACCTTTGTTTACTTTTTTTCTCAACGGCAACTTAACACGACTCACTTCGCCGGCCACCATTTGCACGCACACTAAGCGGCTTCTGCCCGTGCTGTCTAACGTGTCTAAGCGAGTCAGCCATAGCAGAAATTTGAAATAGCACGCTATCTCCTTTTACCCGCTATCTGATTTCACCCCACCTTCCCCTACATGGGCTACTTTTCATCTCGGAAAATTTTAAAGTTCAAAGTAATAACAAGTTTTACGCGGACGAAGTGGCGGGCAGAAGCTAGTTATAAATACAAAAGTAACTGTTTCTTTGTTTGTATCGCTTTCATAGAAAAACCGCTGTACTCATTTAAATGGTTTTTTTTTGACCTATGTTGGTTAGAAGGCTTTGCTTGAAACAAGTAAGTGTTCAAGTAGGTAAGTAAGTGTTCGGTATTTATTAGGATACAAAATACTTTCTTTTTTTTTTAAAACCATTTCGAGAACTGACTTAAGAACACCCCGCCCAGATTCATTTCTCAGATATTTAATAAAAGTATGTTTTTTTATGAAGATATATTTGCACCGTCGCAAAATAATCACTACGAATCCACATTGTCACCCAAAATAAATTAGTTTCTTGAAATGGTCATATTTATTCGTGGATCTGTTTGTTAAATGTGTATTATAACTAAATATATGTTGTAATTGATAGTTAATAGATAATAAAGTAGTATTAGAATCATGTTGCCTACGTCTGCCGTAGACAGAAATACATGCATGAGGATCTCATTTCATATTCCTAGTAACTGTCTACAAATATTTACTTTCATCGTTTATAAAATAGTAGTTTTTGATAATGCTTCAATTTCTGGCCGCTAACAATGTTGAAACCAAATATAATCCTAACAGCTTGGTGGTACATTACGACTATTTGTTCACTTTGAAATGGCAATGAGAACGCACGCGAGCATCAGGCCACCTGATGGTAAGTGGGATCTGAGACCCATACACATTAGAAAGCTCAAGACTGCAATCCTAAGACCGCAAATGTGTTGCCAACCCTGAGGACTAAGATGGAATGCCTCTATGCTAGTAATTTCACCGGTTGTCTTACCCCCACACCGGAACACAGCAATGCGAACACTGCTGCTTGGCGGTGGGTTAATGGATAAGACGGTGGTAGCGATCCGAACCCAAACCCGCGGATCCTGAGTTAGTGTGAAGATTAGCAGTATGTTGAAAAAACCGGTCAAGTGCGAGAATGACTCGCGTATTGAGGGTTCCGTACCGCCGCCGCACAGTAGGTATTATTATATTCCAATTTTACTAATCACCGCGAGTCAACTCACACTTGTAATTTTTTTAGTATTTGTAGTACTTTTTCAAGGTTTGTAATATAATAGTACCAGACACTTGTTATATGCACACACTTGTTGCTATGGTTTACCGTGTTTACACAAAATACGTTTGTTGTATCGGGACTCGTGACTCACTTCATTAATTCACATTCTTATAAAAAAAATGCTCTTAAATCAGAGACAGCTCATTGAAGTTAGTACGGACGGACGGACGGACGGACTAGGCATATTAAAAGGGTTCCGTTGGGCTTCCTATAGGTACAGAACTCTAAAAAGTCGACTTCTTAGCTTGATTTACCTACTTAGATATTAACAGACACGGAATGCCAATTAATAGGTATAAGCGTGCTAAAAAAAGTTGAGGTAAATCTGACTGTACACCAGCTTCGCCACTCGCACCATCAAATTAGATAAAAATAATAATAGACTAACACTTACTTAATTTCCAGGAAAACTACAATATAATTATAAATCTTCATGAAATTATGCACAAAATAAAAATCCTAACGGTACGTACGGTTTCTAAACTATGGTAAAAAATATTGAATGAATGCATTTTTTGTATCTCTCAGTAAATATACATACCTAAGCACTCTGTGTTGCTTACAATATTTTCCAAATATACAGTAATAATTGGCAGTTAGCAAAAAATATTCTTAGAATCATAATTGAAATAATAGCTAGGCAAGCAAAAGTAATTAGGCCATTAAACTGCGAGATTTAATTATGGGAGTGTTTTAAGGCAAACAAGCACACGGACGGACGGCAAATTGTTTCTCAGATAATATGGTCACAGCTCAGCAGGTCAGTTGTGTTGTGTCTTCCTGCAGCTGCTGCAGCTGCAGGACCGATCGTGATGAACGTCATTACGAGTAGAAAGAAGAAAAAAGGACAAAAACAAAATGGAATAACCTAGACGTATTATTTAACGTCATTTTTCTTTTTATCCTCGTTACTTTAAATAAGATATTATAACCTATGTCACTCCGACAACTAAGACGAATCTAACGACAACTCACTCTTCGAAGTCGTTCGAGCCGTTTAGGCTATATGAGGCGCTAAATACTTCTACCTCTTGGCCAGTCGAGTAAAAACTAAATTTATAACATGACGCTGACCTAATGCCAAATGTCGTGAAATGGTCCCAGTTCAGCATGTTGCTGGTTGTGGAGCTAACGCTAGTCTTCTGATGGGACCGTTCGCGACTTCACAGCAGGTCACACGGTTAAAGATAGATGGATGGACTATGCCAACAGCAATCAGTACTTTGGTAGTTTGGGTTAGGTTAGGTTATTCTACTCTGTAAAACCATTATCGTACTGTCATCGTTATGACCGGAGAGCGCCGGTGACCTAGGGGCTAAGGAAGTTGACTCATCGTAATGTACCTAGTTCGAACCCCCGCGGTCACCATGTACCGTACCCCAACGAAAATGTTACGCACTGTCATTATAAACTTCAAACTGAACATCAAATGACAAGTATGACAGTAACAATGGCAGTCACAATGACAAGGTTCTAAGTATGCTCAACATTTTTACCGGTTTACAAATGAGTTTGTCTAACTGCATGTTCGAACAGCTGAGTGTGTAAGAAAGGTCTTAAAGGGTCGAAGTTATCCGAAAAGGCCCATCGACTTGCAATTTAGAGGGAACGTTCTTTGTATACCCTAAGCCAGGATGCTTGATGATCCTTCTCGCAACACAAATTTTATTTCAAAAATCAGTCTCCGATGAGAAGGAAAGGAAAAATAACGGGAATTCAACGCGTTCGAAGTCGTGGGCTTCCACTAGCGTATATACTTTGTATATACCAAATGATTATAAATATAGTCACATTGGCGTGTATACATAATAGGTACCGTGCAAGTCTTGCAACTAACTTGCTCTTGTTACGCATGCCATTTATATAAATTATCACAATAACTTGTAAATTGGCAGATAGCTTAATGTATGTTATCAGCCTCGTCACGGAGGATTGACGCAGAAATGTTATTGTTTTGAATCGGGGACGAACAATTCTTTGCACGATATGATGTTTTTTTTAGTATCTGATCAGCGCCGATAGGCAGCTCAACGATATATTTATCTGTAAACAAATAATCATTCGAAAAGAAAATACAAATAAGAGGAGGAAGGGTTATTTGTTCAAAAATTTGAAACTAACCATCAACCGAATGTCTCCATCATATAATGGTGGCACTTCACTTGGCGAACTTGTCAAATAATTTAGTTGCGTCTTTTTTATTCGATTCGATGTGACAAAATAAAGAGATGCCTAGATGTAATATGTGCCAGATGTGATGTTTATTCTTATTCTTATTTTTAATAGGTAGGTAGGTACCAGTCCAATTTGCGCGAAGGCTACTACAGCGGTGGTAGTAGTGCAATTTGCATTTGTTGTTAAAGCCGTAGAAAAAGAGTCAGTAATGGTCTTCATCAATTTGTAGAGTCACCAAAAATAATATATTATACAACAGTACGTACTAATTTTCCTGACACGCACTTAAGTCTTCAGTAATAGAGGTGTGTCAGATATTTTTCAACTTAACGTTAGATAATAATATGATTGATGGTGACTCTACAAACAGACAATGATCTCAACTGGTATTCAATACACAAGCACAGTGCGTGTGCGTTTATTTTGAAAACTGTAACTAGAGTGGATAGCATGTGCTAAGGATAATAAAGGCATTACTCATAGACGAATGTGTCGCCGTTGTCAACGCCCACTCCAGGGCAATGCATTGTTGGCTTTATCAATACCCTCAAAGACTTCAGAAAACAACAACTCAATAGATAAAAAAACCGGTCAAGTGCCAGTCGGACTCCGCACATGATACCACTCAAAGTCAACTCAAAACTCAATTCAAAATTTGGACGGCCGCGCTGTTCCTTGCATAAAGACCTTAATTCTATATGTATGGATTTTAGAGTTTTTCCTACACTTTTAGTATATGACGGTGTTACTTGCCTAATTTCATAGTTCTAGGTCAACGGGAAATACCCATTTTGATTCCCTCGAGAGTGTCAAAATACACGTTTTTTGCGGCATAAACGGCCGTATCTTTTTTTTACGTTAATGTATTTTTTCACAGGTTCAAGGCATTGTAGACGAGTATATGGTTTTCATTTCACTCTCACTCGATACCTCCACGCGTTCCCGAGATAAAGGGTCTTGACAGACAGACAGACAGACAACAAAGTCATCCTATAAGGGTTCCGTTTTTCCTTTTGGGTACGAAACCCTAAAACCCCTGATTTAATTGCGACATCTTCCAGGCTGATATACGAGTATCATACACGGCATAAATGTTTTTTATGAAACAACCTAGCATAAATCTAGCTTTCGTTTGAAATATATCGCGTCCAAATAGGTTCATCTGTATTGGAGCTACGATACCGCAGAAAAATACATAAACATAGATACTCGATACTCAGACACACAGATACACATAAAACCGACCATCGCACTCCCAATCCTGAGCTATCTCGATTACGAATTTCATCCAAATCCGTCCAGCCGTTGCAGCGTGAAAAAATAACAAACCTCCATCCATACTTATTATCTTTTGACAATTATCCAATTGACAACAGGAACTTTTAAGGTGTTCTGAAAAGATCATGCTTATACAGTCAGTTCCTATTCATTCCGTCACTCTTGTAAACAAATCAATTTACCATTATAACTCCATATTCGCGTGCTTTTGAAGGTTGAGCATGGTTATATTATTTATTTATACACTTAATCACTGTCTTCATGTTTATATTGAGGTAGTAATCTCTATTTAAACTTGTATTTATGATGAAAATCACTTTCGGTAAAATATGATGAAACTGACTGGTTCTTGACATATATTACATAACATACTCGTACATTTTGTTTTTTAGAAATATATTTGACATGAAAATGTAGTGATAAGAGAGGTTTTCATTGGGCCCAGCATAATAATACGATGAGGATGAGGAATATGTATTCAACATTTTTAATAAACTAGTTAGAGGTTAGAGAATGACAATTACAGTCAGGTATACTTGTTATTTTCAATGACAGTCTGAATAGGAAAAGACTTTAGAGGTTTGACTCATTTAAAATTCTTGTTAAATATATACTGAAAAAAAAAACAGGAGGGTGGGCTAATTTACCTATATGACCAATGAGGACAAGCGATTTGTCACCGGATAGGTAATTCTAAGTTGTAAAACTATTACTATGGCAGGCAGTTCGAAATCTTTGTGAGAAAAAAGTTATCGCCATGCAAAGACAGTGGGTCTTTCAAAGTTATTATGCTAACGTCCGTCTATGCAGGCGTCCCGATGTTCCAGATGTTTTAAATATTTCTCACATTTATTTGAGGTTTCCCGTTAATTCCCAAAATCATTGTAGAATTAAAAAGTATAGTTTAGTTTAGTTTAGTTTATTTATTTATCAATGTAATGTTACAATATAGATTGCATTGCATGTCAAAAAATACGAAATTACATTGATATCGTCAACAAAACATTAATACAAATTGATAAAATAATATTAAAATAATACAATAATATAATAACACTCAAATAATCAAAAACAACAATGATATCCGATGATATGTCCTTATTGTTATTGGTTTCAATTTCAAGGCCGGTGTTCATACAGTTCTGCCCATTCTCCTTCCTGCTTATGGTTGAAGAGCATAAAAGCCTTTTAAAAAACGACACGAGGTTACGAACGAAATAACGTCATTCCGACCACTAGTCCAAATCACTGTTTTTTTTTCCAAGTTAATAATAATAATAAAAACCATAGTATGCTTTTGAAACAAACCTCTATACCTAAGCATGATTTTTTCAGAACACCTTTCCAAACAATTCCTGCACCCTTACCATGAGTTACATAATTACCGTGCTCACGAGCGTAACGAATGCCCTGTCCCTCACAGTATTCTTATAGAGTGTGAGTGCGAGGGGAATAGAGCATTTGATTTGGGTGTTGTCAGTTGGAAACGCTTCTCCACAATATGTAGGCACTTCGGCGTTAACACCATACTCGTAAAAAATTGCATTTCGTTAATTAATTTGCCTTGCACAATAGCATAACTGGCGTTCGGTAACCAAACGGTTTTCAATCAACAATAATTTGATGCCTTTGTGCATTTTTTACGACTTTTGTTTAATAACTTTAATCAGCGGGTTTGATTCATTGTTGTAGGAACAATACCGGTGTGGTATTGTGTTTTCTGCGTTTAGGAGCGGTGGTTGCTGAGTCACTGTGGTATTTAAACCTGAGGTAATATGTGTGGGTTCTTACTTAGACTTAGTGGTATGAGCTAACGTGATGGCGCCAGTTATAGTGTTTCATAGAATACATAACCTTTTAAACTGATACAAATCGCCGAAATCATGACGACCCTACTGTCAAAGCTAATAACTTAATTTTAACAAACGTAGCTGGGGAATTTCAAAAAAATAGGAAACCTTTTATCATCATTCTGAACAATAAAAAATGGTACCTTCTCCCGATGTTCCCAAAAATATGTATGGAATTTTTCGGTTTTGTTATCAAAATCCATCACGTTTCTTGGTAACAAAGCGGTAAAAAACAATGTATATTTCAATACTGAAATTACAATATTCCCAGCGACTTACTTAATAAATGCCGCAACTGGCATTTTGTCACTCGTGTGTCATGGAAAAAAGAAGACTGCCGATATCTATTTAAAAAAAAAGGAGCACTGTACTATACTGTATTATTCGAATAATGCTATTACTTGCTAGCCATTTAGTTCATAGCATATGCTTGTCATATGAAAGTACCTAATAGGCTCGATGTTCAATCGGTATACACTATGCAGTCTCACGCGCAACCTTGACTTGCTCACCTCTGGGACTTGCATTGACAAAACACGCACCCTTCTTTATAAGGTGTGGCCATTTAGCGACCACATATATTTATTAAGTTCTTTGTGCAAAGTGTCATTACAGAGTTAACAACATATTTTTAGAGTGGTTTGTAATTTTGTAGCTCTGCTTACCCCACTCTAGGAATGAAGGCGTGAGTGTATGTATGAATATATGTATTTATTTAGAATTTCAAGCTTACGTACTTCAGAATATGATGCATATTCTCTTGTTTTTGCTCGAAAAATTACATGATTTTAAATGATTCCATGGGAAGTGTGAAACATGATGCTGTATTTGAATTTTACGTAGCATCATTGTATAATAGGGGCCGTATAAAGGGTTAATCTATTCTATTGTGGTACCTAACCAAATGCTTGTTTTCATTCCCTTTTAACCCCGACAAAAAAGTTCGGCGTGAGTATGTTTGTCTGTTTGTGGCGTTGTACCTACCCAAACGGGTACCCAAACGGATGGGCTGATTTACAGGCATTTTTTAAAAGAAAACTGCTTTAATCGGGTGGTTAGATAAGACTCATGAAAATCGTTTGGGCCGTTTTATAGACATCAGCTGAAAAAAGAGTTCGCGAATAGATTGGGGGTTTGTATCTATTTAATAGTCACCTATTAAATTAATTTTAAGGCATTGTACGAGTATAGCAAAGGAAATTTATTCCTTGACCACTTTGGACTATGTCATAGTGTTGTAATCAATCAAAACGTAAGAGACTTCTTATGATTTTATTTACAGTGTCACTTTGACATAGAGTAAAGTGATCTAGGAATCAATTTCCTTGACTGTACCTTTCTAATCAAGCTGTTATATTGTTTTCAATATTCGACGGCGCAACTTAAGTTGACGTTTCACGTTTACGTAGGTACAATCAAGTAAAGAAATGGTGCAGCGTGGCTTTAAAAAAAACACTATTCATGTAAGAAATAGTTGAAAAATTCCATCGCGGAATCAATCACATCTTAGGTACAATATTTTCATAACTAACCATATTACCCTTAAATTGTCTTGATTGTGTAAAATAAGTACTACTCGGCACTTATTTGTAATATGGGTATGTATAATAATGATTAATGACATGAAAAATCATACAAACAACACGCTTTCAACTGGAGGAGGATATGTATTTTAATAATAAAATAAATGCTTTTGGAATCCTGACAAGTGATCTCAGTCATGCTATTTGTAGTTATACAGAACAAAGATCGTGTTCTAGGTAACAAGTTCGTATAATCGAAGGTTAAGATTAACAAATCTTTGATGATCAAACCATTATGATTTCTCTTGGCCTTAGAAGGATCCGGAGTTGATCGGATATCGCGAACTTACGGTAGGTCGAATCTTTAATGAGGATGAGTGTCAGCTCAGCAAGTGCTTTATTTAATCAGGTGTTTTCCTTTTGTAATTATGGATGATTAACGCTTTTCAAAGTTTAAAGTCGTAGAATGTCTTGACCTTGCATCACTGACATGAAGACATATTGAAATTAAATAGTTTGTTGGAATTGCAGTGGATGTAAAAATATAGGTAAAACAGAATTTAGGGAGAGAATTTGGAAAATATTTTCCTCAGAAAAAAATATTCCTCGTTTAATAGAGAAGGAAATATGCCATCGGGACAACTTTTGCCACTTAGTAGCTTAATGTTATAAGGTTTGACCAGAAACATCTCAAAAATTCCTCTTTAATGAGTAAGTTTTTTATTGATATATTCCTACAGTATTCTTCGTCAATCTCGTAACAGCCGTTACGAAACGTCATCTCATAACATTAAACAATTGTCCCCAGGTGTTCCATCTCCGCGACATTCGTTGGGAGCGTCCCCGGTTCCTCTCCAAGTCGTTCCTGGCCTTCGCGACCTTCAACTTGATCAGCTACTCGCTGCTAGCTGCGGAAGTCGTCACCACCAACGTTGCTGACACCTCTGCTGAGAAGAAGGTAAGAAGGGCTCTCCATAGAACAGGCAGGGGTACCAAAGGGATCTGTTCTAGGATCAATCTTTTACAATATTGGCTATATTGAGTTTGTCTACTGGCTGTTGTTGCGCCTTTACGGTAAAAATACTAACCTATTTTGATTCAATTAAATATAGAATAAATGTGAGCTCGTAAGCTCGCAAAGACGGAAGATGTTTTATTTGTGTGTAAAAAAAAAAAGTTTTTGAATCCTACTTTTCGCAAATAGAGTCCGAGGCAAAAGTTAGTAGTAGGCTTATAAACTCATAATAATTACAATGAGATTTTTATCTACATTTAACCCATGAGTGTTATTATTTTTTGCTCTCACAGCGGTCTCGTGACTGTTAAAAAAACCCTGCAGGCATCGATTTTAATTATCTTTTTTGCAACTAGTATATTTTTTACTTTTTACAAGTCACCTTCCATCTCGGACATTGACCGTTTGTTCCCACAGTATAGTTAACTTGTAAAATGCGTAGACAAGTGTTCTTACTTGGCAAAAACCAGCTAGTTTTGCGCCAAGCCTCGGTTTGCATTATTCATTTGAGTACACCGTGTACGGTTTTAAGTAGCTATTAAGCAAACTATTGAGATTTAACACGTTAAGGGCCACGGTTTACGATCTACATACGATCTTGGCTCCGTATGGAGTTTTATATCGTGCTAATCGTATAGTTGACTTATAGAACATTCTCGGCTGATGATTGTCTGTAATAAGTATGTTGATTAAGCATTTAGGATGCAGGATATGTAGGACAATTGAGTGTGATATGATTTTGTTTCTTTTAGACTGGAATAGTCCTAGATTGGTCTGCAAAAAAATGATATTATTTGTACAGAGAAATTATTATTTACATTTAAAGAAACATAAGATAAGATAGCAGTAAAATGACGCTAAATTTATTTGTTGCGTGTGATGGAATAGTAATAACAGCATTGTTGCTGTCAACATTATCAATATTCAGAAACTTGATGATTGTGCGATGTGTCAGGATTTACATTTTATCTACCTAGTACTGTATCTAAGTTAACGATTTCAATTAAACCTCAGCTGTCAATAATGACAAACAGATATTGCACAGTCTGTCAAAATGCATTATAAATTCCGAAATTATTCTTACAGTGAGTACATCTACCTGGAACAAGTTAACTGTCAATCAGTTGACCTGTGCCTTTGTGTGTGATATGTGATATCATACAAAGGGCGAGCTTATTTTGGCTTACTGTTGGTTCTTTGTCTTTAGTAGAAGGATATATCATTTCGTTTAAAATTTAATTATGTAAATTTAACTCTTTATTTGGTTAGTCTTTTGTGTTTGGTTTTTTTTCTTGTTATTATGTCCATACTGATAGTATTGTCAGGTGAGTGACACCATATTTGACACGCTTGATTAGTCTTGCATCTTGTCAATTTATTGTTTTATGTGATTGTGACTTAATTTCTCTTACTTCATTTGTTTTTTTTTCAATGGACTTTTACGTAGGTGTTATATAGTTTGGACCTTTTCGTTCTGTCACTCGATAAACAAGTAAATTTGCCATTGTTAATCCATAATCACGTGCTTTTGAAGCTTGCGCACGGTCATATTCTTTATTTAGGTACACACTCAATAATTGTTTTCATGTCCATTTTGAGGTTATTCGTTATCTTATATTTTTTTGATGAAAAACATTTTCGGTGTAAATAACAATTAGACTGACAGATTCTTGTCATAAAGTTTTTTTTCGAACTATATTTAACATTGAAAATGTTATATTTACTATTTAATTATTTATTTATTGTCGAACACATGCAAGTTTACAGTTCGCAACCAAACACTTATTAATTAGATAATTTCGTTTAGAACTTAAGAGATATAGAAAGGTCACAAGTAGAAAATAAAGAGTAAGTAAGTTTTAATAGATAAGGTTGATAAGAGAGGTTTTCGTCTCTGTCGCACCCAGCATAATAATACGATGATGACGATGAATATATATTCAACCTTTTTAATAAACTAATTAGAAATAACATTTTTCTCATCACTATTTCAGCTTCTATCTGTCGTTGGCAGTCTGAATAGGAATGTACTTTACATGAGACGAGACTTAACACGGTAATTTTAAGGCGTGTTATTGTGTAATTATAAGAATAACAAATGTGTTAATTAAATTATTTTTGTTTGAAACCTACGTCCTTAAGCTAAATGTGTATGAAGGTTTGTTTTGTCAAGTCAATAATTTCGCAGTTACTCGATAAGGTGAAGGTTATGATTATGAATGGCGTCACACTCGAGATAAATATCTTTTCAACTTTTTCCATTGATTCGCTGTTTATTGAATTTTACTTAAACATGATTTCTTTCAACGGAATACAGTAAGCTTTCTCCGACTAAAACGATAAAAAATCAATAGGAAAAAATTGATAACTATAGTGTCTGTTTGTCCACAGAGCTTCTACCAGCACGTGTTTAACGGTTGCTACGCGGTGCTGTTGTTCATCGTCGTCATCTTCTTCCTCATCTACGGCGTCGAGGTGTACTTCAAGGTGAGCTCCTTGGTCCATTGTTCTTACTCTCATACATATCGTCAAGTTTTTTGGGGATATAATATGTTGAACTAGTATGAATGTAAAATCTTTATTGCACATAAACAATTACAAGACATTTGCATCGACTAGGCGATGCGTTTAGCTTAATTGGTAGTGACCCTGCCTACGAAGGTAACAGTCCCTGTATGTGCAAATATTTGTGTGATGATCGCGAGTATTTCATCCTGAGTCTTAGTTTTGTCTATGTATTTCTCTATATACGTATGTTTGTCGTTGTCTAGCTCCGTCCGTGTGTCCTTTGTATAGTACACGCCTAGGGCTTTGTGTAATATTATCCCCTGATATTTATAAATAATACTAGCGGCCCGGCGGCTTCGCCTCGCTGTAAATTTCCGACATTCCCGGTGGTTTTTTTTTCTTTCATACTAACTTTGTCCTGGCAATAACGAATACAAAAAAAAAGAAATCGGCCAAATCGGTTCAGCCGTTCTCGAGTTTTGCGCTTAGCAACACATTTAGCGTTTATTTTTATTTATATACCTAGATAAATATCACGTCTACACTTGAAAATATGGCTTTATCATTTAAATCAAAACATTGTTATCAACAACAGTTTTATCGCAGCATTTTATTACTTTTAAAAACAGGAAGGAAAGGTATGTCGGAATGGCTTAGTTGTTATCGGGGTTTACAATAAACTTGATACTTGTTATAATCTTTTCAAAACACGCCGGCTGCGCCAATGTACGTAAATTTAAGTAGCAGGGCGTGACTTCGTTGACAGATACTTGCACTAAAGTGACTTACCAAAGTATCAGTGCCAAAAATATACACGCTCTAGGGCCTCTTGCAATAGAGAAGTTTCAGATATTTTTGACGGTTAACATTAAGAGACCCTTTAAACGTCTCGTCTAACCCAAAAAGCTGAATATTTGCTTAACCTAGGAGCTTAACCCAGAAGTTGTCTGCTTCTGCTTTTCTTCAAGCCTTGATAGCCCCACGTTGGGTGCCAATGTCATATGATTTTTTTCACCTCCTTTTTGCCATCCATACTTTTTGTCGATCGAATGTTGGTTATAATATTGTTTTAATAGTAAATTTGTAAAGGCGGGAATGTTCCTTGGATATCCTAGGGGTGAACTAAGAAGGGATTTTTGGAAACTCGTCCCCTAAGGGATAGGGGGATAGCGGCCGTTCTTTAATATTATATAAAATGTTGCTGGTGACTACCTAACAGGATAATAAAATATCCTAACGATTCGCTGTCGTTTTCAACTGGCCGTAACGACCAGCATCCCTTTTGCGGTGGCCCGTATTACCGCGCTATTGTAACGCCCCATTGTGTCTGTCTTAATGGCTAATTGTGCGGCGCGTACGCAAGGCTGGTGTATCCATGTTGATAAACAATTGTTGGAATTACGTAAAGGTAGCCTTGACTTGTTTAACTGTGGTTTCAGCCTTTTCTGTTCCACCTTAATAGTTACATCGATTTTTAAATATAGTTTTTTATTGATTCATGTATTGAATACTTAACTCATGACAGTCATCAACATCATACTGCCACCAAACAAAGAAGTCAGCTAACTGCATTGTAATAGTAAATACATTTTTTTTTCTGGATACCAATAGTGTTTATAATGGTTCGACTTGTTTTCCGATTTACGGCTGTATAGGTTTAGGCTCGAACGCATGAAAGATTTTTTCGATTTAGCCAATCAAGCGTCAGGTTTCAACTCTGTCGTTCATTTTACGGCGAGCGTAAAGGACAGAGCTATAGCAGCTATATAGCTCTGTCCATTTCTGTCAGCTTAAACTGAACTGCATTGCTATGTCATAATAAGCCTCCTGTAATTGAAAGGTGTCAGAAGTGCCACTGGCGGGTATTGGTCACAAATGCTACAGACTAAGGGCGACGGTGATCGCTTTCAATCTGGTGGTTTGCTCATTTGCCTTTTTTATTTAAAAAAAAAACCGGCCAAGCGCGAGTCTGACGCGCACACCAGAGGTTCCGTACCATCTTTGTATGGACTCCCTTTAATTATTTATTATTTGTTGTTATAGCGGTTATAGAAAATGTTACTGTTTACATGTTACGGTTCATGAGATACAGCAGCGCTGACAGACAGCCGGACGGACAGCAGAGGCGTAGTAATAGGGTCTCTTTTGGGTATGGAACATAAAACTCCGTGTCTTGTGCCTACACAACGTTATAATGTTCTTTTTTGAACGTTTTCATTATGAAAGATGTCTGGATGAGTTCAAGCAATAAGGCCGTCTGTTGTTTACCGTGTTCATTAAGAGTGTTATTATTTGTTTCATTTCTCTATGGTGTGCAATAAAGAGTATTGTATCGGATAAAAATGAGTATGACGAAGAAGAAGGTGATGTTGATTATGAGGAAGTAGACGATGATGATGATGGCATTGTTGCAGCTCCGCGGCGAGTTTCTGAAGGAGACCAAGGTGTGCACGGTGATCTCGCCGCGCCCGGGGCCCTCCGCGGCCGCCGGGGACGACGATGGGGTCCAGGACACGCTCGTCACTAAGCAGGTAACTCTTGGGTTTGACAGGACTCATACTGGGCCGGCTGCTGCTATGGCTGAACTGGAGCACGATATGAGGTGCTAGTGGCACCTGGGCCCTAGTGAAGAGGGGTACAAGTCGACTTAACTCGTAATAAAAAAGGGTATAAACATGAACGGAGTATACTACACTTAAACCCTTTTTCTGTTGATCTCCAGAAAACTTATAGCCTTTTTCCCTAGGACCCCAGATTTAACGTTACTCCCACAGGAACAATACAAAAAATCATACATAAATACATACTTTCACGCCTGTCTCCTAAGTTACTGACCACAAATTTAGTTTTAACTGTCACATTGACCGTCACTATAGTTTTTTTTAAATACCTCAAATATGCTTCAAAGACATATTTAAAGGTCCAAATTGGCTATCGCCAATATTTTCTAATGTGTTGTTTGTTATTTATGTTTTTTTTTAACCTCATTTACCAGCTAGGTATTTTAAAAATCCTGAAAGTAACACTTAAGTAAATAACAGTATGACTTGCGATGATTATAAAAAAACGTTCGGACTAATAATAATTATGTGAAACAAAGTGCCCCCACATTTTTTACTAGACAACTGTCAAAGCGATTATAGAAACAGGCATTTCCATTTAAAAACGGAGACTCTAAAGAAAATCCCGCTACTTGTTTTCGGTGGTGCTACATATGCTTAATACACTAGTTTGTCTCCCCAGGGATTTCAGACGGACATGTCGGGGGCCAGCGGCGTGGATCCTCGCTCCGTGAACGTGTCGCAGCTACACCAGTCGCGGGTCGGGCTCGTCAGCCAGGCGCTTATGCTTATCCTCATCGCCGGCTTCCTCGCTTCGGAGACGCTCAGCGAACTCTGGAAGACCAAGTGAGTCACGCCAAACCATTAGGCAGATGATGCTAGCAACCGCAAAGCCTAGAATATGATAGCTATTTTTTGGTGTCTATAATTTATAATTTGAGTACTATCTTCGTGGGCTGATGATGGCTTAAGCTCCATCCTTAAAGGAGCCAGCCGTTTACCCTCGCAATACAGCGGTACTTGTTGTGTTTTGGTGCGATATTTATATAGAATCAGAGCCTACTTGCCACCTACCCACTTACGTATCATACTTCTGTATCATTAAAAAATCACAGACTGATTAGTGGACCGCCTTAATTGTATTGCAGCGTCTTAATTGTATTCGAGGTTATGCAAAAACTCAAATTGAAATATAAATTTTGGTTCTAACCTCTTTATTGCTTAAATTCTAGAGTCCCAGTGGTATCCCGCAACTGGCACGACCTGGTGTTCCGTCTGGCTGAGATCGGCGTCGCGCTATGGTTCCCCTGCGTCCTGTGGAACTCCATGGCTCCGGAGCGACTGTGGCTGCTCAACCCGCGCCGCCTGCTGGCGCGCCAGCTCGACGATGCCAAGCTTCAGGACTTGCTGGCGCATCACCAGGATGCCAAGGTAAGGGGAAAGGTCAGGGTAAATGGAAGGTTAACCTTTCGAACGCCAAATGATGTCAACAGATTAACGTAACACAGCCGTCAAAGGTACGTAGATTGAGGTTGACTATGGCGTTCAAAGGGTTAGGTTTATTTTTGTGTATGGGATTGTACAAGGAGACTTGTCTGTGAACCCTATTCGCCTAATAGTCTCCAGCTCTTAAACCAGGCTGCCCAAGCTTAGCCTCAAAAACTGTGATCTGACTCATAGCTTTTGATGCCTCGTCAGCGTGACGATACTATGCTACCGAAAACCCTGGTTCACCAACGGGTTGCCAACGTAGGAGGAGTATGGCGTGTTCGAGGTTTTTGTGTGGTAAGGAGGAAGACTTCATTACCCTACATAAGAAGTCACAGGTAGTAAGGTAAGTCGTGTTTCCTGGTAACCAGCAAGGTCCGAAGGTAGGTTGCTTTGGCATTATATGGATAAGTTATCTAGGCTTTTCGTGTTGTTGTTGCGTTGGATTACGGTCATTGCCAGGATAGTACTTGGTAGGAATTTGCTTAGGCTTTGTGTGATGAACTGTTGTTTTTAGTTGGCAGAATTAAAGCTGTAGGTTTTTTGGAGTAATTGTCAAAGAATTGGTACTCAATATCAAAGTACTAATAATCGATATAATACTTGTTCTAATAGTAATAGTTTTGAGCGAACTTACGTTTTAAATTTAGTGACTTGGAAGGTCAACCTTAAAGTTCCGCTGAATATAGTAAAATGGAAGATTGGATTTTTGGTTATGATGTTTTTGCACTCAAAGCGCACTTACACAATAACTATTATAATCACTATTGTCAAGTTATTAAAAATAAAAATAAATGTCTGTATGTAGACTTACCCATCTTAATTACCTCTTACTAGCTCTCTGACAGACATTGTTTATTATTTTATTTTTTGTAAATTTTTTCAAACAAGCATTAAAAAAAGGCCATTTCAGTCATTTTGACGACGCGTTGGCCTAGGTGGTAGTGACCCTGCCTACGAAGCTAGCGGTCCTGGGTTCAAATTCCGGTAACGAAAGATATTTGTGTTATGAGCGCGAATATTTGTTTCTGAGTCATGGATGTTTTCTATATATTTAAGTATATATTTCTGTATATAAGTATTAAAATCGTTGTCTAGAATGTCTAGTACCCATAGTACAAGCCTTGAGCTTAGTTTGGGGCTAGATATTTATTTATGTCCACCCGTTCTGAAGTGATGCACTTACCAACAGCAATTAACTTCTACTTACTAAGATAATTCAAGGAAAGACCGCCTAACCCGACCTGACCTAGCGATAGCGTTGATTTCAACGCGATCGTTGTTTGCGCTCATAATAATCATAATAGCGTATTGTAGGCGTTAGACCTCCACTTACCGAGTCACAGTTACCTTATTCACACTGGACAGTGCACTTACATATAGCTGCGTGTGTCGATCCAACTCAAGATCTTATCATATATATAATTGACTGTGTTTGAATGTGGCTCTACATCTAACATATTATTATCCATGATTCAGATCAAAATTGACGCAATGATGGTTCAAATATTCAACCTATCTCTTGACCTATTCATAGATATCTCATTATCGCGTGTGCTCAATATTCAGGACGGGCGTAGATTTGATTGCATCGGGTTACAATTTGACATTAATTATGAGACACTGGACCCGATTCTATGACCAGCTGTCATAATCAAATGACAGTGCTAATTTGAATCTGAAGCTTCTTATTTTAGGCGGTCTATTCTACTTTACGTTGACAATCTGGAATAGCACTTGTTAAATGTGCCGTCTAAACTATGTCTAAAAATGAGACAATTTAGTTTTAGTGCACGGAGAATCGGGTTCATTGGGCCGTTTGCCCGTTTGTTTGTGCTTGTGCCTGGCAATAAAGAAATTACAAATTTTATCCCGAAGCAATCACATCCATCCCCGGTTTGAATGACATAATGTCTATCTTTCATTTTCCATCTCAATGACGACGGCGAGAATGATCAACTGTAGATAAGGAATTGATTATTGTGCTATAATTTATAAGTTTGTTAGTATGGTCGTATATTTGTACAGTCAATAACGTCATAATAACAGCCTACATGGAACATTGTCTTAATGATTGCGGCAAGCCACAAGAAATAATTTACGTTAGTTTAGTTTAGTTTAGTTTAGTTATTTATTCATCAATGTAATGTTACAATAGTAATTGCATTGCATGTCAAAAAAATATGAAATTACATTGGTATCGTCAACATTAATACAAAAATAATAAAATGTTAATAAAATAAAAATAACACACAAATAATCAAAGACAACATTAATAAGTACATAATCAACTAATAAAGAAATGGTCAGTTTCCGAAGTCAATATGCAAGAAGTAAAGGTCAAACAAACAATAATAATTTTACAATATAAGTGTCATAAATTCATCGACGGAGTATAATGGATGATCCAATAAAAGGTTTCTAAGCTGATGTTTAAATGCTTCGTCGGATGTTACATTTTTAAGTTTAGCGGGTAGACGCTCATAGTATGTAGGACCGATGACACGCGGGTTCTTACCCGCAAGTGCCATGCGACGGGGAACTGTTCTCAAACGCCCGGTGTGGCGGAGTTCCTACATCAAGATACATCATTGGCTGTTTGCGACAGGGTCCTATAGTTGCTCAACAAATTTATGTCAAATACACGCAGCTAACGATTTAGATACCATTTTGTGTTTTTTTTATTAATTAGTGACCATTGTTTTGTCTGGATCATATTATTACGACATTTATTTATTACTGTGATGCCTGTGATACAAGCTACTTTGCAAGCCCGGTTATGTTGATATTCATATGTGACTACAATTTAAAAAAAAAGTACTTAATAAGCTAATAAATTAAATCGTTCAGTAAATTAATATTAATAGAAACTACGCAGTGAAC
Source organism: Acleris sparsana (assembly GCA_923062465.1). Lineage (NCBI taxonomy): Eukaryota > Metazoa > Arthropoda > Insecta > Lepidoptera > Tortricidae > Acleris > Acleris sparsana. The sequence goes on along the minus strand of OV281305.1, from coordinate 6,129,172 downwards.
ATTTGCGGGTATACTTAACGCGTTATTTGAGCAATTGTTTGGGTTTTTTGTATTCAGGAGGTATTATTGTTTTTTACATGGTTTTGAATTGTCCGTTTTTTTGCTTTTGAATGGTGGTCGAGTCTTCAGCTTTTATGCTTTATATGTTCACATTTACATGAACTTTGTTGTTCAATGTCAATAAAAGTTGTCCTGCTAGTCTTGTTGCCCTAGCCCTCGTAACGAACGTAGAAAATACAGATATATGCATTATATCTATCTTTTACATTTTTACGAGCGACTAAAGGCCATATTGTTATATTTTCTGTTTACATTTTTATTATTTAGAATTGAAGTTGTCTCATTCATTCTTTCCGATGAGTAAAGTTCCATCATTCTCGAGTTTATTTATCCCAAAGGTTCTCCAATTTCAAGTTCTATATGATATCATCAATATATATTTGTCATCATCAGACCTAGGATTCCGTGGGGCAAATCTTCTTGACAGCTAGGGACTTCCTATATCGATAAACTCATTTATCGATAGTAGTACTATATACTAGTGACCGCCCCCAACATTGTGTGTTTTTTGTTACTAATTTTGTTCTGAAGACAAGTATGAAATTCACACGTAGCATCTTTAAAATAATCGGCAGGTTACATATAGATAAGGCGTAATACCGATTGCACTATAAAATAGTTGAAACCTATTATCTTAACCTCTTCAGATAATTAAATAGACGTAACTTACCTACTTAGACACTAATATGAAACAATACTTGTCAATGTCATCGGACACTGTCATTTGTAAAGACGTGCTATTTAATACATATTTTATATTTGTGCGTTAAAAATAAATAATGCCTCTTCAAAAAATAGAAGACTTGCTTAAAAAGCATCCCGAAATAATTAAACGCGGGTCTAAGCTACACTGTAGCAAATGTCAAGTGACCTTTCATCGCAAAAAATATTCTCTTGTTAGGCACATGAAAACCGAAAGACATACAAGTATTCAAGAAGGAAAATATAAATTCTACAAAGATCTTACTATGTTTATGGTGGCTTGCGTGGTACCAATTAGAGAATCCAAATTTTCGCGGTTTTATTCAAAATTGCATTTCTGGACGATACGGGAATTTTTCAGTGCCTTCGCAATCTCACATCAGAAAAAAATTTCTTACTCCAATTTACAATGAAACGTATCAACAAATTAGGAACGAAATTGGAAACAATTATATCTACGTGTCTGTAGATGAAACTACAAATGCTAACGGTGACCAAATTGCAAATGTTGTCATTGGCAAACTTTCTCACAACACACCAAGTCGGCCGTATGTTATTGCAAGTAAATGTTTAGAGCAGACAAATAATGAAACTGTTGCAAATTTGATTATAACGTCCCTATCAAAATTTTGGTGCTGTGATTCCAATAGCGATAATTTCAAAAAAGTTCTATTGTTGGTGACTGACGCAGCACCTTATATGATGAAAATGGGTAAGAAATTGGATTCAGCTTTTCAAAACATGACGCACTTAACATGTGCAGCTCACGGATTAAATAGGGTTGCTGAGAAAGTCAGATGTCTGTTTCCAAATGTTAATAGCTTGATATCATCGGTCAAAAAAGTATTTTTAAAGTGTCCCCGGAGAATCAATGTATTTAAAAACATGTTACCAAATGTACCTCTACCGCCGCAACCAACCATTATAAGATGGGGCACATGGTTGCAAGCAGCAAACTATTACGCTAAATATTTTGAAGATATAAGAAGAGTTCTGAATACATTTTCTGCATCAGATGGGAAAGCAGTTAAAAAAGCCAAGGCTGCACTAAATAAATCTTCTCTTCAGGGTGAACTTAAATTTGAACTTAAAAATCTAAATACCTATCATTCAAGAGTCTATAAAGAAATTACAATCAACAAATCTGACACTAGAATTTGGAGTGCGAATAGTAAAGAAGGTACAGTCTGCATTATCTAAAATATATTTGGACAAAAAGGGGAAAATTATATACGATAAATTTAAAAACGTTTTTTACAAAAACTCCGGGTACGAAACAATGAAAAAAATCAATTTCTTACAAAAAGGTGAAGAAGTCACATTACAACCAAAAAATAAACGAAATACGTTTGATCACTTTATGAAATTTTGTTATGCTCCCATAACCTCCACAGAAGTTGAAAAGTCTTTTAGCCACCTGAAATGGATTTTTCAGCCAAGACGGAGAAGTTTAACGCCTGAAAATATGGAAAAAATTCTGGTGGTGTACTTTAACAATAATAGATGGGACCGTCATGAAGAAATAAATTGAGAAAAGTAATTTTTTTAAACCTTTTTCAAAAATGAAGGAGAAATTTGAGTACTTACTTTATTACATTATATTCATTAATAAAAAAACATTTAATAAGCAAACCTTTGTGTGATCACTAGTATTTAGAACTAGTATCGATATATGAGTTTATCGATATAGGAAGTCCCTAGCTGTCAAGAAGATTTGCCCCACGGAATCCTAGGTCTGGTCATCATCATGATACTGATGTTAATCATCAAGAGCCGCAAAAGGAATTTCACCTTCTTCCACATTCTTTATTAACTTCCAAAATGGCTCCCCAGTCCACTGAGTTGACCTGGCATCAGAGACTGTGGTGGGTGGCCGGCGGGATCCTTTACTACCGATGGACGCTGATTCGCGTCCTTCTGACCTCTTTGCTTCACCCTAAGAGGGAATCGAGGGAAGTTCTCGCGTTGCCTTGGAAGACCTTGGTGAGTTCTGGACTGTGGCGTTTGGATGGTTGGTTCTGATCTAAGTGTTGTGTATTTGAACTTATCAAGTGTTAGTTAGGAATGAAATAGGTTTTATATAAATGTGCCGCAAGAGCGATGCGACACGAGCGATAACGGCTCGTTGCGTCGTCACAGCGCTGTGATTTAAACGGGTTCAAACTTTCCCGGAATGTGCACTTTCTCGGAAGGTACGCTGTCTCTATCAGTGCACTTCCCCCTGAGTACAGTCGCCATCAGATATATCGGAGCGGCCGAGGTACTCAAATATTTCAAAGCAGCAATAAATTTCAATAAATTCTTTACAGTAAATAAGGTCAATAACATCTGAACATCCAATTACGCCATATATATATGAGCAGTGGTTTTTCAATTAAATCTGAACACACAACGAGACGATAATATCTGAAAGCACAACTCGTCAAAGTTATCTGCACAGACAGGGTGATCATAAATATCTGAACATTTAGGGAAAATATACCTTAAATCACTTAGCATACAGTTTAAAATTCTTTAACGTACTACGCTGAAAATACATTTTCTACACAACCACCATTCGGTTTTATCAATGTCAAAGTGAAGTTGCTTTTCACAGATTTATATTTTGTATACCTACTTATTTTGTAAAAGGAAAATTCATTACATCTGTACGATTACATTTAAACTGTATGCCTAGTGCTTTAAGGTATATTTTCCTTAAATGTTCAGATATTTATGATCACCCTGTCTGTGCAGATAACTATGATGAGTTGTGCTTTCAGATATTATTGTCTCGTTGTGTGTTCAGATTTAATTGAAAAACCACTGCTCATATATTTGTGGCGAATTGGATGTTCAGATGTTATTGACCTTATTTAGCGTAAAGAATTTATTGAAATTTATTGCTGCTCAGAAATATTTGAGTACCTCGGCCGCTCCGATATATCTGATGGCGACTGTACACTTTCTCAAAAATATCATTTTCTGAAGGTGCACCTTCAGTATCTCTACTATAGTTAAACTCTTGTTTAAAAAATAACAAGTCAATATCATACCAGAGTCAAGTCCTCAGCCACTAATAATAGAATAATAAAAAAATCTCGAATATATTGAAAAAAGTTTATTACTTTCAAAGTACATTATTATTACTTAGGCGCTAGAGATCAGTCAAAAAACGTTAACATTGCAAACATGACTCATAATCTTCAATTGATATAAACTCGGGTGACCTTTGTGGTGATGGAAATAGTGCATCTTTCGAGAAAGTGGGAAGGTGTTCCCTAACTGGGAAGGTGTACTTTTGCAGAAAGTGCACAGTGCAGTGCACATTTCGGGAAAGAGAGCTTTACAAACGTAACCCGATTTCAACATAGAGCGGCGCAAGTGTAAACCAACGCATCCTGTGGCATTTCGTTCTAATTTATGCGTAGAATAATGTAGCGGCGACGACGCATCGCACAGGCGACGCTCGTGTGGCATCCCTCTCAATTAGACGATTGGAAGGGAAATCAGCGATATTGTAATGCTTACCTAAGTAAGGTCCTATAGCTTTTAATTCAACCTTTGACTTTCGTCTCTCTCACTCGCTCTCATACGTTCTTATGCGTATTTAACTGACTATACCCTAACCCGAAATACTTTTTAAGAGCTGTAACACTGTATGTCGGTATATTTGTCCCATATATAACATACAATAGGCTCTGTACTGAGTGAAATGTTTAAATTCTTTTTGGATTTTCACGGCTTGATAAATGAATGAATATAAATTTATACTTATGTTGGATACGCTTCTCAGAATTTATTTTATCAGACGAAGTAAACTCACCTTTACGTAGTATGAAACAAAGTCGCTTCCCGCCGTCTCTCTCTCTCTCTGTATGTCCGCTTAGATCTTTCAAATTGTGCAATGGATTTTAACGCGGATTTCATCAACATATAGAGTGAGTCAAAAATAATGTTTTTATGTATATTAATTTCTGGATTAGGTACGGATGTTACAGAAACGCTAACATATAATTATTGAATATTATAATAGAATTAACATTATATAACATTGATTGACAGCAGGACGTGGAGACGGACTCGCTGGTGGGCAGCGTGGGGTCCGCGCGCGACTGCTGGATCTGCTACGACGGCGCGCGCGCCGAGCCTCTCATACGGCCCTGCCGCTGCACCGGCGACGTCTCCGCCGTGCACCACGACTGCCTCAGCCGCTGGCTTGTTGAGGTACAATCGATTTTTTTACTACTTTTTGCGCGTGGCTCTGTTCGCGGTGAAATCGTTTTCGTTGGGAGCCTCTATTGTACAGGGAATCCCGGTCCGGGATGGGAAATTAGCAGGTGCTATTCTTAAATGTAAATTTTCCATTTATACAATTCAAACTGTATTCTTGTTACACTCTAATCGATTTAGACGTTTACGTTAACTTATGTAATAATATCTCAAAACAGAAGCAAATTATACTCATCCATAACCTCCTATAAGGCCTACAACGAATTTTTTCAATAGAATATGAATCGATAAAAAGTCAATTTTCTAATTTGATTATTAGTCATAAAGACAAAAAAACACTTTATTTCCTTTCCACTAGATCTTTATTCCAATGGCCGTATAATGTACTATTTTTTAGTACAAGGAACCTCAGGATGTAAACTGTAATTCTATGGAACTTGCTAACTATGTAAACAAGCCGCCATACTAAAATTGACATTAGATGTCAATTTCAATATATTGTTTGTTTACATAGTTAGCAAGTTCCATAGAATTAGGTACAGTTTAAGTTTAGAGCATTTATTATAGACAATGCTCCAGTGATAAACATTATCATTTTTTAAATGAAAATTCTCGAAAATTATGGTCTTTTTTTTTTAATAGTGGTAATCCGAAATAATTTCATATAACACTAAAAGCATTTCAATCTCACAAACTCATATTTATGGGATTGTTCATAACTGGAGCACTGTCCATAATAGGAGCTTTTACCTTAAATGGAGGCTACCGAGATATACCAAACATGTCACGACACGCTCTTGGCCGGTTTTTAATTGTACCTTTCTTACGATGGTTGCAGAGTGCCGCGACTCCTGACGGCCTGAAATGCAAGGTGTGCAACACGCCCTACATCGTTCAGGAAACTAGCAGGTAAGATGTTTTGTTTTTGTTCTGGCCTTCCATCTCTTTTTTACCTTTCCCTGGTTTGTGAATAAGTACTATTTTAGCGTCAAATAGTGGATAGTGGTTATTTGTTATGCAACACTGCACAGTTGTTGTTTCACGTGAGTAATTAATTTAAAGCAAAGCAGCGGGGGTCTTAAAATTATACTTTGAGCTTTGCGAGTAACTTTGAAGCCATGGGAACCTTAAAAAGTCAAACCTCGTAGGAAAGTATTAGTGTCAAGAATAAAAAGGTACTTATAGTTTTTGTTTCGACATGAAAATTAGTGTTGAACTCTGTATCAATTGTATCTTTGGACTGCACAAAAATGCTGTGTTTTTTCACCCTCGACAATGAAGACGATGGGTGAGGAGAGGACGTCCGGCCGCAGCAGATATTAAAAAAGTTTTCTCTACATTTTTAGTTTTTTGTTTTGAAATTCGGTAGGATATTTACCTAAAGCTGCCAAATCCCGGAAAATGTTAAGCCAATATGGCGTTGGGTTCTTAGAAATATTATTAAAATAATATACTTAAGTTGCGGGATTCCGGGATTCTACAAAACGTTTGTATTAATTATTTTACATGTAGAATAAAACGTTCCGTAAATTTGCTCCTCAGAGTTCTTTAGGTTACATTAGATGAGTTCAAACCAGTAAATTAAATAGCATTTGTTAAATCTATACTTACCTACATTATGGATTTATGCTGGCGTAATTTATTTATTTAGAAATCCCGGGATATTATTAATAAATTAAAATTGAGTCCGCCTCCATACAACTGAATAACATCGCCGCCGGCAAAGTTTAGGTAAATTTCGTACCGAATTTCCAATCCCCGATGATTACCCTGGGCTAAGCATGTCGTGCGGTGCAGGGTGGAGTGGGAGCGCGGGTTCACGCTGGTGCACTGGCTGCGCACGGCGCTGGCCGTGGCGTGCATGTGCGGCGCGGGCGCGGCGGCGTGGGTGGCGGTGCAGCTGTTCGCGTCGCCCGTCGTGCGCGTGCTGGCCGCCGGCGCCGCCTCGCTCGTCTGCTACGTCGCCGTCAGGTACGCGAGACATTCTACAACAATCACTTGCACTTATAACTTACAATTGACATCTCTAAAGACATTGACGACTGCGAGCCTATTATTTTTTAAATTGGTCACAAATCAACGTTTTGACTGCTTACTTTAATGGGTGTCCCTCGAAAACCTAAACGTTTCTCCTGACGCATCGTTTGTCCGAATATTTGTAAGTCCTAAACTAGCTTTCTGCTGAGTCAGACAAGTTTTTAAGTTTTCCAAAAGTACCTGCGGTTAGGTTGAGTTAGGTTTGTATTATAATAATTAATAACAACACCAAAAAGTTCTAAAATTCTAGCTGCAGTGGCTTTAGGATGAATTAAAATTCGGACAGATGACGATTAGGGATTCCAATATAGAGCCCACTTTAATGTATACTCAGGGAAAAGCAACAGTCGCTAAATTATTTTCAAACTTACCCGATATATTATGATGTGACTGGCGCGGCCGGTAGGATCCCGTTTGTAACGTTAGAAGACGTGATTCGATCTCTGGTATGGGCAAATATTCGTATGATGAGTGTGAGTACTTATTCCTGAGTCTTGAAGATTTTCTATATAATTGAGTGCGTAATTCTCTACAATCATATATGAGTAAAATAGAACACTAATTATAAGGAATATACAGTCTGTGAGCACTTAGAAGGTGATTCGGGTTTGTGCTTGTCTTACACTCGCTCTTAATAAGAGCGTATAAAAGTGAATAAGAGACAAGAATAGATCCGAATCACCTCTAAGAGCTATCGAACTATAGCTGTAGTTTATTTTGACAGCCACTTTTTTATGTTTTTATTTTATATCTTAGTTTGGGACTAGACAAATTTGTGTGAAATTGTCCCCTAATATACATACACATTGTTTTGAAATGTATCTTACACGTCATGTAATTTAAATGATGACAAATAAGCATCTAAATACAAAATAACCTGTATATCACAAATATATTCTTTCAGATTCCTCGGCATGAACACAGTGACAGCCTACCAAAAGGCAAAGATCTCGTCCCTCCGCATCCTAACAGAGTCGACGGACGAGACCCCGGCGGACCAGGTCGCTACCATCAGCAAAACGGTCACCGTCGAGATCGCATCCAAGGCGGTCCTAGAGCGCGCCCTCAAAGGCGAAATCAACAAGTGAACAAATAGATTCTAAGTGGTGGTGTGGTTTTAGTGAACAAACCGGGTGACTTGCAAAAAGGATGACCTTAAGTGAAATTTAAGTGAGTTTTCTCCCCGGTGTAAACGTTGTGACTCAAAAGATATTGAAGGGTACGTGAACTCGGCCATTTTTATTATCGTCTTTCAATATTTTATGACGCTTTCCAAGATATCAGACAAGATACTTTTCTCCAAAGCAATAAAATAGTGTTAGGAAATTTCTTCACTTTGGAAATAATGTGAATACGTAACGCAAACAGTGAAGTGAAATGTTAAAATTATCTTTACAAAATCAAGCTGAAGCGGTTTTAACTTTGGGTTCTAAATGTAAGTACTGGAGTATTACATTTTTTGGTACAAAGACAGTGATCAAGAGTGATACTATGCAATAATTTGAAGCGTAAGTTCGGAGATGTACGGCAATAAGTTAGCAACCATTTTGAATTCTTGCAGTACAAACGTGAACCTCTAATCAACTCAAGTTATAACATAATAATTGTAGTGATAAGCCACTCAAAATTCACACTCTTGTGCTATTAGCAATAGGGTTGTATTTTGGAGAGTATTATCTATGAAATGAATATGATAACCTTTTGAGCTATACTTGGATCATTATAACCACTTGACAGTCCTTGGATACCATTTTATCCAAAGTAATGCGGTTGTTAAAATATCGACAGTGTTTTATTGAAAATATCCATAAGGTTCAAAGTTACAAAATTACTAATACCAGTTCTTTACTGTGGGAGCTGAAATGTCAAGTGCGTTGGTTCGAGTTTTTCATACAGCATCTGTGCCAATATTAACCCAGTGATAAGTTTTTTTATTGTAACTGTACTCTTTGTTTAGGACATTGCTCTTCCTAAAAATCCAAGTTCGAAGTTATCTCCATCTCATTTCCCCGATTTAGTCTTAAAAGACTAGTAAAAAGGATGGGGCATTTGAAGTTTCGAATTAAGTGGTTTGTAGGAACCATCTCATATTGGAGGTCTGTGACTTTTTTTATTATTATAAAGAATATAATTGTGCAAACGTTCATTTTCATATACTATCACTGGGTTGATTAAAACGGCGATATTTTTGTGCAAACACAAATTGAACTTTATTGAGTTATACTTAAGTCTTATAAGGTTATTACTATTTCTATTCGAGTATAATTTCTCTATACCACCTAATTATTTAAAACAATGTAGGCAAACATTTTAGAATATCTCTTTGGCTATCAAGAAACTAAGTTTTGAGAATGTGCAAAAACTTCAACTTAATTAAAGTTATATAAAATATTTATATTTTTTAACGATGGTCCATCTTAAAAAGTGTTGCTAACTAAAGAGTTGCGATTTTTAAGGCTATATAGAGCCGCTTGTTACCGATATGTTAATATTTAACACTATGAACACGGAAATATGTTTCTTTCCTTGCCCATAGGTCACATTAGTTATAGTAGATAGTCTGATCCATATTAACCAAATACTTAAAGAATATAGCTTAACATAGCAAGGCCTAAATCTGGATTTTAAATAGCTTACAGACATAGATTTCCAACCTTTTTAACGCCAATGACTAAAAACTACTCCATTTGTTCAGGTGTTTAGTTAAATTAAAACTTGCTGCTATTGCCTGACGTGGTTTTGTTTGTTGACATTTAGTTAAATATCCTAACAAATAGAGTATAGTGTTCAATCGTATGAGTACATATTTAAAATTCTTAATACTTCTCTTATGGTTGCATACAATATGCATCATTGGCGATAAAGAGGTCAAGCACTTACGCAAGTTAAGGTCCATCATAGAATGAAACATGTCAATAGAATCTAGATCAATGCAAAATGAACAGAACGGCATTTCTAATGGCATAGAGTAAAAAAAAAAACCTTATTTCCTGTGCGAGTGAGTGGTCAAAACACAATTGGGATACACTGTTTTTTTAATTATTTTTTTATGAAACAATGCCATGGAATCCTCGCATTTATGCTTTTTAATCTTCTTTAAATAGTTACATTTTGAAATATAAATATTTTTTACTTTTGTGTCCTTTTTTTTTAAACGCTTTAGAACTGCTAAATATGCACTTGTCATTTAAATGCGAAATTGATTTTTTTTAAAGGTGTGTCCTTAACATTTTTTGATAAGCCAGGGTAATTTATTTTAAAGTGTATCCCAATTGCGGAGTATGTGGAGAGAGACACGTTACCCTTTTGGTACAAATATAATAATAGTTCACACATATCCGTTTTTCTTTTTTTATCTTGCAATTTTGTTACGTATTGTTTTGTTTTTATTTTATAGTATCTTAATTAAAGAGGCTGGTAATTAATTACTTAGGTGTAATGTGTGTTGAATTTAAAAATAAAGAGTTTTGGGATGCGTTGCAAAGGTTTGTGAAGAAAAAAATCTGTGCCAAAGTTGGAGATAAATATTGGAGAATGTAATTGTGAAGGTTTAAGTAAATTTTTAAATACACGAAAATTGGTTTTAGATTGCGAATATGATTGTCTACTTTTAATTCATATAAAATTAAGTTTAATACTAAACACCGTTTTGAGTATTTATAAATAGCACCAACATGTTACTTTTATATAACCGGTTTGAATAATTGTATATTTCATTATTCAAATGGGTTTCAAAGAGCACTGCACGTTTTATTTCTATTACAATCTCTTGTATTTTAATGAATAACGCCAAATGAAGTTCAAAATGTAGAGTAGTAGAATATTCAATTTATTATGAATCTGCGTTTACAAGCAAAATATTTAATCGGTATGTCTAACCTTCAAAGAATTTTACCAGTGTCTCAGGTTGATACTTCTAAATATCTTAATTTCAAATGTTTTGTTGTTTCAACTGATTGAAAGTGTAGGTCTATTAGATAGCCCGTATAAGTACATTTTGAAGAGTAACTGTACTGTGCCCACAAGCACACTATTAGAATCATAATGGTATAGTACAGTCAACTGCAAAAATATGTATTGAAAGAATCCTCTCATAAATATGTTATGAAGTTCTTATTACACTGGAATAAGGTGCATTGGAACATATTTTTGAGATATTGCGTTCTCCCATATTTTTACATTTAAGGGGCTACCATGCCTATAACAGACGTTTTTGACGAAGTTTAAGTTCTTATAACTCAGTCAAAACTGAATGTAAATTCTGAAAGAAATGAAAAATCTTTGATTCTGTCAAACAGGATTTCAAAATAACCATGGTTATTTTTTTATTATTTTTTAAAAAGATGACTATTAAAACACCAAATTGGATATAACTTTTTCATCTTGGCGTCAATTGATATGGAGACTACAATAATATGGAAAAAAAGATAAAAATCTACTTTTTGGAGTGAGAATGTCAAACTTTGATATCATAAATCTCGATATCAGTGCCTTGTAAAAGAAAAATTGAGACGGCAGCTAGTTTAGAACAGCAGTGTTAATGCGAATACCTTGACAACAACTGAAAGTTTAGAGCTTCAGATCGTAGATCATCTGCCCATGGTAGCCTCTTAAGGAAAAAAAAGAAAACAGCAATAAAAAGAGTGCGTCTTCGCGGCAGTGAAGCATATGCTGAGCCAGTGTCCGACTTGATTGTACAACAATGTGATTATGCTACTTGATAGATGTATAACACTTTCAATGCCAGGCCTAGATTATTTAATTAAATTGACCTCATTTCATGGTCAAGTAAACAAAAGGTTCAATTATTATATTTGAAGCTACCGTTAGCCTGGTGTATTAGTCTGTTAACTTTCTTATTTTGGAAGAACAAATCTAATCTTTACTTATTGTTCAAACATGGTTCAAATTTTTGATGGTAGTAAGAAATGTGTGTCAAAAATATTTAATTATTGAAAAATATATATTGTAACCATAATTATGTATCATAAAATTTAATATACAAATTTCTGGAAAAACAACGGATGTGGTTCAAATAGAAAGAGTTTTAAGTTGATTACCATGTTGTCTCCATAAAGTTGACACATTATTGGTTATGATCATCTACTGACCCATACATCTACTGTGGGAGTCCAATCAATGCTTTGCTAAGAAACACATTTAATTTCTATACTTATTAAAAAGGACGCAGATAAATGCAAAAGGGGTATTAAAACTTGCAGCTGAAAAAAAAGTGATATATATTGATTTTTCAATCCTTAACTTTTGCTTATAAGTAAATCCCTTTTGCATCTAACTTTCGCCTAAACTTGCCATTAATTGTTAATTCGCCAGACTATATCCGCTTCTATTTGTCAATTAAATTCAAAATCATATATTTTTATGAAAAAAAAACTATTTTGCTATGAATTAAAATTACTCTGTAGTGAATGCGTGTCTTTAGTAGTAAATACGTATTGAAGCGGCTAGGGTAGCTCTAATAGAACTTCTTGTAGAATAAATAATTCAAAATGTAGTGTGAACTACTGATTGACTTTTACTGTTAAGAAATAGTCAATTCCCTCGTGGCTAAAGTGGACTTGAACGAGCAAGGTGTCCTTAGATTCAACATTTTTATACTAAAATACAATTTGCCGCCTGTAATTGGCTATTCTTCGAAAACAGTTTTTGTTCTAAATATATAAAACTCTGTGGTGTTTCTTAACAGTAAATATTTCAAATAATTGCGTGATGCGTAGTTTAGTGCTATTAAAACTGCTTCCCCACGTATTTTCTGATCTCTGAACGTTTATCCTAAAACTTTGAATTAAAAAAGTTTAAACTAAAAAATGTATTAAAAATAATATTAGGTTGAACGTATTTTTTGTAAATATTCTTATTAAGACCTTTCAGCCGTGACTGTGGATGTGAAATACAAATAAACATAGATGGAAGTAGGTACCTACACTACCTTGTTGTTTTATTTTGAACTTTACCCATGATAGAATATGGACCGCTTGCACCAAGAAGTTAAACCTTAACTGAAAACTATCTTGAATATTCTCTAATATTCTAAACTCTATTGGTAACCACGTTATATTTTAAATGCGTATACAATAATATGCTATGCGTATATATTATTAGGTCCTCACATATTATGTAATTGGTGTTGGCGTTGGCAAAAATATACCACGCAAAACTAACTAACTCTGGGTTCACTAATGTTTCACCGACAACGTTTGGTCGAATGTATCGTTTCGCAACCGTTTCATTTGGCAACCCACGTTTATTTCTGTAACTGTAAATATTTCAGGATTTTTATAAAAACTAACCTAACCTATAGGGTCTTCGCGAAGGTACAGAAATAAATCCTGAAATATTTACAGTTACAGAAATAAAAGTGGGTTGCCAAATGAAAAAGTTGCGAAACGATACGTTCGACCAAACGTATTTCGGTCAAATGAACGGACCCCCTAACTCTGACCTATTTGCGATGGATCCGCTACCACAATCACTTTTAATTCTTCGTCATCAACTTGTGTCTCCTAGGATCTTGTAAAGATTTCAATTTTGCACTTTACGTCATTAAACTTTACCTACATTATTTCCATCACTTAATCAATATAAGATTGCAAGGTTCCACAATCCAGGGGATAGCCAAAAACAAACTTTAAATCGTCGGAAAAATTCGCTGTACATTGCAAAGTTAACAAGCTTTCACATCAGTGGGATTCATATCAGCTGCGCCATGTACACTGAAATGTCACCTATCATTGTCAGGATGGTGAAATAGGGGGCTGGACCCTGCAATGATTAGGGAGGTCATTGACCACTGATCAAAAACAGGGTGGGACCTAGCGTGCTCCCCTGGCTCACACCAAAACGAATTTAATACTGGCCAGATGAACGGCGACGTATCACGACATACTTTTGAGTTGTGAGCATTCGAATGGAATTTAAATGTTATTGTCGTTTTCATCCATAGAGACATACAGCCATACCGTGCGGGAAAATCAGAGTTCCCCTGTCAAAACAAGCTTGCGATTCCTTCGACGATTTTATCATCTTATAGGAAGTTGTGTCAAAATTTAAACTACCTACTTATCAGGCGAAGACTAAGTACGTATTCAGGCATACCTACAATCTGTTCGTTGACTCACCGCTCGCAATTTTCTACGGTAGGTAAAGGTCATGGCAATAATAACGCAAAATTTACAACAGAGCTAGCTAAGCTAAGTCACGCGAGCACGGCACGATCTCGATTCCTGTCTGTCTGTAAATATTTTGTACAGACAAACAGGAACGCTTGAAATGAATTTTAATAATTTTTGAAAGTGAAAAATTGTGTAAAAGTTGTAAGACTTACGGCCGCACTAAGAGTCAGTTAATGACGATTAAGAGTCGATGTTTTAACTGAACTATCGGTTAAAATTCTAAAATTAAACCGAAAATGTGACGCATTTGGTTCAGATTTAACGTTAACTAGATCAAACAAACAACAGTTGCTAGTGACGATACTTAAGATTTTTTATACACAGTACAGTCAACTTCATAAATAAGTGATAATTTATGTACCTTGTCGCTTTCAATCGTTTCAACTGTTAAAGTGACAAGGTACATAAATGATCACTTATTTGTGACGTTGACTGTACAAGTTTGAAAAAAGAACAATTGAATTGAATTGCATACAATTGACACAAGCAAAAAAAACAAACATTGACAATTTGTAATTATTTTATAAAAAAACCATTTGCATTATTTTGTATTTTTAATCTTTTTTTTTTCAACACTGTTTAATTAACTCGATGTTTTAACACCACAAAAACTAACGCCGAATAGAGCCAGCATCTCGCCGGGGCCGCTGCAGCCCGCATCGATTGGGCTGGAGCCCTGGAGGCATGCCAAGTCGGCGCAAGGTCATTGTCCAAAATCGATACCCCAGGACTAACCGACTTGCTCAGGTAGGTAGCTAATCTATATGCTTGCTTGGAAATGTGCGTAACCGTGTACAAATATGTAGACAACGATGGCGTTAGGCATTCAACCTCACGTTAGTGCCGTGATGCGTGTTCGTCAATTGGGATGTACCTACCGTCAAAGTCTTAGTATTGTTGGGTTTGAGGTTACAATTTGTACAGTCGAGAACTTTAATTTGGGCCCAAAGTCAATCTGACATTCTACAACAAAAAGGTTGAGTTTCCTATAAGTTACAAATGACTTGACATCTCTAGTGACATTGACATTTAGAATATTTTTCTTGAAATGGGTCACAAATTAACGTTCGTGATAGTACCTACTGAAAATATAGGTTTCTGACTTCTTACTTATGTGCCTAGTTCAAATCTTGCAAGACGCATCAAGTTACTTTCATGGTAGTCGTTGAATGGTACGGTACTCGTTAATTATGTGTCGAGAAAGAGATGATGCCTATGAAAAATAAAGTACGGTCGGGAACAAAAGCTAAAACAATAGAAACAATCACGTAAAAAAATATGCAAAAAGGGGATGGAACCACGCGAAGACATTTCGGTGTATTGTTATTTCTAATTATTTACGACTATAAACTAATAATAAACAAGCGTAAACAATACTTTTCCAACGCAGAATTTGGTTTAAGGTAATTTTTAGTTTTAAGGTTTTAAGTACCTATACAATAATTTGACAATTCCAAGAACTTCAAACACCCTGCCCTACCAGGTGACCCTTACCTAGTGAAATGTACCACATGGACTAATATTATTACGCTAGTAAGTTTTGATAAATTGAAGATGAATTGAAGGCTCAGGGCGACTATGTCTACAGTCCTATTTCGTCACCTTCCTAACTCGTCGACAATGCCATGTCATCAGCATGTAATTCCTAAATTGTCACCTTCCTAACTCGGCCACATTTTTATATCGTCAATTTCCTATCTTGTCCACATTCCTATATGGTCCATAGTGCTAAGTCGTCCACATTCGTGCGTCCACAGCGCAAACTGAAGTTAGCCACACAATATTGAAGAAGTTGACCACACAGCAGAAGTGTGGACGAGTTAGCACAGAGGACTATACGAGTATAATAGGAATGTGGACCAGTTAGGAAGGTCACAATATAGGAAAGTAGCTAAGTTAGGAAGGTGACAATATAGGAATGCCGACGAATTGGAATAGTGGGCCATATGGCATTGTGGAGGGGTTAAGAACGTGACGAATTAGGACTGTGGACGAAGTCGCCCTGAGCCAAATTGAACCCAGCTGGGGCCAATTTGTCAAAACTCACTAGAATACAACATAACATACAATTTCCTACAAGTCTACTAGTGAAATATACCGCATTGACTAATGTTAAAAGTCTAGTTAGCTTCGAGAAATGAGCCCCAGCTGGGCCTTATTTATCAAAATTTACTATAGCCTTATAATATTAGTCTATGTGGTACATTTCACTAGAAAACTCGTAGAAAATTTTACAAGACATGGAGTGGCACTATTCTAACCCAGCAAGGTCCACTGTACTGGACTAAAAAACAAAGCAAAGAACATAATTTACAAAATAATAATACTTTACGGTACATGATATGATATCATTTAATATTACTTATTAGTCCAGTGAGTTCCGGGAAACGGGCCCCTCTCATTCTGGTGCATATTTATTAGGTAGGTGCTCATTTTCAAGGTTTCGGTTTCGGTAAGGTACCAAACTAGGTAAAAGGTAATACCCAACCGGCAGACGCACCCTTATGACTTCATTTAGCCTATGTATGACACACCTTGACGAACCATGACGCCGCCATTTGTTAAAATTAGTCCAGTTACCTAGTTCAGGAAAGCTAGAGTAGCAGATTCGATTTTAATGTTCCGTAATTAAACTAGGAACCCTTACAGTTTTGTTACACCAATTTCCGTCTACCTTTCTGTCTGTCTGTTGGTATGTCTGTCTGTCCGTATCTGTATGTCACACTCACTTTTTCTCAGAAACTCGCAAACTCACACCTGAAATTTTGCACACATATACAATTTATACTCGCTTATATACTCGCTCGATTGGACATCTGTCAACACAGTAAGTACAAAAAAATAACGGGCATTTTTTTTTTATTTATGCCCGGCTATATTCAAGAAACGAATCGTTTTCCTTACGGGCTGTAGCGTTGACATTTGCTACGTACAAAATGTGTCAAATGTGTTAGGAACCGGGCATTAATCTATCACGACAGTTGACTTCATTGGTTCTTGAGTTACAGGCGACTAAAAGGGTTATACCATAAGATGGTACCAAATAAATTAAAATAGAAAATTAACTCATACTTGTGGTTTGTGTTTGTAGGTTTATAGTAACGGCGACGGAACCCTACACTGAGCATGGTCCGACATGCTCTTAAACCGTTTTTTATAAAATACGTTAATACCCTGATGATATCTTTACTCTTGGCTTCGCGTACCTACTCGGGTAAGAGAGGAATCCTTCGTGTCAGATTTCGTCCGATTGTCCATCCAGACCACAGTTGCTTTTGTGCACCAACTATAAATATTCATGCCACCCAAATTTTTACAACATTCTGGGGTCTGCACTTACAATCAGCAACATTAATCAGCGCCGAGGCACGCCGAGGTTGGTCTATCAGCAAATTGATCTGCTATCGGAACAAAATGTAAAAATAATGTGTTTGTGTGCTTTTTTGTTCATTTATAATCGTGTTGTATTGTCCCTTAAACCTTTCCATTAAATGTTTTTTATAATCTGTATTTTAACCTTTTTGCACATTTAACATTTTAAAGTTAAGATTTGATTTCATGCAGAGAGTAAAATCGAATAATCTATCTATCTCGTGCGCGAGTCTCGCAAAAACTCGAGAATCGCTCGAACGATTTCAATTAATCAAAAATGTTGTATTGATAGAATAAGGCTTGTATGAAAATAAAAAACTACCTTGGCACGGGGGATGCCGAAGGCACCAATAGGTAGCTTAATAAAAAAAACGACCAACTCCCCTACGGAACGATAAATAGTTTCATAAGGTTTCATAGCGCTATTGCTGGCTAGCTGAATTATTCTACTGAAACCACTAATTCGTTTCCAATTTCAATTTCCTTCGTTTACCGTTTAGTTTTTCTTTACACAATTCGAATAAGGTTGAAAATAAGACCATCGGTAATGTAATCAACTTTGTAGAACTGAAATCCACCACTGCAACGTCTGCATCCGACCTCCCTCTCCGAAAGTAGCCGAAGAGACACGGAAGTGCCCGAAGGGAATCAAAATGGCGGAACTTCCCGCGCATGCCTACCCCTACTGGAGGTGACGTCAACAAGAAATAGTGATGTGAAAGTAAGTGATTTTGTAACTCGAGAATTTTTCATAGTTATAGGTCGGGATAATTTCATTTTGTAGAAATTACTAGCAATTATTTTATTTTATTAGTTACGTTACTCAAAAAGTAGAATTTATATGTTTAAACCAACCAATAAAGTACTTATTATTATTACTTGTTAGTCTTATATGACCGATTTTACATTAATTACGAATTATATTGAATATACTACAGCACCTAAGTATTATGTACTTGTAAACTTTGTACTCTGATTATTCTATGATGCCTGTGACAGCTCATATAAACACTTATTACACTTATTTATTTAATTTTTCATAAATACTACATCGGTACAAACCTAGCGACGCCGTTCAGGAATTTAAATAATTTAATTACCTATTTTTAAACACAATACTTGTGAGTATAGTAAGTAAGTGAATTAAATTACGATATACGGCTGTCACAAACATCATCTTAGAATAATCAGAGTACTTATAGGCTTTTATGTGAAGCGTTTTACATTTTTATAGCTATAAGTACTTTTTTATTCAATAAATTATTTTCTTTGCTTAGGCACACTGTGATCCGTTTCTAATTCATATCCTTAAATGTTTTTTTCTTGATATCTTTTTGTTATCAATCTCTTGCTTTCAGTCGATATTGATACAATATTCACGTTTGGTAAACTTATCAAGTTACAAAATAACTTTTTGCAAAAACGTATTTGTGCTTAAACCATTATACATATTTCATAAAAGTGATATAGATTAATAACTTAAAACTAACTCTTTTAACAAGCTTTGTGAATATAAATGAATGCTGCAGCGGGGAGTATCATTTCGCATATATATATTTTTTCAATATAAACTTAAGGTTCGCCAAATAATTTCTAAAGTAACATTATACATGAGCAAATTTAGGATGGTCTTTGTGGCAACCGTACTTCGTAATTTTAAATACTAAATGAGGCATAACAAAAGTGTAATGTATCAACTTACTAACGAATGGGAGGTATTTTAACCTACAAAAAATATAAGGTCGCAAATCTTACCCTCTAAGCCTACGCATCTTCATACAAAGCAGCCATTTTCTATAGACAGAATGTGAATCGGTGCTGATAGATGTGACTCCACCCTAGCTACTACCTTACGTGCCTTCAGGCGCCCATAACAAGATTTAACGATTATTACTTCTTCAACGAATTTACAGCAAACATAATTTATGAGAATAACAACCCAATAGTGTTCTTTTGAGTAACATCTTTGTGGAACTAATCATCAACCCAAACTTAATCCGCCACCGCGCTCAGTCTCTTTGTACCTACGTGTCTTCGTTCTTGGCAATTTAACGCTCACTTCCCCGCAAACCTGCCAAGGTCGTAAGAACTGTGGGAGTGCTGGGGTTGTTTTTCAATTAAACTTTTTAACATACAACACACATTTATTATAAGTTTCTCTTACTAAATAGGTTATCCTCATGACAGTTATCTGTTATCTCTATAGGAACACGGTGAGTTCCTGTTTTAAACATCGGGGCGTAGAGGAAACGTGGAGGTATCTTGCAGTACCTACCTACCGCCACAAAAAAGTCCGCAAGCACAAGAACCATGACTGTTTGAGGACTATGAGGTAAAGCTATACGAACTTGTCTTTACTCAAAATCATAAATACGAAGATAAGTAGGTACCCTATTATTTAATTCACTGATAAAAATATTTTCCTACTACACACAGTAAAGCAAAACACACTAACTAAAAGTAAAAGTATCATCAAGTGCTTGAAAAACAGTAAAAGATAAAACAATCACGTTTTCTGATTGAACATTACTATTTAATTAATTTACAAAACATATTTACAATGCTATACACAATGCTATACGTATTTGAATTTAATGTCAAGACAGAAAAAGTTGGCTGCAAATATGTAGTCAAGGTTAATTATGCCTAAATCTTCTCCTTGTACTGTTCATTGAGAAAACTTTATAAATACAATTAATCATCTGTAATCTGTGTTTACCTAGTTAACTACAAATTTTAATGTTGATTGATCACATTTTTATCTCAAGGAAGGGCTTACAAATCCGTTATCCTCCGCCAAATACCAAGCAGTGTTCGCATTGTTGTGTTCCGGTTTGGGGATAAGACAGCCGGTGTAATGACTAGCATAGAGGCAATCTATCTTAGTCCTCAGGGTTGGCAACGCATTTGCAGTCTTGTGAATGCGAATGTTTACGGGTCACAGTTTCCACTTACCATCAGGTAGCCTGTGTGCTCGTTTGCCTTCTCTTTGCTATAAAAAAAAACTTATCCCAAAGTCATAGGTACTTATTAAACCAGCATAATAAATAGAGTGAAATATTTTGGCCGAACAACAAAGCAACATTGTACCTTCACCTTATCATCTTTAGAGCATTTTTATTTATTAACCAATTAAATTCTATAATTGGGAAATTGAAGTCTAACCTCTGTTCGATAATTATTGCTCGTAAGTTATACTTAATTTATTTATTAAACTAAGATAACGGAATAGAGAAGAGGCGCTTCATTCGCTTTATATGTATGTAGTGGTTGTGAATATATTCGTGGCGTTTAAAAATAAACAAATTAAAGGACAAACGGAAGGAAGAAGAAAGAAGAAGAAGGACAAACAATCAAACGGAAATTTCAAAGACCTACCTATTCAGGTTGTCTGGAGGAGATCGCCATTTGGTGGTAAGACAACTGGTCTTACCTATTATTTAAGTGCCCTGTTCTGTATTTTGGGTGTTTCATAAAGACTTGTAATTGTATTGAATAACCTTACAATTTTTTTGAACTATTATTAACGTCGGTTTACTTCGACATTGCGCTCAAAATATTATTTTAGTGCATGATTATTTCTAAGAAAATCTATTAAAAACTACCTCTTATCAATTAACACTTTGTTAAACTAATTGGGTATGAGGCGCGGTGTGGATTTATCGACAGCTTAATTTACCGTGGGCACATCCCTAGCGTCTTCATGTCGTCGACTGCAGTCTACTCGCGAATGTTCGCATCGCGCCGCGTACTATTTTGACTCGCGAATTAATTTTCGAAAATAGAACTGAGGTAAAAAGTGCAAGCAGGCAGTGGTAGTTCAGGAACAGTTAAAAACCAAAAGTACGTTTCGTTTCAGTAATTTCACATTACGTAAACTTTTTTATCAATATTTACGTTTCGCATTTGAGCCTTGAGAAAACAAAATGTAAATATTGATGACGTTTATTTATATACCGGATACCTATGTGTTTTAGTTTGTATTCTAACATTTATATTGTATTTAAATTAGAAAAAATTTTTTTTTAATTTCACTATATTCTTAAATATTGCGACACATAACTCACCTAAACGCTTGACCATTAAGAACCTAATTTTAAAAAGAAATTTAACCATCGTATTATTTATGAACGATGAGGTTAAACGCAGACGTTCCACATGTAGGGGTTTTATTGATTGTGCGCGGGCAGTCTCGACGGTGCGCGGGTTGGGGAGGTCAGGAATACTCAGGAATAAACCTGGACTCGCTAAAGCACGTGTCCGAAACACGTGGTTTTTTTGTTTTCGGTTCTTTATGTGAGAAAATTATAGCGATGTTTTTTCCACCACTTTATAAGCCTGGAGACGGTTCGAGCCTGGAGTGATCTAGCACCATCTAGTGTTAATTGAGGGAGCGTAAGATTATGCTAATGTGATACATTGAATCAGTTCTTCGTTCAGTGAAGTCGCAATTTACTAATGAATAAAACTATCTTTTACTCTATCCTCCGCTTTATCAAAGCTTGCCTTTAAGTGACATAGAGAGACACTATAGTTGGCCCGCTCTGGTGTCACCCTTGTGACAGCTCCTATAAATCCACGCAGTTAACGTTTCTAGTCGCAAGGTTTATAATATAATATAATTGTCTAGTAAATATTAAGTGATTGAGATTAAGAAATACAGCCGTCACAGGGATCGTCAAATTGGATTAAAATTAAGTATGCGTCTGTTTAGTTTTTGGTGAATGCAGCGAATTATACAAAATATGTTTATTTTTACCCGACTGCGGCAAAGCCCCAAAAGGGGCGTTATGTGTTTGGGTAGGTTGTATATGTGTCCGACTCTATGTCCGCGCGTAACTACTAAACGGCTATACCGATTGTAATAAATTAGACGTGGTTAGATTCGTCTTAACCACTAGAGTGTCACAGCCTATATTAAAATTATTTAAATGTGAAATTGGCGAAATGAAATATATATACATGATAAGTAACATTACTTTGACGACATTATCCAAACAGCAGTTTGTTTTTTTAAAGCTTGCTGTTTGTTAGACTTGTTCCAATCTTTAAACGCTTTTACTAAATTATCAATACAAACGTATTGATTACATTAAGCTCCTCCAAACACTCCTTTACAGCAATTTCGTCTATGAATAAGTAGACCATAGATTACACACATGCGTACACCACAATGGACACCTTTGGTTTTTAGATCAGTTGTATTAAAAAGATTAATGACATCATAGGACTAATCCCGCTTCGTATTAAATCAGATTAATCGGATCAAATAAACTAATGTAAAGCCATACGGTCAGCGGTAGGTACAGTCGAGTTCATAAATGTGTGTAGGCTTTAGTACCTTGTCTATTTAATTGCCATATACGAACTGTCACAACGATTAAAAACACAAGGTACTAAAGTGTATACATATTTATGAACTTGACTGTACGGTCGACCTTATAAGTAGCTGTTCCCTTTTGTACCTTGTCGCTGTAATACCCTTGTCAGTTAGTGCAGCAGTTCAAACATGACGTCATAGCAGAGGTCCCAATTTTAGTCTCGTAGACTACTTAGCAATTATTTCCGTTTCGGGTTTTACCTAATATCAAAAAATCTTCAGGATCTTTTGCACGGATAAACTTGGAAGTCAGGCCGGCTAATAATTTACACAGGCTATAGTTAAAATTTAGATATGTGTTTATTTATATATATTTATTAGAAAGTATTAGATACGTAAGTAAGTAGGTACCCAATCTGTGCATATGGATTGTTCCATTAATGGAAAGCCTGAAATAAATTCATGACCTGCTTATATGGGATGCACTATCGCGGACCCCCATTTTTTTTCTCGCTCACACGGACTCCTTTCAGGTTGTAGTCGACCTCTGAGGGTCGGTATAGACCACATTGGGAATATCTGCGTTATAGTGACAAAGCAAAGTGTGAAGCTACTTAGGATGAGGCTGTACAACCAATAAAATCCCGCAATAAGGTGGCAGTACACGCCAGATCATTCAAGTTTCTTTTAGGTTCTACGGTACATGAACCCATTTTGTTAACCGTACTTACGTTAACGTACAGTCTGCCAAAGTGTCTGCTACCATAAGGTTTCCCTTTTACGCGTCAACCATATTGATCTATCCATTACTTCCATACTTACTCGGATTCTACTAATATTATATTATAAATGCTTACATTCGTTTGTTACTCCTTGACGCTCCAAGGCTAGGGCAGATTTGGGTGCACTTTGCAATGGAAATAGGTTGGTATACCCTGGATTAATACATAGACTTTACATCCCGGAAAATTTAAGTCCTAAAGGAATAACGATAAGCGAAAACTACGCGGGCGAAGTCGCGGGCAAAAGCTGTCTGTTTGTTACGCTTTCATAACTAAACCGCTGCTGTACTGATTTGGAATGGAGCTAGCTTGATTCCCAGAGAAGGATATAATTTAGTTTTTATCGCGGAAAATTGTACAGTTCGAGAGGGAATAGGGACAACTTGCCCAATCAAGCTATCCCCAAATGACTTCTACACGGTTATGGATTGTATGTATGATATTAGAGTAGCAGAACGATTTAACGTGTTTCTAAACCGGCCACGGTATTCTGTATTTTTTATCCGGCAATATGTATTTCTATTCTTTCTAGGGTTCCGTACTCGCAGGGAGCCCAATGGGACCCTATTTTGTCCCTACGTTGTCCGTCCGTTCTAACTTTAAAGAGCTGTATCTTTTGGACCGTAATAGACAGCGTTTTATATTATAATATGTATTTAAGTTTGGTCTTCGTCTTTGGTATGATTATATTACAAAGTCTGAAGGGAGTCAAAACATAATAAACCACTGTCAAGTGTAACTTGGGCTTGCACTGATTTGATGTGAAATTGAACTCAAATAGAAATACCTACCGTACGGCAGTACGGAACCCCCGGTCCGGCTCGCGACCGGTATTTAAATTAAATTTAGAAGCACCTTTAACGAGTAAAGGCTTTTTGCTAAGAACGATATGGGCATCAGAGATGGGCCTCTATTCCTTGTTTACCCCTATCGCAGTCGTATTGTTAACGATTCGGCCGCCGTTACTGTCAAGATAATAAGAGCTATTATAAAGTTAACAAAGCGATAACTAAAGGGGAATGGACAAAGCGGAAGTAGGCCGGGGAAGTCTTTGTTCAGTACGTTGTACTTAAGTTGTTAAAACTGCATTATTCGCTTAAATAACTCTCGAATTCATCGAGGAATCATGGCTAGCGTACTTTGACCCGTCAATAAAGTCAAAGTCAAAGTCAAAGTTCTTTATTCTTCAATTTAGGCATAATATAATGCACCTATGAATGTCAAAAAGCATTACCACCTGCGTGTCTCGCCAATGCCTGCGTGTCTCGAAATTAGTCGTAATTTGACCATCTGCGACGAAGCCAAATAAGGTCGTAGGCACTTAACCCGGCATAAAGCCTACGAGGGGATATATTATTATTATCAACTTTGATTATAGTAGCTCTTATTTACTTGACGGTAAAATAATATCGTGATTAAACTGATTGTGAGAAATAGCGGCGTGCACATCTTGGTACTGTCGTCTATATACTCGTATGTTACTAACCAGTGCTGCAGTTTGTTAAAATCTGCCATTTTACCATCTTTTTAAGAACGCAGAATCTACCGATAACTTATTTGTACATATCGGGCCATCCATGAAACCTCTACGAGATAACAAGCATGTACATACCCCATACATACATCGATACATACATACATACATCGAATTAACACACATCCTCTTATCTGTTTATTAATATATTTTAATTATTATAATTACATAAGTATGAGTTATTAGTCGTCTGTATTTATGTATATTTATATTCTTTATACCCGTAGCTTGTATATATTTGATTGAAACGTTTTTTTTAATGCTTTTATTTCTTCGCACCGACCTTAGATATTTTTTCCTGTTTCGCCTACTGGTTGACTGGTAGAGAATGCCATTGGGCATTAAGTCATTTGTACTTTATTGTATTTTGTGCAAAGAAGTTGAAATAAATAAATACATACAGCTTCAAAACATTGCCTTTCTTTATTGGCAGTCAACCCAAAGGCGAAATCATCAACTTATTCTATCGTCCGTGCGTTTCGTTTAGTTTCGTTTATTTACAAGAATACCACGACTACAAAGTGAGTGATATCATTTTGTTGACAACTTCTACACAATTTAAATGAATACTTGTATATACTCGTCCCTCTAAGAGTTCAATAGTCGTTGTTCATTACACAACGAGCCACTGTATACCACTATGCTGCTAACAGTGGACTTAACATCGGTCAGTGGGTCAGTGATCGATACACTATTGTGATCTGAACTCACTAGAGCAGCATTAACAGGTTATGGGCCAGGTATAGTGTGACCGAGTTCTATCCTTATAAATCTATAGTGAGTTTACCTATAATCTAAATTTAAAATGTGTATCAAGATTGTCAAAGTTTTTGAACGTCGACATTTTGATTTCTTATAGGATGTGATAAACATCTCGCGACTTATATAAAGTTATACAGACAAGCTTTGAATTAGGAAGCATTTGCAACCATGAGATCACAAATTTCCATAAAGTCTACATATACATATATTGGCATCATTTTTAGTAACTTGTCGTGTAGAGACTGGGAGCTCTCACTCTTAACAATAATGACGGGTGATCTTCACGAGGACACGATCTTCCAATAAAGTGCTTAAAATCAAGAAAACACGCTATATGAAGGCCAAGCTAGATCATGGTCATTTGAACCGGATACGAACCATTGATAAATGGACTGTAAAAAAATTAACATTCGTGAAATTCGAGGTATATTAGGGCAAAGCTGGAATATTATATATAACCCGAGTGCGAGCTTGCCTTTCTGAATCATAATAGGTAGCAACATTATCTTCAACGCAGTGACGTTGTAAGTGTAGACAGTATGAAATAAATTGGCTTAGTTCACCCGTGTGCACCGGACGCCTCCGATCGCAGCTAGGCTGGATTATCTGATCCTGTTGAAACATGTTACGTTCTGTCTACGTGTGCGTGCGTTCGTGTTCGTTGACACGTAATATTCATATTTTATCGATCCCGACTTTGAAATGAAAAAACGTTATCCCATGATTACGATCAGGGCTTGGGAACGGTTTGAAAAATACCGGTTAATTATGCTTCTTAATCAGGTTCTTCGTAAACGCTCGCTCTGAGCGAAATCGATTCGCGAGCATTACGATCGCTGAGTGTTTGATTTTTCCTCCACTTGGATGGTGTGAACTATGGTGTTTTAAAGTGATAAGGTCTGCTTAATTTCAAGCTAAGCCAGTGGTGGCGATGAGGTAAATTAGCGAGCGAAATTCACCGCTATTTCTTGCAGGAACAGTTTTTTATTTTGCTCTTTGATCAAAATTGAAATCATAGCGGTTTTGTTTGAGCGGAGACGAAAAAAAAAGCTCTTTTTGAAATGTATCGCGTTTCCGACAACCTGGTTAAAAAACACGTTTCCGAGCCGTGATTGGGAGAGATGGGACAGACCAATTAGGTTAGCTGTTTTATCTTTTAATAGGATGCGGTAAAGACCTCTCTTATTAAGAAGTCTCTTTGTAAAATATTTTGTTATCATTGGGTGTGTATTGCTACTGTTTGTTTCTGATTCGTTGCCTTTTTGTGGCAAAGCAAGGATAGGATAAAATAATTTCATAGGACTAAGTACACTTACCTATTCAAGTCATTATTTTTATGCTACACTGCAAAACCCTTCCTTAAAAAAACAACTCAAGTGATATATTTACAATAGAAAATTCTACCAATAGAAATATCAAAAAAGATCTTCATTTATATGCAATAAGCATATATTTTTTTTAAAACACGCTGCTAATATAACGGTTTATTGTACTTTATAATTTTGGCAAGGAAGTCCAATTGCACGAAACCGAATAGTGATTTATTTCTACATTTATAAACCTGAAGAACCCTCCAAGCATCGAGCCCGCACACCTATTATTCAAAAGCTGTGCGACGTGATCTGCCCCTAGCCCCCGGCCTCGCCTATTGTCCGGGCGAGGGGAGCCGCGGCCTTGACACCGATCCGGCCCCGACAGGGATACACCGTCTACGGAATCTGGCAGGATCTGGTAGTTGATGTCGATGAATGAGTATTAAAGTCCATACCATCTAACGTGTTATTTTGTAACTTTTATAACCTCAAAATGCATCGTGTTTGGCTAAAACGGCTTTTTCTAATGAATTAAGCAACTAAAGACCACATTTTGCACACCATTTTTCTAATTTTACATCAGGGATGGATTTTTTATGACAAAATTGTAATTTTACGCAATTTTATGGAGCATTTTGAGGTTACAAAAGTGTTTACAAAATATAGTGTATGGACTACATGTATAGCTTGAGTGAAGTTGAAACTTAGGGCTCTTTTCATGTTTTATTTATTTTTTAAAGCTCTCGTGGACTTACGGCGTCAGTTTAACATGTTGCACAGATAACATACAGTGGTTTGAACTCGGCTAGCTTCTTTAAGTAGTCAACATTGCAATATTGTAATTGTAACTAGATAAGTTAATTTCATTAGGCCGGCAGCATGTTGGCAACACCAACTAATATTAACGTGTATTATTCACGTATATCTGTCTGTTTCTTCCCTTCTGCATCGGCGATCCCGGTGAAATACACGACAGAAGCGACCTCCTGAATTTTTATTTATTTACAACGGACACCAGCCAAGGAAACGAAAACACAGTCCACACAACTCCAACAGTAATCTTAATATTAATGTTATAACTGCTCTTACTGTCAAGTGACTAACACCCAGCATAACGTTATCGTCAATAATGTTATTACGATATTAAAACAAGATGGGCTACATTCAAGTCGAAAAGAGGCGTGTGTCACTGGCGCCACATGCGTTAACCTTACATTTTCAAAGGTCTGCGTGAATAATTCACGTAATTAAATTCACCGCGCTCGTGAAAATATGAATATACCGCGATGTACGGTAAATGGGTCATGTTCCGCGAAATGGGACCTTTTAATTAATATTAAACAAGCCGCGTTCTTGTTTTAAAAGCTTTTTAAGGATCCCTTTGTACTGCATGATTTTGTTACCTTGTTTGTTACATTGTTTTTTTAATGTTTAATATTTGGTAGTTAATATTAAATGTTGTTCTGTCGTAAAAAGTTGGATTATTATAAAGTTTTGATAACATCATTTAATACCTAGAATAGAATAGAATAGAATATAAATAATTTATTCATCGCAAACACACATTTAAAACGGATGACAAGCAAAACAAATAACAAACATGGCGTTGAAATCTGTGAGCCACGGCAAGCCGCGTGGCTCGTTTCCAGAGAGACCCTGACTTAAAAACTAACTTAAATAAAACAAAACAAAAGGCATGGTGAGACAATCAGCGACAGTCTATAGTAATCATCCTTATTATAACTCGCAGTAACTAACAAGTAAATGTGTATTGAGTACCTATCCCAAGCCAAAACTTGTATAAAAATCGATACGAACAGTATTACCCAACACAACATGGCAACATTAGTTAATTTTGAGTTGTCAATTTGGAATTTCGGACCGTTGAATTATGGATGCTGGTTGACTTGATATTTGGGTGTCTAAGAAAATGTATAGGATAGGATATTTACGCTCGGTGTGTAGGAAGTAAGTACGTATGTTATTTTTAATCCATGCAATAATATTGCAACCTTACTAATGCATTTTCTTTGTTTCAGGTTCTCAACTACTCAAGAAAGATGTCGAAGTTTAAACCATAGACGAGCACACACACACATTATAAATACCTAAGTGACATGCCATTTGCGTAGCGGAGTGGATCTATAATTCACTCTTATGCACAGAGAGGCAACATACGTGTTCAGGGATTCACTAAAACTACGGCAAAAACTGCTACAACGGACCACAACATACTTTGAAGTTGTAGAATTCGTAAAAAAAGACGCAATACGATTCTTCACGTACGACTACGAAATACACCAAATATAGTAATACTATGAACATATTTATAGGCAACGATTACCACTCGAAGAATCTTGTCAAACTGAAAATTTGATTCCACATTTAAAACTATTCAAAATCACAGACAATAAAATTGACTTTATAATTTAAGTAGGCTGGCTGAAAAGAATCTGCCATACCACTAACAAATAACAAATTGAAATTTTGAAATTGGAACAAGATGGCGGTGAAAGCTGAACCGATTGGGCCACGAAACGGGCATGAGTTGGCGCCACTAAATACGCGGGCTGATGGAAGCGAGCGGCCACATGGAGTCACCATCGTGCTTCAGGGCTCCCGAGGGTCCTTGCAGCGGGAGATACCGGGGGAGGACCGGGCGGCCTGGTCAGGGAAGCTCCAGTTCTTCCTCTCTATCATCGGTTACTCCGTCGGCTTGGGTAACATCTGGAGGTTCCCGTATCTGTGCCAGCAAAACGGAGGAGGTAAGCTTTTTTACTTTAATAGTTGGCTTTGTATAGGTTGTCAAAGATGTGTTCATACGTATAAAAACGCATAAGTTCAAACGATCTAAGTATATACATGTACACGAGTACATGCGATTATCGTATATTTTTATAAATATTATATATAGGATGTACTGTAATAAGATAGTTTTAAAGTCGTCCATAGCTGCTACGAGCTACGGCGTAGTCTCGTAGCAGCCAAAATCAATACTTTGTAGAGCGACCAAACCGCCTAAAAATAGAACTAATATTTAAAATTCGTCATGAGTGTCATGACTCACTATATCGGCAGGTAGATAAGATATAATAAGCCAAGGCTGTTTCTTTAATTAATTAGCCAAATAATAATTCTGAAATAAAATTAATAAAAACTTAACGCGGATTAGGTACTAATTGACGGTTACCGGCTTTAGTGGTGTTAAGACCTTGTGCAAGGGCCGTCCAGATCGCTACCACCATGTTATCCGTTAACCTTAAGCAGCAGTGTTCGCATTGTTGTGTTCTGGTGTGGAAATTAAGACAAACGGTGATATTACTAGCATAGACGCATTCCATTCTATTCCTCAGGGTCGGCTACGCATATGCGATCTTAGGATTCCAGTCTAGTAGTTATATAATGCAAATGTTTATGTGGCACTTTAAAATGCTTATATCATACGTATTTCCTGGCGGATTTTAATTTTAATCTCAGTGTCGGTGATCTCTTTTACGGTATTTTCATATTTTGTTGAGGAATGCGATTTTAAAAAACCATTCATATTCCCTATTAACACATATCAATTGATTCTTACTTGTGATGTTTAACACCAAATACGGGGTGGGGTGCTTTACGTGAGTATCTGTATGTCGATCAGTAAATCGATACGGACGCGTTTTTTTACAACTTGCTACAGATGTAGTGAATAAAATGATATCGTGTTGTATTGGAAACGTTTTTATCCTGTTCTGTACTTTTTCACTTTATCAAAATGACAGAATGAATGAAGTATATGTATCACACGAAATCAACAGGATGGGTTATTATTAGAGCGATGCCACACAAGCGTTGGCGGTGCGTCGTCGCAACGCTGTGATTTCAACATATTTTTTTTTACTATCTGTTGAACACGTAGAGGGCCCACTTGATGGGAAGTGGTCACCGCCGCCTAAGGACCTTTTCAACGCCGTAGGCTTCACCAACATAGAGCGACGCAAGTGTTTCAACGCATCGTGTGGCATGCA
Source organism: Acleris sparsana (assembly GCA_923062465.1). Taxonomy (NCBI): domain Eukaryota; kingdom Metazoa; phylum Arthropoda; class Insecta; order Lepidoptera; family Tortricidae; genus Acleris; species Acleris sparsana. The sequence continues at coordinate 6,097,878 of OV281305.1, read as the reverse complement.
TGACGTTATCTATCTATCTTCTATCTATATATGTATAAAAGGCCCACCTGACTCACGGACTTATATATCAACGCACAGCCGAAACTACAGTACCTAGAAACTTGAAATTTTGTACAGGCCTACAGGGGTTCCTTTTATGATGTAAGTGAGCATTAAGAAAGGACTTTCTGAAAATAGACCCCCAACGAGAAGACATAGGGGGAGTAACAGGAAACTAACTCTACGCGTACGAAGTCGCGTGCGTCCTCTTGTAGTTTATATGTAGAACAACGCAGCGGCGACGACGCAGCGCACAAGCAACGCTCGCGTGGCATCTCTCTTTACTTATCATTATTATACCTGCAGAATATGCCATTACGGAATGTCATATCAAAAAGGTATTTTGCATAAATGCCCACGTTTAGCTACATATAACCTCGCGTTAACAGACAGTCTGAACGACGGATCGAAAGGTCAAAAGGTTTCCGCAATCCGCCTGCGCTGTCTGTGCCTAAAATTGGAGTCTATAAATAGTACTGTGTGCAAGTGACTTTGGCCTTCAAAACGTATATAACGACAGATTCACCTAGTGCAAGTCGTGAACAATAAGATTTTATTGAAGGGCCGCATTAATATTAAACTGAACTTTACAAGATTGAGAGTTCAAATTACCTAAATAAAATGAAATAAATAAACACGACAACCTCACACGAATTGATCTGCTCCCAAACTAAGCTTTGGGCTTGTACATAACTAAAACTAAAAAGAGGGAATCCTGCCTTATGACCGAAATTTGTTTGGCAACATGTATCGTTTCCCAACCGTTTTATTTGACAACCGGCTTTTTTTTCTGTACCTAACTGTAAATAACTCAGGATTTATTTCACCATCGTGTAAGTTACGTTAGGTTAGTTTTTATTAAAAAAATCTGAAATAGGTATTTAAAGTTGAAACGGTTGGGAAACGATACGTTTTGCCAAACGCAGAGACCCAAAAAAGAGAAAAACATACTTAAATACATATAAAAAACCAATCCTGCTGGAAAGAATACCCGCGCTCATGACAAAAATATTTGCCCTTACCAGGATTGGAACCCAAGACCACTAGCTTCGTAAGCCTACTACTAACTAGATTAACATAATACAGTCGAGTTCATAAATATGTATACACTTTAGTACCTTGGCACTTTAATTCCTGTGATAATTCGTATACGGCAGTTTGAACATGACATTAAATAGACAAGGTACTAAAGTCTATACATATTTATGAACTCGACTGTACGTCATCAATGACGAAGTAAACTCTGCCGCGTTACGGGCATTGGTACCCGACATAATAATATCTTAATAAATGTTAATATCTGAGACACTGCATGACCTAAATAAACCAATCGAAATTTAAAATTGAAGATGCCGTGACGCAGACAGCTGAAAACACGCTCTTGTGACGCTCGTAGCTCCGTGATGGCGTGTTTGCCGCGGTTCGATTTGAATGGCTCCAAATTATCTTCAGAAGGTTAATTCCGTCAGAACACGTTGGCGAATCTGCCGTCCTACCAAAAAAGGCGGCATTAGCATAAGCATTTAAAATGTGGTTACCAAACCAATAGAGTATAAAATGGCTCGAATACTACATTGGAGTTAGCCGCCTTCTATGGTAGGACGACGGCAATGTTTGTGCCAACACATGCCAATTTTTGGCCAAAGTATGGACGCCATGGTCAACATTCTGCCAGAGTTCTTAATTGTATTCGACGAAACACCGATAAAACATGGATCGTGTCGAACCTTTTGTCCAACTGCGTGTGAACCACCCAGCAGATCAAGCCCCCTCTCTATCGATAACTTCGATATCGCTCTCGCTCATATTTTTGACGTGATGACAGCTCTTACTGTCAAGTGAATAAGAGTTCCATGACGTTAATAATACTAGTAATAACCTTGCGATATCGAAGTAAGAAGCCAATTCAATTTGGAATAGAGGCACTGAAAGCGTATTAACCAGAGGAGAGGGACTTTCATTTTGAAAATCGAAGACTTGTCAGCGTACAAAATGAAAACAATTGGTTCGCTTTGAAGCCGATTGCGATCGCGAGTGCGTTAGGCAATAGCGACGCAGGCCGACAAACAAACTCGCTTCCACATTCAACACAACAGGGCTCTATTGTACTTTAGTGTATTGTAGTGTCAAAAGCAATATCGTTTTACCGAGTAGAATACAGCACCATTTAGGATTGCGGGATCATATGTGTATGTACTATCAGCCCATCGAAACTCTGACCTCCAAAGAACGTTATCACAGTGACATTATAAAACAATTTGTTTGGCACTTGTTACGACTTGAATCATAATGTCACTGTGACACAGTTCCATGGTGGGTCAGGGATGGGCTGATAGTACATTATGTAGAAACTTAACGTTCGCTAAATAAACCTTAGCAATAGGCAAGTTATCCAGCGGTATCATAACTTACGACACGAACTCCAGCAGTTCCAACGTAAATTATTGGCCAATTTTCCTGTTAGGTAACAATTTATGAGGAGTTTTGCAATTTCAGTTTAAATTATATAAAAGTTTGAAAACAGCTGATATTAAACGTGTGGTAGAATAAACATTGGTACTAGTACCTACAACCCTATTGATCTTTTTCTTTAAAAAAAAAACTCCAGCTGTGAGAAGTCCCCTGTTACACTTACCACAGCTGAAGTATTTTTTATGTGGTTTTCACAAGCCTCATCACTAACCTAACCTAAGTTTTTGTTTATTCTGTCTTTTGGACAGTTTTTTGTCATATATTTATTGTTATTTCTTTCCAATCTACGTAATCAATTGTACCTACAGTATACATAAAAAATACGATCGATTAAGTGACTCGGTAAATATGGCATCCCTTTCAACCGAAGCAATAAAAACGTATATGTACAGCGTTACATAATGTGATTCCGACTTTATGGACATTAACAATAGAGTTCACGGCTATGATCGTATGGGAATCGCGATAACGGGGTAATAGTAATATGCTTTCAATTTTATTACGCCGGCCTGAAAGCTTGAGGATATAACTAGCACAGGCACGTTATGTAATGGTATTTTATTAAAAGCTTATCTTAATGCCCAAAACGTCTCGACGAAATCGAATGTATTTTTTTTCGGGTGATTCGTCATCATCATCATCATGTTAGCCGAAAGACGTCCACTGCTGCTGGACAGAGGCATCCCCAAAGACTCTCCACTCAGACCGGTCTTGTGCTTTTCGCATCCACCGCGTTCCCGCGATCCTGACCCTTCCGATCCTGATCCCGATCGTTTCGGATGATTATGACGGCAATATTATTGAAGTTAATCCAAACTACGATAAGAACTCGTTTATATCATTAGTATCCTTATGATGTTCCAGTAAACATAGACTCTGTGTCACACCTAAACGTTTACAAAACTTTGGCTTTGTACTTATCTCCGTCTCCCTCTTGTAAACGTTTACTTAACCGAGTTTTCGAAACCCGAAGGGCTTTGGAAGGTTAAACAAAGTGTAAATTAATTAGAACGAACAGTTGGGGTTTTCAGTTAATTGAGTTGTTTGTGGTAATTGTGATATGCGTGCCGAATTATGTTGTATCAAATCAAACAATCTACTTGACGCGTGTTTAGATTAGATAAAATAACGGTAAAATAACCGGGCCTAGGTAACGGTATCCTTGGGTAAAGATACCGTTATAATGCCGCAATATAACGGATGTATAAATAACGCTATTAAAGCTTGACAATGTCGTAGTAATTTAATTGACCGCTATAAGAGCGTAACTCTTAAATGACGCTTTCAAGGAAACCACGCCGCCATCTTAAAGTTGTGCTGGCATCATTGCATGTTTCGTTTTTCTTGATCATTCAGAGGCCCCTGCCGAGATGCACTACGCTAACTAGCATTTCTAATCGTTTCTCTTTTAACCAATTGCGTCACTGGTAGATCACGTGACTTTTCGTATTTCGTCTTCTACCAGTAACGCGATTGGTTTAAAAACGAAATGAATAGAAACGCTAGTTAGCGCAGTGCATCTTGGCAGGGCCCTCTGTTGATATCTATCGATCCTCAAATATAGTCTATTAACTCTACACAATACTATGAAGTATTTTTAAGGTGTGTGATAAAAATATTTCACCGGAATGCGAGATCTTTTCAAATAATGTGCAACTTAAACATATGTTTATAATTTTGCTTGAATATATAATTATAAATATTGATTTACATATACGCCAGATATACAGATTACATTTGAGAATGTCTCGCTTGAATCATGAAGAAAAACCAAATTACTTATAGGGTTAATATAGACAAAAATTTAGTGACGTCAATCACCGCTGTATTACATCCGTGGTACTAGGCACCTAGCGAAGAAGGGTAGGGTCGACTTACCTCGTAATAAAAAGGGTGTATACAAAAACGACTATACGAAACTAGACTTAAACCGTTTTTCACCTGATCTTCAGGAGACTTATACTTACCCTGTTTCACTAGGACCCCAGTATATAGGGTGATCAAGGAATACCCTTACTGCCATAATGTCATTATTACATTTACACGCTGTATCGTGCAATCAAGCCTGTATTCAAGCTATGTAACCGAGGACCCTTATGCAACGCCGAAGCGTGCGCGGCGTAATTGGAATAACTCAAACTAACTTTTATTTACACTATTATTGAATATAATATAGGCCATTCGAGAGCAGTGGTAAAGGCAACATAACAGGGTCAGCTGAGGTTACTTACATTTTCTTAAGGTACATATCTTCTGTATCTATATCTGTATGATTTTATAATTTAGTGTCACTTTGGCATAGTCCAAAGTGGTCTAGGCATCAATATCCTTGACTGAATGCTTAGGTCTTTCCAGGTACGTAACGGATTTTAAAGCGGTTTCCATCATTAGATAGAGAGAATCACGAGTAAGGTTTTTATGTATACATTTTGGATTACGTACTGGTACAGAAAACCCACGTACGCCGAAGCGCAGCGCGGGCGGGTCGCTAGAAAATGTGTATTTGTAATACAAGTAAAGTATATACTTAATATCACTCAAAGTCGGGCCCCATTTTGTAATTTTACTTCAGGGGCTACCGTGGGTAGATGACCTTCGATCTCAAGCTCTATAGGCACCTATCAAAGTTAGATATGTGAGTGGATCAACTTTTTGTTGTTGTTATTCTGTCCCGTAAGCCAGGAGACAACAGTGACAAAGTTTCTTATAAAAACTAATATAATATATACTAATAGCACACTCAGGAGAAAACCCATAAAAGAATGGGTTTGTTATGGCCAATAAAACTGATTTTTAGTGGACTTGTATCTTTTGAAATCATAGTTTTAAAGAGTGACCCAGGAGACATCACCATGGCAACGAGCTACAAGAAAAAGTTGATTGACCCATTTGTAGGTTTTTCGTCTTTATTTCCATATTTTTCACTTTAGAAAACAAATCCTTCGGTGATTTATTACATATATTACTGAAGAATATACATATACTAGTTTCCATATCAATTGACGCCAAGATGAAAAAGTTATATCCAATTTTGGGTTTTAATAGTCATGTTTTAAAAAATAAATAAAACGACAGAATTAAAGATGAATTTATGTTTTTTTTTTCATAAATTTATATTCAGTTTCATCAAACCTTCAACAAATACGTCTGTTACGGCCTATAGGCATGGTAGCCCCTTAAAATGACGTAACGCATCGACAACTCGGGGCGCGTTTCCACGGATTGAGAAAGTGTGTGTGCATGCTTACGTGTATTTGTGTGTGTGTGTGTGTGTGTGTGTGTGTGTGTGTGTGCATTTTTTATCTTGTGAAAGGTCTAAGCTCTTTTGTACATGGACGTATTCGTAAATACCAACGCAAGGACGAACCGATTAAAGTGAACTTTGTTACGCCACCAGGTAAGCTTTTCCAGAAAAACCTTGAGTTCTCAACACAGCCGCAACCTTGCCGAGTTTCTCATTTGCTGACGACGCCATTACACAAAGCGCTTTAGTGCTTACTTTGTTGAAAAGAAGCTTTTACGTGAGCTTTCGACATGGCGATGTTTATTATGGTTCTTTAAGAAACGTTGAATGTGGAAGGTATTAAACAAAATGTTCATTAAAATGGGTATCGTTATGGATAAGTTAAGTACATACAATAAATGAACGTGAATACGCAAACGTATCAAAAAATATTGCATTCTATTTAATTTTATTATTCTAAGCCTTAAAATACAAAAAAAAACGGTCGTAATAGTTTTAGCTTAACGCTCGATTGTTCGATAAACATGTAATTATGGGTATTGGTTGTGGCGTTCTCTTTTCCGCAACTCGACGACTTAGATATGCGCCTATTTGGCGTATATTTATCTACAGTTATCGTAAGTTCTATATGGGGTAGAAGGGGGTAAAGTGAAAGTCCAAATGGTGTCCTAGGATTACTTATTTCCAAATAATATAAAACACTACCAAGAACGTGTGAGCAGTGAAAAGCGAACGAACGGGACACGCGACGGGGGAAGACTGGCGACATGCCTGCCCGCCGCCGAGCGTGCTGATTCAGCTAAAGTTACATTGTGTCCCTACAAACAATCCAAAGATCAATCCAAAGATCGGTGATTTGGAGTCAACAACTCCTAACACGCGAAACCCGTGTGGTTGCTGGGTTGAATAGTGCCACTCCATGTCTTCCCGTGGATGTCGTAAGAGGCGACTAAGGGACTAAAGGCTTGTAGTACTGTTAGGCGATGGGCTTGTAAGCTGTCACTAATACGCTGGTAAACATCTTAGCCTAATTGTGCAAAATGTGGTTACAGTATTATCAACAAGTTGTTAGAGTTGTTGGTAATTCTGTAGCTCTGTCTACCCCACTCTGGGAACGATAAGGCTTGAGTTTATGTATGTAAAACTCCTAACAGTCCTAACTAGGGTTGCCACCTTTTTTTAGGGCGAATAAAGTATTTTTTCATTTTGGAAGGACAAATATAAAGTACACAGAATAAAAAAAGAGTATTTATTATTTCTCCTTAAAAATATATTTTTTATTGCTTTTTGCTACATTTAACAAACATTTGTCGTTCTTGAAGATATTTAGAGCCTCTTTGCAATCAAAATGCACTAAAGGTGTTATCATCTTCTTCATCCATTTTAATTAATGTTTTTTTACTAAAACAGCCAATAACTCACACAAATTTAGAAAACGCACTCACTCACTCTCACTGCGTGCGATAGCATAACCTCATGACATGACATTTCATTTGACACAATGACCCGACATACACGGGCTAAGTGCGGAAAAAGGAGTCCATCACCATACCATACCATAGGTCTATTATGGTCGTTGTATGAATGTGGATAAGCGTGGATAAAACAACTGCCACAACTGTCAAACGCCAAAATTTGGTGGCTGTGGATACCAGTTTATTTAGTCTCATAAGTACTCATAACCAGTAACGAGCCAGTAAGAATAAGTTTTACGTAAATAGAGTATTTTAGCGTACTTTATTGGTGTCGTAGATTATAAAGTAAGGTAACGGCACCTATTACCGTGGGAGTTAAGGTAGTTTTCAAATCAGAGCCAAAAATTAAGGGAATCAAGACACCCTAACGACCAAAAGGATTTTTTTTATAAAAGTGTGTTGATTGAACTTTTTAATTTGCACCTTTATGACTTCATTTTAGGTGATTATTTGGGATAAAATAAATATTAAACCCAAAAAGTCGGATTCTCCTATTACCGTGGTATTGGACGGGCTTTGACCCTATTACCGCGGATGAGGCTCCTATTACCGTGGGTAGAGGATTAATGTATTTTTGGTTCCGTACAATATTTAACACATTTTGTTTTTTTTTAGTAAATCTACTTAAATACAACATTTAAAAGTGGATAAAGTTTATTTTTAATTAAAACTGCGTAGTAAATCAACATTATTTATTATATATATTTTTAAAGTCTTCGTTTGACAAAAATCAAATAAATAACATAGATGTGTTTTTGAAATACAAAATAAACATACACTTAATACTATTATTCCAGTTTTCGACAGACTAATATAAAAATCCAGTCTACCAAATAAGCGTTGTACCATCAGTTAATACATCACTTTCCAAAAGGGTAAGCTTTACTATCAAAAACATCTTAATTTTATTAAGGAATCCGGACTACGGTACCCTAAAATTGATATTTCATTTACTGTCACACGGTAATAGGAGATAGTATGGGATCCTAACTCCGACCCATAAAAAATCTTAATACCTCGGAACTAGGTTCCCATACATCCTATTACCGAGGGTTATCTTTTCTTACCCTCGGTAATAGGATAAATTCACGGTACTATAAAACCTCATTCCGACCCATAAAAAAATTAAGCTATCGTGACGTTTATTAAACAAATAAAAACTTAACATTTTAACCATCTAATAAAACAAAACTCATAAAACTAAAAGAATATCTTTCAATTATATCTTTATATATAAACGACTCAAACATTTAAGGGTTTCTATGAAAACAAGTAATATAGTGCACAAGTTTATAGTAAAAAATAAGGCCTTTATTAGTATTTTTCATACCACGGAAATTGCTCTTTAACTGCTTAGATATATAAAGTTTTTTATAGCACTAAAAAATAAATAACCAACAGCAGATATAAATAATAAAGGCCATTGAAACTAAAGTACCATTTTTGCTATTACCGTGGTATACCTCGGATTAAGGAGCCATAGCAAAAAACGAAACCGATTAGCGCGGTATTTAATATTCTAATTTTTACGTATTTCCAGACAAAAACACACAAAATTAGTACTTGGAAGTCGCAAAGAAAACAATAAACAATAATTTAAAAATCTTAGCATTAGGATAGTCATTACAACTATTACGCAAATCACTAAATAAAATGTGGGTTTACTTACGTGTGGCGTCTCGCGTTTGTATGGCACAACCTGCTCCTGCGCCGGCGTCGCGGTTCCTTGCGGTTTGCAAGTTGTTTATTTGATGCATAAACACTAGCGCTAAAAAACCGGTAGTCTACAAACTACGCTTTGCTCGTGTAAAATAAGTTTCTTAGTGAGAAAATCGACTTGTTCATAAAACGCATTTTTAAAAATACCGCGTTAATTGGTGTCGATTTTGGGGGGAGCGGTAATAGGTGCCCTTACCTTACGCCTACATGAAAAAGAGGACAATACTCTATTTTAGAGTACGGGTGGTAACCCTAGTCCTAACACCATATCGTAACCTTTTTGTAACAATGTTGAAAGTATTGACACTTATGTTAATTACAACGGCTCTATTCTACTCGGTGAAACAATATTGCCTTTGACATGTTATCGTATTGTAAACGTTACGATAGCTCTCATTTACTTGACGATAATGGCCACGTTAAAAACAATACTATAACATTATTTAAAAAAAATCAGAAGACGTCACACCAATTGACCTAGTCCCAAACTAAGCTCTAGGCTAGAAAATGATATAAATACTTAAATAGAGAAATAAATAATTAAAAACATAATTACAAACATGACTTAGGAACAAGTCCTCGCGCTCATCACACTCTATCTATGTTAAAAGCAATATGGTTTTATCGAGCACAATAGAGCCCCAGTTTTATTACAGTAGGGAAGTGAACCAGCGCCTCTATATTCTCTCACTTGCCCAATGTCATACAAATGACAAGGATAAAAGATAGAGGCAGGTAGCCAAGCCAAGGGCGGCAAACGATAATCATCTTAGGACTCGTTCACATTGGTATTTGAAAAGAAAATACAAGTTTAAGGTGACATCGGTCCGTTTCACTAGCCGAGTCACCGGTAAACAATAAATCGCAAGAAAGGAAAACAAACGCGTCCGCACCGTACAGATGTAAGAACCGACTGATTACCTGCGTCATTGTGAGTGCGGCTTTAGCGAATTCTCATTAGCCAATCACGTGCAACTACACTTGTCGTTACTATAGGTCGTTAAATTAAATGGAGAAATGGCGGTAAAACCCAAATCGTATTTGTCCTGTTATCGTCTTGTTTTTAACTCAGAGGCCATTACTGTTAAGCAAATAAGAGCTATAAAAACGTTGACAGTACGATAATAGGTCACAGACTCACAGACGACATTGTTTTATCGTGTTGGGTAGAGGCCCTGTAGGTTAGGTTAGGTTAGATAGAGGCCCTGTAGGTTAGCTGTGCCTAATAAAGCAGGTCGCGTGCTATAAGCAGGGGAGGGGCTTCATCTGTTTGTTTACTCCTTTCTATTATTAGCTTTTAACTGTACATGTTTTATAGTTTATTATACTTTGGTGCTGATGTCGTCAAAATGATGCACAGAGAGTGCTCTTATTTAGCATGTGTTCAGATATTTTTTGTTACCAATAAACAATATCTGTTTAATAAAAAGCGGTAAAATTACCAGAGTTAAATATAACTTAAATCTAATCAAAATTAAGTCATGAGCAACATATTTGTTTTCACTATTTATTAGGTTCTAAAAATGGAAAATTCAGCCAATATTATTTAATGAATGTCAATTCGGCGAGTATTGATCAAAATAATAATGCTCGATAATAATTTGACCATAAGAAATTCAATTTATTAACCATAAGTACATATTTTAATTACACACATAGGTTTTTTTTTGTGAACAATACGATAAGTTATGTTACTCGATGATTTTGTGCCACTAACAATCTCAATGTTAGTAGGTATCGATGAACTCAGAAAGTTCAATACTGGTTTCGCGTTACTCGAACGTTTCCATCTTTCACTAGACTTTCATTTTTATCATTATATCCAAATTGACGTAATCGGCACCAAAAGTTCGACATTGCATGTTAAGCAAATAATGAGCTCACTTTTCTTCCCCACAGGTGCCTTCCTCATCCCTTTCCTCATAATGCTGATATTGGAAGGCATTCCCCTGTTCCTGATCGAGATGGCCATCGGGCAGAAGATGCGGCTGGGCTCGCTGGGCGTGTGGAACACCATCCACCCCTGGCTGGGTGGCATCGGGATCTCCAGCTGCATCGTGACGCTCTTCGTGGCGCTCTACTACAACGTCATCATCACCTGGGTTTTCTTCTACCTGTTCAACAGCATTCGGGTACGATGGCGCTGATTTGTAGCTCACTGATTCAATCAGGAGAGGTTCTTGATGGGCCTTTTACAGCAAACTCCTAGTTCGAAATTGAAAGATTCATAATATTTATTTTGCAATTTCTCTGCGGCGGCTAACGACTCTTTTTTATATGAAGTGAATCTACTAGCGCTTCGGAAATGACTTTCAGTCGTGACCTTGTTGCAAGGTCCGTCCGGATCGCTAATACCATCTTATTCTTAACCTACCGCCAATCAGAAGTTTTGTTCTGGTGTGGGGATAAGACAACCGGTGAAATTACTAGCAAAGAGGCTTTCCTTAGTCCTCAGGGCTGGGCAACGCATTTGAAGTCTTTGGATAATAGCTTTGAGAATTCAATTTTTAATGGGTCTCAGAACCCGCTTACCATCAAGTGGGCTTTGTGTGTTTCTCTGCCGTAAAATACTTTACTCTCCTTTGTCTAGCGACCTGTGCGTGTCTAGGAATTCTCCTATACTCTACATAATTATGAATAAGCTAAGCACATAGACATCAACAAACCGTCTTGTTCCGTTACCTCGCTGATAACATTTGTATCAATTTGTGCTCGTGCGTACCTACTAACACTCCACGCAAGTCATGGTCTGTTTGAACATATCATTAATACGCCTTATTGCCATATTGACAATTGTATTATACACTACCTTTTGCCCGCGACTCCGTTTGCGTAGCAGTCACGTGGCCGCCACTGCAGAACTTACCGCTCGAACGGCGACTTAAGGTTTGCAATATGCATAATGTAACTATGGCCGTTACTTTAGTCCTGCGGATCTCTCATTCATCGCTTTTTTTCATTGCCCTTTGAGTTTCCTTCGACAGTCAAATATACTCTTCTTTCCACATGTTCCAGATCACCCTGCCATGGGGTTCCTGTCCACCAGAAAACACCACAGCAGGGATAGAGTGCAGCAAGGCTTCCTCTACGGCGTACTTCTGGTACCGAGAGGCTCTGGACGCCTCACCCAGCATTGAGGAGCCGGGAGCTCCCCGCTGGTGGATCGTGCTCTGCCTGCTGTTGGCTTGGATTGTGGTGTTCTTCATCGTGATGAAGGGGATCCAGAGCAGTGGGAAGGTGAGCTGCGGAATTACGCATATAGATAAGTATAATTAACAGTTACGTAGGGTGTGGAGGTAAAAAAGGCGGGCTTAGACAACCAGGGTCCTGGTACTGCGTTCTTACTGCCTGATCGAAACGTTAGAGACGTAATCCTACTTTACACCAGTTTTATGAAGGAGGTCTTAACTCGGTCATGCATATCCTCTAAGAGCTTCAAGTTATAAAACTTTGTCTATCGATCCAAGCTTCATAATTGAACTTGTTTTCTTCTTATCTTTGTACACGTGGGCCCTTTCGGATACACATCGACCTTGTAGGATCATTTATATACTCAGCTGTTTGAATAATGTTTTAAACGATGTTTTTCCTTCACTGTAGGAGCATTGGGTAAATAAGTTAATTCTATATTTTATGGCATCCTCTGGGGCATACATCTTTAAGATTCTGACCTCCTTACATGGTTGTGGCGACATCTAGCGACAACTTGCGACAACCAACGGCAGAACACCAGTGTAAGATAGCGCAACTAAATCTGACAGTGCGCAACATCGCGCTAACGAAGATTTCCCAGTCAGTTAAAATATATACAACTCCCAACTTCATCCCAATGGACTTCGGTCTCCAGGTAAACCCCCTCCTGGAGAGAGCTCACTCTAGCCCTCTCTTCCTACATTGGTGACCCCTACGTGGTCGTCCTCCTACATGGTTATTTAATTTAATTTTTTCTGGTTGCAGGTGGTGTACTTCACGTCCCTGTTCCCGTACGTAGTGCTCACGATCTTCTTCGTGCGCGGCATCACGCTGCCGGGCTCCTACGATGGCATCGTACACATGTATACGCCGAAGGTTCGCGCGGAATTTAGTACCAATTTGTATTGCTAGCTAGATAAAGGCGTAAATAGCCTGGTGAGGCTATTCAGCACCAGCACAAAGATGGATTGAATCTTGGGTTAGTGAGAACATCAACAACCTGTGAGCGGCAGCAGCAGCCCTATGACCTGATACTTTCTGATTGGTTAAATACCAAGCTGCGACTTTACGGTTGAGGATTTTACAATTCTCTTGAAGTTTTAGTTTTTGTCTATGTGAAACTCGTGCTCTAGCTAAAACTCAACTATTTAAACCACTAATCTAAGTTTTGAGTCACCAGAATTGTAAATATATGTATGAAAATCATGGTAATCCGTCATTTTATCGAATTTCACTTCATCGATTGTATCTTTTTATAGAACGGTATTTTCTGCTGAAACGATGATGTTTTCAGGATGTCTTAAATATTAATTACGAAGGTTAGGTTAGGTTCAACTTGTGAAGGACTACCAAAGAAAATAGACTTATAGTGCGAGAAATGCCATTCGAAGAAACGAACATTCTGCGTAATGTTGCGTTCGTTAAAAGGTGTTTCGATAAAGACTGTATCTTCGAAACCAAAAAAGAAAGAAAAAGAAACCTTAGATAAGTCAACGGAGAATTTCTCCCTTTCTGAATATGGCTATTTAACTACTCGTAAAAAAGTGAAAACTTGTCTGAAAATCACATAGAGGAGTTTTAATCAGAGCACGGCGCCAGTACCAGTACATGCATGACCCGTCGTCCCACTACTTTGTCCCACTGCTCTTTTTGACGGAGCCCTGCCTCGCGCAGGGCTCCTATTTCTGGGCGGTTTACCCATCGGGCATCCCTAACGAATCTAACCTACCCACTTTTGCGGAATAAAAATGATTTCTGACGAAAGCGAATAGAGCAGTGGGACGAAATAGTGGGTCCACGAGTTTGTCATTTACTAGTACCCTGAAGAAAAAACACTGATGCTCTCTCCAGCTGGAAATGCTGCTGGTCCCGACGGTGTGGCTGGACGCGGCCACGCAGGTGTTCTACTCGTTCGGGCTGGCGTTCGGCTCGCTGATCGCGTTCGGCTCCTACAACCCGCCCGACAACAACTGCGTGCGCGACGTGCTGCTCGTGTCCGTCTGCAACGCGCTCACCGCCATCTACGCGTCCGTCGTCATCTTCAGCATCCTCGGGTTCAAGGCCTGGACTATGGCGGAGAAATGCATTGCCAGGTGGGAGTAACTGTACTTTATGACTTATGATTGGGGGGAACAAGGTCCCTATTCCATTTTGTTTTTGCTCATTCTGCTTCTATTTACTCATATCTTGAAATTTTCATCACATCTTGACAGTAGGTACTATACTTTCACCAATATCATTACGATATAGATGCAACATCGCTCCAAACTATTTGGAATAAAGCTCACGTATCTGTTTCTGCTATCTTGTCCTCACCAGACTAATTTTTGGGAAACACAAGCGGAATCTCGGCTTCAAAATCAAAATGTTCAGGAAAAAATGCCTCATCCCTTGCATCCAATAGGTCTTTTACATAGTTGAAGATCAGAAGACAAAAAAATCGAATACAGCACGACTTAGTATTGATTTCCTTCTAGCTCATTGGAGATACTTGTGCATAACAACGTGCCAGGCTTCTTCCCGAATACGACGCAGGAATACTACACCGAGCAATACCCGAGCCTCGTCAAAAACAACATCACCACCAAACTCAACCTGTCCGACTGCAGTATGGACAAGCAGCTTAACGAGGTGAGTGAAAATGAGCAGTGCTTCAAACACCAGACTGCAAGTTAGTTAATACTTACCGAAAATCAGATAACAAGGTATCACTCGGCAAAGTTTGACGTGATGACAGGTAAACTAAATCATTTCCAAGTAGGGTTTTTGGGTGATAATTGGACCATGGAGTGGAGGTGGTCCGTCCGGATCGCTACCACCATCTTATCCTTTAAACTACCGCCAAGTGTATTCGCATCGTGTGTTCTAGTGTCGGGATGAGACCTGGTGGAATCACTAGCATCGAGGCATCCCATCTAAGTCCTCAGGGTAAGCAGGGCATTTACGGTCTTAGGATGGAATCTTTATTTTGTAGCTGTGAGAATGCACTGTTACTGGTACTGGTACTGGCTGAAAATCAGCGATGTAGGTGTCTGACACCTCAGCATTTTCAGCCAGTACCGTCTCGGAATACTGGATTGGTTTATACCTTTAGTTTGAGAGTTATATAGGCCACCCGTAATACCTAAGCTTGGCAAAAGGAGAGCGCTTATTGCATCATTTTGTACATCATGGAGAAGGCTTAGGTCACCTGAAGGTAAGTAGGATCTGCGACGCTTAGACATTTGCATTCTCACCTGAGCCAGTGTTCGATTCACTATCGTGAGGACACACACTCCGTGATATTCCTATCACATATACTGTTTTCTTTTCTTTATATCTATTTGTGTCTTCTGTGTAGTAAATAAATATATTTCTTATTCTTCTTCTTTTTTTCTATTTTACAGGCTGCAGAAGGAACAGGCCTGGCATTCATCGTATTCACCCAAGCCATCGTGGAGCTGCCGTTCGCGCCGTTCTGGTCGATCATCTTCTTCCTGATGCTGCTGTCGCTCGGTCTGGGAAGCCAGATCGGGATAATGGAGGGCATGCTCTGCACCATCTTCGACATAGAGTTCTTTAAGAGGACCAGCAAGCCGATTATTACTGGTGAGCTTTGTATTATTAGTGATAAAAGGAATGTCGACTGTTTTTGATCAATGTCGTTAATTCTTTTATCTCTCCAAAACAGAGGCAGTATCAAATGTGTTTTAATTGAGTAGGTACTTCAAGGAGCTGTTTATGCTGCCTTAGATTTGATGTCCAATCTTACCATTCTTCAAATTATTCGCATCTAATATTTATTATTAGCTATTTCATTGATTTTGTGCGGTTTCAGTGCAGTGTTATGAGAGAAAAGCAATATATCTTTTCAGGTGTCCCGTTGTTTAACCGACACTCATTTCATAGAACGAATGATTTCACCGAATTTCACTTCATCGAAAGCTATTTTCTGTTGAAGCTTTGCTTTATCATCATTATATCATAAATATTTACGTAGTTAAGGTTGTGTTAGACTAGTGACTCATGCGCCTATAACAGCCTGCCAATGTGATAACAATTCTCAACGTGATACGCAAAAAAAAAATCGACAAAACATGGGACATTTTTTTCAGCATACTTTTATTTTCTAGGCTTCCCGCTTCTAAGATAAACAATGGCCTAGCGCCAGAGTATTTGGCATAAAAACTCTTTAGATGCTGCTCAAATAGTTTTGGTAGTGACGCAGTTCACACAAGTCTTATCCACTTTCTTAACCCCCATTAAACATCTTGCAGGAGCGGTGTGTGCGTTCTGCTTTCTGGTGGGTCTGATCTTCACCACAGGCGCTGGCGAGTACTGGCTGAAAATGTTCGATTCCTTCGCCGGCACCATCGGGCTGGTGGTGGTGGCTTTGCTGGAGATGGTCTCCGTCGTCTACATCTACGGGCATGAGAAGTGAGTCCACACACACCTTCAGTAGCAAAGAAACTTGAACTACCAAAATGAATTTAACTTATAACAAAAATGCACAAGCTTAAATCACTTAGGAAAAATCGTTTCGATCATTATAACAATGCTCAAAACACTGGCACTCGCGAGTTTCGTCACTATACTAAGTGGAGTGTCGATAGCAAGCTTACAAGAGCTGCATGAGAATGGTGACGGAGTGCGTTCGGTGGCGTAAAATTGGAGAGACCTATGCAGCGGTATAGGCATATATGTACTCGTAGGTATGCTACATACATAAATTAAAGTTGAATGCAAAAAAGAGTTTACATACAGTAAGTATGTGTTATGTATGTTAAGTCTTTATCGCACAAACTGAATATAACAAACTAAAAATAGAAACAAACACAAACGGTATGTACTAAGGCAAACATATCCCTAATCCCCATATCTTCCAGTTAACCGTTGAGCGATTGAGAGATAAATAAAAACAACGGATAGCTAAATTAAATACAGTACTAAATAATTCAATTAATACATAATGTAATCATTAACCAGAGTCAAGCCAGAACTTCTTCAGCCTAGTTTTCAGTGAAGCATAATTGTAATATCAGTTAGTTATGATGACGCTGACGATGATAATGATAATGATGATACTGGTGAAGATGATGACCATGGTGACTCCTCGCGTCCGCAGGTTCACCAACGATATCTATGAGATGACGGGCTACCGGCCGGGGCTGTACTGGCAGCTGACGTGGCGGTACATCGGCCCGGCCATCGTGACCTGCATCCTGGGGTCCTCGCTGGTCTTCATGGTCATCCAGCCGCCGACGTATGGAGCTTGGAACGCTGAAGAGGTAACAACTAAGCTATTAACGGTGCAAAAATAAATAAAGTGTCTCAGAAGTGTCAAGTAGTTAGTATTGTAAAGTCAAGTTAGTAGTATTAGTAGTAAGTATAGTAGAAATGGATAAAAATCCCGGTAGGGGCAGATATTTGTGTGATGAGCTTGAGTATTTGATCCTGAGTCTTGAATGTTTTATGTGTATTTAAGTATGTAATTCTTTATATAAGTAAGTTTATCGTTGTCTGGTACCCATAATACATAGGACAGCCTTGAGTTTGGTACTGGGTCAATTTGAGTGACATTTTCCTCTGAAACGTTCTCCAGGGGCGCGTGGTGAAGACCCCGTACCCCGACTGGGTGCTGCTGATCGCGCTGGGCATGGTGCTGGCGGGCGTGCTGCCGATCCCGCTGGTGCTGCTGCTGCGGCGCTTCCAGTGCCTCTCGCTCGACGTCGACATCCACCAGGGCTCCATCCGCCGCATCGAGACCACCGTCTCCACCAAGGAGATGATGAGCGACCAGGATGTGAGTAACACGGGGACTATGGTCATCAGTCATCATTGTCAGGGTAGCAGAAATGCCTCCACTGGGAATAGGCATTTTCAGAAGATCCTCTTGAAGAGACTCTTGTTGCATAAGGTGTTTTTCCTTCATTTGGTATTTTCCAAATTGTTTTATTGTTTACACTATAAACAGATGACAAAAAGAAAACTAGATACATAATCCTTTTCTTTCATAAATCATTATTTTATAGAATATTATTCAAAAGTGAGCGAACCGTGTCAGCTTCTTCATGGTTCATCGAAGTTTACGATCCATTATAACGTAACAGATGCAAGTAGCAGATTAACATATCTTGGTGGAGATCTTTGAGGAAGGGTTTGCCCGTGGAAGCATTTCGGCTGTCTGATGATGACGATGTGGAGGTGCTCGTTGATGGCTTCGTCATTGATATTTTGGGGGACACCTCCACCATTTATAAAGGGGCAAAGGAGGTGCTGATTTGGTTCGGCTTCATCGGCCACCGCTTATGGGGAAAAAAAACCTACATGATGCCTCTACCATTGATTTTTTAATTTAGCTGACATACTTAATGTCTGCGAAAGGCTGATTTTTTATATTTTGTGATGACTTGGTGAATTTATGAAGCGGTTGTGATGCGCAAACAAAATGGCTGACATATTAATACCTAGGATGAATGTGATGCCAAATAAAGTGGAACTCAAATTACACAACCCCTTCAAAGGATTGGTCCTTTGAAGGGGTTGTATAAGGGATGGGATTGGTGGTTTGGACCAAAGTTTGTTTTGTAAATAGTAAATGTAATGTTAAGCGCTATCTCTGTATGCTAATTCACTAATTTATGTGTGCTGAAATTGTAATTCGTCTTTTTGCTAATGTAAATAACCTATTAACTTGGTGCTGGGAGTTTCTCAAATATTTCTACGTTATTTTTAATAACATACTGTAATACTTATTTGACGTAGCACTTTTATAATTCAACTAGCGACCCGCCCACGTTTCGCTTCGGTTTAAGTGACTTTTTGGTAACACGCGAACATAATCCAAAATTAATTACGCATAAAAACGTTTCTATTATATTGATGAAAACACCATTAAAATCCGTTGCGTAATTTGAAAGTTATAACCGTACATATACAGAAGGTCAGACGACAGAAGAGAGTTTGTTTGAGTCCTAACTCTTTTAGCAAAGATTGCACAGTAGGGAAGCTCCCAGCCCCCTGACAAACTAGTACCTACGCTATGTGTGCGCGCTAGGTGTTGTCGCCCGAGTCGGCGCCGCCCGCGCCCGCGCAGCTCGTGGCGGAGGCCGCCACGCGCTTCACCATCGGGGACTTCGATGTAAGTACCACGCGTAGCTCTGGGCCAACATTACAGTAACCGGTTTGTCTTGTCGGCCAACTCATGTGTCATGGCGAGAAATAACAAACTGCCTATACCTACCTACACCAGGCTTATAGCCACTGGTATACGCGTTGGCCTACGAGACGAGCCGCTGGCTGAGACCCGACGACTGATTATATTTCACATTCCTACTCACTCAAGTACCTAATGGTATTACGTTAAACTCAATTTACTAATTTGGGTAATAGGTCTTAATTAGGACGAAATTAACAGAGTTTATCTAACAATTACGTTTTACATACAAACTACCTGCGTGCTGACCGATTTCAGGCATACTCATACTAAAGAAACTAAACCTTAACAAACTTAATGTTTTTTCCCTGTTGATTATCTATCTCATTAGTGCAATAATTCGGTTTAATTACCACCTGTGAATACATTCGACGAACGTTCAGTCCAATAACATAATGTAGTGTTTTAAATCCATGACACGTGCCACCACACATTTTAATTTTTCATACATATTCGCAACTCTGCAACTTTACTAAGAATGGTGGGACCGGCCATCGCGGATTAAAAACGCTAAAGCACTGTTGACGTATAGGTTGGCAAAAAAGAGTTTAGACGAAGTTAGGCGCTGCTCGGACTGTACCTAACTGTAACTGACGACATAATTTCTTCACTTGTTGCCACTTGAAGATATTGTAGATCAATTCGTCTCCACGTCTGACTCGTTTTTGCTGAGCTATTATCACCTTTATGCTAAGCTAAGCTCGTTCTTCCCGTGTGGCAGGGCGTGGACAGCAGCGACGAGAGGTCCGGCAAGCGCGTCTCGTCCAGCATTGCGCGCGCGCGCCCCCGGAAGTAGACGTGTGTGTTCGTTTGCTAGCATGCTTTCCTTACACTGTTATGCTCTGTCTGTGTTACCAATTATATATAATACCAATCGGTCGTCGTCGATCGAGGAGGCGAAGCTATCGCTTAATTGGGTCTTTCGACACCATTTTGCTTTTTTACGATACAGCCGCTTAAACACCAAGCCGATAAGGAAAATACCTATCATAACCTTTACATTGTTATTGAAATGATATGGTTTAGAAATCAAAGTGGAATAGGGGCGGATTGTAGGAAAGGAACGCGTATGATCAATCAGATAGTGACAAGTCAGTGAGTTGGACACTGATCGATTGGTCAAGCACGATCCCTTCCCGCGTTTCTCAGTCCTTGGAAAGACCAGCCTTAATCGCCAATCGTTTGGCGTTGTAATTCTCTAAAACGTAACAGTATATCTCGTTGACAAGCTCTCCTTTGAACCTACGCGTGAAATACACAGAAGCGGCGCGGCGCAGGTAGGGCGCATGTAAGGCGCCTACGCCTCGCTTACGCCTTACCTGCGCCGCGCCTCTTCTGTGTATTTCACGCCTACAATACTTTGACTTATGACTCAAAGTTGCTAGAAAGCGATTCGTATAAAGAAGAGCTTGCGGAATATATTGCACTTTTTTGTCTCAGACAATGACGCCATAATGCTTTTGCTTGATTATTTGCACGTGGTAATGTTATTAATCTTTTTTTACAGTAAACGGTCACGTTGGACACATTTAAACCTTTATTTTTGGTAGTTAGATCATAGGTCATGGGTTTTATTTCATTGGTTCTTCTGTAGGTTTACGTACCATCGCCCACACTGTTAATTGTCCATCGGTAGACCTTATGCCTTTTGTAATAAGGTCCACCGATGTACAGTTAAGAGTGTTGCTGTTTGTACGTCACATTTGGGATAATAATATTTAAGTACCGACGTTTTTCACTATCTAGTGTATGTATTGCATTTTAGTTAAGTAATTCAAATTATTTTTAGGAGAAATTGTTTTTTTTAAGAATAAAGGAAAATAAAAAAAGCGATTACAGAACTTTATGAATCCCATAGCATGCAAAAAGAGAGACTTCATCTCTGTAATTTAGCATTTACAAAAACGTGAACATTTTCATTTAAATCGCTTTACTCTTAGCATGGCATCAGCATAAGAAGGTACAGTCAAAGAGGGCATTAATATCGATACAGCCATCGCGGCAAATATGTATACACGGACCTTATTGCCAGTAGCATAAGGGTGTATATATATTTTTGACGTCTTGGGAACGTATATATATTTAGGCCCTTGACTGTAGGTACTTGCGTCAAAAGGAAGTACCATTTTTTGTTTAGGTAAAAGAAAACATTTGTAGATTGTTGAGACCATCGTTCAATTTAAATAAAACAGAACTTTTACCAAAAAGTTGTATCTGACTTGTTCAATTAAAAAAAAATGGCTTGTTTGTTAGGCTACCAAGAAATGTTTGGTAGCAAAACGGAAGATTTTTAACAATCTATCGTCTTTACCAAATCTAAATAAAAACATTTATGAATTTCTTAACTCCCCATATTTACGAGTTATTTTTTTTAGTCTGATTCCGAAGAAGACGTTCGCGGCCGCTTCGAAGAGTCGAGCAGCGACGAGGACGTCCTCAACACCGTCGGCCGACTGGCCATGGAGCCGATCGGCCGCAAGCCGACCACCTTCAAGATGGACGTCGTCGAATGACCGTTCCGTTTGGATCGTAGCTAGCGCATACACTCGTTCAGACAAAAACTAGTGAGTAGGTTCACTCGCAGAGATGTACTATGGGTGGTGAGGCTGTGATCCGGTGTGTGGTTTGCCTTAGGCCGCGACCCGTTATTGCGAGAACTATTAAAGGTAAAAGATTAAGCCAGAAGATTATGTTTTAGGTCATTGCTGCGTATGACAAAATGAACCTAAATCTTGCATTATTCAGAGGTAGATAACGATAGACGAGACTTTCTATCTCGGTTCAAATACCTTATTGAAATCAGTTTATGTGGTTTTAAAAACGGAATACCCTCCTTATTTCGAAGAATCGAAGATTGGACAATCTGTCTGGTTAGTTTAAGCGTAACATTTTGGAAACTTTTCTTTCTTACCACTATGCTTTTGTATTAAGTCTACCAATACTAATGTGAACTCTTTTACAGCCGAGTGTATGCGCTCAGCCTAAGGACGTATTATTTACTTTTAAATCAACCGCGTTATTTATTATTATTATTACTTATTTAGTCGTAAGTTTAAGTGTTCGTGTCCCTACACAGAGCTATGCGATGCAGTGTAGCTAATACTGTTCCAAATAAAAAAGGCATATCTGCTTATGTTCACCTTAGAACTGAAAGAGGGTCGAATATGGTTAGGTATTGATTGCAGATATGACCTTTTGGCCTAACACATTCAGTGCAGCCGAAACGCATGCGTTTTACAATTTTGTACACCTTAAAAACTCCTGACAAGAATAGGCCATTTTAAGAATGGAATTATCTAAATAACTAAATGGGAAAAAAACTAAAATGCGTGTCATATTTAAATATTTGTAATTCCTGATTATTACCAAACTACTTACATGACCTAATAGTTTTGAAATTATCATATAGATTTAACTGCATTGCATCCAAAAAATCCTTTATTTCAACAAGTTGGTAGAAATGTCCTTTTAGTTACCATTTCTGTAAACGCACAATTGTGGTAACTAAACCAGGCAGGTTAAGTATTTTTTATTTATTTTATTTATTTATTTTATTCGCTTGAAAACATGGTTACAAAGTTCTTAATACTAGCAAGTAGGTGAGTGTCACATGTTTTGCCATATAATGACATGCAAAAAGAAAAACAGTTTTACACATAGCTAAATAAATTCAATTAAGTTAAATTGAATTTGTCAGGATTTTTACAAATAACAATTGATTCAAATACACATTAATTATTTAACAGAAATTTCAGTCCTTTAAATATTCTTTGATTGAATAACTACTACTAACTTCCGCTTAAGCTCAGTGACAGTCAGAACTTGAAATTTTTAGTAAACGGTGCAAAGTATAAAAAAATTGCTCATCTCATATAATTATAGTATACATCCCGATTCCTGCCTAAAGGGCAACAATGAATGTGTTAAGGTAGGATCGCAGGTGTCAGTGATGGAGTTGCCAATGGTTACAGCTAAGTCGTTAATATTGTAATAGATAATTGTTGAATCGTGCACACAGAGTCGCTTAGCACAGACAACAGAGGGCCCTGCCAAGATGCACTACGCTCAATAGCGTTTCTATTCGTTTCGTTTTTAACCAATGGCGTCACTGGTAGATCACGTGACACTTCGTATCACGTCATCTTCCAGTGACGCCATTGGTTAAAAACGAAACGAATAGAAACGCTAGTTGGCGTAGTGCATCTTGGCAGGGCCCTCAGCTAAACAAGAAAATAACCACATTAGAAGCATCTTCAAAACTTGCAAATATGAATCTAGTCTAAATTGTAGATAGGGCTGTTAGGTAGATATGACTACACTGACCTTGTCTGAGACTAAAGAGAGATTAATATAACTACTATCGATAATGTCTGGCTTTATTAGAAACACTTGTCTCAAGAATAATTGACTATGAGGATACTATCAACTCTTAGGACTTTTCTCATGTAGGTAACCTATCTTTGTCACGACTTGTTCAAAAACATCTATGATTTTAAGGAGTTTTTGCAGGCATTGTTGGAACTACTAACCAATGAAGGACACCCATCATCATCATGTCAACCCTAACACGTTCACTGCTGGACATTGCGACTTCTCTAACATGGTTTTGCGGGTGGTAGGACCTTGTGCAGGGTCCGTCCGAATCGCTACCACCATCTTATCCATTAACTCACCGCGAAACAGCAGTGTTCGCATTGTTGTATTGTATCCCGTTTTGGGGATAAGACAACCGGTGTAATGACCAGCGTAGAGGCATTCCATCTTGGTCCTCAGGGTTGGCAACGCATTTGCAGTCTTGTGAATGCGAATGTCTATGCCTGTGTGCTAGTTAGCCTTCTCTATGCCATAAAAATCTATGCAAACGCTACCTACTAACGTTTATGTTTCCTATCATTCAAAATCTACGCGATGACGTTCTCGTGCGTTACGATAAATCACGTGGTGAACTGGTTGCGTTTGCAACTTGGCTAGGGTCTTAGAACTTTTTCATTCCAACAGCCATTGGTTCTATAGCATTCCCTAGCAATGCCTTCCTCGCGATGCTCATTGCCTCCGGATACCGCCAATTCATATCCATAATAAATACCTCTCTCTAAACTCTAGGCCAAGATAATGCGCCGAAATTAAATAAGTTAACAGCAACATAATGTTCACTTTAGCAATAAATTGGTGATTCCTGTGTGCACTTAGCCTTGATAGGACTATTTAGGCTCTTAAACTTAATTAGAATTGACTTAGCAGCTAATTTAAAGCACTGATTCATTAAGTCAGGTAAGGACAACCACGGGCTTTATAATGAGCTATTATAGTACCTTTTTAAAGTAATGTAATTTAATTTCATAATATGATTTCTTTTATGTATGATGTAAGACATGATATGGATTTATGATAGCTCAACAAGTTCGCTAAGGTAAATACCTAGTTAATAGTTAAAATACTTATATATGAACACCACTCACGACTTGCTGACAAGACTCGAGTCCAAGAGAGGTCATGTGGGGCAAGTGTGCGCACTTTATTTTCAAACTAGTATCAAAATTAAACGATAGGCATGAAAGAATAATGAACATATGTATCTGGCGAAGCATTTATTTAGTTAATGATTAAATCAAGAAATTATCAATAAAACTTTGCCAATTCGAAGAAAAATCACCTTAATTCAACCATCTCAAAATGCGCACACTTACCATACTGCGGGTGCGCTTAAGAGAAGTTTGTGGATTTTTTGTTATTCTAAGCAGACTGATTTTGATCAAACTTACCTCATTTTATTGAGACATAACAGAGCTTCAAATGTTATGCAAAATAAAAAGCTTAAATACATTTCTAACAGAAATAAAAATCATTTACCTACTCGTGTCAATTTTCGCCATGACAGCAAATTTTACCTTTACGGCACCGGATTCTGAATATTTCCTTTTACAAGTAAACGAATGATACCATCTGGGTTTTTCTTGCATAAACTAATTCTCAACCAACATAACTAAAATTTGTCTTCACATATGACAAACTTCTCCCTCCACATTCCTAAATAAAGGGGTTGCGCACACTTACCCTCAGCGCACAGTTACCCCACATGACCATAATGAAAAGAGATAACGTCTAACTTCGCAACGGCTTTTAACTAAACACTTAAACGTGTTTTGGTTTCTTTTTGGATTTCAGCTTGTTTCCACCAACAAGGCCGCAAGTTAATCTCAGATAAACTTTAAGTTATATAAACTAAAAAAAAAAAAAACCTTACTACTGAATTGTGAGGATATACGTTGTAGATCTAAAAAAAACCGTAGATAGAGTGTGAGATTGTCCCCCGATTTTTTTTATCTAACAGTATAAGCCGTGAAGTCCAAGTTAATCCGAGGCCCTGTAAAGGGTCCCATGGAATATAGACTTTCATTCAAAATCTGCAGAAAATGTTAAGTTTATTTGTTTAATACCTAAACGCATTGTAATGTTCAAGCATATGGCATAATTAAATTTTCTGACGCTACAGAAGGGGCCGATCGTAATAAAAAAAATACTCAGTGGCCCTACATTCGGAGAACGTTATCTTTAAATCCTTATCGAATGAGTATGTATGACGGTCGGTCGCGTCATGTGCCTACATCAGTTAAATACATTTTGATAGTTTTCGAAAATCGTTTACGTTAAGCTGGGTACCTACTGACTAACGTTACGATGTGTACTGTAACATGTTACACAGCGAGCATTCATGCAGTCAGTACGTAGTGTTTCGGGGAAACCAGCGAGCAATTAAGTACTGACTGCGTGAATGCTCGCTGTGTAACATGTTACATCACACCGCGTAACGTTGGTCAGTACCCAGCTTTAGCGTTAAGCATTTTGTCCATGGCCCCGGGTCTTGTTAGCGAGCTCAATCCTTTATAAATATAGGACATGTTATATATCGAAACAAAACAGGAAGAAATAAAGTTACCTCCGCGTTTAGATTAGCGTAGGGTTAGGCGTAGCGTAAGAGGGATCGACTCAGATGCTAGCTCGTTAGGTGCAGGAATAGGCGTAGAACGCACATGTTAATTCCAGAGGGGCAGACTGGAGTTAGCTCCACCGTTCTCTAATTCTAAGTCTAAGTATTAACGGGGTTGCCACCTTTCAATTATTCTGACAAGTTGGGAATGAAGCCGGACCTTAAGAATGTTTTGGAATGTGAGTCCTAATTTTTTGTATAAACGTGCCACGGTACGCAAAGGCAACAACATTTTTTTATTTTTTTTCGCCAGATGTCAGAACATTATTCATGACGATTATTTTCTACGTACGCTCGGCGAACTAAGTGGTACAGCTACCTCAAGTTTATTATATTACCGTATATATTACCTAAGTATTTGTGTCAAAATTGAATGATCGCTTATATAATATATATAGCCGAAGGTTGAGTAATTTTCGAATGAGGTTTTAGGTCGTGTTTAGGTTAAATTATTTTAACCTAGTCTGGAATGGTACTGTGTACTGCGAAGACCAGTCTTCCTCTCTGGTCTCGGAAAGTGGAATTCGCTGTAAAGATAGTTAATAAATCGGTTAAGCAACAGGTCTTTCTGTAAGGAGGACATTCCAAAACAGGTGTTACTGGCTTATTAAGTGTTTGTTACGTGGTGCAAAGAGTTCCAAACGTGTAAATAAGTTAATATTCTAAACAAATTATTCAAATTTCAAAATATATTAGCAGATATATTCATTTCATTTTAGTCGATTTTTAAAATAGCTATTTCGAGATTAATAAATTAAATTAGCATCAAACTGCGCGGTTATCACATTTTCTTTGTCTCGATGTATTTTTTAAGTATTAATTATTAATGTATTCAGGTCGAAAAACCAATTACGAATTTAAGTTCTATTATCAGTTGTTTAGTATTTACTCCAAGGAAAGGCGCGCACGGTTAAAGGTAAACAAATATAATTAGGTACCAATTTTAGTAATGCATGTGCTTTCGTCGTATGAACTAGAAAAAGATAACGATTTTTTTTCTGATGTTTTTCAGTAACTACCTGCCAGTTATCATTTTCATAATTAAAGTGCAATAAGTTTTATAAAACCCAAGATATCCTATAATCGGTTAAACTCCAGTCTCGAGTACAGTCCACTACAAAAAGATGAATCCACTTTTAAACCTTATTAATACACAATAAGGTGAAAAAGTGAATAGGTACACCTCTTTGTAGTCGACTTTATACCACGTGTCCCAAAACTCAACGATAAGCCGGCACCAGAGGATGGAGCTGCTTATGATTAGTCGAGAAAAAATAAGGAAAAAAATATATCTTTTCCTTATTTTTTCTCGACTACTCATAAGCAGCTCCATCCTCTGGTGCCGGCTTATCGTTGAGTTTTGGGACACGTTGTATACTTAAGAGTGAGCAAGAAAGGAGCAAACCGGAAAACTATTTATTATATGACTTGTTGCAATGTAATACAATTTCTCTTGTTACCTTACCTTTTAAACTTTTGAACGCCATTGTCGAATATACCCGAACCACAGGTTCAACGCCATTTGACATCATAAAATAGACCTATGTACGTTTAATGTAAGGTTGGATTAACACTAGTGTAGTTGGTATGATCGTGAGGCGACTTTTGTATTTAAAATGGCGTTTAAAAGGTTAAATTTAAGTTACAAAATATTATATTATAACTGTCTAGGGTTGAAGGCGATTGTCCTAAAACCTTTATGTTTCAAAGACTAGTATTTTGGATGCCAATACCAGTACCAAGACCATGTGGTGATACCATCAAGGATTTTATAACTTATGGAGAGTGGACTTCCTAAGAAGAGATGCAAATCATACCTACTTAACGAAATTGTAGGTTATATTTTCTAGCTTCAATCAAAAGTCTTCTCAGCATTCTCCATAGTTCATACGAGTAAGCTTTTAGTTTTAACCTATGTGTTTAATGATTTGCGCGCGACTTGGTTTTGTGGACAAGGTCAACGGAGCGATTTAAGTACGTTTAAGTAGTTAGCTTCGGGATTGCATCCCACGTAGCGTAGACACCGATGATATTATTAACAATAATGTAAACCATTTTGAAAATGCAGAATTAATAAATCATTGCCACCAGATTATTGAACTTTTATTATAACTATAACCTTTTAACCATATATTTGGTGTTTGTGACGTTTGATTGATTTAGTATTTGAGACACAGATCGTTCAAACTAATTCTGCGGGCGTATTATAGTCGTGTTTATCTGACCTGGAGGCCTAGTATGGCTGCATTTATCTCTTGACAAAATGTTAATAAAACATCCGTAACTTTCTGACACGTATATGAGTTAAGAAGAATGCTTTATCCACATTGTGTCACGCGATATACGCAACCATACTTGGCCCGCAGTACGTAAGTGCGAGAGTGACGGATGCTGTATCCACCGTAATAAACGTGACCATACGGTCCCTGCACAAGTTTATTTTATCGCTTGTCGCTCAGTGTGTCTCTATCGTTACATACTAGATAGAAAGGGTGATCCGAGCGACAGCGAAGTCGCGGACAACATGTGCTAGCCGTGCTGGACTATTGAAGACGGGATATGATATTGATAGTTAGCGCAAGAATAACGATAAACTAGTTCTATGCAGAAGAAGTCGCAGGCTAATGCTAGTAAGTCTGATTTTAAGGACCCAACATTGATATGTAGGGTCATCATGTCAGCCGAAAGACGTCCACTGCTGGACATAGGCCTCCCCAAGGCTCTCCACTCAGACCGGTCTTGTGCTTTTCGCATCCACCGCACGATCCTCACAAGGTCGTCATTGCATCTTGTTGGAGGCCTACCTACAGCTCGTCTTCCGGTCCACGGACGCCACTCCAGAACATTCTGACCCCATCGGCCATCAGTCCTGCGAGCAATGTGCCCTGCCCACTGCCACTTCAGTTTAGCTATTCTTCCCCACCCTAGGTTTAGGACCCTAGATATACTGATACGGTTAAAAGGTTAAGATAGGGTTCAGGGAAGTTTATGTTCGTATGCAATTAGTGGTTTAAAAGGTAGTAAACAAATAATAATAAAAAACGTTTCAAACAAAACTATATTTTCAATAAATTAAATTCATTCTATTACAATTTAAATTCATAACTTAATTTAAAAACTATAAATTAGGAATACTTCGATCTAAAAGCGCTCAAATAGGTTAAAGCCATTTTCTAGAGAGACTACAAGTAATATAATTAATAACTAATAAGTACTTAATTCGATTTTTTTCCTTTCTTGCGTATTATAGGAAAACGAAATTGTCACCTATTGTGGGCATGCATTAATTTATTTGTTTAGTTTTGTAATGTCATCGAGAGACAATAGCGTTAAAAAAACTGTTAAAGTTGCCAACCATGAAAATTAAAATGGAATGCATGTATGCTAGTAAAGTGGCAGCTGCAGCAAGTGCCATGCCGACAACAGGGATTTTGCACTTTTCCTAACAATTCCTTAATAAACATATATATATTTATATATATATATATATATATATATATATATATATATAATACTCACAAAAAAATAAGGATCAGCGTCGAATTTATTTCGTCTTGTTGGTAGTTTTGGACTACTTTATGCAAAATAAATACAAAACTGTGCCATTTTGACGATTTACAATCAGTTTGTTACACTTTAAATAGTGGGGTTCACGAGGTTATTTTTTTTTTGCAATGTGACCAATTTAAAAAAGTTATTCAGGTTCGGGAAAACCCGAAGATTATAAGACTTGTTGCACTGTTCTATTAGCATGATAAGGTGTACACCTTAGTACCTTGTCGCTTTAACGTCATTATTGACCAACTACATCAATTTGTTTCAGGAGGTAAAGCGACAGAGTGCCAAGTTTTTAAACATCTATGATGGTGACCATATACTACAGATGCAGTGAATAAACCATGAATGAACCCCTGTCGTTGAATATTTTAGTATTTACCTTGCTGTCTCAGTTAGTTTATTGACGAGTACCGCAGCTAACTGAAATAGCATAATAAATGCGAGCTCTTTCGCCCACGATGTTAAGTGTATCGTCTTAATCACTCTATACTATAAATTTCGCGTATTAAAAACTACGTTTTATCACCGAAAGGAAAATATTGCACTAAGATTCTTACAAACTAAAAGCTATTTAAGTACATCACATCACCAATCAAAGCATTATCTAACACAAGCGTACAACAACGTAGGGCTACAAGCAATCAACGAACACGATAGACACACACGATGCCGCATACACTCGCACTGTAGGTACAGTCAACGCCTCTTAATGTTCGAGCCAGAATGGAACCCTCTCGGATAAGGTTAATCATTAATTTTAGCGTAATTTCTTTCATGCGGCCTGACGTTGTCATTATATTGATTGGGTTCCATAAAAAAAAGATAAAAGATGTTTATTCAGTAAGTAGGCCGCACGGGCACTTCTACACGTCGAAAATCTACCAGCGCTTCGCAAGAGACCACTGCTGAGAAGAAGCGCCGCAAGAAACTCAACATAGTGGCTCAACAATTAAAGTCCTTGACTGTACAGTCCACGTAAATGATATATTAACAATTTTGCACTTTATTTCAATGCAAAAGTGTAAACATATCACTACACTGGCGCTATACTAAAAGGCCCGATTTGACAGCTGTCAACTCAATACAAAATATAACCTCAAACATGGTAACCCATTATGTTATCGAATTTCACTTCACCGATGGTATCAATTCATGAAACGATTTTTTTTGCGTAGGTTAAGTTAGGTTACAATTGTGACTACCAAAAAAAAAAAAACTCGTGCGGCGAAAAACGCCTTTCGATGAAAGAAAATTCCGAGTTATGATACTCTCGTTGAAAGGTGTTTCGACTTGTGTTTCACTTATTTTGTACTGCGTTGACGGAGGTATCAAAACGGACCTTCTAGAACGGTGCGAGTATATTGCAAAAGACCACCATATACACAAATAATCGAAGTTGGCGGTATTTTCTAGTCTATGGAAATTTAATTTTAAAGCCGCACCACATGCTTGGTGTTTAAAATAAACACTGCAGGATGAAAATGTACGTTAGATAGAAGAGTGAGATAGAAATACATCGTGCTCATTTTAACAAATAGTCGCGTCCCGCAGTGTTTGTGGCAAACACCAAGCATATGATGCGGCATAACGATAGTCAACAAGAGCAACCGTTCTAATGCCTACAGTGAGCCAGACCCTGCTGGGATAAATTTACTATATTATAACTACTTATCATAAAAATCTATGCCCCTAATTTCCGTTTTTCATGATGAGTTTAATGATCAAATCAATTTAAATAGTAAACAGTAGAAAATCGCAAATTATTAGGGGCTTTATACATCAAAATACTACAGATACAATATTAGCAATATTTCATAAGAACGTAAGTTACTAACAAACCATAACAGACAGCTACAAAACAGTAGCATCCATTTTTGATATCTGTTAGATTTTAAACTCAAAAAAAAGTATACTTGATCTTATTGTCCTTGGGTATGTTTAGACATTGTAAAATTGATAATTGTATATTTTTCGCAAATACTGTTCGTTTTAAATATATATCTACTTACATAAGTACATTGTTTCGAAATATTCTACAACATTTTAACAAAGCGAGATCTGTAACAATACTTGTTATAATCTGTAAAAAAAACCTTTGAATCCAATGATGTTTCGATGACATTTTGGTGGAGTTCTCTATTTTGAATACCAAGGTGTTTTTACTTACACTTCGAATAGTTTCCCGCCAAAATTATGACAGCAATGTTGCTACACCAAATTATGGATGGTAGCAAAAAGGGCATAGATTAAAAATATAATGTTACATAGCGTCACTTCTGTTATTTTTCTGAGTTAGTTTACTTAATGTACTGAGTTGTGGAAACGCTGTTTTGTTCTGTACAGGGTTGAGTTTGGAAGTTAGGAATATAAAAGGTTCGTATAAAGAGGCGCGGTCCATGGCGGTTACCTCGAAATGGCGCACCTTCTCCCGGGAGCACCAGTTGGCGGCTTTCGAGCACGTGTTCTCGAGGCAGTTGACATCGTCGGGGCCGGTGCGGTTTCCGATGACTAACATTACTACCTGCAATCACGAAATTAAATAGTAAATGCCGCGATGGCTTGTGTGCTTCTCCGAACGATAAAAATGCATCCCACATTTAGTAAACTTCATAATTGTTAAAATCTTTTTTCTATAACTCTAGTGGCTTGGTACCTATAGTTTGATAAATAATTCAGAAATGAAATATGATACATTTTTACAAGCAATTCCAATTTTTATCATTTATGATTCAAAAGTTCTGAAATGTTGCTGTACTAAGATGACAAAATCATTATACCTAAACATTGTCAAATGAAATATCCACATAAATGAAATAAAAATTAAATCTAAATTTGTTCATAAGTTAATCACATTTAACTCAGTAATGTCAGTATGCAGGCAACTAAAACCAACTACCTATTATTTCAGATGTTACTACCTCACAGAATGATATTTTTTTAAATGTAATTAAACATCTGGCGATAAAAAGTATATATATTAGAATATACTTTTGTAATCCCTTCTTTAACATAAAACTCACCTCTTTCTTATCCTTATTCCGGTCGATATCCTTCTTCAAGTACATGAGCACGTCCAGAGACTCAGGGCGCGTGGTGTCATATACCATCACATAGCCCTCTGCAAAGCCGAGGTAGTGACGTTGGAGCACCTGATTGGCAGTCAGCTGCATCGTCGGGGATTGAGGAGGCCCTGCAGTAATTGGACGTATCTTTATAGCTATTATATACGTAAATGAGATGAGATTTTGCTGCATCTATCTATCATACAGGTACAGAGAGATGTGTATGCTAAATTAGTTGGTTTGCTGTGATTACTAGTTGTGTATGGGCCGTAAGCTAAGCTACGCTTCTATGGCCCATACAACAAAATATGTCAATGTAATATGAACATATATTAAGTGAAATGAAGTCAATTTTCTACTTTAACAGTAAGTCATAAAAAAAAGTATTCCATATTATTGCATTTGCAATAGATCTTTATTCCATTGGCAAAACTAGGTGATTTCTAAAGAGAAAAATGTCTTAACAATTGATTTGAGTCAAGGTAATGTAATATTGATATAAGCATTATGTACGTTCTCTATTAATATGTTTTAAATTAAATTGCATCAAAATTTAAAAATAATGTGTAAGCTAGTTAAATATTGCAATTAATTAACCTCTTTAAACAAAGTTGCAACAAGTCAAACGATGAAAATGTTTCAAAAGTTACATCTCTATAGAATTCTTTATGGTATCAAACATGTTGGTTATTAATTAAGCTTCAAAACAAAATCCACTTAAATCTAGGTTAGGTTAACAACAAGCAAGCAATGGACACGACACATCTGAATGCAATTAGCCCTTTATTAATACATCATGGTTAATTCCCGATATTATAACAAGATACTTCGTAAACAATAATAAATAATATTTCATTTAGAGTTGTAAATCTTTTCTTGTTTTCAAATTTTGGTATATTCTGGAATCAGCATATTTCGTCACATATTTAAAGGTTTAAAAACGTAGTTTGTAATTAAAATTAAGACTAATTCATAGCAAGGTTGTCCATCAGTCATTCCTCATTACCAATTACACAGTACCTACAGTTGTGCTCAGTAGCATAATAAAACAATATGTTTCAAAAACCTTTGAACTCGCCTGTAAGCGGAGGCTCGAGGCCCGCTGTATCATAGAAACACACTCGCTCTTTCGTTCCCCGATCCGTCTCGATATTGGCTACGTAGATATCCTCTATCGTAGTGTAAAAATAAGTCTTCAAATTAACGTTGCCATATATTAACTGCTCAAGGATAGCCGTTTTACCGACTCCTTTCATCCCGCAGATCACAACTTTACTAGTTTTCCCCATATTGATAAAGAAACTTTGGTAGCTACTAGACCACGTAACACTTTCACTTTTTAGACATAGTTTCTGAAAAGTGAGACGTCTTAAAAGTTGGTATTATGGACCAATGGTTCGCAAGCTAGATGTAAACCATATGGCCTCAGCCATGAAACTAATAAGAGTTAATAATATTGGCTAAATAAATAAATAAACACTTCTGCCCATTCCTAATTTGACAGATAGATTGACTGACGCCTGACAGAATGACAAGTGTCTATCCTTTTTAAGCTACTTATTAAAACTCGATTTTTGACTTCCTAAACCTTTAAAGCGGTAAAAAACTGTTCCGGATCATGTTTAATCGGCTGATTACGAATCATATGTTCGTCAGCAATAGTTTTATGACATTGACATTTTAACTTTGACAGCATGGCTGCCACGGCTTTGGACTCTGAAATTATGAAAAGCGACAAATATTCCATTTTATTGCCCACCTATAATGAAAGGGAAAATTTGCCGATCATAATATGGCTTATTATGAAATATCTGGACAAAAGGTAAGCGCCTGCTCGCTTGCAAACCGATCACAGAAACATAACACTTTACTTGCGAATGTTTGTTTATTTCGTTTTTGTGTAATTATTTCGCAGTGGTTACGATTTTGAAGTCATAGTAATTGATGATGGAAGTCCTGACGGTACCTTAGACGTGGCAAAACAGCTACAAAAGCTGTATGGGTCTAGTAAAATTGTACTTCGTCCGAGGGAGAAAAAGCTTGGTTTGGGCACTGCTTACATGCACGGAATTAAGCATGCTACCGGCAACTTTATCATTATAATGGATGCTGATCTAAGTCATCACGTAAGTAATAGTCGTTAAAATTTCCTCATGGCTAATCATCAGAATGTATCCTGCTCACTTTTGCCGACGTGTTTGGGCTCGAGAAAACAATAAGGTATTCCAGAGATGATCATCGAAAGCCCTGCCTTGTATTTTCAACCATATATTTTTCCTTCTTTCTTTTTTCTAGCTTTGATCTTAAGTTGTTCCATTTTTTTTGCAGCCTAAGTTCATCCCAAAAATGATTGAGCTCCAAAGAAAGGAAGACTTCGATGTGGTTTCGGGCACGCGGTACCGATATGGAGGTGGAGTCTATGGCTGGGACTTCAAACGGAAACTTATTTCCCGCGGAGCCAACTTTGTCACACAAACATTGCTGAGGCCAGGAACTTCTGACTTGACTGGCTCATTTAGGTAATACTTATGAAAAATTGGGAATAAAACCCCTTTAGTTCCATGATGAAAGATCAACAATGACATGGATAAAGGAGATCACCAGGTTTCAAATCCCCTGAAATACTTCAGTTTTTAATGATAAAATCATCAACTTTTAAATCATCAAAGTAGTAAAGATCTTATAAAAAAAAACTTTTTTGGCCGTGCTTCATCAAAAATACCAACTTCATAATTTTTTTATAATTTATTTTCACAATACTTTGGATTGTTTGCAAAGAACCTGCACAAATCATATTAGCCATATTAGCATAGTTCACATTTATTTAAAATTGGCCTGTCATAAGTTATGCTGTGATATTTATTAAAGTTAAAACATATTAACAGAAAAAGAGAATCTAGATTTATGACTTGATGACAAATCTGAATATTGAATACTAATCTGTCTGTCAAATAATTAAAAAAAATATGGAGTACTATTTATTTATTGTTTAAGGTTGTACAAGAAAGACGTCCTACAGAAACTCATAGACAGTTGTGTTTCCAAGGGATATGTATTCCAGATGGAAATGATTATCAGGTGAGCCAAATCTGCCGTCAAATCTATCTTGCAGTTAACCTTCAGTATACCAATTCGCAAAACTGCCGTCATGGAGATTCTGGGGAAGATCTGATGTAGTTGTCCTTCAGGTGACAAGATAATATTAGGTTAAAGGTTATGGCATGATGATACAAATAAAATTAGAAAAGTAAACAATGCAATATTGCATAAGTATTCAGAGTTGGTTTTATACACATGACATTATTTTTCAACTGTCTTTCAACATCAAGTCTATTTGAGGAGGATCTGAGCATTGTAATGCCTGTTGCACACACACTGCTGTGAAAATGAAACGTAACTGAAACACTACATTTCAATAAAGTTCAAAATTAATAAAAATATCAGTATAGTAATAAAGTAAATCAAAAGTTGCTGATATTTATTTATTTTGCAAATTTTTATATGGAGATGTATAAAGTAGGTGCATTTTTCTAGATGCTGGAAAGAAGTCAATAGATGTAGGAGTCATACCAACTTTGGCGAAAATACCGCGCAGTCTTGTGAATAAATTTTAATTTAATGTATACTATCTGATCTCCCTGCTAAATTATGTTAATGTAGACTGAGTGCAGAAAGGAGCAGACCCAGCGCTGCGAAGACTCCCGCGCTCGCAGCACATGCTGAGTCTGTGTCTTTTGTCATACCTTTTATTTTATTATCAAATTTAGTTTGTACTTAGTAATTTACTGGTTTTGGGTGACAATAAAGGTTCTTGACTTCTTATGTTGCGAATAAATGTCTCTTTATCTTTCTCTCATCTCCTTTATTCATCTGTTCTAGAGCGCGGCAGCTGGAGTACACGATCGGGGAGGTGCCCATCACCTTCGTGGACCGCGTGTACGGCGAGTCCAAGCTGGGAGGCTCCGAGATCGTGCAGTTCGCTAAGGCGCTCCTCTACCTGTTCGCTACTACGTGATTGTATCGGTTTAAATGTAGTTCGTTTTCAAGAGAGTGACAGGTCAATCTAGTTTATTTTTATAAAGTGTCAAAAGAATAGGTTTTATGATTTACGACTTTTTTAAAATGGGGGTTGAGATCGATTAGGGGATAGCTCGTCACGCGAAATAAGTTCTATTTGGTCACACCTTTGAAATAAACAAAATGTTAATGAATTTTGTTTCTATTCGTCACGCTAATGTAGGTAGGTTTAGGTCATGTTAGTTTTGCAACAGGCCCGGAGGGCCAACCCACCCAGGATAAGAGCTCCGCAATAGCTTACCCTAACTAACATTATGTAGTGGTCTTGACGAAATGAAACTAACGAGATTGGCCTTGTGTGCCGTTTGTTGCTCCTCTATTCTAGACGGTAAAAACGATATATTATTTGAACTGTTATAAAATTAAATAAGAACTATCAAAACGTTGA
Source organism: Acleris sparsana (assembly GCA_923062465.1). Taxonomy (NCBI): domain Eukaryota; kingdom Metazoa; phylum Arthropoda; class Insecta; order Lepidoptera; family Tortricidae; genus Acleris; species Acleris sparsana. The sequence goes on along the minus strand of OV281305.1, from coordinate 6,060,469 downwards.
CAATACGATCTATTGTGGCAGGTCCTTGATTAGAGCTCACCACAAAGGCCCGTTGCGTCCAGGAATTTCCAGATGCTTTGGGCAGTGAGAAGATGGGGTGTCCCTCGGAATCCCTAATAATGTTTGTCCTAACGCATTGTTTTTCCGAATTATCATTTGTCCTAATATTCGTTTTTAGCTCAGGAGACAACTTTTAAAGCCAACATACCTGCGGTTAGAGTTGTATTATAATCAACAATGAAATGTTTTAATTCAGCGGGGAATGGCTTTAGGATAAGTGAAAATTCGGACAAACGATGCATTAGGAGAAATGATTATTAGGGATTCCATAGGGGGAACCGAGGAGTTGTATCTCCTGTGGGTCCATGATGGGTCCCCATGGTAGATACTCTGTTGCGTATTCAGTGGTACGCAGTTATGTTACGATATGCTGGAGTCCAGTACTTTATAAAAGCTATTCTTTTGACGTAAACTTGATAGTTTTCCTTTTCTACTCGATGATCGTTTAAAATTATCAGGGCAAAATAAATTATATGGGTAAAAATGATGCGTAACTACATTAGAAACAAAAGTGGTAATACAAAGCAAGTGCAACTGAAATAAAGTACAATTCTATAGCCAACAGTCAGCCATCCTCGAGCAAGTTCAAGTTGTTAGGTATTATGATTTATTTGTACTCACGAACTAGTAGTCTCTTTAAAAGAACCTAAACAAAAAAATACAGTGTTATATTTTAAATATGAACTCTCCAATCTTGTAATAAGAACGCTTATTGATTTGTCTTTGTTAATTTTCTACGTCATGTATGTAAACATTCCATGAGATGCGTCACATTATGTGCCGACGGTAAATTATTACGTTCTTAATTGTTTTTTTCGTGTTATCTAAGTTGCACCTTGTGTCTTAAGGTACTAGGTTCAATTTGAACTACATCAACAAACAACAATGATAGCGATATTTTATTTTAATGATTCATGTGATTATAAATAATATTTTTTAAATAAATAATATTTTTATTAAAGTGATTTTTGATTTTAGACACCCTATAGACACTTGGTATTGTGTTTTGTGTGTGAGCAAATTTACATTGACATTGTTAAATATCTGACTAATGTAGATCGTTCCAAATTGACAAAAAAACAAAGCAAATTAATGAAAATAGGCCATTTACGTCCAAAACAAAGAATGTTTAAGTACCTCTAGGTAAATCGCTTGCGATATGCGGTCTTTAAATGTAGTGGTAAAGACAACATAACAATCACTCAGAACTCTGACGCACCTGCGGCGCTTATATTGTACGTCAATTGCGATTATTAAAAGATAAAAGATAAAAGAAATTTATTCAGTAAGTAGGCCGCTCGGGCACTTTTACACGTCAAGATACTACCAGCGCTTCCCAAGAGGAGACCACTGCTGAGAAGAAACGCCGCAAGAAACTCAGCAGTCAGTCATTTTTTAAACTTATTTCATATTTATTTTGACGACGCGCTGGCCTAGTTGGTAGTGACCCTGCCTACGAAGCTAGCGGTCCTGGGTTCAAATCCCGGTAAGGGCAGATATTTGTGTGATGAGCGCGAATATTTGTTCTTGAGTCATGGATGTTTTCTATGTATTTAAGTATACATTTCTCTATATAAGTATTTATATCGTTGTCTAGTACCCATAGTACAAGCCTAGAGCTTAGTTTGGGACCAGATAAATTGGTGTAACACTGTCCCCTGATATTTATTTATTTATTATTTCATATTACAATGGTATGTACAACTTAATCTAGCATTATATAAAGCTACAAGTATTAAATTAAATATAATATCAAATAACAGTAGTTCAGCAGGAAAACATGCCAAAAATCTTACGGGAGAGAAAGATAGAAAAGAATAAAATAAAATAACTACAACTACCTACTTATATATGTGTATATGAGATGGTGCAAGATGACCACATAAAAGTTTCGATATGTTTTCCTGCATCAACGGTGTCCCCCAGACAAGGAAAAGCAGGACAAAGCCTTTGCATTTGAACAAATTACTATTGACTAAGTTTCGGGTGTAGGCCATGCATTTTTGTCTGTTAGATAGTCCTCGACCCTATAATACGCTTTAGACATTAACGACCTTTTCAAATATTTTTTAAGTGCTGGAAAGGGTAACTTTAAAACTACTTCAGGTAATTTATTATAGAAATGAATGCATTGACCAACAAATGATTTATATACTTTAGATACGGTCACGGAATTTTCGAATAGCTATTTTATTTTTATTTCTAGTATTTAAATTATGTATATCTGAGTTTTTGGTGAAAGAATCTAAATTCTTAATAACATAAATAATATTCTCGTAAATAAATTGAGACGCTACAGTTAAGATATTAATTTCTTTAAAAAGTTCTCTTAAGGAGTCACGGGAATTTAAATTATAAATAGAACGAATGGCCCTTTTTTGTAACACAAATATAGTTTGTATGTCAGCTGCCTTACCCCAAACCAGAATACCATAAGACATAACACTATGAAAATAACTATAATAAACTAAGCGAGCTGTCTCAACATTAGTTAGTTGTCTAATTTTCCTAACGGCGTAAGCTGCCGAACTTAGTTTACCTGCCAGTGCAGCTATGTGGGGACTCCATTGCAAATTTTTATCTATTGTTATGCCTAGGAAAACCGCCCTATCTACCATTAGCAAACACTCGTTATTTAGAAAAATACTAGAATCTACCGGTTTAACATTAGGCAAAGCGAACCTAACACATTTAGTTTTCTTGGCATTTAGTAGCAAGTTGTTACTAATAAACCAATTATGTACTTTAACTAGAGTGGCGTTTATCCTACTGTAGTCTACGGTTTTTCTATCTACCTTGAAAATTAGTGAAGTATCATCAGCAAAAGTACAATATCGCAAAGTTCATCTACTATTGGTGGTAAGTCATTTATGTAGACCAAAAATAAAAAAGGACCTAGGCACACCTATTTTCACTGTGGCTCCAACAGATTGCGTTTTGTTTACAACAACTGTTTGAGGTAGGTACAGTCGGCATATCCTAACGTTTCCTGGTGTAAAATATTGTAGGACGCCGACTTCAGTTGGACTGACCTACCTACCATTTTATAAGAAGTAATTTTTTGCATATGGCATAGAGAAGGCAAACCAGCACACAGGCCACCTGATGGTAATTGGAAACTGTGACCCATAGACATTCGCATTCACAAAACTTCAAGCCTAAGACTGCAAATGCATTGCCAACCCTGAGGACTAAGATGGAATGCCTCTATGCTAGACATTTACAACAACAAGGTCCTACCACCCGCAAAATATGTATATATATATATATATATATATATATATATATATATATATATATATATATATATATATATATATCATCATCATCATCATTATCAGCCGCAAGACGTCCACTGCTGGACAAAGGCCTTCCCCAAGGTTTTCCACAACATTGCTCGTAGAACTGATGGCCGTTGGAGCGGAAAGGTTCTAGAGTGGCGACCGCGAACCGGGAGACGAAGTGTTGGCAGACCTTCCACAAGGTGGACTGACGATCTGATAAAGGTCGCGGGAAACCGCTGGATGACAGCAGCAGAGGACCGATCGTTGTGGAAAACCTTGGGGAAGGCCTTTATATATATATATATATATATATATATATATATATATATATATATATATATATATATATATATATATATATATATATTTGTAAATATATATATATATATATATATATATATTTGTAAATATAGGCCTTATTGTCTGAATAAAGTTGATTCTGTTCAATTTTATTCTTTGTGGTTTGCCACCCTAGGATTTAATTTCATTTGCATATCATATAACAGTCGACGATGCGTCTGGTGATATTATCATTTCATAGTAGGAAATAATGTCCAAATTTCTCAAAAATACTACCATTTCAAACGGCCTAAAAGTGTCATTATTTTTAAAAGCTCTAATGTTGGATGAAATGAGTGCTGTGGCCCGTTTCACGAATCTACAAGTTACAAATTACAAGCGGAACTCTCTCCCTAGTAAAAGGAGTTAGAAAGAGACTTCTGCTTATAATGTGTAACTTGTAGCTTCGTGAAACGGGCCTCGTACGGTACGGCCACGTAAGAGTATGCAAGGCTAGCTATATTCGTTTACGCACATCGGTGTACAAACCCAAGACTAATTGTCACAAACATAATGTAGACACAGGTGTTCTTAACTAGCTCATCAATTAGCTGCTTATTCATTCTACCACATAATCATGTTCAAGCTAGCCGTATTATTTTTCTTAGCTACCTCTTCAGCTAAGTTTTTAAAGCCCGAACACGACTATCTAGTGTTTGAGCAGTCTAACAGTGTCAATGATGTGCCCAAGCGTTATTACCGGAGGGGGCCTGTCGAGACAGCTTGGGTCTTGGACCTCAATGGTGACGTCGGGACGATTAGGTTGAGGGTGGCTCCGGAGAGTGAGGTGCGGGAGGTGTTCTCTGCTCCGAGGTTTAGTAAGAGGTAAGCTTTTTGTCAAAATTATGATTTCGATTGTATGTTATGTGAGTACCCTACTTGTTAAAGTTTAAAGAGGCTCACGATCAACATTTTCACGGCAATGTGTGGCCGGCAACTATTCCTGTTATAGTTTGTAAGACGCCCAAAGTTGCTGGCCACACATTGGCGTGAAAATGTTGTTCGTCTAAACGGAGTCTGGATCCGTTGACTGACTGTTAACTATTTCTTGCGGCGCTTCGTCTCAGCAGTGGTCTCCTCTTGGGCAGCGTAGCGCTGGTAGATTTTTGACATGTAAAAGTGCCTGTCGATAAAAAAAGATAAAAGATGTTTATCAGTATGTAGCCGTTCTTACTAAATAAACATCTTTTAGCTTTTTATCTGTGAATTAAATTATCCACCAGACCGCACCACAACCCCATCCCGTCCCAATAGAATAGTCAAACCATGTCCAACACACTTGGCACAACTTCACCCTTAACCACAACTTCAATGTAGTTAAATACCTGCATTGAAATCCGCCTACCAGTTACTTTAACTATGACGTCACAAACAAACAGATCAGGGTTAATAAAAAGTGGTTTTCCTACTTTTCCAACTATCTAAAAATCTAGATCTTATATTCCAGGCCCAACCAGAAGAAGGCAACGAAGAAGAGTGACCCGCAGGCAGAGTCGTCCAGCGCTGCGCCGGCGCCGGTCGTCGAGAAAGCCATGCTCGCGGAGATTATGAGAGCCACCAACAAGTTTGCGTAAGCTTTCAACAAAAAAAAACAATCGGCTGGAGTGAGGGTTCTTCTTATTAAAATTTAGTGTGGTAAAAATAGGTCTTATTTAAAACAGGGTAAAGTCTAATTTGAATAGAATTAAATTTTGATGTTTACTCAAAAACTGTGTTATATATATAGACATCGATTTATTCACCCAACCCCGATATGTTGATGTATGTCCCCGATGTCGGCTCCTTTACAACTTGGTTTCATAATGGATGCTGTAATAGACGGTTAGACGGACGGACGGACTGAGTCACACCGTAAAGGGTTCTTCTTTAAGTACCTTATGGGATACAAAACCCTAAAAACCAGTAATTGAAAGGCTACATGTTTAAATGTTGTATTGTGTATTCCAATTGGTTGCCTGGCTGGTGTATTAACAGTCTGGTCTTATTGTCAGGTTGAGCACCCACGCCGAGCCCGACGCATATCTGGCAGACGCCACCGACGGGCCCTCACTGAAGGTAGGCTTCTAGACGTTTCCAGTTTCCTCTTACTCAAACTCTATTTCACAACATTTATTTACAAACTGCAACACAACAAACATAATCAAACATATACCTATCACATCACATCGTTATTAGGCTAAGCAAAACGATAAAAAACGTTAAAAAGTGCATTTAAGCACAAACTGTAGTTAGACAATATTATAGATCACAAATTTTGCGGTAACTTTTGTATTGAAATATTTTTTCCAATAGCTCTAAAAAATTGCTCCCTTTTTCTCTTTTAACGCTAGCTCCCAGAGACGATTCCGTATCTTCGTTCCTAAATTTTGCGTTCTACAATATTGCAAAATCACGATGAGCACTAGAATGAACTTTAACGACATTAAAGGCATAAAAACAAAAAAATGACAGTTTTTTCAAGATGGTGGAGAAAGATATAGAATTGGAGGGACGAAAAATGTGGGTTGTCATGACTATTGTGGTCCTTTACAACGTATCTAAAAACCATAATAATTGGACATTTTATATAGTACCGGAACAACGATTTACTAAATGTACGACGAAAAGTTTTGTGTCGGTTGCACCTTTTCGGTTTAAATTTCGGAATGGCGACAGGCAGGTCCGTATTCTGCAAGGTCAAAACTCCCTGATAACGTTGACACCCCAACTGTTACATGATTTGCAGCTTGCATTGTTTTAGGCCCGTATTCATAAACTGATCTCAACTCTAATGCTCGTCTCGAGATGCGTCAAAAATGACATTGTTCTATGGTTTGGCGTTGACTTTGAAGTATCTCGTGATGGGCCTCACAGTCAAGATGAGTTTATTACGGCCCTTAGAGACGCGTTTTCCATTTTTAGGCCTAGGTAGTCTATAGTTCCCGTCTCGTAAAAACGCCGCTGGTGATGTACCACCTGCAGCCGTGCATTTATAGACGAAATTGGTGGTATGAAGGGGACGGGCCGGGGGAACACTTCGCCGGTATGCCCATGCGCGCACGCTATTGGTTGCCGACTGTACCTTTGTGCAAACACTCACCCTCCATCGTCGCTCAGCGGCGTCTTTACAATAAGTATTTATGCCTATCGACATTTCTGACAGTAAATGTATATTTCCAGTTATACTTCAAAGACATGCACACAGCTCTTGTAGTAAGAGCGGGCAACAAGCAATGGCACTACGTCATCGGTACCTCTCTGTTCCCCGAGTGGTTCTACGAAGAGCACGCGACCATCGGCCGGGACTCGAGCGGGGAGTTCGTGGAACTACCCGAACACGTGAAGATGGAGTTTTATAGCGCCCTGTTCCATGTGCTAACTTTGTTTTCTAGTTTCCCTGTATAGTGTATAGTTAGACGAAGATGAAGGGCCGGTTTCATTGGTATTAGCCAGCATGCGTTAGCCGAAGCGATGCGACGTAACGTATCTCGAAATGCGGGCTATCGACTAATGAAACAGCCTTGGAAGACGCTGGCGGGGATTTGATATCCATAGGTAAACCCTGTTCAGACTTACTTGTCTTAAGTAGTAAACAACTTTGTAATCTCAAAATGCATTTTTTTTGTATGAAACAGCTATTTTAAATTAAATAAAACAATCTCAGGCAATACATTGGCCAAGTGATGTCCAAAAAGTTTTCTCAGTTTACTTTATGTACGATAAAAGAGCTGTTTTAGCCAAAGAAGTTTCATTTTGAGGTTGAAAGTTTTTCACTATTTAAGACAAGTAATTCTAAACAAGGTAGGTGCTTTGTTTGCTTCGGTAGGTATAAACAGGGCAGGAGAAACTCGCAGCTTAAGAAGCTGGGTCGGAATCGCAGCGTACGGAGCGGACGGATTAGTTGCTTTGTATTCTTCTTTTTTTTCTATGGTACATTCAAGGGCAGCAATATGTATACAGCACAAAGTCTCAACAATATGTACGTCTTATTGCCATGGCTATGAGGTCTTGTGTACTGTTTTTTGAGACATTGCGCGTTAAGTTTACCCTAGACTGTACAGCGTGCACTGGATCGGCATTTCTGTTTGTATACAAATCAATACAAAGCAACGAATCCATCTGCTTTGTACGCTCTGATTCTGACCCAGTGAATGCGCCCTTTTAATAGCGTTCCCGATCAGCCCCACCTTGAGCCTTGATGCATATTTAATATACGGTATGATCCGTCGGTTCAGTCAGACTGAGATCGAGCGATGGATTGTACGTGTGTGTCATCGCATCCAAATTTCAATCGAAATATGACGATTTCGATTCAGATTGATCGTACCGACGGATCGTTCCGTATATGGGACCCTTTACTCATTGATCTGTGCAATAAAAAGTTCCGGCCACACTTATGATCTTGAGCTTGTCAAGGCTATAGTCGTCGTCGCGTCTGTGACACGACTTTCAGTTGACGGCCAGAGCCGTCTGTGGTGTTGAAAGGGTCCATTCGTATTTTTCATCCTTTTCAACACCATTGATAGATATATCCGCACCACTGGTACGTTTAAACAAAAAGACCCGAGTGTATAAGATTAGGTTAAAAGTAACTCTTGATTTCATCTTCCATTGGCGGGTGGGTGACGAATTTTGTATGACATGGCGTTAACAATGTTTACGAACCCTAAGAACCCTGTCGCAAAAAGACAATGATTAAGTTGTTATTGAGTGTCGACCGACGGTCTCATTATGACACGGTTCTATGGTTGCACAAAGATTGGTAGCCTGTGGTGGTACTAGCTGTCATCTACTCGCCCAATTATTGTAGTCGCTTGTTATATATTTCAATAGTTTTTATTACTCACAGTGAAAATATAAAAATAATAAAATAAAACAAGAATAAAAAAATAATAGTTTTATTGAAATTACATGAGAACTAAATAAAGTATATTCCTATTTATCGGCAATACATCTTTTAAACATTGAGATATACACCTAAGTAAAATAAAATAAAATAATCCGTTATAGATTTTCTTCACCATCGGCACGGCGAGGACCACATCAAAGCAGACAAGATGAGCCAAACGCCTTTAACCCTTTGAACGTCGTCGTCGGCTAGTCACGTCGACGGATTTTTACGCTTCATACAGTTTCCGTCGGCATATGACGTCCTGGCGTCTGGGGCACCAAAATTGCAGTAAACCGTGAGGTGCATAAGGTCAACCATAGGGTTGATTCAGATGTTTGCGAACTAGTCCGCTCACATAAATCTACCGTAATTGTTAGAATTTACAGGATGGAACGTTGAGACGGGTTAGTAAGGGCAGCTACTCCAACATCATACCGCCACGCGAACATTACTTTAGGAACTTAGGAACTTTTGAATGTATATCAATCGACGATGATTTTTGTAAAGCTGAACTTTTTCCTTGACTGTACTTACATTTTTCCAAAAATTTGTGATAGTTAATAGGCAAACTTTCAAAGTTGAGATTGTCTCCTAAGGTCATTTTCGCGTGGCAGCTATGGGTCAACTTACCACCGTGAGTTAGGTTATATGAATTTATAAAAATATTATTTTCAAAACATCCCATTTAAGCGATACCAATATTCCAGACTTTTGAATTCTTAACACAATCCTCTATAGGCTAAGTAACATTTAAAATAAGGAGTACACAAAATAATGCAAACTAAAACTTCGACCATCTGAAAAGTATTTTTTATGTTATATTAAATTACATTATATAATATACAATTTAAGATTTTATCTCCATTCTATAAGTATTGCTACATAGGCGTCTACTTGAACTGGATGAGAAGATAAAATGTGTAATTAAACTATAAAATATTCTGATAAGATAGCTTAGCTTTTATCAACATTTAATAACAGCCATTACCACGCGCGAATAAGTGAGGTAGAAATTATAAAAAACAAGAATAATGTAGTTCTATTTCACTCATTCACGAGCGGCAATAACTTCTTAATTCTTCTGTCTATTAAATACATATAGAAGTTATTATTTGCAACAAGAACAGATGTTTTCAGTAGTTGCAAAATATATTATTTTAATATAATAAGCCCAACTAATTTACTTGACTAACAAGCAACTAGGGCTACCAAATGCATAGTAAAAATTATTCATTCATAAGTATTGCTTTTAAACATTTTTTTATACAAAGCACAGATTTGGCATTTTCATTAGGAGCTATAAATCTAATATCTCAATAAACTTACATAAATTTATCACAAAGTTTATCCGATTCCATAAATAACTACGATTTTAATTTTTTTTGGTGTAAAACCAGATAGCGCTATACAAAGGAGAAAAATCCACACAAAACAATTGCAAGAGACACCTTAGGTAAATAGGTACTCGTAGGTATGGCATAGGATACATTTATCCCGGACATTCGATATTTCCCAAGGGATATCAAAACAGTTCCACCCGGACGATCAGGGGCAATTCTGTCCGCTTTATGTTAGGTACTTCAGTAAGTAGAAAAGCAGAACAATTTTATTTGTGAGAGTCAGAATGGCGGGTGTACCTTCACAAATATATAAAATGATTATACTAAAAAAATGTACTCAAAATGTACTATTTAGTACCTACTTTAAAATAAATTGTACCGCTCCACAAATAATGTTTTTACAATGTCAAGGTACACCCGCCGTTCTGACAGTCAGGACGACACGGGTGTATGCCAATTCACCATGAACTGATAGACTATTGACTAAGTTTTGTGACGAAAATTAGCCATAATTGCGGCCGTCAATGTATAGCTAATTTTCGTCACAAAACTGACAAAGTTAAAGTTCCTTAATTTCAGTCCTTAATTGGGTACACTTTTTAGTGATAACGCCTTTTAACTGCATATTAAAGTACAAATTTAGTACATTTTTTTGGAGTAATAACATTAGTCAATAGTCTATCAGTTCATGGTGAATTGGCATACACCCGTCGTCCTGACTGTCAGAACGGCGGGTGTACCTTGACATTGTAAAAACATTATTTGTGGAGCGGTACAATTTATTTTAAAGTAGGTACTAAATAGTACATTTTGAGTACATTTTTTTAGTATAATCATTTTATATATTTGTGAAGGTACACCCGCCATTCTGACTCTCACATTTAATTTTTATTTCATGTGCAATTTTCGGTATAATTCCACTCTCGTTTTACAATATTATAATTAAATTATAAGTTTATTTGCGTGATTTGGTTAGTACAATAATATCATTACAGTCCTTAAAATATTGTCTATACGTTGACTATGCTCTAGTTACATATGGATATAACTAAATGTAAACAAACAAAAAATTGGTGAAATAATAGAAGTCAAAACTTTCGACAGTTACATAAAAAAGTCGGTTCATATTTACGGGGGTTATTGTAACTTAAATTATAGTTTCTCTTCGAGTTAAAATCATAGCGATGCCGTTATATAGCTTGTTAGAAAACGTTATAAAGCTATACTCTTTATAAAATACAATAACCAGGGTGAACTTACTCAATTAATTTTTATAGAGATTTTGAATCAAGAAGACTCGCCCGACCACTCTCTTGACGTTACACATAATGTATCGTTAAGTAGTAAAAGTCAAGTTAATCTTTGTGTATTAAAAAAAACTATATTTGCGTTGAGTGAATAATAATCTAACCTCAAATTTAACATTTAAGGGCTAAAGCAAGTATTAAATTATAACATAAAGCAATCGTAGACCAACGTCAGGCTGCGATTCCACCATTGTTTATTAAATAATAGTTGTTTTATTCTTAACAAGTAAACTTTCGGGGTAGATTTCTTTTTTCACACAAAAAATAACAAGTAAAGATGAACGGATTATTAGTAAATGAAATTATTTTATAGGTTATACAAGCTCATATTAACGCATTTGCTGTTGTCCGCCTATTCATCTGGTTCTAGCAGCTACCATAACGTTAACAATACGACGTGTACGGGTAAAGACAATATAGAATAGAGTACCTGTGGCCCTAGCAACATGTATTACGCTAACTAACACTTCTATTCGGTTTGTTTTTAAACCAATCGCGTCACTGGTAAGATTTGTTTCTATCTGTTTGTAACAAAACAGAATTTAACACGAGTTTTTTTGTGGCCGACGTGTTACATGACGTGACACGGCGTATCGGACCTCTCTGTTTATCCGTAAATCTTGTACGAATTTAATTTTAATTTCACTTTTGATCTCGTTCACGTTATTTTCATATTTAGTTGAGAAATGTTATTTGAAAAAAATCATACGTATTCCCTATTCATGCGTATTGGAATACTACCACGGAGTCGAAAATACCACATGACTGATATAAAAACGAAAATTGAAATAAGACATCATAGCTCATTTTGTCGATAATAAAGACAACAGTTATGTATGGTTTTTGCCTGTCATCAGTGTTTAAGTATAGCACTTCTTACGTGTCGACACGGAGATATTCCGTTCGATAAAAATAAAAAAGGCGGTTAAAGGGTTCAATTCATTTAACAACTTGTGATAGCAAATACGCCTCTCGGCTTAACGCGAGCGACGATGAACGATAATCTATTCTCGAACTTTTACTGCCAACGCAACCTTACCAATATCCATGCAGGTTTGAACCTGCTATGCTTTTTAAGTTGCATATGCCTTTTAACTTCGGAAAGTATTGTCCCAAACGCAGATAATTATCATTGTTAGATCAATTCAAAATCGACCACCACTTTACTTTACAACAGGAATGCTGACAGTGTTACAGATCAATCTAGACTACCATAGTTCGATCAATCTAAGGTGATCCCTGTGACAGCTGTAGGTATTTCGTAATTTCAACCTTTTAAACGCCTTACTATGCGAATTACACCTTATTGGTACGAAACAAAGTAATTTTTAATTTTGAACTTGTGACGGCTGTAGTCGTCGTGGCGTCATTGCCACGACTTTCAGTTGACGGCCAGAGCCGTCTGAGGCGTTCAAAGGGTTAAACACTTGCTAAAATGATAACAAAGTCGTATAAGAGGTGATTAATGGTCAATGATCGTAGATTTTACAGCACAATCGGTTCAATGACGTCACAATGACATACGACAGTGACTTAGGGTTGTCGAGGCGTATAATATGATTGACGTTTAAAATATTGTAATATCATGCTGTTGAAAATAACCAGTTGACCCTTAAATAAATAAATAATAAATTAACCCTTCATTTCATTATGCATATTGGGCTAACATAGAATATTTACTGTATTTTCGATTTGTTTGATGCACACCTCAGAAAAAGATACAAACAATACAGAACATGAAACTTAAAAGTAGAGGTAGATAGCAGGCGGTCCTGAAGACGACACTTGAATCGGGTTTTTTTGTGTAATTATTAATTAGTTACCCACTATATCTACATTATTAGTTAGTTCTAAATGGCTTTGATCTTATTTGATTCTTGGTTGAAACAATTTGATATTTGCCACTACTGTCAACCCTAGCATTTCACCAAAAATGCTGGAAAATCTACGATCACTGTTAATTTAAAAGTACTTGAAGTCTCGCCGCAAGGTTTGCATATCTATATAGTGTTTATGAAGAGTCAAAGGAACAAGTATAATACGTACTTGTTTGTAAGAGCTGTCACACGGATCATATCGATATTAGGTTTCCCTACTGTAAGCAAGAAAGAAATCTCAGCCAACATAATATCAAGATTGGAACTTATTTATGTGTTCGTTATAAATTTTCGTCATATAGGGTGTTTGACGCTAGAGTATCGTGACGTCGTAGCTCAGTGCGTTAATAAAAGCTATCATTGAGACACTTCACGAAAAGTAGGTTATTTGACTTGCCAGTCAACATGCCAGTTGTATCGTAGTTTTTTGCAATACAAATGTAACCGTTTAAGATGTTCCAAATCCGATTCCAAAGCGGTGTGTTTACCTGTGAAAATAAAATAAATATCATTGGAAAATCTAGTAAAAAAAACATCGTCTCACAAGCTAGTTTGTGCTAGAAAATAGAATATGCTGCCGTAATAAAACTGATTTGTTGGACAGTTTAGGGTCAATTCACACCAAGACGCGACGCGACGCGACGCTACGCGCACGTGCTAATCAAAATATACTTTATTTCCTACACGAAAATAATAGTAGATTGTTCAACAAGGGACTAAAATCAGCCATAAATGACACGAGATGTTTAGCCACGCGAGCGCGAGTGGCGGTTCGCGTGTCATTATGGTGGTTTAACCTCGCTGTGTCGCGTTACGCACTCTACTTGTCAGTTTGAATGCGAGGGAATAAAAACGGCGTTCTATAGAACATTGCAATATAATAATATGTAATATATAACAATATGTAACAAAAAAATTGGCAAATTTGTTTCGCGTTTGTTAGTTTTTTGTAATTTAGCCAACAGATAAAAACTTAAAAACTTATTGGACCATGTCTAATAAAATAAATTAACCTTCATATTTTTAAATAGATTAATATTCGTGATCACTATTCGTGTTTCACGATATTAAATCGTTTGAGAATTCTGTAAAAAAATAGTGAAAAACGAAACCCTTATAGGATCACTCGTGCGTCTGTCTGTCCGTCCGTCTGTCACAGCCAAGTTGCTCCGAAATTACTGGGCCGATTGAGTTTAAATTTGGTACACATATATAAATTGATGACCCAAACACAGATGTGAAAAGTAAATATATATTTTTTAAATAAGGGTTATTTACGGGGAGCAAATTAGGAAATTTAAAAGAATATATGCAAATCTTACTCTGTCACATATTAAAAGAAAGCGCTCGTTATGAGGACCTCGAAAATATTTTTTTTATAATTGTAAATAAATAGTTTTGATTTTATCATGAAAGAAGACGAAAGTTGACCATTCCCCTCATTTAATCTCCTCAGTGTCATTATGGCTTGTTTTAGTCCCTTGTTCAACAATCTATTATCATAATGTTATTGGGCCTGTGATTAAAACCGCATTAATTTTATCTATAACCGAAAAGGTTTAAAAAGGTAATGTAACCGTTTTAGTTTTTTGTAGTAAAGTCTATAAAGCTGTTTATGAATAAAATGCAATGCTTGTCTGTACGTACGAGCCGTTGGGCAGCACCGCCGCTGAGGTCTAGAGCGTGATGAAGATGCGCGCGCGGTGCAGCGCGACGGCGACGGCGAGCCACAGCAGCGCGGCGCCGGCGTGCGCGGCGAGCAGCTGCGCGTGCGTCGCGCCCGGCACGCGCACGTGCAGCGGGAAGTGCCGCTTCAGCAGCTCGCTGCCGATGTACAGGAACAGCGCGTTCTGGCCTGGACGAAACAACGGTGGACCTTCTATCACCGACACTCATTTCATACATTATTACTTCGCCGAATAGCATACATGGATTTTTTCATCTCTCCTGTTCGGAAAGTTTAATTTGAATGGGTGGATAGCCAGGTGGAAAATTGCGTTTTCATCTCTAGGGTGGAAAATATTTTTTTTTATAGTTACGTTGGCCACGGAGTCTAAGATAATTGAGCTACGTCATATTATTAAAATAAAAGATTTTCATATATCTAAACTCGGCTATACGTTAAACGATGTATTTATTACGGCCTATAGGTTCATATGAAAATCATTTTAAGACTGGTCTATTTTTTTCGCAATTGCAGAAAATCAACATTTAAAATTATTCCTCTATTCTGCTGCCCGCCATAATGTCGTGATAGCATAGCATGACACTTTTTCTTTCACGTTTCGGCATGGCCATCGAGAAAATACACTACTGCCAACATTAGAAAAGTTTAATCGAGTTGGTCACGACCAAGGAGCTTATTATACAACAAGGAGGTTGAACACCGAACATCCGTTCGAAACAAGAAATTTGACCTTTATTACGACACGAATATAATCCATCTCTTTCTTTAGTTAGGGTAAGAATAAGATGGAAGTCATGCTCTTTGGCCGTAACCAAGTCGATTTAACTTTTCTAATGTTGGCAGTATGTGTATTTTAACTTTTTTATGAATCTAGAAAAAAAAAGTTTTCAATAGATAAAGCGGGAAACGAGATTACATATATTTAGGTATACCGTGTCTTTTTTCCTCACAGTCGAAATGAAAAGTAGAGTGTCTAACTCGGGTGAAATTACACATTTCCCCTCGAACTATTGGCGCTCTCACTTCGTTCGAGCGCCAGAAATATCTCGGGTGAAATGGGTCACTTTCAACCTTTGGTTATCAATCTACTATTTAATTCTAATTTCTCAATAAAATATGAAACTGTTTAAAAGAGATCACCAAAAGCGGATTAACATTAAATTCTTGTATCATCACTTTTAAACTGCTAACTAGACATGGATTAGACAGAGTGATCCGATACGTGGCGTGAAGTCATGTAACACGTCGGCCATATAAACTCCATGTTAAATTCTGTTCTGCTAGAAAGAGATAGCAACAAATCTTTGTTGGCTTATATGTTGTTAATTTGTGTAGCTATGCAAAAAATGGTTTCCCTCAAATATTTGTTAGTTACATGAATCAGCTTTATTGAAACTGCGAAAACCGGCCATGAATATTCCCTATTGGACGCCGAAGTGCAGGACACACGTGCAGGAGTTAAACGTGAAAGTGTGTGTGTGTGTGTGTGTGTGTTTGTGTGTGTGTGTGTGTGCAATACTATCTTTATAGGAAGAATGTCGCCCGCGGTAGAACTGCTAGTGTTGAAAGAGTGTAACAGTGACTTTTTAATTTTAACAGCGTGTTCAAGCCACATCTGATATTTTGAAATTCTAGTATTTTATATAACTTACCAGCGTAGTAGAGCGGCCGTCCTCCCCACTTGGTCTTCAGATCCACGATGAAGTACAGCACGGCCTGGATCATGAACGCCATGGCGGCCGTCACCAGGCAGTAGGACACGGACCATAGGTTTTTGTTTATGGGGATGGGCCCCCCGTTGCGGGTGAAGGCGCACAGTGCGCCGCCTGTGGCGCCGAAGACTATGGACCAGAACACCCAGCGCATGATCCTAGCCCTGGAGAAAGAGATTTAGGTATAAGCAATAAGTCTAACAAAAAGCAGAGCTTTAAACATCAGACTGAATGATATTGTCATCTGTTCAGAGCGTTCTAAAACTAGTAAAAGGGCTTATAGAGGAAGGGGTCAGGTTGGCTTTAAATAAAATTTAATCAAAACATCACTTAAATTTTTCAAGAATCTAAAACTGCACTTTTTTTTATTACTTTATCATTCTGATTATGAAAAAGATCTTTAACGACATTCGATTTTTTAGTTTGTGAGCTCCTCAGGACACCTATATGTCCGTCCACCCCACCAAAAATTTATAATGTCTGTCCTATAAAAGTATGTTAATAACTATAGTTTACTGAAATAGGTAAGTGTAGTACCAGTACATTTTAATAATAAAACTGTTTAAATTCGACAAATGGTGCCAATATCAATTAATTAAAAATATTTTCAAAAATTGATTTTATTTCATACTAAAAATACGTGTCCAAAACTTACGTCAAGATTTTTAAGTGCAAGATTATACTTAAAACAGCATCTTGTGCTGAATGGAATAACTTTAAATTACTTCAATCTGTTATTTTCTCGGTAATCACTGTTAATACTAACGTTAATTAAGGACGACGCGCTGGCCTAGTTGGTAGTGACCCTGCTTACGAAGCTAGCGGTCCTAGGTTCAAATTTGTGTGATGAGCGCAAATATTTGTTCCTGAGTCATGGATGTTTTCCATGTATTTATGTATATATTTCACTATATAAGTATTTATATCGTTGTCTAGTACCCATAGTACAAGCCTAGAGCTTATTTTTTATGTTTTTATTTTTTTATGGCATAGGGAAGGCTGACGAGCACACAGGCCACCTGATGGTAAGTGGAAACTGTGACCCATAGACATTCACATTCACAAGACTGCAAGCCTAAGAATGCAAATGCGCTGCCAACCCTGAGGACTAAGTTGGAATGCCTCTATGCTAGTCATTACACCGGCTGTCTTATCCCCAAACCGGAACACAACAATGCGAACACTGCTGTTTGGCGGTAGGTTAATGGATAAGATGGTGGTAGCGATCCGGACGGACCCCGCACAAGGTCCTACCACCCGCAAAACGAGTTCTTACATATTTTTACGACATAACCCATGGTCCGGCAATACGTTGTCTCGAGAGTTACATTGCGAGCGTTACCAAATATTTGCTTATTATTTATGTATCAAGTCCCAAAACCAGTGTAAATATGGCAACACTAATGCTCGTCCTGTCAAACATAAAAATAAAAAGGTTTGTGAACAATTATCCGCCATCAGTTAAAATTGTGTGAATTTATATACTATTTTTTGTGTTTTTTATCTGGGTTACTCCTTGCTACATTCGTACTGTTGTGAATTAACCATTCATTTAGAGATATCACAATTTTAGAGCCGCAATATTTTTCTGTCGCGAGAGTTACCGAGTGTATGTATGTATGTAAACTCTTTATTGCACATAAACAATTACAAAACATTTTGCATCACTATAGATAATGTACATAGGCGAACTTATCCCATATGGGATCTCTTCCAGTTAACCTTGGAGTAGAATAAGCCAGGATAATGCAAGAGGATAGGCAAATTTACAAAATATCAGATAAAAGAAAAAAGAAAAACGGTACATACATCTGAAAAACAGACATTAAAAAGTAATAATATCTGCTTTAATAAAATAAATACATAGGTAATAAAATATACTAATATATACTACCACATATGTAAACAGCAATTAAAACCTACAACAGGGCAAAGGAACAACACTCACGAGTCACGACTACATTTAACCACAACTGAGTGTTACTAATGCTTTGAGCGTCATCACTTGTCACGTACCTACGTCATTGTGTCACTGTCTCGAGAGTTACGTTTACAATTTTTGGTGGCCTAATCTTAATAACCAAGTTTTTATTTTAAAATCCGTAATTATGTCATTTTAATTTAAAAAAAACCGAATAACTTAACAACAACGATGACTAGCTTATTACATTTTAGTCTAGGGTTGGTAACGCATTTGCAGTTTTGATATTGTTGTCTTAACATTGCAAAAACTATGGACCTCATAGCTTACTTCCAGTGGTATCTCTGCTTATTTGACACTAGCTGTTGCCTGGCGCTTCGTTCGCGCAGATAAATAAAACATTGCCTATGTTACTCAGGGATAATAAAGCATTCTTATGGTGAAAGAATTTTAGAAGTCAGTGCAGTAGTTTTGAGTTTATTTGTTACAAACTTACAAAATAACCATTATCTCTTATAATATTAATGTACTTACATTATATTTTCGTTGGTATATTTTTTCAAGAGTGCTCCTACCTGTGCAACTCACACTACAGTGTAAAAACAGATAGATTTCCCGTGTAGCACTGACCTGGCGTGGTTGTAGGCGAGCATGATGCGCGTGGCGTGCGCGCCGGCCTGCACGACCAGCAGGCCCGACAGGACCCCGAGCAGGCCCTCCGGGTCGTGCGGCAGGCTCGTGCGGTACACGGACCGGAAAACGCCGCGCTGGTACAGGTGGGACTCGCCGAACACAGATCTGGTACCAATACAATATAATAATAATCGACTGAAATTTTCTTGTACTTTTCAAAAACGCCAGTGAGTCACTTGTCCACACAATGTGGAACACAAAACTGGCAGCCTACGCGCTCATATGAAATGAACGAGTCAAGGATCACGGTGTAGTAGCAGTGATAGAGTGCGACGCACCTGTCGATGTACCCGGCGACGCCGCCGGTGCAGTTGCCGAGCCTGTGGCCGCGCGCCGACAGGTGCAGGCCGCCCGGGCCCGCGTACCCGCGCGGGCAGCCCGGCGCCACCACCCAGCGCGACACGCACACCTGACGGTACACATAAACAACGACTTTATCATTCGTCATCGTCATTTTGACGCGCTGGCCTAGTTGGTAGTGACCCTGCCTACGAAGCTAGCGGTCCTGGGCTCAAATCTCGGTAAGGACAGATATTTGTGTGATGACCGCAAATATTTGTTCCCGAGTCATACATGTTTTCTATGTATTTATCTATCTACACTCAGGAGCAAAAATAACGGGTCAGAGTGCGTTTTTCATACTAAAGAGGCTATTTCGAAGCCTTGGTTCCACGCCAGGGAATGCTTTTAGTGAAATCTGATGATGAATACCTCGAGCATCGATACAGGACTTCCAGAGTGCCTAGGATACCCAAATGAATAAATCTGCGGTTAACGCCGGAATTGTGCATGTTCAGAAAAACATCTAAAATGGCAATAAAATATAAGGAAATCCAAGTGCTGACCCAAACTCTCCCGCTGTGGTTTTAATTGATTGTGCGATCAGTTAGGTATCTTAAGAACTTTTGACCTTCTCTATTGAACCTCGCAGTATCCACCATTAAAACTCACTCAAAACAGCCCCTGGCGAGGAACCAAGGCTTCGAAATAGTCTCGTTTGTATGAAAAACGCACTCTGACCCGGTATTTTTGCTCCTGAGTGTATTATATTATAATATATTTATATATAAAAGAAGATGTCCTGACTGACTGAATCATCAACCCATAGCCCAAACCGCTTAAGATAAAAAAATGGAATTTTGAGGGGAGGTTGATTTTATAACGTAGGCATCGTTAAGATTTTTGATATATAACCCCTAAGGGGATGAAAAGGGGTTGACAAGTTTGTATGGGAAAAACATTTTTATGGTCCAATTTACTTGAAACTTAGTAAAAATAAAACAAGTATTTCAGTGATTACTAAAATTCATATTTTTTTAGGAAAAACTAAATCCCCAAAACTGAACTTTGGTCATCTTTCAAGTGAGAAATGTGAATGAAAAGGATCGTTTTCATAAACACTGTAAATACTGTTATTAACACCTGGCCTGCGTCTCTCAAAATGACAATTCTTAATGGCATAACAATTGACATTTCATTTTGGTGACACCTGCAAATTACTATACGAATCGAAAGGGTTTTGCCTCCTGAACAAGGCAAAATATTTATTTAGATTTATTTTTCTTGATTTACAAAATTACAAGTAAGTTAAAAAAAAAATCGAGTTTTACCAATACTATGCCTGAATAGATATAATACCATTGCCTTTTTCACGAGAAAAAAAGCTGTCATACTTCAAATTTGACAATGACACATTTTTTTTTAATACAGGTTGGACTTACGTAATATGTCCATTGTGTCGTAGAAATGAAGTTACGCCCTTTTAGAATAAGTACATCTCAATAAATTAATAATAAAAGAATTATTCATTCTAGAAAATTTAAATCTATTAGTGTCTTCCTCCTTCCAAACAGTATCTATAAAACGAATAAAAGTAAAGTCTTGAAAATACGAAATCTTGTCAATTGCACATACAAAATTAAACCTTATTACAACGATATTCTGCTTCTAAGGTGATAAAAATCTGCTCTGCTCTCCGAGCCTGTCTATGAACGGACCAGAGGGAGGCCAGAAATAAGCGAATTATCCTATATTGAATATTGAGCAGCTCACATCTAACACGCCGTCGACACGCTAAAAGGAAGAAGAAAGAACTGAGGCAAGTTCGATTTAGGGCCGTATTAATAACCTCATGTTGACTGTGAGGCCCATCACAAGATACGTCAAAGTAACACCAAACCACAGAACACTCTCGAGACGAGCATTAGAGTTGAGATCAGTTAATTAATACGGGCCTTAGATGCATTGTGACTGGGCCTGTATTATCGGTATGAACTGACCTGCACAGCTACCAGCAAGAGAGTAGCGAGCCACTGCTGCCAACCGGCCGAGATGTCGCGGAACAGAGAGCGGCCTGGGAAACAATATTAACAATAAATATTAAGAGAAAACCTCTTGGATATTAATTTATTGTAACAACTTCAAGCAAGATGATGATGAGTGGGACGCCGACGGACGGGATGCTGGGACGCCGCCGAGGCAGGCGGGCGGTCGAGTGGCTCTCCATTCATTCCGCCCACTTCAAGCAAGATACACTCACCGGCAAAAACCGTGCAACCAGTATAACTTCTTAAATCAAAGAGTAACTTCAAAGACCTTTGAAACGAATGTGTTGGCCATTTTGGACCTAGGTTAATTAGAAACAAAACACTACAAACTACATTTAAATTCATTTAATATTTTTTAAGTAACTCTCTGATTTAAGAAGTTATAGTTGTTAACAATTTTGTTGATAATTTTGTGAACAAAAGACGGGTGGGTGGGTATTTACGTCGGTGAGTGTACAGTCACGGATTTTAATTGTTATGCTATTGTGAAGTTATTTAAATTTGCAGTACTATGGCATCCACGAGCATTCACGAGATTACACGATTAATCACGAATACATGACACCGCGGGAACTACATAATATTAAAGATGACGGATAAATGGAGTGATTAGTTCGAATCACAAGGAGGTTATAGGTTAAACGTGATTAAAATATTGACAACTGGCATTACTAGAATTTTAAAAGTTTGACTATTTATTGCAACGATTAGTCTTTCGACTACACGCTGACTAATCAATTATTTTCAAGATGGCGGGGTTTGACGTGTTATTTATATTAAGATATTTGCAAAGATCTTTGATATACTACTAGATCGTGCACCGAAAAAAAATGTTTAGCTATTATGAGATCTGTCTTCATACACTTAGGGTAGCTATTTCCTTATAAGTGGTAGCTAGACAAAAGCCGGTCCTGGCGAGAGGGCTCCCGCCGGGAGTGTGTCCTTGTCTGACGTCTTGCTAGCTCGATTAATCATTGGGTTTGATAGAAATGGTAGAAATTTTTATATTTTTCTTTTTTATGATTTACCAAAATGAATGATTCATAAACTTTGAAACGTATTTAAATATTATACAGTTCCTATAATTAATAATCAATTCGTTGTATTTTAATAATAATTCATTAATACTGAGTAAGAGTAGTACTCAAATGTTTGGGCCTGGTAATACTAAATATAAGATGGCGGTTTGCTCATTGAGTTATTTGAACTTGTTTTGTTGAGTTTTGTGGATAAGTTCTAGAATATGGTGAATTCTTGTTGTGTGACAGGGTGCAACAATGAATCATGTCCTCGTAGCCGCTTTTCTTTCAACGGGTAAGTAAATCAAATCATTTAATGTAAAAAAATACACAAAAACAACAATCGTATTCTTTAGGATAACCATGAATTTTGTTGATCTAAGCTTTTTTACAATCTCGTTGTAGTACCTAGTTGGTTACTAAGTTCTGTTACTAAGGTTGATGCAAATAAAACTAACTTATGTTTATTTTTTAATTTCAATATGTATAAAAATTAAAAGCTTAATTAATATACATTTTGAAAAACAATTAATCATTTTTCTTAGTTTCCGCAATTCCCGATACGATCTTTTAACATTCACAGCCGGCATCGATGAAATTACGCATGACTTTTCTGTAAATTTCATTTTTTGAAATCGCTTAAAATTAAGTCTTTGTTTACCAAAGAACTTTTTTTGTATAATATTATAAAAAATCCTATCTCTGTATATGTTTAGAGACCAAAATTATATTTCTCAACATGACTTAATTCCCACTTATGAAGCAAAAGATTTGGTGTGTTTTCGTATTTCTGCAAAATCATGTGAAATCTTAAAGTCGATTTAATGAGTCATCAAGATTGACCGGTGTCCAAACGGATCTTTAGTTGCTTTGAATACATTCGTATCAGAATTTAAACCTAGAAGTCTGTTCAATATGTCACGCAAATTTGAACTCTCTACAGGAACTCTTACAAAAGTTGGGGCCGTTATCAGTATCATCGTCGTGCGTGATTTTAACTATGATATTATCGTCCGAAATGGGAATACTTCAAGCTCGTACATCAAATAATTGCAATAGTTCAGTATACATTATTTTTATTATTATTCTATATAAATCAAAGTTTTGATTAATATACAGGTTTATGCAAAACTGCTTTAATAATTTTTTTTAATTGTAATTAATCTCAGTAACAGAACTTAGTAACCGACTAGGTAGGTAGAGTCTGGCAAACGAAAGCTGCCCACCAAAAAAGGGCGGCAATTCAAAAATCAGCAGCTGGATAAGCTGGATTAGGCGATACTAAACGAAGTTGATATTATTTTATTTGTCAGAAATGTTAAATGATTGTATCTATCTTTCAACTATATATATTTACAATAAATTAGGTAGGTTAAGGTAGATAGCGTAGTTAGTTAGCATCAATATATCAGGATACTTACACAATCGTTTTTACAAGCAATTTATCCCGTGTTCTGTTTGGTCATGGTCACCTCATTAGAAAGGGACACACTACTAACGGAAGCCCTCTCGCTCGGACCGGTTTTTGCGCCGTAGTACACAGTCTAGTAGTATGAAAGGTCTTTGGATATTTGCAACAGTTATCACATTGTCATGGATGTTTTTAATTTTTTAATTTTTAATTTTTTAATCTGTTATTACCAATAGTAGACGTTGTTTAAACGTTGTCGTAGCAACCCTATTAAACGACAAAAATGATTGTGTTCAGTAGAATAGCTGATTGGGTGTTGTAATCACCAATAGTAGCTGTTGTTTAAATGTATAACCATAGCAACTAGACATGCAATTTGACTTTGGGTGAAGTCACTCTGTGGTCTGATTGGTAGTCATGGGGTTAGCCAATCGTTAATGTTGCATGTCATTTTGTTCTTCTATCATACGAAGACGTGCGAATTTCCTTATCTCGATATACGAGTAAAACCGACTGAACCCGATTTGTATTACACGGCTAAAATACGAACAGTGGCAAGTGGCATATCAATTAACGTCCGTGACTGTACTATCGAAGCAAATGGTCTTTAATACGTTCACTGTCCCCATCATAGACATTAATATACTAGCGTAATAGACAGTGAATGTGCAAGCGAGAGCTCAGTCTCTTACGGCATGAATACAAGTGCGAACGAGATAGAGAAAGTAAAAACCGTTAAGACCATTTTGAGAGCTCGTAGTCACATAGGGTCACACTGGCGACAGTGTAATTCAGTATTAGTGTCATTCGTCGAAGATTCATTTTAAATTGAATAAAATGACAGACATTACGACGTTACGGACCTAACCTAAAATAACTATGATCCCAGTTGGTCGAAATAAATGTTTTTGAATTTAATTGAATTGAATTAAAACATGTCTGTTTTGGTGCCGCGGGAAATAGGAGACTGTTCGGCTATTACCCTAGTATATTAATGTCTATGGTCCCCATACAAAACAATCGGCCAATGTCACAGTTCCATTTGTGCATTTAGTATAGGGATGTGACCCCATTGTGAAGTACGGACTCCTGAAAAAAAGGTTCATGACTCCACATTGGGGTCACCCGGACAGGGAACGTTAAGACGCAGTACCTGGCGTGATGTTCTGGCTGGTCCTCATGAACGCGCACTCGAGGGCTCCGCAGATCAGGTACATCGCAGCGAGGCGCTGCAGCACGCCCGGGAGTCGAACGTCGGTCCAGGCTACGTCCACCGAGCCCAGCACTACGCCCGCTAAGGACATTAGCAGCGCGCGGCGAGCCACCTGGGGAAGTTAAACACGCCTTAACACCGTGACAGTTTCTCATACGTTGTAAAGTCCATTAGAGTTCAGTAACAGACATTAATTAGTGTTTCTTACTCTAGTGTTGCCTGAACTACATGATAGAAAAAAAACTGCTTTAAAAAATAAATATCCATTGATTTACGTTCTGTGAAAAGAGTATCGGGAATCGATGATTTGTTTATGGTTCCAAATTCTTTTTTTTGCTGGTTTTGCACAACTCTTTTCCATTTTGGCGCGGAGTTCTGTCTGTCCTTTAGTTAAAGTACAGTGCTTTTTTTTGTTGGATCATCTCTACACGTGCACGTGCTTATGAGTGGTACAATGCGTTCAAAAGCGGTCGAGACACGATGGAAGTTTTGCCTCGCTCTGTTAGGCCATCATCATCGTCAACAGAAGTTAAAATCGCAAAAATGAAGGAAATAGTGACTGAAAATCCTAATTGAAGTTTGAAAGAGATAACCGCCGAACGTTATGTATCTGAGACAGCACATTTGACGAAAAAGGCCAGATTTGTGAGAAGAAAATTCTTGGATTTTGCACCACGGTAATGCGCCTTCGCACAAAACTAAACAAATACCATCGAGCAACACCTTATTCAACAGATATGGCTCCAGCCGACTTCTTTCTTTTCATAAACTCAAATTACCACTTCGTGGCACCCATTTTCATTCTGTAGAAGACATAAAAAAGTATTCGCGGCGAGAACTGAACGCAATTCCGGAAAGAGCGTTTAAAAAATATTTCGATGATTGGTTTATTCCGTGGTGTAGGTTTATCATTTCTGAAGGAGCATACATTGAAGGCGATAAAATAAATTTGGAAGAATAAGTAACCTAGTAACCTTTTCCCGGTACTTTCTTCACAGAGTAGTATTATATGAATGATATCATGATAGATATCGGTGACCCGTGGGCATATGGTACCTGTTGTAGAGCCGTGAGCCTGGGCAGCGCGGTGCGCAGGCGCGCGTGCAGCGAGAGCACCAGCGCCTGGCCCATGGCGAACGCGAACCAGGGGAACACCACGTCCGCCACCGTCAGCCCGTTCCAGCTGGAGTGGGCGAACACCGCGTACCCGCCGCCGCCCGCGTTCACGAAGATCTAAACAAAATGAGCACAATCTCACGAATTGACCTAGTCCCAAAATAAGCTCTAGGCTTGTAAAGTCGAATTGAAAATATGTGAACACTTTAGTACCTTCTCACTTTAATCTCTGTGACAATTTCCGTACGGCAGTTTAAACATGACATTTAATAGACAAGGTACTAAAGTGTACACATGTATGAACTCGGCTGTGCTATGGGTGGGTACTGGACAACGATAAAGTTCCTTATATAAAGAAACTAGCTTCTGCCAGCGACATCGTCCTCGTAGAATTCGTATTTTTGTTATCCTGCGGGAAATGTATCCGGGCCGCTACCGCTATGACATACTTGATTGTATAGTTGGTTCAAAATAAGTTGCCGTGTCTCCACTTGAACGTTAACGGCATAATAAACTAAAGCATCATAAAACAATTGAATTTTGAACCGAGGTGTTTCGGCGTTATCTTGTTTTGTACTACGCTACATAAACCACCATATCTTGATACTTTTTAATTTTTATGTATACTTACATTTATTTGAGATTGTTTGTTATCCAAGTTATGTTATATTATAACAAAACAAAATATAATAAACAAATAAATATTAACATTTTATTCTGAATCGGAAGCAGTCTCCGTTTCGGACGGACGAAACATTTCGATTATGCTAAACTGAGAACCTCGAAGTTTAAAAAATAACTGACTAATATTTAAATTTTCAAATATTATCGGTCTAAAGATAATGAAATGGAAAGTATCACGATTTTTTGAGGTACCACCCATTGCAAGTGTTCACAAAAAAGTTAAACGTGTGCACATAATCCTATTGTTGTTGCTAATGACGGTCTCAACTGGAGTCACGCCAGCTTATTTTCAACCAACTATGCCTATTTTTTGTGACCGTACAATAAGCCTTACTCTTTCAAAATTTAAGCAGTGATGCTGATAATTAATATTTTAAAAAAATCCAAGCATATACCCTGCATATACCCTGCCATTATAACAGCGGCGCGTCAAGAGAAAGATATTACGTCAAAATTAATCTTCGCCTTTCTGCGATAGGGTTCTACAGTCGCTTAAGAGGTTTGTGAAGGGTCGCTAAAATGGCGTAGCTGTCAAAAAAATCCATACGAATTTATCTCCGGGCGAAAACGGTTCTCATTACCTAAATCAAGTCAGATTTTTGAATATGTTGTAGTTATTATAAAGACCTAGGCCTGATTTTAAATTTGTTTTGTTCTAAGAAATATTTTCTTGGAAAGGAAATACTTACCTACCTACTTAAAGTAATGAGTACTTACCTACCTACTTAAAGTAATGAGGATTATTTTTAAATTATAATAGTAATAATATACTTGCCGTAGAAATGTATAAAGTATTTACCATCATGGGTCTGGTTCGGGGGTGGAATTGTTATTTCTGCCTTCGGATTGAACCCTACCTTAAGTAATTAGTAATTACACCTACTCACTGTTAAGCATTATTTTCTCTGTAAGCGAATTATGTAATTCTTTTGAGAAAAATAAATATTGTAACCGTAAAACGTACAGACATAGTTTTTCATGATATCTACAACATATAAAAAATCGTAAAAATTGGACGAGTTTAAGGGGAGACAAACGTTTTCGCATTTTCTATGGAGATTATTAGCTTCACAATTCTCTAAGTTGTTGATAGTAGCGTGTCGTACCATGAGCGCGATCGCGAGCCCGCGGAAGATGTCGAGCGAGCGCAGCCGCGAGCGCGTCGGGGAGCGCGGCACGCTCGCCTCCGCCGTCAGCACGCGCGTCTCGGAGCCCAGCTCGTTGTCCTCTCTAGACAAACAACCCACAATCATACCGACATACATGCGAAACAGCTGGGACTGCAGACCAAATGATCAACGTTCCCATATGTGATAAATAGACCCCGCTATCAAACGGGCAGTTCGGTAGCTATCTAACATTAAAACTTTGCCTGACAACTCAGCCAATAAACTGAGCAATTTTCACAAAAATAAATTTGGAGTTTTCATACATGGCTACAACGTCGACAGTTGGATAGTTTGTATTGCACATCACTAGGTCCCGGAATTTTGGGGACGGCTTTTGACAAGTTGCAGGGAGAAAACACCGCTGTTTATCGATGTTATCGACAAATTTATATTTTTATTTTATATTAAATAAAACCTCGAATTTTCCGATGATACGTACTCTTTTCAGCGGTCGATGATGGAAAAAGTTCGAAGCATCGGAAAGTAATAAAATAATATTTTAAGTTTTATTAGATCAAAGGGTAGTCAAACAAGCCAGCTAACGTTATGTGGTCTCAGAGCGATCTTTTCTCAAGTTATTAAATATACGGGTTTTCGTAATTATACTGACTTCAATCAAGCCAACCGAACTAAACTTTCCAATATTTAGAACTTTTTTCATCAAGAGTACGTATCATCAGAAAATTCGAGGTTTTATCTAATAAAGACATATATAAATCAAAAAAACTATCGATTTTTCGATAACATCGATAAACAGCGTTATTCCCACCCTACGACTTGTCAAAAGCCGCCACCTAATTTCCGGGCCCTCCACATCACTAATGCTAGGTAGCCACCAAACTGCCCGCCTGATAACAGCAAACTGCCCGCTTGATAACAGGGTCTGGTAATAAAGGAAGCTTCTCCATCTTGTATTGCGCCATCCTAATTACACACACATGTGCCCACATGTAAGTACACCGGAAAGATGGAAAATATACAAACATCTGCATTTCAACTTAGACATAGTCGTTTCGAAAAATGATCGTGTGCAGTGCATGCATGCGTGCACAGCATGCATTAATGCAAGCAAATATTTAGACTTTTTTTTGAAATAAAATTAACTTGGACATTTTTGTTGGGTATGTAAGTAAGTAAGTAAGTAAAAGATTTATTTATGCAAAAAATGTGGTACATCAGTTGGTAAGTAATTACAGAGTTCTACACATTTCGCCAGTACATGGCATGCAAAAAATTAAAGGCAATAAATTTGAATAAATTAATAATTTCATGAATTATTTACAGTATGTAAATATCTTAATTATAATACTCATTTGTCTACATTAATACTACTTAAATAAGTTAAACCATGTCACATTACGATTTATAAACATAGTAGTCGAAATATTCGTTTACAGAGTAAAAACACTCCTGGGTAAGCCATTTTTTTAGTACATTTTTAAATTTGGTCGGTGGTAGGTCTTTTATTTCGTTGTGCAATCTATTGTAAATACTCACTGCCATACAGTTAGTATTTTTACTAAATAATGTTGTTAAATATGTTATCATCGTATGGTTTTGCAGCCTGATTTTTCTTTCTTGAGACTACGCCGAGCGTCCACTGGTGCTCTTATTACTATTATTGTGTTATCTAATATAGTAAAGTATTGTCTTGAGATCGTAGGATGCTTCCTTGTTGTACAAATAAGAACACAATGTATAGTATGTATATGACAAAGTTTAATAACCGCTTTTCTTTAGTTACCATAGTGCAGGCGATTCGGTGTGCTGACTGATTTAGACTGGCAGTGTTGGGTCTCGCTGTTTAATTACCTTGACTAACAGGCTAACTGCCTTTACACTTGTCTTTTTTTAGAGTATTTTCACTCAGCACAATGAATTTAACCAAGTCTAAAGCGGGCTTAAGTTATGTCATATAACCTATAAATTGTGAGTTCATTCGTACAACAACAATCCATCCTTCAATTTCATCTCAATAATAGTAAACAGGGCGCCACTGGGCGCTTGACGTACTCTTAAGGTCCAGCCACACCTGATGGGTGCGCGTAGACGTGACGTGCGCGTGCGCTTTCCACTATACAACGCAGTGGAAAGCGCACGCGCACGTCACGTCTACGCGCACGCATCCGGTGTGGCTGGGCCTTTAACCTAAATGTATGGCTAACACCGAAAAGTAGCGAACCCGGGAAACAATGTAATGTACATTAAGCCTTAGTTATGAACGCCATGGTGTGCTGTCGGATGCTCATAGTGCTCATGCCTCCCTACCCTGCGGGCCTGAGTTGGAATTCGGTGCTGAACCGCCCGATGGGACGAGCGCTTAGCTTGGGACCCTCCCCGGATTTACTGTGCAAATACACAAATCAATACAGTACCTACTGCTTCTTGACTATCTTTTTTTGTTTAACTGTAACTACGTTAGTAGTTACAGTTAAACAAAAAAAGTCAAACGTGTTGAATAACATTAGGTACCGGACCTCTGAATATACGGGGCAAAATAAAAGATGGCCTATGTCGATAAACTTAATTATAGATGCTTTTCCCATGTATGCTAGTGATCACCATTGTTTGTAAGTGTTTATTTTTGTTGTCCTTACACAGGAATTGATGTTTTTTAGCCACCTGAAATGAATTCATCAGACGAGACGCAGAAGTTTAACGCCCGAAAATTTGAAACAAAACTGATCGTTTATTTTAACAATAGTAAATGGGACAGTAATTTTGAAATACACAAATGAGAAGTGAGTGAAGGTTCAAAAATCTTTTAAAAATAAATAATAACCAGTATTATGTTGCTATTTTGTTTCTTTTGCATAGTTTCAATACAATTTT
Source organism: Acleris sparsana (assembly GCA_923062465.1). NCBI lineage: Eukaryota > Metazoa > Arthropoda > Insecta > Lepidoptera > Tortricidae > Acleris > Acleris sparsana. The sequence goes on along the minus strand of OV281305.1, from coordinate 6,029,608 downwards.
ATTTTAACAAACAAAACTTGCAGCAATCACTAGGCTATGGGAAAAGCATAGATAACTGAGCTTATCGATATAGGCGATCCCTAGCTGTCATTTCATTTTGTCCCGTATAATCCGAGAACTAAACCTACATGGAAACTCGCAACAATATACGGCATATTATTTATTAAGCTTAGAGTCAGTTCCAGCGAGTTAATCGTATGTAGACCCAAGTTTGCGAAACAACTATGTTATGATGTAGTTAATACAAAAAAAAATGAGTGAGTTCGTTAGTTGGAACTTAGAGCGAGACAAAACAACACAAATATTAATAAGTATTATAAATAGTGACTTTACCCTAAGACACAGAAGACGTGCCTATTCTTATCACTATTGATTGGTCTGTATATGTTAATGTTTATTAATTATTCTTCTGACAATCTTTTTAGGTGGCAGTTTTTTGCAGTCATTAGCTGGTTATCGAGACCAATCTAACAAGCCCCAACTCATTCTGGCCACTTCTGATTCCATAATCAGATAAGATCATAGACGCCATAATATTAATTTGTCCTCAGGTTTATTCTAGACTTCCGATCATTCCAATCACAGGAACTTGCAAGGTAAATTGCACGATTGCTAAAGTAAAAACATGTGAAGTTATCCAATATCAGCATGTAAAATATATCTTACCTGGCAAAGTATCTAGCATACAGCCTTCCAGCGATGATCCTCTTGCCTATCCCCTTCACGATGTACCATAGAGTGGCCATAGACAGCAGGATGACGACGGCGGTCAAGATCGGCAGAGATGCCGCGTCGGGCTCGGCCGTCATCCGGGGCACGCACGTGCCTTTGGTGACCTCGGACAGGTTGAGCGAGTATTGGCCGAACTCGCCAAATTCGTATGTGCCTAAAAATACATTTTTTTATTTAAATATTGTTAAAAACTAAAACCCAATTATGACGCACATTTATAATTTTCATGTAGTCTCAAGTTGCTGACAAATAATATATGATACTCCATTTATTAATTACTTATATCTAATCATAATGTGGCCCAACCCACGATTATACTAACTCTGCCGATTTTGGGACCCACTGGAAACATATTCATCGTAATTTTTTCACCCAATTTTTTTTTTAAATTCTAATCAGTCCCAATAATTCAGTTAGAGTGAAACTAACAATCGTTGATTGCATACAAGCATTACATACATATGTGTGCGTACATTTTGGCTTCATGAAATTAGGTAAAAAGTAGAAAGATAAAAATGGTATGTGATTACTCCTAGCACTGCACACCAAAGAAATCAAAAGTGCATTACTGGCATTACAGAAAAACATTCCCTACAATGAGATTCAAATTCCGAAAGGTATTGAAAAAGGCATACAAACATTTTGTTAAAAGCGTGCAATGCCTTTAATATACAAATACTCTCTGGGCGATCCATCCAATTCACTGTGGAACAGTTACGGAATTCCAATATAATATATTTGATGAGTCATGTGATCATGTCATTATTCTTGCATTCATGTTACACTCAATTTACTTTAGAATGTAGTAATTTTCCTTGAAACCACTGTTTCCATAACTTTATATTGTTACTATATTTTATGCTATTTTATTGTTTGTTAAGTACAGTATTCCCAACTTCTTAATAGCTTTTGGTCGGCTATCGTTATCACACCTGCATCGCAAAAATGGTAGCACTGTACTGTATTCAACATGTGATCTAGGTTTTTAATAATTATACGCTAGCGGTGCCGTTTGGAACCCAATGTCATGGTTAGAATTTATGCTCTTTGTTTGATGCATTAATTAACTCAAAATAAACTTAAATAATCAAACAATACAGCCAATAATGGGTTAACAAATACCCTATGACTTCAAGACCCAACACTCCTTATGTCGTATCTAATTTCAGGAAAGGCATACCCATCCCTTTGTTCTAGATTTGGCAATGAACATGCGCAAAGACTAATTTTCAAAAAACAAACAACCATCATCCAGGTGCATTGCTAAAAACTACTTTAGTAAACTTGTTATTGAATACTCAAAAAATTACCAAAGTGTACCTACATTTTTTTTTTGTAATTTGTATCCTATATGGTAAACAAATCCATAACAACATATTAAATGTATCTAAAAACCTTGTTGACCAGTTAACATGAGCCATATTGTAAACAAATACATAATGTGAACTGTTTATACATGCATGAGTCATGTGACCAGAGTAATCAGGTTTCTAGATAACAGCACACATAATTAGATTATCTGTACTATGCTATTCCTGGTATAGTAATCCAATATTGCGTTGAATGTGACTTTAGTAAGTACTAAGGTAATATAGAAATTGCATCTGGGTCCTTATTGAAATCCGAGGGCCCTCCCAAGATGCACTACACTACGTCACTGGTAGATGACGTGATTCGAAAAGTTTTGTGATCTACCAGTGACACGATTGTTTTAAAACAAAACTAACAAAAACGCTAGTAAGCGCAGTGCATCTTGGTAGGGCCCTCTGTTTATTCATATTCTTTTAGTATTAAATGGACTTAACATTCTTATTTCATACATTTAGTATAGAATGTGGGGCAATGACGATATTGCCACCAACATGCAAGGGGCTGAACACATCACATGATATCGTCGTTTGGCGTTCAATACCGCGAATGTTATATTGAGTCACAATTTGACATTCACGGTACTGAACACCGAATGACGATATGCCTAATTCTTTTTGAGTATCATTTTGTATTTTTTACTTATTTTTTTTATTAAAACATAAACATAAGCAGGCTTATAAAGTTTATAAATCACCAGTTTGTGAATTATAATGTCACTATACAATAAATTATTAAAGGTTAATATTACAGACAAGTGACACCAAGACTCGTCTTGTTATATAAATATCTTTTCCAACTTCGACATTTCATAACATACTTTTACACTGACAATGGCTGGCAAGTTATACATTAAACTTTCTATTAAGATACAATTCTAAGTATACTGTTTTATATAACATTTTTATTGTCATCAAAGGTTTTTAGATTTATGATGAGAGATATAACTCTCAGGACTGTTCAACCAATGAATACAGAGATAAACCAACTACTATCACTTGTTTATGAAACAAAGGACTAAACTTTTATTTATTTATTATTAGGCATATAGTTGCAATAACCGCAAGAGTAAACAGAATGCATCCTTGCGACACATCCCGCCCTGCTTGTGTAAAACGTATAACCACGGCAAAGAACAATAGCAGCTGCCCCCTCTACGTTTATCAAGAAAGGTACTTACCATTGCAAATTTGTCCGACTCCATTTTCTACCGCATAGCGCACGGGGCTCAAAGTTTTCAGCACGACACTCCCTGAAGTCGGTAACTCCTTCGTCGGGAGTAATTTGCAACCTTCGCATTCTTCGTACTGACTCCAAAAGATTACACTTTCCTTCGTTATTATTTCCAAACATGCCTGGTCATATTTCAACGTTGTGCCGTTGCAGCTCCTTATAAAGGAGCCCACGTTCTCAAATTTGCCCAGCGACATTGTGTATTTCAACAAAGCATCGGATCCACGATATGTATTTGCAAAAAACAAACCGAGGTTTCGTTGGTAGAGAAATAAATACGACGAACTGTCAAACAAAACTGTGTCATTGAACGAATGAAATGAATCACCCAGTAAAGAAAGAAAGAGAGAACGGATTACCAGTGTCCATAGTGCATTGTTGACCCTACCCGTCTCCTTTAATTTTATATTCTAACTTATTCCGACTTAACATTCATATGATGTATTATCCTTACGAGTTTCTATAATTTCACAGCAATGTATCAAATAGCTTTAAAGTTTTGGTTTACTATTTGGAATGAAAAATGTTCAACAGCAATATCGAAACGCAGATAACCTTCATACGTCATTGACATGTCAACACGACGTTCGTTATCACTGATAGGACAGCAGTTTCGGCCGCGGCGCTCTGAGACCAACTGTGTACTTTCTCTCATAACCATGGAACCGAAAATTAGCCTGAAAGAGGAACCGGCGTTCCAAAAACTACGGGATTTCTATGCTCTTAATTCAGAGAAAATTAATATTCAACAACTATTCCAACAGGACCCGCAGCGGTTTCAAAAATTCAGGTAAGTTAGTGTTTATTTTATAACGCTGCAATTAGTTTGGTTTGTAGTTAGTTTTGGTTTGTATGTGAGTAGGCCAGGTATGACTTAAAATTATTCGTTTTTTGATAGCGTATATAGTTATATGCTATACATATCTAGTAATGTTCATATTATGGCCTATATATGGGTGTTGTTATACAACTTTGGAAGTTATTTGAACTTTGAAGGTCGTAGCTATCAAATCAATGACAAGCTTTTTTATACCTTTAAAATTGACCTTCATTGTCCTCAGTGAAATGCAGAATTTGCTAAACGAAATATGGTGCAATGTACTTTGTACCTATCAACCTTGTGTAGAAATATTTTCTAATTCTTGTTAAACATAAACAAATATATAAACACCATTACACTATACAAATGTTAAAAATCATGAAGTATTAAGGAATACTTAAGAAATCTTGTGGCATCCATTCTTCTGCAAAATTAAAATATTGACCAACAATGTACATTGTCTGTTAAGATGAAAGAAATCTTTCAGTATTTATTTATTCAGCTACAATCATTTTGTAGTTTTTTTTTGTGTTCCTACTGTACTGAACACATAATTTGTTTTGAAATGTTATGCTGCTGTCTACCTATAAGTTTCCCTTATTTTTTACATTGTCTGCTTTTAGTGCTTTCGTGACTAAGGTACTGGACTGTTGATAAAACATTACCCTAAGCTCCTTCTGGTTCAGTCATTTAAAAATGGTGTCCCCTTGTATCACTGACACAGATTTCATACTGCCCTCCTACCAAAGAAGGCGGCTAACTGCATAGTAATAGTATAAGCATTTTAAATACAATGCGGTTACCTATTGAGACTAGACTGCTTTGACTACTATATTCCCGCCTTCTCTGGTAGGACGGCAGCATAGAATGAATTAGTATAATTTAGACTTTACATAAAGAAGAATTCGTCCCGATAATAATTTGCAAAATTTCACAATTGGAAAAATAAGAAATAGGACCTCATCGCTGACATCCTATAATGTCCCACTGCTGGGCAAAGGCCTCCCTCCCTTGTTTCCACGTAGCCCTATCTTAGGGAATCCCCCACCATTTCCGATTGGAGACATCAAATCATCTATGATATAAAAAAAAATACATGACCCTTTTACCTATTGTCTCCCACTATTCCCAGCCTTCGCCTGCCCACGCCCAGCGATGGGGAGATCCTGCTGGACTACTCCAAGAACCGCGTGGACGGCGCCGTCCTGGCGCTGCTACTCAACCTGGCGCGCACTAGGGGCGTCGAGAAGGCCAGGGACGCCATGTTTGCTGGTAAGGAATCTTCAAAGTATATCAAGCGATCATGACATCAAAGGTTTAAGTAACGCTACTGATATCATAAAAAGCTTTTTTTGATACAGGTGCTCTTTTAAATATTATGCTTAAAGAGTTTGTCTCCTATGGCAAAAAAATGATGCAATCGGCCAGAAATATTTCGCCCAAACGGAATAGCAAGTGTTGACTGTTGGTATTTCAGATGTCATGACGATGGTGATTCATCTACGCACTTGTTTCAGGCGAGAAGATCAACTTTACTGAGGACAGAGCAGTGCTCCATGTGGCTCTCCGCAACCGCAAGAACCGCCCCATCTTGGTCGATGGGGCTGACGTCACTCCCGACGTGAACGCCGTGCTGGCACACATGAAGGAATTCTCGGAACAAGTCATCGGCGGGCAGTGGAAGGGGTGAGTTCTTGTAATTGACCTATTAGTGCGTATAAATTACATTTAAATGCGTGACTAGGATCTGGGTCGTATTTCGATCAGACCTTCAAATAGCGCTATTTTACGATAACGTTATAATTATATAAATAAAAATAAAAAAATAAAAATTCATTTATTAAAAGTTAAGAGTAACAAATGGAACAGATTATCCGTTGGTCCCACACTAGGCTATGCCTGTCACGTGGTAACCGGATTCGGATTAAAATTTTAAAAGAGAGTACAGTTTACTGTCTACATACTGAAAAAGGAAACTTAAAGGCTAACATAAACTAATCAAATAATTTTAATTTTAAGGCCGACTATGGCACAACAATAATTATTCTAAATTACTAAAATATTTGAGGTATGAGTTTAGTGTGTGTTATGTATATCGCTATTCACACGGTATAACGTTATTATTATAACCTTATAAACCTCGGAATCATAACGGTACTTATTCATCATAACGTTATGATCTTCATATCGATATAATTACGTTATCCAACACCTCTATTATTGCCTTATTACTGCACTTAACTTTACTGGTTTGTAAAATACTGCGATTGCCTTCATTCCTTCCTGCATCTAATATGCATCATAAACAAGCTGTCAGCGCCCTATTCATAACGTTATTCTGGTTTTGTTATGATTTTGATTTATGAGACATGTTGTGAGGGGTCGTCACGAAAACAAAACAATATCGTTGTATTTAGATGCAATTTAAAACATTAACGAAATATAACGTTATGATAACGATATTTTTCATTACGTTATGAACGACGCAATTTTAAACCCTGCACTTATCTGCCGCAAAAATTGGTCGAAGCAGCTTACCGGCTTGTGGCGTTCAAAGGTTTTTAATATTGTTTAAATAAGGTTCAAGGTTATGTACATTTTCAGGTACACCGGCAAGCCGATTACCGATGTGGTGAACATCGGCATCGGTGGCTCGGACCTGGGCCCGCTCATGGTGACAGAGGCGCTGAAGCCCTACGCTAACCATCTTAAGGTAAGTTTTACAGCAACAGTGAAATGATTAGATTGTTGTTTATGATTAACTTTGGCACAAAAGTTTAAAAATAATTTTTTTTAATACAGTTGCGAAAAAATGTGTATCTGTGTATATGTGTATGTCGGGTATCTGTGTATCTCTGCTCTTCCCCCGGACTTTTGAAGTGAGCTTAACGTGTGCACACACTCTGTCCGAAATTACCTAAAAATCAAATACTAGGAAAGCATAAACATTAGAAGTACCTACTCTACCACAGGATCATACTTAAACTCGTACTCAAATTTCAACGAAACGAAACATATAGATTTTCATAAAGAATTTGTTTTAATACTTCGGCGGCGTAATTAAAATGTATAACTACAGTTTTGTAGTACTAAGAGTCACTCAGTAAAACCGCAGACAGACGGTCAGACGGACATGGCTAAACTACAACTCCCTTGTTGACTACGTAACACTAAAAATGTGTGCGTCTCGGGACGCCCGACAAAACTGATAACTTAAACAGTTGAACTAACTATTTTTTTTTTTTAACTGACTGCAAACTTACGCACACTAATGCAAAGTGACACACTCTAACAAACCTAAAAAGTGGTACACTGTTGAAAGAAGTAATATGAAACGTCTCTTTTTACCCAAGGGGCCTTGTAACAGGTGCGAAGAGTACTATGCTGGCGCCGTAACGCGTTACGTAACGAAGTGGTTTACTCTCCCATAAGAAGTTATCACTTCAGAAAGTGCCTTGCCGAAACTTTATAAGAGCTCATCACTTTATGCTACGGTCGCACAGGCCGCATCACGAACTAAAGTCGTATTCGACGAGTTTGTTTTATCATGAATGAAGTTAGATCGTTAAGCGGGTGTCCCCTCGTTCCACCGACACTCATTTCATAGAACGTATCATTTCAACGAATTTCACTTTTTGAAACCTATTTTCTGCTGAACCCCTAATGTTTTCAGAACATCTTAAATATTCATGAAATGAAATAGCTTTATTCCGCAAAACAGGTACCATAGAATAAATACAAAAAATATTAAAAATACAATATATATAATGGCACAATTTAAACTAAACTAGAGGAAATAAATCACAGGTCACCGGGATCCCGCGATGACAGGCTTATGGTAGCCCCTCCAATGCTCGTGAAGCGGGCTCGCGTCCCACTCCCTTACCACCGAAAGCAGAGTGTAGGAGGAGGTGTAGATAGATATATGGATGGATGGATGGATGGATGGTTAGATGGTGTGAATTACGTAGGTTAGGTTGGGTGAGACTTGTGAGTATCACAAAGTTTTAATTCCTGCGCCTCGACTAAACATGCTACCCTTCTAAATAAAAAGGACACATGCGCAATTTGATAGTCAAAGTAAATTTAACCGTCCATCTTAAGAAATAAAGTCACTAATGCATGCGCGGTTCTATGAGACATACGCCCTTTTTTCTAAGGAGGACAGGTACTTTGTAACATTTTTTTTAATATTTTCTTCTGTCATTTGAGGTGTTTAACAAATAAAGACAAAGATAGCCGCTATTAATATAAGTCCCGGTTTGTCAGGTGCACTTCGTGTCCAACATCGACGGCACCCACCTGGCCGAGGTGCTGAAGCGCCTCGACCCGGAGTCGGCGCTGTTCATCGTGGCCTCCAAGACGTTCACCACGCAGGAGACCATCACCAACGCCACCTCGGCCAAGAACTGGTTCCTCGATGCTGCTAAAGATGTGAGTTGCTGATGGGCTCTGAAAATTAAATCGCGTTGCGCTGTGAATTGTAAAGGCTCTCCTATACTCAGATTATTCTTAGATGATGAGTATGACAGCTCATTGAAACACATATTACTCTTATTTCTTTAACTTTACATATATACTACATCGGTACCAACCTAGCGACGCCGATGAGGGATTTGAATAATTAGTCGCCTATTCTTTAACACATCGCTTGTGAGTAGTAAGTGATTGAAATTACGAAATACGGCTGTCATAATCATCATCTCAGAATTAACTGAGTATAGTTAAAAAATACATTTTCTCAACACGGCTCGGAAAACTTTTCTGGTCAGATTTGGTCAGGCGGTGATAAAAAAACGGTCTTTTTCATACTAATTATGTAAATAATTAATTATTTCCTCCCAGTTCTTGACAAAAGCACTATATCTGCATCGGCAGGGTGCAATTTATGGATTCGTCCAATACAGGTCCTTAAGGTTCTATATGACTCGTCCATAAATCACTTATTTTCTACTCTTGGCAACAATGTACTATAATTGACTTTCGATGCTACACTTATTAACCAGGATTCCAGAATTATGTCAGATTATCTTTATCTTTAAACAAAGACAAACTACGAAAGTTGTATTGCCCCCTATTAGAACTTTCACAGGATAACTTATTATTTTATGCAGCCATCAGCAGTAGCGAAGCACTTTGTAGCGCTGTCGACCAACGGCGAAAAAGTGACCGCCTTCGGGATCGACCCCAAGAACATGTTCGGCTTCTGGGACTGGGTTGGTGGCAGGTAAGCATGTTAAAAGAAAGAAATAATTAAATCAAATACGTCTTGATTTATACGGCTGGTGCAAACCAGGTAATAACAAGGTAACAAACGGAACACAAAATAACCGACTACTGACGGCCTGCCAGACGAGACTCACCTACTAATTTGTGTTTTTAAGCAGCAAATGTGGTCTTTCCGACTAGGTACTAACGTATATACATATTAATGAACTCGACTGTACATACATGAATGTTCTGATTTGACTCTGGTGTAGGTACTCGCTGTGGTCCGCCATCGGCCTGTCCATCGCGCTGCACGTGGGCTACGACAACTTCGAGAAGCTGCTGGAGGGGGCCAGCTTCATGGACGAGCACTTCACCACCGCGCCCTTGGAGCAGAACGTGAGTTGCAGAACTGAGCCCTTTTCCACTTCATACCACAGCATAAAAAGTTAATTTTGAAAATTTTGTCTTTTGATGGTACCAGGCGTGGGTGAATTTCTTCTTTCATACAAAACTTGTTCTGAAAATTACGAACACAATAAAGAAAAACAGCTACATCGGTCGAGCCGTTCCCAAGTCATGATCAATATATATTTATAGTTTCCCCCTTGTCAGTGTGTCCGCGGTTTAACTCGGTGATACTCGGTACTACAAAGCTGTAATTTGTCATAATTAAATATTTAAATTACGCTGACAAAATTGTGCAATAAAACCTGGATTATGAAGTTTTTTTCGTTTACATACGTACCATACATCACATGTATTCAAAAGCCATTTTAATTTACATTTTAACATCAAGTGAGTTATCATTGGATAGCTCTTAAAAATAATTCTGTACGTTCTTATCAATTTTTAGATTTGGAGGACCTTTTAGGAAAAATTCAACTAGAAAAGTGTAATTTTCGTTAGAATTGCGTGTGTGTGTGTAAAAATGCACGTTATGTCGATCGATGTTTAGTAACACGGCGTTGGTCCCCAGGCCCCCGTGATCCTGGCGATGCTGGGCGTGTGGTACAGCAACTTCCACGGCGCGGAGACGCACGCGCTGCTGCCCTACGACCAGTACCTGCACAGGTAGCCCAACAAGTCTGCTTAGCACTTTATTGAGGAATTAAACATTATTTTTACACGACTGCCCAAAAAAAGGAGCGTAATGTTTTCAGAGTTAATTTATGTATGTTACGATTCTTTATTCCACCATTACTTCTAAAGGGCTGAGCATGTTTAAATGTGTGTGGTATCGTTAGAATCCTTTCACCATCCCGGGTGACATAGGATACCTAAACTGTTAAAATTGAAATAACAACAATGGCAAAATGTAAATTATTTACATACATACATACCGTCACGCCTTCATCCCAGAGCGGGGTAGGCAGAGCTACAGAATTACCAACAACTCTAACAACTTGTTGTTAATTCTATAACCACATTTGGCACAGACAGGCTAAGATGTTTACCAGTGTGTATTAGTGACAGGTTGCAAGCCCATCGCCTAACAATACTACAAGCCTTTAATCCCTTAGTCGTCTCTTACGACTTCCATAGGAAGGTATGGAGTGGCATTATTCTAAGCCGGCAACCACACGGCACAAGAAAAAAAAAATGTTAACAAAAAGAAAGTCTTCTGATTATTGGTATTAATTTTTATTTAATGTGACCATCTCAAATATATACGAATATAGTAGCATTAATAAACGGGTATAATGATAATATTAAAAAATGCAGTCGGTTTTTTAAAGCTGGCTTTTCATATAGTTATCGTTAGTTGTGGATATATTATGTTAGAAATATTTTGAACTCGACCGTCATTATTGTCATTTGTTGACAATAATGACAATAATGACGGTCAATAAGAGCTATCAAAACGATAACAATACGAAAATTTGGCGAAAGTATTAAGGTAGAATCTCAGCCCGACGAGATGAGGCTTAATTTGACGTCCCTATTGTATTGCATAATGTAATGATAATCATGGCCAAAGTTGAGGGAAAGATATTCAAGAGAGGAATTGGTGAGCCAGTATGCGGAGCTGACTGCCAACCTTCGCTAGTCCGAGAGGCACCATAAGAAGAAGATTGTATTGCAAAGAGATGAAGGAACAAGCCACCAAACACGATCTAGTTTGGTTTTACCGACCTTATTTGTTCCAGATTCGCGGCGTACTTCCAGCAAGGCGACATGGAGAGCAACGGCAAGTACGTGACGCGCGCGGGCGAGCCGGCCGGCTACAGCACGGGGCCCATCGTGTGGGGCGAGCCCGGCACCAACGGCCAGCACGCCTTCTACCAGCTCATCCACCAGGGCACCAGGTCAGAACTTCCCGAACCACCTTGCTATCAAGTGGCGAGTGTCAAATTTTCGGTATTAATTTCTTTATGATCGGTAACCCTTTGAGCGCTTAAGTTGGCTCTTGTCGTCGCAGTTTTTTTTACCCTTTAAATGACTTACGTCAAATACAATATGTGTCACTCACACGCCAAACATGTTTGCTATGTTGTGCAAATTACAACTTGATTCGCATGAAACAAAGTCTTTTTACCCGACTGCGGCAAAGCCCAAAAGGAAGGTTAAGTGTTTGACTTGTATATGTGTCCGACTCAATGTCCGTCCGTAACTACTAAACGGTTAAACCGATTTAAATAAATTATACTTATATATATTAACATTATTAAAATGTGAAATTGACGAAATAAAAAATGAATACATGATAAGTGTCATTACTTTGACGATAGTATCCAAACAGCAGTTGGTTTTTTTAAAGGTTGCTTCTCGTTAGACTTGTATAATCTTGAACTTGTGTCGGCTGTGGCCGACGGTGGCGACAGTTGAACGACTTTCAGCTGTCTGCCTGAGTCAATAGGTGTCAACGTAAGGCAGAATTTAGACTTCATTCTTCAGTCAACTCTAATTGTGAACGTAAAGCACGAAAATTAAATAAGACCGGTTTGTATTTACAAACCGAGGGTTCCGTATTTAAGACAATATGCTTGGTAGTTTAGTTTAGTTTAGTTTATTTATTTATCAATGTAATGTTACAATATAGATTGCATTGCATGTCAAAAAATACGAAATTACATTGATATCGTCAACAAAACAATACAAAATGATAAAATAATATTAAAATAATACAATAATATAATAACACTCAAATAATGAAAAACAACAATGATAAACAAGTAATAAATGGTCAGTTTCCGATGTCAATACACAAAACTAATAAAGGTCAAATATCAATAATAATTTTACAATTTAAGTTGCATATATTCGTCGACAGAGTATAATGGATTATCCAATATCCAAGGTTTCTCAGCTGATGTTTGAATGCTTCGTCAGAACCGGTCCGATTTCATTGCTCTTGACTATAGTAAGCTACAAATTAACCTTAAACTTTGGTACGCAGGTTGATCCCGTGCGACTTCATCGCGCCTGCGCAGACGCACAACCCGATCTCGGGCGGCGCGCACCACAAGATCCTGCTCGCCAACTTCCTGGCGCAGACCGAGGCGCTCATGAAGGGCAAGAGCGCCGCTGAGGTGAGGCCCCGCCTATTTCACCATCCTGACAATAGGGAATACCCAAAAAATACCTTTTTTTTCCGAATTTTATTTTTCCCGAATGGTACAGTACCGGCAAATAAAATACATCATACGATTACCTACAAATGTGACTCACCAAAATTTACAACCAATCAAGAACGAGTTGACCAATTGTATTGCTATTATTCGATCTGATTATATAAGGTTCGAAATGGTATAATAATGGAGTAATGTTTGTATACAGTACAGATGTTACAGTTTGTGTACAGAGAGAGTGGAGTAGTATTTAAAAAAAACATTGCTGACGTGTTCATATAAATATCGTAAATTCAATATGGTTTTTGAAGTGATAACTTCTTATGGGAGGGTAAATCTCTTCGTTACGTAACGCGTTACGGCGCCAGTCTGTCTGGCTTCCCTTTCTATCACGCATACGGCAGCGGTAGGCAGTCTCCTCCTCGCTCACTCTAACCGTATTTCGGACAGACGCTTCCCCCTCTCTACTCAGTGTTTAGTGAGCGATAGACATAATACTGTTGACTTAAACTTAAACAATTTGAATATTAAATAGTTCAACTTAGATAGGGCATCCCGAGACGCACACGTGTTTTTTTTAATACTCAACTTTTTTAAACTAAGTACGATATGTACAAACGATATGTCACGAGGAAGAAACCTGCAGAAGAAAACTTGTTTCACAACACTGGAGCAAAATTCGATTTGCTGCGAGCGTTAGACAAAGTAACTTTTTAATGAAAAAAATAATGCCGAGATCAGTGCTGGGTCAATATAAATAAAATAAAATGTGGTTTAGTTTTTAACATGTTTTATTTTTTCCCATTAGGTAATTCTAAGTTGTTTGTGCAACACGTGTCTTTTCTTTGAATCCTTCGCTACACTCTTTATAGATTCCTTCGCTTACTCGAGATAGGAATTCAAAATCAACACTCGCATTATAAACTAAAGTCGCCGTCAATAGAACTTGTAAACGATGTAAACAAATTAGTGCTGTTTGACACATAACCTCAAATATTCACCGAGCGTGTTTTTACTAAAAATAACGTATAATTAATAGTTATTTCATCTTAAACTTAATATGAAAGAAGTGATCTAGTGTATAAATCATTGCCAGGACCTCAATTGATCTTTAAAAGTACGTGATTATCGAGTAATCATGGTGAATTGGTTCGTTTGGTTTTGTTTATATCTTTTGCAAGTTCTATTGACGGCGACCTTAACTTTGCTTTCTTGTTGTCCAATTAACTATTAAGTTCTTCTATACCAGTTTCTTAATAGACACACGAGTGACAAATATACTGTCAGTTGCGAGTGCAAGTGAGATAGCGATATCTAGCTGGACTCTAGAAGTACTGTACAAACGTATAGAAGAAGACAAAAGTGAGAACGTATGTGTTATTTTCAGGCGAAGGCGGAACTTGAGAAATCCGGCATGGCGCCCGAAGCCGTGGCCAAGATCCTCCCACACAAGGTGTTCAAGGGGAACCGGCCCACCAACTCCATCGTGGTGCGCAAGCTCACACCCTTCGTCCTCGGCGCGCTGATCGGTAAGATATTATAAAGCTTTATGAAGTGTTAATTGACTTGTTTGTTCTTGCCCCATTATGTGATAAGTAGGGTTGTTTTTCGAGAGTATATACACCCTGTTCAGATTTACTTGTCTTAAGTAGTAAACAACTTTCTAACCTGAAAATTCCACTTTTTGTATGAAACAACTATTTTAAATAAACCAATCACGGACAATATAGAGCGACAAAAAAGAGAGGATTTACATAGTGGAACTAAAAAAATAATAATTGTTGCCATGTACAAGCATTTTGCGTCAAAAATGTGAGTTACGTAGAAAGTGGCGCCCTCATTTAATTTCTACTCTTTTTTGTCGCACTGTACGTTGCCCAAGTTATGACCAAAATGTTTTCTCATGTTACTTTATTTACGATAAAATAAAGTTGTTTACCTTATAAGACAAGTAAGGGTCTGAACAGGGTACATAATGCAGTTATGCGCTCCACGATGAACCTACGCGAAAGTTAATTTTCAGGTGTCACAGGTAGACGGTAAGCGGCGCGGAGGGAAGTGCGCGGGACCATAGCAACAGCATTATTACCGCCATATTTGATTATGTTACGTTACGGGAACTTACGTGGTGCGGTTTATACGTCTGTTTTCTTTGGGACGCTCTGCAGTAGTCTGCAACCTAAAAAGCTAGATGGATTTTAATATATGGGTGTCATTAAAATCGTCTTGTTGGTGACATAGGCTATATTTCGATAAAAGTTAGTTATAGCCCGACCACAAATATAAAATATTTCTAATGACAGCGCCACTAATACTTTTTTATCTGTGTTTCGGCAATAGAAATGACAGTTCATTTAATTTTAGCAATATAGCGAGGTTTTTTTATTTTTGTGGTCAGGCTGCAATCGTTTCTTAAATTTAGTCCTTATGAGTCCTTATATAGGTACACTTTTTTTTTAAAACCACCTGTATAATTCTGCCCTTCTAACCCAAAATACGATATCTCAAAGTCAATGGCCAAGGCAGATACAAACCTCTCCTGTTAGTAATAAGGTCGCACTTGCTACAGCTTTTTTTTTAGAGATACCGCCATTAGTCTTAGCGGGGCAGAACTAATTCTGGATTATGCACGGGTGTGACAAAAAACTCTCAAAAACCGAAGCGAAGCAAGCGCGGATGGCGGAGGAATGTTTTTTTTATATCTTAATTGTATATCTTTTTATTAAATAAATAAAATACATATGACAATAATGTGGCTCTTTTTTCCCAGCTATGTACGAGCATAAAATCTTCACCCAGGGCGTGATCTGGGACATCAACTCCTTCGACCAGTGGGGCGTGGAGCTCGGCAAGCAGCTCGCCAAGGCCATCGAGCCGGAGCTGCAGAACAAGAAGCCCGTGTCCTCGCACGACGGCTCCACCAACGGACTCATCAACTTCTTGAAGGAGAACTTCGCTTAGAAGTTCACGGGCGAAGTTTTATGTGCAGTTAAAGATGGAAAAGTTGTCGCGAATGTTCGCAATTTGCGTGCAAGAGGTCGGTGAGTGAACCTTTATACAAAACCATTATGACTGGCAACTTTGCAACTTTGAAAGATGTCATCTAATTTTGGCGGGAATAAGTTTAGAAAAAAATCCTAACACCCAAAAGCGTTCACACAGCTAGCTACGTCTTTCACGCATTTGTAACAGGTGGTTGCTTGAAAAGATGATAAATGAAGCCAGAATTCTTTATTGACCCAGGTTTTTTAAGAACAGAATAGACGCCGTCTAATGGTTCCTGGGCTATCATAGTCAAATTGCAATCTCAAGCTTAGGGACTAAGCTTCCATCAACGTTGTATGTTCGCCTGTTGTTTTTTTAATGTATGTATGGACATCTAGCTATCTTTTGGTTTTTAATTTAATTTATAAAAACGTAATTAGAGCCAATTTTTAGAATAGAAGGCTTTGAATTTTAGCATTTTCAGTAACCGAAAGTAAACTTGGTTGATATACTGCACATAAAAATTCGTAATAATTTATGGTAACTGTCACAATATGAATATCAAGTAGTTTACCGACTGACAGTTGAGTATAAAAGTCATCGGGTTAGTCTATAGTACGAGACGACCATTGTGAAGTCTGTAGTTGTCTACGCGACGTTTTCTCATAGGTGTAATTTTGCTATTGCAATATTTGTATCACACGTACTTACTGCCGAAACATGCTTTTTAATTTAAAATCAAATATTTTTGAAATAAACGTTTATTTTTGATGTTACTATTTATTTTCAATTGTATTTTGTTAAAAGTTTTTTTAATATATCACTTTATTGAAGTATTAAGTAGATGCTTGATTATGTATGGTAAGCCATTTTGAATGTCTCATGTCTCTAGCAGATCTAAAATATATTATATGCTAAGTTATAGTGTTGTTTAGATGAATGTTGGTAATGTTTATATAAATAAATAAATTAAAATTAATCTTGTTTTAGTTCACCTCCTGGTTCAGTGATGTTAGGTAGCTCTTAATCACTTGACGAGAAGAGCTACTATTCCTTGATCTATATATCATTACGACGTACTAGCAACATGGGCTCAAACGAGTATCAGAACGTAACGCAATAGGAACCTTACTTCATTTGCGAATTAAGATTATTTTTATGGGTGCGATTCAATCAGCACAAAAATATTTTGTATAATTTCATTCAACTAACCACGAAACCATGTGAACGCTGCTGAGACCATGGAAGACCTTAGTGCAATGTTCGCTGATCTCAGTAGAGCTTCCGACCGAGTGGGCTTGAGAATGAACATGGACAAGACGAAAGTCATGTCCAATGTCCATGTCGCGCCAACTCCCGTGATAGTCGGAGGCTCTGCGCTCGAAGTTGTTGACGACTATATTTACCTGGGACCAACGCTCCGGTGAGGTAGGTCCAACTTTGAGAAAGAGGTCACTCGTCGAATCCGACTCAGCTGGGCAGCTTCGCAGCATTTCGTCCAAATTACTGCAGTGTTTGAAGTCAAAAGTCTATGACCAGTGTGTGTTGCCACTGTTGACTTACGGATCTGAGACGTGGGCGCTAACAATGGGCCTCATAAGGAAGCTCAAAGTCATTCAGAGGGCTATGGAGAGACATGGGATGGATGGAGATGATCTGGGTTTCTCTGTGTGATAGAATCAGAAATGATGATATCCGCAGTAGAACTAAGGTTACCGACATAGCCCGAAGAATAGCTAAACTGAAGTGGTAGTGGGCGGGGCACATTGCTGGTGACTGATGGCCGATGGGGTCAGAAGGTTCTGGAGTGGCGTCCGCGGACCGGAAGATGAGCTGTAGATAGGCCTCCAACAAGATGGAGTGACGACTGACTCATCAGGCATACGATTGAATAACATAACACTCATTTAGTATAACCATCATATTCTTGTTATTATGAATTTTTAGGCAGTTTCTTCTAACTAGGTTAGGTTAGGTTAGAACTGTGACCACATTCATAGTGATTCACGACTATTATATAGTTGGTTTATTATAGAGATCTAAATTATGCAATTTGCGTTTTGTAAAATGAATAATCGACCATTTTGTTGTTATGCTAATCATTACATTACACACCCCATCTTTATATAATGTGATTGATGAGAGCAGTCAAATAAAATAAATATTAGTTAAGTAATGTTATTTATTAATAAAATACAAATTAAATGCAAATCAGAAAGAGAATCAGCCCTCGAATAAAGTAAGATTTTGGAATAAGGTAGGGAAAAAAAATAGCTTAGAAAAAAAGGTTCATCATAGTAAGGATCAATTTTAGTAAGGATCAATTTAAATTTTACACTATACAGCGCTACATTTTTCATTTTTTTTAAGCGTTAACATAACAGTTTCCAATCCACGACGGCGCAGTCCACCTTCAACATTGAATCAGTCGTGCAGTCAATTTAATTCGCGCGCAGTCGAAGATTGAAAACGTGTGTGTATCATGAGCATGTGCTAACTGGGCACGAATACTAAAGTGATGTGGCAAAATATTTTTATTTTAAATTAAGAACTAAACACATGATTATTTTCTATTTTTAAATTCCATAGTAAACGATCATTTTTTTTCCCACTTAATTTTAATAGGGATAAATACGTGGACTCGTATTACCTCAAATATTATTAACTGTAGCATATAACTGGCACTGACAGAAGTTGTCTTGTTTTGTTTGAAATGACCAATAACCCTAGAGGAAGAAGAAGACATCCATATACTTTTATTATCTTAAGAGGCTGTATATCAGACATGACATCGAACCTCTTTATAGTAGTACAGGACTTTTAATAAGCACATGTTTAAATTTAAATTGACATCTTATTTATCGATATCAAATCCCTAGCCGAACCCCGGGTTAAGTTAGCACACGTTTGATCATGACAATAGGACAACACAGTTTCATTAAAATCTACGACTACATAAGAAAACGAAAACCCGCCTTGATAAATGCAATAAAAAACTTCTCATAAAATGGTTGGTAGGTCAGTCCTACACGCAGGAGCAAAAATAACGGGTCAGATTGCGTTTTTTATACTAAAGAGGCTATTTCGAAGCCTTGGTTCCTCGCCAGGGAATGCTTTTAGTGAAATCTGATGAGGAATACCTCGAGCATCGATACAGGACTTCCAGAGTGCCTAGGATGCCCAACTGAATGAATCGCGCGAACTTGTCGGACTATAAGCTCTAAATGCCATTGTTATTACAGTCAATCTTCTACTTTATTTTTTTATAAGCTATTTAAAAGAAAGTCTTACAATAATCCATAATTACTCATAGTCAGGTTCCAATAATTCTTAACCTATACTATTAAATTTATTTCGGCTTCCTCCCTCGTCCCCCTGTCTTAGCTTTCTTGTTGGCGTTGTTTTTCTTGTCTTCCTCGGCCTTTCTTTTAGGGTTAGGTGTTGTTGATACCTTAAAAAATGTACAATAATTTATCAGACTTCTTCAATTACTTTGATAATCGTCATTTTAGTTTTTACCCGGCTGCGTCAGGAGGGCTATGTTTTTGGAGGGTACGTAATGTGTGTATGTATGTGTGTCTATTCTTTGGCACGCTGCAGCCTAACAGTATAAGGTGTCGTTAGATTCGTCTGGGTGTAACATGGTCTATAATGTTTTAATCAAAGTAGAGACAGGGGGTTATTTTTATCAAAAAATGCAGTCGGGTTTTTCAACTCTTGCTTTTATATTTGTAGTTGTAACTTCAATAATCTATTTATTTTAAGATCTCTCAACTACCAGCAATTTTTTTTTGGAAAATAATTTTCTTTGTAAATTTCTAGCCTCCAACATTGACACTGGCAGAATTATCCTAATGGATAGTAGCCATATAGCAAAGAATGGAACTTGATACATAAATAAATACATATCAGGAGACAATGTCACATCAGTAGGAAATGTGCATGGATTTATCGCATTTCTCAACAAACTGAAGATACCGTAAAAGAGATGACAAAAAGTGAAATAAAAATTAAAATCGTCCAAGAAATACGCATGGTACGAGCATTTTTAACTGCAAATTAGACGATCCGATATGCACTGTGACGTCATGTAAAAGGTCGGCCATATAAACTTTACGAGACAACGATATAAATACTTATATGGAGAAATCATACCTTGAAGAATCCGTCAAGCCTGCCCTGCGTGGTGGTGGAGCGCGCCTTCATGAGTTTCTTCGCGCCGTTCCTCACTCGGTCTTCGTTAAACTGTTTGTCGCCGCACAGGAACTTGACCAGACCTTCCTCGTCTGGGTCTGTCCATTTCACCTGGCAAACAAAATCATATATATATATAAAGATTAGTGACTGAAGTTTGCGAAGTGACGAAACCTTTCATACCGCAACTATACCTTGTGGATATAACTTATTTTTTACGTAGTTACGTAAACCCAGAGGGTGAATAATTAATTTAATACTCAAATTAAAGTCCGCGCCGAGCTTACGATACGGCGGATGTACGGTGGGCCCTCATTACTTCTTATAAGCTAAGGTATTTACTTGAAATAGAATACTTAGTGTTTTTTGTCTATGACAGCTTAATAAAAATTTACCACTTTTTTACATTGATTATACCATTTATAACAAATAAGTACTGTTGCTGTCAAGTAAATACTTTAGCTTATTAGAAAACGCAATTATAGCGATTATTTAAAGGCTTTTCACATAGCATACTGTGTGTGTGTATTTTCTCCTAAGCTATTTCTCAATCCACCCTAGTCTAAAGAGATTGCTGTGACCGCCTGTTGTACATCGCCTCTAACTTTAAGAAGTTTTTTAAATTACAAACTACAAATCTGTTTGTAGCAAACGTGTTTTTCCAATTTTTAGCATAACCTAACCTGACCTTCTTTGTAAAGTACCAACCTAACACTAACTAACATTCTAAAAGCACCAACCTCAATATCCTTAGCATCTTTGACCTCCGGCGTCACAAACAGCCTTCTCGCCTGCTCAAAGTCCCAGTTCTCCGGTGGAGGGTACTTCTTCGTGTCTATGTTCTTCAGGATCTCGTCCAGCGACCGGTGCTGACGGATCAGCTCGATGGCGCGCTTGGGGCCCACGCCGCGGATCGAGCCGCAGTAGTCGCAGCCGAGGAGAATGCATAGGTCGATGAACTATGAAAAAAAAAGGTTTGAAAAGTCAACTGCTTTTCTAGAATGAACAACTCTGCCCTGATACTGGCTGAAGAGTTGTAATGAAATTATCATGTTTTTTTTTTCCAATATGACATTTTAGAACTACGCAGAGCATCCATTGGCGCCCTCATTAATATTATTGACCAGAATACACAAACTTAATGGATAAAGGTGGACATTTAGTCAGAATATGTGACGTTGCCTACATTGTTTTTGTGTAATGGCTCTTAAGGAGCGGTACCTCTTTTTGTTTTAACTCCAGCCCTTCCAGCACGCGCTCCAGGTGTATCTCCTGGACGGGCATCTTCCTCGCCTCGGAGAACGTCAGGTGGCGTAGCAGCACGTTGGATCCGAAGGTCAAGGCGTCCATGTCTTCCGTGGCCGTGGCGAAAACTTTACCAGCTTTTACCTGACACAAATGGATATTTTAGAATAAAACAGGGGGTAGGACGGTACTTGAGTTTTAAGCAGATGATGTTGTGGTATAAATTGTTTGACAAACCCTTGTAATTCTTGTGCCAGGTATTTGGGATTTAAGTGTATGAGTTTTATTTAATAAATCAACGAATACTGTAACCTTGGTACCATAACATTTTCCAACCTGTCCTTTCAAAGTTTCCCCATGTTTAAGAATAAGAAAGACCCCTACCAGTTCTGCACACTGCGCCTCAGCCTCACAAGGAGCCTCCACAACAGGGATACCCATCAGCTTGAGCAGCTCCCGGGCCTCCTCCCCATGCTGCTTGGTCACCTTCACCAGGCGGCGGTTGAACTTCTCTATGGAGGCCGTGTCACCTGGAGGTTGCAAACGTATTTCTTAGTTGATTGCTGAGAATATCATATAAGGAATGAGAAGTGATGATGCTTCAATGGGCAGGACATGTTGCCAGGATGAGCTGAAAAAGATCAGTTAATGAAGCAACAAACTGGAAAATAGTCTTTATCATCATTATCACCCACAAGACGTCCACTGCTGGACAAAGGCCTTCCCCAAGGTTTTCAACAACAATTGGTCCACTGCTACTGTTTAAGGCTATATATACATATGATATAATTAACACAAACAAATAATTGACAAGATAGTTCAATAGTTTCTGTAGATAAATTAAAAAGGTGTGACATTTTACAGGGTAACTATATTTTGCCTCAATTTCACCATTTGCTGTGCCCTAGTTACTGGTATGTATGAGAGCCCTGATAGAGCCAATTTTCGTAAAAAAATATTTTTTATGGTTTTACTTCTGAAAAGTATCAGTTACCAGCTTCAGTAGCTTTCTGAAGCTCCTTCTCTGCCTCCTCTCGCCGCTCTGCCCTTTTATTGAGCTGGTGGGACTTCAGGTCTGGAGGTTTCCCGTCAAACACGTACACCGGCTTTATACCATTCTCCACCAGTCTGATAGTACGGTAGAAAGTACCCATCAGATGAGAAGTTGTTTCACCATCCACGGATGTCAACTGAGCCCCTATAAATGGAAAAATATGGTTAATTTGTTGTAATAAGAAAATATATACGACTATATCTATTTACATGTCTACATTTAAATCTATACAATTACATAATCTTGCTAAGTGTGTTAAAGGCGCTATGTGTTCTTATCTACATATAAGGAGCATTTTAAATCATATAAAGTTTAATCAAAATTTGAAATCCTTTTTATGAATACAAACACATAGTGATTTTGGCGAGCACAGTGATGATAAGTTGAGTGTCAAATGATATGTTTGCATCAACTTTGAGCTGCTTGTGCATTACAAATAAATAACAAAACATTTATTCACTGTGATTGCAACTCTGTGATACAATATATAATATCACCTGTAATGTAATGTTGTTTGATTCACTCAAATAAATATTGTTAAAGTAACAAATAGTACAGTACTCCCAGCTTCTTAAGAGTGTTCGGCTGGCTATTGCTATCACACTTGCACTTGCAACAGACAGTATAATTTTATCACTTGTCTTTCATAGATAAACCAAGTTTACCGATAGCTATTAAGAAACTGGTAGCACTTTACCACTTAATCACATATCAACATAATTGATACACAATTAAGTATAATTTTATATACAATATAATAAGAAAACTGGAACTGCTTTATAACTCATTTTAGCTATGAAGACTTGGATTAAATATACTTAGTTAACTCTCATCACAAGGAAACATCATCTTTAAGTCATTACGTTACGGAGATCATTGTAAATATTGTAGTACATTTCTAACCTTCACTCCTGACTGCTATTAGAAATTGATACAAGCTCATAGAAGCATCTATAGCTATTTTACGACCTGAAAATGAAATGAAATTTAACGATATTAAAATAAACGACTAGTTGCAACATTAAAAATAGGTTAGTTTCTCATTGATTACGAATACATACCGAAGTAGTTTTTGATCTCCATTTCTTTAACAGCTTGCGGAGCAATATCTGCTATAAGTTTAGATAAGCCTAGAATACCCATATTGGCCCTTTATTAAGTGAACAAGTATTGAATTTCTTATAAATCAAACGCTGTATAAATTCTCAGCACCTTATTTCCTATCCTATACAACATTACTGGATATAAAGTACTCTGTGATTACTGGAAGATTTGGCGGGAATCTTTACCATCTAGTTTGACATAAAAGTAATAGTGTTGCTACTATAGCGTAGAACTCGATATAAATGAGATGTTTTTAACGATTATGTTGCGATTATGAAGGTAGATTATAGGGTTTTTTTCCGAAGGAATTATATTTAATAATGTGAGCAGTAAATATGTAAAATTTATCAATCAAAATTAAAACAAAAAGGTACTCCATGGAACTTAATCAATACCTAGCGATGCTCGTGTTTTGACAACAATCAGCTGATAAGCGTTCACTAGCACTACTAGTAGCAGTAAGTCACTCTAAGTGGGGCGTTAGATCACGTCTTGTTTTTCTTATTTGATTAGAAAAAGGTCAGACAAACTCAAACTTCAAAATGGGAAACTATTTTACCGTAAACATGGAAGAAAATTTTAAAAAGAATCAAGATTTTATCCAATGTATTAACAAAATCAAGGTCAGTACAAGTTTTATTAATTTCCGTAAAAAATGGTGCCTTCAATTTAAGGTAAAAGATTTATTATTTGAATTTTAGATGGAAAGACAAATTCAACTGCAATATCAAATGCAAGAACGACAAATGGCATTGCAAATAGCTAAAAATAGAGACACCTGTCTTTGGCTCACTGTATTTTCCATTACGGCAGCTACTGGCTTATTTACGGGGTAAGTAAGTAGGTACCTATTAATGTTCTTATCGTATATATAATATTTAAACATTCATCACAAGGTAAAAGTTATTATGAAATATTAGGAGTCCAAGTTAATTTTTACGTGAAAATTGAGAAAACGTAATCAATAATTCTTAATTTTTTTACAGACTCGGAAGGTATATAATAATATAAATACATTCACTAATACTTGTCCTGCTAATGTGCATGCTTCTATAATATTGTTATAATTAACCATTTTCATTTTTTAAATTTCTAACTCTTAATATATTTTTCCTAAATTTTGTCAATACCGGGTTTCCAAACATTTGGCATCAGCATTGAAAGTTTTATTCTAATAATTATATTCTATTACGTACCTTAAATCTCATACCCACATCTTAGTGATAACAATTAAATAAATAAATACAAATAAAAACAAACCGCAATAGACTTACAATGCTGGTGACATCTTTTAAAAAAAATCCCCTCCGTTTAATCATGCCTCAAAAATAGTTTCAGGAGAACAAAGAGGCAATATCTATTGATGCCACTAATACCTTTAACCTTTGTGACCCTATATTACTGGGACCTCGCCTATGGGAACAAAGTCCATAGAATCAGAAGTAAGTAGAAATATTATTCGGTAGATAAATACACCTATATGAAACTATGGTACAATATTAGTAGATAGGTACACCTACCTATACTTAGTCTGATTTAGAGTTAATATTCATGGTGCGTATAACTGTGTACCTACTTTGTAGTCTCCCACAGATTTATTCTTAACTATCAAAAGTGAGTAAATAAATTTTGGATTAAACTGAGTAATGTTCGTAAATTAAATGTCTGAAATATGCCTTGTACTTAATTGGTGTGTTAATTATTAAAAAAAAAAGACAAAAAAAAAATCACAATGATCAGTATACGGGCTGGAAATGTTTGATATAAAACTAGAAAAGAAAAACAATTTCACTTTGGTCATTCCTAAAGCTTAACAAACAAACAACAAACAACACACACACACACACAGATTTTGTATTCCTTATATGTAATTTTTTTACACCTTAGATTATTTATGAGAAAAGTAATATTTTAACACTAAAGAACTTTTTTATCACAACAACCGTTTTTATCACTCAAGATATTACAATATTTACAGCTACGTTTGGTACAGTCAACAGCATAAATAAGTGATCGGTTAAGCCCCTGTTCACTTTTACGACGTGTTTGAAATACCATACAAAATTGTGACACGATTGAAAGCGACAAGGTACATAATATATATATGATCACTTATTTATGCTATTGACTGTACAAATTAAAGAGTGTTGAAGTATCATCGTTTTAACATTTTATTTTTAGTGGAAGCTGAGCACATCATGACCCACGAAGCCGAGTCCCTCGAGTGGCCCTGCGGCCTGCCGTCCCCGTCCTCCATCGATGTTGGTCGCGAAGACGAGGAGGAGAAGAAAAGAATTCATCCACCTCTCCTTTAAACTAGCCAATATCAGTGTTCAGGCATGTGCCTTTGGCTTAGTAGTATAGAACGCGCTAGAATTTAGTTGAAATCTCATGTTAGGGGTATCCATTACGAAAATTGTGATGGAAATGGCCACAAGCATCAATACATGGTCTGTTTAACAACGAAAGTTATCCACAAAATGATTTACCTACTCAGCAAATTATTTGTAGTGTGTAGGGATAGCCCTTTTTTAATTTATATGATTATTGTATTAGTTTTAATTATTCTTAGATAAATATTTCGAAAAGGCTACCCAAAGTAAATTGTAATAAAACATAATCTTAAGTAAAAACTTAATCATATGTTGTTGATATGTTTAAACACAGGCACGTTCAAGATCAAGGGCGGCACTTTTAATCATTAAATACGCATCAAAAATACAAGTTGTGTCCATTCAATCTAAAGTCGTTCTTGGTTTTGCGCCAGATCAATAAGAACTTTCAAGTGTGGTTGAAATTTTGATGTTGTAGGGTTAGTATAAGTCAAGTTCTAGAGACACGAAAAAGGAAGTTGCGCAGAAACCAATAAGCCTTAATGAAAATAAGTACATACATCCAGTTAGGAGAGTAGAGTGACAAATAATAAGTTTTTGGTCTAAAAAAAAAACATCTATTTCAAACTGTTTCATTATATATGTATAAAAGTAGAATTTAGTAAGTACTTAATTAAAAACACAAGCGATATAAACGTTTTTATAATTTAAACTTAAAATATAGGTTAAAAGGACAAAAATACCGCTGGAGAGTGATAAATTACTTTCTTTAGTTACCTACTTATTGTACTTATAAAGCTGCAAAGCTGCCAGTGTTACAGTATAAACATTTTAATTCGTTTTAAGTTTTTTTTTTGTTTTTTTTATCGTTTTTATATAAGAGTCGTTATTTTTTTAAATTGTTACATCGCAGTAGGTACTCGCTATACAGTTTTAGGACATATTTTTAAGAAGAGTCACAACGGCGGAGCCACGATATTAATTGATATGACAATTGATATTATTATCAATCACTCAATTTAACCTAAAAGTATTCAATGACAAATAAACCTTATATTTATATGTACCTACACGTACATGTTGTTATTAAAAAGTTTACTAATAAATAAAATACAGTCTATTAATATGTTTTTTATTTAACGTTAATCATTATTATGAGGGTTTGGGAAATAAAAGTTTCACATGGTTTCACATGTGCCGGCAGTGTAATGAATAATATACGAAATCGTATAAAATAAGGATGGAAGGAGAAGGAAGAGGAGGAATGAAAGTTCAAAAACCAATGCCGGCAGTGAATGTGATAAAATCGTCAAAGTTAAAAGAATATCAATAGACACACTGATGTTAAGGCAATAGGCAGGTATTACCAGGGATAATAGTATTTTAACTGGACTCAAAAACATCTGACGCGCTCTAATACCTCTAGTTATACAATACAATAAGCGTACAAGACTAAATACATTTCAAGCAAAGATACCCATTATATAATAATCATTGATCACTTGTAAATAGGAAGCCGAATGAAGTCTAGCCCAATGTATCTCAACAAGGCAGGGATTACCCCCGCTGGAAAATATCTCTAGATCCGCCAAAAATGTTAACAGAGCCTTGTCGCAGCAAAAGAGTAGTAGTAAAATATGTTGGCGTGGCGGTGTTTTTCAGTTGTATGTTAGCTGGGATAATTTATTGCCATTTTTTTAAATATTATACAAATCTGGACGTAAAGTCGAGTCGTGCTTTCTTGAGGTTCAAACCATCTCCATACCAAATTGAATCAAAATACCAAAAGTAAGTTTAGTGTTTTAGCCGTGAAAGCGTACACACAACAGACATTTACTTTTGCATAATTATGTAAGTATGAATATAGTACACATAGTTTGGATATACCTAATACCGAAGTTCGTGTACTTGTAGGTACTTTTGTTTCTTTTGTGGTTCGGGTTAACAACGAGTACGACCTTCAGTGCCCTACTTTCAAAAGAAATCGTATATTCTTTGTAAAGTGCTAGTCAATTAATCACGATAATCGATTTTTATTGTGACAAAGTATCGATTACACATAATTTAGCCCATTACTAGCGTTCGTTGACAGTTGCGGTTGGCATGGCAACTGACAGTTGTTTAGGCGCCGTAAACAAATGAAATTCGGCTGCCAGAATTTCAAAATCTTAAAATAATTACGCTACAATATTAAACAAGCTGTTTTCTTAAATAGTAAGATGCGTGCTGTGAATTAAAAGTATTCATTGTCTAGTGAGTATTTCAAACTGTTTCCGCGTTAAGTTGGTTTTCGAATTGCATTTTTAGTAACGCGAAAATTTTATCGATTATTTCCGGTTGCTTAGTGTATTGTAATCAATAGTACATAAAATGGTCCTTGTGCTTGTCTTTACGTATGCAAATGACGGTATCGTCAAGCTAATTTGAATATTTTATGGCAGTCTCAGCAAGACTTGCACATTCGGGGTAGTAAATATTGCCAGTCTGACGTTAAAATTTACATTCTAGCTCAGAACTTTGCAGTACTTTGCGGACGTAAGAAATATACACGTTTTAAAAAAATGAACCAGACACAACAAGTAAAGAAAGATGAGAAAAAAAAAGAGCCCATAAACAAGCCTGCTCCTAAGAAAAGTCCGGACAAAAACATGTCGGAAATAGACGAGCACATACTAAAGAGGTTTGAAATAAAGAAGCGGCTCGGGAAAGGTGCCTATGGCATCGTCTGGAAGGCCTTGGACAAGAAGACCAAGGACACAGTGGCTATTAAGAAAATTTTCGACGCATTTCGAAACCAAACCGACGCACAAAGAACTTTTAGAGAAATTATATTTTTACAGTCGTTCAGAAACCACCCTAATATAGTAAAGCTTCATAGTATACACAGGTAAGTTTGATATCTCTCTCTAGTACCAGCCTAGAGCTTGTATAGTTAAGAACTAGGTCAATTTATTTATATGTATATTCACTTGCTGTATAAACTAACTAAAATAATAATTTCTTAGGACATGTTGTGAAAGCATGCCTAGGAATACTACATAATCTATAGGTATATATAAAGGCAAACCTGACTTATATATCAACGCAAAGCCGGAACTACTGTACCTAGAAACTTGGCATTTGCTACAGGGCTTCCTTTCATCATGTATTTTTGGAAATTCACCCCATAAGGGGTTAAAATAGGGGGAGTAGCGGGAAACTAATTCTACGCGTACGAAACCGCGGGCGTCTTCTAGTCTAGTATTTCTTTCCAAATTTGATAAACACGAATTTCAGAATTCCGATTTTGAAATCCCCGAATCAGCACTATTCCGAATTTTAGTTTCACGAAGCATCACAATCACGATATTTTTAAATTCCGAATAATCACATTTCCGACTTATTAAAATCCCGAAAAATATCTCAATCCAGAATATTTCTATTGCGAATGCCGAATATTCATTATTCCGAAAGTTTAGCAACACGAATTCTCTAAGTTATTTTATTTCAAATAAGCGCCTGATAAAATATTGTGTAATACCTTAGAGGTATAATGTTTAAAAAAAATTGAATTGTTAACATTCGTAAATAAAATATTCGGAAAAACGTTTACGTGATTTTTTTACTCGGTAATTTGAATTTCGCGATTTTGATAATTCGGCCTTATATTTTTTTCGTATAGTAAAAAGTCGGAATTACGAAATTCGGTATTTTCTAACCTCAGTTACAGAACTTATGAACCGACTAGGTATAAATACCCTCGTAACTTCCATAGGCGGCGTCTCAAATTCAATAAACGAAGCAGATGCGGGTGGTAGGACCTTGTGCGGGGTCCGTCCGGATCGCTACCACCATCTTATCCATTAACCTACCGCCAAACAGCAGTATTCGCATTGTTGTGTTCCGGTTTGGGGATAAGACAGCCGGTGTAATGACTAGCATAGAGGCATCTTAGTCCTCAGGGTTGGCAGCGCATTTGCAGTCTTAGGCTTGCAGTCTTGTGAATGCGAATGTCTATGGGTCACAGTTTCCACTTACCATCAGGTGGCCTGTGTGCTCGTCAGCCTTCACTATGCCATAAAAAAAGAAAAAAAAGATTCGATCCTCACCCGTTAGTAGGTAACATGGATGCACTTGCTATAGGAGTTTTATCTGAGATACCACCATTTGTCTTATAGCTGTATAGATAATTTCCGACTTCATCACTAAAGTTACCGTTTCTTAATTTTAGTCTTTAACATTGTACACTTTTTTCAAAACCGCCTACGAAATATGCGATAGAGACTGAGGCATAGAGCAAGCACGTTCGACTTATCACAACGCTGTTTAATTATGAAGATCGCCTTCTATAGGTACTTATCATTATTATATTTATAATCTGTGTCCAGAGCATCAAACAACCGCGACATCTACCTCGGCTTCGAATACATGGAGACGGACCTGCATAACGTGATCAAGCGGGGCAACATCCTCAAGGACATACACAAGCGGTACATCATGTACCAGATGCTGAAGGCCACCAAGTATATACACTCGGGGAACGTGATACATAGGGACCAGAAACCTAGTAATGTGCTTATTGATAGCGCTTGTAGGTAAGTTTAAAAAAACCAAATTAATGAGCTCTTTTACAAATAAAATAGGTCGGAGACACCGTGGGTTGAACGCGCCAGATAATATAAATGGCCATATCATCCAACCAATTCCAATCCATGTAGGGATTTGGCTCACTGGATGCTTTCTGCGGTCTGCGTTCAGGTCAAGTATC
Organism: Acleris sparsana; assembly: GCA_923062465.1. Lineage (NCBI taxonomy): Eukaryota > Metazoa > Arthropoda > Insecta > Lepidoptera > Tortricidae > Acleris > Acleris sparsana. The sequence goes on along the minus strand of OV281305.1, from coordinate 5,999,013 downwards.
TTGTATCTCTTTCATAATGTAGTACAGATGTAGTGCATAATTGTTTTCCTTCGTATTTTCACGGAAACGTACGAACGTGTCTCGCTATTTCAGTCGGTCACAGTAAAAAAAGTACTGAGGTTGACTGAAGTAGCATGACACGTTCGTACGTTTCCGTGAAAATACGAAGAAAAACAATTATACACTACATCTGTAAACTGATGAGGCAAAAGATGCTTGATCGGACCGCAGACCGCATCCAGTGGGCCAAATCCATTAACACATCAACTTTAAGTAGCGTATGTGGGTAGCTTTTACCCTCGATTTCGTCCTCGTAAAAACCATCAACTTTACCGGGATAAAATGTTTCTTAAGGCCCAGATAGACAGGCGAGTAAGTACGTGTACTTAGAGCTCGACGACCTTTTCCGCCTGTGTTTACCTTTAGAAGTTCGCCTACTTATGGTGACACACGGGCGAGTAAGGTGGCCGAGCCATAAGTACGGCGTACTTACTCGCACATCTATCCCGGACTATATAAGTACTTTTGTATATCCAGGACATGAACAAATTCCCGATGTGCCGAATTTTCGTTTATGATTGAAAGAACAATATTTCAGAATCCAAATAGCCTTAGACGTTATTTAGTTTGAAGGTTTTTCCACATGAAATTATTCATGCATAAAGATTTTCCATTAGGACCTAACGAGAGTGGAAATAGCCTAGTTCTTTTTTCCCGCTCGTTCTTACTCAATACGGCCTTTTTTATTGACTAAGCGGTGCAGCGGTATTTTAAATGAAATAAAAGCATATGCACCTGCTGCAGGCGCCCAATTCTGATGTCGCCTCACTCCTGTGTGGACTTTAAACTAACAACAATAGTAACAAAACAACCGTATGATTATAGAGTGAAAATAGCTGATTTCGGGCTGGCGCGGTCCGTGTCGAGCATGTACTCGGGCGGCGAGGACGGCTCCGACCCCTGCCTGACCGACTACGTGGCCACCCGCTGGTACAGGGCCCCGGAGATACTCATAGCCAGCAAAAAGTAAGGAAACTAAGCATATGCTCAACCTTTTAAATGCCATGGTCAGGTCAAAAAGAGTCAAAAGTAGTATTCAATCAGCAAATACAATTGGAAAACTTTGACATTAGATACCTACGTATGAACATGTTTGGTTATTTATATGATGGCAAGAGACCTGATGGAATGTCCTTGGTACCATGGAGTATGAGACGGGTACTATACCTTGTCTATTTAACAGAGTTAATACTAGAAAACAGAGAATGCACGTAATTGGTCAGCGATAAGGACGATGCACAGGCACAAGGTAGGTTTACATGCCTGTCAAAGTTTAGTCAACATCTGTCGCTCGTACGGTGCGGACGCTTTCAAGTGCTTATATTTGGTTACAAATTTAATTTATTTTATCTAATAATTTATTTCTATGTATATATACCTACTACTTCTCTTTCTCATCATCATCCATACTTGTACTTGTATGGCCTGTAGGTACTATACGTCCCACTGCACTGCAGGGCACATATTTAAATATTATTATCTACTACTTTAAATTACATAATTAGGATTTATAGATGAATTAACATGACATGACAATGTCATGTTATCAGTAAGTTAATTATTTGAGGTGCCTCTAACTACAAACAAAATTAACGAGAAATATTACGAATATTTTAACAACAGGCGGCATGTACGCCGAGCCCGCCATCGACGTGCGTTTGTTGACGCCCACTGGCAGTTTCTTGTCCCTTTCATTTTCATACAAAAGTGCAACAGAGACAACGCTTTGTTAACTCTGTTAAATAGACAGGGTATAGTGTGGCATCATATGTCATATTCAATTTATTCATCATCTCCGAAATCACTGAGATCATCGTCATCGATCTTCACAAAGGCTATGCTTTATCCAAGTTCAAGTTAGAGCAGGAAAGTCCCTCGCATTTTTTGTATTATATTTTTCGGTTGCACTTTGAGGTTCAGATACCATAATGTCAAGCTTACTGATAGTTGGAGTCGCGGTAAGAAAATCCGTTGACGTGATTACCTAAATCAGTTAAAATAGCTGAATAAGTGTAAAGAAACCGAGTGAAGTGTTAGACTGCAGTTTAGGATTAGGAGCTCTGTAGATAGATTGCTAGCATCGCAATATTTCATTTGAGGATATATAATTCCTTAAAGGGATAAGTTCGCCTTTGTACATGTTTTTTATATTTCCTGTGTTTTGTATTCCTTTTTTATTCTTGTACAATAAAGACACATAGAAAATCATCATTTTCTTAAGAGCTATATGCTCTTGTCGGTGGAACCTTCGCTTTAACGCACAGGGCTCTTGGCAAGATGCATTACGCTAACTACCGTTTCTATGCGTTTCGTTTTTAAACCAATCGCGTCACTGATAGATGGCGTGATATGAAGAGTCACGTGATCTACCCGTGACGCAATTGGTTTAAAAACGAAACGAATAGAAACGCTAGTTAGCGTAACGCACCTTGGCAAGGGCCTCTGATACGGCACGACGCTTAATTGTCCATGTAAGTTATTCTTCGTCTCCCTCTTTTCCTTTTTTCTTCTACATGCATAACATTACGCTAAAATTTTAGTGAATGGCCTGAGTGTGTTTTGTTTGCAGCTACACGAAAGGCATCGACATGTGGTCGCTGGGCTGCATCCTGGGCGAGATGCTGACCGGCAAGCCGCTGTTCCCGGGCACCTCCACCGTCAACCAGGTGGAGCGCATCATGGGCGCGCTGCCCCGGCCTTCGGCCGAAGGTAACAGTCCACATTATTCAGCTTGAGACAGACAACGAGTGCCGGTTTGACGGTTACCTACACTGACGGCGTAGGGCTTCGGTCTTCGGTCTAACCTTTACAAATAAAGGTGTCTCATACGCAGAGATTGGACACGAGTTTTAATTGAACAAACTAAATTACATTAATTGATTTGATCCTTTGCAAGACAGTAATATAATAAATAAGTAATACAAAGAGTTGATGTTGTGTAGATTTATTAAAGCAAATAAACAGTAATCTTTATAAAATTCCAGGTTGGTTGGTTCCTTTTCATGGTTAAAATAAACTTGTGAGGTGAAAAGCTTTCGCAATCCACGGATGTTAATAGAGCAAACTTAAGTAGATTAATATTAATGGCCACTCCTCACGTCTTTGTGTTATTTATTTATTACTGCCCTGCAAAGGATCAAAATTAAAGTTCAGGTAAGAAATCAATTAATTTAATTTACATATTTTAATTAAAATCTTTGTAGTCTTATCCACATCATTGCGAGTAATGACGCCAAATTGTCCGATCTCTGGTCATAAGTTTAGCATGTGTCGCCTCCTAAACGAATGGATCGATTCAGACGCGTTTTATTTTCAGTTCTGAAAGTAAGTTCACTTCAAAAAGGGTCGCCATTATTCAGCAAAATGTCGTCGGATTTGGAGGAGTTTCTAGCTTCGGCGGACGGTGGCACAAGTGTGCACAGAATCAAAGCTGGATATATACTACAGATTTACTGATAACGAGGTATAATCTGTCAAGGTTGTCACCGAAAAGTATGCCTTACTCTGTGGCCGTAAAGCTAGCTTTCACGTTGCTTTGCAACTGTCATTGGATGTTTCGTTAAAAAAAAATGCTTAATTTTTAGACATCGCAGTAGTATGCAGTGGATATGGTTCCTCCTTGATCCGAGAGCAGGCTTCAGCGAGTAGTGGTGGCGCTACACTCACCAACCTGCTCGCTTGCGCGCCGAAGGACGCGGCTGAGATGGTGCAGAGGCTGCTCCTGTTCAACCCCGCCAAACGACTGAGCGCCGAGCGCGCCTTGGACCACGAATATGTTGCCAAGTGAGTGGAGTCTGTTAGGTTTACTTGCTTCCACTTGTTAGACAAACTTTCCTCGTGCGTCGGTTTAAGGTACTCCTAACCTGGTTTTTTCTTAATACGTCCCGGATCTGATCGTGGAACGTTCGCCTTGGACTTCCCCTTTCAACATTTCCATTTAGTCTTGCGTCATATATCTGTTTTGTTAATCTCACTTCATTCTTTCAACATGACCAAATTTTAGCATTCCTTTGTTTATCCTTGTCTAGTCAACATCTTCTGTTAAACCACAACGTTCTCTTATTACACTGTCCCTAATGCTATCATTGCTATCACACGCGTTCACCCCAACCAATGCTTCTCAACGCTCTCAGGTCTACTGCATTAACTATTAAGTTTAAAGGTGCACTAAATTGAAGTTCAGGTGGAAAATGAAGCCCAGTTTGATCGACACGAATCCCCTTGGGTGCATTTTGGGTCATCATAGTGAATCACACGATTGCTTGCGTTGGGACAAGGAGAGATTACCCCTATTAAAGCCTGTGAAGCGACTGAACACCGAGCGCAAATTGAGCTTGCTTGTCAAGTGAGTGGGGTCTGTTAGTTTAAGGGTGAGCCACAGATATTCTTGGTTTCTTGATTGTTTAGTGTGACAAATTTAACGTATTTGCTGTTGTATCAGGTCTTTCTTCAGGGGCCGCATTTTTAGGTTTATTATGTATAAATGCACATACGCACTAGACACTTATCAAATGTCAGAAAAAGGTGTATATTACTTCAGTTATCACACGTTAGCCTAGAATCAAGGCCGAGATTGTGCAGCTACTATAGATTGATCCAGCGATACGACGGCGCCGACCGTTTACTGGACCGTGTTGACAAGTGAAAGGAGTTTTAGATTTAGGGTATGCAACAGTAATTTTCGGCCTCTAGTTTGAGTGTAATCTGGTTTCGTTTTGTCATAACATAATCCTCTCAGGTGGCATTTCGGGTGACCCTAGCCTAGTGGATTTATAAGATAGCTACCACAACTCCGATGCAATGCGGTTTGTCATGAAGCCCTAGACTTATGGAACCGAAAGCGCTTGCAAAGCTACATCAATCCTACACATTTTTAATATCGATAAAGGCTGTTTCATTGGACATTAGCCCGCATGCTCTTAATGGTACATTGCATCGCTGCAATAGCTCTCGGCTCAACAATATTAACACAAATCAATGGATTGCTACAAGCATTCGGGCTATTGCCCAATGAAACTGAGCCTTTACCTATCTCGGCACGCATCTTGTCTAGGGCCACTGGTATAGATTGAAATATTAGCTCGCTGTAGATTCCACCGCGAGCGCGACGAGCCGACGCTGCCGTCGGACGTGCTGCTGCCGCTGCGGGACGACAAGCAGATGTCGGTGGACGACTACCGTAACAAGCTGTATAGCCTCATGACCAAGAGCTCGCACATCGCGCCCGCGCAGCCGAGGAAGCTGCACACTAGGTGAGTCATCGGAGTGGACGTGTTGGGGATACTTTTTAGGGTTGTCTGAGCCACTGCCGAATGCACTGGCTCGTAATCGCGTTGTACCTCCCTAGAACACGCAGAAGAGTTTTTGTTTTTGTTTTCAGTGTCCCGTACCCGAAGGTAATCTCCGATTATAATAACAAGAAGCCAGCCTTTTCGGCTGATTGGCGGGGCTCTATTTATTACTAAGTTTATTATTTACTAGAGGTGCCCCCTACTTCGTACGCGTGGAATTAGTTATCCACTACTTCCCATTTTTAACTCTTTAGGAGATAAATTTCCAAAAAATCCCTTATTAGTGCACCCCTAGGATATCCAAGGAATATTCCCTCAAAATTTCAAATTCCTAGGTGTTGCGGTTTCGGCTGTGCGTTGATCGATCAGTCCGCCAGCAGCTTAGTTTATGTTCAATTGTTGAAATGAAGAAGGGATATGAAAATAAGTGTCAAATTTGCAATAATTATATTAAAAACCCGAAAAAAAAGAACAATATACTTGATAAAGTACTCGGTATCGTTAATAACATATTATTTTCTTATAACAGCAGCAAAACCCATCCTCAGCCATCATCCATGAAAGCCACTAAGAGTTTTCACGACACGTCGGAACTGTCCAAGGCCTACCAAAACAAGTCGACTCTCAAACACAGCGTGTCGGCGGATCAGAAGCCCACAAGACCCATGCCAAGGCATGTCGAACGCCCAGTCAAGGAATACCGATCAGAACAAACCATGTCCAAACCCACAAGAGCTACGAAGCTGTTCGAACACAACAGCGGCTGGATGGAGAGCACTTCCAACTGCCACGGCGACTATTTCCAACCAGTAACACGCAGGAGTCCTTCAGAAACTGGTGTCTTGAGTGGAGGCAAGAAACTTATTGTAGCTAATAGAAGGAATTCCACCTCCTTCTCAACTGTCACTATAGGAGGCGACGTAGACTACGGGGGGTACTTAGGGAAAAGTGTGAACCAGAGACACGGCGTCATCACGGCCAGCGCCTTGATGGATCTGCGCACGAGTATACGGTAGGTAAGTGACTGGGTGTAACTTAGGAATCTCAATTTTTGAGCTATTTATGTTTGGATTTTATTGTTGAACTGACTTTGGCTTTTCATCGAAGTAGTTCAAAGGGAGGGATGTTGTAGTTTTGTTTATGCCGCATTTATTTTATAGTTGCAGTCTTGATGGTTGATTGGCTGTAGCGTTCGCGGCTTTAACTCCGGGTTAGATGTACCTAAGGTCCATTTTCACTAAAAATTAAATACTGAGTTAAGTCACTAACTCGAGGTAAATTGTTAGTTGTGGTATGAATCTGACGTTTACTAAATCGAGTTAGTGTCTTAACCCAGTGTTCAATTTTTGGTGCAAGTGGCCCGAACAGTTTTATTAAGCAAGGGAACGATTTGATTTAAAGCCTGATGATGTGAATTTTCGTGCGTTTACTTTTTAAGTAGCCACTCGAGTTTACTTCACTGGTATTCTTTAAAGACACTTGTCACGTAATAGCAAAATTTTTATTGTGACATATGTACTTCAGCTCATGAAATTTACTTTTCTCAAACATGCTCGGAAAGGACGGGTTTTCTTCCAAAAAACGATGACGAAAAGTGCCTCGTTTTCTTTCTTGAAGTAAAATAAACGTATGCAAATCCATTCCTGTCCGATCTCTATTGCATATAAAAACAATCCCATACACCCGACTTTTACCCACCCGCGCAGTATGGGGCGGGGCGTGCGGCGGCGGTGTTTTGTGCGTAAAACTATTTTAATACTCGTAGTTTTCAAAAAATCACTATCTCTGAATTTATGAAAAGATTTTTACCAATACTTATAATTATGTATTTGTAGCCTTGCCTCGCATTGTTTGAGAAAAGCATTCAGCGGAAACGGGGATTGCCTGACTTTGATTTTAGCAGGCCTCGCCAAGGCTCCCTACTTTCCGGACCTAGGCAATAATGTACTATTGATGTGTAGTTACTATTTTTACGTGATAATTTCTAGTCGTAATGATACTAGGACTATATCCTGATGTAAACGCACTCAAAATCTTATGAAATTGTAATAGTGAGCAATATTTTTACCATATTGTAGTTTTTACGACACTTTAGGTATTAAAATTATAACAATATTTGATTGTCACTACCAAAGCAAGGCACACTAATATTGTAAATACGATTGTTTTTGTGTGAGTATGTTTATTACAATACAACACATTCACGCAAAAACGGTGGGATTACTTTGGATACAATTTTGGAATTAAGGTAGCTTTTACCCCTTTTTTTCGGAGTGGTTAGCCCAGGGGCCAAGGTGGTTGCGGGACTCACCACCGAGAGTGGTATTCCACCTATTCAAATTCCAGCGATTCTCCCTCCTCGCCGTGGTCGGCGAGGGCCGCAGACTCAGAGGGTCCTGCTAATATGCACTACGCTAACTATACCCTGTCTATTTAACAGAGTTAACAAAGCGTTGTCTCTGTTGCACTTTTGTATGAAAATGAAAGGGACAAGAAACTGCCAGTGGGCGTCAACAAACGCACGTCGATGGCGGGCTCGGCTTACATGCCGCCTGTTGTTAAAATATTCGTAATATTTCTCGTTATTTTTGTTTGTAGTTAGAGGCACCTCAAATAATTAACTTACTGATAACATGACATTGTCATGTCATGTTAATTCATCTATAAATCCTAATTATGTAATTTAAAGTAGTAGATAATAATATTTAAATATGTGCCCTGCAGTGCAGTGGGACGTATAGTACAGGCCATACAAGTACAAGTATGGGTGATGATGAGAAAGAGAAGTAGTAGGTATTATTAAATAAAATAAATTAAATTTGTAACCAAAGATAAGCACTTGAAAGCGTCCGCACCGTACGAGCGACAGATGTTGACTAAACTTTGACAGGCATGTAAACCTACCTTGTGCCTGTGCATCGTCCTTATCGCTGACCAATCACGTGCATTCTCTGTTATCTTGTATTAACTCTGTTAAATAGACAAGGTATAGGTTTCTATTCGTTTCGTTTTTAAACCAATCGCGTCCCTGGTAGATGACGTGATATGAAAAGTCACGTGATCTACCAGGGATAAAACCCAGTTAGGGTTGTGCATATTGGCAGGGCCCTCTTGCGCATTCGATTGCGACCTTAACCGGAAGGTCGGTTATAAGCACACTGAATTATTATATAGACTACCTTTTATCCCGAAATAATCCCGGGGGTGGTCAGCGTGGACGACGTCACAGGAAAAATGTAGGGTTACCATTAAGGATTGGAATAGTCGTTGTAAAATAAAAAAACTGTCGCAATCGTTTCAGTTACGGAATTATTTTTTTAACGACATCAATAATTCTGAAATGTTAAACGTAAAAATATCTAAATGATAAATGAGTGAAATAGAAGAAAAGTTAGCAACATTTTTTTTGGTGTAGTTAAAATTATCGCTAAATAATAAATATCTTCATTACGATGTTGCTGACTTTGCTTCTATATCACTCAAATATTTATTATTTATATTTTTTTATGTGGACCCTTGACTTGAGTTTAATATTTTTCGTAGTTTATAACTAAAACTTTATAAATATTGAAGTTGTCAGTACATAAAGCACGTAGTAAATAATAATTTATTTCTTAACATTCGTTCGTGTACAATGCGTACTAAAATAACGTCCTAAGGTACCTCGTCCAAAAGCATAATTTAAAAAAGTAAACAAGATGAATTAGAATTTTGAATAAGCATAAGTTTTCTTTTCTATATGAGAGGATATTGACTTAAAAAACTAAAAATTGCGACAGTTTTATGTTTATCTACGTCATGCGCCTTAAAAATGGTGCGTATGTGGATCAGAGAAATACCGTGAAAAGTATTAAAAAACACACTTCATTAACCTTTTGACGGGTTAGTAATAGACATAATTATAACAACAAAACATCTATTACTCATATAAACCCACTAATTTCACATAACATTCAGTTAGTATAATGAACGAAATATATAACGATAAAAAAAGGTAATATCATAACATATTAACACGCTTAACTTTTATAAAAATAATAACACCCATAACATACATTTTATACAACAACAAACAACATAGTGGTAAAACAATGTAAGTCGGTTTTGGCTTGCTCGGCTTGCGCGCTGTTATGGTGTCATTTCTAACCTAACCTAACCTAACCTAACCTAATGGGGCAGGTGTGACCTAAATTAGGCCAGAGGCTTTAACATTTATCTCAGATCCGTTTGTATTATATCTTATGTAATGATCATTATTTCGTGTCTTGTTATATATTATAAAAATGTATCTTATGTGTGTTATATAAAACAAAATCAATCTAAATTAAAATTATATCAAACTCAAACTGTGACGCAGTTCTGTGGTGGGTCAGGGATCTATTGTGCTGATAGTACACTCTGATGGGACATTTTGCAGATTAATATCTCGTGCGTCGAGATGTGAAGTGAATTGGTAAAAATAATCACCTCCCAGTATGTCTCTCCTGCTTTCGAAACAAAACTTGGATCGGCGATTTTCTTCATACTCATTATATAAATAATGTTCCCTATAAGGCACTCAACACCATGTAAAAAGTTTACCATATGTATCTTTTGTATAAAATCGAATAGCGCCAAGAATTCCCACTGGTGGGCACTGGCGTCTTAGAGGAGTAACTTTTTAGAGTCGTATAAATAATCTACACTGCCAACAATACCTCGAATTAATTTATTAAGTCCGGGTTATATAATAATCTCACCAAATGTCTTTTTAAACATAATTATGTATGTAGAAGGGGTCGCACACTTGCACCCATCGTCAGCATCGTCTGTCGTAAAATGGCGCGTCAAACGTCAAATTTAAATTTAGAACTCTATACTTTATCTACACATATCATAAATCCTCTGTGGTAGTAGATGACAGCGATGACAGCTGTTAATTTTGGAAGATGTTCCAAATTTGGATCGCATTTTTTTACAATATTCGATAACGTAATTTCATTAAGTTATAGCTGTCATCCCTGTCATCTACTACCTCAGGTAATGCTGTGGTAATGCAGGTAACACTTATATGTGCGTAGATAAATTATTGTACGCGACTCTCTGCGTAATTGGCATTACAATACTCGTGTGATCTATTATGTATGAAACTCTTGTTTTAATGCCTGTCATTACGCAACCGTCACATAAACTACTATTTCATTCAGCGAATAAAGAATATCTGTGGTTTATTGATTCTGAAAAAAACATTTTAGTCTCTTCCCGACTTATTTTTAAGTTCAAAATCGAATAAAAGGCTGATCATGTAACCTTGCACTGATCAGTGCATAAGCAGACAACGGGGGCTGCACTGATCAGTGGCTCAGTGCTTGGTAATGCCAGGGGAAAAACGGTAGAAACTTGTAGGTACTACACCTCACCACTTTCACAGCGCTTGGTTAAAAAGAGTTTAATTAACCTTTAATTTGGCAAAAATATTTGAAATCAGTATAAAATAATAATAATAATAAAAAAATGAACATTATAGTATGTACATTATTAGATACACTGCCAATTGAAGGGTTAGCGTGGCGATAGGGGGAATATTAAAGTTCTGCCTGTCATCACGTGGCTACCAGCTTCTACCACACCACCAGCAGTTTTTGAGTTAAAATTGCCAATATATAATATTGCCAATCTGGCTTTGGAAAGCGCCCTCATTTTTACCCGACTGCGCGACGCAAAAAGGAGAATAATACCTATGTTGACCAGCCTATATATGTATGTAATTATGTATGTTTGTTCCTTTGTGGCGCTCTAGAAACTAAAAGCGTGGGCCGATTTTGATGATTTATTATGTCAATCGATTTTTCTTAATCTTGTGTCAATAAAGATATGACAGTAGTCAAAATTCAATATGGTGGCAACCAGACGCCATATTGTGAACAAGCAAAAAAATTGAACTACAAGTGGGTTGTAATTGAATAGGTATTTAACATCATTTATTATTATTAGGTTTATTTCATCTTTTTTTTTTAATTATTAATAACGATTTAAAGGTCTTGATATTATGTTGGGGTGTTACTGTATAAGTAGTCTGTGTCTATTGAAATTGACAAAGATGTAAACAAGACCAAAAAACCAATTTACTATTACTCAATAATTCCTTTTAAGATCAAGTAAGGTCTTTGCAATGACTTATACACTTGACCATTAACTTTCTATTAAGTTTTAAATGAAATATTCATTAATTATACGTTATTTTAAACAAAACACGCTTGATGAATATTTGAGGTTATGTGTCAAACAGTAGTAATTTGTTTACATCTTTGCTGATTACAATTAAAACAGACTATACATAAGTAACACGTTTTTTTTAAGCAGTCGGGTTAATTGATTTTATACATTTATTACAATCTCTTTTTTGCCAAGTGTGTTACGCCATTGATAATAAATACTATGTGGGGCCTGTGTTCGTGAATTGAAAAGTTATTTTTCTCTTAGTTATGTAAAACTGTTACTAATTTAAGATTTTTTTCAGCAGTCTCCTTAATGCAAATGACGTAAGATTTATTTTAAAAGGTCTTCTAAAAATATGATGCGTACAGGCATTTGTCTAATAATCATACAATTAAATTTTCTGGTTCATTATTTACTGAGATAATAAATAAACAAATTTCTCCTAATGGAAAGAGCTTAAGCTCCGCATGGTGTTTTCTACGATACTGGTAGTGGTACACTAAAAACAAAACGCGGTTACAAACAAAATGACGTCATTCCGACCACTAGTCCAAAGCGGGGGAAAAGCAAACACTGATAATGTAATTGTTTTTTTCTCAGTAAATACTTAATAATAGAAAAAAGTTTTTTTCATGTTTTTGAGACAAAACTATAAGAATTGTCTTATAAAATCCTGTTGTCAATTAATGCTGGCAACGCATATAGGTGTTCGCCTGACTTTTACCCAACGCGTATGTTCGTTCTTACTTAAAATAATGTAACAGGCCCACACTCTACCAACAGCGAAGGATAGGTGCGGATGTAACCGCCATTGGCGTTAAAATGCTAATAATGGAAATTAATTAATTGAGTACTTACAAATATAAATGTTTAACATCTAGCGTCGCTTTTCCACGGAAGAGCGTTGTAGTAAAACAATAAGGCACTGTATACCACTGGTAATAATTTTAGCGCTCTAGATACACGTTTAAAGAAGTCGTCCGACAACATGCTTATCGCCGCCGTCGAAAACGATCTTCACAAACTAAATGTATGGAACTGACAAAAGACGACACACGACAGACTGGCAGCTTAAGTCCCTTTGTTACCCATGGTCCCCCTCGTGGACCCTGGAAGGGACTAGTTTCGTTGAGATTTTGCTGAATCACGAGGTTTCAAAATCGAATTGAACATAGTATACGGAGCTTCTATCTCTGGGTGCTTTGGCCCTACGGGCCTGCTGAAGAACTAGCAAAAACTAAACCTACCTCATATTTATGATACTATGCAAAATTCCGTAGAATAAGAGGAAGCGATTTAAAATTGGTTGGTTTTTTCACCATTTCTCGTAGGGACCACGGGGATTTTTATCCCCAGTGGCCCTTCAAGGGTGTACAAGGGGGACCACGGGTAACAGACTCTTACGTCGATGTTACACATTTCCGATAACGATCTCGCGACGCATGTTGTCTAGGGCCACTGGTTTTGTTTAGGTATTTCGATTTTTACACGAAGACGATGTTTGGGTGAGGAACATATCGTCATTGCCTTGAAAAAACCTCGTATCTCATAGTTCGTGACGAACGATTTTAAACTTAAATGTGATCAGAATTAAGTTCCAGGTCATACATCTTGAAATATCATACGAGTTTTTTCTAAAGTAGTAACGATATGTTAGACCATAGTTAAGCGTAGTTAATCATACAAACAACGAAGGCGAAAAAAAGTTCCGTTGTGCGACGAAAAGTATTCTTCGAATTGTATGGCTAATTTCCGTCGCACAACTGAAAAGTATAATAGAAAATTCAATTGCGCGAGTTAGCATGCCCATCTTCTTGGAACTTACCAATTTTCTAATACTGCCATGCATGATACAGAACAGATAGTTGTGGCTAAAGGATAGATTGTGTTGTGGTATTGATCCTATGTGCCGGCACGAACTGTTTTTATAAAGTTTCAGTTAGGTGCTCTTTTGTATGTATTTTACACCTCCAATAAATGATGGGAATTCGATGAGAGTTTTATTTTTTAATCCAACCTCAACCTCAAAACAAAAATCATGTCTTGTTTGGTTGAAAATAGATTACTCGTATATGTTTTTTTTTACCTTTTGATTGAACTTGAAAGGTGGTATTTGTATGTTCGTAATTTTACCAACCGATCCGTAGTCACACCAATTGGCCCAACCGATCCGTAGTCACACCAATTTGCCACATTGGTGTGACTATGGTTCATTTTATTTACCCGTAGTCACACCAAGACCGAATTTGCGTCTGTTTCTCTTTCATAACCAAACTCAACAGAGTCAACGGAGCTCCGCTTACGCGGAGCTCGTATTTCCGGGTTGTTCTGGCCCTCCGGGCCTGATATAAAAACGAACCTAACCTAAACCTTCCTCCTATTTATGTGTTCGTGTGACTACGGATAAATAAAATGAACCATAGTCACACCAGTGTGGCCAATTGGTGTGACTACGGATCCGTTACTCCATATTTGTACAATTCCACATTGTTACAATGTAGCTAAAATCATTTTTATTCTGCAAAAGTAGGTAGGTTAGGTTCGTTTGGTATCTTCAAATGCCCGAAGGCCAAATCGCCCGGACATAGAAGTCCTGCCGCAGACAGGGCTCCGTCGAATAGCAGTGGATTTATAATTTGATCAATAATATGGAAATTGTACTAATGTGTCCGAAGCCAGTATTGTTGATTTGGTCTTCATGAAATTTAGTTTTATTACGTGTTTGAGAACGATGGCAAGCATGCCTCTCCTTACCTCGACGTGAGTGTGGTCTAGCATAAGCTAGGGTGAAGATTATTTTTAAGTTGGAATATGAGCGGATAAGTGGTCGATGACATAGGTTAGGGGCGGAATTTTAAGATCTCTTTCTATTCTACTGAACGAAGTAAACAAATGGCATTCGCATGTTTGTATGTTTTTGTTCATCATTACCATAAGTATTGTTAATCCGAATTATATAAATTCGGTTGAAGAGGGGTTGAGTAGTAGATCGGTCTTGGCGTTATGGAGGTTAGGGGGAATGGAGTTTAGGTTTAAGGGGGGGGGGGACGTGGCCTCTGTTCATAACATGGTCCGTCAGCGTTACGGCCTGGCCACGACCGCACGACGACGGCGAAGAGCAGCGAGCGGCCGCAAACATATTCAAAGAGAAGTAGGTACCCGACGGCGCTGATAAGATTTATATATGCAGAACCATCCTATTCTACAACCAAGTTAAGTAAATAAGTTATACAAAATGGGCGCCGCTCGGAATGAAATTGGCAAGATGGCAAAATGTATGTTTGTGTTTTGACGAAAATCAGCCGCAAGTCTCGCGATAATGTTGCAGGTGCCGACACATCGTGGCGCGTTGCGTTTTTATTACGAGTATGGGTTCACCTTAATAAACCCCTACATAATAAAAAAGAAGACCAGTCAAAATGACATTCCGCTGTCACCGGATTTGGTATAATTTTACAAAATAAACTTTAAAAATAGCATAATGGAAATAAAATCAATTCTGTTTCTACTCGTTGCCCTGTTTGCGGGGTCCATCGGCCCCGCAGCAGGCAAGATCCCAACGCTCGCGCAGGGAGATCCGGAGGTCCTAGCTGCTCAAAACAAAACTACCAAATTGAAGGTAGGGCGAATCTCCGGCACCCTATATTTGCGTGGCCTTTAGATAACTTTTAACAGGTAAAAATATCGTCTGCGCTGCGTGGTTTTTAAGTACTGTTTAAGAATAAGAATTAGAATATTTATATTTAATTATTTGTTAAAGGTTTACCAGCGGATACAGCACTTTTCGTGAGGACAAAATATCGTCCAGTCATTTGTAAAATACAGAGTGCTTATTTCCATTTATAGGCAAACATAGCATGCTAATAACATCGTTGAGTGGGTAGCGGCTTTAACTCTAAGTTTTCGCCAAGCAGCAGGTTTCACAATGTTGTATTTCGGTGCGGGGCTAAAAGAACTGGTGAAATGGCTAAGAGTTATTGGCCCAAATATCGAATTTCGTTTACACATTGAATTAATTGTTGATCTTCCTGCATTGGCGCTTGGATAAAAAATCCTATGATGTGTGCACGAAAAACCGACTGTAGCCGGTTGGTGGCGAGTGTTAGTCGCTAACCACAAACAAGCCAATACCGTAACGAAGTGGGTAGACCATTACACGTTGGCACAATACTTTGGCGCAACGCGTTAGCTCAATATTTACAGCCGCCATCATGGTTGGCAACGTTTTGAGATTACGAATGTCAATGGCCCTTTGCCTTCTACATGCCACAAAAAACTTTCAGTTCCTTCCCTTCCAAATGCTGGTAAGCAACGAGAGCGACACGAGCGAGTACTGGCGCGAGACCGAGATCCTGTCCCTCGTGAAGAAGTTCGAGGACCGGATCGAGCAGGAGTGGTGCGCCGGAGACTCAAGTTTTGAGGAGCCAGTCGTGCGGATCCCGAGTTTTCGGACCGTACGTCCTATCTGTAGAAATAGGATTGGTAAGACAATCTAATCATTCAGCCGTCCAAGAGAAAAAGGTACTTACCTAGTACGAGTATGAATGTATGACATACGGCCGACATACGGCACTTTTTCTCAGAAACAAAGTCAAAAAATGACATTTTCTACACTTGTATTTATTTTATTGTTCGTTCGTTCAAATAGTGTGCATTGCAACCCTTCGCAGTCGCCGTCCCACTTTGTGCGCGCCGCGGCAGCTGCTTTGTACCGATTAACGATTGTAGCGGCACATCAAAGCATGCTAACTAT
This sequence comes from Acleris sparsana, assembly GCA_923062465.1. Taxonomy (NCBI): domain Eukaryota; kingdom Metazoa; phylum Arthropoda; class Insecta; order Lepidoptera; family Tortricidae; genus Acleris; species Acleris sparsana. Next base: position 5,982,711 of record OV281305.1, on the reverse strand, counting down.
TTGAACGAACGAACTATAGATATATATTTATACCGCGCAACACGGACCAATAGGAAGAAAGTGTTTTCCTGTACCTACACGTAAATACTCGTAGCTTTCAATTTTGTCAATTATTTTTAATGGAAGCACATTTAACGAACATATAACTATCAGCTATAGTATAAATAAAAACCCCCCAATGTAATGGTGACCTCTTATTTGAGGGCTGATATCTCTTCATCGGCCCAACCGATGTTTATGAAACCTAGCTGTTTCTAAGCTACAACGCTTTCAAAAAAAAACAAATCAAATCAAAATCAAAATCAATCCATCCGCTTAGCAGCTACGATGCCACAGACAGATACATAGAAACGCACGTCAAACTTAGTTATAACAACCCTCTTTTAGCTTTAGAGGTTAAAAAGAAAAACTATCACGACTCTAAGTAGACTTAATTGGTTCTTGAGTTACCTACAGCCAAAATGGGTTTGTTTATACCCAGTGAAAAACACTTGGCTTTGCTCCACTGGTTCCATTTGGCTCCGTTTTGATCCACCTTAGCGCCGCGCTACTGCTTCTCGGAGACCCGACCCTGGGCCGCTTCCACAGTCGTTCACCAGAGCTCCACGTGACCGGTCGCTACAATCCTCGATCTATCGGCTACCATCGCGTAATCGCGGGTTCCACCGTTCGAGTTGTTCCAGTTAGCTCCACCTTGGCTTCACTGGTTCCATTTGGCTCCGTGTTGCTCCACCTTACGCCGCGCTCCAGCTTCTCGGAGACCCGACCCTGAGCCGCTTCCACAGTCGTGCACCAGAGCTCCACGTGACCGGTCGCTACAATCCTCGTTCCATATCGGCCACCACCGCGCACCGCGCCGCCGGGCTCCACCGTTCGAGTGGTTCCAGTTTGCTCCAATTAGCTCCACCGGTTCCATTTGGCTCCGTTTTCGTTTAGAAATCGCAATTTTATACAATATTTTTTATTCTTCGATATTAGGACTTGTTTAAAATGAAATTTTACATTATTGATTTAAATAAACTTAAATATTGTTGATTTTTTAGATTGCGTGGATTCATAATAAAAACTCTTTATTATATTTATCTTCTTTTATTTCACCTTACACTACATGCTTACATCTTATATTTTAGAGTGCACAGATTAGAACCTAACTTTTAGGAACACAGATACTATCAAGCAAAACTTACTGTTTTGAGTGGGTGGACATTGGCTCATATTTTAACACTCTCCCTCAATGTTTACACACTTCAATGTATCTCTTAAGTTTAACATCCTAACCAATTTTACAAATCTTTCACCTGATAAAGGCTTAGTCAATATATCTGCAATCTGTTCAATTGTTGACACATATTTTACCTTAATAAAACCTTCTTCTACTTTCTGTTTGATAAAATTAAATTTAACATCAATATGTTTAAGTCGTTTTTGATCCGGATTTTTTACTGTTTTCATTGTACTCTGATTATCTTCAAATATAACAACATCTTGTATTTTAATATTAAAATCAGTTAGTAATTTAATGAGCCAACAGGCTTCTACAGATGCTTCACATAAAGCAATCAATTCTGCTTCAGTTGTACTTAAAGAAACTGTACTTTGTTTTTTAGATCTCCATGTTACAACATTACCAAATAATTTGAACAAGTATCCACTCGTTGATTTTCTATCGTCATCTCTAGCAAAATCTGCATCTGCATAACCTGTCAGTTTACAATCTCTTGTCTTAGAATATACTAAATTATAATTAATAGTTTGTTTCACATATCTCAATATTCTTTTTAATGATTTCCATAATTGCATAGTTGGTTTAGATTGAAATCTAGATAAATAAGAAACAGCTGTGGCTAAGTCAGGTCTAGTGCTTACCATCGCATACATTAACGAACCAATCAACGACCTACATTGGTGTTCTAAAGTCATGTCTACTTCATTGTTGTCAAAGTCAAGTCTAAAATTGTTTTCCATCGGTGTATTAATTCCTCTACAGTTTTCCATATTAAATTTCTGTAAAACTTTCTGTAAGTATTTTGTCTGATTTATATGAACTTCACCTGGCAACTTGTTAATGTCAATACCTAAATAAGTCAAATTATTACTGCCCATGTCTTTCATCCTAAAATTTGCTGATAAAAATTGTTTTACATTTTCAATCTCTTGTAAGTCTCCCCCTACAATTAACAAGTCATCTACATATAAAAGTAAATATATATCCCCTTTTTTATATAAACAATAGTCATTTTGTGAACGTTCAAAATTCCAAGATGTGATTGTGTTATTGAACTTCTCATACCAATACTTCGGCGATTTTTTAAGACCATACAGTGATTTTTCAAGTTTCAACACATATCCATCTGGAACCTCTATTCCTTCTGGAGGCTTCAAGTACACTTCTTCCTCTATGTTTCCATATAAAAATGCCCCCTTGACATCCATTTGATGTATGACATAATCTTTATGTGCTGCAATTGATAATAAAACTCTCATTGTCTGTAATTTCAACACCGGTGAATAAGTATCTTCTAATATATCTTTTTGTTGATATCCTCGCACTACTAATCTGGCTTTAAATATTTCTTTTTCTTCTATTTCCTTTTTGGTAAATACCCATTTAGTGTCTAAAAGTTTTTTATTTTGTGGTAAAGGTGTCAATTTCCATGTTTTATTTTCTTTCAATACTTTTATTTCTTCCGAGATGGCTGTTTCCCAATCATCTTTGTCATGTCTTTCTTCAATTTCTTTAAAGTTTGATGGTACTGTATCTGGATGTAATTGATAATTTGTCAGTAGGGCGTAGTATGCTTCTTCACTTTCATTCAAATCAACTTCATAGTCTTCTTGCCATTTTGGTTTAGTTATTTTCCTTTTTTCTCTCCCTCTTTCTTGGCCTGTTGGTGATCTTTTATTTTCATGTTGTATTTCTTGTCTTATTTCAGTATCATTTTCAATATTTTCTTCTGTCTTTTCTTGTCTTATTTCAGGTTTCCTTAGTTGCTCCGGTGGACTTCTTAACTCTGGTTCTGGTGCATAAACCGGTAAGTACACATTTTCAAAATTTTTTTCTCTTTCATCAAATACAACATTTCTTGCTATTATCGTATTTTTACTTTCTTCATCATATAATCTGTATCCATTTCTTGCATATCCTATCATAATCATCTTTTTTCCACAGTTATCCAACTTCTGTCTGAGTTCTCTTGGAATGTGATTATATGCAGTACTCCCAAATACTCGCATATTTGTAACATTTGGCTTCCTTCCTTCCCACAATTCACTGGGTGTACAATCCTTTCCACTAGTAGGGCTCCTGTTGGTTACATAAGCAGAACACAAAACTGCATCTCCCCAAAACTCTTTATTTAATTTTGAATCTAATAAAAGTGTCCTTGTTTTCTCTACTAAAGTTCTATTCATACGTTCTGCTACTCCATTCATCTCAGGGTTGTATGGCACTGTGTACTGAATCTGGATCCCATTATTAGTACAAAAGTCATGAAAGTCTCTAGTTACATATTCCCTTCCATTGTCTGATCTCAATTTTAATAAATCACAATTAAAATGTTTGGTTGCATAATAATAATATTCCTGAAATTTGTCAAAAGTTTCACTTTTCTGTCTCATTAAATAAACCATAACAAAATGTGTATAGTCGTCTATAAATGTAATGAAATACCTATAACCGTCTCTACTAGTTGGGGTGATAGGCCCACAAACGTCTGTGTGAACTAGCTCAAGTGGTCTTTTTGCTCTATATCCTGTCTTGTTAAAAGGTTGTCTGGTCATCTTTCCCAATAAACATGTCTCACATAATGAATGCTCAGCTGTCAAACCTTTCAAGTCCTTTAGTCCGTTAACCATGTCATTTTTTGTCAAAATATTTAAATTATTCATTCCTAGGTGACCAAAACGCCTATGCCACAAGATACTTTCTGCATTAGTTAAGAAACAATTGTCACAATTTTGGTTATTAATTTTCATTTTAATTTTATACAATGAATTATCTAAATTTCCAATCATGATCATTCCTGAAAATTTATAAATTCTAACTTTACCTTGTCCAAAATTCACAGTCAAATTATTCATTTCCATCTTTGATACTGATAGTAAATTTTTCCTCAACTCTGGTACATAATACACATTTTTTATTTCACAATCAATAGGTCTCTTACCAACATAACATTGCATTTTCAAATTTCCTACACCTACAGCTTGTAATGTTACACCATTTTTAGCAGCAGAGATTATTTTCGGTTGTTTCAATTCTATGTAATCAGAAAAGTATTTCTTATCATTAACTAAATGATCAGAACATCCAGAGTCTACAACAAATTCTGCCCACTCAGTCACATCTTTATTTTCAGTGCTATACACTGACCTCTCAGCCCTGTCACTATCATTATTTAAAAAAGCTACTTCGTTACCTTCACTAGAGTTCTCTACATTGTATGAATTTCCTTGGCTTCTTCCTCTGTACTGACCTCGTCCTCTGCTCTGTCCTCGTCCTCTGCTCTGTCCTCTTCCTATACTCTGTCCTCTTCCTGTACTCTGTCCTCTTCCTGCATTATTATATCCTCTTCTTGTACTCTGTCCTCTTCCTGCGCTACCATTTGTCCAATTGCCATATTCTTGTGTCCGTCCTTGTGATCTGCACTCATACTTCTTATGTCCTGGTCTTCCGCACGCGTAACAAAGGAATGCCGCTGGGTACTTTACATCTTCTTTATTCTTGTTCCTTTTCCTTTTTTCCTCTTCACCTAGTAATCTATCTTTAATTATATCAACTGTTAAATTTTGTAGTGATTCTAGCGCTGTTACTATAATTTCGTATGATTCCGGCATGGATAGCAGTATTACATTAATTTTCTCCTCTTCAGTTAAGCTGCTGCCCGCGTCTTTTAGTTGATTGAATATTTTCGACAATTCTTGAAAATGTTCCATTAATGACATGTTTTCTTCATATTTCAAATCTGCTAATTGTCGCCGTAAAAATAACTTACTACGTATACTTTTCTTCATAAAAATCTCTTCTAGTTTTGTCATCATATTATATGCTGTATTTTCATTTTGAATGAAATCAATGTGGCTGTCGGCAATTGCACTTATTATAATGCTCTGTGCTTTCGCTTCAAATTTCTTATTCTCTGGTACACTCGCATAACTCGCCTTTTCAATCGCTTCCAAACAATCATATTCCTTTAAAACACTTTTTACTCTAAATTTCCAGGTGGCGAAATCGTCGCCTTTAAACTGTTTTATATTATTAATGCGTATATCCGCCATGCTTTTTCTTATCCCTCGTGGCACCAATGACAACTCGAAGAAACACGATGAAACCAGAATTACCTGAATTATTCAAGACACCAATCAACCACGCTCTGCTACCACTGTTGATTTTTTAGATTGCGTGGATTCATAATAAAAACTCTTTATTATATTTATCTTCTTTTATTTCACCTTACACTACATGCTTACATCTTATATTTTAGAGTGCACAGATTAGAACCTAACTTTTAGGAACACAGATACTATCAAGCAAAACTTACTGTTTTGAGTGGGTGGACATTGGCTCATATTTTAACAAATATTTAAGAAAAATAGGCATACGAAATCCCTTAAAAGTACTGAATCTTAAATAACACTGAAAATAAATACATAGGAAATATAGTGTAAGGGCAAATTGATGTATTATGTTAAACTGCTAAACTTCTTTGACATAATACATCAATTTGCCGGGTTATACATTTTCCACGTGTCTTATCAACAAAAAAAATCTATTTCCTTGCCTATACAATAAAATTGCTATTAATGTGTCTCCTAGATTTCCAGATATGCCCGCAATGTGCCCACTTCACCAACGTATCAGAATGTGAACTCTTTCAGGATTCTTGCAGGTACAGACACTCGCACCCCCACAGCCAAAAGCCCTATGAGCTGATTCTAAAATAACCATTTAAGTATTTCATCATCACATTTCTTTCATGTTCGATTTGTTTTCAAAAAATAAACAAATACATATTATCGAAACGAAAACGTTTATTTAAAAAAAAAGCGGTTTTCCACTGGAGCGGCCGGATTTTTATCTCGCTCACCGCTCCGCCACTTCGGAGCGAATTCGTAGAACTTACCTTTATATCATCATGAAAGCAATGTTTTCAGCAATAGTAGGTACTAGGTTTTTTCCGTTTTATTTTTACATCCCGCCCCCACCCCCACCGATGAATAGCTACCAGGCTGTCGGAACAATACATAACGATGGTATGACATCCTGATTAGACGGGTTTCATTGCTCTATACTAGTTTTAGTTGTCATAAGTTTTTATTTGTGTTTGTAGTAACCCTATACTCTCGACGATCCAATTTATTCTGCCCAATTTTTAAGTGATAGCGGGAGCGAGCGACTCAACGGGAAAGATAAAAGTAGTCGCCCCGCCCCCACCGAGCCTCCCTCCCCGCGGAACAATCGCGCATGAACTTGTTACACTAAAAATTTGTATTTCGCAGTAACTTACTCTTTTTGTCCAGCGAGCGAAAGGTGCTACCATCGGAGTACAACACTTACTGCGACAACAAATACGGCAAATGGCGAACAATGTTTATACCGTCCGACCACACGCAGTGCCGATGCTGTGACGAGTGCGTGTTTTACAGAGGTAATGTGGATTAAGCTGGTCAGTCTATCCCGTCAGTTAGTTGAATTTTCAAGCCGAACTTGATTGTGACGTGCCGTCAACTCTGCGGTATTTTTTTTATAACTTGTTTGCATCTTCTGCATCTTCTTTACATCATATGAATCAAAGCTGCTTCAGCCGTGGCTACCCCTCTGTATGTACCTACGCTAAGATTTGTCAAATTACACGACGAATTTTATTGCGGGTTTCATCAATAGGTAGAGTGATTCAAGAGGAACGTTTTTATATATAAGGTAAGGTGGGGCAAGTGTATCTACGGGGCAAGTCGACAATATCTCCTAAAAATATACACAGGAATTTTTTAATAGGTGCACAATGAAATTTCCAATTTTGAATAGCAATACAGTGTATCGTATACCAACAGCTTGACAACCCATGTCATCATTAAGTAAACTATCACTTTAGAAGACTTCGTACACACGTGTTCAACTGAATATTCAGTTGTTCACTACAAGCAAATGCAAACACAGTTAATTGTACACTTGTAACCTTATCTCCTGATAATAAGATTCACTAGTAGTCAGTTAACAGTGTGGGCGCTATGTGCATACGTTAGGTTGTGTTTATAATTTGTTTAAAATAAGAACCACACCAAGTTATTAAAATTTATTAAAAAAATACAAATACAAAACTAAACGTACTTTAACAAATGCTCATAATGACCTCCGTTATTTTCTATACAAAGCCGTGCACTTTTTAGCAAGTTGCTCTTTAGTCTGTCTAAAACACGAATTTCGTTTTTAATACCATCGAATGCTGATATTACTTTCGTTTTAAGATCGTCGAGACTCTCGGCTTCTTCGACGTACACGTGACGTTTGACTTCACCCCACAAGAAAAAGTCACACATCGTGAGGTCCGGGCTTCTGGCTGGCCATGGCACCTGAGGTGCTCCACGCCCTATCCAGTTGTCTCCGTATTCGTTATTTAGGTAGTTTCGCACTGTTGTTGCGTAGTGGGGTGGAGCACCGTCATGCTGGTAGTAAAAATCTCGTAGATAGGCTATCGGAACATCTTCCATTAACTCGCTCACTACACCTTGTAACATATCCAGGTAGGTTCCTCCGGTCAAACGGCCTTCGATAAAATATGGCCCTAATATTTTATTCCCAATATAATGCCCGACCACACGTTTGCAATAAACCTTACTTGGTGGTGATTTTCTTTAACTTTATGTGGATGACTCTATGACCACCAGTGTTCGTTATGCACATTGTAAATCCCAACACGGGTGAACAGTGCTTCATCAGTCCATAAAATGTTGGCAGCGGGATGACTAAGAAGCCAGTCACAAAACCCTCGACGAGCGCCTGGGTCCGGTTCATGAAGTTGTTGTACCGGTTGAAAATGATAAGGATGGAGAATTGGAGACCGGCAGAATGCAGCAACTTACACACTGCGTACTGGCTGACACCGAAACGACGTGCCGCGTCATACGTACTGGAGAGCCAGTACATGGGTCATGTTCGAAAAATTAGAAGATATCATCTTTAGCTTCTAACGCCAAATGAGGTCTACCACGTCCATCAGCGTGCCGGGGGGTAGTAAATTGGCCGTATGCCAATAGTCTGCTATTGGCGGCCAAAATTGTTGACATGTTTGGTACTGGTGGATTTACGTATCCTTGGCTATGAAGTCGAGGTAAACTTTCGTGTCGGTACATCCTCTGAGCCTCTCTTAAACGTTCACCGTTCCGAATGTACATACGGACCATTTCGTAATACTCAACATTAGAATATTCGTTTTGCGATATGACGCTGTCAGCTGAAGTTTAACTACTCGAAAAAAACTAGTTTAATTGTAAAAAGGTTTTTATTGTTGAGTTTTGTTAAAAGTGATTTTCTAGTGTGACTTTGTGTCCACACGAGAAGGTAAAAGAGAGATAACTTGCAACAAAAAAAATATTTTTTTTTTCTTTTTTTACTGTCTTTCTTTTTTTATTGATACAAAATAATGTGTTAAAATTTGTGCACTGTTAAAAAAATTAACCTGTATATGGTTAGTTGCATGTACTCCGTTGACGCTCTACCCCACCTGGTGCGAGTGCATCTACGGGGCAAGGTCGTCAAACCAACTATATCTCCTAAAAAAATATATGGTTTGTTGCACTTACGCCGTTGACGCGCTTATCCCACGTGACCTAAATTAATTCTGGTTTATGTACGGGTGTTACAGTACGAAAAAACCTGAATAAATAGTCAGGGTTTGAAATGATTATAAATTGTAAAAGTATCTGGTATTGATCCCGTTTAGAGTGAAAAACAAAACAAGCGGACGGTATCGCGGCCAACTGGAGCTAAGCTGCGCGGAACTCCGCATAACCATGCCACGCCCAAACTCTAGTTCGCTAGTTAATAAAAGCAAGCAATAACCCAATAACTTACACGTTATATATTTTAATGTTAAATAAGTACATATTTATAGTGATGTTTAGGGGATAGCCGTGGTCATTATGTATCTTTTTCCTAAAGCTTATGATACTCTACTGTTAGAATGTAGGTATTATTTAGTTAGGGCATATGACCACGCTATCTTTCGCCGTAGTTGGGTAAAAAGACTATTCTTTCTTATGTTTGATGAGCGGCCTTGTGTTCCTCAGAGCTGGACCAATCGTGCATGCATGATGAGTACGACTTCGATGCCGAGGAGTTTCTCCCCGTGACCACTAACGGTAAGAATCGTACAGCAAGGACTATTCGCGATCCACCGTGGAACCCTGTCGAAGTGAGGAGACGTGTTAAACGCCACGGTATTAAGTGAAGCTTGTTACTGCGACAGGGATTTGGGGTGGTATGCGAATCGGTTTCCGTGTCTAGCTCATTAAAAGCTTGCCAGTAGAAGTACATTGACGAGTTGGTTTTCACGTTTGAGGCGCGAGCTATTGTAACGATGCAATATACATTTTAATCACAAGTCACATTTTCGAATTGATTTACCAAAACTAACGAAGCCTGGACTATATTTTAACGGCTACAGTATGCGCTATATATATGAGAGTAGTCGGGGCCCGAGGTGGTGAGCGCCACGCCTCTCCTCTCTCGCCTGCAGTGTGTAGTTACACTGTATAGCGCCGTCCCGTAATAACACATTCCTAAGCTCAGCATTCATTTCGCGCGCGGACTGTATCTGTAGTACGAACCCCTAAAACAGACTTTACTACTTGATGAAAATATTAAAGTCAAGGAAATGGTACCTACGGAACCCGCCGTGCACGAGTCCGACTCGCACTTCACCGGTTTTTGTGAATTGGTTCAGTTTCACTAGAATATACAGTAAGTACGTTTTTTATTTTGTTGCAACTGCAAAATAATTATTTTGAACTGGAATCGACTTCCCTATATGTATTTGGAATATACAAAGAGTGGATATATGTGCTCGACATACTCTAGGTACGATAGAATGCTTATTATGTGGCAAATTGAATATGAAAATTACAAGGTTGTTTAACATAATTATGTAGTTAGTTAATTGTAATTATGGCGCCGGCTCTGTATTAAATCAAGTTGTTTATGGTTTTGTGAATTCTTAATTACGAGTACGGCCGTTCCCTCCGAAGATAAAAGATAAGGCAATTTTTAATGCTATTATAACTTATTTCAATCCCTAAAGCTACTTGTACTTTGCATGTTTGTGTTTATATACGAGTAAAGGAGGCACCTTTGTCACCGTTTGTTTGAAAAATTATACATTTCTCGAAAAATCACTAAGAATAATGTAAGGGTGGTTCTTGCGTTTCGTTCAAATTTCACTATAATTGAGAACCGATTTTTTTTTAGATTTTTTATAAATAAAAATTAATAAGAAGTTTCACGTATTTAAAAACAATAAAAACCAATGAAAGGCACCTTTATAACATAATTGTACTTATTGTAAAGGGAAGGAAGGTAATGAGCCCTAAGAGGGTAATGAAAATCGCCCGGAAGGTAATGAAATAGGCTTGGAAGGTAATGAAAACCGAATGGAAGGAAATTAACTAGGCTTGGAAGGTAATGATAGTGAAAGATGAAACTTATAATAGGTAAGTTTGGATTTGTTGAATGGATTAATAAAGTCATATTAGAGAGTATTATTTTTAATCAGCCTTTGAAATAACAAAACAAAAATACAAAATTCTAAAATAAACAGAAATAGATACAAATTATTCTTTGGACATTCATTCAAAATCAACTTACAATCACATTTTTTTTATAAACAACAGAAATAAGGTAACTTTTCTTTATTAAGGCAGCCACAATTAAGTAACAACTTAAGGTTTTAAAATCAAACGTAACAAATAAGTATAACTTCTAACAAATATTACTAATAATAATAACATATTTGGACAATTAACCAATTGTACAAATGAGATCAACACAAGTGATAGCGAAACATAAGAGCACATGTGATAAAAATGAAAACTGGCAATTATCAATTATCACATGTATTAAAAAAAACAAATTCAAAGAAGTAAAGTAATGATAATTGTACAAGTGAGATCAAAACGAAATCTCACGTGCAATAAAAATAAAAATTGGCAATTGTAATTTTCAATTACTTAATGTAGATAAGAAATTGTAAAAGTAAAGTCTTGGAGAGTAACAAAACTAATTAAAAAAATAAAAATAAGGTAAATCTCAACTTACATAATATCTACGACATTAGGAAAAAACTTTAATTATATCAAAAGATAAATAGGAACTATTTGGGAGATCTCTTATGCTACAAATTTGCTTCTTTTCCTTTTTCTTTAGGTATTTCAATCGCTCTTTTTCTTTTTCAATTTTATAAAGCTCTGGGTTATTTTTAATTTCTTTATATTTTTCGCGTTTTCTAGATCCATCTTTCGCAAGTTTTTCATCTTTCGTGAGTTTTTTCTTTGTTTTAGCCAATGCAGTCTCTGTAAGATCAAATAATTAATAAATAAACGCAACGATAGTGACTTGGAATTACAAATAATCTGGGCATAGTAAGGATGAGCCCGGATTGCATAGGGACAGCGATTGCAAGAACCACAGACAACTGTCAAAATTGTGAATTTCAAATTTTTCAAAGGGGTGTGTAATGTTTAGTATAAAAACAAATGGTCTAATTTTCATTTAACATAACAATACATGAATTGCATAATTTCAATCCGTGTAATAAACCTTCGATATAATAGTCAAGATGCATAAAACTAAATGCATAAATTCTTAAACTTTAATGTTTATATAAGTTAAAAATAAATATTTCTAACGGCTTTCATTACTATTAATGATGTGCCGCCAATGTTTAATATTAATTTTTTTACGTTACATGTCCGTCTTTAAGTCACCGACTCGTATATTATATTGTGTACTAAATTTCAACTCAATCGGTCCAGTAGTTTTGGAGCAAATTGCCGGTCACACAGACAGACAGACAGACAGACAAAAAGAAAGACAGACAGACAGACCGACAGATTCTATTAGAGTTCTGTTCCTTGCTGTAGAACCCTAAAACTTTTTAAGTTAAAAGTAACTCGCATTACTGTTTGTTAAAAAACGTTTGCAAGCTACTTTTCAGAACAATTTTGATAAAAATTGATAAAACAGGATAGGCGATCAAAGAAATGAACATATATTCTCACTTTCGGTTATATAATATTAGAATATGCTTGGAAAGCTTTGTTTATTTTAAGTTACAGAAGAGTATTCATTCCCTTCCAAACGTTATCATTACCTTCCATTAAAATTTTCCGCTAAATGGAATGTAATGAATAGGAGGGTAATGAGTATTTGCACTTTGATCTTAATTTGCTTATATTGCCTGAGTACCTGTTCTACTAGATTGAATAAGTACTAACAATTCAATACAAGGATCACGGTAAACCAACACCAATATTTAATAAAAAATTACTTACTCAATAAAAGGCAGGACGGGGATGAAGTTTAGGCGATACCAAAGTTCCCTCCGCGCAACAATATCGTCGTTATTTTTAAAACCCGGCGACTAGCGTCCGTCCGCTCAGAGCTGTGGCGCGCGACAGAGCGGGAGGGGGGCGAGCGGTAGGTTCATGCCGCGTTTGGGTGTCCACAGGTAACTTAAAACTTGCAAGTTCTTCATCGAGGACGGGAATGAGGTTTTTGATTTGACAAAACTAAAACCTTGATTCTTTCAAAGTTAATACAGTACTAAAAATTAATCAACCTGAATTATGTATTGTTTATTTGTTACTTAACATGATAAAATGACAGAAATCATAATTACTGGCAAAACTAGAGAATAAAAAAATATCAAAGCCTCTGAATGGTCGTTGGAAACAGGAGGGGGATGAGATATTGCCACGTTTTTTATCATTTACTTGCTTTAATTAATACTAAATTCTATACGCGTTAGATGGTACCGAAAGTACCTTTAGGCTATAATAACTCTATTAAAAAAGATCTGTAATAAATCTTAAAATCATAGCACTTTTTGCCCTGGAAACGTGATTTGAACGAAATGCAAGAACGACCCGTAACATACCTACTACTCTCTGTGTGTTCAATCTGGCCTTTTGTCTGCAGATTTTAGAGCCGGATGCAATCCCTACTGGGGCCACCCCGATCAAGAGGCTAGGGCGCTACGGTGTGACAAGGTTCTACGGAGATGTAAGAATAGTTTCTTATGATGAACAGCCCTGTAAATGAACAGGCAGTTGAATAAATTAGTTTTCACCTCAGCACCACATATAGCAGCTTTTGCTGTTCAAAGACAGTAGACAAAATTGGATTTTGTTGCAATATACATATGGTTTAATTTATACCATGTTCCATTGTTCAAACTAAAGGTACCTAATATGTTCTTGCTGCTGAGGTGGAAAGCTGTATCTGCAACACGAGATCAAAGTTATTTGCATCTCGTGTTTTGGGAATCAAAAGCCACGCTTGCAGCCGTCGCAGCCAAAACCAACTTTGCGCTCTTGTTGCACAAACAACAGTTATTCCTCAAAATGAGTGACTTAACAGACCCGTGGTAAAGACTTTATTTACCACTTAATTTCAAGTTCCAACTCCGGCAAGCTTTGAAAAGATAGGATTCTCTAACACTGGCAACTGGCAGCGCTTTTGTGGCATCAGTCTGAAGCATAGGTATCATACAAATGTTTTTTAAATAAAATCTTGCGTGTGAAGAAATAGGATAAAGTGAGGTTTATTTTCCAAGGTGTTCCGGTGACAGTGCCACCTATACCCGCGGAGTCTTTGAATATGTAAGTATTTGTGCCCAGAACCCCGTTATCCAAATAAAAAACATTTCACCTAAACTTGCGAAGCATAGAAGTCTAAGCGCCCGCGGCTATCCTTGACTAAATATTCAAGTAATGTAATAGCTAGGAGGACATCCTCTGGGCCTGCCGTAATGTCTCAATTTAACATCACATAGGCGCGACCGCTTACATCATTTCAATACAATTACACGAGTACCACTATATTATTGCAGAGCCAACCCACCCGAAGATAGGAGCTCCGCGTCAGCGTAGTTCTGTCGACACTATCTGATTGATTTGAAATAAGTGTCGATGGAGCTTCTATTTCTGGGTGGTTTGGCCCTCCGGGCCAGCTGCAAAACTAACATAACCTAAACCTACCTACATATTATATTATAGATGTTTGACATCACTGCCACCTGTATGGTCGGTGGTACGGTGGGTCAGAAGGGGTCCAGACTCCGTATTATGGTCGCCTTTATCGCGGTGGATAAAGTATCTGTCATTCTCGCACTTACATACTGGTCAAAAAGGGAACATAATAAACAGAAACATAATAGGGCCGCACGAATCTCCGTGAGACCGGAAAGGGCGGTTGCTATGATGCCGTACACCAGGCACTACATAATGAACTAGTATATTGCTAGATTTTGCAAAAATCATGCCTTGCCTTCTATTCCTGTACTGTAGTTTAACATTAACAATGCCTTTTCTATGCTATGAAGAAAGCAAACAAGTACAAATGCCATATCTGTTGGTAAGTCCTAAGGCCGATGGGCAATTGCGTTGGGACTCGTATAATATAGTGTGGCCCAGCTTGAAAAAATCCCTTGTGCCACCATCTACTACATATTTGCCAGACGCCGTTCGTTCCGGTTCATGGCGCCGACAGACCCGGACTGCCCCGGGTCGTGCCGCGGCTACGAGTGCCCCGTGGGCCTGCTGCAGGAGCACAACTGCCCCGTCGGCGCCTACCTGCCCAACCAGGACCTGTGCAACTGCTGCGGGGAGTGCAGCACCTACTACCGTTAGTGCCGTACAGCCCGTTCGTTTTCATACAGCAAAAGAAACCGTTATATTAGTGGTGTGGCGCCCTAGCGACATCTAGCAACAACTTGTGTCAACCAACTCACCACTAGCGTCAGATAGCGCAAATAAAGTGTTCTACATCGCGTTAACGAAGTTTCTCCAGTCAGTTGGGACGCTGTTACGGAATAATGTGTCTACAATTGTGGATTCAAGTATTTACCAATAAGGTGGGTTGGCATTTTTGCGTAACAGTGTCCTGAATGGAACTTCCTGCTTCATCCCAATGGAGTTCGGTCCCCAGCAAAACAGTGATAAACCGTGAAATGCATTAATTATTTTATCTACCCTCCCTTCGCTACTATGCTACCAAATAGCCTTTTGTCTTTCTTCCCATAGTAATCCAATTATTTATCTTGTCATTTCTAGAGTTGGGCCAAAAGTGTGCTAATTACAAGAAGATTCTCCATCACGTTAACGGAAGTAAGGAAACGGAAGTAAGTATAGTAAAGTCTCTCCAGTGACTTAATTGTAATAAGCTATTACCGACGACGATGTCCATAGGGAACTATTTTGAATGCTAAAACTATCCCTCTTATTCATAAACGCACAATAGCAAT
Source organism: Acleris sparsana (assembly GCA_923062465.1). Classification (NCBI taxonomy): domain Eukaryota; kingdom Metazoa; phylum Arthropoda; class Insecta; order Lepidoptera; family Tortricidae; genus Acleris; species Acleris sparsana. Next base: position 5,967,196 of record OV281305.1, on the reverse strand, counting down.
TTTTTTAATCAATCATATATATCAATAGATAAATTTATATCGTTGTCTAGTTCCCATAGTACAAGCCTAGAGCTTTGGGAGTTTGGGACTAGGTCAATTTGTGTGAGATCGTCCCTCGATATTTTTTCATTTTATTCATACCTACCATATTTGATATAATATATATTAGTACAGGTGCAACGAACAAGTACTTTATAATTTATAGTACAATTACAACATAACAAGAAGAAAGAGATTTGTCAGGATCGCAGCAGGTGGAAAGAAGTGGTCTCTGCCTACCCTTCAGGAAAACAGGCGTCATTTAATGTATGTATGTATGCACTACATAAAACTAAAGTAACAACAGAAGCTATGCAGTTCAGTTATTCCTGGCTACAGCAGCGGCCGAGCTAAAAACCACCGGTAGAGAGATGGCTTACCACCAACGATGGTTGGCACTTCCCGCAAGGTGGACCGACATAATAGGGGCCGCGGAAGACAGCTGCATGCAAGTAGCACAGGATCTATGGAAGCGGAGATTTTTTGGGAAAGCCTAAGACGACGACGACGACGATGACGACGACGACGACGACGACGACGACGATGACGATGACGATGACGACGATGACGATGACGATGACGATGCCGACGACGACGATGATGATGATGATGATGATGATGATGATGATGATGATGATGATGATGATGATGATGATGATGATGATGATGATGATGATGATGATGATGATGATGATGATGATGATTTATTAATACGCTAGCGGCGTCACTTATAGATCCCGTCACGTAAAAAGTCGGATGTGTTTGCGCGTGGGTACAGTCGCCAACCATTAGCGAGCGCGTATAAGCATACCGGCGGAGTGCTCCCCCGTCCCGCCCCCTTCATACCATCAATTTCGGGGACGGGATCTCTAAGTGATGAATGAATCATCAACATCATAATTTTAGCCGAAACGACCATTAATAGTCATAGGATACGTCTCCCGAAAAATCTCTGCCTCGATCGATCCTGTGCTATTTGCATCCAGCTGTCGTCCGCGGCCCCTATCAGGTAGGTCCACCTTGTGGGAGGTGCCAACCGTCGAGTCTAATCACTTTACTAAATCGAATATCTTTTAATATGTCGCCACCGCTCAAAGGGAGACAATAATGTGTTGACGTAGGTTGAGGAAGAGTTCCTGGAGCCAGGGTGTGACGACGCGCTGGTTTGCAGGCATGGGGTCTGCCAGGACATCCATGCGGTGCACTCCAACCTGCTCAGCAGAACCAAGAGGCACGGAGGCGATGAAATTCCTTACGGTTAGTTGATCAGCTAAACTAATTAACCTCCCAAAAAGAAGGGTGTGTTTGACTTCTGTGTACGTGTCCATCTGCTTGGGAGTATGGCTGCGGTCCCATTAAACAGTTTTTCGTTCAGTGTTCTGTTTGCCAACATTGGTTTGTTAGATTAATTTTCTAAAAATGTTGTCCATATTCAAATTCAAAATCTTTTATTGCATGTCACGTTAAGATAGTTACAGGTGGAACATAATAGGAGGTCTGTATGTTACGTACGCCCTGCAAGGGCACAGCAACATCAGATAGAGAGCAGCTATATACAATACAATGTACTAATTATTTTCTAAAACTACTTGTTTTTGTAGTTTTTGTTTCTTAGTAGCAGAATTTCCATTTGCATTTTTTCTCTAATTAAATTTCCACAGTCGTATGTTTTCCCTGATGCGTTTTTTCCCAAGTGGTTGTTTGCTTGTCGCTCAGTGCGTCTCTATCATTACAGACTTGACAGAAAGGGACTAACAAGTCGCCGACAACTTGTGTTACCCCCCTGAATTGGCCGTTACTTCCAATAAAAACGGAATCTGTAGGGATTGCCACAGGCTCCAATCAAAGAACAGCGTCCATGCCGGACGCTTCCTTAATTTTACGAAACTTTATTTGTAGAGCCTTGTAAGAGCGAGCTGAAGAAATTCAAGAAGAAGTACGGGGAGTCCGGCCATCTGCACTATGAGGCGCCGCAGTGCACGCCGCTCTGGCTGTACGCCCCAGTCCAGGTACTTGGCATCTTTTCGCATGATTTCCACCAAACGGTTCGCATCGGATCGGAAAGAATATGAACGGATACGGCGACAACCGACCCGTATATTAAAATTATGATTGTCTATTTATTACGAAGCCGATCGCGCGTCGCAGCATACTTTTGGCTGAGATCGCGTGTCGCGGAAGACTCTCGCGGTGCTGCTGTGAGCGGCTTGGTAAGATATATAGACTTTAAATTCTGATTTAATATTCTTTAAAGATTGTTAAATCCGTTCCGAACCGATGACATGCGAACCGTTTAATTGAAATCATCCTTTAGGGTCGTCAAAAAATTCTAAAACAAAATGAATAAAAATTAAGAGCCTGTTTCACAATCGACGAGTAAATTATAACTTATTTGTCAAATTATAACTTTTTAAGTGGTTAGTTACTGGTTGCCCAAAACGTTTAGTTTATGCCAACAGGATCTCACTCTCATTTAAAAAGACATCTAGCAAACTTAGCAAGGATTAAAAAAAACAGAAGCAGAATATTCTTTGCACATTGCAACACAGACTGAATACCTACAATGCCATGATCTGTCCAAAGCCTTTCTCATTTGATATCCTTATTAGATGTGTGAAGCTCGATACATTTTTATACGAACCAATTTTAACAGTATGAGCGACCTGTGAAGTTTATTCAATTGCAATAAAACTCGGCAAGATTACCCTATATTTATGTATTTTAGATTGAAATAAAAATAAAGTTTCGGAGTTACAAAATTAAACACTGTAATTTTTTGCACCTCTAATCGGCCTAGGGGTTACCACAACATACGTACATAAGGGACAGAGCTATAGCAGTTATATATCTTTGTCCCTATCTCTCAAACTAAACTTAACTGCTTTAGTACGTCATAGTACCCCCCTTGTCATGACTTTGAGCGGGAGCAATATGCGGCGTGCAAAAACAAATGTTTTATTTTATTTTATTTCTGCTCCGTGTTTCGCTATGGAACCGTTACCATTCACCACCAACCAAACCAACCAACCAAAGGTCCTGGCCACCGCCTAGATAACAAATGGTTGGTGAACGGTTGGTTGATTGGTACAAGTACATACAGTTTAGCTTTGTAGTACTGTATCTATAGTACTCATATTACTAGGTGGATTACAGATAGTTCGCTGATAGATATTTTTTCTGCTGCAGTGCCGTCGGTTCGTGTGCTACTGCGCGCTGGAAGACGGATCCTTCATCGAAGGCATCAAGGTTCCGCGCGTCGAAGTCTCCAACATGAACTGCGGTAACTATTTATATCGTGACCCCCCTTGCTTCTGGTGGATATCAAGACATGCGCGCTTACAGGCACATTTCGCGCTTCAATAAGCCGCGCGCAATATACGCGCTCATTCCAGCGTGTTTGCTTGAATTATTGTATCCGATTTTCGTGGCTGGCTTGGCTTTTCTCGTCAACTCCCTTCAAGCGTGCGTACGCTCGTAAGAGATGCCGTGTGGCTAAGTGCGCGTTTACGAGCATAGAAAAACGAGCCGATGTTTGCCTTGTCCATACCACTTAAATAAGGTGAACTATCGACAAGTTCGTGCGCGATCGTCCCGCGGGGTGACAGACGTTGGGGGAGGCGAGACCACCGTTAGTAAGCGGCGCACTTGTCTTCCTCGCTCCTCTCCCGCGCCCGCAAGCGCCTAGATACCCTGTCCCCGCCGCGGGACAGTCCCGCGTGAAATGGTCGGATTATCATCACTTTCACATTAGCCGAGGGACGTCCTCTGCTGGGATAGGATCTCCCCAAGACGGTTGATTGTGTGCTACTCGCATCCGTTCAATTTTCGCCAGATTAGAGTCGTATATAATGTTTACATAGTATAAAATAAGTCGCTTCCCGCCGTTTGTCCCTCTGTATGTCCTCTTAGATCTTTCAATCTTCGTTACGGATTTTAATCCGGTTTTGAAATAGATAGGGATTCAAGAGGAAGGTTTTTATGTATATTAAATTCTGGATTATGTAGGGGTGTTACAGAAAACCTGGTCAGTTACTAATAAATAAGATATACATACAGGATTATATTTGGACCTTCCGCCAAAATTTGATGTGATTTATGGGAAGTAATAAGACTGTAAAATGAATGAAGTTCTTTCCTTTTGAAATGTACATTTTATAGCCACATTTATCCGTCTCAAATTTCTAGGCGCGTTTGGCTTATGTAAGCACCTCATGCCTTGCGCACCTACCTACCTATCTGTTGCATATTGAATAAATGCCCTGCCGTTGACAACACAACCTTCTGATGTGTCAACGAACTGTGTTTTTTGTTATGTTTGGAAAATTAGAAAAAAATATGGCCAAAATAGATGAACTTTTAATTAATACATTTATTGTAGGTACTGCTGTTCTGGGATTATGAGGCAAAAATTGGCTGGGTTCCAAATGTAACCCTGTATATTTTACTTGTTAATAGACTGTGCGCGTGAGAAATGCCGCAACAATTCCGAGGTGGACTGCGACGGCTACGGCAACTATAGATCGGCGCTCTTCACTCCGCACGTCGAGCACGCGGACGGTAAGGCATGCAGAGCGGCGGTTTGGCTTATTCGTTTCACCATGTTCGTGCAAAATCATATAGAGCTATTTATTCCCTCTAATCTGACTTTGAAATTAGGTTCTCCATTTCTATAGTTTTTAGGGAATCCGCAGTCATCCCTCAAAACATAATGATTGTGTAAGAGGCTATCTAATGATGCCTCACTCAAAATGTTGAAAAATAAATAGGGAATATTCCCTATGCTTTTCAATTTACATGTATAGCTCCCTATCCTACCTACCCGGTTTTTTTTTCAATGTATATTTTACAACTTTTTCACCGTAATTTAAATGTAGAACTATGCCAAAGAGTCTTCGCAGAGAGATGGACAGACGGGCGGATATGGGGAAACAATACCTAAGAGTGCCTAGTTTGGCTACGAACCCTACATTACATAGATTACATTGACACGCCTTATTCTAATAAGGCGTTCTCGATGAATAACGAATAACGATCCTACGCAAATGTATGGCGCACAACCTTCACCTAAATTTGGCAGTTGCGATAAATACATTTTTTTTGTTTTTTTTCAGCGTTTCCGACCAAAGGAGTTTCATAATGATAAACTTTATGGTTGTTTATTTTCCCACTGTATTTTACTTTTTACTAGAAATCGTTAAATTAAAATATTGCATAATATGGAGGTCTTTTTATTTATTTGTCGTGAAATGATAATGATAAATGTCGTGTTGGTCGTATTACGATGAAATTCTTCAAAGGTCTTACGGCTTTATATTTATTCGGTATTGTAAATTTTCGGAATTATGAAATTCGGAATTAAATAATTCGAGATTTTAGGGTGTTCCAGAGAAATTGAATATTTAGGAGGCAAAATATGTAGGTAGTATCAGCCCATCGGAACCCTGATCCACCATAGAACTGTGTTACAGTGACGTTATGATTCAAGTCGTAAGAAGTGCCAAACAAATTGTTTTATAATGCCACTGTGACAACGTTCTTTGATGGGTCAGTTTCGATGGGCTGATATTGCGTCAATGAAACTTATTTGAGGGTGAATGCGGGCAATCAAATTAATAAAGCCCTAAGTGTATTCCTTTGTGAGTAGAAGGGGCATTTCACAAAAAGTCCGACTTGCTGTTTACAATGGAGTGAATGTTGGGTGTGGCAGGAAAAGCATGAAAGTCGTGTTAGCATTTGAAATTTGCTCTATGCGTAGTATGTGTAGTGACAACTCATTGATAGAGTAAGGAATGAAAAGGACAGAGAGAAAGGTGGACTAAAAGAAGATATAGTGACTCAGATTGAAAAGGACATGCTTTGATGGTTCGGTTATTTGTACAGGATGGATGAAAGATGGTTTGCGAAAGAGATATACAGAGCGAAAGGGGGAAATTTTAATAGCCAAGAGAAGTGTCATTTTCCATTTACCTAATTTTTTGCGCTGAATCGAATGAATCGAATCTAAATTCTTGAAATGATTCTACAAAGTGTTATCGATCTTCGTTCAATACAAACAGGGTAAAGAATTCGAATCTTGGAAAAACCGCTGTTGTGTTAAGTCTTTGGGATTCAAAAGCAGACGGCGGTTATTGACAAACATGTGCTTCTATAAGAAGACTCACCCAAGTGGCAAGCGTTAGGACAGTTCTCTCGTTGGTACTTGGTACAGTCAGACCACTGTTGTGCCTACATAGAAACTTGTCACTGTGATTGTGTATATCATTGAAGTTTATTTTAACGAGACATTACCGTTCCCAATATTGAATTATATTAGTTATATTACACATATATAAAATGTTCCTTAATAGTGCCTGTTGGTTTGAATCATGTCAATATTTTGTACTTTGAATCATCATAAGGTATGTAAATTTCTAAGTCGTTGCTCGGGTTGTTATTAGGGAATGCAAACCGGTTAATCGGTTAACCGATTAACCGATTTTAATCGAAAATTTATGCCAAAAAACGTAACCGGTTAAAATATGAAATTAACCGATTAACCGGTTAATAGAAGTGATCTGCAAAAAGCTTCATTTGTTAAGTTTTTACTAGAAAGACGACACAAATTAAACTAAATATATGTTACAATTACACAAACATCGCAATATACGTAATTATGCATAATATCAATTAAAAAACTCTTAGTGAGCTGTAAAATTAATAAGACTTTTCACAAATGAAACAAATAACGTTGGTGTCGCTTTTATTATTTTGTTTCTAACAAAAGAAGATAATATGTTGCACTGCACTGCACTGCACCGGGCGGTTACACGTTTATGAGTGAAAGAGAGAATGCTCTACGTGCTACAAAAAACAAGGCTAACCGATTAATGGTCTCTTTCTAAAACACCGTTATAATCTGCTAACCTCCCTAGAGCGAGCGAGATGTTCGCAAAAGGGTTTTTATGGCCCCAGAGCTCAGATGATAACGTCAGAGGTATAGCTAGTGTACCCTTCACACTTGTTGCAAATAGACGCGTACCTGGAGTGTTAGTGGTTAGTGGTTACATAAGCAGTTAAGCGCGTGTTATTTTGATGACTTTTTGTTATTAAATTGACTTTTTACAAGCGAATATTACGAGGAAAACTATTTTTTATATTATACTACTCCATAAGTAACATTCTATAATACTGTTGTTGATTTTTTAAGATACTGAATGTCCTAAATGTGTAGAAATGAAACTTAGTATACTGGTGGTCTAAATACTGATCTCTAATCTAAAATCTAACATTTAAGAAATAATTATATCACTAATTAAAGCGTTTTCACATAATAAATATGTCTGATTTATTTACACGTCTTTGTTCACAAGTTTTCATGTTAAATAAGCTAAAGGAAACCATTATTTTTAAGCAAAAAAAACAATCGGTTAATAACCGGTTATTAATCGATTAATCGATAAATTTCATCTTAACCGGTAAATTAACCGATGCTACATTTAATCGGTTAATTGCATTCCCTAGTTGTTATGCTACCAGTTTACTTTTGAATAAGTTTTAAGTCGTAGTGTTTTGCCAGAAGCTCGAAATTGAACAAAAATAAAACAACAGTTTAACAAGGAAGCATAACTTTCATTTGGCGTTGGTCCCACTGCCGAGCGATTAGATATAGATTAATTTCTAGCTAAAGAAACAAACAAAAGATATAGATCACGTGTCAATAAAAGAGACACAAATATTAATAGTCAATCGCTGGATGTTTACACTGCCGGCGAGATCTCTCTCTCCAACAAATGATATTTTCATCTCACTAGCTCCGAAAGACCTTTTTGTTTGTTTGATATCTATTGAGAAAATCGCTTTTTATCCACATGTGGAGCATTTGAAGGCAGCTTAAGCGATATTTGACAGCTAATAAAACGTAAAACGTTATTATTGTTATTTATTTGTTTAATGGCGTCTACATAATAAAGTAATTTTGCCAATGTCAAGTATATACAAGCAACCTTGTACGGTGAATCCTGTCCTGTCGACGAAGTCTTCCAGTCATAGTCGTTTTGACCCTTGAAGATGGCGAGCATCCACTTCAATGGCTTGGTGTGATAACGCTTGATAGTGTATTCCCCGTGGCACAACTATTTGGCACTACTGGTCAATATTAGTATCATTAATAGGAGGTAGGTTTAGGTTATGTTAGTTCTTTAGCAGGCCCGGAGGGCCAAACTACCCAGAAATAGGAGCTCTGCGGTAGCAGAGCTCCGTCGACTCTATTAAATTTGATTTTGAAATAGAAATCATTGGTCAGTAGTGCCACGGAGTAGTGCCACGGGCAATGAACGATCTTGATCGCTTATTCATTCGGCAATTTTATTTTATTTAATGCAAGTTCTTCATCATTGTTACAAGTTGCCCCACAACTGCTCTGGATTTGCGAACCAAAATCAACGATGAAGTAATTTACAAAGGATGAAAGAAAAAAAAACCGGGAATGTCGGAAATTTGCAGCTGGCGGGCCGGTAGTAGTTGATAAATATACTTACTTATCTTGGACTTCATCTATGTACATTAGTACTAGTACTAAATATTTATTTCTAGTACTTGCCCAAGAAACCAACTGAGGAATTCGTTTGAGATTAGGTCAATTTGTGTGGGAATTCTTATAAGGGAAGCCCAGGTATTTACTGATCACTGCATATTATCAAACAAAATCCCCGCACACTCGGTAATGTCTGTATGTTAACGATTAACTCAAAAACTACTGAACGGATTTTCATGCGTTTTTCACCATCAGTTAAGTACATGGTTCCTTGGAAGTTTTTTATGTATAATGTATTTAGGTATTTAAATACTTTATTGCACAAAATAAAAATAGTGTACAAGAGGAGAACTTAATGCTACAAGCATTCTCTACCAGTCAACCTTAAGGTGCAATAGAATGACAATCCTTTCCCATTGTAATGAATTCTGGTTTATTAACGGGTTTTTACAGAAAACTAATTTTATTACATCGGTTTCTTGTCTGTCTGTTGTACAATTATTTTATCCAAATACCGTTCAACGAACGTTCCGTTACGCAGAATTGTCCTTTCAGAAATTGAAAGGCATTTCGCGCCGCATTATTAAGATTTTCACAACCGATCCGTAGTCACACCAATTTGCCACATTGGTGTGACTATGGTTCATTTTATTTACCCGTAGTCACACCAAGACCGAATTTGCGTCTGTTTCTCTTTAAAAGATAAAAGATAAAAGATGTTTATTCAGTAATTAGGCCGCACGGGCACTTTTACACGTCAAAATCTACCAGCGCTTCGCAAGAGACCACTGCTGAGAAGAAACGCCGCAAGAAACTCAACAGTCAGTCGTTTTTTAAAACTTATGATATTATACAATTATAAAGCTTAACCTAGCATGATATAAAACAATGAATTTAACATAAAATAAAAATAAAAATAAAAAACATTCAAGCGTAGCTTGTGCAAGAAAATGTGTCAAAACTAAGAATTTTCATAGGGAGTAATAAGAAGTAGTAATAAAAAAAATATATATTTATATAAAATATGTATATATATTAAAAAATATATATATACTTTCCTATGACAGTGCAAGACAACCACCACATACAAAGTTTCGATACATTCTCCTACAGAAACCGTGTCCCCTAGACAATATACAATATTTACATATTTTTATGCCTATTTTATTAATCAGTTATTTAGGTGTTTAGTTAAGTTTAGGCCAAGCATTTTTATCTGTTAGATAGTCCTCGACCCTATAGTAAGCCTTAGACATCAACGACTTTTTCAAGTAACTTTTAAGTACTGGAAATGGTAACTTTAAAACTGAGTCAGGTAATTTATTATAGAAAATAATGCATTGACCTACAAATGATTTATAAACCTTACGGACACGAAATTTTTTAATAGCAATTTTATTTTTATTTCTTGTATTCAAATTATGTATATCACAATTCTTAACAAAAGAGTCTTGATTTTTAATGACATAAATTATATTCTCATAAATAAATTGTGACGCTACTGTTAAGATACAAATTTCTTTAAATACTAATCTTAAGGAATCACGGGAGTTAAGGTTATATATAGAACGAATGGCTCTTTTTTGTAACACGAATATAGTCTGTATGTCAGCAGCTTTTCCCCAAACCAGAATACCGTACGACATAACACTATGAAAATAACTATAATAAACTAAGCGAGCTGTCTCAACATTGGTAAGTTGCCTGATTTTTCTAACAGCATAAGCTGCCGAACTTAATTTGCCTGCTAGTACTGCTATATGGGGACTCCATTGTAAGTTTTTATCTATAGTTATCCCTAAGAAAAGCGCCTTATCTACCATTTCCAAACACTCATCATTTAGAAATAAACTGGATTCTACTGGTCTAACATTAGGCAAAGCGAACCTAACACATTTAGTTTTTTTAGCATTGAGTAGCAAATTGTTACTAGTAAACCAATTAAGTACTTTACCTAGCGTGGCATTTATCCTACTGTAATCGACGGATTTTCGTTCTACCTTGAAAATTAATGATGTATCATCAGCAAATAGCACAATATCACAAAGGTTATCTACCGTGCGTGGTAAGTCATTAATATAAACCAAAAATAAGAAAGGACCTAATATAGAGCCCTGAGGCACACCTAGTTTAATAGCTGCTCCCATGGACTGTGTTTTGTTTACCACAACCGTTTGTGTTCTATCACTAAGATATGAAGACATAAGATTTAGAGAATTAATTGACAGACCATAATGTTCTAATTTTAATATAAGAGTCCCATGATCTACGCAATCGAAAGCTTTGGAAAGGTCACAAAAAATTCCTATTGCATCACAAGATTTCTCCCAAATATTATATATATATTTAATGAGTACAGATGCTGCGTCAGTTGTGGATCGTCCTCTGGTGAAGCCGAACTGATTACTGTTAAGCAGTTTATTTCCATTGAAGTGACCTAACATATCTTTTAACATTAACTTTTCAAAAACTTTACTTAAAACAGGTAGAATAGAAATGGGACGGAAATTCGTTAAATCACTCATCTCGCCCGATTTAAAAAGTGGTATGACTTTACTATATTTCATAAGATTTGGAAAGACCCCCTCTGAAATGCAATTATTGTAGATTAAAGCTAAGTGTGGTGCAATTATATCTATGATATGATGGATGACTTTAACTGACGTTCCCCATAAATCCTCGGTTTTTTTTAAACTGAGTGATTTAAATACCTTTACGACTGAAAATCAAAGTCAAAGTCAAAGTTCTTTATTCTTCAATTTAGGCATAATATAATGCACCTATGAATGTCAAAAAGCATTACCACCGGTTCGAAAAATAAAACCTTTGCCCCGAGAAGAACCGGCGTAAGAAACTCGGCAAGGTATATTTTTTTCAAGAAAAAGGTTTACATCATTACATTATAATTATAAATAGTTTACAATATCACGGTATCTTTTACCTACCTTTACGGTACCTTTTTTTAGCGTAGATTACTCATGCAGGACGGACGACTCACTGCCAAACATCCCTATCCATGATATAATCGTTTACTTTATAATATGCTCGGGAAATTAGTTTTTGTTTTACGACAGATTTAAATTTAGAGTCAGTAAGTTCAGTAATACTTTTTGGAATTTTATTGTAGAATTTTACACAATTTCCCAAGAATGATTTTGAAGTTTTGGCCAGTCTATAAAAAGTGGTTTTGAGCTTTCCTGTGCTCCTGGTTGCTTTTGGCTTATCAATGTTCGTTGGGAAATTATGTAGATTCTTCCTAACAAAGATGATTATTTCAAATACATATAGCGACGGCAGTGTTAGAATATCTATTTCCTTGAAGAATTCCCTCAATGACACACGCGACCCCAAGTTATAAATAGCTCTAATAGCCCTTTTTTGCAAAATAAACACTGTACCGATATCCGCAGCCGATCCCCACAAAATAAGACCGTACGTAATTATACTGTTAAAGTAAGCGAAGTAGACCAACCGTGCCGTCGCTACATTGGTAAGCTGCCTTATTCTCCTGACTGCAAAAGCAGCGGAGCTCAACCTACTTGCTAACGCAGTTATGTGGGAACCCCACTGCAATTTAGAGTCTAATGTAATACCTAGAAAAACAGTTGTTTTTACAAAGTCTATGGTTTCACCATTAAGTTTAATATTTGAGGCTAAGTTTATATTTGATAAATTTGCTGATGAGAATTTTATACATTTAGTTTTATTTGGATTTAACATTAAGTTATTGGCAGCAAACCAGTCAGATATCATGGAGAGGGTATTGTTTGGTTCAATGAGTTCAGTATCTTTCCTATTTACCTTGAATAGTAGAGAAGTGTCATCAGCGAACATTACAATGCCTGACCTTCTGCTTACCATATACGGCAGATCATTTACATAAACAAGGAACAGGAATGGGCCCAAAATAGAACCTTGAGGTACGCCCATATCTATCTCTATCTCTGACGAAACGGCTCCATTTATCGCTACCTTTTGATTTCTCTGTGTTAAATATGACTTAATGAGATCTAATGCATTTCCTCTAATGCCATAAAAACCAAGTTTACAAATTAAAGTGCCATGATCTACACAATCAAAAGCTTTAGAAAGGTCGCAGAAGACTCCAATGGCGTCCTGCGACTCTTCCCAAGCCTGTAAAATAAATTTGATCAAACTTGCGCCCGCGTCAGTTGTAGACCTACTTTTCATAAAGCCGAATTGTTGATCGTGTAAAATTTTATTAGTATTAAAGTGAGAAGTCAATTGTGTTAGCATTATTTTTTCAAATATTTTGCTGAACGCAGGAAGGATAGATACTGGACGATAATCAGAAGGATTATTTCTATGACCTGATTTAAAAATAGGAACCACCTTACTAAATTTCATTAAAACTGGGAAAATGCCACTGTCGATACAACTATTGAAAATACGAGCTAGGGTGGGAGCAACGACCTCCAGAATGGTTTCAAGTACCTTAACTGACACGCCCCATAAGTCTTCCGTTTTTTTTATTTTTATCATTTTAAAAGACTTAAGTATATCGAAGGGAGAAACATGATGAAATTTGAAATCGCGTACATTTCCTAATTTTACATTTTCAGATAGAAAGGATTGGGCTATTGCAGTGGACGATGCCAGACATTTTGTTATGTCACTAGGAATTTTTGAGAAGAAATTATTAAATTCACTGGCTACTTTTACTGGGTCGGTTATTAATGTATTTTCTATCTTCAAGGAAACAGTGGATTCGCTTTTACTTTTTTTGCCGGTCTCAGTGTTTATTATTTTCCAGACTGCCCTGGCTTTATTATCTGAAGATTTTATTTTTTCATTTAAATGAGCTGCTTTCGCCTTAATGCACACAGCTTTAAATAATTTGGAATAATTCCTAACATATTGATGGAAATGTTCGTCAGTGGTACAAGATCGCCTATCATAAAGTTGGTATAATTTATCTCTACTTTTCCGGATTCCGGTAGTTGCCCACTCATTGAATGACATTTTATTACTAATTTTAATTCGCTTCTTACTACAAGTTTTATTAAATTCTCTACATACTGTATTTAGAAGCATCTTGAATAGATAATTCGGATCATTTGATTCTGTCTGTGAATTTGACATGGAGACTAGCAAGTTTGACTTTAGTAATTCTAGTCTACTTTCGCCCAGTGGTCTTATTTCTATAACGCGATCTGGATGCTTTTTCTCGCAAGGTAACCTCACCATCTGCGCTTTATGATCCGAACGGACCCCGTTCACTACGCTTCCAACTAGATGAGGACAGTTTAACCAGACATTATCTATACAAGTGGCTGAGGTGGGAGTCACCCTGGTAGGTACTTCAAACAGAAAATGAGTCTACATGGCTAAAATCAAAACTTAAATTACATTTAGTAACCTTACCACAAAGTAATTTTTGAGCTCCAATCGCAGATGATTGAAGACATTTCGTGGTATTAATGGCTATGGTGGAGAAATAATCTTCGAACGCTAAGGCCACGTCTTTGTTTGATATGATTTGTTTGTCACCCTTGTTTATGGTGATTTGATTATCGCGAGTTTTTGATTTACCCGTTTCTCTATTTATTATTTTCCACACAGTTTTTACTTTATTGTCAGAAGCTTTGAGCTTAAGACCTAAAAAAATTGACTTAGCAGTCAAGCAAACTTGCTTAAAGGTCCTAGAGTAATTCTTAACATAAACTAAGAAGTCAGCATTCTTGTTCTCCTCCCTCTCTTTATATAGTTCATATAGCCTATTTCTACTTCTATGAATGCCTACAGTAGCCCATTCACTAAACTTAGTTTTTGACCCAGAAATAGTTTTCATCTTAAAATTATTATTAAATTGATGAAGAATTACACCAAACAAATAATTATAAATACTATTAGAATCATTATGTGAAAAGGATAACCCACAAAGGTTACTCTGAACTTCATTTTTGAATAAATCCAAACGATTGCTAGTTATGGGCCTGTATGTTATTGTCTGTGGTTCTTGATGAAAATCATTTAAAAGATACAAGACTACCTACATTTCTTTCTCTGAGTAACTGTCGTGGCACATGAGGTAGGTCTTAATTAGGGTTCCGTTCAACAAAAAAAAACGGAACCCTCATAGGATCACTCGTGCATCTGTCTGTCAGTCTGCCTGTCTGTTACAGCCAATTTGTTCCGAAACTACTGGACCGATTGAGTTGAAATTTGGTACACATATGTAAATTGGTGACTCAAACGTAGAAGTGCTAAGTAATTATTTTTTATATAAGGGTCATTTCCGGGGGACAAATTAGAAAATTAAAAAAAAAGTTTTGCTTACCTTACTGTATCATATAACTCATATCAAATGAAAGGGCTCGTTATGAGGATCTCAAAAATATTTTCGTTATTATTGTAAAATAAATAGTTTTGATTTTATTCATGAAAGAACACGATCATTGACCATTCCCCAAGCCTGATCTCAAAAACTACTAAGCCAAAAATTTCGAAAAAAAATGTAACACATAGTTCATTGCTTGTAGATTACAAGAAAACCTATAGGAATACTATAAAAAAAAAGTAAGCACGGAACCCTCTCCACGCGAGAGACAACAAAGAAAAAAAGTAAATGCAATAGTAAAAATCCAACCTCTTCAGATAATATTATACGGCTCGGTCAACCGCCGCTACAGAAAGGAGGGAAACTATTTCTACAGAAATTTTCTACACTAAATTTACACTTAGTAAGGAAGAACAAGACAGGATCGTGTCATAAGCAAATAGCAACCAAACTATGCCATTGTAAAGCTGCTTTAATTCTGATCTATCTAAACTAATGTTATAAAGAGGAAAGAATTGATTATTTGTTTGCATTGAATAGGCTCCGAAACTACCAGACCGATTTGAAAAAATATTTTCATCATTAGAGTCCTACATTATCCCTGATGAACATAGGCATATAGTTTCTAATATTTCTATAGTAAGTAAAAGTGTTGCAGACTGACAATAATGGTTGTGAGAAATATCTCGATTAATCTTTAAATATTCCAAATAGTTTTTAACTAATGTAATCGTCAGGCACTGAATCATTTAATTTGGTTTTCACGTACGCGTAAAGAACGTTAATTCATAGTGACCTTAGCTTGTCTATTGTATACTTTTATGGATTTTTCCCACTCCTGTACTTTTATCAGTCATTAATATAGTCACGAACACTAATATAAGAACATGCATAATATGTCCGCAGAATAAAAGTCTATCTAGTTCATGCCCCATAACAGCACTTGTGCTTTTTTGAGCCAAAACGACATGCTTAGCTGCCAAAGCTTACTAAACCTAGCATAAACTATAAAGCGGTAAAAACAAAATACATTTTTAAATAAAAGAAACCAAAGTTTTCGTTTAAAATTTTGACATAATTGTATCACAGCTAACTTCGTATCACACGCCACTCGTCCTTTTTTGACCTCTATTATACAACTGTTGTAAAATCTACTATAACTTAGAATAGCAACGGCAACGTTTAATATCAAAGTTAATGGTTTTCCTACCGACAGGGCCGGTGTCTGATGCGCTCCTGTGACACCGAGGCACCTATCCACGACCACGGCGAGTCGTGGGCCGAGTAGTGGCCACTGTGGCCAGCTAGTCATATCGCGTTCAACCCCTTTAGGAATTCATTCCACGCTGTATATCCCTGGATATAGAGTTAAGTAAATTCCTAAAGAGGTTATAGGACGTTAAGACGTGGTGGTCGCTTATAAAAATTCAGGGAACTTTTTATTGCAATTTTTCTTCATGTGTTTTAATTTTATGCATTTTCACGGTTTTGGGCTATACCCAGTCTAGTGTTACCTAAAACTAAATCAAGGTGACTATAGGTTTAATCTTAGTTTAAGTTATCTTGCATTACCCTAAATGTATAACTCCGTTTATTTCTGATTAAACAATAAATATACGTAATAAAATGGCGGTCGTCAAGAAATACTACAATGTTCATAATGCCGCATGGGAATTATTGTTGCAAGTTCAGTAAGCTGTGGTCCTATAACCACTGCATTAGCAGTAGTTATAGGACCACAGCTCACTGAACTTGCAGATGAACATGAAGAGCTTCCAGACACGATTTAATTAAAGTTTAAGTTTAACCACTTACATACTGTTGTCCTCAAAAGAGATTTTTTTTTATGGCGTAGAGAAGGCAAACGAGCACACAGGCCACCTGATGGCAAGTGGAAACTGTGACCTATAGACATTCGCATTCACAAGACTGCAAGCCTAAGACTGCAAATGCGCTGCCAACTCTGAGGACTAAGATGGAATGCCTCTATGCTAGTCATTACACCGGCTGTCTCATCCCCAAACCGGAACACAACAATGCAATAGAAAAAGAATATGGATGAATAGAATAGATGAGGCAATAACAGAAAACTGTGACGAATGGTTCCCAACGCAAAACAGAAGCCCCTGCCAAAATTCATTACGTTAACTAGCGTTTCTATTCGTTTCGTTTTCAACCAATCGCGTCACTGGTGGATCACGAGACTTTTCGTATCACGTCATCTACCAGTGACGCGATTGGTTTAAAAACGGAACGAATAGAAACGCTAGTTAGCGTAGTGCGTCTTGGCAGGGCCACCTGGAACTCTCCAGAACCCCAAATTCGGGGTTATTTCATTTGCAGAATACAGAAGAGTACATAGCAATAAGTTCTGGAGTGTTCCTGTTTGGTAATGGTTTTAAGAGTAGGCAGCTTATCGTCAGCTGATATAACTTCCGTGCGATTATGATACTACACTCAGAAGCAAAAAAAACGGGTCAGAGTGCGTTTTTGCGCCAGGGAATGCTTTTAGTGAAATCAGACGATGGATATCCCGAGCATCGATACAGGACTTCCAGAGTGCCTATGATACCCAACTGAATGAATAGGCGGTTAATGCTGGAATTGTGCATGTTCAGAAAAACATCTAAAATGGTAATAAAATGTAAGGAAATCCAAGTGCTGACCCAAACTCTCCCGCTGTGGTGTTAACTGATTGTGCGATCAGTTCGGTATCTTAAGAACTTTTGACCTCCTCTATTGAACCTCGGAGTATCCACCATTAAACCTCTCAAAAAACAACCCCTGGCGAGGAACCAAGGCTTCGAAATAGTCTCGTTTGTATCAAAAACGCACTCTGACCCGGTATTTTTGCTCCTGAGTGTTTCGTTTGGATAGCTATAAGGCATTAAATCCATTGAAACTTGTACGAAGAAGAACAGAGAGAGGTCACTTCACACCGTCTTACAATATCGTAAATTTGAAAATAACCGTTATATCCCACAGGAACTTCTTTAATCCGGGAACATTGCGGTAGTTGGATATAATTTAAATAAAGGTTATTCCAATTTGACTACATTCCTTTTTAAATTCATGACAGTGATGTTGTGTAAATGTGAAGTTGTGTGTAAAGTGACCGCGATTTCGCCCGTCTATCTACGTGTATTCGTGTAACTTGTATTTTTTCCGGGATGAAAAGCAGCCTATGTGTATTCCGGGGTATAAGCTAACACATTTAAACATTTTTACATTGTAATAGTTTGTAAGTATACTTTAGTGTAATTAAATTTCATTGTAGTTTTATTTTGTAAGTTACAACTTGTTTTGGTGCCGAAATGCAAAACGTAGTGTTCCACCTTAATTTACCACCACTGTTACTAGTTCACCCTATGTTACACAAATAAATACTTTGACTTTGACGTTGACTTTATTTAAATAGTTACTAGGCTATTTTCCGTTTTTATCTGTAACAGAGAATGGAAAAATCATAGCTCAGCAGCGGCGGAATGTATGTCTGTAGAAATGTATCGATTATCACTAAGGAAATCCGTCCACCTACTATTTTATCGAAACACCTTTAAACGAACCTCCATTTTATCTCCATTTTATCGAAAGGTATTTCTCACGGTGTTTTTATACTAACTTAATCTTTATTTTTACAATGGCTAATAGCTACACTATATATCAAAAAGAAAACTAAAAACATTGTTATATGAAGCGACCATTCTATACAGTGGTGCGTGTAAACCTGCTCTTGTGCGAGTCAGCGGCAAAGCAAAGGGCTTTCTGTTGCGCAGGCGGCTGTTTGCTCGAGGAACAACCACGCCAATGTTCATTAGTAGGTCCGCGCAGTCTATCAGATCATTAAAAATACATAAATAAATAAAATAAATACATATCAGAGGACAATGTCACACCAATTAACCTAGTCCCAAACTAAGCTCTAGGCTTGTACTATGGGCACTAGACAACTTATATAGAGAAATATATACTTAAATACATAGAAAACATCCAAGACTGAGGAACAAACATTTGCGCTCATCACACAAACATCTGCACTTCCCGGGATTTGAACCCAGGACCGCTAGCTTCGTAGGCAGGGTCACTAACAACTAGGCCAGCGCGTCGTCGAAATCTTAAATAAGAAAATGACATTGTGAAGTGTTTCCATCTCAAAACTATTATCATAGGAAGTGAGTTGTTTACACCGATTTAGAAAGTAGGTTAGGTGATACAGAAAACGTGAATTTTGCATCCCGGGTTCCAAACAAGGGAACAATACCTACTCGATCGGACTTCTGACAATGTAGTTATATTGACTAGAATTAGAACTTCGGGGTCCTTGTTATTTTGGCCCCGACACGGAACCTGCGAGCTTTGATCCTCGTTTAACTATAGTGTCTATATGTTCCCCAAAATTTAGAGAGCTGTCGATTACCACACCGAGATCCCGGATGCTACTTAGTTCAGTTAGTGATTCTCCATTTAGATTATAAGAACCATAAGTTCCAAGTATCCATTTGTAGCAGTGACTATGACATGATTGATAGGTCTCGTCAAAATTAATCGATTTACTCTGACAAGGGTTTGACAGGTTCCTCAAGGACTCCGTGACAGTAGAAAAAAACGTGACTTTTCATATTTTATTAGTTTCCGTTAGTCCTATACCAACCCCACCCCACCGCCAAGCAGCAGTGTTCGCATGCGGTGTTCTGGTGTGGGGATAAGACAGCCCGTGAAATTACTAGCGTAGAGGCATTCCATCTCAGTCCTCAGGGTTGGCAACGCATTTGAAGTCTTCAAATCAGTCTTCTTAGTACGAAAGGACATGCGAAATAAACTACCTAAATCAATTTCATTTTTTCAATGATGTGAGCAATTATTAACTGGTAACGTATCGGAATGAAAATATCTAATTTTAAACGAGCAAATTCCTGTACATATCAATTCTGAATCTCGGAAACTGCTCCAACGAATTTCATGAAATTTAGGATGCAGGGGTTTCAGAGACGATAAATCGATCTAGCTTCATTTTAAGAAACCTTACAAGAAAATACTGTTCTGTATGTAACCTATAAGTTATATTATTTATTTGACGACGCGCTGGCCTAGTTGGCAGTGACCCGGTCTGTCTCGTGGAAATCCCGGTAGGGGCCGATATTTGTGTGATGAGCGCGAATACTTGTTCCTGACTCATGGATGTTTTCTATGTATTTAAATATATTTATCTAAATAAGTATTTATATCGTTATCTAGTACACATATAACAAGCCTAGAGCTTAGTTCTGGGCTAGGCAAATTGGTGTGACATTGTCCTCTGATATTTATTATATGTGTGGCATGACTGTAAATGTAAAAATATTGAACACTCCAAACGGTATTAGGCAAACCAAAAGAGTCAAAACTTTGTTAAATCAGCCAAGGGAATACCACACTTTAAACTATCTGCCCTATGAGCTAGGCTCTAAAACTTGCAATAATGTGGTAGATATCAAAAATATTCTTATTGAAAGCGTAATATTTTTAAATATTAACTTACAGAATTTGTTTGCTGATATGTCTCCTCGTTCGTCAGTCGGAAACGAAAACGTCAGGGCTCTATGTGCCTACCGGAACTGCTTATTGGGTTTCTATCACCATTTTATAAATAAATACAATGACAAAAAAGAGCGACATGGTACGGTAACAAGTAAAGTTGCCGTGCTCTTCAAATAAAGATAACATATTACCATATTTATTACACTACTGGCCGCCCATGACTTCGTAAGCCCATAATTACAAATCATTTATTTCTAAATATGACATACAAATTACGGTTGAATCTAACCCCTACATTAAGCATTGCCTGTCTCGTGGGGTACATTAGTTATGATTAGATTTATTGACAAAATTGTTTTTTTTAGCCTTTGGAAAAAGAATGTGCATTACATAAAAAAAGATTAAAGAACATTGATTTTTTTATTTAGACAAAAACATTTTTAATCTAATAATTAAATTATAAACTGCATTGAAATCGAGTAAGTACCTAGTTTTTAAAATATTCATTGCAGAATTTTCAGAAATAAAAGGGTCTTGACAGGCAAACGGACCGACGGATAGGCGGACAACAGAGTCATCTTATAAGGGTTCCGTTTTAGTATTTTTTACGAAACCCTAAAAACGAGATGTGGTGAGATTTTTCCGGATCCCTCTCCCTATTATAAGTTGTCTAAATTCTTGGAATGATTCTACGAAATGTTATCAAACTTCATTTGATACAAACAGCGTAAGGAATTCAAACCTTTCAAAAACCGCCGTTGTTTAGTCTTTGGGATTTGAACGGAGACGGTACTTATTGACAAACACGTGCTGCTATACGAAGACCCACCCAAGTATCTAGCCAGCCTCAGAACAGTTCTCTCGCTGCAATGGCACGATAGTACGGTCAGCTGCAGAGAAATGTAACCCCCTTTGCAAGGCAACTTGTATGCAGGGGGGGTTAGTTTTCTCTGCAGCTGACTGTACTAATAGTCGGTAAGTAGGTACCTACAGTCAGTCAATTTAAAACGTACCTAGTGCTCAGGTACTTATAAATATATTGCCTCACTTGTCACATGGAAATGAAGTTTATTTTAACGAGGCACTAAACCCTCGACAGGTAGGCCATTTGCAACGTCAAAAGATGGCGGATGTGTAATTTTAATTAATGTGTAAGTTTTAGTTTTTATTTTTGTATATTAAGGTGTTAAGCTCTTTTCTGTTAGTGATTTGTACTTTTTATGCCTTTGTGTTGCAGTGATAGAAGACTTGGACTTATTTCGTATCTGGTATCTTACTTCTCGTTTCAAGTGGACTGGCAGTGGTACAGAGATTAAAACTATCTTAAACTCTGTCCTACATATCACCGTACAACGTTGCCCCCAATCATCCTAGAGAAGATTGTATTGTTTATTGTTTGTCTTATTGCTATATTGATTTATACTTATATATACTTGACACTGGCGAAATCACTTCATTGTGGAAACGCCATATCCCCGAGATAGCAGCTGTTGAAGTCGTCGCGGGGCAAAGGAAAGGAAAAAAAGAAAATAACCCTTCACATCTCCATTGGTGTAAGTTATAGGTATTTAGTTTGACGGCCGTATCCCATTATTTTTATTATATGAAACATTCACACAATGTTTCTTAATTAGTGTTTGGTGCCAGTGTACACGAAAACCCATAAATTGATAGTTAAGTAGTTGATGTCAGAGGATAGCAATATCTTTAATTGTAGGTATGTAAAACTGCGAACGGCCGCTGACATGTTTAAAATTTGCTTATTTTTGTAGAAGACGAAGATGTTATTCCACATGACCGAGTGGGTCAAGCCGAGTCAAGTCTTGAGGTAAGTCCTTCCTTGACGCATGGTTGGTTATTTGAGTCAATCAACTTTATTGTCTTGTATTTAGAGGATAAATAATCTCTTTCCATGGTAACACAGACAGACCAGCAGATAATTTCGCGTGGATGTTACTACGCTCACCACCATTGCCCTGTGACTTCCATTACCGCTTTTGATTAAACAGGTATAAAAAAACTGTCGGTAAAAGAAGGGAACACTCTTATTTACCTGCACTTAATTAGACGACATGGTCGTTAGATATAGGCTAAATAAAAATAATGCAAAACGTCAATTAGGCTAAACGACTTTCGATCAAATGATTATATGCATATTTGGATTAAATGTACATGATGCTAAACGACAGTAAGTACCTTAATCGTTAAGTAATAGTACATTGTGTATTAAGGGCGGTAAGTAAGGAATTACGACCGAGGCTCTAGTAGAAGCCCGAAGTCGAAGACTGAGGTCTTACTGAGTCGAGGTTCGTAATTCCCGTACCTACCGCCCGTGAAACATACAATGTTTTTCATCACATTTGCGAGTAAATAAATGAAATTATAGGGCAGAAAAAACTTATTTAATCAAATTTATAACATGTAGCGAGATTGCAATGAAATTACTGTTTAGATAACATTTTAAAACAATTTTTCAATTTCGTGTAAACTCCTTGCTTGAACTTGCATGAACGGTGTGCTGCGCTATAAATTAAAAAAAAATTACTTACCGACCTAGGTTTTCATGAAAAAAAAAAAGGTCGAGGGTTTTATATGGGGCTTACGGCCCAGTTAACCTGTATGTTTAGATACTGTTTACGTGAAAGTGTGATGAAAAATTTATAACATGTAGCGAGATTGCAATGAAATTACTGTTTAGATAACATTTTAAAACAATTTTTCAATTTCGTGTAAACTCCTTGCTTGAACTTGCATGAACGGTGTGCTGCGCTATAAATTAAAAAAAAAAATACTTACCGACCTAGGTTTTCATGAAAAAAAAAAAAGGTCGAGGGTTTTGTATGGGGCTTACGGCCCAGTTAACCTGTATGTTTAGATACTGTTTACGTGAAAGTGTGATGAAAAAGATTATTAGGCTATCCAAAAATGGTGCAATACGCCGCATAGGCTTAGCGCCGTTCTATCAATAATAGTAGATAGTTCAACAAGGGACTAAAACAAGCCATAATGATTTGAGAAGTTTAGCCACCCAAGCGGAGCGCGGGTGGCTATAGTTCGAGTGTCATTCATTATGGTTGTTTGGTCTCGCATTAAACACTCTACTTTTCACTTTGAATGCGAGGAAAAAAACAACGTTCTATACAAAATTACAATATTGAGTATATAACAAAGTTTCTTACAAATTTGTTCGGCGGTGTTTTCTTTTTTTTCATTATTATTTTGTAAAGTGACCTTTAAATGCTTGCATATTTAGCCAACAGGTTCAAACTTGAAAACTATTTTAAAACTAATTGCACTATGCATAATAAAATGAATTAAGCAAAATATAAATAAATAGATTCATATTCGTAATTATTAATCGTGTTTCACGATATTAAATATATTTTTTATACCTACCTATTTTTGCACAGTTGTCTTTTGAGGTTATTTCCACGCTCTAAAAATTGTCTGTGCACAATCACTGAAAAAGGCGATAATCCTCCAAAAAATTAAAATAAAAAAATCTTTAGTCCCTAGGGATTAATAAGGAGCTTTAGTCCCGATGTGCAGAGACTATGTAAAGTAACATTTTAAGAGCATTAGAAGTGAAAATCATTGTACTTACTTCTATAACTACATTCTACCCAGTGCTGGTGGTGACACAAGGTCATATTTTCTAAATCTAAAATTAAAATGTTATAAAAAAATAATTAATTTAATTTGTATTATTTTTAAAGTGTATGATCGTTCTGTATGTAACCTTTAACTTATATGTGTGGCATAACTGTAAATGTAAGTTGGTTAATAAATAAATAAATAAATTAGACAAAACCAAAAATTGCAAAAGTTTTTATATCAATCAAGGGAATACCTCATTTTTTACTATCTGCCCGATGACCTAGGCTCTACAACCGGCGCGCCAAGTATGGATGCATTTATCGCGTGACAAAATGTGGATTTATAAACAATCCGTCACTCTCGTATATGTGTCAAAAAGCCATATTAGGCCCTTTGCAATAATGTGGAAGGTTACAAAAATATTATAATTAAAATCGTATAATTTTTTAAATATTTATTTACAGGATTTGTTTGCTCATATGTCTGCTCGGTCGTCCGTCGTCAGCGCAGTTGTTCGTGTCCGACGATGTGAATGGACTTTATAAAAAATTCGATTTTTGGGTTTGTATCATCATTTTATAATTAAATAGAATGACAAAAAAGAGCGACATGGTACGGTAACAAGTAAAGTTGCCGTGCTCTTCAAATAAGGATGACATATGTGGCATTATCTACGCTACGTTGTATCTATATCGGAGCATCGTTAGTAATGGCGCAAGCGCCATCGACAATAAGGTCCCTTTTCATAGATAACGGCACATAGTACTATATTACACTATACTCGAAAATCTAATTCAAGACCAATTCATAAAAGCATGAATGAGAACTCGTGTAACCAGTAATATTACGGTAAGTTTTATTGATAGAAATACCTAGGTACACTTAAACCAAAATGCAGTAATCACAGCGAATGTGCGCCCGTTGAGTTTATGATTTTGGTTTTGAATAAGATTTTCAAGTTTAGAGAATTGAAAAAAGAAACTTTAAAAAAAAGGTGTTTCGAAAAATTCCACGCTTATGGAGGTTTGTGTCAAAAGCATACGACCTATATTATTTTTTGTCAATATTTATTGAGAAAATAAATAAACAAATTTCTGTTAATGGCTAAAGAGCTTAAACGCCACCTGGTCTTCACTACGTCACAGCACTCCCGGCTAGTCTCTAGACTTAAAAAAACAAAACGCGGTTACAAACAAAATTACGTCATTCCGACCACTAGTCCAAAGCGGGCGCAGCAAACACTGATAATAAATAAACCCGGGCAAGATCATGTCAGATCATGCTCAGTGTATTGTAGGGTTCCGAAGCCGCTAAGTACTAGAAACAAGCTGAGTTTTTTTCTTGACTTGTCAAAAATGCCTCCACAGCGGCCATCACTTCACTGTCATCCAAAAATTTGTTACCTCTAAGATCTTCCTTCAGGCGTGGAAAGAGATAGAAGTCGCTGGGGGCTAGATCTGGCGAATATGGGGGGTGTTCAAGCACTTCGAAGCCTGCATCACGAATAGCAGCCATCGCAACACCGGCCTTGTGGGGGGGTGCATTGTCCTGGTGAAAGAGGACACCAGCACGAAGTTTGCCCCGCCGCTTTTCCTTGATTGCTTCTCTCAATCTTCGTATCTGGTCAGCGTAGTAAGAGCCTATAATAGTGGTTCCTTTTTCGAGGTATTCTATCATTATGATTCCTTCGGCATCCCAGAACACGGAAGCCATGATCTTCCCAGCTGAGCTTGCAACCTTGAATTTCTTAGGTGTAGGGGAACTGGGTCGCTTCCACGTCATTGATTGTTGTTTTGTCTCAGGATCAAAATGATGGATCCAAGACTCATCCATGGTGATAAATCGACGCAAAAAAGTTTCGGGATAAGCTCGAAATTTTTCAAGATTACACTTTGAAATCTTATGTCGTATTTCCTTTTGTTCGGCCGTTAACATTCTAGGTACCCAACGGGCGGAGACTTTTTTCATGTGTAGTTCATCAGTTAATATTCTTTGAACACTGCCATACGAAATCCCCGTGAGCTCAACTAGATGTCTGATAGTCATTCTTCTATCTGTTAACACGAGTTCATTGATATTTTTTACATTATCTTCCGTAAGGGCCGTAGAAGGGCGGCCTTCGCGATGTTCGTCTTGAGTGGATGTTCTTCCTAAGTTAAACTCCTTCGACCAGCGTGCTACTGTGGAATACGGCGGATCAGAGTTCCCTAGTGTCCCCACTAATTCAGCATATATGTCTTTAGTACTAATTTTTTTTAAACAGAAGTATTTAATAACCGCTCTCAACTCAATTTTCTCCATTTTTGCGTTATTGTTCCGACCGCTCGTGAAAAAACAATTGAAACTCAATGACAAATACATATATATATATATATATATATTTTATTAATATTACTGAGGAGTCTCTACTGCCAGTAACGCTATATGTCATTATTGTATATCGATGCAAAAAGTATTTAGTTATCATTACTTTTGGATCACCCTAGTCTACTGTCGTGATAGTTCATTGTATATATTTTTCAGATTTTTAGTATTTGTAGTTTTGGCTGTGGGGGGACGGGGGGGACGGGACGACACTTTAACAAATATTATTTCATAAACAGACCCCTTAATCGAAAACTGTTTTCAACATTTTTTAAAGACCTATAACCTATAACGAGACCCCATGCTATGGGGTAGACGACAAAAAAATACATCCACACGATACGTAAAGGGGAGGTAGGTACACTAAAAAAAGATGTTATTAAGATTTTATTTTACCACTTTGTTGGCGTGAGTAATATATATATATTCATGCCAAATTACAGCTTTCTAGTACTAAGGGTCTCTGAGCTAGGCTGCGGACGGACGGACATGGCGAAACTTTAAGGGTTCCTAGTTTGACTACGGAACTCTAATTTAGTTCTTTTTAAATAATTAGTATGCTTGTGACACAAATCTCTATAAACGAGATTTTTAATAGAAGGCGTTTTCAACAAAGTACGACAGGACGTCATTCACGAAAGTGAATGATGCCGCATGTTATTAATGGTTTATAATGGCATAGTTTGAGCTTGAGGTTGCATTAGGTCGGTGACCGAATGCGTCGGCGAGATTCGTGTTTACTATGAAAAAAACGCTTTCGTTAGTTGGTGGCCGAAAACAGGCCAAACCCTATAATGTAAACGTACCATTAGTTACCCGCTAATCCCCCAATTACTCCTCGTTGGGGGGAAATTTTCCATAAATCAGACATAGCGATCGGTCTATGCCGTTGTAAATCTGCTGTAGGAAAAGAGGACAATACGGAGATTTCTTTCCAGGCGGGCAGCCATAAGGCTGGGGACCGAAACCCATTCAGATGAAGTTGGAAATGTTGGAAGTTGTATATAGGTCAACTGACTCGGGAAACTTTGTTAGGCTGCGTTTCCACCAGAGATGTGCGAGGATGCGTTGCGAGGGATGTGTTTATCATTAACCAATAGAAACGCTTCCACCAGAGTTAGCTAAGCGAGGATAGGTAAACGAAGCGTTTCTATTGGTAATGACAAACACATCCCTCGCAACGCATCCTCGCACATCTCTGGTGGAAACGCAGCCTTAGCGCGATGTAGCGTACTGTAAGATTTAGCTCCTGCGCTGTCTGATGCTAGTGCCGCTGTAGAGTTGGCAGGTAAAAGTAAAAATATATATGATAAAAGATGTTTATTCAGTAAGTAGGCCGCACTGGCACTTTCACGGGTAGATGCCGCTAGATGTAACTAGGTCGCCACACTCTTTTGACTGTTTGTTTGTCAGTAAGTCCTGCAGACTCGAAATGATCTCGATTTACCTTAAAATAACCTTAATCGTTTTGGTCTAAACATAATTATTCATCCAACAATCTTAAATGACTTTAATTTGAAAAAGTTCTGATTGTATTTACTTATTTATTTTTCACTAAAAGATTAATTTCGAAATAACTTTAGTATGTCATCCTGTGTATCCAATCCATGTAACTCCTTTACTGCCGCACTCGGAGACGTCAATTAAATTTAATGTTTGAATAAAGTTGCTGTTGTCACTTTCTTAAAGACATAGAATAAGACAATACGTCACTAACTCACTACACAGGCATTAAATTTCATTGACGTTGAGTGCGGTAGTTAAAGTGCTTAACTTAGGATACCTACTTGTAATTGGGCATAAAAAATACTTACCAATCAACAAGTTAATGTCGTTCTATTGACAGGACCGCACCGTGATAACCTACTGTGAAACCGATCGAAGTTACCCCGTCTATGATAACGACGAGTTTATGAACCGTATAGTCGGCATCTCCCAACACAAGACAGACAACATGGGTTGGCGAGACATGCTTATAGGAGCAAGGATCGTCAACACCGGAGTTATTATAAATGAAGATCACGTCCTCACGTCGTTCAACCCCTTTCGGCAAATAATCAACGTGGTCCCAAGAAGATTAATGCATGTACACCACTACAAAGCTAAGTGGGTTAATTTTAAGATGGGTATACTGAAAGGTTATATTATAGGTAGGGAGCAATTTTCATGTGCGCGTCAAGTCGTACCATTAGAACCTAAAGAAATAACAGAGGAGCAATGGCACGGGGTGAAACACACACACTCCCCGGTTCACGATCTTATGCTCATAAAGATACAAAGGAAACTGAAGTTCGTTAAGGAATACTACGAGGTTGAGAACGCCACATGGGACAATGCAGTGGTTATAGGACCACAGCTTACTGAACTTGCAGAAGAACATGAAGAGCTTCCAGACACAATTAAATATGTGTCCTTGGGTATGATGGATTATATAAGTATTTACAATTTAAGCCATTTGCATTCTGTCGAGATCAAGAGACATGAGGGAATAATAGAAAACTGTGATGAATGGTTCCCACGCAGTTGGGGTTATTTCATTTGTATTCAGAATACAGAAGAGTACATAGCAATTGGTTCTGGAGCGTTCCTGTTTGGTAACGGCAAGGTTTTTGGAGTAGGCAGCTTTGCGTTGCGAAAGGGGAAAAAGAGTATTTTTGTGTTTACTGATATACGGCCTTATCGTAAGCTTATATATCTTCCGTGCGATTATAGCAGTAGTTCGTTTGGGTAGTTATTAGGCATTAGGCATCGATAAGCCAACAAGAATCACTCACAAACAAGTACTTGCATCAACAACTTTGCGTTACATTTTGTCGACCTAACACAACAACACAGCAACTATTCAGGACCTTGTTATCAAACCTCACCGCTCAAACAGTAGCCAGTTAGTAGTTCCAGTTAAAAAAACAGTCATAGAATATACATTTTTTGTTTACGAGGAAGCCTGATAAGTGTTAAAATAATCGAAGTAAATTTAGCGAATGTGTGAGTAGCCTCAGTTTTAGTGACACATTTCAAGCAAACTATGCATTTTCGGAATTCCATAATCTCATTGTAATGATTTTTGAATTGTGTTTTTGTTGTTTAAAGTTAAAGTACACAATACAAAAAAAAGCTAAGTATATTACACCAGGCTATCCGTGTCTCATCAAAAGGTAAAATTATGATGTAAGTATCATACGTTTGTAAATTGTCCTAATAAAATTGTAAACATAAAAATGCATACAAAACGAAAGTAGTAATTTAATTAAGGCGACATGGGATATTATTAAACAAAACACTGGAAACAGGGATGTGTCGAATTGTGTCGATAAAATTAACAAGGATGGTATTGTTAACATCCTCCACAAAAATTTGCAATTATTTTAATGATAAGTTTATAGACGAAGTAAGCAGTAAAATTATACCTAGTTTACCTGAGTTAGAATCTACTATCTTTATGAAACCTACTTGTCCAAGTGAAATTTTAAAAGTGACTAGCAAGCCACGGAACAAATCGAACGAAGACGATAACATACCAACATAAATAATGAAAGAAAATGCAGATCTATTCGTGTTTCCTCTATATCACATTATAAAATTATCGATAATAAATGCATTTTATCCAGATAAATTAAAGTACTTAATGGTAAAACCAATTTTAAAAAGGGGAGACTGATGGAATTCGTTGACAAGCATAACATGATTTCGCGTACGCAGTTTGGATTTAGGGAAAAAATAAACTACTAAGTATGGCTCGGTATGAGCTTATAAAAATTATTACTCAATGCAGAAATTATAAAACTCCAGCGATAAGCATTTTTATGGATATGTATACTTTTGACAGGGTGTTTCACAAGATGCTTCTGAATAATTTATACCATTACGGAATACGGGGTAACTGTTTTGAATTGCTAAAAACTTATCTTGAAGGTAGACAGCAAACCACTGAAGTATCAGCCTATTCTGAAAGCCCAAAAACACTTAGTACCAATAGGTCTAAATATAATTTTTTTAATGCCGGTGTACCACAAGGCAGTTTACTTGGGCCTTTACAATTTCTTTTGTACATCAATGTTTTAACAGAGATTACAGACCATAGAATTCTTGGTTTTGCTGATGACTGTTCAATAGTGGGGTAATTTCGTTTTGTACATTAGGTGGTTCAACATTTTTAGATTGCAAGTATGTAATGATGACCTTACCTTACCTCAATAATTTTACTTAGTGTAACATTATATTTTAGTTTTATTTTGTAAGTTAGTTCTTATTTTGGTACGACAAAAGCCAAAACATAGTGATCCACCTTTTTTCCCACCAATATAACTAATTTAACTTATGTTTCACAAAAACATATTTTGACTTTGATTTTGTGTTTAATTAAGTAGGTTAGTACTTGGCTATTCTCCGTTACAGAGAATGCAAAAGTCGTAGCTCAGCAGCAGCGGCGGAATGTTTGTGTAAGACTGAATGTATCGCTTTTCAGTGAGGAAATCCGTCCAATCTATTATTCTATCGAAAAACCTTTCATCGAACGTATCATATTTAAGCAGATTTTTTTATTTTATCGAAAGACATTTCTCGCCGCATTCCTTCGAGATGATCGACAATTTTTTATTCTATTACTTATCTCTCTAATATACATAGTTTTTTATTTGAATCTACTTGATTTTATGTTAAACTTGCTTTTGCCCGTGACTTCATCCGCGTAGAACTCGTATATCGCAGTTAATTAATAGTTTTAAGTAATTCTATAGTTTGATGTCCTCCCTGCCCAGAATGATTTTTTGAACAAATGTAATATTGAGCTTGAAATTCACCGGGACACCAACTTTAAGCATGAACATATGGTAGGGAACTCCCGATACCTCCAAAGAGTTAAGGAAGTCTAAGGGTAGGACGTGACTTGCTCGGTGTCTATGACATTGTCTACCAAGAGATACTCAACATCGCATTCTACGTGAGGCATTTTTCATTTATCCAACCGATAATTTCGTTTGTCGGTTCTAATATTGCCCTTTCGCAGGAACATTCTCGGGGGACTTGTACACGTAATTTCTTAGATCATCTGTATTTTGTACAATATGACAGACATTCGCAGTTTAATGTAATCATACCGTTGCTATCTCTTGCCATACGATCTCCGGCAATTTTTAGAGCTGCCGCACATTGCTCCGACTGTAGTCAGATACATTTTTTTACTTAAACCCATATCGTAGATGCAGAAATGCATTTAATTCATCCGCTGGTGTGCCCCTAGTTATCACCGGTACCCGTATATGAGAATCTGTCTAAATTCGCCATCTCAAAGCACCATCCCTCCCATGATAGTTTCATCATCATCATCATCATGTCAGCCGAAAGACGTCCACTGCTGGACATAGGCCTCCATAGTTTGGTTGCTCTTAATGTCCATCATAGTTCAATATTATATTATAATTATGAGTCTTAATACCAACTTTAATGTTTCCAACAATATAAATGGCCGAATTCCCAAATATAAATGACCAAAATTTCATACAATCTACCATCCCAAATCTCACCCCCTTAGGGATGATTTTCGAGATGTAAAGAATAAATGTAATCTAATTCGGTTCCGCGGTTTATTCTTGAAAGCGTAACAAACAGACAGACGACAGACAGAATTGCTTTCACATGTATAATATTAGTATGAATTTACTTTCTACAGCAATATTAAATGTACCTATCGATGTATAGACGTTTTACTCCTTGACATTTTAGAATTAAATAACGGACCAATTTCAGCCGAAAAATAAATAACTGTCCGTATATTTTTTCAAGTGATCGTAATAACCGCCCTAATCTATATAATATAAAAGACAAACCTGACTCACTGTCTTAATCAACGCACGAAACTACTGTACCTAGAAACTTGAATTTCGGTACAGGGGTTCCTTTCATGATGTAAGTGAGCATTAAGAAAGGATTTTTGGAAATTCACCCCCTAAAGGGTTATAATAGGGGGAGTAGCGGAAAACTAATTCTACGCGTACGAAATCGCGGACTTCCTCTAGTATTAAATAACAGCCGTAGAAATAATACGCCTTGAATAAGTATTGACAATGGCGGAAAAAATGTTAGAGACTAGATATGTCAAAGCTGTCAACGTCAATCTGACACCGCTCCTTTTGACATAGACTAACAAAACTGAATGTGCAAAGCCTGTCCCATGTTGTCACACTTATTGGCAGAAGCCATAGGAGAAATAAATTAATCTAGTTCACAATTTTGTCAAATAATTACTAATTTTATTCTACAGTACATATTAGTAATTATTTGTCACATTTTAAGGTCATTTCAAAAACTAAGCATAGTTACCCGTGACAACTTTTTCAAAAAACATCTAACCTAACCTAACCATACCTAACCTAAACACAAAATTTGAAGATTCTAACTTCAAAACTGACGAACTTTCATACAAATGTTTATCCCCTATTTTACCCCCTTAGGGGTGGAATTTCCAAAAAACCTTCTTTAGAGAATCTCTACACTATATAAGGTAT
This sequence comes from Acleris sparsana, assembly GCA_923062465.1. Classification (NCBI taxonomy): domain Eukaryota; kingdom Metazoa; phylum Arthropoda; class Insecta; order Lepidoptera; family Tortricidae; genus Acleris; species Acleris sparsana. Next base: position 5,934,363 of record OV281305.1, on the reverse strand, counting down.
CTATGTGCAAAATTTCTAGTCTCTAGGTCCAGTGGTTTAGGCTGTGCGTTGATATATCAACAATCAGTTTATCATTTTCTTTATAATTATTATACATATACAGGGTTATTGGTAAGTCGACCTATTCCCGTTAGGAGGTGATAGGGGTGACTATTTGCGATAATTTTGACCCCCATATGCATTATGCAAAAGTGAACCATTTTTGAGTTATCGCGATTATTCGTTTTTTTTTAAATTAGTCGGAAATTCAACTTGAAAAATTTATTACAAAAAAAGTATCAATTTAAATCTTTTTTTTTCTTCTGATTTACAAAACCGATTAAACACTGGTTATTTCTCAATATTAAAACAATAATTATCGGTCCAAATTTGAAAAAGCGAGACGGAAAACGATTTTTTTTTTCAATATTTTTTGCGATCGCTTTCCACTAAAATGCCTTAAAAACAAAAAAAAACGTTATGAAACTTGGCTTGCAGATTATTTTAAAAACTTAACTGTTTTCTTAGCTCTCCAAAAACGCATAACAAGAAGAAAATTATTTTAAAAAAACCTGAAAAAATAATCATCACAAAGGAAGAGGGCGGAAACAAAAGTCACAAATGCAACTTCAAAAATTAAAATTAAAAAATATACAAAATTTAAATCATACATTTTTTATTTGCTTTTGTACAAGATGAATTTGTTGTTCCTATGCAAAATTAAAAAGAAATATCTGTACACGTTTGAGAATGCGAGGCCGAAAACTAAAAAATACATGTTTTTTTATCAAACTCCAACATAAATTACACGAAAACAGAAAACATTACCAATACCTTTGGCGTGCAGATTACACATAAAACATTGACGTTTTTCCAGCTTTCTAACGAGCTATTAAAACTAAAATGAGTTTTGTTCAAGATTGCTGGAAAAAGTTGATCACAAAGGAAGCAACAAGGAAGTCACGTCCGAACAAAACTTAAAATTAACTAACTAAATCTATCAAAACTAACTGTTATACTCGTAAACACAAACACACAAACACTTTTTAAATAATTTTCTACTTGTTATGCGTTTTTGGAGAGCTAAGAAAACAGTTAAGTTTTTAAAATAATCTGCAAGCCAAGTTTCATAACGTTTTTTTTTTGTTTTCAAGGCATTTTAGTGGAAAGCGATCGCAAAAAATATTGAAAAAAATTCGTTTTCCATCTCGCTTTTTCAAATTTGGACCGACAGTTATTGTTTTAATATTGAGAAATAACCAGTGTTTAATCGGTTTTGTAAATCAGAAGAAAAAAAAGATTTAAATTGATACTTTTTTTGTAATAAATTTTTCAAGTTGAATTTCCGACTAATTTAAAAAAAAACTAATAATCGCGATAACTCAAAAATGGTTCACTTTTGCATAATGCATATGGGGGTCAAAATTATTGCAAATAGTCACCCCTATCACCTCCTAACGGGAATAGGTCGACTTACCAATAACCCTGTATAACAAGTTATATAGATAGATAGAAGATAAGGGAGCTTTGCCAAATTTGAAAAATGGTAAATTTCTATCCTAGGTGCCTTGCCAAAACAGGTTAGCCGTAAAATTAACAGTTTTTATATTGTTTCAAAGGCCAAGTGCGCGTGTACTAAAACTATAATTCATATTTGGTGCGGAACCCTAAAAAAGTTTGATGCGACGAACGATCTCGGTCATTTCTCGTACCACCACAGGGCCCAGTTACTATGACATGCATAGATCGCGTCAAAATTAATCGATTAACGCTGACAAGGGTTTGACAGGTGCATCAAGGACTCCGTGACCGTAGAGAAAACTTTACGTTTCATATTTTATTAGTACCCATTAGGTCCTATACCAATTGTCTAATCTGTAATATTATTAAGTCGGCCTTGGGAAAGAATATAGAAAAAACCGCTCTCTTACGGTTCAAAAGACAGTTCTTTGAAGTTAAGATGGGCAGACTGATAAACGTACGGAGGGAACCGTCAAATTAATCGCCGAAATGTATTTGGGTAAGGTTCTAAAAATGCAAACTCTTTCTTAGTTATAGACAAACTAGGAAATTAAAAACGAAAGTTTTGCAAATGAAAGAGCTCGTTATGAGGATCTCAAATATACTTATTATAATTGTTAAATAAATAGTTTTCATTTTATTCATGATGAAGACGAAAATTGATCATTCCTCCCCCTGATCTCTGAAACTACTGAGCCTAAAATTTTGAAAATAATACTAGATATGGTTCAATGCTTGTAGATTACAGGAAACCCTGTAAGAATTCTATCAATTGAAAATAAAACGCTAAAGTCAATATAAAACGTAAACTTTCGGAAAATATCACTAAAACACCACTAGATAGCGCTAGTAGTAGTGAACTCGCGACTTTCTGTGAGGATTTCAAATGTGATATTTTTATTGTGTCATAATTGTACGGAACCCTCTCCACGCGAGTTCAATTCGCACTCGGCCGGTTTTTTTGTTTTAGTTACTGTCAGGATACGGGGATAGGATTTTTGCACCGGGGGTTAAGCCGCTGGCGGGCCGCTAGGTTAACACGAGATAAGCACCATCTAAACGAAGACAGATGAATTAAACGACAACTTCGTTTCCAAAACAGTAGGGCTTGTCAAGTTTTTCGAAAGCTGCCGACTGTGGACGTCTTTCAAAATGTATGACAGGACATGGCGAATTCACTATCTCTTGCGTCAATCTTGTCCTTAGTACATTTTCTCTGATTTTTGGTGTCGTTAACGTTCGCATAATAACTTTTAAAATCTTCATGCTATGCAGTGCAAAAGAACAAGTTCGGAATACGCAGGCGATTTTGACACTTATTTACACACATTTACTTTATCATTAGTAGCTTAGAAATAAGACACAATGTAGCGACTCTTTTAACGCCTGCGCACTAAGAGCTAAACAGCTGACTGTTATTTCAATATGGCGACCAACCCGACCAACTTATCCGAACGCGCGGGAAAATCTAGAACTATTTTTTTTACGTTACTGACGCATATGAATCTACCGCTTCAATCGCTGTCTGCCGCGGCATAAATAATTTTGTCAGCGCTGCCTTAAGTTTCATGATATTCATAATGTTGAAAAAAAGTGTTAATGACTATGCAAAGCAGAGTATGATATGAAAGCGAGATTGGTTTTTTGTGTAACCGATTTAACCTTCACCTAGCGGCTGAAAACGGTATTTCTGTAACGTCGGCGTAGCTGCGCCCTTGTATGTGACGTCGGAGCGAGCGCTTGCAGTGTTGCCAAGTAAAAGCAAAATTGGGAAATTCACACACATATCTATGTTGGAAAATTAATATGCAAAAGCACGAAAGAAAGAAAATATATTTATTCAATACAAAAGTACAAATTTAAAAAAAAATGAAAAAGAGATACATAGTTGGACAGTTGTTGTAAAACGGTCCCAACTCAGCATGTTCCGCTGTTAAGCTGGCTGGACATGGTTTTGTATAAGATAATGATACACAATACGCTTACATGAGAAGACGCGGCCCCGGGTGCGAATCCCCTTAACGCCAGATATTTGTGTGATGAGCGTGAATATTTGTTTCTGAGCCTTAGATGTTTTCTGTATTTAAGTATGTTTCTCCCTAAATAATTAAGTTTATCGTTATCTAGTACCTATAGCTTAGTTTGGGACAAGGTCAATTTGTTTGAAAGTCTCCAGTTATCTATTATTAATATTTATTTATTTACTCCAAAAAATATTACAATTTCGTAAACCTAATTTAATCGTTTAATTGCTTTTCTCAATCGATTAATTATTTCAGTTAATATTTATTTTTATTTTATTCTACTTTTTTTTGTTTATTTTTGACTACTTTACTTTAGCTACTTACTGTTTTTTTCAACAAAATGAAAAAAAAAATGATTAGAAAGATATTTACCAACAATATGGCCGAGGTTATTTTATTTATTTTTCGTTATCACATACTTACTCATTTGATAAATGAAAGATAAAAATAAACTTTTACAACGTAGGTACCTTCATTGTTGAGATTAGTTCGCTACTTTTTCTTCCGAAATTTCCTCCAAACCCTGGCAACACACAGCGCATCAGACAGTCGATATTGCGCGAGGGAGGAGGCGCGCGCGTGCCTCTCGTCAATCAAAACATTTACCGCACAAATATTGTGTTAAACAGTTAAAAATGCCTAATATTATAAACGAAGTTAAGTTAGACTTTAAGGATGTACTCCTAAGACCGAAAAGGAGCACGCTTCGCAGCAGAAATGACGTAAGAGAATTTACCAACTCTAATTTTCTTTTTTTCTAAATTGCGGCTCTACTGTAGATTATATGATCAAGGTTGCACAGTTTTCAGTCTTGTGATGTAACTTTCTGGCGTTTGAAAAATGACATTCGCTCAGAGACCTAGCTGAAATTCGAATTTTAAATGAATTTGTGGTTTTGTCATTTCGACGGTTTATTAGTGGCTTGTTATGGTTACCTATATACCTTTTTGTACAGAGATAACTTATTTTACGAGTTTACTATAAATTTAACAGTAGCTATTTGGACTAAATATTTTAATTAGACGTTTGACGTCTATGTGTGAGTTTGTCTGTTTGTGTTCCCAATGTATAATCGGAGATAGGAAGGGTTAAAAAAAATGTAATTATTTAATTAAACATTAATGTTTTTACTTACCATACGGGATGTTTTATGTTAATCTAAAATTCGTAACTATTTCTAGTTGTTTATTTAAACTTCAAAGTGCAAATAACATCTTTCGAAATGTTTCGTCTTCGGGTGAAATTGCCTACCACTTGATTTTGCCATGTGAAATTAATAAAGACAATAACAGTACCTCACACTTTCTCCTTCCTTCCTTATAAACCTTATGTCTAGCCTTTTTTACTACAAACTAACATGAAACATCCGATACTGTAAGAAAAAAACGTTTTTCTGTGGAATTTAATTATCGCTAAGGTTGACACTTCTTACTGTCATAATATTAAATTGCAATGGAAAATCGAACTTGTTGTATCATCACGTGCAAATGGACTACAACCGTAGGGTGGTGTGGTAGGCCACATTTTGGGCCGATGGTACACGGGTGGAGTAACAGGAAACAACTAGTAGGTTACATTCTTACAAATTGCGCAGTTCTCTAGGGAACAGTGAGCCGGTAAAAAACCATTTTGTGATTCTATTCTTCGGTAGTATAGTGGTAAGTATCCCCGCCTGTCACGCGGGAGACCGGGGTTCGATTCCCCGCCGGAGAGCCATTTCTGACGTAGCAGTGGCAAGTATCTCGGTGACCCGTAGAGGAAGAATATTAAAGGTGGTAAATTAGTAAATGAAACAATCTTTAAAATAGAATTGTTATTTTAAATAAAAGAAATTGAAAATAATATAGCAAGACACGGGACCCCGTGTCTGGTGTTAACGAAAGATAATCCGAGAGTCATCTCATGGATCGATATAAAAAATGGATCATAAACAATTTTGAATTTAGAAAGATTAAAACGAAATGAAAGAGTGGCCAGGAACGTAAAAAAGGAGGTTGTAACAACCTCGTTACATATTGATCATCAGTATTATTATCACGTTTACCTTTGTTACCTATTCGATTTAAAAACAAACCAAAGGCCGACCTCAAATAGCAAGTGACGTGCCAGAAAAACTGTTCCGATTTTCTCAGCTCGCCTTGGAACAGCCGGAAGAGAACCGAAAATAACCGGTTTTTCAGCGGCCGTCTCCTTGGCTTTCTTTTACACGTGATGTCTCGAGTTCAAGACTTGTGTACAAGTAACTACTGAAATATAATAGCATCCGAAGCTCCAAAAATGTGTTCAAACCACTCTACCGTCGGGAAATAAAGAACCATTAACAATTTTGCTTATCCTCAGGGTTGGGCCAGAAAATCTGCAGAAGTTTTAGGGGGCATCAATTCTTTTCCATCTATGTAAAAGGTTTGGTTAAAAAGAGTTGTAATTTTTAAAATAGCTGTATTCTGTTAAGTGTGCAGCCACTTGTTAAAGTGAAAGGGTATAAATAGAGCCGAGATATTATAAATTACATTAAATCACGCCTGTTTCGCAGAGGATAGACTGAGACCGGGGTCCGTTCATTTGACCAAAAGTACCTACGTTTGACAAACGTATCATTTTACAAACTTTCATTTCGCAAAAACGTGTTTGTGCTTAAACCATTACATATTGCATAGGTTAAGTCAGCTTATTAAATAAGTTAGGTTAGGTTACAATATCGACCACAAAAAACTTAAAAATAATACGGCGGGACTCTCTTTGTGAAATGAAAGTTTGTAAAATGATACGTTTGTCAAATGATGATTTGGTCAAACATTAGTGAACCACAGAGACCACTTCTTTCCACCTGCTACGATCCTGACAAATCTCTTTCGCTTCTTCCACATTCGTGCATCGAGTCATGCAGGCACGTCGGTTTCGGGTACTTAAGATTCGGCCTTATTCTATTATTTCTTCGATTTGATTCGAAAAAGTACGCCTAGGCCGGCCTCTTCCGACCCTTCCACTGACTTTAGCTCTGTATATCTCTTTCATCCATCCTTTCCAAATGACCGAACCATCGAAGCATGTCCTTTTCAATCTCAGTCCCTACATCTTCTTTTTGTCCACATTTTTCTCTGCCTTTTTCATTCCTTACTCTATCAATCAGTTTCACACCACACATACTTCGCAAAGAGCGCATTTCAACAACATTAATACGACTTTCATGCTTGTCCTGCCACACCCAACATTAACTACCATACATCAGAGTAGGGATTGTATTATAAATGTGTTCGTATAAACACCTATTTACGTTACCAGACAACTATCGACGTTCCAGTAAAAAAAATAGGTACCTATTTCCGAAAGCCATTACAAATTACAGGTTACAAGTTTCCATTTGACACAACCTCGACCATTTGAGCAGTGTTGCCAGTTTAGACCTGTAAAGTTGTAACTTGTAGCTTTGGGGGGCTTCTAAACGAGCAACATTTTCACGGCAATGTGTGGCCGGCAACTATACGCATCTTGCTCTAACATACCTACGAAGTAAGAGTAAGATAGCACTAGTTGCCGGCCACAAATTGCAGCAAAACATGGCCCGTTTAGAAGCCCCTTATAAAACGTGCCCCTGCTCGTTTTACTGCTTCACAATACGGTAAAACAATATTGGTTTTGATGTGTTATCAACTTATCATTTATTGTTAGTGTTATTATTAATAGTTTACGCTAATAGAAAAGGAGAGAGTTATATAACTGTTAGGTATTACTCTGTTCTTTACGATTGCTGTAAAATGAACTGCATAGCTATGTCATAAAACTCCCGCTGGAAGTCGAGTTGCTTAGTTGGAAAAAACCGGCCAAGTGCGACGTAAGTGCAAGTCCGTACATATTTTTTTTTTGATAGAATTCTTATAGGTGTTCCTCTAATCTACAAGCAATAAACTATATTTTGTATTTGTTTTCAAAATTTTAGGCCGAGCAGTTTCGGTGATCACGGGGCCCCCCTGTTGGTAAATTTTTGCCTTCTTTCATGAATAAAATCAAACGTATTTATTTTACAATAAAAAAAAAAATACCTCATAACGAGCCCTTTCATTTGAAACACGATGACACAAGGTATACAAAACGTTTTTTTAAAACTCCTAACTTAACCCCCAGGAATGAAACTATTTAAAAAAAAAAATCTGCACATCCGTGTTTGAGTCATAAATTTACATACAGTGGCGTATATCTATGAAAAGAGACCTTATTGTCGATGACGCTTGCGCCATTATTAACGATGCTCCGATATAAATACAACGTCGCGTGTTGCAGTGCGGCGCAAGCGCCATCGATAATAAGGTCCCATTTCATAGATAACGCCACATATGTGTACCGAATTTCAGCTCAATCGGTGCAGTAGTTTCGGAGCAAATTGGCTGTGACACACGAACGGACAGTCAGGCCCACGAGTAAGATAAGGGTTCCGTTTTTTTTTTTCATTTTTTGTACGGAACCCTAAAAATATTATCGTGTAATATCTATAAACTTTTTTATACTTTTACATAAAAATCCCAAAGTTTCCACAATTACCTACACAACAATTACTGCACTCTTTCCAATCACCATAAGTATTTTTTTTATGATGAGCACCAAATTTGTTTTAGAGTCTTCGATGTTTTCTATGTATTAAATATAGAATAGAATAGAATAGAATCGAATCACTTATTTAACTTAATTATAAATTATTAGTGTGTGAAAAGTAGTCCTGCGAATATTGTATCCACTTTAAGCCACCTATTGGAAGCGCGACGCTGGTTTTCTGTGGACCCACGGTTGTTGCTAGACAGCATACATTGCATTCGCTTCCCTCAAGTTAAAATAGGGAAATTAAACTTACTTAAATGAACTCAGTACCTACACAATAAGTGCTTATCTAATAAATTCTGTTTTTTTTACAAGTATAATACAATGATTAACCTGCCAATATTTTCATACATTTCATACCTGTATTTATATTTTGTTATTTTGTGCCTCAACACGAAACCGTTTGTAAGTATATTAAACTTGAATGGACAGTAAATGCGCTTTTAAAAGGGAAGGAAAATAATGATATTGAATTTATAATAGGAGGAGGGATATTGTTCCAGCATTTCGTGGCTGCATGCTAGAAGCTGCCACAAAATGCCGCGGTTCCGTGTAATATAGAACAAAGAGAACATGAATTCAATTTTATTTTTTTTATAATGGAAGTATGTATGCGTAATTTTCTAGTATCTTCACGAGTGACACGCACACAAGTACACTAAAAAAAAATTTTTTTTCTTTTCACGGCGACGTCTTGAACAGCTACTACCGCGGGGATATGGCGTTTCCACAATGAAGTGATTTCGCCAGTGTCAAGTATATATAAGTATAAATCAATATAGCGATAAAACACAATCCAATCTTCTCTAGGAAGATTGGGGGCAACGTTGTACGGTGATATGTAGGACAGAGGCCAAGATAGTTTTAACCTCTGTACCACTGCGAGTCCACTTGAAACGAGAAGTAAGATGCCCGATACACGAAATAAGTCCAAGTCTTCTATCACTGTGCAACACAAAGGCATTGAAAGTACAAATCACTAACAGAAAAGAACTTTGAACACCTAAATACACAAAAATAAAAACTAAAACAAATTACACATCCGCCATCTTTTGACGTTGCAAATGGCCTCCTACACTTACGTAGACCAAAATTGATCTACTCGCAGTTCGAGTGTCAGTGTCACACGTTGGTGCGTGGTCTAGGTTTATATCTACCTAAGTATTTGTGTGGTGATCGAGGATACTTAATTGACCCTGAGTCTTGAATGTTTTCTATGTATTTAAGTATGTTTATCGTCTCTAGTACCCATAGTACAAGCCTCGAGCTTAGTATTGGCTAGGTTTGATATTTGTGCCATAAGAAAGGCATGTCGTGCTCCAATTAATAACGAATCGTACAAATGAATGGCGTTATCGTGTATCCTATAGCTTATAGCTAGATGTCACGTAGTAAACGAGTCGGGTCAGACGAGGAACGCGTGCCGCAGTCATTCAGTCATTGATTGCGTTATTACTAGTTATTACTAGTGATTAGTAGTTATATTTTACGTGCCTAAGGCAAAGGTGGAGGCAAGGTATTTCTTATTATCATTGGTATAGGGGTGTGTATTTTTTTTACATCTTAAACGTATATTATTTGACTTTGACTGTTGTTACAATCACTGTAAGTGCAGTTTTTACGAGCTATAGGTATACGTTTTTCCCGGTTTTCTTTTTGCCTATTAGACCTGCCCCCTATTTCACCATTCTGACAATGACAGGTGACAGGTAACATTTCAATGTACAGTCAGCTGCAGAGAAAAGTAACCCCCCCTGCATACAAGTTGCCTTGCAAAGGGGGTTACATTTCTCTGCAGCTGACCGTACATGGCGCAGCTTATATGAATTCCAGCGATCTATCAGCGAGTTAACTTTGCATTGTATATTGAATTGTGACATTTGTGACCTGTCACGTGTTATTGTCAACATGGTGAATTAAGAGGCAGGTTTAATCCACAGACAACAATATACAAAATTAGGTTGGTTAAAGTTATCTTTTCCCATTCTCTGTATAGTATTTTATAAAAAGATAGAACTAAAAACTATCTGGCGCACCCTGTTACTCGTACCTGGGCCCGTATTATGGTCGCCTTTATCGCCGTGTATAAAGCATCCGTCACTCTCGCACTTACGTACGTACTGGGTCAGAACGTGTCAGTTTTTTTATCCACATAGATAGACACGACCATATAGGCCCGCTGGAGAAGGGTACAATAAGCCTTTAGAGTATCAATTAACCAAAATGGTTGTATAGGGGAGGGGAGGGGAGGGGGGGTGGAACCAGTAAAGGACAAGTAGACTAGATTCTTCTTGCAGTAATCAATTTGATGATGTTTAAAAACAACATTAAGTATATCAAAATATTCGTGTGATGAGCACAAGTATTTGTTTCCGAGTCTTCGATATTTTCTATGCATTTAAGTATTTATTTCTAATTATGTGTACACTTTAGTACTTTGCCACTTTAATCGCTGTTACAATTCATATATGGCAGTTTACAAATGACATTAAATAGACAAGATACTAAAGTGTAGACACATTTGCGGGTGGAAGGACCTTGTGCAGGGTCCGTCCGGATCGCTACCACCATCTTATCCATTAACCAATTGACAAACAGCAGTGTTCGCATTGTTGTGATCCCGTTTGGGGATAAGACAGCCGGTGTAATGACTAGCATAGAGGCATTCCATCTCAGTCCTCAGAGTTGGCAACGCATTTGCAGTCTTAGGCTTGCAGTCTTGTGAATGCGAATGTCTATGGGTCACAGTTTCCACTTACCATCAGGTGGCCTGTGTGCTCGTTTGCACTCCATATGCCATAAAAAAATAAAAAAATAAAAATGGACTCGACTGTACGTACAAGCCCAGAGCTTACTTTGGGACTTCGTCAATTAGTGTGAGATGGTCCCCAGATATTTATTATTTATTTATTTTATAATATGGAAAATCTTTCACCCACCATTGTATTGCTGCTTATACCGCACGTGCTATAATAGAAGTTGATAATGAATGAGTCATTATCAACTATACTATAAGCGCAACTGTTGCATTATACACCGGTAAATGACTCATTAGTCATTACGTAGATGAAACCGCATGTGATTTGATCAAACGACATCCTACTTCGTCGGATTTTACTCTCTCAATACGATCTTGTTTGTTAACTACTAATATAAGTAATAACAAAGTAGTTAGATTCGATATTAAATTTCATTAGCATCAAGTCCGCCAAAATATTTCTTACAAGTACTGTCAAGGACTTTAATTGTTGAGCCACTATGGAACCCTGTCATAATGAGTATAATGACAACGTCTAGCCACGTGAAAGAAATTACGCAAAAATTAACGATTAACGTTATGAGACAGGGTTCCATAGTGCATTAACAATTAGAGTCCTTCACTGTATTTATTTTAGGTTTGTCTCCAAAACCACTCGTATCTATCTCATTCTGATCGCAGAAAACTGTTTTAGACGATCTTTAAAAAACCGGTCAAGTGAGAGTTGGAGTCGCGCGTCGAGGGTCCCGTACCGCTGCTCAGTACGTTCATTAATTGCAAAACGGACACATTCCAAAATCAGTCTGTGTTGCATTTTAAAGTTAGAAGCTGTTCATATAAGATTTTCAGTGCAAGAGCAAATAATTTAGGAATGTGTGCGTTTTGTATTCAATGAGCGAGTAGGTTTTATTATATTCCGATTTGAATTCAACTTCGAGTCCGCGAGTCCAAGCATTTGAAATTGACGCTTTTAAGTTTACTGTTTTTACTATACAGGGTGGTACTCGATAAACTGTACATATTTAAAGGGGTGAAATTTTAGGTTAATTTATCGGTAAAACAATTTTTTTTTTTTTTTTTTAGCCATTGGTGATTTTTTTACGGATTTTTAAACTTTTTAATAAATTTTGGGTAGTACACTTACTTGTGATGGTGTAACTTTTGATCTAATAGCCCAAGAAGGATAAAATAAAATGAATGGTATTGATATTAGTTGGGTTTATAATAATTAATAACAATATTAGACCAATTAAAAAAAAATAACTGAGTAACTGCTTTTTTTGTGGAAAATTACTGCAAAAATGTCATTTTGTTTTCATAAAAAAACGATTTTCTCAAAATTTTGCAGATATTTTACCACTTTTTTGTTGCTTATTATTATTCCTCGTTTAATTTTAGATCTAAAAACGTTTTCAAATTATTTCAACTAATAAAAAAAGCTAATCTAAAACTTACGCAAACAAAAGCATACATTAAAATTAAAAGTCACATTTGTGTTAAGTAACAAAATTATTTATTCAAATTAATAAAATTATCCTAATGTTGAAAAGGACGTTCCTTGTATGGAATTAAATGTTCGAAATGTCCTCCTCTTTCTTGGAGGCAAAATGTGGCCCGAACTTGAAATTGCTGTGTAGCGCGTCGGATCATCATCGGGTTATTTTTTATTTCTTGCGCAGCGCACAAAATCCTGTCGTGCAATTCGGCTTCTGCATTGACACAGGTGCGGTAAACTCTCTGTTTCATTTCACCCCACAAGAAATAATCTAGAGGTGTCATATCCGGCCACCTAGCGGGCCATCCGACGGGGCCATCCCTCCCAATCCATCTATTGGGATATTCATCATTTAAAAAATGTCTTACTCTTAGGGGACATCTAACATAACATCTTCCAAGAGTTCTGGGAGCTCGTCTCTTAGTAGGACTAAAAATCTATCGGCATTGAGGGTGTTTGGTAAGATTGTGGTCCAATAAATTGATCGTCGAGTAACGCTGCCCAAACGTTTATCACAAATTGGTCTTGAAAATTGGACGGTCTTACTAATTTAGGATTGTCATGGACCCATGTGTAGATTCTTAAAGTTGCATATTCCCGTATGAGTAAATCGAGCTTCGTCCATCCATACAATTCTTCTAGTGAATTCCGGATCTCTTCTGAGATTGTCAAGTATCCATGTCGACATGACACACCTAGGCCGGGCATCACCTACATTTAGATTTTGTACCCGTTGGTAATGAAATGGGTGCAGGCCTTCTTTTTTCAAAATTCTCCACACTGAATATTTTGAGATTCCATGTCTCAATGGTAAGCGTCTAAGACTTGTGGTCGGGTCCGCGTATAAGTCTCTAAGAACCGCTTCTTCTATGGCAACATCGATTATGGTTCTTTGCTCTCGGCGAACGCGGGCATTGTTGCCGAGACCAATATTGCATAATTGGCGATGAATTTCTTGAAAGTGGCGAGCGGCATGCCTTGGGACACTTTCGGGATACTGTTCCAAATAAGCGATACACGCTGCTCTTGCAGACCCATGGGATAATCCATAAAAATAGTGCATATTGGCTATTTGTAAAGGCAAAAAATCTCGTAAACGCGGCATGATGACTCAAACCGAAAAAAAAACAGGTACTTAAATTGAAAACGACAGAGTAATTAAATAGTGGCAAGGGTGTAGGTATGCGTATATTCTTTTAACACGTTTAATCAATTATTTACTTAGTTTTACTATCATAAAAAGAAACACTTATAAACTGCAACCAGATTTGGGCGATTCAAAACGTCACTTTTAGCGCGCTTTCTGTGACGTCAAAGTTCATGTTCAAGCAGAGACAAACCTATACAAACTTATTAACGGCTACAAACTCGTTGATTCATGTCCATTAAGCACAATAACACACAACGAACGATCCGTAAAAAGTGACATTTAGTGTAGATAGCTGAACTCTTCACTTTATTTAAATGTATGCTTCGGTTTTCGTAAGTTTTAGATTAGCTTTTTCTATCAGTTGAAATAAGTTGTAAACGTTTTTAGACCTAAAATTAAACGAGGAATAGAGTCTGTCTAATGAAAGCTGAACCTGGGAAAAAGCGGCAAATTCAAAAAATCTTGATATGGTATTACCGATCAATGAAGGAATAAACGATATTGATACTTTTATTATTTTATTTATTTTGGTGGGCACAAAGGAAGAGGAAACGCGTACTATATTTTCATATATATTATTACGAGCGCTATATTTTGATGAAAAGCACTTTAGGTAAAATACGATGACAGTGACTGGAGCACATTTGGTTTTTCGAAATATATTTGACATGAAAATATAGTGATCTGCACGTGTAGCACAAGTTGTATTTTCTCGCTTGTCGCTCTGTGCGTCTCTATCGTAACAGACTAGATAGTAAGGGAGATCCGAGCGACAAACAAGTCACGAGCAACTTGTGCTAGTCGTGCTGTTGATAGATTTCATTGATACGAGAGGTTTTCGTCTGTGTCGCACACAGCATAATAAAACAATGATGATGAGGAATATTATATTCAACCTTTTTAATAAAGTAATTAGAGGTAACATTATTCTCATCACCCTTACACCTCTATCTAACGACAATTATATCTTGGAGAAGAAGCGCCGCAAGAAACTCCAGCAGATCATTTTTTCCAATCATAAAATACAATTATTCTTAAAAGTAACATTACAAGGTAGTAAAGTAATTAATAATTATTTCTAACAACACAAACTTAGTCGTTACAAATGTACGCTCAATAACATTGAGTAAATTAAAAATAGTGACTAGGAGAACAACATGACGAGGTCTCTACGTCAGGAACGATAACTAAAATAACTAACTGGAAAACAGGTTCTTGCAAGCGTGAACAGATGCAATAGTCCTTAGGTAGCGGTGTCGCTTTTTTCCGGGAGTACTAAAGACACCGTTGTTTAATTTTCCCTCATTACTTATTCTTTTTAAAGATGAAACACTGATATCTGTAAGAAGAAAGAAAGTGTTAAATAAACAGAACACCATTTAGAAATACATTGTGTGGTTGCGCAGTACAGCCCCATTGCACAGTCCGACAGCCCTAAAAACATTTGGGTTTAGGTGAAATGAAATTGCATCGGTGAGGTTCTAATCGCAACGGTTTAAGAACAAGGAAGACTCATATAACCCGAACATCTTTTATATCTGGCCGATCAAAAATGACATTAAATAAATAGATAAGGTACTAAAGTGTACACATATTTATGAAATCGACTGTACAGTGTACATTTGGTTCATAAACAACAAAATGCTGTTTGCTCCGCACACAGAAAATACATATCAAATAATATGTTTATGATATCTTTTAACTAAACACCTCCTTATTGTTTTATTGAAACTATGAGTGTCAGTTACATTAATCATCTGTCTATTAAATTAATTTAATAAAATTGTGAATGCTAAGAGATTCAACATGATATAGGGACAGACAATAGGTACCTACACCTATTATATAGGGAAAGACAATGATAATTTTAGTAATTACCGGTCATTGAAGATACTTCTTCCAAATATTTCGTCTGAGTCTGGCAGGCTAACTCAGTTTCCTCAACCTCTTTCAGCTGCTTTACGTTTTCCAGCACACTTTTGTCAACGTGCACGTCCAGGTTTTCTGAAACGAATTTAATTTCGTTTAATTTCTTAATCTCATCGTATAATAGACAGAAAAAGGTAAATTAAACTTAGGATTGCACATAGAGAAATAAGAAGTATCAAAATGAACATGCCGTACTAAAGCCGTACTAACCTATAAATTTGGTCACCGTAACTAAACAATTAATTTTTTGCATCAATAATGCTTTTCTTTCTTCTTGTTTTTCTTTGTACTTCTGTATAATAGTATACAGAATCTCCCGGACACCGCCTCTTATCGTCGACGGCATGATTACTCCGTATTTTTATCAATTTAGATCTCGAATTGACAAGTTTCTAACAACAACAAAGTCCAAACGACATATTAAATAGTGTTGCCAGACTCGTCAGCCAAGAAAAATCCAGGTTCAGCTTTCATTAGACAGACTCTAATAATAAGCAAAAAAAAAGCGTTACTCGACGATCAATTTATTGGACCACAATCTTACCAAACACCCTCAATGCCGATAGATTTTTAGTCCTACTAAGAGACGAGCTTCCCAGAACTTTTGGAAGATGTTATGTTAGATGTCAGACAACGCATATTCCTGCAAATGGACGGATGCCCAGGTCATTGGGCCCTAAGAGTAAGACATTTTTTAAATGATGAATATCCCAATAGATGGATTGGGAGGGATGGCCCCGTCGGATGGCCCGCTAGGTGGCCGGATATGACACCTCTAGATTATTTCTTGTGGGGTGAAATGAAACAGAGAGTTTACCGCACCTGTGTCAATGCAGAAGCCGAATTGCACGACAGGATTTTGTGCGCTGCGCAAGAAATAAAAAATAACCCGATGATGATCCGACGCGCTACACAGCAAATTCAAGTTCGGGCCACATTTTGCCTCCAAGAAAGAGGAGGACATTTCGAACATTTAATTCCATACAAGGAACGTCCTTTTCAACATTAGGATAATTTTATTAATTTGAATAAATAATTTTGTTACTTAACACAAATGTGACTTTTAATTTTAATGTATGCTTTTGTTTGCGTAAGTTTTAGATTAGCTTTTTTTATTAGTTGAAATAATTTGAAAACGTTTTTAGATCTAAAATTAAACGAGGAATAATAATAAGCAACAAAAAAGTGGTAAAATATCTGCAAAATTTTGAGAAAATCGTTTTTTTATGAAAACAAAATGACATTTTTGCAGTAATTTTCCACAAAAAAAGCAGTTACTCAGTTATTTTTTTTTAATTGGTCTAATATTGTTATTAATTATTATAAACCTAACTAATATCAATACCATGCATTTTATTTTATCCTTCTTGGGCTATTAGATCAAAAGTTACACTATCACAAGTAAGTGTACTACCCAAAATTTATTAAAAAGTTTAAAAATCCGTAAAAAAAACACCATTGGCTAAAAAAAAAAAAAAAAAATTGTTTTACCGATAAATTAACCTAAAATTTCCCCCCTTTAAATATGTACAGTTTATCGAGTACCACCCTGTATAACAAAAATAAAAACACGTTGAAATGACCGTTTCTTGTATGGGGATTGCCTTTATTACTCTTCCTTTAAAAAAAACCGCCGTATCAACACATATCCGGAAAAAAAATCGTTAACATTGACAGCGTAGGGATTAAAAGTGTTCGGCCGTTAAAAAATTCAATCCTGACATAGGAGTTTTCGTGGCAAAAACGTCAGTTAAGTAGGTAGGGACTTCGTTCCGATATAAAATTTATCGATAACTATTTCAAATAAGTACTTATTTCAAAGTGACATTTCATAGTAGATAAAAAT
Source organism: Acleris sparsana (assembly GCA_923062465.1). Classification (NCBI taxonomy): domain Eukaryota; kingdom Metazoa; phylum Arthropoda; class Insecta; order Lepidoptera; family Tortricidae; genus Acleris; species Acleris sparsana. The sequence continues at coordinate 5,917,071 of OV281305.1, read as the reverse complement.
TTACTGAAATGCTGATCACTACCCATCGACGTTATACAGGGTGTTAGGCAGAAGGTTGGACAAACTTCAGGGACTAACTCTGTAGGTCATACTCATCAACTTTTATTATGGGACCAACATCCAAATTGCGAAAAAAAAAACACCTGTTCCATACATTTCGGCTGTTTAGATCTCAAAGTTTGTTTGGAAAAGCTGTTTTTTTTTCGCAATTTTGGATGTTGGTCCCATAATAAAAGTTGATGAGTATGACCTACAGAGTTAGTCCCTGAAGTTTGTCCAACCTTCTGCCTAACACCCTGTATAATGATAGGTAATATTTAATTGAAGTAATTCATAGACATACTTTTTAGGGACTTTAAAAAGCAAATAAAAATCAATTTTGGTAAATACATTTTTATTATTAACTAGGATAGTGTAGTACATGTACTAAGAGCCAAAAAGAATGAATTCCCGTCACTGTACTAGAACGAACTATTCCGTAACGTTTCTACTCTTAGTTCATTTAGTACACGCGGAGCAGCGAGTGACACTGACGTCAAAACGATCTGAATAATGACCGCCCGGCCATACGACAGATCAGTTTATTTTAGTGTACTAGTGTACTAAAATAACTAAAAGACCGAATTAGTACATTTGAGCGATTGCACTAGTTTGGAACTTTGGAGCGATCCGCGCAGTGAACGAGCGCGCACACTATTATTAACGTGTTTCTTACACAAAAACTAAACTTCTCTTAACGCTGTAGGTATACAGGTTGCATAATATGTCCAAATTAAACGTTATCTCAAATCATAGTCATAACTGTCATAAGAAAGTACAATTTATCGATAAACTAATGTCGTTCGGAAGTCCCTATGACACTTTTATTCGTGCCACAAAAACTCTTATGTCTGATCCTGATACAATGCACGGCCATGAAGTCTCTGAATATTGATAATGTTGACAGCAGTCAAATAATGCTGTTAATTACTATTCCTTCACACGCAACAAATAATGTTAGCATTATTTTACTGCTGTCAACATTATCAATGTTAGAAGCTCTATGGTTGTGCAATGTGTCAGGATGGACTTCGGCCGGGCACCAATAATAGGGCCCCGTTGGACCCTTCGGGCAAGGTAGTCGCTAACTATGCTAGGGCCCTTGGGCACGCAAGAATTTGGGGCCAGGCACTGTTACTGTGCCCGACAAAAATGTATTGAGAATAAATATGAGACAAATTGTGGGTCCTTTGGGGCTCCCTGACAATCACCCCCCCAACGTGTGCCCTTAGGGTATAGACGGTATTGCCTTCGGGTACGGAACCCTAAAAAACCATTTGTTCCTAGTTAATGCTTTGTCAAACAAATCAAAGGTTAACGTACTTTATTAACATTATCATTATCTTAAACGTCACGCGAACTCGTGCCGTACTGGATTGAACTGGTTAGCGAAACGGTAGGTACGGAGTGTCACGGGTATAAAGGTCGTGTAAACAGTGCTGTAAACGTATCGTACTACTCATTACGTTGTAGCAACCATAATGCGACGAACCCGACGCTTCTACCGAAATGTTATTGAATGTATGAACTGGGGGAAGAATAACGCAAAATTAGCGATTTTCGAAAATCGACAAAAGGTATGGCCCTAGACAAGATGCACTGCGAGATCGCTATCGTTATCGAAAATGTATAGGATTGATAAGCTGCCGGATGGTCACGTGAGATGTTCGGAGCAATGAAACGACCGAGTACAGCAATAGCCGGTTGATTACTGGTTTTGACAGGTGGCGTGACATCGCACTATGCGTTTCTAAACATACAGAGTGTAATCGTTAAGTTTAGCCAGGCGTTTTTTTGTTATGGCACTGAGAAAGCACGCGATCAATCAGACCATCTGATGGTAAGTAGGATCTGAGACCCATACACATTTAAAATCTCAACACTACAATCTCAAAACTGCAACCCTAAGGCTCGTATTAATAAAGTGATCTCAACTCTTAAGCTCGTCTCGAGATGCGTCAAAAATGTCAGTGTTCTATGGTTTGGCGTTTATTTTGACGTACCTAGTGACGGGCCTTACAATCAAGATGAGTTTATTAATACGGCTCTACAGACTTCAAATGCGTTGCCAACCCTGAGGACTGAGACTGAATGGAATTATTCCGTAAATATAATAGGTATCAGATATTTTAAAACGAAATCGAAAGTACGTTACCCAATGAGTTAAATTTTATGCCGCGCTCTCTATCTACACAGTGACAGTGACATAGCATTCGACTCCCTAGCGAGTACAGTAATTGTAATATACCTACAGGAGGCCATTTGCAACGTCAAAAGATGGCGGATGTTCAAAGTTCTTTTCTGTTAGTGATTTGTACTTTTAATACCTTTGTGTTGCACAGTGATAGAAGACTTGGACTTATTTCGTGTATCGGGCATCTTACTTCTCGTTTCAAGTGGACTCGCAGTGGTACAGAGGTTAAAACTATCTTGGCCTCTGTCCTACATATCACCGTACAACGTTGCCCCCAATCTTCCTAGAGAAGATTGGATTGTGTTTTATTACTATATGGATTTATACTTATATATACTTGACGCTGGCGAAATCACTTCATTGTGGAAACGCCATATTCCCGCGGTAGTAGCTGTTCAAGTCGTCGCGGGCAAACGAAAAAAAAAACACAGCTTCAGATGCTCTGCGCCTCTATTCTAGGCTGTAAAAACGTTGACAATACGATAACAGGGCAAAAACGATTTGGGTTTTTGCCGTGTTGAACAGAGACCCTGATATTAACAAACCAAGTATCGCGTTCGTCGTAGCGTGGTGACTGTGACGGTTGTTACATTTTTTAAATGCCTACATGACCGATATTAAAAGTGTAGATGATAGTACCATGCAGTCCGAACCGTTAACATTCTTTCACTTATAAAAAGCTAGGGATTTGTTTGTGCGCCAAAGTGTGTAGATTTTGGCGTCGCGGCAGACCAAGGCGACGTTGCGTTGGCGAGATCTAGACTGCTGGGAGACGGCCCTGATAGGGCTACGTGGAAGGAAGGAAGGGCTGATAAACATTTAAAGTTGTATGTAATTCTGTAGCTCTGCCAAGCCCACTCTGGGAACGATGGCGTGACTTTATGTAGATATGTATGTATGTATATTATTATCAGTTATATCAGCGGAAAGCCGTCCACTGTTTACAGAACTAACCTATAAAAAACTGCTGACTTCCTTACTAGGAATAAAGACTTATCAGCAGTCGCAGGTGTAAACAACTGTGAAAGAACTGTTAGCCCACTCTGGGAACGATGGCGTGAGTTTATGTAGATATGTATGTATGTATGTATATTATTATTAGTTATATCAGCGGAAAGCCGTCCACTGTTTACAGCACTAACCTATAAAAAACTGCTGACTTCCTTACTAGGAATAAAGACTTATCAGCAGGTGTAAACAATTGTGAACGAACTGTTTATTCAACAACGCTCTTCTGTGGCTATGGTGAAAAAGGATATAAGTCGACTTAGCTCATAATGAAAAACAGGTCTAGTGCGAGCTGGAGTCGCGCATTGATTGCGGGTGGTAGGACCTTGTGCAGGGTTCGTCTGGATCGCTACCACCATCTTTTCCATTAACCTACCGCCAAACAGCAGTGTGCGCATTGTTGTGTTCCGGTTTGGGGATAAGACAGCCGGTGTAATGACTAGCATAGAGGCATTCCAACTTAGTCCTCAGGGTTGGCAACGCATTTGCAGTCTGAGGCTTGATGTCTTGTGAATGCGAATGTCTATGGGTCACAGTCTCCACTTACCATCAGGTGGCCTGTGTGGTCGTTTGCCTTCTCTGCCATTTTTTTTTATTGATAAATATTAGATAAAAGATTAAATAAAAAAATTCAGTAAGTAGGCCGCTCGGGCACTTTTACACGTCAAGAATCTACCAGCGCTTCACAAGAGGAGACCACTGCTGAGAAGAAACGCCGCAAGAAACTCAGCAGTCAGTCATTATTTAAATATATTACAATGGTTACTACTTAAGTCTAGCATTACCTATATAAAACTAACTTATACGGTGCAAGACGACCACACAAAAGTTTTTATATATTTTCCTACATCAAAAGGTGTCCTCTAGACAAGATAAAGCTTTGAATTTGAATAAATCCGTTTCCGGTTTCGACCATGCATTGTTGTCAGTTAGATAATCCTCGACCCTATAATACGCTTTAGACATTAACGACTTTATCAAGTAATTTTGAAGTGCTGTAAAGGGTAACTTTAAAACTACATCAGTTAATTTATGATAGAAATTAATACATTGACAAACAAATGGTTTATTACTTTACGGACGCGGAGTTTTCGAATAGCGATTATATTCTTATTTCTAGTGTTTAAATTATGTATATCAGAATTTTTGCGATACAATGCAACCAACTAAAACTGGACCACGCAAACAAATTCCAATTGCGGGCACGACGCTGCATGTGTAGGTATATACAGCTCAGCGTCAGTAGTTTAGTAGATATGAGGCGACTAAAGCTACGGCGCCACTATTAGTTGTTAATAGGTTGCTTGGCTAACAGCTTATAGCCTAGTTGCGGCGCCTTTGGCTCGGTGTGAGCAGTTTAGTATGAGCCGATAAAGCGTTATTGGGCCAGCACGCTTCACCCGACTGCCTGGCTCTTAGACCGTTGTTTTTATTCCATTCAAAAATATTTAAATCGTGACTGACGTGTTTTAATTTTAATTTAATTTTTCCCAGATATTGAATATTGTGTTTGTTATTCCATTTATATTTTTTTCATCACACTTGCTCGTAAATGGTGTTATTCCATGCCTGTATACAGAAGGACAATGGCCTAAATTGTTCCCACGGGAATTATGGCGAGTTTGTCATCCCTAGGGAGAAATGACTTTCTTTTTAAAATTTGCAACTCTTTCGTACATCATTTCTGACTAAGGAGGTTTAATTTTCAGCCAAAAATTAAATCGGTTTCTAATTTCATCTTTAAAAATTAGCTATAGACTAACTTACATTACACAAAACCTATACGCTTCATTAAACTTCATTATTTTTATACCTATTTCAAGTTTATATCAACACTTATCATTAATTTTAGTAATTATACATTTTTATCAAATTGGCTAAATCTGGCTCGAATCCAGGTCAAAACTAAACGCAGTTATTATCTGTGGTAGAGGTCACAAAAAAAAAATCGTTTCCATTTACGTTCCCGTTCGTCAAAAGTTATTTCTTTATATTTTGCAGAGTTAAAGTGTTTTCTCTTTGTTTTTTTTCCTCGCAAATGTGATGAAAACCATTGTTTGTATCACAGGCAGTAAGGGGATTACTAACTCGAGTCATTAAAAGCCCTCCGCCTTCGGCGTCGGGCTTCTAACACTCTCGTTAGTAATTCCCTTCATACTACCCTTGATGCACAATGTACTATTTAATGATTGTCTTTAGTCTTTAATGTTATATTATTCTAATTTTATCGCTCTGATAAATGTTTTGCACGCCTGCATGCAGGCTGAATACATTGGACATAGTTAATAATTAATGTAACATCTGCACAACTGTATTCTGAGCAAATAAATTCTTTGAATCTTTGAATTTTTGAAGGAGGAGGGTAGTCTGTTTATTAGTCTATATATGCTCGTATGTATGTTTGTCCGATTTAGGCGCTCTACGAACCAAACGCGTGGATAGATTTGGATGAGTCTTATGTCAATCGATTTGTCTTACGCGTGCACGTGGCTTTGACTTTTCATAAAGAGGTAGTACGATGACACAGACCTGGCGAGTCATAGCGAGATATATGTGTTGTTAAAGCCTGCAGCTTAGTTGGGGAGTAGGTCAATTGGTGTGTCATCGTCCCCGGATATTTTATATCTTTATTTTAATGGTGTTCGAGGGTACGTTTGTTAGTATTGACGTGTGTGAACTCGTGCCCCGTCGTGTCATAGTCATAGACTACATTAGAACCTCTGAAGTCCTTAGTAAGAGGATTGTAAAGCTAAATATTTCCATCAAAATGCGATAACGTTTCTCTCTCCTTAAACCTGGTCCGATTTTTATGATTTTTGAATATCTTGTAATAATCGTGAAAAACTATATTTGTACGTTTTCCTTCTCAAGAAAATATTTCTTTCATCATCATCATCATCATCATGTCAGCCGAAACATCTCCACTGCTGGACATAAGCCTCCCCCAAGGCTTTCCACTTAGACCGGTCTTGCGCTTTTCGCATCCACCGCGGTCCCGCGATCCTGACGAGGTCGTCACTCCATCTTGTTGGAGGCCTACCTACAGCTCGTCTTCCGGTCCGCGGACGCCAATCCAGAACCTTCTGACCCCATCGGCCATCAGTCCTGCGAGCAATGTGCCCCGCCCACTGCCACTTCAGTTTAGCTAATATTTAAAGAAAATATTTCTAATGAAACAAATTTTAAAAATAAAAATGTGAAACGTACAGTAGGTACAGATCTAGTTCTTTATAGTAACTACCTACATCATATTGAAAAATCGTGGAAATAGGACTTGATAGGGAGTGAAAAACGTTTTCGCCCGGAGCTAAATTTGTATGGTTTTTTTTTGACAGCTACGCGATTTTAGTGGCACTTCACAATCGTCTTTAAACGGGTTTCCAAAACTTCAAGTTTATTCATATAATGCATTGCATGTCAAAAGATACGAAATTACGTTCCGAACGTCTACCTATTAATAATCAAAGAATACAAAAATAATGACTTAAACTTGAAAATCTAATCAATGGTCATAAATGGATAGGATTAATAAATGTCAATAGAATAATTAATGTACAATTCCAGCTCCATATATTCATCCACAGAGTACCTACTCGTACAATGCTGATGTGATATGCTGGCGAGTTAACTAAGGTTATTATGAGCATCAACTTCATACTCTTGTACTGCATTTTGCATTTGGATGGCAGATGGTAGTCGAGTAGTGAGTGGGAGGCAAACGCTTGCCGATCGATGCTAATCGCTCTAAATGCGTTTATTATCATCTGACGACCGTCGGCACTATCGAGCCTTATATTGCTAGCGTCGAAATCCATTGCCATATAAGTAACTAGCAACCCGCCCTGGCTTCGCTTCGGTATATATGAGTTTTCTGTAACATAGTTTTCCGTACATAAACTTTCCTTTTCAATCACTGTATAGGTATCTATTGATGGAAATTGCATTAAATTCCGTTGCGTAGTTTAAAAGGTATTAGCGTACATACAGATGGACAGACGGCTGGAAGCGACTTTGTTTTATACTAGGTAAAAAAAAGTATACTAATATTTTAAAGTGGAAGATCTCTGGAACTGAACTGATTTAGAAAAGTCTTTTGCTAATAGGAAACTATATTATCCTTATTTATTATAAACTCATCATCATCATCATCATCACAATCACAATCAAATACTTTATAACGGAACCATTATATATACATACATATTTGTTTCTTTTTAATTGTCCTCGATAACTCAACACTGGCATAGTACACCTTAACGTAAAACGCATTAATTAATATTAGAATTAGATTTAGAACGTCGTTATCTTCCGTAGGACGCAACTTGTTTATGCTTTCGTAACTATGGCAGTCAATGTATTGTAGAGCGTGGGATACACCTGCCAATCGATTCTAATTTCTATACAGGCTGTAATCGTTAAGTGTATAGCCAGCCGATTATTCCGTAAATATAACCAATATCTGTCATAGACTAAAACATAGGTCGAGTGCGTTCATTCTACTTTTCACTTTGATGGCGAGGAAAAAAAACTACGTTCTATACAACATTACAATATTGATTATAACAAAGTTCCTTACAAATGAATAGTGCGGATTTTGATTTTGATTTTTTTGTAAATTAACGCTTCAAATTCTTGCGTATTTAGCCAACAGGTTCAAACTTGAAAACCATTTTAATACTAATTGGAACATGCATAATAAAATGAATTCATCCTTAATATAATTAAATATATTCATATTCGTAATCACTAATCGTGTTTCACGAAATTAATATATTTTTGCGGTTGTCATTTTGTCTCTACACAATCACTAAAAATGGCGTTAAACTCCATTTGCAAACGCCATAATTGGCTGTTTAACCCCTAAACAACCAATTATGGCGATTTAAATTAAATTAAAAAAAAAAAAACTTCAATCCCTAGGGGATTAATAAGGAGCTTTAGTCCCGATGTGCAGAGAGTAAAAACATTTTAATAGCATGAGAATCTGAAATGTTTATAAATTACCGGACCGACGTGATAATTTCGTAACAATATTGTTGCGTGAGGGAAAGTAATCGAGGTATAATTAGACGTCTTTATTTATCCGAGCTTGTGTCCTGCGCGCGCGCCGCGCCGGCGGGCTGCCAGCCCCGGGTGGCATGCTGACATGGCACTGCGCGGAATACCTCCTAATAATTCAAAGGATTGTGAAGCTAAAAAAAAAACATAGAAAATGGGATAACGTTCCTCTCCCCTTAAATTTTGTCTGATTTTTACGATTTTTGAATATGTTGTAGATATTATGAAAAACTATGTCTGACGTTTTTCTTTTCAAGAAATATGTTTCATGAATAAAAAACGGACACATACAGACTTTTTTAGGATTCCGTAAAACACGGATCGCTTATAGGATCAGTCGTGTGTCTCTCTGTCCGTCTGTCTGTCACAGCCCATTTTCTCCGATACTACTGGACCGTTTGAGTTGAAATTTGGTACACATATGTAAATTGATGACCCAAATACAGATGTTCAAAGTTAAATAAATATTTGTGCAAATCTTACTGTGTCATATATCAAATGAAAGGGCTCATTGTGAGGAACTCAAATATGTTTTTGTTAATATTGTAAAATTAATAGTTTTGATGTTATTCATGAAAGAAGACGAAAATTGACCATTCCTTCCCCCCCTGATTTGAAAAACTAGTGAGCCTAATTTTGAAAAAATACAAAATTTAGTTCATTGCTTGTAGATTACAGGAAAACCTATAAGAACACTATAAATAAAAACCTATGTACGGAACCGTCTCCACGCGAGGTCAACTCGCAATTGGCCAGTTTTTCATAATAACATCAACACATTCAAAAATCTTGGAAATGGGACTTGAAAGAAACGCTACGCGGAGCTAAATTCGAATGGATGTTTTGCCTTCCCGGTTTTAGCGTCGCCCTACAATCCTCTTAAAGGATATATAAGTCTACTAAATAGCTAAACTGAAGTGGCAGTGGGCGGGGCACATTGCTCGCAGGACTGATGGCCGATGGGGTCAGAAGGTTCAGGATCGCGGGACCGCAGTGGATGCGAAAAGCACAAGACCGGTCTGAGTGGAAAGCCTTGAGGGAGGCCTATGTCCAGCAGTGGACGTCTTTCGGCTGACATGATGATGAAGTCTACTAAATAACTATTACACTGATGACTGTACTGATGGAGCGATTAGCGTAGTTGGCAGTGACCCTGTCTACAAGCCAAGCCCCGGATGTCATAGTAACAGAAAATACTTCTATATTGAGCGTAAATATTTGTTCTTGAGGGGTTGGCTTTGGCTCACCGAAACATGTATATTCCGAATCTAAATTAATAATCATCACAAATCCTAAAGTACCGATATTTATTCGTAAATATATTACGGGAACTGCTTTGATATTAAGATTGACGAAAGAGATATACCTACAGACCGAAAGTGAGTCGGAAGGGGCGGCCCTAGGCTCGAATCAGATCGGAGAAATACTGGAAAAGGGGCGAATTTTAATTAAATATTCGAAACCGACGTGCGTGTATGACTCGATGTTTGAATGTGGAAGAAGCGAAAAAAATTTGTCAGGATCGTAGCAGGTGGAAAGAAGTTTCTGCCTACCCCTCTGGGAAACAGGCGTGATTTAATGTATGTATGTATGTATGTTTTTATTTAGGACTTTTATAACAAAAACGATTTCATGATCATAGTCAACGGTCTCTATATGAGTGTATATCGTTGTCTAATACCTATGGTCGCTTTACTTCCTCTTACCTGATCGAATAGTTAGATAGAAAAAACACTCATGTTCCAAGTGTTATAAAGAGTACTTTCCTATCAAAATATTCGATCAGATAAGAGGTTGAGAAAGTAAAGGGACGCTATAGTACCATCAAGGACTTAAAATGTTGATCCTCCATAGAACCTGGTCATAATGACAGCGTCAAGTGACGAAATAGAAATTACATATCTTTGACGTATGCGACAAGGTTCTATAGTGACTACAAGCATAGAGCTAAGTTTGGGACTAGTAGCGCCTAGGCGAAATTGTAAGAACGTTATCGTTATAGAAAATGTATAGGATTTGCGTAAGCGGGACGGTCATGTCAAGCGCTAATTTCCAAACCAAATATTTCGTCAGTTGTCGACAAATTGTTTGCTTAAGCGTTGTCTATTCTCTTAGGTCAATGTGGGGAAATTGCCCTTAAATATAATCAAGACATTTTTCGTCTGAAAACATAATTTCGTCTTTGACCTTTACTACGGCAATCTACTTTTATTGCCAATAAGGAAATGTTTGGCGGCTAAGTGCCGCAATATCGTTTTATCTTGGCGTCGCCGGCGTGCCAGACTAGGTGACGTCACGTCTTAGATAGCGGAGCCAGACGGTCGCGGTCATCCGGCATCTATGAGATACTCTATATGTAGTATAACCATATGATTCTGGGTTAGGGAATCTTATCTTTGTACAGATGGGCCTTCATGGCCCCTTTCGGATACACTTCGACCTCAGTTGAAATAACTATAGAGCTACGGTCTTGGACGTTAATTTACTACCCATTTCAAAGTAAATCTGCTTGAAGATGTCATTGTCATTAGAGATGCCAAGTCATTTGTGATAGGAAACTCACCCTTGTTGCTGTAGAATGTCAGACTGACTTTGGAACTAAGGTGGGTCACAAATGTAATTCTTTGACTGTTCTATACACATGTTAAGAATGGAATGACAGCTAACAACGGACAGATGTAGTGCATATTTTTTTTCCTTCGTATTTTCACGGAAACGTACGAACGTGTCATGCTATTTCAGTCGGTCACTGTACAAAAAGTACTGAGGTTGACTGAAGTAGCATGACAAATACGAACATTTCCGACACAATACGAAGGAAAACAATTATGCACTACATCTGTACACATTTATCTACGAGTATATGAATAAAAATCAATGTTTGTATATTTATCCTCTAAGAGGGGCACACCGAAATGATCGGGAATAGAGTACTTTAAACTAAGTCACATTAAAACCTTTTTTATCATATGAGTACTGGCCACTGACAATCACGATGCCGTTTTAACAATTTAAAAAAATAACGTAATAATTTTTTCACTTCTCAGGCTCTAAAATGGCTCACAATTGGCTTGTATAGCCGGACTAAAGTGATGTATTTAATCTCTAGGGAATAAAACTACACTTTACTCCCTAGGGACTAAAGTACTTTTTCTTTTTAATTTACTTTGGAAACCCTTAAACTGCCAATCATCGCCTTTTTCAGTGATTGTATATGGATCATTTTTCTTGCAAAAAATATAAATTAATCGATTTAATTTCACGATTAATTATTACAAATATGAATCTATTTAAATATATAAGGGATAAAATCTATTTTATTAGGCATGGTCCAAATAGTTTTCAAGTTTGTATCTGTTGGCTAAATATGCAAGCATTTAAACATCACGGTGTTAATGAATGGAGGATTATCGCCATTTTCAGAGATTGTGTATGGACCATTTTTAGGCCGTGGAAATAACCTCAAAATGCCAACTGTGCAAAATTATTAAAAAAAAGATTTAATTTCGTGAAACACGATTAATGATTACTAATATAAATATATTTAAATATATTAGGGATAGTTCTATTTTATTAGGCATGGTCCAAATAATTTTCATGTTTGTATCTGTTGGCTAAATATGCAAGCATTTAAACATCACGTTGTTAATGAATGGAGGATTATCGCCATTTTCAGAGATTGTGTATGGACCATTTTTAGGCCGTGGAAATAACCTCAAAATGCCAACGGTGCAAAATTATTACAAAAAGAGTTTTTTTTTTCTCGCATTCGAAGTGAAAAGTAGAGTGTTTAACACGAGACTAAACAACCATAATGACACTCGAACTATAGCCACTCTCGCTCGCAAGCTCGCTCGCGTGGCTAAACATCTCGTGTCATTATGGCTTGTTTTAGTCCCTTGTTGAACAATCTACTATTAAATTCCACTTTCAAATTGGCAAGTCGGTGAACAAAATGGAGCTCACGCGTGAAAATTTTCGTGCAATTATTTATCACAACTTTCGTCGAGGCTTATCTCCAGATGAGTGTCTCAATGAGCTTGTTTCTACACCGTGTTTTTTTTGATTTACGATAACTTTAAGGGAACGTTCTTTAGGTCAAACAAAGTTAATTTCCCGAAGACAGACAAATGATAAGTCTAACGGTTTTAAAGATATTTAATTTTTAAATTTAATCAGTTAATCACGTTAAACTAGTGTAAAAGGCTTTTGAAATTGATAACAACAATTTTCTTTTAATACGTATGAGTAAAGAGTTTCCAATTGTTAGGTTTGTATACGCGTCAATCTAAAGTGACTTGTACCTGTCAAGTGTTATCTTTACTTGTGTGTGTATGTCACGCCAACATAGACGTATTTGACACTGATTATTAGCTAGGTAACTCTAAAGGTCCTTTTAGAATGACCAAAGATAAAAGATTTCATTATTTTGTTCTAAACTGAAAAAAATTTTTTTTTTGCAATATTTAAAAATCTAATCTACCAATTAGTTTCTATAGATATACCTAGTAATATGCCGAAGTTATCGTAAATCAAAAAAAACACGGTGTATATATAAAATTGAAGCACCTAGTCAAACGACAATTTATCGTTGGTATGCAGAGTTTCGAAGGGGTCGTGCCTCTCTCAGCACCGTACCTTCAACAGGTCGGCCGAAAACAGCGGTGTCGCCTGAAAACATCGCAGCTGTGGAAAAAATACTCAAAGAAGACAGACATGTGACATACGAGCAGATTCGGGCAACCATAAGCATTGGAATGACTGCAATCCATACTATTTTACATAGTGAGTTGGGTGTCAGAAAATTGATTTCCCGATGGGTACCCCATAACTTGTCAGAAGAGCAAAAGGCGGTTCGTGTTGATTGGTGCCGATCTACTCTGAAACGCTACAATGGAGGAAAGTCAAAAGCTGTTTATAATATTGTCTCAGGTGACGAAACCTGGATTTATTCCTATGAGCCTGAAAGAAAGCACCAGTCGGCAGTTTGGGTCTTCGATGGCGAGGTCAAACCAACGAAAGTTGTGCGGTCCCGCAGCGTGTCGAAGAAGATGGTTGCTTCGTTCGTCTCAAAAAAAGGACATATTGCCACAATTCCTTTACAAGAACAAAGAACGGTTACCGCTGATTGGTATATCACAGTTTGTTTGCCAGAGATACTGGCCGATCTTCGCCGAGGGAACCCGACACGCCGCGTCATCTTACACCACGATAATGCGAGCTCCCACACCGCCCATACAACTAAACAGTTTTTGAACGAGGAAAACGTCGAGTTGATGTCCCATCCTCCATACAGCCCTGACCTAAGTCCAAATGATTTTTTTACGTTCCCTAGAATTTAAGATTTATTGCGTGGTCAGCGGTTTGAAAACCCAGATGCCGCCGTAGAAGCCTATAATTCGGCCATTCTGGCAATGTCTAGTTCAAACTGGAATAACTGTTTCAATGACTGGTTTAAAAGAATGCAAAAGTGCATCAATTGCAACGGAGAATACTTCGAAAAACAATAAAACATAATTTATATATACAGTGTACATAGTTTTTTAAATTCCCGATCATTTCGGTTTGCCCCTCGTATGCGTTCCAAAAGTATTGATTACATTGGGATGAAACTGTGGTAGGGTGTTCTAGGGACTCGCGAGGGTTTCTGGCTACATACAAAAACTCTATGGCAACTTTTTTACTTTACGTAAAATTCGAACGCATTAGGGTAGGTACACACACACACACACACACACACACACAAAAACTTCGGATTTGTAGTCGTGTCTCACTTGTTCTCATTATTATGCTAGTCGAACTGACTTTACCTGAACCAGAAACGCTTTTGAAGACCTCTCGCACTGTACCATCACGGAATTTAAATGTTGATCCGCCATAGAACTCTGTCATAATGACAGCGTCAAGTGCCGAGATGGAAATCACATAGGAATTAATCATTTGGTTTTATGCGACAAAAAAGTAGAGAAGAAAAGAGTAGGTCGTCTCCGATCCTTAAGAAGTTTCTGTTACCTATTGCCGCACGGGCGCTAGGATAGCGTCGAAGCGTGTTGATCGATGCTTAATAAGCACGTTATCTAACACGGTGACGGTGACGGCCGGTGTTGGCTTCCGACTGAACCGGCTTGATCCGTCCTATTGAGTTTGCTTGTGGTGGCTGGCGACGCATACGACCGAGTCACGCACACATGCAAGCGACGTGATAACACCCTTTGTTTGTGTTAAACACACTTTGAGTGCGACTGAAATTTTCTCTTGTTTTTTTATTATTGTTAAAGGCTTGTTTGATTTGCAGGTGGACCTCCACCGTGAGATCACGTTCCGCAACTCGGGGCAGACGTACCGCGGCGTGCCGGTCATGGCCAGCAACATGGACACCGTCGGCACCTTCGAGATGGCCAGGGAGCTGTCCAAGGTAACCGGGAGTTCAATAGTTAGGTTTAAAAGGAACTTAAAGGGTTCCAAACCGGAACCTAAAACCGGGTGGCAGTTCCAGCAATGAGCTTCTAGTGGAGAACAGGCTCGCGAGCCGCGTGCAACAGTTACAGTTACGGCTCGCTAGTGTGTATCCGGCTTGTCCTACTGCCGACGATGAGCGGGAAGCGACTACTATTATATTTGTCTCTTTCAATGACACGGGATCTATATCTTTTGTTCATTTCTTGAGCGAGAAAATACTTGATAGCTATTCGCTTTTTGACCGGCAATGGATCAAGTGCGCGAAAAAAATCTACCAATAAGAGAGCTACGCTGAGCGAGGCTAGGAAAATTAAGTAATCCTATTGGTGGATTTGGTCTTCGCGCACTGTTCCGCTACTTCGCACAGCTCTGCTTGATATGCACCCTTATGTTAAGAGGATTGTGAAGATTTTTTCGATTTTTTTTTCATTCATTAGACCCAAACGTTTCTCGCCCCTTAAATCTCTAAAAGATTTTTGAATTTTGTTCTAGATATTATGAAAAACTACGTCTGTACGTTTTACTTTCCAAGAGTCTGTTGCCACGTGTTGATGGTGATGCAGAATAAGCAAAACGCTGCATGCGGTCCGTTCCTCGTTCCGAGGCAGTGGCCATTGTACTTACAGCGTCCTGTTGTGATCAGACGGAATTAATGGTTTTGGTGTTATAACATCACAATTACTATGTTTTGGCTAGTCTTATTCGCTTCTTTGATGCAAGTTAACACTAAACGCTGTAACTCGAGTTGCACCGCTCTGCCGTTGGACGGCAGATATTATTTTGACCCAATAAATAATGCGAGGTTTTGGCGTCAACCGCCCAAAGCCAATTTCTAAAAATATGAAAAATCGCGTAATTTACAAGTTTTTGGCTGGAACGAAGTTGACTAAGGGCCGTATTAATAAACTCATCTTGACTGTGAGGCAGTTTATTAATAAGGACCTAAGTCTGATTAGATGAGCATATCTTAAAAAGTTTGTACATCCATTAAGAAATCTTTAACAGTTGTTAATTTTTCCTATCATTTTAAGTTTTTTTTATATTATTATTTAAATGCTATTTTATTACTTGCTTATTATTATTTAAAAAAATATACGCTTAATAGAACTTCAACCACCAAAAAAAAACCTCAAACCCGTGGAGGCAATGACGCTATTCCTATGCATTTTTTCGCAGTCGCCGCCATAAAGGGGGTGATCCATTGGCGAGCAAAATCGCATGAAGCCAGCGAACCAAAGGTCTAAACCGCCAATGGAGCTCCTGAAGACCGCGGACTTTTAGGTGGAGACCGCGGACTTTTAAACCTTTGGCTCGCTGGCTCGTGCAGTTTTGCTCGCCAATGGATCACCTCCGTAGAAATTATTTTTTGAAATACCCAATACACACGATTAGTAGGTATTTTACAACCAACGACGTCCCGCCAAGTGAAACACAAAATTAACGCGTAAAATGTTTTTATAAATCATTAACAATGACTTTGTTTTCTATTTTCAGCACGGACTCTTTACATGTATCCACAAATATTACTCCATAGACGAGTGGAAGAAATTTTCCGAGGATCACCCTGAATGCTTAGAACATATGGGTAAGTGCTTTGTCCAAAGATCAGAGGTTGTGCAATTTTGGGGACATGTACTTACCTACGTTATAGAGGCCGGGAAGCAAGGAGTTGCTGGATGATTATTTACAATTAAGACTGATGAAAGATAAAAAACCGGTCAAGTGTGAGTCCATTTTGTGTAGCCTAAATTTTAATACAGATTTTAAAGGTTTTTGATAATATTTCCATAACTGTAAAATTTTAAGTCTTCATTTTATTTTTTGCATAATAAATAAATAGTTATATTTAAATCAGGAGGTTTTCAGAACACTTTTACACTAATTGGATAGCGGGACGGCACGGAACGTGATTTTTAAGTGACAAATCAAAATATATAATAATGTTATGAATGACATTTCAATGGTAGTGAAAAGCAGAGGAACAATAACATACATCACTACGATCATTGTCTATGGAAATTAAACTATGACGTTACTATGTAGTTTATATACCTACACTGACGGACTCATAAAAAGTATCATATTGTTTTAAACTTGTTTGTAAGTTGATGCATTTTATATAAACAGTGTAATACATCGTCAATTCAGTTTGCAACATGAACAACTTGTTATTTATGACTGTTTTGTAGAGGCTATATCAATGCTACAACGGATAACGTCACAAGTAATCCACATATTTTAGTTTCCCTTTCTTGTTCATAACTATATTCATCTAAATAGGTAGCTCCAGCATTTTGACGTTGTGGTAGCCTTGTCGGTAGTGAGCCTACGCCTACGAAACTAGCGGTCTCGGGTTCGGAATATTTGTGTGAGCGCGAGTATTTGTTCCTGGGTGTTGGGTGTTTTCTACGTATTTAAGTAGGTATGTATTTATCTATATTAGTAAGTTTATCGTTGCCTAGTTAGTACCCATAGTACAAGCCTTAGTTTGGGGCTAGGTCAATTTGTGTGAGATTGTCCCCTGGTATTTATTTATTAATTTTTGATTACGCGAAATTTAACATACTGTCAAATA
Source organism: Acleris sparsana (assembly GCA_923062465.1). Classification (NCBI taxonomy): domain Eukaryota; kingdom Metazoa; phylum Arthropoda; class Insecta; order Lepidoptera; family Tortricidae; genus Acleris; species Acleris sparsana. The sequence goes on along the minus strand of OV281305.1, from coordinate 5,899,738 downwards.
AATACTTACAAGGAAGGGTACCCAACTGTCCGACTCCGATTTTGATGATTTCGATATAATTTTAGGGAGTAGTCTAAAATAACAGACACGTATTTTTTTTTAGCTGCCCAAACTGTTGTGAGAAACTGATCTCCAAAGTACTAAAAAGTGACTAAACCGTCTAACTTCTATAGAGATTTCTTTTTTTAAGTTTCTTACTTGTTTGATTATTATGTTTAAGAACATGAAAAAATAATGACCACGAGTTTTGTTATATTGGCTAAAACTAATTAAAAAAAAATACCCTTGAAAGTTATTTACTTCTCATCGAAGATACACATGCTATGTTTTTTTTTTAAATTTGTGCGGCTAAAGAAATATTCGTGTCTGTTATTTTAGACTACTCCCTAACATATATCAAAATCAACAAAATCGGAGTCGGACTGTTTGGTATATACCTTTACTTGTTAGTAATAAAAGTTTTAGGTGGCGACAGGTGGACCTACGATATTCTTAACGGCTATATTATGCAGAATTTAAAAGGTTAAAAATGTTAGAAACTTGCAAATACGAGTGTCACATAAGTGGTATATTATCACATTGGTTTAGGAGTTTTATTTCTGTTGTTAAAATGTTATATGGTCATTTTAACGATTATACTATGGCATTGTTTTGATCCTATAGACGTATTACACAATAATAAGGTTTAAATGTAATACAAATAGATTTGTAAGATAACTAGAAATCTGATACGAAGAAATGATACATTTTTATTTCATGGTAAAGATATCGAGTTCGCTAGTCACGTTGTTATAAAGCCTAAAGATATTTTGCAATCTCATGATAGCACTACTTCAAGATGAGCTCTAAGATAGCCAATCTGTAACGATGCAACTCGTGACAAAAAGTAAGCATTAGTTCATTACTGCCAATCTTAGACTTATTAGGCTTTCGACATTTCAAGGAGTTGGCATGGCTTTCGTACTTCACTATATCACAATTGATAAATCACCACATTTCCTGGATTATTTTTATGTAATTAATTTACTGAACTATGATGATATACGTATATTTCTTGTACAAATCAATTAATCCTTTAATAAAATCCATGCCATTATTTCGAGATACGTTGCACGCGCTGCTTCTTCCGAGCGAAATGGCCTCGCGTTGTCGGTAACCGCCGGTTCAAAACCGGCAGCTCCAACCGCGGTCGCTAGCGCACGCTAGGGCACCAAGGGCTTCCGAAGGTCAAACAAAATGTGTCTAGAAACAACTGTCAACGCGGTCCCGACCAAAGCCCACTGTCAAAAGGGGTTGTTGGCGACCGTCTTGCAAGCGCTTAACGCACAAGTCTCAAATACTTTCAGCGGCGAGCTCGGGTACTGCCGAGGTCGACTTCGACCGGCTGAGCGAGATCCTGCTGAATGTGAAGGAGCTCAAGTTCGTCTGCCTCGACGTCGCCAACGGCTACTCGCAGCACTTCGTCGAGTACCTGCGCAGGGTCCGCGCCGGGTTCCCGAAGCACACCATCATCGTAAGTGGTTATTGATCGGCTTCCTGATCCTACAATCACGTATTGGAGTGTTATATTCACAATTTTGCTTTTTTATCTTGTTGTCAACTGTTTTTTCTTCACACATAAATTGAACACCGTGATTACAAGGGAAGGCAGAAAAATTAAAAAGATTGTATTTGAGACTAGACTGAGCTCGTCTTCCGCATTTAATTTTTTTGGATGGTCAAGTAAAGATTGAACAGTTCAGAATTACTATATTTTAACATTTATTACTGTTTTATTTTTTCTAGGCTGGTAACGTAGTAACTGGTGAAATGGTGGAAGAACTCATCCTATCTGGGGCTGACATTATAAAGGTAACTTAACTCTCAATTTTAAGATTGAATCAGCAGTTTTAATTTAGTCTATCGTGCTGGTTCATAAAGTTCGTTATTATACAAAAATCCATGCAACAATGCAACACAGTAGCAAACAGCTTTACCTGCCAAGAGCGGCACACTAGAACCAAAAAAAGTCATGTGGCAACTACAACAAACAGTTATTGGGTAAAAACTTGGCCAGTGTCACATTAAACCACCCTATTTATTTTCTTACATAATTTTTGCAAAGCATACACACCGAAAAGGGTGTAAGCACCCATTCCCGAGTTGCTCAATAATCTTTTTTTTATTTCAGGTGGGGATCGGCCCGGGCTCGGTGTGTACAACCCGTATCAAGACGGGTGTGGGCTATCCGCAGCTGTCCGCTGTGATAGAGTGCGCGGACGCAGCGCACGGACTGAAGGGGCACATTATATCGGTGAGTGCTGTGGCTCTGCACTTGCAGGTGTCTGTCCACACCGGGCGTGAGCAGGCCGGGCTTGATGTGTGAAGTCACTCTTAGATCGTCCTCGAAGGAAGAACAGGCTTCGAGTATTATCGATGTTACGTGTATGGACTGACCGGTTTTTCAAAGGACGGAGGCTGCGTGTGCCCCGGCGACGTGGCCAAGGCATTCGGCGCGGGCGCAGACTTCGTGATGGCCGGCGGCATGTTCGCAGGCCACGACCAATGTGGTGGGGAGCTGATCACCAAGCCCTGCGGGAAGAAGGTCAAGCTGTTCTACGGGATGTCCTCGGCCACCGCTATGGAGAAGCATTCTGGAGGCGTAGCCGAATACCGGTCTTCAGAAGGTAAGGTTTTGATTGCTAGTTTCAGCTTTAAAAGGGCTTCTTGAAGAAACCATGGTTTCGTTACCGTTCTGAAGGTGTTGCGGAGTGCAGTTCCTCTGAAAGTTCCACTTTTATAGTCCTAACAGCGCAGCAAAAATAAAAATCCTGACCTCATATCTTTCCCCAGGTAAAACAGTGGAGGTTGAATACAGAGGAGACGTGGGCGCTACTGTAAAAGATATCCTGGGCGGTCTCCGGTCCGCCTGCACCTATGTCGGAGCCGCCAAGATCAGAGAGCTGCCGCGGAGAGCCACCTTCATCCGCTGCAGTCGGCAGGCCAACGACACCTTCTCATAATTCCTGGGACCCTAGTACTTTGATAATCGAATCGAGTTTGTTGTGCTGTTTTTAATATTCTTCAAAACAAGATCCGGGTATGTTTCTTATTGTCTAACCATCCTCTAAGTCGGTCTGGTTATTAAAAGCCAAGAGCTCTCACGGAGTGACTTTTAACCGCTGCAGTCAGCTGGTCAATGAAACCTTCTCAAAACCCCTGGGAGCCTAGTATATAGGCAATTGGGGCGAGTTTGGTGAGGTGGCTTTTTTTTAAATAATATATTCGGCCTAAGAGTATTTTAAGTTCTAAGGTCCTTATGATATATTTAATTTGTGATGTCATCGTCCTTTCCTTGGACAACTTAAAAGCTAGAGAACATGGCTTTTAGTGCAAACTTCATCCTTTTTAAATTTCAGAAGCCACTTAAATTACTTAGGCCTGCCAAGTTCCATGCAGCCAAAGACTGTGTAGAACTTGGAACATTTTGACACTTCACTTGCCCTTAACTTGCCCTTGCCCTTGTGCATTTTCTTATGATGAGTTAAAAACAGAACAACAGACTCAGTTTAATTTGAATGAATGTTTTTATTTTAGCGCAAAGCCTAACCGAAGTAGAAAAAAAGGCTTTTATGTCCAAAAGTTGTTTTTAAGTTTGTATACCATACAAAAGTTGCGAATCTAAATTACTATGTCATTTCGTCTTGGTGTTTAGTGCTATCTGTACTGTTGTGACATGAAGACAACTGACTACAGAACTCCCATTTTCTTAATAGAGTTCGGCTGGCTATCGCTATCACCCTTCAACTCGCAACTGACAGTATATCTGTCACTCGTGTTTCATACAAAGAAGATCGCCGATCTACACTCAGGAGCAAAAATACCGGGTCAGAATGCGTTTTTCATACTAAAGAGGCTATTTCGAAGCCTTGGTTCCTCGCCAGGGAATTCTTTTAGTGAAATCTGATGCTGAATACCCCGAGCATCGATACAGGACTTCCAGAGTGCCTAAGATACCCAACTGAATGGATATGCGGTTAACGCCGGAATAGTGCCTGTTCAGAAAAACATCTAAAATGGCAATAAAATGTAAGGAAATCCAAATGTTGACCCTCCCGCTGTGGTGTAAACTGATTGTGCTATCAGGTATAGGTATCTTATGAACTTTTGTCCTCCTCTATTGAACCTTGGACTATCTACCATTAAACCTCACCCAAAACAACCCCTGGCGAGCAACCAAGGCTTCGAATTAGTATGTCGTTTGTATGAAAAACGCACTGACCCGGTATTTTTGCTCCTGAGTGTACATTAAAAAATGGTCGCACTGTATCAATGCTTTTATCTCACGAACACGGTTGTGCCATGCTTGTAGTTGTCACGCGTATAGACACGCACACTACGGCGACTCTTAGCGACCACAGCTACGCACTCAGACACCACATGCACGTGCATCTACACACACAAGTATAGCCCACCCGCATTCGTGAGGTGTGAAGTTGGTTGTCGAACTGGTTCACCCTAATGCAAAATCTACTTTAATCTATTTTTGTTTCATTGTGAATTAATATTACAGTAGAAGTTTCTCAAACTTACAAGTTGGTGCTTAAGCCTTTGCTAAATACATAATTCACTTCTTTATAACTTTATCCAAAATGAAAACTCGATACATAGTGGCAGTCATGTCAATAGTCACTAAGTAATATTGATTGGTGTATATTGAACAAACTTGTAGATTTGGCAAAGTTAACGTGATAATAAAATAATTCAGTATTTACTTATGAAAAATCTTCAATACTCGACAAAGAACAAATCTTAAGTATATTGAAATAACTACAGTGAAAAAGGCAGAGTCAACTAACGCAAGTTCAGTCAAGCGTGAATTTATCGAAGTTTTAACTAAGATTCATGATTCGTTGATGGGCATGTTTCCAACCGTGCTGTCGTAAAACCAAAACAAAGCGCCTAACTGCCATGTAATTGTCGAAATATTTTAAACTCTATTAGTAACCATATTAAATTTAAAATGCCTATTCTATTACTATGCAGTTAGCCACCGTCTTTGGTATCACGGCAGTGTGGGTGGGGCATCAGTAAACTGGTTTTACAATAATACGTTTAAATAGCAAATCAGTCATATAGAACTCAAAATATTTTAATGTTTAAACAAATCTTTATAAATAAATATTATCCCAAGAAATCCACTCTATATATAGGTATATCTACTCTTACTATTAAATCCAATTATTCAGCTACATAGAAATAGCCTAGGAACAAATCAAGTGCACTTGCTTTTATATCTTAGATAATCTAGCGAATTTTACCATATGAAGGGAACAGCTAATAAATTCAGTGAGATGTAAATTTTGTACGGGATTCCATTTAATCGCCGACACTCATTCATTTCATACAATGTTGTACTTCGCCGAATTTTCAACCTACGAAAGCATATTTCTGCTGGAATCTATTGTTTTTAGGTTATCTTAAGCATGGGTTACGTAGGTTAGGTTAGGTTAGACCTGTGACCACCAAAAAAATATACTTAACTCCTGCTCGTGTAAATGCCTGTCGATGAAATGAAAATGCGGCGTAGTAAAACATTCTACGAAATGACTGTGAAATGTGACCTGTGGTGTCGACGGTTAAAGGGAAACAATGTTGTACACTATTGCACGTTACCTTAATACAATTGAATACTCGTATTGTGCAAAGTGTACACATCTTATGCTTAGGAATGTATTAAAGACATAAAAAGACAAGAGGTATAATTTAAAAAATAGCAGAAGATCATGTGAACGGTTCGGTGAAGCAAATTTTCTACTAGTTTTATCACTAGCTTCACTGCACCTATATGCTTAGTTAGTTCTGTTTGTTCTCGTAATATCCTCTAATTAAAAAATGAGCGCAGGTGTCTTAAAAGTTTTATTTTATATTGCGACTTATATCTAAGCGGGATAGATTTTCCTTAATGTATTATAGCAATAAGTAACGGACGTTTGCGAGGACGAGCTGTCTAGGCGATAGCGGGGGAGGAAGATAAAGCGGGGAAGAGAAGCTGCGGACTAGCAGTCGCCCCGCCTCCCGCAACGTCTGACACCCCGCGGGACGGTCACGCGCGAACTTGTCGGACTATAAATGACACATGAACTCTTGTGGCTTAGGCTAATGACACAGTATACCAAAATAATTACCGGCCGAAGATATGCGGTATTACACATGCTATGCTTTCTAAATTACCAGCAACAAACCTGCGGAAAATTACGTCGCTTAAAAAGTATAGCCTTAGGAGTTAGTGTCATTAGCCATAGGAGGATTGAATATTTAACATTTTAACTAATTAAATAAAATAAATATTACCTCTATAAATAGACAAATCTTTTCCTACTACATATTTAATATATTCTAGTTAATAAAGTGAGTGTATGAATGATTTATTTCTGACAGAACGCTAGTAAATCTGCAAATTAATATTTTTAAATGTATCCCAAATGCTATCTTACTGTATTTTGGGTTTTAGTTTTGATTAACACGAAATCAATAAGTTTCCAGGATTTAATTGCTGAGACTATGTGAGATCGGCTTTCTATCGCTATCACACTCGCTCTTACATTTGACAGAAGGTATATTTGTCACTCGTGCCTTTTAGAATCGCGAAGACGATAAATGTTAAAAAGTAACACGTACTACACAGTCGAAATCATTTTTAAACATAGCCTACTAAAGAACCATGTCAAAATGAAGTTATAAAAGAAATTTTAAGAAGTGTCTTACCATAAGGCTAAGTTCTGATAAACGCGCGGTGACGCGCGTTTGGCTCGACGCGCGGTTCAAGATTGTAACAAATCAATGTTGATGTGTACTTGGCCGCGCGTTCCGCCATGCACCGCACGCAAGATCTATAATCCTGTAATATTAAACTGTTCAGTTTATCCACGCGGTTTGAGGCCGACGATGCACGGAGCCGAGAAAATGGAGGACGAGATATCTATTGATTTGCGTAAACCCACAAGCAAATTGCCTCCTCCACGTCCATCCTCACTGAATGTTCTCGCTAGACTCATCTGAATACCTGAATCTCGCGATGTCGTTCATCTGAACTTAGCCGACGAATAACGACACTGATAGTTTCATAGTTACTTTGAAACCAATATAAGGTCGTTAGGAAGTGAGTTGTGAAGTACTGGACCACTTTCTTGAGCGACCGTTTATGTTATGGTTTACCAACATTTAAAGTTTTAGGAAAACTAAGGTTGATTTCGTAAATGCCGTGAAGAATATTTGCATGGGAAAGTACCTACCTAATCATTGTTTTTGCCGGTGTAAGCTACAAAAAAGCACAAAATATATTTCTTACAACGTTGTTGAGTACAAGCTCGAATTATATTTTAAGATAATTTAATTTTAAAAATCTGTTTAAATATATTTTTTATTTTTTAAATTACGTTGGGTCACACTGAGCGAATATTGAATACAGTATTATTTATAGAAATTCGTTTATAAATAGGTACTATTTGCTCAGTGTGTCTTGACTCTAAATCTACGTTTCCTCGAATATACTTAGCTGTTATAATATAATAAATAAATAGTTTTATTACAAACACTTTTATTTGTGAACTCCCTTTGGCCTATATACAGTTAAGTAACAAAATTGCTAAACTGAATTGAATCCCAGCCCCGTAGATTAGATCGATACTTAATAACTTTGACTTTGACGCTAGGAAAATAAAAGACGTTTTACAATTTTTATTTCATTACGTAAACAAACAATTATTTGGATATCTTAGTTTGGTCACAATCGTCCGTCGAGCACAGAGCGTTGCCGTTACTGAGACAGACACAGATGTTACAATCAATTTTATAAGAGTGCCCGGTCGGACAGGTCCCACTCTGTATCATCGGGATGATCTCCAAAGAAACCGGGTCGGCAGGCTCCTTGCAAAGATCATCCGAGCACACGAGCGTCTTCCCGTCCGACAAACAAGTACACTTGTTACAACTCTTCTTGTACTCGTGTAGTGGCTCACAGTACCCGTGCAACGTGTCCAAACTGCGAATGCTGTCCTCGTTGCTTAAACACCGAGAATCTGTCTCGCACCACTCCCACTTTTCGCCGTTAGCCAACACACAATTACATTTCAGACAGTTTAGTTCATAGGCCGATTTCAGCACGCAGTCCTGAGTCGCTTGGTCTGCCAATGAGGCATTCTCAATACAGCTTTTCACAGTACAAGCGAACATCGGCGCGCCTACTTCATTTTCTAAACACACGCATAAATTACAACCCTTCTTATATTTGGTTCCTATCCTACAGTAATGATCGTCGAGCGGGGGATCGACCTGCTGTAGGTATCGAAGATCAATATCCATTAATCTTCTTGTAGATATGTTGCCTTCCCCCAGGCAACGTTTGGATGAACAGATCATGTTGCCGTTGCCATTGCAGTAACACAAGTTGCAATCGACGTTAAATACTTTTAAAGGTTCGAAGTCTGTGCAGTGTTTCTTTTTTATTTCCTCATTTGGTGGGCATTTAGAGCATAAGAGTCTGTTGTTTCTGAGACAAGAGCAGACTCGGCAGCCGAGATGATATTTGATCTCTACTTTGCATTCTGCGTACAGTTCCTGAATGTGGTCTTCTGTTTTGTTTGCGTTCTTTTCACTGTCAAGTTCTAAGACAGGGTCGTCGTTATCACAGGAGTTCTTGGTGCAGAGGGATTCGTTGAAGCGGCCCTCGGAGGGGCAGAAGCAGACGTTGCATCCGATGAGGTAGAGCTTCATAGGGGTGCACTGGGAGTCTTTGGTGCTGGGGGGGAGTTCTACGGCGTGGAGGATGCGGAAGATGTCTCGGCAGACTGGGTTGGGCCAGATGCCATCCTCGCCGCAGACACAGAGCAAGCCTTCCCGGTGGTAGTGCACGCCGGGCTCGCAGGCTGACTCTGTCGACCTCCACACGCCACGACCTTCCATGCCTACGTCGATGTCTTTAACCGCATCTACGAAGAAAAAAAGTACATGCTAGCGTAACGTCACAAAACACAGTTTCCTTTCACTTCATACTTAAAAGGAGGTTCTAACTTTGATTGTATTTTTAACCGACAAAAAAAACAGCGTAGGTTCTCAAGTCAACCCGTATATTTTATGTTTAATTTACGCGATCATTTTTCTAATTGTAAAAACCATTCAAAATTGATATTTTTGGAAAAGAGTATCTCAACACCTGAGGGGTCTAATGTCTAACGCATTCGCAATGGCGATCGTTTTCATTTTGAAAATTGAAGGGTCTGCATACAAAATGAAAACAATTGTTCCGCTTTGAAGTTGATTGGTATTTCGAGTGCGTTAGGCAATAGCCCCTTAGATCTTTTTCGTACTCCTTTATAATACATAGATAAATAAAATACCTTCTTGGATAAAGCGGACAGTGTAGGCATATTGATATGGACCGTTGGATTCCCTTAAGAACCATAACAATAAAGGTAGCGATAACGTAACTGACTCCTACCTTGAAAATGTCCAAACAGGTCAACGCTGCTGCAAACGCGCGCGTCACACGTGTACTGCATTTTTTTTCCGCAGCGGCACATGTTGCAGTCGTTCATTGCGAACGAATGTGGCTTGCACCGTTCTGTCCACACCGTCGTCGCAACGGCTGCAAATCAAATAGAATCCAAATAGGTATTTATTTTCTCAACGTGGGTGGGTACCTATTACATATAGGTTGTGACGGGCTCTTTTCCGCAACTCGACGACTCAAATGTGCGCCTATTTTGCGGGAAGTGAAGTCGGTAGGTATGTATAGAAAGCAGATCTTAAGTAATTAAATAGGTTCCTCCACTTTCTACCTGTCAATAGGCGTACTAACTATAGATCAAGTAATAAAAATACATCCGTTACCTTATAAAAGTCACCTTGCCTTATTAACCAGAGCTTGACCCAATATATTTTAGAACGAAACTTATTGCACTTACGTTTTTCATGGAAGATTGGAGTCACAAAAGTCAACTGCAAAAACAAAAGCAGCACTTTCGTTATCATTGCAGTGGCTTCCCGAAACTCAAATAACAGGCATAAAATCGTCACATAATTGTTCTTTCAAGCGTTCAGATTCTGAGATTGAATGGTCAGGATGGCGGTACTAAAAATGTTTAATTAAAATTTACATTATGGTGGTAAATTGGTTTTAGTCCGAGCAAAATTGCCTTTTTGTTTTGACTCTGGAGATTTTGGTTTTTAGCATCAACAACACCCTGCTAAGGTCCAATGGCCTTTGTCACGGCTACTTAATTGTCAAATCTCGTTAATTCCAAAACGAATCTGGTATCAGTCAAGTTAAGTTTAAAGTAATTTTGAAATAGGCCGTTAGGTTAGGTTAGTATTTCTCTCCAGGTAGTTTCTTACCCAAGCACAAATTTAAGATTTCTATTCACTTTTTTCGATTACAACTAACAAACTTATTTCAAAAGATTTTTAATATAACAGACACGTCTGTTACGAAATTCTAAACGATATTAAAGCGAAAAAAAATAGTCGATCTTAGGTAGGATTTGAACCTACATCTCTGGCAATCCGGGCCAACGCAGGCGCATTACCACTTATGCCGACTTATTTCATTTTTTAATTAACTATTAAAAAGCAAAGGTATGGATTATGAGCTCTTTTATAGGGTTTTGAAGTCAAACTAGGAACCCTTATGTCTAAATGTCTGTCTGTATGTCACACTCAATTTTCTCAGAAGCTATCAAAGTTACAAAACTGAAATATTGTGCACATGCAGATTTTCATACCGCGAACTATTTAAGATTAATAATGGGATTTGTAATGGGAGCAACTTTGTATGGTTAGCTATGTGTAAGTACATAAAATAAAAAACTTATGACATCAAGTGAGATATCATCGGATAGGATAGGATAGACAAAAGGCCTGTTTCACAATCGACAAGTTATCTCTCATTTATCTACCATTTAAACTTGTTTCTCTCTTTATCTATTTTCAAGTGCAAGGAAGAGAAAGGTTTCAATTTATGTGTCAAATTGATATGCTTTAGGTACTTATCGATTGCGAAACAGGCGGTTAGTAATAATTATCCACTTTGGTACGTTTGGACCTACGCTAACTAGCGTTTCGTTTTTAAACCAATCGCGTGACTGGTAGATGGCGTGATACGAAAAGTCACGTGATCTACCCGTGACGCAATTGGTTAAAAATGAAACGAATAGTAACGCTAGTTAGCGTAGTGCATCTTGGCAGGGCCCTCAGTACAGCACCCATTAATATGACAAAGGAAAAGCAAAAATGGCGACTTAAGCACAACAATGGTATAATCCTAGTGACCTTCGAGAATTTAAACTAGTATAGAGTTAAAAGATACATCAAATGGACTACAGGAAATATTTGTCGTAAGAAGATAGTCTTAAGTGAAATCCCAAAAGGTTTTGGTCATTCGTAAACCCTTGAAAAATTTAAAGGTCAAATTGTCATCGACTATGACCCTAAACAATATAACTATTTCTAACGACACTAATATATGTAACCTCTTCGCGTCACCTTTTTCTTCCACTTTCCTTAACACTGATCCTTTGACTGCGGCCCCTATTAGCAATTCCCTGTTGACCAGCCAGGGTGCTTTCAGCTCTTTTCACGTATCTTAATCTTCCATAGCATTGACTCTTGAATCTTTAGACTCAAAAGGGCAGTTCCGGACGGAGTCCCGAGTTATTTTGTAAAAAAATGCTACAATTTTTTAACTCATCCCTTGTCTTAATTATTTAATAAATCTATTAGTTTATTCTACTTCCCTTCCTTCTCGAAGGAGCCTATCGTAGTACTTACGAATAAGAAGGGCGGAAAGACGTAAATTACTAATTATAGACCTATATTTACCACGCGCTGGCCTAGTTGGTGTTGGTAGTGAACCTGCCTACGAAGCTAGCGGTCCTGGGTTCAAATTCCGGTAAGGGCAGATATTTGAGTGATGAGAGCGAATTTTTGTTTCTGAGTCATGAATGTTTCCTATTTTTTTAAGTATATATTTCTCTATATAAGCATTTATGAACAGAATCGAGTGCTAACCTCTCTTGCCTTCTTGCGTGCGTACTGTCATTTGTTCTTAAGTAATGTCATAATGTTTGTTTCTTCATACTGGATGTCCCAATGTTTGTTTTTCACTTTGTATGGAAAAACCACTTTATATGATTACTAATTGATTTTTTAAAAACGGGCGGTTTCAAAACTTCGCTGATTCGTAATGATTCTAATAATGTAAGATACCACTGAAAAATAAAACATGTAGTGGATGATTTTTCGAGACCCAGGCATAAGAGAAAATTACAAATATTGAGATTAAAATGAGCAACATCTCCGAAATTAGTTAAAATCTTTGAACACACATAGGGGTTAAATCGATAGCTTTTTAGCTGCTCTATCAGCCCTAGGCGGGTGGACGTCGGTTTATGGGATACCTGTATATGTGTAGAACTGTATAAGTGTCGTTGCCACTTATTTATTTTTACGTCCTCAAAAACCCAATGCTACCTATCCCGTACTTTTTGTAAATATTATATTCTATTTTTTCATTTCGTACAATAAGTGTTTACATACATACATACATACTGAAATGGTTCACTTGTGTGGCCTGTGCGTGGGAAGCGTTCGCCACAATGGTTTTACGGCTTAAACGGTTAAGGTTGACCTTGTTGCCTAATCGAACTATCGTTGCTGTAATAGAAACCTATCAAATATATTACATACCTCAAAATGTCGAAGATGTCTAGTAGGATTTTAAAATAACTCGGGAAAAGAAATAGACAATCACGTGCATGTATTATTTGTACACATTAACTTGCCATTTTTCATACAAAAACAACGATTGCATTTAACAGTAAACTGAGACTCAGGCTCACATTTGGTTTTAGAATCCAAAACTACTGTTTTTCTCATGTTAAACATCTGGCCTATTACATTTGGGATTAATGCGCTCAAGAAAGCCCCGGCGACTCCTGGACGTTCCGTCGTGGTAGTAGTGGTCGATGTAGTTCTGAGAGGAGTTGGTTTTACGACGACCTCATCAGCAGATTCTGATGAACTGTCATCTTCTTTCCCGTGGCGGACATTCTTTACACTATCTCCATCGTCAAAAGGAAGCTGTGTATACCTCTCATGCAATTCTCTACCCCTCAAACTTTTTTTTTTCGCTTCTGCTTCATTAGATTCTTTGTCAGATTTCTCATTTGTCTCTTGTTCTTCGTGATCAGCTTCTGGCAAACTTTGATCTTCATCTAAGTCTAAATGAGGAATCTGCCAATCTTGACTTCTGGTAGTGATAATGGTTGCAGGCAGCGTGGATGTTTTTCCTCCGCTCCTCATAGCTAGTGCATTCGCAGCTGATTTGCCTTCCGGCACGAGTTCCAAGATTTCTCTTAAGAGGCCGGATCCGCACTGAGTAAAGTTGTATAGCCCTAACTGAAGTGCTTGGTTACTATGGTGTCCGGTGTTACACATGAGTTTGTTGTTGGAGAGGCAATAGCAAAACTGGCAGGGGGCTAGGGAATACCACTGTTTCGAGGTACAGTCACCGAATACACTGCTGGTTAAGGTGTTCCTGCGGTGGTCTCCTTGAATTTCCTTATCACATTCATTTTTAGTGCAACGGTTGTCGTCTATCTGTCCGTCCTCGTCGCACCAGCAGATGTTGCAGTCGACGTGAATGTAGTTTTTAGGAGCACATCGCTGCTGAATGACTTTGCTAGCTGGTAGAGAGCCGAAGACGTCAATGCAAGATTGGTGGGGCCATTGCCCGTCGAGCTTGCATATGCAGATGGTTGCAAGCTGGTTGTAGATTCTATGTGGTTGGCATGACGAAGTTCTCAAAGTTTCTCGACTTTCTGTGAAAATAATAAATATATTAGTCAATTTATGTACTTATTTTGTTACATACTTATCAAATAAATAGTGACAGGGTGTATTGAAAACGTAAATTAGTAAAAATATGTTTACATTCAAATATCACTCACCTACTGCGATTTTGGGACATGCTTTTGATTTGCACTCATACACGTGTCTCTGAGTGCATGTGCATTTGTTGCATTCATTTTCGATAATATCTCCAACTTTACAACCCTCCAATTGTAGATTATCGCCAGAGTCTTTAGCTGAAAAACAGTTATTGATAAAAACATTTATAGTAATATCATTCAGGATTTTGATCAATTCGGAATTACATATGAAGGTATTACACTGTAGCTTTCATTACAAATATATTAACGGGACAACACAATACAATTTCACCTGCTGTTTTTCTTTTGCACAGCTTGAGAAATTATACAATTATATATTATTTATTGTTTCAACTTACTAATATGAGGTATCTTCGAGCCAACTCCCAAAATTACACCAGAAACTATGAATATAATGAGAAACATACCTACTGACTAACTCCAAGTCTGTTGTTTAAAAACTTAGAAATCATTGAAATGCTTCATGGTTTATGTACGGTGAAACAAACATTGTTTTAATCAAACCCACTCTAAATATTGTTATAATTTCAAGTGAAATCGAGTTAAGGTTGCATATACGTAAGCTTGCAATTTGTAAACACTTCCCAGTTAAAGTCCATTGGTTGCATGGAGTTTATTAGAATTTAAAAGATTTTTCTTTATAGCATTGAGATTCTTCTCAAGCAGAGAGACAGAGAACAAGTGGACTCTAAAGCTCTAAAGATCTTTGCAACAATACAAGTATCAAACCTGAGCTTTTACTGAATCATCATCATCATGTCAACACCTTCACTGCTGGACATAGGTACCTATGCTTTGCCTTCCCTAATCAGTTCGGCTATGATCGGTCTCATGTCACGTATTAAGGATATTTATTATAATTAATATTTTTAAAAATAGTTAATTAGATCCCGATGAAATATCCGATCTCCGGCATTGGTGGTTTTATCCGGTGCGAGCCCGGCTCTGGGCTCTCCAATCCCAGGTCTCCGGAAGGGATTTTCACCCTTTTTCAAGTAAAACGCAAACAAAAGCAAGGACTTATTTGGCCCTTCAGACGAATACCAAAGAAAAAACCGATGTCCAGAAATAAAAGACCAAATCAAATGTTCGGTATAATATCCTTCAGAAAAGTAGCCTCCCTGCCTATGCACTCCGTAGCCTCGCTTAGGAAGCAGTGTTGCTTGACTATCTTGTAGTCCTCTCCACACTCGCAGTTGTAGCAGTTGTCTACCACCCGGCCCGGCCTCTCGCATTTGTAGTACGTGTGCAAGTGAGAAGCTAGAGGTATTTTGGATTTGTCAGCTATAGTGGTGGACTGGGTGTCGTCAGCTAGGCCTTCTTCAGATATGCCTGAGAAAGAATATATTTTATGCACTGTTAGTATGTAATAATCCATATCGCTAGCGGAAACTGGCCTAAGCAAAACATACGAACGACCGCCAATGTTCGCCAACATGACACCAACATTTACGGCCAAAAATGCATTTAAACAGTAGTAATCCCATAACTTACTAAATTAAACTTGTCTAAAGGGCCTCTGCGTGTTGGTTTCGGCTCCATGTACGCCTTCCAAAGGCCCGAGACTCCCTTAGTCCCGTGATTGGTAAACACATACAAATAATATAATATTTAGCAGTATTTAATTTGTGTCCGTCCCTAAAATTTTAACTGCGGATAGATAAGGTTATTTCCGATCAAAATTTAACATTTGCCACCTACAAAATTCGACAAACATAAACCATCGTAACCTATCTTGGATTGCCCTCTTCTGGCTAGAACTTACTGGATACTTACATAATCATTTACAAACATAAAACATCTTGTTTTGCTCTAATTCCTAACAAATTTACCTACACTTAATGCCCATATATTAGTGAAATGGGAATTGGGAATACGTTATTGAATACGTATTCCCATTATACTAATTAAAATGCGTGAAGTTAAAGTTAACAAGCACTACCTATTCCGACCCCAGGTTATAATCCAAGGCAAGTAACTGTGACCTTGTCTACGAAGCTTACAGTCGCGGATACGATTACCAGAAAAGGTGAATATTAATCTGATGATCATTGTTTTATTTGTATTCAAGTAGGCATGTTTTTCTCTACATCAGAACCTTTCTCGTTTACTAGTTACATCCAGCCTAGACCTTACTTTGTGATCAATTTAATTATGTGAGAATAGTCCCCTGGTATTTGTTAGTTTAAAACCGAGAATAGCTGCGAAACTATAAGTTCCAGCAGGGTACCTTCGCGTCTTCCCATTGGCAAGTAGTTGATCCCTGGATACGCTTGTTCGCAGTACTGGCCATGCTTCAGAGGTCGGCAGTAGTTATTTATGTTGCCCAAGTACGGGCAAATACATTGCCTGCATCTGTCAAGAATCAAAATCACTTTAGATACACCATCTGATGCACCAAGTGCTTTTCACATCACCTATGAGGAAAATAAAAGATCTCAGTGATGAAACAAATTCAAATGTTTACACTCTCTAAAAATGCTGAAATTATCAAATATAACAGCAGGAAATTATAAATTTTACAACAATTATAAAAATTGCAACAAAATGTCCTTGAACAGAAAAGTCAGACTTTGATCCCCCCTAGCAGGGAAGAAATAGTAGATTGTGTCACAAGGGAGCAAAATGACATATTTAAGGCGAGGGCGTACATTGGATCCTGAATGAAGCGAAGGATTCTACAATTGAATCCCGAGCGTAGCGAGGTATTCTAAAATAGAATCCTGAGCGTAGTGAGGGATTCAAGTGTTAACGCCCAAGGTGGAATTAATTTTGCTACCGTGTGACACATACTGCTTTTCACATCACCTATGAGGAAAATAAAAGATCTTAGTGATGAAACAAATTTAATTATTCACACATTCTAGAAATGCTGAAATTATCAAATTTAACAACAGGAAATTATCGCACTTAACAACAATTATCAATTTGGCAGCAAAATGTCCTTGAACAGAAAAGTGCCACTTTGATCCCTCCTAGCAGGAAAGAAAAGTTCCCTTTCCGAGTAGGTGATATGAAAAGGTAATGTGATAATAATATTTTAATAGTCAATATTTTTGAAACACTGACAGACAGACTATGCGATTTAAGCGTCAGTTCTTATCAACAATCCTATTAAGACTGCAGAGGGCCCGGCTAAGATGCACTACGCTAACTAGCGTTTCTATTCGTTTCGTTTTTCGTTGCCTCACTGGTAGATCACGTGAGTGTTCGTATCACTTCATTTATCTGTGACGCGATTGGTTTAAAAACGAAACGCATAGAAACGCATTACGCTAGCATCTTGGCAAGAGCCTCTGTGCGTTAAAGAGAAGGTCCACCGAAAAGAGCATAGCTCTTAAGTAAATGATGATTTTCTATGTGTCTTTATCGCACAAGAATAAAAAAGAAATACTAAACACAGGGAATATAAGAAACAAGTACAACGGCGAACTTATCCTTTTAAGGAATTATATATTCGCAAGGAAGCGTAGGTGGTAGGACCTTGTGCAGGGTCCGTCCGGATCGCAACCACCATCCATTAACCCGCGGTGCATTGAGCAACAGTGTTCACATTACTGTGTTCCAGTGTGGGGATAAGGCAACCGGTGAAATTACTAGCATAGAGGCATTTCATCATGATTCTCAGGATTGAAAACGCATTTGAAGTCTTAGGATTGCAGTTCTGAGAATATAGTCTTGAGATTTCAAATGTCTTTGGGTCTCAGATCCCACTTACCATAAGGTGGCCTGAGTGCCTTCACATCGCCATAAAAAAACATATCAGAGGCTATAACCAAGGTGCATTATGCTAACTAGCGTTTCTACTCGATTCGTTTTTAATTAAACCAATCGAGTCAATGGTAGATCACGTGACTCTCACGTTATTTGGATTGCATTTGTTTCGGGATCTCAGAGCCCAGTCAACAACAGACAGCCTGTGGCCTCTTTTGCCTCCTTCCCATAACAAATATTTCGTCAAACATACCTGATGATGTACATAGAGCCAGGAGTGCATTCTTTCCTCTCCGCGCTATCGGTAAAGTTGTTGACAAAGCATCCGTTGCTCTTATCGATTTCCGCTCGGCGTGCCTGCTCGATCCCGTGGTCATCCAAATCCATGGTTTTATTAACATTGTACCAAGTGTCCTGCCAAAGACGACAGTAATTCATTGTATAACCAACAGATAAAAAGGCATGGAGATGCCACTGTAAAATACGGCTAAAGATTACAGACGAAAAACCCAAGAATATAGTATATGTATAGAAAAGTGGTTCTTCTCCAGCCCGCTAAGTTTCTGTTATCTACTTATTGCCGGTCGGGAGGTACAACCAAATGCGTTGACGGCGCCGCCCGGCTAAACCGGCTTGGCGCGTCCTGTTGAGTTTGGTTGTGGTCGCTCGCGGCGCATACCGTCGAGGCACGCACACATGCAAACCGTGCGAAATACCATTGTTTGGAAACGATCTATTCCCTATACTGTGCCAAAACCTTATTTAATGTGCCTCTAGGGATCGACTACAAATACTATAAATTTTGAATTTTGTACAGTCAAGGACTCTAATTGTTGAGCCACTATGGAACCCTGTCGCAAAACGTTAATCATTCATTTTAGTGTAATTTCTTTAATGTGGCTTGACGCTGTCATTATGACAGGGTTCCAAAGTGATTCAACCGTTAAAGCTGCTTGGCCGTTTTATACATACTTATGTTTTGTAGTTGCGACTCAGACCATATATCTATCGATTTTTCCGAGCAGTCTTGTGAAAAGGAATTATTATGTAACGTATTTATAATAGAAAGAAATAAAGGTAAATAATGCAGACAAGAAATACTGCCAGTATTATGGATCTTATAGATCATGAATCATGAACTTACAGTATTGCTTTCGTCCCTATTCGACAGGTCCTTCGCATCATCGCAGAACATATTGGTGCACGCCGCATAAGTCTTAAGCCCCATATCCGGACACACGCAAAGATGACAGTCTACCCTGAACTCCTCGCCTGGAAAACACAAGTCCAACTTCCTCGTAGTATCCTCCGATAACTGATTGCCTAAGATGCTGTTAGAGAGCTTGTAGATACTTTTCCACGCAGTCGCTGATCGGTAGCAGCTGTGCTCTGTACATGCCTTATCCGCTTTGTTTCCATTCATAGGGCAAACGCAGACATTGCATTCATGACTAAAGAGTTTCCCTGGAGTGCACAAATCAGAGCGGAGGAAAGTCTTTTCACAAAGATTCTTTGTGCATTTGGCTACGTTTTTCTGGCCGTCTCGCGGACAGAAGCAGATGTTGCAATCGACTTCGTAGTAAGACAAAGGTTCACAGTTGAACTTGTCACCGAGATCTACGGGCTGAGGGCTAGTGCACTTGTTGATGGTACATGCCATGTCCTTTACTCGGCCGCTTCCAGTACATATGCAAAAATTACATCCAACATTTACTATAGAACCCGGAGTACATTTGGTGCTGTTGTCAACTTTTGTGCGCGTTTCCGCTTTCTGAGCCTTTTGAACAGCTTTGATGGCTTCACAGTCGTCGTAGGTGCACCATTTTGGGTCAATAGTCGCGTTTTTGGAGCAGAAGCATGTGTTACAGTCAAATTCTACGAATGTGCTCGGCTCACATGTTGTGTTGAAATTTATACTTATTTTATGCTCTTTAAAAACAAACTCTGAATCTGGGTTAGAAAAATTAAATTCCTTTGGAGCGACAGATACACAAGAACTCTTGTCTATGCTGCCGTCGTCGGGGCAAAGGCAGTAGGAGTCATTTTCAACGTATACAGAGTTAGGTCTGCATCTTTGCACAATTGAATTCTTGTCCAATACCTGCATATCCACTAATAGATCACGGTTACGCCCTTTAAACACTTTCTCGAGAACATTTAATTTGTTTTCAAAGGTACAACCTTTAGTGCAATACTCGCTTAACGTTGAGCCGTTGCGAAGACAGAAGCATTCGGTGCAGACGGGCACCATTTCTCCAGGATAGCATGTGTTCTTTGTTACTTTGTAGTTAGTATTATTAAACTGTAAGCAATAGAGTTCTATACATGCTTGCTCGTTAACGATTTCTTGCGGGCTGCAGTCGCAGTACAAGCACCGAGGCTGTGTGAACTGATAAGGAATGCAGCTACTCGGCTTGGTTCTCAGCACATTCAATATTTTGAACATATTAGTACCATTACAAAGCTCCTGAGTACAATATTTGTCATTAGGTATCATATCATCTGGACAAAAACATACGTTACAATTTTTTCTGTAATACGTCCGGGGCGTACATTTCCATGTATCCGCCACTTTCGGCGGGCACGTTTCCACGCAATTATTTAAAACAAAATATCCATCTTCGGAGCACAGGCATTGAAGGCACGAGAACAGATACATGACGCTTGGCAAGCAATGATTTTTATTGACAGATACCAGGACGTTTGAAGATGAAGGTGTTGTGACCAAACAGGCAGTATCTTTGGCACAGTGTGCTTCGGCCACTCTACCGGATGCTGGGCAGACACAGATGCTGCAGTCAACGTAGTAAATCCTGAATGGGGTACACCAGGCTCCGATGGAGCTTAAGCCGTCTTTTTTGGTGGTAGATGACATGGCAGTATTGTCCGGACAGCTTGCAAAGTTGCAGATGAATTGACCGGTCTCTTGGCAAATGCATTGGCTACACCCTTGCCATATAACCTTGCCTGGTTGGCAGTTTTGTCGGCGGTTCACTCGAACGCAGCTAGCGTCAGTCCAACGGCCTCTGCTGTCGCATGTGCAGATAAGGCCATTTAGAAAGAACTGCTTATGCGCAACACACGTACCTAAAAAAATGTGGAAAATCAGTGCAAATTCTAAAGAAATATCTGGAAGAAGACGGTGTGGAATCATACTTACCTAAATTGGTTGTCGCATACTGAAGCTGCGATATTAAAGTTAGAAATGTCACAGTCCTGATCATCTCTAACTGCCTTAAAATATTCATGTCGTGTTATAGGTAAAAAGTTAAGTTTTAATTATGAATTTCATGCTTGAAAGCATGTGAGCCATTAAAAAATCCCATACAAAATGTTGATTTTAATTTTTCCGTACCTAGGAATTTTTCGATAAGGTTTATAGTCTATTCTAGAAAATATTTGATTGTACGACAAAGTTTAATTGAAAAGTAGTGAGAAGCTATGTCAAATACCTACTACATACGTTCCAAAATGCAAATTAAAAAATATTGATTATTGAATAATTATCTTGCGTTTTTTCGTCTCCTTTTCCGTCTCCTTAGGAAGCCGTTATTGACACAGACATTTGAATAAGAATAAAGATTTTCATTTTCATTTTGCAACAAAAATGATTAGGGTTTTATTCCTTGATGGTAACGTAGTAATAAAACTTTCGCAAATATATTATACATAGTCAAAAACCCAATTTTAAATTGTTGATTGTTGTTCTTTCCATTGTTTGACAAAAAATAACCATATGATTGTATAATTTGTATATCTAGTTTTGGTTCCGTACAATAGAATACGAGTATAATAAAAAAGATTTCAGCCAACAAGGCCCATATTTACAAATAGGTACCTTACAGACTAACATACCACAACAATATATTTACTTATACTCGTAAGACTAGGAAGAAAATTAACGTAGCTAATATTTTTTACAATTTTTTTAGCCACTGTAGAACTCTGTCGCAGAAACCAGTGCTTAATTTTGATGCACTTTTTATCGCGTGGAGACATTGACGACTATCTAGTCGTACATTACTGAACTTTATACGAAATGCATACTGCATTGTAACAATTTCAGGATTTTCAGGTTGGCAAGTAATTGTTGTACGTGTTACGTAAATTAATTTTTAGCATTGAGCCACTTTTTTTTTATTGGTCTACAAACTGGTTGGTACAACAATAAAATTGTACAACTTAAAACTACGCTACATATCTCTACATCCTAAAACAATAAACACAGCATGCATTCAATATGAATTTCAACAGTAGATGGAACACTAGGAACTAGGTAGTAAATTTATCTAAATAATAGATTAAAAAAACACAAATTACAACTAAAATAAAATCAAAATTAATTACTGCTTCACTTGTGTTATTTTAAATTTGGGTGAGGCTAAAAACAGCTATAAATGTCAAACGTGGACTTAAAACCAGTACATGAGGCAAGCATCCTGAAGGTGCATTTCTAACTATATTGGTGCGACAGAAAGGCAAAGAAAACGGCTTTCTGTCGTGTAATCGACTGCCCTTTCGAGGGACCGCGATACCTATCATTTCCAAATGCTCTGCACTATCGACGGACCCGTGAATAATTTGATCGTTCTTCCTGCGTCTACATAGAAGCGATAACGTCTTAAAACACTTTCGGGGGTAAATATGAACATAATAAAGTTTAAAAAACTATGTCGTGTGGCATATCAAATGAAAGGGTTTATTGAGAAAAGAGAAATTTTATTACATAAAATAAACAAAAAATTACCAATCTGTCTAGGCAATTAATATGTGTAGAGATAAAGATAAAAGATAAAAGTCATTTATTCAGTAAGTAGGCCGCACGGGGACTTTTACACGTCAAGAATTTACCAACGCTTTCCAAGAGGAGACCCCTGCTGAGAAGAAACGCCGCAAGAAAACCAGCAGTCAGTCATTATTTAAACATATTTCATGTTACAATGGTACTATGTTAGTCTAAGCATTATATAGAGCTATAAATATTAAATTAAATATAATATCAAATAACATGCGTAGTTCAGCAAGAAAACATGCCAAAAATCTTGGAAGAGAGATAGAGGGTAAAAAAAAATTAAAAAAAATGTAAGTTCTTAATCCTCAATCAGTAATTAAGGTAACATGACAAAGGACCAATGTTCGACACTTGATTCTTATTCAAAAAGATGAGAGTTCATTTGTTTTCACTCATATCCATTTATATTCTGTAAATTAAAAGTTTTTGTCGACTTGTGCCGAACACTGGTGCTTTTACCTTCATCGGCAATAATTATTTTCGAATTTAGAACAGTAAAAATTAATTTAAATTTATTTTATGCTGAAGGTGATATTGAGGAGGAACGTACAACAAACAAATAAACTCACTTGAATGCTTTTATTCATTGCTTACTTAAAATCTAAAGTTTTCAGGGTTCCTTTCCGATGATGAGTAAAAGTGGGTTTCGGCGAGAACTAGGCTGAGGTATTTGTACACATTCCATCAAATGTATAAGCTTAGAACGTTTAAGATTTTTACAATGACCTGATTACATTTGCTTCCGCTGCCTGTGTTAGTCACTGCCATGCAAAAACGTGGCAAAACCGAGAGTAAAGTTTTGAAGAGAAGACAAAATTTGTAGGATTACTAAAAAATACATAATAGAGAGAAAAACCTAAAGGACCTCGTGAAAGGGCATCCGTTATATAGGCCAGCAGGCCTATTATGGTCGTGTTTATCGATGTGGATAAACGTGGATAAAACATTTGTCACTTTCTGACCAGTATTTAAGTGCGACAGTGACGGATGCTTTATCCACCGCGATGAATGTGACCAAAGTTAGAGGCAATCTATTGTTCCCAAAATATATTTCCAATTTATTCTCGAACAAGAAATGAAAGGCTTGGCGTTGGGGCATATTTCAAATATGGCGTGTATCTATTGCCATCGGTGTCACTGCTGGTCATGTTAGGCTATCCTAAAAAGAAGGATGCTAGTAACATTCTAAAAGAGTTTACATGTGGCACAAACGCAAAGCTCTATAATCGTCCGAAGCCAGTTCATTAGTGTTTGACCTCTTTAGGAGAAATAGGGCACATCTGACACTAAACGGTGCAATGTGTTGTGGAGTTTCAGGCCAAGAGCGTTCATCTCTTATGATTCCGTAAAGCCCATCTTTATGGAATCATATCGGTTGAATGCTCTTAAGTGCCCTTTAACCAGGAGTGCAGCGGGGATTATAGGCCGTGCTTCTCGAGGTGCAGGCGCAGCTTCTTAAGCCTCACGACCTGGTTGTAGTTGAGGCAAGTCTTCTGCGTGCAGCGCACCGACTTGTCCTTTTGGCAGTAGCATTTGTTGCAGCCCTCCCTGTTAGATACGTGACAAACGTTATATTACGAACCCCCTTTCTTTCACCCTCTATTTAAATACTCCAAGTCATATTTATACAATAAAAAGTTTAGGAGTTGCTTCGAACAATCCAATATCGCAGGTGTAACATCCATTAAAATAAACTAATAGGGGAAATCTCTGTATCATTTATTATTATTACGTTAGAGTGGTCTTAATTAACCAGTAATTGTCATTATTTATATTAACACCCAATACATTTCTAAGTTACCCAGAATAGGTATACCAAGTAACTTATAATTTTTCGATTTTATTATAGTGATTTTATTTGTTATTTATACCATTTTAAAATTTAAGATGAAAATAAATAAACATGTCGAGTAATTTAATAAAAAAGGAAATAAAACAAAGTAACTCAATTGTTAGGTATTTTAAGTCACAAAGGAAAGCATTTTTTAAATTTACGTTTGATATATCAGTGTCTTAGTTCATGCTGACCTGTAAACCATTCCCGGGAGACATTCCTGCTGCTGAAGGTTGAGATGGTCCCGGGCCCACACCGCGTCCGAGTCCAGGTACCCGTGCAGTTGCCGCCTGCTGGTCGAGGCCACGCAGCCTGGCACCGCCGCGCACCAAGTCTTGTTGTTCTCGCAAGCGCACTTGATGCACTCTGCCTCCAGCTTTGCCACGTCGCCTTCCTTGCAGGGCGCTCCTGGAAACCACACAGCTGGCTTAAGCGGGCTTCACTGTGTGTGAGAGAGACAGCGCTATGCACATCTATAGCGATGTCCCGCTGCTCACACACCGGAGCGGCATGCGGATCCGCATCGGTGTAATAACTGCGATATGCGTTTGATTGCGGTGGATTTTGGGAGGTCAAAATAGGTACAGTGTACCTTTTTTCCTGAGGATATCCGTTAAACAGTCCGGGAGGACCGAGGAGTTATGTTGGAAGACCCTGTCTCTAGCCTCCAGGTAAACCGTAAATTATGGACTCATTGCCTGACCTAAGCCTGAAGGGAAACAGGGGAGGGTTCTTACAATACCAGAAATAAATGACCACGAAGAAATATATCTGTGCCTCCTGTGACAAGTGATACAACTCGAGTTGTAGCAATTTGCGGTTTTTTTCATGAATCAACTTGAAAAAAAATTACGCATCTTTTGCTCTAACTCCCGTGTTCCTAGGCCTTCTAGTTCCCAAGATACTTTCGTGTAAAATGATACAATTAACCATTTTTTTTCCAATTTTGAGTGAGTAATGCTATTTCTCTAGTTAAAACACTCCAAAAAACAAAAAATAAAAAAAAACTTCATGCCTGGTGATATATCTAAAATTGTATTATTAATCACGATTTTAATTTACCTTTAAAAAGTCGTGTTTTTTGATATAACTTGAGTTGTATCATTTATCACCAGAGTTTTGCGTATTTCGAAAGTTACAAATTGAGTTAGACCAAAAATTAAACCTATATTTGCTTTTCTTGGTTTGTGTTAAGTGATACAACTCAATTTATATCAAATGTCACCAAATATTTCCTAATTTTTGAAATTATGTCATATGGCACAAGTCAGTTGTATCAAAAATGTAAGAATATTACGAACATTTAGAACCTGTAAAGTTTGATGCATAGTGATACAATTACTATCCAAACAAATCTATTGATACTTTCTATAGAAAGAAACGTGTCATAATAAAGTGTAATATTAAATGTATTAATATTTAGTAAGGTCTAGTAATATTACTTTGTTGTGACAGAGTTTTGTAAAGGTTCAGAATAAAATGGTTTGTCTCTGGTCGGGTGCTGAGGTATAAAGTGCGAGGGGAAGTTAGATAAGGCTTGATATTTGCTTATACAAAATGTGTCTATTTTTAATCCAAAATATCCAAATAGCCTATCTGTCCTCGTTTTGAATATAGGGTTCGGCCTTTAGGGTATTACCCAAACTAGCAGTACCCCGTCATATGAGTAAGCTTGCTTGTGTATACCTCTCCTTTTGGTTTCTTTAATGAGCGAATCTAGTAGGAGACACCATGAGTGGTGACAGGCAACCCTCTTGCGGGAAGCCTCTACATGTCTTTATCCTTTTTAAGTCTCCAGTCCAGAACCTTAAAAGCGTCCTCCAATGCAGCGGTGAACAGCTTCGGAGAGATCACAAGATCTCCTTGTCTGACTCCCCGCTGCAGAGGAATAGGCTTCGTGCTCTGGTCCTGTAGTCGGACGTTACGGACATAGTGGCGTTTTCGTACAGACACTTTGATATATCGTTAGTCAACTTGGCACCGCTGGAGAGACTGCAGCACAGCCCAGGTCTCGATCGAATCGAAGGCTTTCTCGTAGTCCAGAAATGCAAGGCAAAGGAGGAGGTTATACTCTTCGGTCTTCTGTATAACCTGCCGCAGCGCATGTATGTGTTCTACGGTACTATAACCTTTTCGGAAACCGGCTTGTTCGGGAGGCTGGAAATCGTCAAACCTGCGTGCGAGACGATTTGTGATAAACCTCGGAAACAATTTGTAAACATGGCTCAGAAGTGAGATGGGTCTATAATTCTTCAGCAAGGTTTTATCACCTTTCTTGAAGAAGAGAACCACCACACTTCTTCCCGTGATAGTCGGAGGCTCAGCGCTTGAAGTTGTTGATGACAATATTTACCTGGGACAAAGGGTCCAGCTAGGTAGGTCTAACTTTGAGAAAGAGGTCACTCGTCGTATCCGACTCGGCTGGGCAGCGTTCGGGAAGCTTCGCAGCACCTTTTCGTCCAAATTACAGCAGTGTTTGAAGTCAAAAGTCTTTAACCAGTGTGTGTTGCCAGTGATGACTTACGGATCTGAGACGTGGGCGCTAACAATGGCCCTCATAAGAAAGCTCAAAGTCACTCAGAAGACTAAGGAGAGGGCTATGCTCGGGGTTTATCTGCGTGATAGAATCAGGAATGATGATATCCGCAGGTAGAACTAAGGTTACCGATATAGCCCGAACGGGGCACATTGCTCACAGGACTGCTGGCCGATGGGGTCAGAAGGTTCTTGAGTGGCGTCCGCGGACCGGAAGACGAGCTGTAGGTACGCTTCCAATAAGATGGAGTGACGACCTTGTAAGGATCGTGGGAATGCGGTGGATGCGAAAAGCACAAGACCGGTCTGAGTGGAGAGCCTTGGGGGAGGCCTATGTCCAGCAGTGGACGTCTTTCGGCTTTCGGAAATAAAAAATACAATAAAAACGATTTCGTCCTTAAATCACAAAGACCGTTGTTCTATTTACCCGTCAATTTCATGTTTAGTTCCTTTATTCCATAGTATATAAAAAAATAAAGTTATCATGATTGCAATCGTTTGTTTTAAATACTTGTATTATTTGACACAAGTTTTTTCGTAATCAGACCTAGGAATAACTCGATATATAACATTACTCACGGTTTATTTTACATTTTTTTTTGTGAAAAGTGATACAACTCACTAAATATCCGTATTATTATGTCCGTTCGTCTTAAGAAAGATTACTTATTCAATTCCCTACAACTTATATATATAAGCTAAACCTCTAACTCTAGAAATAATACAAAAAAATAGCTTTTAAAACAAGTTGTATCAATCATGACCAGAGCTCCTTGATTACACTTTTATGTGTTAAATAATACAATTCGAGTTGTATCATCTTACACGAGTTAAATGGAGCTCAATCTGAAATGTAAAATGATACATAAAGTACGTTTCTTCGAATATCTCAAAAACTATAACTAGTATCAATATTTTTGTAAAACCAGTTAATAAAGTGATATTATATGATATAAAAATCAATAGCAATGTTTAAAAAAATATATTCATTTAAGAGCAGTATTTTTTTTAAACTTGTTCTCGCTCTCCTGTAAAATCGTGTTTTTCGAGTTGTATCACTTGTCACAGGAGGCACAGATATATACATTGAACCCCAAAATCATTACACCCCTATTTAGTTGCCATGCTTTGCCCTTACAGGGTTGTACTTCTGTATTGGGATAAATAATTAAATAAATTAATAGTTTCGACGGTCCTGTAAAATGCGGTGTACCTACCTACTTTTTGGAACAATACATCTAAGTCACCGAACATTAATAATTGCATAAGCTGGCATAAAGCTCCAGTATTCGGATCTACCTATAAACGAAATGTTTCTTGCGGCGCTTCCTCTCCGCAATGATGGTCTTGTCCAAAGCGCTAGTAGATTCACTCCATATTACCGACGTGTAAACGAGCCCTCACTTGGCAAATTACACGAATAACTATTTTGAATTTTGAATTTGACTTTTGAATCCACGATTCCTCACCTGATATGTTTTTAGCATTCAGGCGGTTAACGTCTTCGTAGCTGGGACATAGTAGTTTCTCGCACACGAGGTTCCCGTTGGCGAGGCAGAGACATGTGTTGCAGTCTATGCGGTAGGTGACCCCGGGTTTGCACGGGGCAGCCTGGTGCGAGAGCGGTTGAAGAAGCTCAAACTCCTCGGCGCTGTACACGCGAAGGGCAGCGGGGGACGTGGGAGCTGCAACATGCATCTAATTTGGATCTGCGGGCCTAGTACCTATGTTTGCGTTTATCACGTGACAAAATGTGGTTAAAGCATCCCGTACGTGTATACGTGTCAGAAAGTGACAGATGTTTTATCTACAACTTATCACGCCATAAACGCAGCCATATTAAGCCCTCTGGAGGCGGAAACTACTTACAGAATAAAATATAACGGACTAGTCAGTTTCCCTTTTGTAGTGACGAACTAAATCTTACATACTACAGGCATGTATAGAGAAGGATGTTTATGATTACTAAGTTCAAACTTCTATTGGGCCAAACATTCAAAATTCAATCGTCCAAGTTTATACCATTATTACCATTGCTAACACAATGTTTATCTTACCGGTATTAACATCTTTGCAGTTGGTTACATTACTGCACATTGGTTTTCCGTTATCTTCACAAAAGCATTGCCTACATCCTTTCTTATAGAATTTCCCCGGGATGCAGTTCGTTGTAGGTGATTCAGCCAACCCTTGTCTGGTTTTAGATTTCTTCAATGTCTTCTTCTCAGTTAATCCCAGTTTCTTTATGTCTGCTGCGTCAAGACACGCCATTTTCGAACAAACCAAATTGTTTTTATGTACACAGTGGCACGTGTTGCAGGCCATCCTGTACACTTTGCCCTTGACACATGATTGGCCTTCGCGGATCTCTGGTACGGAGTTGGAAGAGTTCCAGGTCGCGTGGGCTAGAAAAATCATAAAATTACAGTTTCGAACTCGGGACTCTAATTGTTTCAACTACAACTTTGGACATTTATTTACCTAAGTGATTTTATACGAAAAGGGCTACCCTGAAACTGAGTAGATTTGCTTATTTAATTTGCATATATCTATCAGTATCCAAGTTGAAAGAGAAAATTTAAGAGAAAAACAGTATATGAAAAAAGAAAAGATGTTCATAATCAGTAAGGTTAAAATACAAGCAAATTATGGTTTCCCTTTTACTGTTGGTCGGTAATCAAAGCATTCCATGGTGGTGCACGTTAACTGGCGGTTAAGCGAACACGTGCAAGTATTGCATTTAATGCGGTAACTCCGTCCAGGAATGCAGCTCTGATTTTCATCTATAACTATATCTGAATCTGGCGTACTCGGATTCGAAGTTTCTTTCTTGATTGGTGTCGATGTTGTGATTTGACCTTTGGACATCCTCCTCAAAAAGGATATTTTTTTCGCTGTCTGCATTGCAGAGCACGCATTAGTTGGACACATCATGTTGTCGTCCACGCAAACGCATCGATTGCAGTCACTCCAATATATGTCTCCATTAACGCAAGGTTTTTTATTCCATTCCCTCCCGATATCTATGAGTTTAACGGCGTCGGCGTTATGTATTCTCTGAAAGAATTTTCGATTGGCTTTGACGCATAAGCGATCTACGAAGAAATTGACTTCGCTACAGAAGCATAACTCATCAACTGTCCTTAGAGCATCTCCGTAGTGGCACTTTGAGGCTTTATGACCTTTGATGCAGTGTCGGTTAGAACACTTAGCAATGTTCAAGACTCCATTTGAAGGACATTCGCATAGGTTGCATCCAGCAACGTATAAGGAACCCGGCTTACATCCAGCTTGGTATATGGTTCGCTGACTTACAATGTGTGGTTTGGGTTGCAAGGTATGGAAGTACATCGAGCATCTGTCAGATTGCCATTTTCCGGTCCGGGAACATTCGCAGTTAAAGTTCTCGGTTCTGTACATCACGAGCGGCTCACACTCTGCGCCGTCGTCGGTCCGATGAACTGTAAAAACAAATGAAACACCGTTATTGCGGAAATACGGTGATTTTAATAACCGTTTCTAGTTTATCTATAATTTTGTTTTGTGTTACAGCTCTACTTGCTGTATCAACATGATATGTTTGACTACAACTTTGCCCATACTCCACTCCATAAATCATATAGTTTACGTCGCATCATATTCACTTTTGACAGACAAGGCCGTGACATTATAAGCAACATGACTTCGAAGACAAGATATCTAATGGAATAGGGGCCCTTAGCAGTTCAATACCTGGGTCCCTGCTTCACTTTTAATAGCAATAGGAACAACGTCACCATAATCCTGCATACATTTCTTGGGAATCTTAAGTTGTAATTGAGAAGATGCTCGAGAGTTTCTGGAAACGGCCCAATGCATTGAGAAAGACGTTTTTTGTCATTTGCAATTATTTTTTCGAATTCCTGGAAAAACTGAATTTTGGCATACTAATGAAAGTCTGATGACAATGTAATATCATGGTACTAAATAGAGAAAAGAGCTGACCTATAATGTCCGCTATACCTTACTCATTAGGTTGGCCTCGCTCGAGCAGATGAAGTTAAAAAAAAACCTTGTCTGGTTTTTAGATACACACATTAAAAATGTCCAAGGATTGAGAATATCCCTACATCAAAAAGGAGAAGAAGAAAATACTTATATTCACTACACAAAATACACACAAACAGAAACAAATAAAAGAAAACAATCAATGTGACTGGAACAGCACAGAGTGTCCTCACACGGTAGTAAACTATCAATGTATCGCAACGCAGTACATTGCAAAATATCAAGATTTTGTACGGATATTTTTGATCCTTGGAAATTTTTAATGTGTATATTATTATTTATTACCTAGATAAAGTGCAAAATGTCTCAATCTTATCAATGAGAAGGTACTGAAGCTAACTTAGAGAGCTACTACCTCTAGAAGCTACAAAGGTTAGATAGGGTAAAGTCACCAGTGGACAGCCAGAGAGCATGAGTGCGAAGAGAGGGAAATATATCTTTCGTACTCTTCCCACTCATACAAAGTATAGACAGAGGCTGACGACAGGTCTCTGGCTCACCACTGGTGACTTAACTCTATACGAACTGAACCGAAAAACTAAATAAGATTTCGTTTCATTATTACCAACATCTGGTTGTTTTATCTTACTAAAAACCGGTTTGCCATACTTGTGTGGGTGTGTGTGTAGATGCACGTGCACGTTGTCTCTGAGTGCGTAGCTGTCGTCGCTAAGCGTCATCGTAGTGTGCGTGACTATACGTGTTACCAATACAAGTAATGGTCTAACATCCGAATAGGAGACGACCTTCACAGGGCTGTTTATTTGATAAAAAGTATTTTGTATCAAATTTAATATGTGATATTGTGAATCGGTAGGCAAAAAAAATCAGTTAAATATATTATAATAAATGAATTTTAAATTTTAAAAAGCTTTTTTTTTAAATTGCAATTGCTTGTTTAATACACAAATAACATACCAATCGAAAGTATTCATACTTTCTAAGTTTGGTGCAAATTATTAGTACCTACCAACTTAACTGCTTTATACCTGCCTACACAATCATATGATGGGAAAAATGGTCTATTAAAGAAGCAGTTGCATTTTTACCTTAAAGTGCTTATTTTTTTTTTAATTTAGTAATCATGTATATCATCATCTCAGCCGAAAGACGTCCACTGATGGACATAGGCCTCCCCCAAGGCATTCCACTCAGACCGGTGGATGCGAAAATCATGTATATACTGGACTGAAATTTTTCAGCCTACCTGTAATGAAAATATTTATCGAATAAACAGCCCGGTGAAGGTCGTCTCACATTCGGATCCTCTACTATATGGCAAAACCGCTTTAGTGAGATAAAACTGTCTCATCTCACTAAAACATACCTATATTCGTAAGGCTAGATCATCGAAGGAGTCTTCTTTTTTTTTTAGTACAGTCACAAAACGGGTTTGTTGAGCCACTTGAACCTGTTCTTATTTTGGCCGTGTACCTCACGCAAATCTGGTTTATGTATTACTCGGTTAAATTACGAAGAGTAGCAAGTAGCCTAACATTCCCGTGTGGTGACTGTACCTACCTAAATAGGCTGTTACTTACACACTTAGAACGTTTAACTCATTCTGTATACTTACTGCGTGTGGGCCGACAGCTGACCGTGCGACAGTGGTACACTCCTTCCAAAGTGCAAACGCACTGGCGGCACAGACCGCGCACCACCGCTGCTGGGACGCACTTATCCTCCGGCACCAACTTCACTGGCACCATAACCGCTGGCGCCGAATGATAATGTAAACGAGACAATAGAGTTCTTCTAGATTTTTAGATATCTACTTTTTGCTCTAGCAAAGCAACAAGGATTGCCTTTGACGTTAGTTGGAAGTCAAGCCCGGCGCACTCCGCGCTAAACAGTTGACTTATAGCTAGCTGGACAGTTTATTACGTTGTCGTTTTAATACCTTTGACAGATTAGTGCAGCAGCCCTAATATGGCTTTAAAGTGTCAAAGCAATAAAGTGTGCAGCTACTTATTAGGCGGAATCGTACTTTGGCTTGCATTTCTGGGTCTTTTCTATAGGCTCTGGCTTGCGTGCGAATGGATACAAACGTGCGAACGTTTATGCGATAGAAAAGGAAGGAGAGACTGCAAGTTTGACCTACTTAAACGGTGTTTAGTTAAAAAGAGCGCCTTTGTACTTGTATGTACTATTAATTATGTTGTATGTTAAGAGGCCACATATGATGCCACACTGCAGGAATCAAAAGGGATGGCTTTATGTGATCCGTGTGAACATTGTGAGATAAAGATAGTTGGCGCGCGCCTTAATTGCGGCGTCAAATTCAAATAATTGCTGTTTATTTTTAAACCACAACATTAATAAAAAAAGTAGTTTACCAGAAATTAGAAGTTATAAAAACTCAACTATTGAATCAAAAATCATTGTTACAAATCGTCGAATTTCGAAGATTTAGCCAAAAACATGCGAAAAAAAAATACTAGCAAAACTAGAAAAATAAAGCTATCGATTATTACTTTTCTGATCGTGCTTACACGTTTAACAGTCTCAAGGAAACATGACCAAGTTTAATATATCAAAAGAACATAGACATAGCCGTCATGGTTATTGAGATCGCGGAACCCTCCCGACTTTATTATTTTACGTGGCCTCTTAAGGTTCGCTAATCGAAGCATGCAGCATCTTATTAAAATACCCCGGGTTGTGGGTATTTTGTACCCTCCTCTGGGAGGCAAGTTGTAAATGTTCCCCAATGATGTCCTGACTAAACTCTTATGTCAGGAATAAATAGCAATATTGTTTGAACATCAAACTAAAATGACAATCAAAATGTCCAAGTTCTTAAGTAGGTACGCTCAACATCTTTATTGGGTAGCCACTCTTGAACCAAAGTACTTACCGATAGCACCCTGGATGGCCAGGAACACTAAGAAAAAAAAAGCAGCTTGCGCAGGAGCCATGTTTGTCAAGCAACTTCTAATGTTCCAGTGAAGGCGTCCAATGAGTACTTAATTAGCCGTAATATTTAATAACCCATAAATTTTTCATGCCTTACGCAAATTAAATTTGAATTTATCGAGTTTTATAGGATTACATATGGTACCAATCGGTGGCCCAATTACTGAGATTAGATTTTAACGATTTATTTGTACCCGGTCAAGCTCTAAGCTTGTACAGATGTAGTGCATAATTGTTTTCCTTCGTATTTTCACGGAAACGTACGAACGTGTCTTGCTATTTCAGTCGGTCACAGTACAAAAGTACTGAGTTTGACTGAAGTAGCATGACAGCATGAAAGCAATTATGCACTACACCTGTACCTACTATGGGTACAGTTGACTTTAAAAACATATGTACCTATCCAATTTGGCACCTAACTCTATTGAAAAAAGGTGGAAAAGTTAATTAATACATGTACTTACCTATTTATAGTCGACTGCACTAGAGAACTTAATACAGTCTTTATGTTAAGGGCACTCGGGGCGCGCGCCCTGGGTCCCTATCCTCAGGGGGCCCTGAAGGACCGACAGTTTCTCAAATCATTTCTGTCAAGCACATGTAACAGTGAGCACCCGCCCGGGCCCAAAATTCTTGTGCGCCCAAGGGCCCCAGCATAGTTTAAGATGACCTCGACACAGCTAATAATCTTACTTTTATTGGGAAATACGTAGAAAACGTCCAAGACTCAGGAACAAATACTCGCGCTCATCTCTAGGATTCGGAGTTTTAGCACGGTGAGAATAAACACCATGGAGTCGACATTGATATTAAATCGTCATACTCAATCATTTACTGCATTCCACAATTTAATTATATCATACATTAAGGAACAAACGATCTCTTTTAGTATCCGTATTGATTATACTTACATTATGTTTATACTTACCTTACTTACTTGGCCTATAGCCAAAATACTCGCCTGCCCAATTTTTGGTCATACATACACGCACGCCTTCATTCCAACAACTCTAAAATCTTGTTGTCAATTCTGTAACCACAATTTGGTCATACAATTGTTAACAAATATAACTTCTTAAATCAGGAGGTACCTTCAATGATACTTAACCAAGTTCGTCGTCGCTTGTAGTGTTTTGTTGCTAATAAACCCAGGTTCAAAATGGCCTGCTAATATTATTTTTAAATGCCATGATGCCGGTATTTTTGAAATAAGTAACCTCTGTTTTAAGAAGTTGTATTTGCTCACAATTTTATGAAATAAATTTTGTTGCTCGAGCGATCAGCTTGCGCCAAGCCTTAGCCTAGATAGTTAGGCATCTTGACTAGCATTGACCAGTGTTGGCAGATATTTTCCACCTTCCCCCTGGTTATATTTAAAAGCCCCTATAGTGTCTCGAGTTCGGTTCATTAAAGTCCTCTCACGATTTTTGTAAATCAGATATACCTATCTGAAATATGTGGATTATTACATACAATCTAAATAATATTGACAGTTCATGAAATACTATATTGATATAAAGTTTTATTGGGCCTTACGGTAATATTGATCTATAATTAAAATTTGGTACGGAATAATTAATTAAGTGAATATGAGTATCCGTGACTTATGAAAATATAGGTACTACCAATTCTTTACAAAAGTAACTAAAGTTACCCTGTTAACTATTTTGCCTTAAATTTCATTTTTTATCTTGTTCCGGTCATGGAAAGAGTTTAATTTTTCGTTATTATTTGGAGAGCTATGTTTAAATAAACTTTTTTTGCAAGGTTCAAAGCTAAAATCCCCACAGTCCGTTCGGCGTTAGGCACTGATTGAATATATAATATATATAGAGGCAGACGAGAAATAAAACAAAATTAATTTCAAACACTTTATTCGAACTCAACCTATTAAGTATATTACGTATCTAAAAACGAACTGCAAGGCCGCATATCCGACGTACACAATTTACAAACTAGTCTCTCAGCACGTTTTAAATCTAAAGGAATGAATGAACTAAGTGTAACCTGTCTCATGCAAAATTAAAAGTTACATTAAGCACCCAACAGTGTGTTGGATACAACTATAATATGACGGAACTACAGGAAGTTTATTGCGAATCCACCTTCTTTGACTGTACACTTTAAAGTACAGTACTAAGTTACGTAATTTCAACGTAGGAGTACGGTTTGATTACGTAGGTACGTACGGTTTCTATTAATATAATATAATCACTATATACGATAACCAATGTCCAATATGTTGTAAAAAAAAAATCGCTCATAGTTCTCCACTTATCTTTAAAAAAAAGGGAAAAAAACGTTTTAATTGCAATCAACCAACAATCTATTTTACTGTAGGAGCGAGAATAACTCAGGGCTCGGAATCAGTTCCAATATATCGGTTAAAACCGTTATTAAAACGTTCGTTAATCTGTTAATCGGTTCATAAAATGAACGGCTTATTAAACATTACTGTCACGCCTCGCCGACCTTGACCTCCCAGTGACGTGACGTAACGTAACGTAAATTCACTAAAGTCGGAACTAGTGTACGAAACAGATTTACCATACGTGCCTGAATCTATATATACTGCAGTGTCGAAATTTTATTCATTTGGCTCAAAAGATCGAGATTTGTGTCAAACCGGTTCTTAAACCGGTAACTCCAAACCAAATCGTAATCGATTCCGGTTTGTGGTCAAAGACCGAAACCGGTTTAAATTTTAACCGGTTTCCGAACCCTGATTCGTATTCATATTCTGTTTTTAGTAGTGTGTGTGACCGCGGTGCCCACACACACGATAAGATGTTAATCGCAATAACTTCACAAACCGCAGCCATTTTTACAGGCTTTAACTACAATAAAAAAACAAGTCTAATGCAATAATAGATATTTTCGTAATAATACCTTTCTCATTAATTTGTTTCATTCAAACAAAACAAATAAAAACTAACAAAGCTGCAGTTCTTAACGTACCTTTATTAAATAAGTACTAGTTAATATTTAGTTACAATGCATATAAATAACACGTCGATGATTGTTACGGCTTTATTAAAAAAATACACTGTTACCTAATGTCTACTGCTTCTACTAATATTTATTTTACGTCATACGTTTCTACCAAGAAGCTTATATCCTATTAGATATGGGGATTGCAGAGCACTGGATACAATTTAGGAAATATACCTTGAATTATGTCTCGTACATATTGAATCTGTGTTTTTAGGAATAAACAAAAGATGTGAAAGATGTTTTTGTTTCTTCTATCTTTCCTGGGAACGAGATGCAAAGGTTCGTGGCGTAATTCAAGTAATTTTCTTATCTTCAATTGTTTGTTAGCTGTGAATTCTCCATTAGGTTACTAGCTTCTTGGTTTCTACGATTTTGTTCTATTACTTACTTAAGCGACCAGCTTTTTTCAAGCAGGTTTCCCTAAAGTCCTGGCTGTCGACACGACTAAATCCGCACACTCATAAACTTTACAATATAATTATCCCTTGATTCAAGGATACAAAAACAATACATTTGTTGTTAGAGCAGCATCAAAGCGTACCATGTGGGTACTATTTGCTTCTGTAAGAAAACTTTACAGAACTCAAGCCATCGTCAATCATCTAGCAACCCACGGGGCCAAAACCTTTGATTTTTGTAAAGCATCCCGTTTTTTGATAATGGCAAAAAAAAGGCCACCAAGATTGTTTATGAATCTATGTAAATTAGTAATTAAGGACATATTAAAAGATTTCAGATAACCTGCAGAAAAAGGTATCTAGACTTCTCCGAAACTTTCGTTTTTAGGATCTGAGATGTTTGCTACGATGCCCTGCTGCTGATGATGCTCCAAAACGAACCTCAAAGCCTGTCGTTTGTGAGTGTGCGTACAATACTAGCGGTTATGGCGCGAGCTCGTCGTCGCAGATGCGGAGGGTGCAGTACTCCGTCTTGCCGTCCGCAGAGCAGCTGCAGTCGTTGCAGTTCCGCTTGAACTGCTCGCCGGGATTGCAGCGGAAGCTGGACTCCGACGCTGGAATAATTGGTCATTGTTCAGGTCATTATTATTTCCAACAATTTTGTTTCTTGAACCCAAAGTCAAATCATGTCAAATCATGTCACGAGAAACAAATGACGTCGCAACGAATCATTAGCTTTATACGACGGGGATATAATGGCAATAGTGGCTGAATAAATTAAAAATTGTTGGTCATATAATAAGGAAATTATAAAAAGGATGTAGGATCAAAAATAGCAAGGTACAAAAGGATAGGAAGCGTTTGTAGAAGAGGGAGGCAATAGAGAGATCTCTCTCCAGGTGGATGTTATGCTTGGGGACCGAAGTCCATTGGGATGAAGTTGGAAGTTAGCGCGATGTAGAACACTTTAGTTCCGCTGTCTGACACTTGTGGCGCTAGTGGCGCTGGCGAGTCGGTTGTTACAAATTGTCGTTAGATGTTGCTAGGTCGCTACACGTTAACATCAAATCCAAGAGTAAGACTTGTAAAAACTCAATCCATAAAGGCTCGCTCCCCCAGTTGATTTTACTTTGTACTATTGCCTAAATTCACGTAAAATTCTCTTTTTCAGTTTGAAAACACTAATAGAGAACTGAAGCGTATTTTCTCACCTGGTGCAGTAGTGTTCTGATTGGCGGCGGCACACCGCTTGAGCGAGCAGACGGCGTGTTTGCCGTCCTCAGTGCAGCGGCACATATTACAACCCATATCGAACACGCTGCCGGCCACGCACTCCATTGTCACGTTCTGAACCGTTTCTGCAAAAAAATGTGTTGGGTCTGTAATTAAATTACAATAACTAAAACAAAATCGAACAGTACTTTCATTTCTTAATCGATTTAAAAGAGGAGGAGGTTTATGTTTGGCGGTCACTTCCGAAGTGGTTTTACTGTCACGAAATCGGTATCTGATGAGAAGGATCCGTGAGGAACTGAGGGAACTCCCTAGGTACATATAGCGATTGTGGTATTTTCAGTAACTCCGCACTTGCATTCAGAAAGTATCATTTAGTGGAGTAGAAGTAAGTGATTACGAAGATCACAGATGGCCATCGGAACTCCTCAAGGTTATATATTTTAAGGGTGGCTTTAATTTTTTTTTTCTATGGCATAGTGAAGGCGGACGAGCACACAGGCCACCTGATGGTAAGTGGAAACTGTGACCTATAGACATTCGCATTCACAAGACTGCACCCCTAAGACTGGAAATGCGTTGCCAACCCTGAGGACTAAGATGGAATGCCTCTATGCTAGTCATTACACCGGCTGTCTTATCCCCAAACCGGAACACAACAATGCGAACACTGTAGTTTGGCGGTAGGTTAATGGATAAGATGGTGGTAGCGATCCGGACGGACCCTGCACAAGGTCCCACCATGTCTGGATTAAGATAGTTGAGCTACTATGACGAAGCACATTTAAATGGTTTAAATTTAAATTAATAAGTTCCCGCGCTGATGCTTACGATGAACTTGAAATTTTCTATAGTTTCATATTAATTGAAAAATGGGCCTACAACATAGCAGCATGTTATGATCACTGAAAAGTATAAAATCAAATAAATGTTTTAAAAGACCGCAGTCGTTTCAGTTTCGACTTCAGTTGGACTGACCTAAAAAAG
This sequence comes from Acleris sparsana, assembly GCA_923062465.1. NCBI lineage: Eukaryota > Metazoa > Arthropoda > Insecta > Lepidoptera > Tortricidae > Acleris > Acleris sparsana. The sequence continues at coordinate 5,860,300 of OV281305.1, read as the reverse complement.
TAGTTTTATTTGTTTAAAAAAAAAATCCGCTCCGTTGTTTTTTACCAACCTAGCAGGCAAACGGCGTTATCACAGGCAAAACTCCAGAAGCAAAAGGAACCTCATTACTGGCGGGAGATGATTGAATCTGCTTTGGCTATTGAATTTGAGATAGGGTGAACTACCCTATTGTTAGCCACCTACCAATTATTGGCCCTATGACCTTTAGCATAAGGTATTAGAGACGATAATTCAACAAACACTAAGTGCCTAACTGGTATTTTACAGGCCAGTAATAAGGTGTTTTACCCTACTGCCTACTGCTTATGAGTAGTTAGGACTTTTGGTGGCAAATCGTGGTTCTAGAATCCAGGGAGTCGCTATTTCCTATTTATTATAGGTAGTACATACCACTTTGATTTTGACCTTCAGTATTTAAATATTTCAAAATTATTTTATTCTTTAAACGGGAAGTAAGATTGTTAGGTCCTCATAGCAAAATGAGCGTAATACGTCATGGGAGCAAAACGTCCTCAAATTAAAAAGGTCTGTCAATAAATCAAAATGTCATATTGATCAAACAACCGCAAGTGAAATCAAAAACCACGGGAGCAAAACGTCCACAGATAAAATGGTACTTACCGAAACTAATCTAAGAATGATCTCTAGCAAAATATATCATGTTTCTTTTTAATGGAAATGAGTCATTTCATTAAATAAAATGAATATTGATCTTAATTAGAAAGATCTAGACAAAGGTTTTATTTCCAATTCATTTATTGGTTCATTGAGTCCCGAGGTGTCTTGGCCCGAGCTGTAAGCGAGGGAGAAGACTCGGCACGAATAAAAATGACGTATTAAACGATGTTTGTTAATAGATATGCGAGAAAATGTCAATGAAATAGAAATATAACAGTAATTAAAAGAACTGACATTAATACGTACACACATACCCACATACACTTATACCCATACACACATACACACAGTGGGATACATCAAGCTCTTAATACTAATACTCATAGCTCGAAAGTAATATTCCTGTAATCTAAAAGCAAAGAACTATATTTTAGGCTCAGTAGTTTCGGAGATCAGATCAGATCAGATCATTTGAGATTCTCATAACGAGCCCTTTTATTTGATGTATACATGATACAGTAAGGTTAGAAAAACATTTTATTTTTTAATTTCCTAAGTTTTCAGTTTTCAGTTTTTTTTTAAAATAAGGGTCATTTTCGGGGTTTGTACCCCGAAAATGACCCTTATTTAAAAAAAAACTTTAATTACTTGGCACAATTGTGTTTCGGTCATCAATTTACTTATGTATAACAAATTTCAACTCAATCGGCCCAGTAGTTTCGCCGCTTAGACAGACGCACGAATGATCCTATAAGGATTCCGTTTTTTTCATTTTTTGTACGGAACCCTTCAAAGTACCACTTTTTGAGCAACTGTATTAAAAATATGGTATTATGCGTTAAGGACTTTTTGTTTTTTTGGCATTTTTCATTGATGATGACTTTCTTCAAGGGCATTTTTATTGCATTGGCATTGCGGACGATTTGCTCCCTGGGCTTTCTTCCCTGTGGTCCTTCACAATAAACAGACATTATACCTAGCAGACGAAATGCATCACAGGACATTTTGCTCTCATTACGACGCGATCTGAACTGCGCTTAACCATTTTAAATTAATTTTGGTATGGAGGATATCTCTGCTGTGAAAGCGTTACAAACAAGCAAACGTTAGTAAAATAAATAACCGAACCGAATATTTAGTTTATTTTGGAATATGACAATACTGAAGGTCAAAATCAACGTGTCATGTATTATAATAATTAGGAAATAGCGACTCCATGGATTCTAGAACAACGATATGCCACCAATATCCTAACTCTACTTATGAGGGTAGTTTGCCCTCTCACCTCGCTTCCTCCTCGTGCCCCCGTTGTTGTTCTGCGCTCGGCAGTCGATGCGCGTGCAGGAGAAGTCCTTGCCCTCATTGTCGCAGAGGCACTTGTTGCAGTCCATGCGGAACTCCTGGCCCGGCTGACATGCCTTCGGCGGCTCCTACTAACAAAGGCCACGTGACATCTCGAGGATGTAGGAAATATAAGCAATGGGGCCTTAAAACATCCGTCACTTTCCACTTCTAATAAGCAAGAGAGTGATGGATGCTTTATCTACTTTTTGTCACCCGATATTCAAAACCATACTAGGGCGGCGGACACGTATTATGGTCAGCTTTATCGCGGTGAATAAAGCGTCCGTCACTTATGACACATTTTGGAACCGTAGGTTTGTGTGAACGCGTGCATTGAAATCCTATTGCCACTAAATCGGATGCTACAAAAAACAGTTAATGCAAAGAATCGGATGTCTCCAGTATGTCTCCGTGTAAACGGGCTCTAACATGAGAATATATATAAATAAAAAATATAAAACTAGTTTAATAGTTTAAATGGTTTATCAGATAAAGATGGGGTACGTTACCGTTACCTGAGGCGCAGCTCTCATCTTCCTGTATTTAGTCTTGTTCTGAAACCAAAGATGAGAATGCGCTTAGAATGTCGTTCCATAGTTAATTTTTATTGTTAGTCTAATTCAAACTTTAGAGTTGCCAGGGCTATTATGAATGGTCGCCTTTATCGCAGTGGATAAATCATCCATCATTCTCGTGCTTACATACTGATGAAAAAGTGACAGATTTTTTATCCACGTTTATCTACGTCGATTAACACTCGTGTGTCTATCGATAAACGTCGAAATACACTGTCAGTAGCGATTGCAAGCGTGATAGCGATAGCCGAAAGCTGTTAAGAAGCTGGGAATACTATATAAATGCCACAGACGTTTTTCGTTTCTATCACTCAAAATGTATGGGATGACATTCTCGTGCGTAGTAAGAGAGAGATAAGAGAGATAAGCGATAATTTATTTGTAAAACATGATAAGCAAATAAATTAGTGATAAACGTAGCGATAAACAACGTGGACAACTGCCATCCCATACATTTTAAGTAATAAAAGACAAATCGGTCGTCGCGGCCACCCGGCAGCTCACGTCAAAACTATATATTTTCCATAACGATAAGTTTCGCCGAACGCATCTTGACTACGGCCACTAGATAGCGAGAAGGCGTATGCGTTTACAATAACGCTTTACCTTCCGTGACATGAAAGTACAGATGCACTACGCTAACTAGCGTTTCTATTCGTTATGTTTTTAAATCAATCGCGTCACTGGTAAATCACGTGACTCTTCGTAACACGTTATTAACCAGCGACGGGATTGGTCCTCTGTTAAGAAAGAAAGTTTTAACCATCACCAAAAGTGTTTAAATCTTCAAACCGAATATAAGAAGATGGGAAATAAGAGAAACCACAACCAGTTTAAAAATATATTTTATTATTTATCTTAATATTCATATTGTTCAGACACCTCTTAAAAATATACATTATTTTAAATATTTAGATTAACAATTTAAATTGTTAATAAGCAGAAGAATATCCTTAGCCGTGTCATTACGTTTCCAGTTACAAGAAAAGAAGACTACAGGGAAACCACTACACACCAAGAGAGAACCAAAGCCACACTAAACCACAGACTAAACAAAAACTTACCCATATTTGATAAAACTCCATCAAAATCATTGTTTCTTAAGAATAATTAAGTGTCGAATGATTAGAAGAAAACCAACATTCTAAAACAGCTAATACCAAAAGATAACCCGTCAAGAATGAAAGATTGTTGGAAGCAAGCAATTTGTTCGTAACCTGTTCCTTGTTCACGCCCTTCATTTGTTTTAGGTACTTAGGTACTTATAAGGATTATGAACCGACACACTTAAATCGCGATCCCGATTTTCACAATGTTTGAATATGTTGTAGTTATTATGAAAAACTAGTTTTGTAGGTTGTGTGTAAACTTTATTATAATTATATTTATTTCCAAAAAATATTTTCTTGGAAAATAAAACGTACCTACTACAGACATAGTTTTTTCATAATATCTGACAACATATTCAAAAATCGTATAAATTGGACAACGTTTAAGGGGAGAAATACTTTATCCCATTTTGTATGGAAACTTTTAGCCTTTACAATAACTAAATGTAAAAAAACACGTACGTTCATCAGTCAATAAACCAGAACACTGATATATACAGGCTCGGCAAATAGTTTGTTTGTATGTAGTTAAGATCTACACAAATGCAGTAAAGTATTAAGTATGGTGACTACGAGTTCGAAAGAAGCGCATTGAACAATAAACAAGAAAATGAAAAGAAAAATTATGACCACCAGTTCAAGCTTAACCGATCCATTCATCGATCAATTGATATTTTGGCCGCAAGTGGCCGAAAGAGGTTCAAAGGTGCAAAACGCTAGTCGTTCACACTAGCTGGTTCAAACCTTGCTGTCCTCATCGAAGCAAGCGCGGCGGGTGCAGGAGAAAGACTTGCCGTCGGAGCTGCATCGGCACATGTTGCAGTCCAGCTCGAACACCTCGTCGGGGCGACACTCACGCTTTATGATACGAAGGTTCTGGTGATGATAATAATGTGAAGATGTACGAGAGGGAAAGCCAGACAACACACGACGATGAATGCTTGTGAGTTGGTTTTGGTATTAGATGTAAATGATTGCTTTGAAGTGTTCTGGCCACTTAGTAATTCTTATGTAGGAGCTACGATGGGACATCAGATGGTGCCCTCATACGTACGTTCATACCCACATACAAAAACGTAATTCGAATACTTGAAATTCAAGATTTTAAATATAAATAATTTGGTATTTGTCATGTTCCCGCTGTTTTTATTGCTTTGTATTGTATTATTTACAAGGTTATATTTGCAACTATAATGTTTTACTTTAATGCTCAAGTATTTTTCAACCATCTCCACCAAGCAAACCATAGTCATCAGATTTATACGAACATTCATTTCCACTACCTCAGGCTTCCCTTCTTCAATCACAGGCTCGCCCATTAGCTCAGGCACGCAGACTCTCCTCGTGCAGAAGTAACTGGTGCCGTCCTCGTTGCACCAGCAAGTGTTGCAGTTCTTGATAAACATGCGGTTTTCCACGCACACCTTCTTGGTGCCAGCGGGCTTGGCGGTGGGTTTGGCGGCAGACTTAATAGCCTAGTGATGGAAATGAGATGAGTTGGGACCTTCACACAGTTTCATGATGACGTTGGGTGTCTTTGTGATTTGTGAATGATCTATATTTATTGTTAATGAAATAACATGGCTAGAACAGCCTCCCTAAGTTTAAATAGCGAATTTGTTATAGATATGGATCGCTTATAGTATGTTATACTCATTATTATGGGGAAAAGGTCAATATTGAAGGCAGATCAACTCTATTGGCTTAGAATGGTGAAAATAAACATACAGGTGGAGTAAGATGTATGATATGTATAAACAGTCATCATTATCAGCCGTAAGACGTCCACTGCTGGACAAAGGCCTGCCCCAAACAGTATAAACAGTGGAGTGCAATAAACATATGAGTATTGAGTTATGAACCCTTGCAGTACCTTGAGGTTTTTTAAGACGTACATACATACATACCTTCACGCCTTAATTTCCAGGGCGGGGTAGGCAGAGCTACAGAATCACCAACAACTCTAAAAAATTGTTGATAATTCTGTAACCACATTTTACACAATTATTATTAAGACGTTAAAAAGTTAAATATGTGTAAAACGCCGATAAAGCTGTAAATAAACAGGAAGACTAAAATGTCACAGTTATTACATTTTACATTTTATTGTTTTCTATACATTAATTAATTATGGCTTATACTAGTGCGTTATTATTTTCTCGGTTTTTTGTTATTCGTGTTTTCTTCACTCCTATACGGAATTATCCGTTTCATATCCTGAAACAAAAAACCGTGGTCATTTTTATAGCAACACCTTTCTCACCATTTGTTACTTTACAGAACTGAATGTCAATAACGTCTAGCGGCCCGCAGCCACCGGCCACTGCTAATATATTGTTATTACAATTGGTCTCAATACGATTCGGTCTTCCATGTCACCTAAACTACCATTGATATGAGCTTCATCGACATGCTCAGAACGCTAATAGATTTATAAAAACTACCAACCCGCCCGTGCTTTGCTTCAGTAGAAACGAGATAAAACATAAATCTAATATTAGGTAGTCATAGATAATCATTTTACAAAAAACTGTTAAATTCGGTTTAGTTGAGTTCCAGAGATTACCCCCTACATACAAAAAAAATAAACAAGCACGTAATTCTACCTCTATAGACGTCCAATTTTAACCCAAAATTTATTCGCATTCTGAACATACGTATACTCCTGAAATCCGATAAACTAAATCAGGTACAGTATTTCTCAATTAGCAGTCTTTTTCTTCCACATCTGACTGAAATCGGAGAAAAAAGATCCTCAGAAATGTCTATGGACTATCCAAAATCAAGAATCTATAATACAATAATGATGTAACCACTAATATAATTTTACACTTGCCATATATTCTCAAATCCGAATCAGAATGGTGAGGTTTTCAAGGATTAGTATGAGATTTGTATGTTCTACCTATAAGGCAGAAAGAAACTAACATTAAGCTCATCGAATATTTCGACATCCTTCGGAGGAGGGCACGGTTTGCCGGTGCAGCTGAAGTCGGTGCCGTCCACATTGCAGTGGCAAGGGTTACACATGACAAAGAAAATGACGCCGGGCTTGCAAACAGAGTGGCTCTCGATGTGGTCTACGCCCTGAAAGGTGAAGATAGGAAACGATATAGGAAATATATATTTTTGAACTTTGATAGTTTACTGTAATTAACCTTAATAATTCAATGAGGGAGTTCAAGACGGTAAAAATAATTTTAGGACGAGAGAGAGAGAGAGACGAGACAGAGACAAGAGTTTAGTTGCCTTTTTTGACATTGTTTCTTTTAATTTATGTATTTCAGAGCTCGGACTGATGAATTCTCTGGTATCATACTTTCCAATCTCGAGATCCAGTAATCCTTTTTACTAATTTTACCAGTTTATTCAGTTTTAAGATCCAAAAACTCTCAACAAGTGATACGTACCTCGTTTTCCATGAACACTTCGACTTCTTTATCTAAGTCTTCCTTGTCTCTGTCCATACACTCGTTTTGCGTGCACGCATAGCTCTGTCCTGAGGCAGAACATTTGCATGTGTTGCACTCACTCTGGAAGTCCTGGTTCGGTTTGCAAACTGATCTCTTTATAATGTAATGCTCATCATCTCTTTGTCCAATATATGGAGTTGTCAGTTCTCTTAAATATTCCGAGTGAATATCGGCGTTTTCATTTGCTTCCGACTCTTTTTTTTCAAAATGTTCAGTTGGATCAGTAGTCGCAACTGAGACTTCTTTTTTCCCTTCAAATTCTTCTAGAACTTTAACACTCACCGAAGCTTCAGTATCTTCTGTCGGCGTATCTAAGTCATTACGATCAAAGTCTTCTAAGTTTTTAATACTAACACCAGTAAGATTTTCTTCTATTGGAACACCATTTCTATTTGCGTCAGGTTCATGTATGATATTGCTCAGAACTTCAGGTTTGGGCCTCTGATCCTAAAAAACAAGTATAAGTAACATGAGCAACGAAAATTTATAAAAATAGAAAGCAACATTATAAATATAAAAATAACTTACCTTGTAGATTTGTGAGTTATGTGTCATTCCAACCACCAATCTCAGTAACCGAACCGTAGTGCATAGTGTAATTACTGTGACCACGTTTGATGAGCTAATACCAATTTTAAATAAAACATTTATAGCTTTATGACCGTTTGGTGCAAAATTAAGTGCGATTTTGATTGTGACATGACATGTTTCTACCATATGGGAGGCTAAAGTTATGAACCCCAAAACGGGAGTAACCGACAAGATGATGTTGATGATATATTGGATCATTACACTATCAATATTATTGAAAATATTATAGCTGGAGACATGTGAAACTAAACTATCAAAGTTAATGCACTTCTGCCAATAAACGCTCGTGTTACATGACTTAGGCTACATTATTGTTGGTTCATCAAGTAGGTTGTGAGTTGAGACTCTGCGTGAGAAGCTAGCAGTGCTGGGGTCGGGCGTTAATATTGGTGTACCGAATGACAATAAATATGTGTTCCTGGGTTATTGATGGTTTTGTATGTTTATATGTTTGAGTAGGGTGTGTGTTGTCTATCAGTCAGTCGCGGAAGTAAGCTTCTACACACGACTTCGTCCATCTAGATTTTGATTATTGTTATTCCCTCGAGAAATATTATATTTTCCGTGATGTAAAGTAGCCTATATGCTATGTGTTCCAGTGTGTGCTTATATATGCAGAGTATAAGCTATCTCCATTCCAAATTTCCTACAAATCGTCCAGCCAGCCATACTAATCTACTAAGATTTGATATTGATGTGTATGTTCCAATAAAACCGTTTACTTGGAATGTTGTCTAGGTTATACGCGACGTCCTAGTATCATCGACGAACCAACAGATTCTATGGAATTGATCATTGGTTAGGCATTAAGTACAATTGATTTTGCCAATGTAATAAACTAACAAAACACCAGTTTTATCCACAATAGGCTTGTGCTTGTTAGAATAAATGAAATTTACATTTATCGACTTACCATATCGGGCTTTTCTTTACTTTCACTGTTTTCTGCGTCACTGAATTTCAGGTCACCTGAAAAAAAAAATGATTTTCATTTGTGACCATTGTCTACGTGCGCTGTCAATGCAATATCCATTAATTAGGGAATGGGGCAGGTCATCGTCGATTGAAATCTCTAAGTATACCACGTGTCCCAAAACTCAACGATAAGCCGGCACCAGAGGATGGAGCTGCTTATGATTAGTCGAGAAAAAATAAGGAAAAAAATATATCTTTTCCTTATTGGTATTGGTATTGGTAGTATCTTGACGTGTAAAAGTGCCCGAGCGGCCTACTTACTAAATAAATTTCTTTTATCTTTTTTATCTTTTTTATTTTTTCTCGACTAATCATAAGCAGCTCCATCCTCTGGTGCCGGCTTATCGTTGAGTTTTGGGACACGTTGTATAATACAGCCTGCCTTCGAATTGGTTTTAACAGCAGTGCGATGTGTGGTGCAGTGAGCGTCATGGCCAGCGAGAATCGACAAGATTAACGCTAACATGAACGATTGTCGAAAACTGCCTGCCAATAGCGCTCGAAGCGACCGTTCGGCAGCTTACGTAAATACTATACATTTTCCAACACGTTAACGTTTTCGCAAAGCATCTTGTCTGGGGCCATAGGACGACGGTGGTTCTGTGAAACCCTATTATGCGCTCAAAGTAGCTTGCACCCGCGATCCTTTTAGTGAAATTACTGATACTACGAGCAGACATGCTTTTGGTTATGCTTATTAGGTATAAGGGATAGCCATTGGTTGACAAGGCAAGCGCATATTGCTTTGTTGAGCTAATTTCATAGATCTATTTAATCTATTTAACTGGGTTTTGTTAGCAATAGCTATGACGTAGAAAATACCACGTGGCATTTAAGCTTTATATCTAGCTATTAGCAGAAATACTATTTAAATTATAACTTTAGCTATAACAAAAACAAAAAACAGTTTTCTTGTGAGACAAAATGACCATCCTTTTTTTTTCAGAACACTTTCAGTTCCTGTTGTCAATTTTATTAATTGTAAGTGTACTCACTGGGTATGCCGTCGCAGGCAATCTTGGTGCACATCGCGCGGCCGTCGCTGGTGCACCAGCAAGTGTTGCACTCGTATCGCCACAGGCTGTGCGGCGCGCAGCGCAGGAGTGGCTCTGGAAACAGCAGGTCAATACACCTTTAACATGGCGTGAGGAAGGCATAACGAACCATCTCAGGCCCTAAGCAAGATGCAAACCGTTCCTTTACCTTCGCAATATCTTATCCTAATCGAATAGTTAGATAGAAACTCTCATGGTCGAAAGTTAATAAAGACTACTTTCCTATCAAAATATTCGATCAGATAAGGGGTTGACAAAGTAAAGGGACAAAACGCTATTAGTGTTTTCCTTTTCTATCACTGACAATTTATAAGATGACATTCTCGTGCGTTGCAAATAAACCACGTAGTCACCGGTCATCCTATACATTTTTAGTGATAGGAAAGAAAAGCGCTAGTAGCGTTCGCAACTTAGCTACAGCCCCTGAAGGGAAGTCGGCTGTGAAATGACACAAGATTGAAATCGTTGCAAACAATAGCAGCGATTTTTTATTGTGGCTTAGGAATCAAATTGGTTGACAGACTTTAATAAACCATTGATTATAAACTTATCGTTCGATCACCATACAAACTATTCACCCACACGGTGACCAACGGCAGCACACTGAGGTGCGTGTCACGGTTTAGTATAGTATTTCTCTAGATTTCTGAGGTTTAAGAACTTTATTCTCATAAAGAATTTATAAAATTCACTTACATGAGAAACATAATTTTTTCTCGGGAATTAAGTATTCTTACAAAAGACAAGACACACAGTTTCCAAGAATTATCCTGAACGGCACATCCGCAGTGAAGTGCGTTTCACTCTCAAATCCTGCAGACCATAGGACCCATGGGTGAACCTTATGGCGGTTGGGCTATACCTGTTTCTTGGCCAGGACAGGCCTTCTCGGTGCAGAAGCGCTGCCCCGCGGGCGAGCACACACAGTCATTGCACTGGCTTCTCCAGGAGCTCCCGGGTTCGCAGTCGGAGCCCTGCGGCAGGTTCTGCTTCGAGGGCGCCGGGGCTGGAATTGAGAACAGGACATGCCTCTATTAAGAATTTTAATAAAGTATATCAGCTGGTTTCGTACGTACTTCAATGAATCAAGTAAGTTTATTACAGCAGTAGTCACACTGACTTGTTCCCATGGGGGGGTAATTCATTGGGTTATAGTACATTACTTAACAAGGGCTGTAAAAGAAAGAAAGCCCGAAATCGCAGGTATTTGAGACCCGAGCCGTAGGCGAGGGTTGTAAATATGCGATAGAGGGCTTTCTTTTTTACTGCCCGTGATGAGTACACAATTTTACGTCTTCACCTGGCCACAATGCGAGTTTTACCGTGCGCGCAGCGTGCGATAAAACTCACATTATGGCCAGGTGTTGCGTAAAATTACTAATCTACATTGGCTACATATTTGTAATCCTTTTCTTTTTTTAAGTCCCTTTCCAACTAGTGAAGGACAGCTAACATAACTTGGAACTTGTCCCTACATTTGACGTAAACTTTAACGTTGGTTACCGTTTAATAAGATATCCTAAAATTGCGTCTGCCCTCAAACCCGTTGCCCAATCCGATGCGCCTCGGACAAAACGACGTTGGGTGTCCTAACACATGGTTTTTGGGAATTCTTTTTGTCGCTAACTGGTTTTCAGCTTCCAAAAATGCCTGCGGTTAGGTTAGATCATTTTGCACAACCCTAAAAAAAACAGGTGGAAATGGCTTTAGGATAAACGAAAATTCCGACCAGCGATTAGCAACGGCATTAGCTTATACGCGGAAGCAGTACAGCTACGTGTGCAGTCCAATAATGCTTTCAGGGTGCTATTGGGGCTGCCTCGATTCTGTAGTGCGTCAGGGATGTTCGCGGATGCCAGAGTTAAACATTTTTGAATTTGAATTTGAATTAGTACAAATGACGGTTAAGGATACCAATACAGCCGCCATAAAAAAATGGTGTTATTCTTACCGGGTGTACTAGAGAAGCATACTTTTAGAGTGCAGAGCCCCATCCCGTTATCGAGGCAGGCGCAGGAGTTGCAGTCCCGTGCGAACGTCGTGTTCGGCTTGCAGCGGATTGGCTCTTCTGGAAGTCACGACACAATAAATTAGCTGGTGCTCTTGGTAGATGGTTATTCGACTTTAATGTATATTGCCGGCGCCTAATACGCATCATCGCTAGCTGAAGACGACACTAGCAATATCAGTCAGCGTGTGTTTCCGGGTCGAAAATCTACTAGGTGCGTATGTAAATCTGTCTCCATGGAATAACCTATTAAGTACATCTACAACAGATATTTCGTGAATGAGATGAATCATACATAAAGTACTTACATCGAAGTTGGTGGTAAGAACCGGGCTACTTCCTATTACTCGGTAATCTCTGAGAACATTTTTCATTTTGTCAAGAAAGAGAGCATTGAATTTTCAATACTCACAAATTTTGAGGGTGTATTCGGTAATTTCCGTAGAAGATTTCCATTATTTCAGGTGCTGTATAGTAGCATATCTGCTTTAGGCGGGTCACAGAGTTCCATTCTGATGCACTGAGCGACTCCATCGCTAGTGCAGCGGCAGCGGGTCAGCGGTTCTCCCACTTGCAGCGGGCAAGGGTGGCGAGGCACGCGTACAGAATGTTTGGAAGTAACCCACCTGCTGTAGGCGAGTCCCAGAGCTCTATCCTGGTTCACTGAGCGACTCCATCACTAGAACAGCGGAAGCGGTGGCAGCGGCTCTCCCATTTGCTGCGGGCAAGGGTGGCGAGGCACGCGTACTGAATGTTTGGAAGTAACCCACCTGCTGTAGGCGAGTCACAGAGCTCTATCCTGGTTCACTGAGCGACTCCATCACTAGAACAGCGGAAGCGGTGGCAGCGGCTCTCCCATTTGCTGCGGGCAAGGGAGGCGAGGCACGCGTACTGAATGTTTGGAAGTAACCCACCTGCTGTAGGCGAGTCACAGAGCTCTATCCTGGTTCACTGAGCGACTCCATCACTAGAACAGCGGAAGCGGTGGCAGCGGCTCTCCCATTTGCTGCGGGCAAGGGTGGCGAGGCACGCGTACTGAATTTTTGGAAGAAACCCACCTGCTGTAGGTGAGTCACAGAGCTCCATCCTGGTACACTGAGCGACTCCATCACTAGAACAGTGGCAGCGGTGGCAGCGGCTCTCCCACTCGCTGCCGGCGAGGCACTCCGCCTCCGACGGGGCGGGGGCTAGCTCTGGTGACGTCTGATTTGGATCTGCAATAGTAATTTTAAATATTCGATTTAATATAATATCCATGGGGATACACACACACACATGGGGATATTGATATAACTGCAATTTTCTCGCGCAATTTAAAGATACCACACCAAAACTAGAATTATGTGGTTTGGATGATTGCTCTGCAAAACTCTGCTACACTGACGATACGTTTAGAGTCAATGGTACCCTGCATACAAAGCTTGCCTCCCTGGTTCGTTTTCCGGTAAGGACAAATATTATATATATGAGCGCGAGTATTTGATTCTGACCCTTGGATGTTTTCTATGTATTGAAGGTTGTATTTCGAAATAAATATGTTTATAGGTGAAAAAATTAAGTAAAATACGTCTTGCATGTAGTTGTAACACATATGTTTAGACCGTTCGATATTCTATATTTGAAATTTGACGTAAATTCCATATAAGTTTTGTACACAACTACATGCCGGAGGTCATTTACTTAAGTAAAATTTGAGCAAAAAAATAACATTAATATTTCAATGAGTACCTAACACTAGATTTTGGATTTATAAATGTTTCTTATACTCACAGGGAATTTCGCAGGTATTATCAATATAATGGTAGAGTATAAATATATGTATACATGCAAAACAAATTTTAATTTAAAAATAAAGCATAAGTACCTGAATCTATTAGAAGATCTGTTATGCATGAGTTCGTTTCCGGGTCAGGTACACAAATTATAGCTGAGGACAAAACAATAAAATCATGTTAACAGAATATGAAACTATAGTCCGAAAAAAAAAAAAGAGCAAATTTCCAACTATTTAAAAATTTATTTGATCTTTCAATGGTTAAAAACAAAGTGGAATATGGTGACAACTTTAAATTCCATTTTTTCTCCAAAAGTTAATTTATCCTAATTTTTATTTTTTTGACAGCTATGGTATCAGAGCTTTTTTAGAATAAATGCATGCATAGTTCAATTTTAGAAGCAATATCGAATAATAAAATCTTTCATAAAACGATATTGCATTCAGAGTTATGACACTTAGCAACAATATGTGATAATGAAGTATGTAAATGCTTAATCATGAAATAAGTAAATAAATAAAGCTGACGTGACGGCGTGATGTGTACAATTTGATTATACATATACCATAAAAAATCAGGGCTAAAACAGTGGAGTGGAACGGAGACCCTGTTACGGCAAAGAAAGAGAAAATCGATGCAATGTGTTTTCAGTCCCGGGGCTCTCGAGATTTGTAATACTTGTTATTTTACCGATTTATACTTACTATTACAAAATTATAACTATAGAAGAGTGTACACAAACAGTGACGTTATGGTAGGCGTCCAGTCCTACTCGGAATTATATTTGGATATTTTATCGACGTTATTATTTTAATGTGAAAAACAACGATGCGCAGGAGATAATCAAATGCCGCGGGAAAAATTGGAAACCTAATGAATAAAAAAACATCTACACGTGGCCGCAGATACCTACATCTGCATATAGAAAGGTAGGTGTCAAAATAATAATTTAAAGTTTTTTAATAAAATCATATCGTGCGTCACTTTATTTTCAAATTGTTTTAAAGGGACGCTCTCAAGGGGGAATAAGCATAAATCTTCAATTACCTAATATGTATTTGATTGTAATTGTTAAATATTTCTGACATTTACGAACTCCTGACAATTGAACATAATTCCAAACGTGTGGAGACCCTAGCGATTCTCAATAAGCCTCTTAAATTATCTGACGAAGATGCAGAGGCCTATGAATAACTGTCAAACGCATAGGGTGTCCACAGTTTCTGTAATAAGTAGGAATAAGTTCCTAATATGTATACTACAAACTATTGGTTAGGCCCTAATGGGCCCTACATAAGGTGGACAGACAACAACCTGGCAAAAGCGGTAAACGGCAGAGGACCGATCGTTGGGACGATTCTCTATGGACGTCCAGCAGTGGACATATTTCGGTTTATAATGAAACATCATACTCATATCAGCTGAAAGATTTCCAGACTCCAGATCATCAGATGATACAAATCATTTATCCACCTGAATCAAATGTGAGGCAAGAAACTCAAGAGAAGTGAGTCGAGTTTTATGTGGTATTAAGCTACCTAATTGAGAATGCACGCCCTGATATTGGTTTTGAACGTTATGATGTGACTACTTAAACTAGCCGGTTAATATAAGCTGCGTCGAGTTGAAAACTGACTGAGACTTAAGTTTCACCGCAAAAGCATCAGTACCTACATAATGTTAGAACTCGTTGGTACATGGTAACCGCGGGGGCTTGAACTCGGTACCCTACGACCACGAGTCGACCGCCTTACCCACTAGGCAACCGACGCCCTTCAATCGATGCAGTTAATTCAGTCAGTATACAACGAATCGCGAGGGTATTTGTGACTCAGAAAAAGTGTATAAGGATAAAATGTGGATTGAACTGGAGAGAATCATGTAAGCCACTGTTTATAAAGTTCCAACTCCTGACAATTCCGAGTCTCTACATACTTGAGATTTGTAAGGTCGTTAGAATTAATACTGAACTTTTTACAAAAAAGTGTAATGTGGGTAAGCGTACCACTACCCACAGGGCTCTATTACCTCCGAAATGTAAATTGAAGCTCTGTCGTAAAAACTGTTATCAAATGGCAATCAATATATATAATTCTCTTCCTATTGTATGGACATATTTGACAAACAATGCATTCTTGACTAAACTTACTAAATTATTAATTGAGGGAGCATTTTACTCACTTGACGATTATTTTATGAAATGTAAATCGATGTGTTAGATTTTTAACTTTATGTATACCCATGACTACAAATTGCATGCCTTAAAGGCGAAATAATTAACTATATTAATTAAGTTTAAGATCCATGTAACATTATTTCGAGCAATAAATTGATTTTGATTTTGATTTGATTTTCTGACAATCGAGAGAATCCAAGACTTATCCCTCGCTGTCAGGGATCGTGGCCATCGCGCCGGCGACGACAACTTGCCCTTTGGCCTTGGCAATTATTGCAGTTCTATTAATAGCAAGTCACAATTGTCCACAACTGGACACTTGTTTCGGAGAATGTGGGAAATAACTAAATATATCGCTTGATAACTAACGGTTATAAATTATACTGATATTATGTTGTAAATGCGAAAGTTTGTGTGAGTATGTTTGTTAACGGCTGAATGGATTTGAATGAAATTTGGAGTTGAGATAGCTAATACCCTAAAATAAAACAGGGGTTATCTTTTATCTCCAAAAACAGTTGTTATCCTAGAATGGTTAACGAGGACAAAGTTGCAGGCAGAAGCTAAGTACTAACTTAGGTTAGTAATAGAATTGAATATGTTTATTTCGGGCAACAACGCCCTTATTTACCAATAAATACTTACAGACCATAAATACCACACACATGACCATAAATACCAAAGCAGTATTATTAATATCAATAACTTTTAAAACAGTTTCGCAAAGTAAGTCAATTAATATATCGCTTTTAATTAAAAAAAACCGGCCAAGTGCGAGTCGGACTCGCGCACGTAGGGTTCCGTACCGCTATACATCTAAATAAATATTTTTCTTTATTCTTTATTATATTGGAGTTGATTGAATGAAAGGTAAAATGCGGTTTACGATTTATAACGTCTTAAATTTTTTTTATTAATAATTCTCGCTAAAAAACTAATTATTAGATCTCGTACAAACCAATTTTCGGTGGAAGTTTGCATGGTAATGTACATCATATATTATTTTTACATTTATCATTCCCTTATTTTAGAAGTTACGGGGGGGGGGACACACATTTTTCCACTTTGGAAGCGTCTCTCGCGCAAACTATTCAGTTTAGAAAAAATATATATTAGAAACCTCAATATCATTTTTGAAGACCTATCCATAGATACCCCACACGTATGGGTTTGATGAAAAAATAATAATTGAGTTTCAGTTCTAAGTATGGGGAACCCCAAAAATTTATGTTTTTTTTTCTATTTTTGTATGAAAATCTTAATGCGGTTCACCGAATACATCTACTTACAAAGTTTCCATAGTATAGCTCTTATAGTTACGGAATAAAGTGGCTGTGACATACGGACGGACAGACGGACGGACAGACATGACGAATCTATAAGGGTTCCGTTTTTTGCCATTTGGCTACGGAACCCTAAAAAATGGCATAGAGAAGGCAAACAAGCGCACAGGCCGCTTGATGGTAGGTGGAAACTGTGACCCATAGACATTCACATTCACAAGACTGCAAGCTTGAGACTGCAAATGCGTTGCCAACCCCGAGGACTAAGATGGAATGCCTCTATGCTAGTCATTACACCGGCTGTCTTATCCCCAAACCAGAACACAAAAATGCGAACACTGCTGTTTGGCGGTAGGTTAATGGACAAGATGGTGGTAGCGATCCGGACGGACCCTGCACAAGGTCCTACCACCCGCAAAAGCCAAGAGTGGAGTCATTAGTTAAACGGGCCCTATACTTGTCGGTAATGGCTGTTTTATACTGGGTCTGCAAAAGCAGGTCAGTAGAAGTACATTGCGTCGTTACAATAGCTCTCACCTCAAATGTGAAAACCAACTCTTCAATGTACTTCTACTGACTTGCTTTTGCTGACCCAATGTAAATCAGCCTTAAAACCATGTTTCTTTGAATATGTTATCGTTTATCGTATAGTCAGCGTTACGTTAACTCTTATTCAGGCTTGATTTCCTCCTACTCTAACATATGTCGCTGACGACGGTCGAGCATACGAATACTTATATGGAATTTTATCTTTTATATTTTATCTTGAACTACCGCGGACGTCAGCGTCGCTGTGCGGGGTGTCACATAGGATAGGAGAACTAGCGTTTCTATTCGATTCGTTTTGAAACTAATCGCATCACTGGTAGATGACGTAATACGAAAAGTCACGTGATCTACCAGTGACGCGATTAGGTTCAAAACGAAACGAATAGAAACGCTAGTTAGCGTAGGGCATCTTGGCCGGGCCGAAGGTATATATTCGTACGCTCGACCGACGTTAGCGACCGATGTCAGCGTAGGAGAATCAAGCGTTACTTGACAGTAATGGCGGCGGAGTTATGAACGATACGATAACATGTCATGTCAAAAGCAATATGGTTTTAACGGGTGGAATAGGGCCTCAGTTTGCGTGATGCAAATCATCATTCTGACTCAGTTTGCTTTGCTCTTGTGGTCGAGTATATTCTACCCCATATCGAAACTTGTCTTTCTAACACTGGCAATGCATGTTCCTTCACTGCGACCGTTTCGAAGAATCGACGACATTGTATTATAAAAAGAATGAGTACTGCATCCCAATTCAAACGATGACCTCATCATGTTAAAGAACTGAACCTTAACTTACTTATTAGTCGATGAGGAAAACCTAACCGGAGTTCCCATTAACGCAATCGCTCAAAAAATCATTGGAAGATTTCTCAGAATAACGAGATAAATGCACAGTGGCATGTTTGTTAGAACAGAGCGGGCTCATTATGTTGTTAGAATCGTCTGTTACATATTCGACCTTATTACTAATTAGAAAGAGCTAATTTTCTAAGTATCACTTTGAGTGGCACATGTGCCCTTTTCATTTGTGATACGGTGGTGACGCTTCTGAGGGAGTCACAAGTGGAGAAAATAACAAATTAAACCTTACCTAAGAACATCGTCATAGGCCTCGAAATGTAATGCAGTTTAAAAAATCTAGCTTTGTGAATATCCGAAGGAAAGAAGGCTTTTTTTTTATGGCATAGGGAAGGCTGACGAGCACACAGGCCACCTGATGGTAAGTGGAAACTGTGACCCATAGACATTCGCATTCACAAGACTGCAAGCCTAAGACTGCAAATGCGCTGCCAACCCTGAGGACTAAGATGGAATGCCTCTATGCTAGTCATTACACCAGCTGTCTTATCCCCAAACCGGAACACAACAATGCAAACGCTGCGATCCGGACGGACCCCGCACAAGGTCCTACTGAGAATCTAGTCTAGAGAAGTCTAAATAGAAAGCGCGTGCCTTGCAGACGTTAGCTTAAATTATATTGGTTAATATTAGCTCAGCTCTGCTCCGCTCCGCTCGTCACCGCCTCAGTGGAGTCGCACCCTTAAGGTATGATTCCGATGTGGACGACTGCGACTAGCGACCACGACTGGCGATCGACCACGACACGGTTGCCGTCGGCTATAAGTGGTCATCATCAGAATCAAGTCAGTCAAATTATTATAGTACTAAAAGACTCGATCATAGTCCGGGTTGGCATTACATTTCCAATCTCAGAGAGTTTATCAGTCACTCCCATAACACTATAGAGCTGTAGCTAATAATAACTTCTTTTAAAATGGCAGGTACCTAGGTCAGTCCAACTGAAGTCGGCCTTTGGTTAAAAATATTGTGAGTCACCGACTTCAATAATGTCAGGAGTTCCCTCAATTCCTCACGGATCCCCGCATCGGATTCAGATATGGTGACAATGGGACCACCTCGGAAATATACTCTATCAAACCAAAAATGATTTTTATAATCGGTCTATTCTGTAAAATATTAAGCGTGGTCTTACTTGTTTAAGTTTTAAAGTTGTTCTTAAGTAGTAACATTAGATAGTAAGATAACCGTGTATAGCATACTAACCAATATGGGTCAAGATACCCGAAATAAACGTTTTGAATTTGCATTTGAATACTAAGAACCACCTTTTTTAAGGTTAAAATACTAAAACCTTCTCCTAAATGTAAAAAATACTTTTCTGAAAACCGCATCAAAACCGGTTCAGCCGAACGCGAGATAATCGCGGACAAACATACTTACATACAGGTCAAACTGAGAACCTCCTTCTTTTTTTTGTTATATCGGTTATAATGTGAAGAGTCCATAAAGTTAACAACAATTTTGGAAAAATCACTTGACTGTACTTAATACCTAAATAAAATAGTAAGTAGTATAACCCTGGAAAGATCGTGCAATGTATACATATTAATGAAAACTCAAATGTACCTAAAATATAAGTGAAAAACTTAAGTAAATAAATTACCTCTTGTATGCACCTTTATATTATAAGTATATTACTCTTGTAGTTGTAACAAATCTGTATAGACCGTTCGATATTCTATATTTGAAATTTGACGTATACCTACTCTATATTAAATAGTTTTGTACACAATGCACAACTAGGTACATGCAAGAAGTAATTTACTTAAGTTTTTCACCTATATCGAATATAAATACCTAAATTAGGTATAATAAAATACAATTAGTTATGTAAAAAACATTTTGTGACTCAACAATTTATAATTAATTCATTATTATACAAAATCGAACTTCATTTTATTTTAAAAAAAAGGCGGTAGTCTGAGACCACCCGTTTTCGCCAACAAACTGATTGTGAAGTTTGTTGAAACATTGTTTATTCCGAGCTTCTAGTGAAAAAGAAATGATTTCTTTATTGTTTTTACATTGCAAATGTCCATGGGTATTAAGGTAGCTTATGTGCAAGCCTTCATGTCATAAAAATAGCTTTACTCGATCAATACAATATGTTTAACACGATTTCCCGATAAGGGTGTTAATACTGACACTATAGCGAGATAAGTGGTTCGTAGTAACTCACAACGCCCGTTGTTTAGGCGTATCTTACTACGTGACCCGAGATAACACACATTCAGTTTTTATTCGCTCCGGCATTAGGTGAGCTCGTGCTATAGGGAAATGATATTTGTACCAAAGTGATGATTAACTACGGAACCCTAATAAGGAAACAATATATTGTTCAAAAATACCCGGTTTATTTGAATATCGCATTTAAATACGTCAACAAAAACGTTTTTTCTTAAGGTTGGTGGACGTGTTTTTTATTAACATTTCAACCATTTTGAATGAATGTAACATTGGTAAGAGACTTTTCATGTGAAATGCGAATTTTCAATAGTTTTCCATGAAGAAATTGATGCAGAAAAAAACAGGCTGTTTGACAAATTTTAGAAAAACTTTTTATAAATTCTTTATTACATACATAGCGTACGTTGATATTTCCTCGTGATTGTCCAGTATTTTCAATAAAAACGCTGTTTCTATCATGGAGCTGGCCATATGCCAAGTGTGACGTCACACGCAAGTGAACAATAAACAATCATTTGAAAAGATATGCCCATATGATCTGTGGTTACTTGCGCTTGACGTCACCAGTAAGTAACCACAGCTGCAAACCAATCATATAGCGTTTCTGCCACAGATAAAAAACAAAAAAAGTGTAGTCGCCAAAAAAATTAGATAGTTTGGTTTAAAATAAAGTGAAATATGTTGTTTTTTGGTATTATCTGATATCATGATTTCAATGTTATCAAATAGCTTATTGTGGTAATTTTGTGTTAAAAACCAAGAAATATAGATACTCTGCTAAAGAAAGCGGCAGTTTACGAGTGGTATAAACGTTTCGACGAGCCGTGAGGACATTGAAGATGTTGAGTGGCACGGACACCCTGAAGCAAAAAACACTGAAGACAACATGCACACAATCAAAACAATTGGGCATTCCAATATTGTTAGATATTTTTAAAGCAGAATCGCAAAGACCCAGCAAATGTTGAAGTGGCGGACGACCCTGTACTGCTAACAACACATAACAGGTGATGACTCATGGTGTACGGGCATGACGTTGAATCTAAGCTGCATCATCTCAGTGGAAAACCCCAGAGGAGTAGAGGCTCAAAAAAGCATGTCAAGTTCGATCAAAGTCAAGGCTATATAACTGTTTTTGGTATTAATTGTTAACTCTAATTTATTGTATAAATATTTTGAATTGTACATCACGAATTCCTACCACCAGATGAAACGGCTAACGAAGGGGTGCATATCATAATATATAAAAATAAAAATAAAAAAATGGGTCATTAATGTCATAATACATAATGGTTATCTTATTGTATAATGTTATTTTCTCTGAAACCGTACATTTTTCAGGATTACTTTAAAACAAACCTATCACAAAATTCTATACGATGGCCTTTTAAAAAATCGGTTTGAAATAAAGCCAGTATACCTATATTATGACTCGATTATGTATTTGAACTTTATATGTATATTATGACACGATCTCTTAACAAAAAAGAACCTAGAAGTTAAACGTCATTAGCGTGAGATCATCCATAAAAAAGCACCAGACTTGTGGAAGTTGTTGAAAAACTACTCCTTCCAATTTCACCACAATAACGCACCAAAACCACTTTCACCCCTCGGCTTGTTCTTGATTATCGAAAAAAAAACTTGAATACATTGATGTCTCGGACACCGCATTCGCCAGATTCGGCCCCGTAGTGTATAATATTCTAAAGTCATATGATAGTTACTGGTAAGCAGTAATACAGGTCATCGGGTCAATTTTCTTTGAACTATGACTAAACCCGGTTGTTTACCAATTCAATAACACTTTAGTCATGCGTATTATTATAGATTACAGTAATCAAACTTAAATACTCGTCATATGGCTTTGGACGTTAAGAATATTATCTGATTATAATGACATTATAAATTAACTCGTTTCAGCGCGCGATTCCGTTGGCGTAAAAGTCGTTTATTGCTATTCACTCGAAATGTGGCCAATTTTCCGGAATATGATATTCTAGACTATAATGTAGCTCTTCGACAAGTTTCATCCAGATCCGTTCACCCGTTCTGGTGTGATTGAGTATCAAACATCCAAACTCTCGCATTTATATGAGTAGAGAGCATAAAGAGAAGCAAGATGCAATGCAATGCACTACCAAATGCAATGCCGAAGCCAATATTTCAATATGTTTACCTTTATTAAGGCATGAAGAATTTTATATGTAATGTAATAGGTCTCAGATATTAATTGATGTTAAGTTACAGTTGCTAATGTTGCAATGTTGAAATTGCAATATTTTCATGAGCTTCGGAATCCACCGTGCGATAAAAAAAGTTACTATAGAACCTTGTTACAAAAGAAAACAATAGTGAATAATCTTTTGTCATGATGAGTTCTAACGAAGTCTCTGTAGTCATTTCTGTCTTTTAGATCTGACAAAGGCTTTCTGGTTTGTATTAAATCGGTTTGACTCGAGCGGACCAAAGAGCGGTACCAATCCGATGGTGCTTGGATCCTGCGAAGTCTGCTTTAAACTAAAAGACAACGTGATCAGCATTAATCACTATTCTGACGCCTGTGTCACGTTAAGTCAACACGGTGTATCTCAAGGAACGCTGTTTACCCCTATTATGCTTTGTCGCTATAGCAAGGACTCATTGAGTCTACCTTCTTTTTTAAATTAGAGACAATGAAGCAGCTCTGCTAATGTCTTAGGTACCTACAGTGGCGTACCTGCAGCTCTGAACGGCCCAAGTTATAATGGTTGATCGTATTTATCAAGCGCAGTCTGCACTGCACTGCACTTATAACCGAATACGTACGCAAAATTATCAAGATATCTTAACAAGCTGGCTAGTTGATCGTCACTCGCCAATTAAGTACTAACAATTAGTGGACAATCGCGCGATGTGGGAAGCAGGAGCGTCATACAACCGAAAGCGCTATAAATATTAGTATTTCCTGATCACTTACGTCTTTTTTACATTGGTTTCCTAGTTGCTTCAGACTGATGAAAGAACTATTTTTACACCCGGATGGTAAAACAGCACTTAATGAGGGGATATAGTTGTGTCGATTTCATTGTTTTCTTGTAATGAAATGATAATTGCGATAGATCGTAACTCTGTTATTTATTTATGATTTTACTGTATTTTAAAGGAAGCTAGGAAGTCTCTATCTAATTAAAGTAACAATTTTACAATCTATTGTTACAATTTACAAATAAATATTTTAGCAGTGCTTGGTGTAACACAGCTTACACTATATGCACATTGACACTTTTTTGCAAAGTTTTCGGATTGTAACAATTAACATATGGGTCTGGGATTAATTATTAAATAACAACCAAACGACCAAAAGAACCACCTGAAGGTAAGTGATATCTGATGCTCATGGGCATGGATTGCAAACAGGATAGCCACCTAGAGGACCCAGTGGTAGTTATTTTACCAGTTTCGTTACCCCCACTCTGTGATGCAGCTTGGCCGAAAAATAACTTGTAAAATAATGGTAGCAACCTGGGGCGACTCTGCACACGATTCTACCAGCACTAAATTTCAAGATTGCACAAATATGCTGTTAAAATCACGAAGACGACGATTTGGTTGGTACTGTTGGTAGTGGCCCTGACTACGAAGGAACCGGTATGGGTTTAACCCCGGTAAGGACAAATGCTTTGTTCCTAAGTCTATGTATGTATACAAATGAGTATGTATTTATTTGAATAAGCATGTATATCGTTGTCTAGTTCCCATATTACAAGACTACAAGTTAGTTTGAGTCTAGGTCAATTTGTGTGATATTGCCTCCTTTTACTTATTTTTATTTATGTTATAAAAATCGATTTAATATGGTCCTAAGAGCCGGATTTTCTCTTTCAAGTTAAATAATGCCACTGTAATGGCAGTTCATCTATTATATAAAACATCTCCCAAGGTTCTCCCAGCGTCATCGCCGTTCCCACGGAACCCTAGTAGGAGCGGCACAAAGGTTTCAGCCACAAAAACGTCACAGCCTTATCAAAGGTCACATCCATTCATATACTCACACAAAGTTATCAATACTGTCGACAATGGCACCACTGTGCTCCCACAATCGAAAATTAATACGTGTTTATTGAACTTTTTAGTTTGGCCGCCGGTTAAGTTATTTTTGCCGATTTCTGGGTTATCACACATGGAGTCACGCCAGTTGGTGGCTTACGTCTGACGATTGGATGCTCCTGTATTATCTTTCACTACTTTCTATTGAGGCGGGGCCGTAATCTGAGGATTTTTTTGATTTACGAAAGCGTGTAAACAAGATGAGAGGCTAAAATTCACAATAACATTAAGAGACTCTTTGGAGACAGTCATAATGAACTAATCTGTTCAGTGATGAATTCAATCAAGAGAAAAAAAATATCTTATGTTTATTTACATCTCAGGGCCTGGTCAGGAACTCAGGATGCATAACGTTTTGTTATTGATTATCGAAAATTGACAAAATTGACGTAAGCTGATGACAGATCGCGGACCGCTCTGTCAACTCCATACATTTCGAGTCTATTGAAAACAGAAACGTTAGTTAGTTTGCAGCTCGGCTTGTACAGTCGAGTTCATAAAAATGTGTACTCTAAAGAGTATTTTTACTAAAGTACCACGTCAGTTGAAACATGACATTAAATAGACAAGGTACATATTTAGGAACTCGACTGCATCGTGTTTTCACTACTCCGATCTTATTTTCTTTTGGCAAAAAAAAATAGTTTTAATGTGTTTAAAACCTTTTCATGCCTCTGTCCGTCCGTCCGTACTTCATTGCCAAGAGCTGGAATAAACAACATATTGCAACAAGTTTGCTATTCGAATGCTTGTATCTAGGTAGAGTTAAAAAAAAAACCGATATCATGATGAATCCTTCTTTCTGAGGTGATATCTCTTGAACGACCGATTTTCATAAGCTTTTTTTAAGCTAAAAACCACCGCTAGAAACCTGCTTATAAATAAAAAAAACCGCATCTAAATCGATTCACCCGCTAAAGAGCTACGGTGCCACAGACACACTTTTTGCGTAGGGAATTAAAAAAAAATTTTTATCAACTCGCAGACAGAGAGTTCATTATACAGTTATAACATAAACCAACCACTTTGCCAGATCGCTAATCAAGTCAAAATCTGACCGAGAAAATACAAAGTCACATCAACATTAAATACCGTTTCTCGTATATCTGGAACATCTCGAAATTGTAAATTTAAATTTTCCATCAAAACAAAAGCTTGGCTAGTTCGCGGGTCCCGTTACACTCAGGTTGGCAACAGTTTGCATAATGGGAAGGGCTCGCGTGCACTGCTGGCCAGGATAACGGCTTCTTTTTTTAAACAGGGACCAGAGACAGCTCACTTTTTAATCCGACAGCTTTAGTTGCCCCGCGCTTTCGTATAACAGAGCCGGTAGAGTTAGGTAGGTAACTCCCGCTTTTAGCCGAGACCCGAAACCACATTAGAATTGCACGCACTAACTTGTTAATAATTCTTTGAGGGGGCAACTTTGGCTGCTGATAACTGTATAACGGGTTGAAAAGTGAATTGTGTAAAAGCGAGCGTCTGTTATGTTAGGAAAGACTCAAGAAAGAAATACCTTTTTAATGATAGAAAATTTAGAAAATGTTTTATTCAATCAAACATATACAATTCTTCTTTATGTAGAACGAAGACAGCTAAGTACAAAATAACGTTAGGTATATAATTTATTAAGGCGATACATAATTACATAAATTACTTACATATTTTTAACCCCCCAGGAAAAAAGGGTTGTTGTGAGTTTAACTATCTGTGTATGAGTGTATGTTGTTGTACGGGGTAGTTTTCTGTGTAAATCTATTTATGTAAACATATAACACAACCTGGAGCTTAGTTCGGACCTAGAACGTTGTGTAAAATTATCTCCTGATATTTATTATTTATTTGATAATTTTGACCTTTTTAAACGAGGATCTCTGGCCGCGGCGTGTCCTCATTTCGGGAATTTTATGGCCGCCGGCTAGCTGACACCCCGAAAGTGTTATAGTAGTGACTTTTAGGTTACATAGTGTCACGTATTTTAGTCTGTAACGTGTTTGTTAATATCAGTCTTGTTGCCTGAAATAAAGTTCTATTCTATTACACCAAAAATTAAATTAAATCCGTATACAGTTAGCAGTGTCTCGACGTGTACAGGCGCGAGGTGCGAATACCAGCGGTACCGGCCGGACAGGTCGGGGGCAATAGCCTTCCTCAGCGCCCGCTGTCTCCGAGGATCACGCTGCCCGAATACCGAAGGCGGCTAACTACAATGTTGTAGCTAAAGCATTATATACTCTATTGATAACCTCATTAAATTTTAAATGCTAAAAATATTACGATACAATTAGTGCCTTTTTGTTTTGTTGACAGCACGTCACTTAGTCACCACACTAAGGGCCTTCTGTGTGTGTGTGCGTATGTGTGTGTTAGTTTGTTACTCCTTCACGCTGCAACGGCTGGACAGATTTGAATGAAAATTCGAATGGCGATAGTTTATACTCTGGATTACCACATAAGACTACTGTTAATTCCGGAAAATTTAAAAGTTCCTGAGGGAATAACGACTATCGAAATCTATGCGGATTAACTCCGGGCCCCAGTGAAGATCCTTAAAAGTTTTATCTAGGACGTTTGAGTCACAGAAAATATGGATTGGAGGCTTATGACATGACCACAATTGTATCTACGGCTACGTTATACGATGCTTGAAAATTTCTACATACCTTCTCGTTGATTACGACATTCATACGTTTTTGATGAATCATTATGACGCCCCACTTTTTTAAAAATCGGTCTTATAGTTTAGGGATGAAGGTTAAATACATGATTACACCTCCAAACGTTAAAAAGTATCACTTCATATCAGCCGAAGGACGTCCATTACTGGTCATGGGCCTTCCCCAAGTTTAGTGCATCTTTAATGAAAAAAAAACCGATATTGTACACGTATTTTTGCAGCATTGTGCGGATATATATTGCCTTAGGTACAGTCAGTCATAAATATATGTCCGTCCCAAAAGCATCAAAAATATATACACACGCGTATGCCCCTAAATAATAATGCATATATTTGGCACCATGGCCGTATATATTGCTTTTGACTGTACACGTATGAGACCGCAAGCCTTAAACGATTACTTTTATCAATTTATCATTGTTGGTAAACACTCCCAATATTTTCCACGCAACATTGACCCAGAGTCACGACTCACGACTAAATATCTTATTGATTATAGTTCACGACAGATTATAAGTATTACTTACAAGTTACAACCTTGTTTGTCATCTCCATTACGTATTAAGTCATCTATCTATGTATAGAAGGCAAACCTGACTCACTGACTTATGCCCGGTTCCTATATTCAAGAAACGAAAATTTTCCTTACGCCTCGTTAAAATATGACACATTTTGTACGTAGCAAATGTCATAACGCTACGGCCCGTAAGGAAAACGATTCGGTTCTTGAATATAGGAACCGGGCATTATAGATCAACGCACAGCCGAAACTACTGTACCTAGAAACTTGAAATTTGGTACAGGGGTTCCTTTCATGATGTAAGTGAGCACTAAGAAAGGATTTTTCAAAATTCACCCCTTAATTGGTTAAAATAGGGGGAGTAGCGGGAAACTTATTATACGCGTGCGAAGTCGCGGGCTAAGTCATTAAGAAAAACAATTTTATTTATCTGTGGTGATTAATGTTGTTGTTTATGATGATATGACAGCTATGCATAAAGCCGTCTACTGTTTGGTGTAAGTATGTGGATCATGTACATACACAATCGAAAAAACAAAATTGGTCTCTCCTGTGGTCAATAGTCAAAGGCATGTTGTCCAAGTTATTTTTTTATTTGACAGGACTAAAGTTGACCTGACGCAAGTTCAGCCAGAAAATTAAGCCTTGAAATCGATAACTTCGGGAATGTCGACAGGAAAGACGGTAACCTAAATCTGTGCATGACCCGTGTGGTAAAGTAGAGGAACATATTAAATAAGAGGAGGCATTACATTTTAGCCCACAGGATTAAAAAAGAGGCTGTATCCAGCAGTGGACTTGCAAAAAGGTTATGATGATGCTGAACAGTCAGTTACCAAGGCGCATGCTTCATCCTAACATCATGCACCCAATTTAGTCAATTGCGTCAACTGACCCGCCGTCGAGACGTTTTTTTCACACGCAGCTTTAGGCTTTATTAGGCGCAGTTTATTTGTACGAGTGCCACTTTCAATTGATTTTAATTATTGGTCACCAGTCTATAAATAGGCGGGAATTGTTGTCAAGGTCGGCTTTTAAGAACCAGAGTCGGATGGGTTATAGATATTTATAAACAAATTTTAATTTAAAAATACGAAAAATGAGTTTTTTCTCGTTTTAATATGTACATTG
This sequence comes from Acleris sparsana, assembly GCA_923062465.1. NCBI lineage: Eukaryota > Metazoa > Arthropoda > Insecta > Lepidoptera > Tortricidae > Acleris > Acleris sparsana. The sequence continues at coordinate 5,831,301 of OV281305.1, read as the reverse complement.
CTCAAGGAGTAGTAAGTTTATATAGCTTGAAATAAATTTAATGAAAAACAAGCTCTAAAAACCCGACTGCGATTTTTGATATTGTCATCTTTATAATGTAAATAATGTTTAAAAAAGAACATTACTTTAATTAATAATGCTTACTTGCTTGCTTTGGATTATAACTTTAATTTTGCTTTTTGGCAATGTTTGCGGGCAGGCTGGACCTCAATCACTGCAGTGCCACATTTTAGCTGTTAAGATTAGTATATAAATTGTACTGGTATGTATTTTCGTTCGTAATTTAATTCGAGAATAGTTAATTATCAAGTGTATTTTAAATGAATAATTGTTGTACTAAAATAAATGAATTATTATATATATACTCGTATTATAATATAGCCTAGTCACTCCGACAATGTAACCAAGAGCGTGCCACAGATATAGATTCTCATACATACAATCAAAAGCATAAACCCTTCTGAGGCAGTCTGGAAAAAAAAAATGTTGTGACAGGTCAACAGTTGCAAGCACAATAATAATTCTCGAATCGCAACATCTGACATGAAACATATTTTTGTGTAGCCAATTTCACTCATCAAATTTTTGCTTAGCTATAAATGGGTCTTAAGTTGTGCTTAGTTTATTAGAGGGCATCAAACATGAGCGATTTCAAAATTGTAATGAATTAATCAATATATTGTAAGCTACCCTTATAGACTGACCAGAGAACCTCTCCCGGCGATCCTCCTCAACTTGCATCACATAGGTACTATGGATACTAACACTATATTGAATTTGAATTGAACATCGGAATGAACGGAGGTGGCAACACTGGCAACATATCGAGCGCTAATTAGTATTTTTCGCTTTTAAATATACAGTAGCCGTAAAAAGTATAGGTATCATAATTCGGTCTACTAAAATATTTCAGGGTTTTTCACGTTCCTTACTTTATACGCAAGTCGTAGATTTGCGGAAAAATTGAAAAGCTGCTAGCTCTGGGGCAGCCCGCATTCACCAGCTATCCCTGCCCGCCATCTTGTCCAAGTCTGACTTCAATCACCAGCGTGTTGTGTTGTGGTTCGTGACGTGTACCTTAGCGTGACTTAGTTCAAACAACCGATCTATATTTAGATTGTTTTTGCATTCGCAGAACTGGTCATTAACACAGGAATTCTAGTTTAAGGTCAGACCGGCCATTATAATTGGCGTATGTGACGTATCACGTCTTAAGTCGTAGGTACGTCTATTGTGGATCAAAAGCAGGAACAATGGGTATTTTTTTATGCGTGACACGTCGTCGATGTAGGTAGTAAAAACCACTCATTAATCCTTATATCTCCTGATATAATAAAGGTATGGTGTGTTTGATTGTTCCGCGTTCGACGCATGATCTGATCGATGTCGAATTTGGTAACGAGATCGTTTATAGCTAGGAGACGGACTAAGAATAAAATCAATGATCTTACCTAGATTTTAGCTAGCAGGCACTATTATCTATATCTATCTATTATCTATCTATGATCTTAATACTTGATCATCTTTATCTTGTTCATTAAATAGTATAAAACAAAGTCGTTTTCCGCGTCTGCCTGTCTCTCTGTCTGTCTGTATATATCCGCTAACTCGCGATTTTTATCAGTTATATCAATTTTCACGGAAGGTTTTTGTTCATTATAAATTCTGGTTTATGTACCGGAGTTACAGAAAACTCTAGTAAACCGACGCTAAGCGAGGGCGGGTCAGTAGATGCAAAATAAAGAGTCATATTTAAATAGGAAAAAGAAGAATTTTAAAGTACCTATTTCCCTTATAATGTATTTGTTTTGTATTGCGGTTGACTGCATTCCTTCTTAGTACCTATTAAAAACATTAACCCCCGTATTCATAAACGCTCAATAAACCTATTTCAGTTAAAGTATTACTTGTCTCTTTCTGTCAAATTCAAATGTCACAATGACAGATAAGAACAAATCACTATTTAAGAGCACTTTAGCCATTCTGCGTTTATTTATTTATTTATTTATATAAACAATGTCTTGAGGACTTACAGCGTCAGCCAAAGCGCCCAACAAGATAGAAACTTAAAAGCTAGGTACAAATTTAACACAAGAACTCTACATAACATAACAAAACAATGAGCAAAATTAAGGCTAGACATAACCCTAGAGTTTATTTAAATTTAAGAAGCGACTTAAGGCCACTATAAGGACAGGCCACTTGTCCGCAAACACATTAAAATAGGTTTATTGTGCATTTATGATATAAAGGAGTTAAACTTTGCAATGAAATCTAATGGTGAGAAGCTAGTGATAGGACTGATTGGGTTTAAGTGCTCCCCCAAACGTCTTTGTTAAGATTTGAATGATATAATAACAATAACTCATTATAACATCGAATGTGAGAAATTATTCAGGAAGCCGATTTCTCGATATGATTACATACATAACATTTTACACATCAATAGTGTGAAAGGCTAAATACATAAAATAACGTTGTAACCCATCAATTTGTCGAATTTTTCACTTCATAGATTCGAATTTCGTTTCATCGAACATTATTTTCTGCTGAAACCATGTTTTCAAGATATCTTAGGGGTTGTTTCCGGAGACGCGGAGCGTCGCGCGTTGCCTGCGGCTTGGCATCGCGCGACCCGTTTAGAGAGAGCCGGCGCGTGCAGCAAACCGCGTCATAACACGCGCTAACACAAACATATGGCAATGTACGGTGTTGTTTATGAAGATGCGGGGCGTAATGCGACGCGTGGCGCGGGGCGTAGAGAGTAGCAGTGCCCGCCGCTGCATCCGCTGCGCTCTCTCGTTCGTGTAGCGGAGCGCGCGGTGGAGCACAAGACGGTCAGAAGGTTCCGCCGCGGGCTCCGCCGCAAGTAACGCTGTATTTGAAGCAAACGCGTGTAAAACCGCTTCGCCGTAAACGCTTTTAGACAACGCCATATGTTTGAATTTAGTACAGACCGCGCCGCCCAACGCTACGTGCGACGCGCGACGACCCGCGTCTCCGTAAACAAGCCCTTAAACATAAATTACGTAGGCTATTATATACTACTTGTGCTCACCAAAAAAAAACTCACGCGGGTAGAATGCCTTTCAATAAAATTAATCTTCTGCGTAATGATAAGTTTGTTAGCTGGTGTTTAATCGAATCGATAAAATAATTACTTTATCACTTACTAGCAACCCGCCCTCGCTTCGCTTCGGTTTTTGTGAGTGTTCTGTAACACCCGTACAAAATCCAGAACTCATTATACATGAGAACCTTTCTCTTAAATCACTCTATCTATTGCTGAAAACTGCAGTTTAATCCGTTTAGTGGTTTAAAAGTTCTAAGCGAACAGACAGCGGAAGCGACTTTATTTTATACTATCTAAAGAAGATATAGATAAAAAAAAAAATTTTTTTTTGCTTATTTCAAGTACCTAACAAGACTCATAGGTTCATTAATTAATTTTACTGTGGAATACAATAAAATTGAACTAAACTAAAGTATGAAATAAAAAATAATTGTAAAATAAAATGATGTCAAGTCCTATAGGCATACCGTATGGTTCTTAAACCATCGTTACGTTAGAAAAGTGTTCAAATGAACACTTTTAGAGCAAGGATCGGAAAAACGCCCGTGTTTTGAGAACATAACTCTGTTCCGTACAGCAGAGACTTCCTTGATGTTAAATAAAAATATTATTAGGTATTTTATAGATTTATTATTAGCTTATTTGACCAAATTAATAAATAGTAGGGTTAGCTTTCAATTTAGAATTTAAGCATGCTCAATTTTGATCCTTAAGTTTACAAAAATAAAGAAGAAAATAAATAACAGCAACAGCTCAAATCACTCGCTCTTCCGTCATTTTTGCTCTTTAAGGAAAACTTATTTATTGCTGGCCCCATTTACTGATTTAGGTATTTTACGCAGGAATAAAGTATAATTAGATTAGCCCGTTAAAGCATTAGATATAGGTAGGTATAAGTTAACCAAGTAACAACTGCTTTAAAATGACTTTAATCTTTAATTTACATCTGATGATGATGATGATCTTTCCGTCCGTTTTCGACCATGGCGACCACTTCGACTCCTAGTCGGTCGGGCGCCGGTGCACCCAATGGTGGCTTATATAGCCGACCTTCGCAACGAACTCCCGCGCACAACATCTCCATCTACCCATACCCTAACCTACCCATTTCTTATGAAAAAACATCATCCATAAACAACACCGACCGACGCAAACTGATATTTTACAAAAACCACTTGGAACATGAACTAAAACACAATAAAACTTTTAGTTCAACTTAAAATAATCTAAGTCTACCTAAACTACAAATTTAAAAATGTCCATTCAATAACGCTTTTGATAATAATAATTAATAATTGATGTAGGTACTATTATTTATAGCTTTTAGTGTAAATAAATGCGAGTACAAAAGCGTAGTATTTTTTTTAATTTTACCCTCCAGAAGTGTCAACTTTTAAAGTAATCTCACTTAGCACAAATATATCCTTTAAATAAAGGTTTAATCAAAAAAAAATAGGGTAACATACCACCTCCGTCCCCACGCCGGGCCCACAGCAAGCAACACGCAACAATGTACCACTTCATCACTACAGATCACACACGACCGCGCCACGGAGCGTCCAGCATGCGACTGAGCCTCCTCTCCCCACACGGCTTTATAAACCAACCTATATTCACTTGGAAAATACACACTCGCAAACAATTACGACGATACACACGATAATTGCGGGCACGCGACGGCAAAGATAACTTGGTGCTCGTTATCGTGTTTTAATGATGTACGGACGCCAAAACAAGGGTGATAAGATTTCTTGACGTAGACGGGGAGCTTTAGAGTTACTGTAATAAGTTCCGGTGTTAAACCCAACCGAGCCCACTGAAGTTTAATCCACGTAACGTCAGCTTCTGTCAAAATGTGAGAATTCAAGATAAGGCCAAAGCACTGGACTTGAGAGGAGCGCATGGATCTGAACTCCATGCTTCTGTTTAGTCCACAATGGCCAGAAAAAAAAGGGATCAACATCGTCACCATGTCAGCCGGAAGACGTCCACTGCTGGCCATAGGCTCCCCCAAGGGTCTCCACTCAGACTGGTCTTGGCTTGGGCTTTTCGCATCCACCGCGCTCCCGCGATCCTTACAAGGTTTATGAAATGAAACACTTTTTTAGGTGTCCTGCCGTTTGACCAAAAGTCATTTGGCAAAATTACACTTGACAAACAACGTTTTGCAAAAAAATGTTTCGCCAATTGATCATTTTACTAGTTGTCATTTTAAAAATGGCTCACTTATTCAAATGATCAACAGTTAAATTTACATTTTATAAGTAATTATTTGACAAAATGAACATTTAGCAACGGAGTTATCAGACAAAATTTTAAATGCAACGAGCAAGACGAATCTGGGCAGAACTGACTCGGATAGGTTAGGTTAGAAGGCCAAGGCGGGAGCTTTGCTCCCGCCTTGGCCTTCGAGGTTATTTTTTTCTGCCCAGAAATAGGTAAACTACAGGAAATAATATTTGGTGAAATGGAAAACTGTCAATTAACATTTTATTATTTAACACATTTACCAAGTGTAGTGTTTGCTAATTGATCATTTGCTAATTGAGTTTTTGCAAAATGATACTTTTGTCAAATGTCACGTTTGCCAAATGATTATTTGGTGAAACGTTGTTTGTCAAATGATCATTTGTCAATATTTTTTTGGTCAAACATTAGTGAACCACTTTTTTATCGTAAAAAGCCAAACTAGGCACATAAATCAAATAAATTTGCTTACATTTAGTAAGCCAAATAATATACGTAATACAATTATGGTTAAAAACAACAACTAAACGTATTGAAATAAAAAGAAAACGCTTTTGATTGTCTATTAAAATTCTAAACGTTTTAGTAGGATCTTCTACGGAGGTGTAATTAAATAAAGGAAGACTAGAATATTAAATATAATATAAAATATTGAATATTATTATATAGAAAATTCTCTTTCAAACGTTAGCTTCCCAAGCACTATCATGACAGTCTCCAAGAACAAGGCTCTGTATAATGTTATGGTCTACAGGTACGACTATAATTTATATATATGAATATAAATATTTTGTAAGTATATTTATTTAGTTTTACAATTATTTACTTACATATTTTTTATGTATTCGTATGTGTATTTGCTGTTATATAAATATGTTGTTCATAAATTCAACATTATGTAATTTCTAAATTTGACGTTTCATCAAATTTAGCAGTTTTAGCACCAACATCTAGGGATCTCTGTTTGGCCCTATGGTTGACTGGTAGAGAGTGCCTCAACATGTACTTACTTTAATGTGCAATAAAGTTCAAACAAATAAATAAATACAGACACAAAACGTAAGGCAAGTGGGTAATATTCATGTGGGTAATATAAATACTGCTAGCTTCATAAAAATGGTCACCACTAGGCTCCTCGCGCCCTCAGGTTTGGTCCTTGGAACCCGACTTTGCTTTCCAAACATGGCTCAGCCAAATTTAAAAATGCCTCCCTCATTTTTTACTCATTCGGTTAAAAATAACGAGGTCCTTCGTGCGCTCAGTTCGTAAGTTTTTTAACTTATTTCTTTTCCCTTTTGTCATTCCTTTGAAAGTTTCGGGTAACTTTTAAAGCCCACTCGGAGCTTTCGGATCTAATTACTGCGGACTTTTGAAAGTTTTCTTTTTAATTGGCCCGTCCCCTTGCACTGTAGGTAGGAATTCTTTTAAAAAACATCGGCCCTGACTTCTACTGACTATCGTTACTTTGACCGCAGAGCTTAATTTGCGTACAAAAATGTGTAAGTATTATATATCTATGTATACATATCTATACATACACAAGGCAACCTACATCTACTTCAAATTTCGCATAAATATTCTTTAACAGAATTTATGGAAGACGTGTTTTGTCTTTTATTGAAATTCATCCCCTAAGGGGGTGAAAAAGGGTAGGAAGTTATTTTGGGGTTTATTTGCTTCGAAGTTGATATCAATACTTCTTACTGATTTTAATTTACATTACATTTTATTTGGACACATGTTTAAAAACTCAATCCAATTTGATTCAAAAAAGGTTTAACTGACATAAAAGTTGGGTGCAATGCAAATATTCAAACCGCTGAGTCTAAAGATTCTATTTTTGGTACATATAGGTAGGTTCCTTATGAGGTCTAGGCGTGCAGTAAAAACGGATTTCCTGAAAAACGACCCCTAACGGGAAGAAGTAGGGGAAGTAGCGGGAAGCTTATTCTACGCGTACTAAGTCGCGGGCGTCCTGTAAATATATAAAAATCTGACTTGCTGACTGATCGACCAACGCAAAGAATAAACCACTGGACCTGGAGACTTGAAATTTGGAGGGAATATTCCTTAGATATCCTCAGAAAGTGTACTAAGAAAGGATTTTGTACGCGATGAAGTAGGTGGAGTAGCGGGAAACTAATTCTACCCACATTAGTTGACCTACTTCGAAGTACGACCAAGATTAAGGCAAGCAAAACATGCAGTTTATTCGCACTGAGACTCGTCAAGTCACGCTCGCCAGTGTTCTTCGTCGACAAGCAAGTTAGTGAATTGTTTAACAAAAGGTTTTATCGATTATTTTTCCCAATTTTGGTTGTACAAGTTGTATGACTGAAACGACAGCTTACTAGGCTGACATTATTTTTATGACTTCTTTTTATTGGGTATTTTTGTAACAGGGTATTTTTGTAACACGCTGTATATGAGTACTTTGGACCTTGTTACTTTCAGTCGTTTGACATTTTGTAAGGCAGCGCAAGCGACAACTCGTTTATTGCTTTCATAAAAAGATTTACATAATAATAAATATAAGTAGGTACAATTTATGAGCTCTGCAAAATTGACACTTAAAAAACTAAAGACTAAAATTGACACTTATTTCCTATACGATATAATTCTGTGTATTAAAATATTTATTTATTTATTTCTCACATTAATTTTAGACTATTATTATTGCTCCTTGTCATAAATAAACTCTTGCAGCGTAGCGTTTTTATGCTAAATAACTAAGTAGCTTATTTTTGAAACGATTTATATTTCGTAAAACTGTAACTGTGTTAGGCATTTAATTATATATTTTAATGCACATGACATACGGGCCAGAGTGAAATATTTTTAAGTGAGACTGAGGCAGAGCTAATCGATTTTGGCGGCGTAGATTGCGAGGTTCTGCGTAGCCATCTTTAGCCTGAGGAAAGAGATCCGGGTGTGTTTTGACGAAAACGGCGGCTTCGAAAATGTATAGGCAGCACAAGGTGAGAATTCTCATTTTAATAAAGTAGGGTCTACAGATCTGCCTAACATTAGCGAGAATTCTTCTGGATATATTTTTGTAGAATAAAAATGACTTTTACTTGAGCCCGTACCGAAGACATCCGTGCGCATAGGCATAGTAAGCAGCTGTGGCTGCCTTTAAGTCAGTAGTTTTTTTAATTCCAACAAAGCATACGTGAATCTAGATAATTTACTAGAAAGTTTTGCTATTTGTTCTTTCCAGTTTATACGCGAATCTATGTTTATGCCTAATACGTTGAAATTATTAACTTTTTCTATTTGTATGTTATTTCGTAACTAAGTCTATGTGGGTTTCTTTTGATGTGGTTTGAATTCCATTACTATAGTTTTGTCCAAATTAATTTCTAGCTTGTGGTCTTTTAGCCAGGACATCTCCATCTTATTTTTTAAACCTGTATTATTTGAACATGGAATAACAATTGAAATATCATCCGCGAAGAGAATGCTCGCTGCACCTAACGTTGAAGTAACAAGAAACAGAAACCATAGCTAGCTACCTAAAATTAACTACTAAATAATGATTACTAAGTCTAGGAAGAGCTTCGGTAGCGTAAGCTGTCGGTCGACTCGCGATCGTAAGGTACTCAGTTCGATCCCCAGAGGCCGCTGTGTACCCGATGCTCTTACGGTAAAGGAAAAACGTGATGAGGAAATCGCGTTGGAACAGCTGAGTGTGTGTGGGTTAATTGCACAGAAAATCCTAAAGGGTCGAAGTGTATCCGAGAGAGCTGATCTGTTCAAGAAGAGATATGCGTTAGGTCTAGAGCTTGAGAGGATTGTGAATTTGTGAATAGACGAAAAAATCACGCACCTGTCGAAAATATATACTAATACATACCGTGCCATAACGTTTCTCATTTAGTATGATTTTTTACGATTTTTGAATATGTTGTAGTTATTGTTGTAATGCGCTCTTTGCGTAGTTTGTGTGGTGTGAAACTGATTGATAGAGTAAGGAATGAAAAAGTCAGAGAGAAATGTGGACTTAAAGAAGATGTAGTGACAGATGCTTTTTTTTATGGCATTGAGTAGGCAAACGAGCACATAGGCCACCTGATGGTAAGTGGAAACTGTGACCCATAGACATTCGCATTCACAAGACTGCAAGCCTAAGACTGCAAATGCTAGTCATTACACCGGCTGTCTTATCCCCAAACCGGAACACAACAATGCGAACACTGCTGTTTGGCGGTAGGTTAATGGATAAGATGGTGTTAGCGATCCGGACGGACCCTGCACAAGGTCCTACCACCGGCTTCGATGCTTCGGTCATTTGGAAAGGATGGATGAAAGAAGATTCACGAAAGAGATATACAGATTGAAAGTGAGTGGAAGGGTCGGCAGGGGCCGAATCTTAAGTACCCGAAACCGACGTGCGAGCATGACTCGATGTGTGAATGTGGAAGAAGCGAAAGAGATTTGTCAGGATCGTAGCAGGCGGAAAGAACTCTGCCTACCCCTCTGGGAAACACGCGTGATTTAATGTATGTACGTATTGTATTTATTATGAAAAACTAGGTCTGTACGTTCCCGTTTTTTTTTCATTTGATTCTACACGTACAGAACCAGTTATCTACAACATATCATGAAACGTAAAAATCAGACTACTTTTAAGGGGACAGAAACGTTATCGCATTTTGTATCCTCTTTCAGGGCTCAGCCTAATATTTGAGAGTTTGTGGGGCGTGTAATGATTTGCATAAAAAGTTGCATAAAAACTAATGTACTCATTTTCGTTTTACATAACACAAATTGTATAATTGCGATCTCTATAATACACCAACGACATAATCATTATTATGCATAATAACGAAATGCATTCTAACGAATTCTAACGTCTTTATAGTCTTATTAGGTACTACTAATGTGGTCACATTTCTAACCTAACCCAACCTAGTAAGAAATTGACTTAAAATGCATAATAACAGCGTTAATATGTTATTTGAACGTTATGCATTATTAAATGAAACAAGTTGCCTTTATGCTATGCTATGTTGAAAACCACTCAGTATTGTGTGGCAGCCCAGACTTAAAAAAGAACTTAAATATTTAAAACAAAAACAAAAACAAGGAATACGTATAACGATAAAAAACCAGCGACAATCAATATTTAATAAAATACCATCAAATTTTTTTCATTTGTTGATTGTCATTCTATATTCCCTATTGTTTGATATCATTTTCATGTACACAAAACATGCTGAATTCATTTTTACCCGACTGCGGCAAAGCCCAAAAGGAGGGTTATGTGTTTGTGTTGTTTATATGTCCGACTCAAGTCCGCGCGTAACTACTAAACGGCTGCACCGATTTTAATAAATTATACGTAGTTATATTCGTCTTAACCACTAGATTGTCATAGGCTATATTAAAATTATTTAAATGTGAAAATGGTTAAATAAAAAATATATTATATCAGCAGTTGGGATTTTTTAAAGCTTGCTTTTCGTTTGACTTGTTGATGTTTAATTAACGCAATATCCTGATAAATTGAATTAAACACTTTCTCTCTTCTTTTTTTATTTTATTTGAACCGTTTTTTTCATCTGGTAACCATAACTGTGCCGTATACGCGTTAGACCCTGCGCGGGCGCGCTGGACGACGGTTAACTTTGTTTTTACGGGCCCGCCGGAATGCACGCGGTTAAATTTAGAGTCCTCTTTTTGCGCCCAGTTAGGTAGATATTTTCCGGTTTGCCAACTGCGCGAAATCTGTTAATATAAAGATAATGTACTGTCCGCGCGGGAATTAAATGCAGTCGGGGCCTGAGGTGAAGAGCGCCACGCCTCTCCTCTCCCGCCTGCAGTATGCTGTGCACTTACACTGTATGAGTGCCATCCATACTAGCACATTTCTAAGCTCGGCATGCAACTCCCGCGCATACTGTAACTAACATTTATAATTTATAACCGCCAGGTTAAACTGGGATTGGGCCGGCCGGTCACGTTCGTCGAATGCACCCTGGCAGGTGAGCACAGATAATATTTGAGTGGGTGCCACAGGATGGTTACCGGCGGTAAGTTAAGTTACGACTGCTTATAAATATGCTAAAACATGTGTTTTTGGGTGCTAAACGCCCTTACTTATTAAACGCACGATTTTAGTTAAAGTATTAATTGTCCCTTTCTGTCAAATTCAAATGTCATAATGACAGATAAGGACAGAGCATATTCAAGCACACTTTAGCTACTGCCCGTTTATGAATGAGAGTGTAGGTGAATAATCAAACGTTATCGTATTTCGTTTTCAAATAAATTCAAAATTATCTTGCTTTCTCAATTTTCACCTCGGTATAGCTACTGAAGGTAACAAGGGAACATCAAAGGGGAAATCAAGAATTCGAATTCGACCAATTACGATATAATTTTAAGCAACACTATAATTTGACCCTTATTGTCATCGTGTTTTTAACTCTGCCGCCATTACTGTCAGTCAAGTTAATAAGAGCTATCATAACGTCGACAATACGATAACAATAGGTGGTAGAACAGGGGCCCTAACATGGCTGCGTTTATCGCGTTATAAAGATTGGATCCGTCACCTTCTGATATGTAAATAAATAAGAGAACGGCAAATAAAGATAAAGATAAAGAGACATTTAATCGCAACAAAACAAAACCACATTACATAGATACAAAAAGATCAAGACACAGAAATTGTTGCGAAACGGTCCCAACTCAGCATTTGCTAGCCGTAAAGCCAGCACTGATCTTCCGTTGGAACCGCTTGGTGAAAAGACGGAAAGTGACACACTTAACACAAAACAACGCTAAAACAAAAACATCAAGGATCAAATACAATAATTTGTTCTAGATTATCTCGAACGTCTCGGATGCTTTAGCCACATTTGACACGCGATATAGACGCGGCCATACTATAGGTAGGCCCACAGTGGCCTTTTTAGCTGTCGTCTGCCATCGTGCGCCTGACCGGCGGTTGCTAGGCCGTTTTTGGTCGTTTTGGCGGGTCGCGACCGCACGCCGCGAATTTTAACCGAACAATGAAGAATGCAGAACAGAACTATATTTGGGCACGGATTTATTTCCTTTTGTTGCACGTAGCCGCAAAAACCATGACCACGTGCTGTAGACGATAATTTAAAAGTAAGTAACAAAGTATTTTGTACAAAGATAAGCTAAAGACGGACTTTCATCATGTCACCCGAAAGACGTCCACTGCTGGACATAGGCCTCCCCCAAGGCTTTCCACTCAGACCGGTCTTGTGCTTTTCGCATCCACCGCGGTCCCGCGATCCTGACGAAGTCGTCACTCCATCTTGTTGGAGGCCTACCTACAGCTCGTCTTCCGGTCCGCGGACGCCACTCCAGAACCTTCTGACCCCATCGGCCATCAGTCCTGCGAGCAATGTGCAACAAGACGGACTTTACTAACAGCCAAGTCCGTCCGGATCGCTCTACCAACTCATCCTTAAACCAGCCTTCTTACCAGCATTGTTTGCTTGTTGTGTTAAGAGTATGGGATAAGACAACCCGTAAAGTTAATAGCATAGATCAATTAATAAATATCAGCGGCGATCCCACAACAAATTCACCTAGTTCCAAACTAAACTGAAGGCTTGTTGCACGGGTATACGTAGAAGACGGTATACATATTTGACGACACGCTGGCCTAGTTGGTAGTGACCCTGCCTACGAAGCTAGCGGTCCTGGGTTCAAATCCCGGTAAGTGCCGGTTTGTGTGATGAGCGCGAATATTTGTTGCTGAGTCATGGATGTTTTCTATGTATTTAAGTATATATTTATCTATACAGTGTGTGGCCCAAAACCGGGGATAATATTAAAAACAGGGGCTCTATAGATCACCGGTAATTACATTATAATGGTCTTACCTAATTAAAATCAAAACCTAACTTTCAGTTTTTTTCTAACAAACTTAATTGCAAATTCAATGTAATGCAAACACCGCTAAATCTACTGCGTGTTGTCAATGGCACCCTGTACTCAGACATACCGCGTACCAAGTGACCAAACGACGATATCGCGACGGGAAAATACATTACCTACGATTTTTAAATTTGTAGGCTGTTTTCTCCAAAATTATAGACTTTGTAATATTAGATTCTTGTCATAGTTAATTGAAATGTTCTAAAGAATCCCCATTTTATTTTTTCGCCCCGGTTTTGGGCCACACACTGTATAAGTACTTATATCGTTGTCTAGTACCCATAGTACAAGCCTAGAGCTTAGTTTGGGACTAGGCCAATTGGTGTGACATTGTTCCCTGAAAAAAAAAAAGTTAAAGTAAAGTAAAGTTATATACATACTTATTTAGATATAATACATAGCGACTCAGGAACAATACTCGCGCTCATCACACAAAATATTTATCTTAATCTTCAAGGGTGTTCTTGTTCGTTTAGTTTATGATGAAATCCGTAGGTACAAGGTAGGTTCACTTTTTAATTGCAAGGGCCGGTTGCAGGTAAAAGTTTAATCTATTTATTCTTAACTTCGGTTTACTTATGTCAAAATGAATGGAACTGTCAGTTTTAAATCTAGATTTAGGACTTAACTAGATTTATCTTTTTCCATGGCAATAAATCAATTACTTACATACTGCCCCTAACCCCGTTTGGGGACTAGGGAGTACAGCAACTAGGTACTATTTTATTCCTGTGTTGTTTTTTAAATGCTTATTCAACCTAGGTTCATAGCCAGGTTCGATGGAAATGTGTTGGGAAATTTAGAGATATAGTAAGATTTATTTAAAATGGAATTCACTAGGGAAGCTCCCAAGTAGGGGAGCGGGGTGCTAGAATAGTTGTAACGCATTTCAGATAAAGGTGTATTGTACGAAATATATTTAGATAGCCTAACTATCCTTGCCTTCAATCCAAAGGGAAAATGGCATAAATTATTATCCACAAATAAACTATTTGCATTTATTTTTTTAACCGGTTGTTACAATTTGCCCCATGCTCGGGGCTAATAGTAACCTGAGGACTAGGTAGTAACAATAATAAAATAATGTATTTGGCTACCTTGATTCTGATAGACATTGTAAATAATTCTTACTACATACATATATCATTTGTCCTGAAACAGAGGTATCATGTCATTTTTAATAATTATTACTATATCATTAGCTCTGGAAACAGGGGTAGCATGACATTTTAAATAATTCTTACTATATCATTAGCTCTGGAAACAGGGTAGCATGACATTTTAATTAATTCTTACTATATCCTTAGGGCTGGAAACAGGGGTAGCATAACATTTTAAATAGTTCTTACTATATCATTAGCTCTGGAAACAAGGGTAGCATGACATTTTAAATAATTATTACTCTATGATTAGCTCTGGAAACAGGGTAGCGTGACATTTTAAATAATTCTTACTATATCCTTAGCTCTGGAAACAGGGGTAGCATCACCTTGGCGATTTTTAGTCTAAACACATATTATACGTAACAAAAATGTTTTCCGTTTTATTTTGAACTAGTGGTTACCCTCGGTTTGTTTGTCCGTTATTTTTTTCCTGATGAAATATTTGACATCTAAATCCAGGACATAGATTACCAATGAGACTTTTTCGTGATTGAAATTCAAACGATTCTAACCAATTTATCCATATATTACTGTAGTAAACTCTTTGCCAAAATTTATCCAGATCCGTTCAGTCACGTACATTAAATCACGCCTGTTTCCCAGAGGAGTACTTAGGCAGAGACCACTTTACGAGCATCCATCTTTCGTATAATTTATAATATTATAGTCAGATAACATGAATATATGGTTGATGAAAACCGCATCGAAATCCGTTGCATGAATTAGCTGATATACAGACAGACAGACACGGCAAGCGACTTAATAATAAAGATGTGAAGCGTTGGTTAGTATCTACCTATTGTAATTATTCTAGCCCAGCGTTTAATTTCGAACTGGGTCCATTATGTGCGACTTCATCTTCCGCATATGGAAGGTACTTCCCCCCTTCTCACTCCCGGGGCTAAACTTCTATAAAAAAACCTTTTCCTCACCACCGCTTCGCATAAACACAATTCTTCGTTTCCTGTTACGAGATTAATGCATTACCCTCTTAATATTACATTTATTCTCGAATATTTGTCATATGTTTACTTAGAACTGTGTTCCAGCGTGACTTACTTTTAATTAGGTACTTACCTAATAATTAATTACGCATGTACTTGGTACCTATTTCGTTTCCCAGTACCTAATGAATGTTAAGTAGGTAACTGACATTCAATTCATGATTCGGGGTCATTTTTAGGGTTCCGTACCAAAATGGTAAAAAGGAACCCTTATGGAGAGACTTTGTTGTCAGTCTGTCTGTCTGTATGTCACAGCTAATTTTATAAATAATTGAAAGGGGGTCAAGAATGGGGGGTTAAAACTGACAGTGGTTTGATTATAGCAAATGGGGTATCATATGAAAGTCAGCACATTTCAAAACTATTTTTTTTTCTATCTTTCTGTGGCATTTTGATTTTTAGCCAAAATTAATAAATTATAATTACCTACTTATATTTTGTGAACTTTGTATTTTTGTATTAAAATTTAGGCTAGTGTAATGGACCTTAGATAATATGCATGGTAACCGTAAAATAAAATGCTCATTTAGTTACGAACTTTATTTTCTATGCAATAAATACAGAACCCTCGGTGCACGAGTAGAACTCGCATTTGGCCGGTTTTTATGTCATAAAGAAGACAAACAAACACTGGCCACCTAATGGCAAGTGATCTCTGAAATTCTAATTACCTATGGTCTATAGACGCATCTTAAGACTGCCAATAATCTCAAGACTACAAAATTTTAGTCATCAATCTTATCTTATCTGACACGAGCTATCCCGGGTAAAAATATAGTAGGTTCCCAAGGGAATCACGATAGACGAGTTTTAAGCGAAGTCAAGGGCAGTCAAGACTTTTTTTTAAGGCAATGAGAAGGCACGCGATCGTCGCGCCACCTGATGGTAAGCACTGGGATCTGAGTCCCATAGACATTTGAGATCTCAAGACTACAATCTCAAACCTGCGATACGACTTCAAATGCGTTGCCAACCCTGAGGACTGAGATGAAATCCCTCTATGCTAGTAATAGCACCGGTTGTCTTATCCCGACACCGGAACACAGCAATGCGAACACTAGAGCTTGGCGGTGGGTTAATGGATAAGATGGTGGTAGCGATCCGGAGAGACCGTGCAAAAGGTCCTACCACCACTGAACGCTCACTCAGCACTCACCCTTGCTCTTGGAGGACGAAGATATTGAAGCGAGCTTAGCAGAAGATTTCTATTCACCCTCGCTTTAAATAGGTTTAGGTTGTATGCATTAATGCGTAATAAAATAATCTAAATGCTAAATTGATTATTGAAACTAAACGGAAATTCCAGTACACGCGCGCCGGAACCAAATGTTGATACGCGTGGGAACATCCTCTAGCGTTAATAAGTTACTCATTCAAATTACCTATTTCATCATTATTTTACCCACATAATCCAAAAGCAGATTCGATTCTTTTCCGCAACATCAGAAGAATCGCAAGTGCGCTGCCGGAGTTTAAGAAAAAAGAAGACTGCGTGTGTGTGCGTGTGCGTGTGTTTGTGTGTGTGTCAATGCGTCAGCATGTTTATATGTTCCTTTTTTGCAATAAAGATCAGTCGATGTAGGTAATTATTATCGTTTTCTTATACTCTTTTTTACCTATGTGTTGTATAGTAGTATTTATATTCCCGGTGAGTGAGTGGGGATGGTGGGGTCCTTGGTAATTAGGTTATAAAGCCTGACAGACTGTGCGATATAGGTACTGTCTCCTCAAGTAGCCTGTTTATGTCATCGCCGTGGGGACAATTATACATTAACATTTTATTCATAAGTAGATAAGGTGCGTAGCAAAAAGGCTTTCGTAAAACGTATAGGTAACAAACTTAAGTAAAGCTACTCGTGCATGTAGTTGTAACACATCTGTATAGACCGTTCGACATTCTATATTTGAAATTTGACGCAAATCCCATCCCATATTAGTTTTGCACACAACTACATGCAAGAGGAGCTTTACTTAAGATTGTTACCTATACGGTGGTGGTTTTCCAACTATCAAAATGGTATTGATGAAATTATAGTTTGGTACATGTATGTCCGTAAATGTACACGAGGCCTAAACCATCTTCATTAGGGCCTTCTACGCAGTCTTTACCTCGACGGCAACATGTACCTAGAGATTATAGATAATTTGCTCTAAGTGTCATAATTAATATGTACTTATAAGTTATAACCGGTTTCAAGGATAAACTATTCTTACTTTGTGTCCCATCTATCATTGTTTTACGATTGTTTCTTGTTTCGTTTATCAACAGAGTTTTCTGCGTAGTTATAAATAGTGTATGAGTGAATATAAACTACATATTAAGGAAAGTAGTTATGTCATTTATATACCTAATCAAGAGGTACTGAAACGGACTTTAATTTGCTACCCATTTCAAAGAAATTCTGCTTGAAGATGTCATTGTCATTAGAGAAGCCAAGTCATTTGTAATTGATAGGAAACTCAACCTTATTGCTGAACAATGTCCGACTGACTTTGGCACTTTAGTGGGTGAAAAATAATTCCTTGACCATTCCTTTTGAAGAAAATATTACTTACTACTATTATCACACTAAAAGGTTCTGCCAAAGGAACTACTGCGAATAAATAAGCCTAATCAAGAATTTAAATTTTTGAACCGTTATAGAACTCTGTCGCAGAAACCTATTCATTAATTTCGTAGTAAGTAATATTTTTTTCTTGACTTGGCGCTGTCATTATGACAGGGTTCCATAGTAGACAGTTAAATTATTTGATGATTGTTCTTTAACAAACATACCGTGTTCAGTTGTTTTTTGTCCCATAAATAAATTATTGATCAAAGTTCAAAGTTTTCCTTACTTATTCGATTTACAATTTAGTTTAAATGTGTTAATCTTGTACAATTCATTTTAATATAACCTGCCTAACTTCGGATCTTATCTTTATCAGAGTGTGCAGATTTCCTCGCGATGCTTCATGAGAAACTGTGAGTTTGGGACCGTGTTACCTTGAGATCACGAGTCGACACGTCAAGCCTCTATTCTAGGCGGTAAAAACCATATCGTCTCTGACCTGTTATGGATTTTTTTTAACTCGGCCGCCATTACGGTATATAACAGCTAACAAAACGATTACAATACCATAACAGGTTAAAGTGGATATAGTTCTCACCGCCTAGAATAGAGGCCCTGGCTAAGTAGGTACCTTTTTTCTCAATACGCGTCAACAGCGCATAGCGACTTCAGTCAAATATTCCAAGTGTGCTGATCTAGTTTCATTAGTCCGGTGGTAGTTATTCTCATCATAAGACGGAGAGAGTAGAGGAAATTAACACAATATCTTTTACATCAACCGTACAGTCGTGGCGCCATTGCGCCAAATATATGTTAAAATTAACGTTGTCAGTGGAAAAGGGGCGTGTAATAACTAATGTTAATACTAAGCAAAAAGAGTTTGATGCGGTGACATGTCAGTAGTACAACGCAATAGGACCACGGGCAAACCACCCCAACTTCAATCAGAACAACTCGCTTATGTTATTATTACTCTTTTTTGCCCAACTAGAATTCAAACCTAAACATGGTGCTTTAGTTGGGTACTAAATGTGCGCTTTTACGGACTATTCCAGATACCGTGCACCAATTGTCATCTGATTGACCAGATCAGCTGTCATCTGTCAGTTTTCTGTCAAAGCACGTCATCACTGTTATCAGTCAATAAGCGAACCCACCAAACAAACCAATGTTTAGGTGAAATAGTTAATTTTAATGTAGTCGTTCATGCATTAATATCAAACATGGATGAAGGGAACTCCATCATTTATGGTTTGGAACACCAGGTAACCTTATATACACGAATAAACCACATTAATGCACCCTTTTAGTAGGTCTTTCTAATGTACAAGTTAAAATCAAAATGAATGTTTTTTCGATGTGTACCACTGTTATTTTCGTATATCAGTACTTTAACTATAGTTTTTGCTTATTAGTAGTGTTTATTTTTTATTTTTTATACGTTTTTCACCACAGACCCGAGCGCTGTCTCCGCAGTATGGCGAGAGCGATGCGATTCGCTTCCTCATCGGCACGCAGAGTTTAAAACCCGGCACGAATCAGGTGCATGTTGTGGAACTAGAAGAAGATACTGGTGCTTTGCATACTAAGGTAAAATTGATTTGATTGAAACTTGCTTTTAATTTATTAACATAATTTTAATGCATGATTTTTAATGATTAATACCTTTTTTTTTACAGTATCGGAACTGATCTGGTTACTAAGATTTTTTTTAAATAACTTGTGTATAACTTTTATGTATGTTGTTTTAAGTTGACCCGTTTATGAAGCTAATGGTCCCAGGTTCGATTTCTGGTAAATGTTTGTGTGATGAGTTAGTATTTGATCTTGAGCCTTGGTGGTTTTCTATGTACAGGCATCTGCAGAGAAAATTATACCCCTCTGCATACCAAGTTATATGCGGGGGGTTATACTTATCTCATAGTTATAAAGTTTGGTATTGGATAGGTACCTGTTAGTTTACTTCTTCTAGTTTTAAATATGACAACAAGTAGCATGTCTCTAATAAACTGTTTTGAATTAGCACTCGTAAATTTTATTTCTTGTAGGTGTTTAAGCATGAGATTGGGGAGATATGGCAGCTGCGTTGCTCCCCCCACGATGCCGCCACTCTACTCACCGTCCACAATGCATATGACCCTATCACCCAACAGTGTGCTATGGGCGTCTCTGTTTACAAACTACCGACTGTTGAAGTAAGATCTTTATTGACTTGTATAGTAAATTGTTATAGTGTTTTCAATTCACAGATGAAGAGTGACATGGATGGAAACCATTAGATATTAGATGTGGTTGCTGCTCCCTCTTTTAGGGTTCCGTGCCTGGAGGGAGTCTAACGGGACCCTATTACTAATACTACATTGTCCATCCGTCTGTCCTAACTGAAAAGCGCTGTATCTTTTGAACCATAAGCAATTTTTTTTTGTAATGAAAAAATCATAATACATATAAGCATCAAACTTAATATAGTACAAACCTTAAAGTGAAACTACAAAGACTAAAAACCGGTCAAATGTGAACAGGGCTCCATTACTTTGATACAAAATAAATTTAAATTGTAATATAAGACCTACTGTGCGGCGGTACGGAGCCCTTGGAAGTCCGACTCACACTTGACCGGAAATACAATCTTACTACAGAAGTTTCATACCTGTATATGTGACCATCTAAAACATAAGTAATAAAAATAATTAAAAATTCGATATCAATGAATGAGACGTTTTATATATTTTGTGTTGCCAAATTGCTATTGGCCATTGCATGACGTTTAAAATGTTAAATAACAGTGCTACTAAATTCCTGTTGTCATTTTATATGTTTGCAGGTAATACCCAAAGACCTGGATGATCTCAGTGCCCTACAAAGCAGGAATGCTGAGGATCTCGTGCATGTGACGACCATAACACCGGATGTAAGTGTATCAAGCTCTTGACTGAAATACAGCTGCCATCATTTTTTTTTTATTTTTTTTATTTTTTTTATTGTTTTTCTGCAACATGGCAATCTGTGTTTGACACAATAGGCCAATCAGGTGTTGTATACTCATACTGTCATTATTAATTATTATTATTTTAACACTAGGAACTCCATTGATAGGAAATAGGAGTTATTTGTGTTTGCTTTCCAATTTAGCTAAATCTGCTTGTTAGAGAGCAGATACTGTGTCTTCTGAGTCTGGTGTGCCTCACACTTCCTTCACCTTCCAGTCTTGACGCTAGCTGATTGACATGTGTCAAGAGCTTGTGTTGGTACTTCTGGCTGTGTTTTACTATCTCCTGTTTAACAGTGTTCAGATCCAGGTCCACGTAGATATATGTGTTACTGATATAGTACGGAATGTTGAGCATAGTTCGCATTGTTTTACTTTCGAATCTTTCTAATATATCTATGTTGCTGTTACTTGCAACACCCCATAGCTGTATACCATACGTCCATATGGGTTTTAAGATTGCTTTGTATATTGTTAGTTTACTGGTGTGGGACAGTCTAGAGTTGCGTCCGACCAACCAGTACATAGATCGCATTCGAGCGTCAAGCTGTTTACGTTTGCTCCATATGTGCTTCCTCCATGTGAGTCGGCGGTCTAAGTGCATGCCCAGGTATTTTGCACTTTCGGCTTGTGGAATTTCCTCACTGTAGAGACGAACTGGAGGGCAAGTCTGTCTTCTCAGAGTGAAGGTTACATGTACAGACTTACTCTGGTTTACTTTTATTCGCCATCGGTTGAGCCATGTTTCTAATTCCGAGAGGTGGTTCTGAAGTTTAGCTGAGGCCATTTGGTGGTTTTCGTTTACTGATAGTAGAGCCGTGTCGTCAGCATATGTGGCAGTTGTAATATCGGCATGCGTAGGCAGATCAGCAGTGAATAGGAGGTATAATACCGGGCCCAGAATACTTCCCTGCGGTATTCCTGACATAATGAGTTTCAACTTAGAAGTTTCATTGTTGTACTTGATTTGGAAGCTTCTCAAACTGAGGTATGATTTCATGATATGGAATAAGTTGTGGGGCAGCATATTTTTGATTTTGTATAAAAGACCATCATGCCAGACCCTATCAAATGCCTGGCCTATATCCAGAAAAGCCGCTGAGCAGTAATGTTTGTTTTCCAGTGCCAGTCCTATGGTATCAACAAGTCTATGTATCTGTTCCGTGGTACCGTGTCCCTCACGAAATCCAAATTGGTGCGTAGGTATTATATCTGATAAATAGGTGCGCATTCTGTTTAGTAATATTCTTAAATATGATAGTTATCATTAGTATCCCCTTTTTTGGAAAATGTTTTAGTAGTGTAGCGTCTATCAGATCGTAACCCGGGGCTTTGCCTGCTTGTAACCTGTTAATTTCTCGTTGAATTTCTTTTGGGCTAGTGCTTTGTAAAGGCAAACACATCTGCAGAGGTGTTTCCATGTACTTGGTGACTTCATCATCGTTTTCGGGATGCATACTTGGGTGTGGCTGGAACACTGTCTGCAGATGTTCAGCGAAAGCTGCCGCCTTTTCGGCATCAGATCTGGCCCATGTTCCTTTTTTTGTTCTTATTGGCGGAACCTGGTTTGTTGGCCTTTCTAGATTTTTAGTGGCTTTCCACAGTGAATAGTTTGTATCCTTAGTCGAAGAGAGACTGCTTAGGTAGGTTTGAAGATGTTCGTTTGTTTTCTGATCAATAAGTCTTTTCAGATCCTCGGATGCCTTATTAAAGTTTCTTTTGTCGCTCGGGTATCTTGTATTGTGCCATATTTTTCTGAGTCTCCGTCTTTCATTGACTTTGTTTTTAATTATTTTAGGGTATTGGGTAGTTTTAGGGGCCCTCGCAACTTGATTAGGAGTTGACTTGTTAGCTGCTAAGTGAATGAGCTTGTTGAATGATTCAATTGCCAACTCTACCTCATCCGACGTTTTCAGAGAAATGTTGAGGTTTATATTGTTATTTATTATATTACTAAACTCTGCCATCATTGGCATTATAGTTTGACAGATATAATGGATAGTCAAAAAAGCTAATCTAACGTAACCATAACAGCAACTCTTCCCTGGGAGACCATTCGCTGACTTAGTGTTTTTGTCAATCAGTTTATTATTTTACATTTAGAATAGAATAGAATAAAATATAAATAATTTACGCAATACATACACACATTTAAAACAAATGAAGAGTAAACCAACACATTCATAGAGTTGAAAAAGGCCCCTACTCAAGTTTGTGCCGCAGCAAGCCGCGGTGGTGGTTTTTTAGAACGTCCGTCTTGAAAATCTAATTTAGGGTGATGGAACCAGTCATGATCAACGACCAATAATGGACACTTGATTCTTATGGTACAGAACATAAGGGATACAAATATTAATATATATAAATATTATATTGGCATGGATAACACAAAACAGTCCAAATCGTGGTAAGTGGGCTCTGGGGAGGATTTACATTTGCAGTCTTGTGGTTGCTTGAGCTGATCCTCAACCTCCATGCTATTCACTTCACTAGTTGTCTTACCAGACATCACCCGCACGAGATCCTAACACCCGCTGATCTTTTCCTGTTTGTACTCATTCTATTTTAGCTCTCAGGGTTAGCAAAGTTGCAAGTGTCTTTATCCTTCCTCCCATTTTAGTGGTTGTCGGATGTTGTGCAGGGTCCACGCGAAACGTTATTACCATATCATCCTTAAAATCAACGCCAAGCAGCTTGGTTCCGGTGTGGGGATAAAACAACCCATGAAATTATTAGCATTGAGGCATTTTTAGTCCTTAGGGCAGGGCTCAGGAAAATACCAGTTAAATAATATGATTCTTAAAAATTCTTAATCGCTCAGAGCGGAATCGATTTGAAAGCTTTATGATCGATATGAGATTTACCTGTTATTTTTTGGTTTATTATTCTTTCTGCACTTGGCGTGGCGACTATGGTGTTTTATAATGATAAGGCCTGCTTGACTTTAGGTTGTACAGGTAAAAATGCAACTAAAGATAAAATGCTATTAGGGTAAGGAAATCAAGAAAACGGTGGTGGGTTCCTTCGAGCAGAAACAGTTTTTTTTGCTCTCTGATCAACACCGAAATAAAACCAATTCTGTTCGGGCGGAATCGAAATACAAATCCTTATTGAAATGTATGGCGTTTCTGACGAGCTGGTTAGAAAAAATAAGCAGGTGTTCGAGCCGTGCCTCAAGGTTGGCAACGAATATCCAGCCTGAGGATTGAAGTCCTATGATTGTAGTTTTAAGAATGTAACTAGACATGATATTAAACCCATAGTAAAAACCTTGCATCATCATACCCTCAGAAACCCGAAGAAGAGGTCCGTTGCGCAGAGTGGCACTCCACAGACCCGAACCGGCTGGGCGTCGTGTTCGAGGGCCGCATGAGCGTGTGGGACCTCACGGCGCGCGCGGCCGTGGCGGCGGCGGCGCCCGAGGGCCGCGCGCGGCTCAACTTCACCGCCGGCAAGTGGAACCCTCACCAGGGACACTGCCAGGTTAGTGGACGGGGTGGGAAAAACTAACGCCACATGGACGGCAACTACCATCAATATTCGGAATAACAAATTGCAAAGGAGACTTACTTTTATTTATGAAAAAAAAAACATGCATTTATGTATTTTTGGTTTTTTTTCTGCTTTGACCGGGAATCGAACTGGTCAAATATGACAAAACAAAGTCGTGTTTTATGATACAGATCGAAAGGGTCATTCATAGTGACTATTTATATCCATAACACCTTTAAACTAAATAAAGACCGTAAAAAGACTCCAAATCACATTGTCAAGTTAGAGCCTATCGATGATCAATATATGGTTGTTTCTAGTTTGCAGTGCTTCAGGACATGCACATAAAGTGCTACGATACCCGCACGGACGGGAACAAGCCCGCTTGGAGCATAGACAACGCGCACAGACAACTGGCCAGAGATCTAGACTTCAACCCGAATAGGTAACCATAGAGAGCAGTGGAAATGAGGGATATTAATTTGTATTATTTTCTATTCGAGAAGCCTTGCTTAATTTATATGCCCACTATTTAAAATATGCGACGTAATTGACCACCGGTACAAGTCATGCGTACAATTTTAAAATTCGATGTCATTGTCGAGTGTCGCCAACGTCCATACCACGTTGAATACACCGGTTCTCGTCCGATCACCGAAGTCAAGCAACGTCGGGCGCGGTCAGTACTTGGATGGGTGACCGCCTGGGAACACCACGTGCCGTTGGCTTTTTGTTATTTTATTTTATTTTAGTTGACAACAATCTTATATGATTTTGACTTTCGGAAGTGTTGTCGCCAACGTCCATACCACGTTGAATACACCGGTTCTCGTCCGATCACCGAAGTTAAGCAACGTCGGGCGCGGTCAGTACTTGGATGGGTGACCGCCTGGGAACACCTCGTGCCGTTGGCTTTTTGTTATTTTATTTTATTTTATTTTAGTTGACAACAAGCTTATATGATTTTGACTTTCGGAAGTGTTGTCGCCAACGTCCATACCACGTTGAATACACCGGTTCTCGTCCGATCACCAAAGTTAAGCAACGTCGGGCGCGGTGTCAGTACTTGGATGGGTGACCGCCTGGGAACACCACGTGCCGTTGGCTTTTTGTTTTTTTTTTATTATTTTAAATCGCAACAAGCTTATGATTATGA
Source organism: Acleris sparsana (assembly GCA_923062465.1). Taxonomy (NCBI): domain Eukaryota; kingdom Metazoa; phylum Arthropoda; class Insecta; order Lepidoptera; family Tortricidae; genus Acleris; species Acleris sparsana. Next base: position 5,805,702 of record OV281305.1, on the reverse strand, counting down.
GTTTCAGTGGTGTGGTCGCCAACGTCCATACCACGTTGAATACACCGGTTCTCGTTCGATCACCGAAGTCAAGCAACGTCGCGCGCGGTCAGTACTTGGATAGGTGACCGCCTGGGAACACCTCGTGCCGTTGGCTTTTTTTTGTTTTTTTTAATTTTTTGCAGTCAGTATTCTTATTGTATTTATTGATTTATTAGACAATTCCACGTGGCAAGTGCCGGAGATGACGGAGCTTTGAATATTTGGGACTACAGAAATGGAAAAGAGCCTATATTCAGTAGAAGCGACCACTCTCATTGGTAAGTTGGTTGACAGTTACTATTGAGTTCACCCATACTAAAATATACCTACAGCTACTATTGAGTTCACCCATACTAAAATATACAGCTACTATTGAGTTCACCCATACTAACATGTACAGCTAATATTGAGCTCACTCATAGTAAAATGTAATACAGGGTGTGGACGGTGCGCTACAACTCATACCACGAGCAGCTGTTGCTGACTGGCAGCTCGGATGCGCGCGCGCTGCTCACGGCCGCCGCCAGCATCTGCCGGGACCCTGACGCGGAGGGGAAGGGGCAAGTGTGAGTCTTACGACCGGTGTCCTACCACTGGTCCGAAGTTTAGATTCCCAACTATTTCCGTTTGAACACCACAAACGGCTCTAGCAGACCTGAACGTCGTGCCGCTGACGCTACCGTGGGCCACAGCCGACACAAGTTTGATTCTTTGTTTCTTATGAATTTTAAGTTGTAATTTGCATAGCATAGCAAACATGTTTGGCGTGTGAGTGAGTAAAGCGTTGAAAAGATTGAAAAAATAAATCTGTACCCATTAACTTTTCAAAATGTTTACAGATATAATACTCGTACCTATTGCACCTGTTGCACCTGTAAGTTAGATTAGATGTTATAACAATAACAATTCAGGCAGGCTAAATTGTTTCAAAAATAAATGATTTCTAACTTTCTAACTTCTTGTGATACGTAAGACCTTATTCGTTAACTAACATGCATGCATGGGTATTTTGCGAAAGATCAGGTTATGAATATAGCTTTATTTTATGACTATAAGGTTGAGAGTTAATCCCGTGCTACATCGGCAACATACTGTAATAAAACAACCGTAAAATTAGATTTCGAAGCCAATTTCACTCTGAAATGCATCCTAATTTTATCCAAACCCTTTCAAGCCATAGATTCTCATCTATGATTTACAACAGCAATTTCTTCCAGGCTGGAAGACGGTGTGCTCCAATCGTACGAACAGCACGAGGACAGCGTGTACTGCGCGGAGTGGAGCGCCGCGGAGCCGTGGACGTTCGCGTCGCTGTCCTGCGACGCGCGCCTCGTGCTCTCGCGCGTGCCGCGGCACTTCAAGTACAAGCTGTTGCTGTGATCCTACCGGCTGCGCCAGTTAACTTTAGCCACTATCACCTGTAAGGTTTGCTACTGCTGTGAAGTATTTTGGTCTGGTAGAATATGAACCACAGGCAGGACTAAACAAATCACGATCTGGCTTCTTAATTTTGTGACCGCCACAGAGAACGTCGTGCCAGTGACGCCACGACGGCTACGGCAGTCACAAGTTCAAGATTAAAACAGACTTTGTTTAGTATCAATTAAGTTGTAACTTGCATAGCATAGCAAACGTGTTTCGCGTGCGAGTGTCACATTTTGCATTCGACGTAATGCGTTCAGAGGGTTTATCAATGTATAAATCTGCCATATCAAGGATGAGGATCGTTGATAAAATTCAAACGCATAAACATTTTAAAATTTAACTTTATATTAATGCATTTGTCAAGGAATAACTTGATCTTGCTGGCAAGGCGGACAGAATTAAAATCAAGTCAAGGTCAAGGTCAATTGCGTGTCGGCAAGACCTCTGAAGCCAATGCCTGCCTGCGTTTTATTTTTCTTAGTATTCAAATATGGTGCAATACATTTCTTTGTACATTATTGAATATCATTAAGTCCATACTATCTGACTTGTCTTATTTAGTAAGTAAATACTTTTATAACCTGGAAATGTTCTCTTTTCGCCTAAAATAACAATTTCGTCATAAAAAACCTTCCATTATGTAAAATCAGGAAAATGGTGTGCAAAATGTGGTCTTTAGTTGCTTTATTTACCAGAAAATGGCGGTTTTAGCGAAAATAGATTCATTTTGAGGTTATATAAGTGTTTACTAAATAAGACAAGACAGATACAAGAAAGTAAGTGCACAGCTAACTATACAACTATTTTAACAAAATAAAACATTATAATGCAAACCATAAATATATTTATTATCTACATCCTCTGAGCTACCCTATTTGCTACATTTCTTAAATTTCCATACACTTTGGAAGGAGGTGAGCCCATAATGAGGTTACATATTGCTCTTCTAGCTAAAGCAATGTTTTGATAGCTTCCCAGGATGTGGATCTTTGAGTCTGCAAGCACTATTCTGGTTTTTGTAACATTTTCTATGGTGAATTTCGTTCGGCCAGCCTTTCCTGCTAAGCGACCAATGGCTCTTCCTAGATGGTCACCTTGGAGAGTTTTGACATCCTTTATTTCAAACGATTCCACAAAGAGATCATCTAACCTGAGCAGAGCCAAGGCATCTTCTACATCAAAACCAAAGATGAATGCCTGGAACAATAAAAACATGAACAAGTTAACTATTTAATCCTCTCATCCAATGTAATTTTAGAGGCTCTAGATGCCAGTTGCTACGAATATTAAAAATAGGTTAAGAAATTTATTGAAGTGTCACCAACCATTCCACCATGGAATTTGTTATTTTGTTATCTATAATTTATATTTAGTCTCTCGTTCAGAAAATATACAAAAGATACTAAAAACTATAGTAATTTAGTTGTTATCTAGTTACTTCACATTTATTTTTAATGTATTCAAATGTTTGAATGTAAAATTATAATTTACATATTATTCCTACTTGTTTTCGCCAAATATAAATATTGAAAAGAGTTTTAGTTTTCATCAAAGTAATATTTGTCACTTTAATGCTTTTAATTGTAATAAACAATATTAGTCTTTAAAAAAAAATACCTTAACAAAGTCCGCAGCCTTCTGCAAGTCAGCAATATCTTTGGTTTCCGGGCCAACTCTTATCTCAACGTTCCGTGTCTTGGTGTTAAATCTCACTTGGAGGAACAGGTGCTCCACAATTGGTGTGAAGATCTTCAGCCAGGCTTCTTTCAGGGGTGTGTATCTGAAAAAAAAAACTCTCTATAATGTTGCTTAAGTTTAAAAGATAAATAAACAATAAAAATTGAGATATGTTATATTTACAAATAAAAAAAATGGGTAGTTTGTGTCGCTAGTAGATTATAATTTAAGTCATTCTTCATAAAAATATAGTAATTGTTAGTAAGTAAAATAACCATGTTTTAGTGCCAGCCATCTAGCTAATTCAGCAAGGTCTTAAATTTTTTAATCATATCACACTTTTTTCAAATGGGAATTGTACATAGTACAATACAATCAACCTTTATATCCTAGTTGTATGTACCTAACTAAAATTTACTGTCAAGTTTTCCAAGACAAAGTGTGCTAAGCCAGAACAGACATTACGAGCATTCTAAAAATAATTAAATGGCTACATGAATTTTAGAGGTTATGTACCTGTGAGCTGGCACCGCAACTTTTCTCATGTTCACTTTAGTTTCATTAGGCTCTTGGTTCTTTTTCGACCTTTTGGCTTTAGATCGTGTGTGTTTCGGCTTCCCCTGGATGCCATTGTGTTCCTCCACTTCCATAACATCGCCAGATTCAGACACTGCTCTTCGCTTCACATTTTTGAGCTTCACCGGATTTTTGGCAGGCAAAAACTCCTCGACATTTATGTTTTCTGTCTCCATTTTAATTAATTCGTTACTAGACAGCGCTTAACAATTATAATTGGAAGATATTATGTGGTAATTTATTTATTTATTTTAATCTACGGAATACACATGGTTCGCAAATGACAGCAGCTGTCAAAGGATTAAAAAGAAAAGAAACAGAAGCACAGGCTACACAGCGAATCGGTTTTAGATTGTATTTAGGTACCGTGTAGGGTACTCATGCACGGTCAGTTCACCGCACCTTGGCGCGGTGTACATTTGATCGTGAATGTTTAGTTTAATCTTCATCGTCTACATTTTTAGACTGATGACAACCCACGTATTTTTCCAACCTGTCCTCAGATTAATGAATAATATGTACTAGTAAGGTCTGATTAGTCAAAGTAAGGAATCTAATAATTTATTGGTGATACACGGATTGGATACGTATAGACCCTGCAATTTGTTTGTTGTGAGTGCGAATGCGAAAACGGTGCAGGTACATCACGTCGCGCAACCCATGAAAGGTCAAATCCGTTTGCGAGTTTATCGTAATGACATCGTGAGTTGGCTACATCATCCACATCAATTTTTAGTAGTTTTAACCAACCGTGAATGTTTATGTGAACTGGGCATGATACTGCGCCAACTGGTGCGATGGACCGTGAATGTCCACTTAAAAAAAGCCTTTTTTACGATTTAAGTGTAGTTATTTTATTACCCATTTATGGATGGCATGCTTTGCGTTAATTTTTTAATCATTTAATGCCGCATAAATTTATAAGCCTCCTATTGCTGGTTTTATTCATGTTTTATTTAATTCCATTTATTCAAACTTGTTTAACTCGTAGACCACAGATTATAATATAAAACCCGAACTGATTATGTCACAGTTCTAGACTATACAAGTAGAAATTTATTATTATGGTTTATTGAGGTAAGGACTAATTCAAATATTAATATAAAATATCTTTTTTATCATAAATTCATTAAATTTAACTTCTTCACAGGTAGATACCTCAAAACCAATATGGCTGGTCTTATAAAAACCTCTGTGATCAAGATTATCAGCCCTAGCCATGGGGGCAAAATATCTGCGTGCACCTTCGTTCAGCACCGAAACATCATGGGCAAAGCACTGCGCGAGTCTCTACCGCCACCGCCGCCGAAGCCGAAGCCTTTCGACTATGTGAATAAGGACTACGGGTACCTCACCAGTCTCTTCGACAGAACAACCCACAGGTTCGATGCGAACTCAAAAGTTATTATTGTCGAAGGTCCTGTGGCGGCAGGAAAGACCATGTTCGCTTCATGCCTTGCAGAGGACTTAGGAATGAAGCATTACCCTGAGGCAAACATGGATTTTCACTATATACAAAACAAAGTAGACTTGAGGACGTTCAACGATCAGGTCCCTGAATCGACCAGAACCTTTGACCATGTGGACTTCAACCTTAATCCGAAGCATACTTTGGCTGGAAACTTCCAGATTGAGATGTATATTGCCCGGTATAGCCAGTATATTGATGCTTTGGCCCATTTACTGAACACTGGCCAAGGTGTTGTATTGGAGAGGTCCCCATACTCTGACTTTGTGTTTCTGGAAGCTATGTATGCTGAGAAGTACATCAGCAAGGGTGTTCGCTCGGTGTACTATGAACTGAGGCACAATACGCTTGAGGAACTGATGAGGCCCCATCTTGTTATTTACTTAGATTTGGATGTAAATCGTGTAAGTATATTATGTTTGATATATGATGTTTGATTCTTGGCATCCGTGTGCCAAAAGACCCATTTCTCATAGAATCCAGTTTCTCTTAGATACAGGAGGCGCTCGGTAATCTGACACTGGTAATTTGCCCCCTATGCCTATGATTGTTGATACTGAAAGATTATTAGTGGCATTTTCAGCTGTGGAAACTGCTGGGTGTCACATGAATTGCTAACTACCGAATACTGAGCAAGTTGGATTGGTGAATGCCAGATTATTGAGCGCGTACCTTTTCGGAATATGCTATTTGCTACACAAAAAACATCCATTCCGAAATAACAGTTATCTTAAACAACCATACGCCAAAAGACCTGTCTCTTATAGCATCTTTATGGCAAAAGATTCATCTCTCATAGCATCCATATGTGAATAGATTTGTCTCTCACAGTATCCATATGCCAAAATACTGACTTCTCATAGCATCTATATCCAAAAAGACCTGCTTCTCATAGTATCCGTGTGACTAAATACCGATAGCTATAATTGCCATCAAACTTCTTGAACATTAGGCGAGGTAGTAGTTAGATTAAGTTTGCGCATCGTACACATACCTGCAAAAAAAATACCTAATTTTTGTTACAGAATATTTTCAAATCTTAGGATAAATGATACACAAGTGAAAAAAAATTGTTTATATATTATTATTAGAATAACACAAAAAAATACAGGAAACTATTTAAAATAGATTAGTCTTGAACTAAAAAGGATATTCCTTCCATTAAGTCAATACCAGGGCTGGTACTAGGTCTTAAATACAGTCCGAAATACAGTGAGCAGGTCGGAGCCCTTCGCTTCCCTAATAATTCGACTGACTGTGCTAACAGACGTTTTCGTTTCGGCAGTGTTTTTCACTGTCTCCACAAAACCCTTTCCGTCTTTCTTAAAGAAATAATAAACATCGTACACCATCTTCCGAGCTTGTCTTTTTAAAACTATGTTCCTTTGGCGTGGCATTATGTAGTCACTTTAAAACAATAACAAAAAGTCAACCACTAACCATAACAACAAAGTTACTTTAAAACAATCAACAAAAACTCAACAAAAAATTATAACAAGAAAATTAATGATAACAATCGGCTTTATCAGTGCACGCAAGTGTACTCGGGAGGCAGAGGGACGTGGACGCGGTGCGGGACCCAAACGTCAACTGATTGACCAATGGTGCGAACGACGCGTGCTCCCCCGCCGCCCGCGGCCTCCCAACGAAACCTAAAAATCGCTTCTGCGCAAGCAAGGTTACGTGTTCAAGAAGTTTGCCGGCAACTATACAGCCGTAAACAAGTTCAATATAAAAAGATATTTTGTTTCATACCAATTAACTTGTAATAATACCTCAAGATTCCAGCTGTGGAACAAGTAAATAGCTAATTGGCAAGCTACAAGGATCGACTTAAAATCCACCCACTATCAAAAGACCTGTTGACCTCGAACCTGATCAAGAGGCTCAAAAGAGCAAATATATTTGAGGGGGAATAGAACAGTGGCCCTATTTAGCGAGAAAATCATTACTTCACATAATTTATCTGCTCGTAGTCAACACGAACGAACTAATCGCAAATTTGTCCTAGAGAATGAAAACAAAGGTTAATTAAATTATTTAATGATTTCAGATTTTAGAAGCTGTAAAGTGCCGCAACAATAAGTACGAAGTGACAGGGAAGGCATTGACTGAAAAGTTCCTTACTGAGATGGAGTTCCAGTACAAGAGTCGGTACCTGCGGGACATTGCTACCCACGCGGAGCTGCTTGTCTATGACTGGACAGAAGGCAGTGAGGTGGAAACGGTATGTTATTTTCACTGTTTTAGATGGTGGTGGCTCACTACACTAGCGAGCTGTAACTGAGCAGAACAGGCTCGTGAGCCGCTTACACATCACGATGATATGTGCGACAGTGACAGTTACGGCTCACTAGTGACTATCCGGCTTAAGATGGTGGTGCCAGTTAAACTTAATAAACAAGCCCCTCACTAGTTTTTTAAGTTGCTGTGCCCCCCCAGGGTCCATAAAGGTCTCATACCTTAAAAGTAGCTATAAGTTACCGGGGTTCATCAACTAAGAAGTGATAGCCATTGCAGTGACATCATAATTAAGCTAAAATATATTTTCGTCCATATGGTTGACTACGATTGGACAGAGTCATTTTATGTCTTAAATGAAAACAATATGAAGAAGATATGTGACCAGGTGCGCGGGCTTGAGCACTATACCTGGGTAAACGTGTACCACCTTCGACCTCGGTGTCACTTAACATCAGGTGAGACTGAGGTGAAATGCAAACCCATTATAGATTTTAAAAAAAAGGCCACCTATCTGTCAGCACAGTGCGATCAAAAGTGGATATACCTAAAAACATTCCGTTTTGCGAGCTTTTGAAGTGCTTAATAGTCTAAACAAAAATAAATCACACGGAATCATAAGTACATGCATTTTTCGCCTCTGTGTTTGAGCGAGCGAGATAGCGTAATATAAAGTTTTAAGTCAACGTCATCTTCTCGTCGGTATTGCGAGACGTACCATTTCACTTACGCAACGATGTTAGTCTATCAATTCTGCGTGAAAAGGGTGAAAGTCTCCTGAAGTCTAGTACACTCCTTTTATGTATATACCCTTTTGTAAAACAAGTTAAGTCGACTTATACCCTTTTTAGGTCCTCAGAATGTATCTATTGCTCTTCACGCCATTGCTTTGAAGCTGCATGGAGTGTTTGCGAATGTAAGTGTCACGGGACGCATTATTTTAGTGTCTTCTCTTTTTGCCTTAAGCGTAATTCACACAGAGGGAGGGTCGGGCGAAGGAGCGGGCTAAATTGTCGTTAAATTGTGCGCTCTGTGAGAAGGCCTATCGGGGAATGCGTGTATTACGACGAGCAAACGGCAACACGCCCGCTCCCACGCACGACCCGCCCTCTGTGTGAATTGCACTTTAGTCTAAGATTTATGTGGTTTAACTTTGACCGTGAACAAGTACCAAAACAGCAAAATCTCCTTCAGGTAGTAGAGGACATTGAGCGAATCAACTTCGACAAGTACCAGGAGCGCACGGAGCCCAAGTTGAAGGACTGGCGGCTCCCGCGCGAGATGGAATGGGCCGACCAGCGGATGCTGTACACCAACCAGAAGCACTACCTGATGAACCTGTTCAACATCCCGCGCTTGGACGTGCCGGAGCTGCTGACTGGGGCTGAGGATGGTTACATCAGAGACGAGGTAGGTTGTGCATGGTGAAGACTAGGGAATCCAAATCGCACACGCGGATCGAAAAAGATTTAAGAAAAAAAAAAATTTTTTTTTTTGGAACGTAAGCAGCAAAATAAATATGATCAATGGTCAATAAAAATCGAAAAGAAACGTTGATTATTGTATTATACCTAGTCTAGCCATAAGTTCTGTTACTAAGGTTGAGTGAAATAAAACTAACTAATGTTTATTTTTTAATTTCAATTCGTATAAAAATTAAAAGCTCAATTAATGTACCTTGTTAAGAACAAATAATCATTCTATATATTCACCGCAATTTCTGATACGATCTTTTAGCAATCACAGCCGGGATCGATAAAATTACGCATGACTATTTGTAAATTTCACTTTTTAAAAACGCTTAAAAGTTAGTTTTTGTTAACCACGGAACTTTTTTTGTTTAATATTATAAAACTTCCTATCTCTGTGTATGTTTAGAGACCAACATTATATTTCTTAACAAGACTCAATTCCAGCTTATGAAGCAAGAGATTTGGTGTGTTTTTCGTATTACTTCAAATTGTCGTGAAATCGTAAAGTCATTTTAATGAGACATCAAGATTGACCGGTGTACAAGCGGATTTTTAGTTGCTTGAAATACATTTGTATAAGAATTTAAAGCTAAAAGTCTGTTCAATATGTCACGCAAAGTTGAACTCTCTACAAGAACACTCACAAAAGTTGTGGCCGTTATCAGTATCATCGTCGTGCGTAAATTAAACTATAATTTTCTAGTCCCGAATGGGTAATACTTCAAGCTCGTACATCAAATAATTGCAATAGTTTTAGAATACCTTATTTTTATTTTTATTCTTTATAAATCAAAGTTTTGATTAATATACAGGTTTACGTAAAACTCCTTTTATTTATTTTTTAAATTGTAATAAACTTTAGTAACAGAACTTATGGCCCGACTAGGTATTGTTCCTTAAAATAATCTGATTAATTACACCTCTGAAACAAAGTATAACGGCTCGCGGTATATGGTGTAGTTGAGTACAAAGAGATATATCCACTTTTTCTTCTATGGTATTGTAATAAGGTTTAAATTTGTTTTTATCCTCAGATCGTGTACGCCCATCCCCTGCTCCGCAACACCCCGGGCTACGAAAAGGGCGGCCAGTTTTTCAAGAACGCCATGCAAAAATACGAAACCAGATTTTAAATAATAGAGAAACATTTAGTTGGTGAATATAATTATTATTTATATCTGCGGTTTCAATTTACATTGATCCAATATTTTACTCCCACCTTCTTAGTGCAGTGTTCACCAACAATTGAACGGACGGTTAGCGGTATCACACTTGCGCTCGCATGTGACAGTATGTTTGTCACTTGTCTTTCATAGAAAAACGAAGATTGCCGATCTTACTGGACGTACGTATGTGTTGGTGTCACATGGACCCAGGGCCCCTTGAATTCACCAAAGATATAGCAGACGAAGCTAACGGTAAACCAAATAATAAAACACTGGTCAAGTGCGAATCGGACTCTCACACCGAGAATCCCGTACCGCCCGACTCGCATTTGGCTCGGTTTTTTTTTTATTGCACTAAACACCCACACATGTCAAATTTGACGGTTGTATATTTCAAGATTTATTTCAGAACCATCTTGTACTTATACTTTGGGAGCGTTGGGTTTACAGTTTCGGAAAAGAAGCGTCTTGCAACATAATATGTTTGTGAAATGAATCATTTTGTGAAACGTTTTTTTATGGAATATCCGTGTATTACTTTTCAAAACATCCAGCTGTTTAAAGATAGGACTGACGGAGGGACAACAAATGATTAAGGAATTAAATAAACAGTAGAATAGAATAAATTGCATGTTTATTAGTAAGATAAACCCATATAAAATATAACTCTTTACACACAGCACCACAATCATAGCTTAAAGAGTAAAACTCGGATCCCCTTCCGAAGAGGATTCACTAGGTACAGTCCGCGTCATATATAAGGTAACATTTAAATTAATATGGTGAACCGAACTACATACTCGTATATGGGCCGTTATCAAAAAAATTGTACATAATTAAAGGCTTATTGAAAACAAAATCACGATCGCTTCCTTTGTGTAACGAAAGTTAGTCATACAAACTATATGGGTAACTTTCGTTACACAAAGGAATCAATTAAGTTTTGTTTTAATTAAAGCCCTTAACTATGTACATTTTTTTTGAAAACGACCCATATGAGCACTTTGAGCCTACCTACCTTACCTTACCTTATATATGACGATGACTGTACATGTTATCGTATTGTCAATGTAACGATACCCCTCATTTACTTGACAGCACTGACCGTCGAGTTAAAACAATACAATAACATATCAAAGGCAATATTTTGGTACCAACTTGAAAAGAGACCCAGCATTCACAACTTCTGTCCTTTTTCACCAGGGTCAAGGAATTAAGGTCTCCTGAAGCTATCCGACGAAATACGATATTCAATTTTTATTCACTAAATTCATTAAGCGGTGTACCTACGTACATCATATTTAGTTCGGTAATCCTGCAGTGATTCCTCCCTGACTTATTCAAGACCGGTGTTCTACTTCTGTTAAGATTACGGTTGTAAAGTGACTGACATTTTCAATATGTGACGGAAATTTTCGATAGATGTCCAGATGCTTTGGGCTTATAACAACTAAATTGCATTTTACCTCTTTATGAATATTCCAAGATCTCAAAACTTCTTCGTCTCAAAATACCTAAATTGCAGAATGCCTTTTTTTCTTATAACACCGGAATCTTAATATGGTCAAACTTCAAAATAGCTTAGTCTCATAATGCCTAAAATTCAAAGCACTTTCATACTTTTAATATTTTTTTATATTTCTGTCATTCGGTATTTGAAGGAATTGTGCATTTTTATCTTTAGGTATTTAAAGAATATGACGTTTTTTGTTAGTCATAATGAATTTCGTTCATTTAAAGAACGAGATAATTTGACATTTAGGTATTATGACCCCAGGGGAATTTGAAAATTATGGGTATTAGTATTAGTGAATAAGGTATTATGAAATTTAGTAGTTATAAGCCCGAAACGTCCAGACATTTTCGACAAATATTGACACGATGGACATTTATTTTTTATAGGGTAGAAGCCCTGGTTTTGGCCACTGTACCCTTTTTGGCCACTTAAGGTTGAAATTCGTGCCAAAATACTGTTAAATTAAAAATAATACTCATACATAGTTAAGACTGAAGATTAATATTAAGATCAAATATAAAAATATTTCTGTGTATTCATAATGCTTGAGAGTTAGAAAGAATTAGTTAACATTTAGAGTGGCCAAAACAGGTCTTAAGATGGCCAAAACCGGTGTTTCTACCCTATAGGTTTTATGGTTGTTTTCTGACAAATTATAATCGATTCAAACAGTCAGTAGGTTATTATTTATTTATTTATTAAATTAAACACAAACAGTACCTAACACATTATGACGGATTGTTACTATTTTTATAAAACAAAACTCCGATTAATTCTAATATTTCTAATAGGCAGTCCGATGACGAAAATAGTCATCTTAAAACAAATGAAGCCATTAAAGGATACTATAGACAAAGTAAGCACCATTATCAACACAATCAAAAATAGACACAACTTATTGGCATGTTTTGAAAATATACAGACAAGTACTTATGGGCAATTTAAACAGTCTTTGAAATTACCCTGTACAACCACATGGAATACTTTGTTCATGACGTTAGAATCTTATTCCATTAACAAGGATGGTTTGAAAACTTTGGCTATAACGGATGAAACAGACTTGGATCGGGACCTATTCACTTTGCTAGATGACGATATGTGGTGTAACTTAAGCAGGTTTCTTCAAGTATTTAAAACAATAGCGGCAGATATTACAGATGCAGAATCTGACTCAGCAAGGGCTTCTGATGGGCCTAATATATTTATGAAACCTGAGTCTCAATGACATACTTTAAACGGAAAAAGATTCAATCCGGTCCGCCCGTTTTAAATAGTCGGAAATCTTGCATTCTTAAGTTTCACCGAACAGCCAACTTATTGGACCCAAGATATCTTGGCTCAGGTCTAACCAGCGACGAAACGGCTGATGATTTTAACTTTGTGCACTGTCAAGCAGCATACCTGTGTAAGTACGAAGGTAATGGTAAATGTCGCAGAGTTCCGCACTAAAACTGTTTTTTCTTTGGCAAACGCTACTCCCGCATGGGCTACAGTTGAAGCCATTGCACCTCAATTGTGGTGGCAGAGCATTGTCTCTGCGGAAGAAGTTCATCCATTACCTCATAGGATTTTAAGCATTCCACTGAGCTCGGCCTCTGCAAAACGCAATTGGAGCTTAATTTCTGTAACTCATACGAAGTTAGGAAATAAAATAAATAAACAACGTTTGAACAAGCTTATCACAGTAAGGCAAAATTTGAGATATTGTGATGAAAAAGACATCGTAATTTCGTCAGAGTCTGAAGATAACAATTATTTAGATGATTTAGAGTTCATTGATGTATCGACGACGACACGTTGAATAAGAAGATGAGTTTCATTTAGATAGCTTTTACCTAATTTATTAGGTTTATTATAGTCCTTATTTTATAAACGGCCATTTTTATTTTATGAATGTTGTATATGTCCATTGTCACGTTTCAATTTCATAAATGTTTTCATATTGAAAGTGTCGGTCACTTTACAACTCTAGTTAAGAAATAGAATTGTAACTGGAGATATTTTGCCACACATAATGTATAAGGATAAAAAATACTCCCACGGGTGCCCTCGGATTCTTTAATAACCTTTTCCCCAACGCTTCGTTACTCCGAATTTTTACCAGTTCTTAATTTCAATTTAATTAAAAAATCCAGTTGATACCGCCAAAAATTGGAAATTCGTCTCAACGTCCCATGCAGTTGCTTCATTTAAAGAAACAGTCTTCATTCGATATTTTTTTCTTGTTTATTAGTTTGTCAAGTAAGGCTGAATTCAGTTAGTATAGAAATGTCACGTTGTGGTGATTAGTCTATTCTCTTAACTTAAATATGAATATAAATCTAAAATACAATAGGTAAAAAAAGAAGTTACGCCCCTCTGGAATGTAGTCATATACAAAACGAATATGGAATATCGTTAAATTTCAAATATAAAATGTCTAAGGGCCTTTACAGATATAGTACAACTACTTGCGTGAGGGGCTTTAGTTAGTTTTTTACCTATACTTGAAATTAAATAGCCAGTATTGATTACATTATTGGTATATTAGTTTAAAATGATAGCACGAAATAGCATTGGAATGTCATTAATAAATACATTTCAAATCATTTGTTGAATATTTATTTTTTATACAAACAAAACTTGTAAAGGTGCGACCGCACCGCTGCTTAACATACGGAGACGGCACGGAATCGCAGTGACGCATCGTATCCATACCGTTTTTATCGCATGCCCTCCACATCGCTGCTTAAAATATGGTGTCGTTGCGTAAACAAAAGATGGGGTCATAGTAACAACATGGCGCCGTTAATGACGCACCGTAATATACGCACCGTTAAGCATGACGATTCCGTACCGTCACCGTTTTTTAAGCATTGGTGTGGGCATACCTTAAATTAGAAGTGCTTTTTAATGTACTAGTCTTAATACAACCAAAAAAGTACAACAAATGTGTATAACAAAAACGCCAGATACACGAAAAGAAAGATGAAGAACGAGAAGAAAGATGCCAGATACACGAAATAATTCGAAGTCTTCTGTGCAACTCAAAGGCATAAAAAGGACAAATCACTATCAGAAAAGTACTTTGAACACCTAAGTACACAAAAATACAAAACTAAAACAAATTAATTTCATTTCAACCGAAATAAAAGCTGTAACAACATCAACCATATAATTACGATATCGAACCAAGATCGCCTAGAAAAGTAGAATAAAAGCTCAGGTGGCCTAGAAAAGATGCATAACGCCGAAAACGCCGAAAACTAGCGAAATGTATGGTATTAATATAAGCACTCGACGCGATTGTCCGGCAGCTAACGTCAATCCATTTTCGATACCGATAACGTTTGCAGAATGCATCTTGTCTAGTTTCTAGTCTACAGTACGAATTCCAACCTTTACGGTTAAATCCGAAGGATTATTTTGTGCTGTCAAAAGTCACATCTTCGTTATTGATAATGAAAAGGTTAACGTAGGCGTATACGCATGATTTTATAGAGTAAACCAACTTGATAGTTGAAATCTCTGCAAAGTGAGGCACCGTGGTGACTAAATATGTGATTTACAATTTCACTGGACGTTTCTTTTTTTTTTTTCTGGTATCAAAAAGGCACAACCAACTTACGTACGATATTTTAGTCAATCGCACATTTATAATAAGCTACTAAATATTAAAATACTTAACAACAAAAACAGTAAACAATAAAAGGCACGTCATTCATGCCAAAATGGTGGAGCTTTGGGATAATAACATAAGTTGCTCGGAATAATAATTATAATTAAATATCTTGTCATTTTTGTCCAACTATAGTTCTCACAATTTATAAATTCACCCTGACAGATGTCATTCCAATACAGATTATAACCTCAAATAGAAGAATACACATTCTACGTTGACAGATGTCAGGATTGATTTCTAACTTGCGGGACCTATAGTTTGTGTAATAAAATTCAATAAAAATGAATATAATTCTTCATAGATTAAAGCTGATAATTTTGCGCTAAGGTCAGATTAAATATTGAGTCGTTAACCACAATGCGGCATATTTCAATATCAATATTCCTTCACGTCATCAGGATCAGTTGAACGCCCGTATTTGACGATAATGGACCATTATTTTTTCTTGCGGCGCTTCTTTTCAGCAGTGAGTCAATTTGTAAAAGACCTTGATGGAGGCAATTCGATGAATAAACGACATACATTTTGATTTTACGTCAATCCTGTTGGTATAGTACACAGAGTTGACCGTTGCTGCATAAAATTTGTTTTAAAAAAATATGACATATGAACTATTTACCCAAGAAGGTAAGTTTTAACCGGAGGAGAGTTTAGCTAACAAACAATTAAAGCTAGACAAAAACCCTGACTCACACGTATCTTCGGCGTTCACTTGACGTATCTTTGCATCTCCTTCTCAAGGAGAGAATAAAAAAGAACATCCCACATCTTTTCCTAATTCCCATGCAAAGATACAAGACGTAATTTAATGTGTATTTTCTAACTTTAATCCAAAGATGGCTCTGCATTCTCCACAGTATAAAAACGTAATGTATGCTCCATGGTAGTGGTTATCAAACATTTTCAGCGGTGGAACATTTGAAACATTTAATATATAACGTAGCCCCAAAAAACGCTGTACTTTTCTAAAAGTTCAATAATAAAAATAAAAAGTAGGTATATAACATAACATCATTTATAGCTGAAAGTTTAACCTGAAGGTATGTTGATATTTTCAGTGAATACCTTGAAAGGTCCTGCGATCGTATATTATTTGATTTGTGCAGTTGTTAACATTCGCAGAGTAACTTGTCTACCCACTGGTCATATCTCAAACACTAGACTCCTACCGATGTACAGGTGTATGCTAGAGGTCCAGAAGGTATGGGGAGTCCAGAGCGCCCAGGCCAGCGGCGACCCCGCCCTCGTTGGCGTCCGCTAGCTTAGTCCGCAGCATGTGGCCCACTTGGCGGTTGTAGAGAATCTTTTCCTTGGTCCTGTAAAGTCATGTTAGGTCGTAAAGCCATCAGAATAAGGAAGGTTTTACCGGTGATTAGAAGAGATAGAAAAAGGGCAGTTAGAGTTTGATGTGGTAAAAGTTGGATCATGTTGTCAATCTTACACCTACATTTACGGGTATACCTAAATAAAGGATTTATACATACATACATACTTTAAAACACGCCTGTGTCTTATTTCTTCCTGTTACGATCTTGAAAAATCTCTTTCGCTTCTTCCACATTCATACTTCGAGTCATGCTAAACGTCGGTTTCTGGTACTTAATATTCGGCCCTTTTCCAGTATTTCCTAAAGGATTTATATTACAAGAAAAAGGTCTTAAGAGATAATATTTTACGTACTGATACCAACTGTAGTTATAGAACTTTCATCTTTTCAACGCTATGCCAAATATAACATGACAGTTTTAAGAAAACCAGACCGAATGCCAACCTTGCCTCATAGACGCTCAGGTTTATTTCGCGCTGGCAACCATGGTGAAAATATCCTTCACTGGCCTTAAATACATGGTTAAATGCAAGTCTAGGATTTATTTAATTGTAAATTTACTATTTAACTACATTAAAAAAAAATTAACCTTTTGAACATCTTACTTCGAATACTAAATGTGCCACTCACACGCCAAACATGTTTGCTATGCTTTGCAAATTAAACCTTATTGATACGAAATAGTGTTATGATCTTGAACTTGTGACGGCTGTAGCCGTTGTGGAGTCAGTGGCACGACTTCCAGTTGACGGCCAGTGCCGACTTTGGCGTTCAAAAGGTTAAGTCTAAATTAGTTGCATCACTCTAAGGTTAATTTGGCCGTTAATGTTTAAATGTCATGTTTTTCCTCTGTTGTATTTTTGTAGGGTGTTCAATAAAGTGTATTGTGTGTAGTGTGGTGGTGTAGTTACCCGATGATGACCCCGAAGATGCCCAGCTCGGAGACCAGGTCGGTGAGCTGCGGCGGCACCGCCGCGCCCGGCCGCACCACGTACCCTGACACCTGGACCACATACCTCCATTACTTCTTTCCTCAACACAGGCTTACAAATATGAAAACCAATGATAACCTCAGCAACTCAAAACGCAAGTTGTGCTGTTTAAAGACATTCAGCAAAATTCGTACGTAGATCAATTATTCTAGGTTACAAATATAATGTGGACGCAACTTTCAGGTTACAAAAAAATAATATGTAAGGGTTATAGTTCGCATTCCTCAAAGTGCTTCTTGTAAGAAGTTTTTCTTAGATTTACAGATATTGACTGTTCCTTGTCTTTTTATACTTGTTCTGTTGGCACATCTGATTAAACATATAAATATGTAAGAGAGTCATGACGAGAGAGAGCGCAGATATTCAACAAGACGGAAACACTTACCAAGCCAAATAGTCCCAGAGTTAAATATTATTAAGCATGCGGGGTGCTATCAAGCTGTTCATCTTATCAGTCTACCAGTTGAGATGAAATCGATAATAATAGAAATATTTTCAAAGCAAGTATTAAGAAATTTCTAATAAAGAAATCATATTATTCTATTTAGGAATTTATAGAGGATAAAACCTGTTGATGTATCATATCGCAATCATAAAGCTATTTTTTTTAACTAACTTTCTGAACGTTTAAATTTATTGTTGATATTATTTTAAATTGACTGTAATGTAATTTGTAATTTTAATGCAATTCAAACACAATATAATTATTGTTATTGAAACAAATACCTAAGAATGAAAAAATGGGTAGTCCAGTCTGCAGGGTTTTTTTCTATAAAAAAGTTTTTTTCTAAGTCTAAGTTTTTGACCAGTTTATCGATTTCTCATCTAAAAGAAACGAGCGGCGGAAGAAAATATATAAAAAAACAACCCATCCTCACTTTCCGGCTCTGCCAGAAAAGACGACAGCAGTCATAAGTTGTATGCTAAATAAAGGAAACTGGAGGTCATGATCTGAGGAGGGCTAGGTTTGGAGGTCATAACCTGCACCCCCCCCTTCATTAAAGTCCTGGATGCGCCCCAGCACCATCACCCGTTTGTTCAGCAGCCAGCCCAAAGCTGGTATAGTTACCAGCGGCGGCAGGATCCTCTCCATGAGGATGTACGCGGCGCGCTCGCGGCTGTGGCGCATGCGCAGCAGCGCCTCGCGCACCTCCGCGCCGTACAGGTTGTTGCCGCCGCCCTCGCGCTGCGGCTTCAGCACGAATCTGGAAACATTCCGGCTGTAGGCAACCAGCTTCATTGTGCCGTCACAAATCGGTAAACACTGAATGTATGGTAAAAACCAGTCATTTGTAATTATGGTCGTGAAAAATGATTGTTCCTTAATTCATGTTGTTTTTTGTTAAGTGTGTCACTTTCCGTCTCTTCATCTAGCGGTTCCAACGGAAGATCAGTGCTGGCTTTACGGCTACCGAGTGCTGAGTTGGGACCGTTCTTTTTTGTATTTATGTGATATAAAATTGTATTGTTGCGAATAAACGTATCTTTATCTTATCTTTATCTTAAAAACTGCGTTTAAGTACATAATTGCTCTACAAATTCTTTTTAACTAGCTTCTGCCCGCGATTTCGTCCGCGTGGATATAGATTATCGTTATTACCTCGGGAACTTATAAATTACGCACTCACGCACTCACGCACTCACGCACTCACGCACTCACGCACTCACGCACTCACGCACTCACGCACTCACGCACTCACGCACTCACGCAAGCACGCAAGCAAGCACGCACGCACGCACACATAATACCATTAAATTTTCTAATTGATGTTGTCTTGTTAGGCACTGACCTCTCGGCGTCGGCGATGGCCATCTCGACGGCGCGCTCGCCGGTGTCGTCGAAGTCGAGCGAGTAGAGCCCGGTGAAGATGTCGCGCACGCGGCCCGTGCTGGCGCCGCCGCCCATGAACTTCTCGAGCACGCCGGGCGCCGCCAGCGCCTGCTGGACCTTCTTGGTGCCGGCTAGCTGGTACTGGATCGATGGGCATTTTATTGCGCTGTGGAATATGTACACGATTGTGAGTAAAGACTAGTGTAGCCAGAGGGATTGTTGCCTAACGCACTGGCAATCGCAATCGTTTTAATTTTGACAGTCCGGAGGCGAGTTTGCATACGAAACAATTGTTCCACTATGAAGCTGATTGTGATTGCGAATGCGTTTGGTACTAACGACACAAGTCTAGTATATTATAAGCAGAGCCCGGATTTTTCATGGCAAAACAAAACACTATCGTAATCTGGCTAGTGATAGAAACATCATTTTATCGATATCGAATATTATTTATAAAAGCTGTGCTCGAACGAAATCCTGAATATTTAAGTTTACGAGATATATCTGAAAATTGTACTCAGACTGAAAATTATACCAATTACAATGAATTTTATAAATTTGCTCCCTTGACATCAAGTGAAGTTGAACGTACATTTAGTACATATAAATGGCGTTATAATGATAAACGAATCTGTTTGCTCCCAGAGAATGTTGAAAAACTAATGATTATCTACTCCTATCACCATTACACGAATAAAACGCCTGTGCTGCTGTGTGTACTAACGTGGATTACGACGAAGAAATTAAATATGTTTCTATATAACTTCATACAAACTATGTATGTTTTTTTTTGTTGTATAGGTATGTTCTTTTATTTGGTCACGTTTTTTATTCTATTACACAATTATCGATATCGATAAAATGATGTTTCTATCACTAGCCAGATTACGATAGTGTTTTGTTGGTTCACTAATGTTTGACCAAAAAAATATTGACAAATGATCATTTGACAAACAACGTTTCACCAAATAATCATTTGGCAAACGTGACATTTGACAAAAGTATCATTTTGCAAAAACTCAATTAGCAAATGATCAATTAGCAAACACTACACTTGGTAAATGTGTTAAATAATAAAATGTCAATTGACAGTTTTCCATTTCACCAAATATTATTTCCTGTAGTTTACCTATTTCTGGGCAGAAAAAAATAACCTCGAAGGCCAAGGCGGGAGCAAAGCTCCCGCCTTGGCCTTCTAACCTAACCTATCCGAGTCAGTTCTGCCCAGATTCGTCTTGCTCGTTGCATTTAAAATTTTGTCTGATAACTCCGTTGCTAAATGTTCATTTTGTCAAATAATTACTTATAAAATGTAAATTTAACTGTTGATCATTTGAATAAGTGAGCCATTTTTAAAATGACAACTAGTAAAATGATCAATTGGCGAAACATTTTTTTGCAAAACGTTGTTTGTCAAGTGTAATTTTGCCAAATGACTTTTGGTCAAACGGCAGGACACCGTTTTGTTTTGCCATGAAAAATCCGGGCTCTGATTATAAGTCGGGACTGTGTTGGACAAAAAAATCGTATTTCTAATCGTGACAGTAAGTTAAAAAAACGCGCGAATTGCAGCCCTCTTACAATATAATTGTGACCAACCGCTTTTGGCTTTCTCGGACATAGAGAAGTATGTTATATTATGAACACTCTTGCGATGTGCTGATAATGGGGACAATTAGCGTCTGGATCAAGGGTAGGTCCCGACCCAACATAAAGTGTCCATAGACCCTTGAAAATCGGGACGTCTGGCCACACTAGTCAATATTGATTTCGACTGCTCCACGTGGGTCAAAATATAAATCTAAAATGTACTCTCAGCCCATTGGAACCCTGACCCACCATAGAACTGTGTCACAGTGACGTTATGATTCAAGTCGTAAGAAGGGCCAAAACAAATTGTTTTATAATGCCACTGTGATAGCGTTCTACGATGGGTCATGGTTCCATTGGGCTGATATTACCTATGTGCGTTATTTATTTGCCTTGGACCCCCCATAGATTAATTCGTTTTGAAACGATTTCGTCTATTCGAACCAAAAACCTACATGAAGATTACTCAAAATAAAAAGAAACATTGTGAAACGATTGCCATCCATTGCTATGACGCAACGTTTTTCCGTGTTACACGGAAAAAAAGAGTATTTCTATAGAAAAATTAAAGTTGCCCAGGAACATAATTATCGCTCAACATCAACTGCATTAAGAGGATTGTGAAGATAAAAATCTCCTACAAAATGCGAAACCGTTTCTCTTCTTAAACCAGTCTGTACGTATTCCCTACAATCCAAGGTCTTTTTCAAAAATCGTGAATATAGACTTGATTTAGGGGGTGAGAAACTTTGTCGCCCGGAGCTAAATTTGTATGGTTTTTGACAGCTACGCCATTTTAGCGGCGCTTCACAATCCACTTAAGCTCTGGGATAAAGAGAAGACAGCGGCATACTCACGTGGACCGTTCGACGCGGAGCCTGGCATCCCATTCGCGGGAGGAGGGGTACTGCGCGGGCTCGTAGCCCGACCTGTAGTAGACCACAGCCACCGGTTTGTTTTCACTGAAACAATACAGCACTGTACAGTCAAGTGTAATATGGGAGAACGCAAAATCTCAAAAAATATGTCCCAATCATCGAAATATTATATTTCGATGGTCCCAATGCACCTTATTCCCGTGTGTGTTACGTCGTAACATATTTATGAGAGGATGCTTTCGATAAATATTTTTGCACTTGACTTTACGCAGATAAGAATCCGGACAGAGCAGCAGCAGAACAATGATAATACTACTGCATGTCCGGATTGACTTCTGATCTTAATATACAGAGTGGAATAAACGAACGCCACATGGACGGAAACTAGCTAAAATATTGGAAATAGCAAGTTCTACGCCAAGGAGACTTAATTTTATTTTAGAATAACAAAACCGGCGTATATGGATTTTTAAAAATTCGTCTGCCACAACCCGGAATGAAACTGGACGAATATGACAAAATAAAAAAGGAGGGTTTTTTTACGGTCTTTATTTTTCTTTAGGTGTATGTGTTACAGACATAAATGATCACTATCAATGTCCCTTTCTATCTGTATCATAAAACACGACTAATTATTGTTTTTGTGTTTTTTAAATATTCAATAATGCAGTATTTTTTGTTTTAAAAACCAGTCTGAAAATTTGGCAAATGACACACATAAAAAACAAAACTTTGGACTTGTACGAGTAGGTAGGCAATAAGTCACCCGACAATGTGCTAAACTGCTGAATATGTTCATTGTTGTTGTATAGTAAGCGTCATACATATTTTTGCGTCCTGGCGTGTGGGTCACGACCAAGCTTACAGCGGTAAGATGCGTAGAGCAGAGAACGGGAATAACAAATGCATAAAAATCGCCTCGAGTGGCCAACTTCAGTCATCCCTATGCTCTTTCGCCACATCCAAAGTCGGGGCCAAAGTATAAAGTCAAAAAATAAAATATTAATATTAAACGAACTCACATTATGAGTTGTTTCTTCTCATTAAGTTGTCCCTCCTCGTAAATTTCATTGAGTGTCTTTCTGTATATCTGAAAATATAATGAATGGTTTAACTCAGCAAAGAATCCCGCACAACCAGACTTAAGCATTATTTTAGTAATTTGTAACTTTAAGAGACGAGCGTAGGTTACTAACTTGAAAAACAATGTTTGATTTGAAGATTGCGAAATCGACAAGCCAATCACAAACGTTTACCATTGAAAATCGAACCGAATTTGGATCTTCTGCCGCTCCACGCGGTAACTTCAAACGATACGCCGTCGGTAACGCGTATACATGCATACAAATAATAGTTTAATACGGGTATTGAGTCAGCGCTCAGTTGAATGGGACATCTTTAACTTGCTTAATCCAAATCGAGGCATCTCAAATAAATGTCCAATTGCAATCGCAACCGTACTTACTAGCAAGAGAGGATTGAATCTGCTTTGTCTATTAAATTTGAGATACCGCATACCGCTTGGTTTAGGAGTACGGCTCTCGCAAATATATTTCGACACCGTTAACACATATAGGTAGGTCTAAAATAGACAGTAGATAACTTGGTTTTTTACGTTTTCTGGCATCTACCTTCTCTGAGACGACTCACCATAATCTCCGGCCTGGTCTCAGATATCTCAAACTCATGGAACCTCTGGTCGCAGATATTGTAGGAGACCTCTTCGACCACAAACAGAACCACGGCCTCTGGTACTCCGAAGAGATCGTAAGCCTGGGTTATGCCAGAGCAGAGGCCCGACAACGCTTTGTTTTCAGGCATCTAAAGAAAGTGATAAATATTAATATCGTCAAGGGAGCCGACGGTACACCTTCAGCTGAATATCTCGTTCACTTGTCATTCAATATTTAATCGGGAGAAAGAGATAACTTCGAACTTCGATTTCCAAAGTTAGGGCCCATAACCTGTGTGATCGTGTGCAAGTCATTAAAAATCTCGAGACACTAACAGACTTTTTTAATGCCCAAAGTGTTGCGTTCATTACACTTATTCCTGATTCCGGGATGAAAATCCTGTTTTAATCCATAATCGATACGGACGTTGATTGATAGGACGGTTTTAAGAAAAAAAAAAACCATCTCATGGTGCCCATTTTTGCAATTATCCTTTAGCGTTTTTCGCGGCTACGCCTCTCTCCGCATAGAAATCGTTTATCTAATTTCCCGGGATTAAAAAATACCGTTTGGCCTACCCCAAAGTTAAAGCTATCTCCATGCAAAATTTTACTCAAATGGGATCACCAGTTTAGCTTTGAAAGCGTAACAATAATAAACCAACAAACAAACATTACGTTCGCATTTATAATATAGTTCAAAATACTTACATTTTCAAGCTTGTCTGAGAATCCCAACTGACGTAGAACGTAGCTGAAAATTATTAATATTTTGGTATATTATCGGATTTTTTATTTTTTTTATTGGACAGCTCATTTATTAATTACATGCAAGGTGATACAACATGCAACATGATAACCAATTTTGAAAAGTAACATGATGCTATCCTAAAGAGTCTCGAATAATAATCAACATGTTTACGAGTAGTAGAGATAATGTATGAAAATGAAAGTCAGCTGGTTATTGGCATTTTCATACAGTAAAACTACCACTCATAAATTAACAAATTGCTTTTCGGCATAAGTAATCCATTTATGCGACATGTAGGACTATGTTAAAGTAAGAGGGTGGCAGGAGTGTCGCTTATAACATTTGCAAGATTGAGTACCATTAAGTATTCTTTTGAGTAATTTTAAGATGTAACGACTCTTCCACCGCCCTCTGGTTGTAAATAACAACGTTACACACGTATTGTAAAAGTAAACACATATTACGATTAATTCCATGCAACAAATAAAACTAATTCGTGCATACTTAACTAAAACGCTAAAAATATTATCAACACAACAATAACTACTCTATCATGCTAACAATATTAAACTAACATAAAATTAATTCATACACAGGTTTATATCTCATGCTAACATTACCAGTAGGTGAGAGCACACGCGAAGAACAAGGCAAAACAATATAGTTTTTGGATAATGAAAGTGCTGGATGATAAAGAACTAGGAATTAAAGATGGGTCGAAGGTTTTGTTTACACCCGTCAGGTAAATACTTGGTTAAACCCCAAATCTAAGTATTTGCCCAGCATTTTGGGTTGAACTGGGTCATTGCCCTATCGGTAGGCAAATGGGTATTTCATTATATTCTAGACTATGAAATCAGTTTTTTTTCAATGCCGAGCTAACAACATCATGCGTGATTTTTGAAAAATCCGAAATAAATAAAAGCTTAATAAAACAGAG
This sequence comes from Acleris sparsana, assembly GCA_923062465.1. Taxonomy (NCBI): domain Eukaryota; kingdom Metazoa; phylum Arthropoda; class Insecta; order Lepidoptera; family Tortricidae; genus Acleris; species Acleris sparsana. The sequence continues at coordinate 5,780,498 of OV281305.1, read as the reverse complement.
TAGACAATGTGTACAGCTTAACGGCTACAACATTCCACCCTCAAAGAGGCAATATGTTATTTAAAAAAAAGGTGTAGCTGCGTTCAAAACTAATCCAACTTATATTTGCACAAAGGTAGAAATTGCAATAGAAGTGCATTGTACTACGGAAGCCTAGGAATATGAAGCAAGTAACGAAACCCGATGTTTACAAGAACAATGCTATTATGACACTATGTTTGAAGCATCCCGGAATGAATTTACTAAACATTTGAACGTAGAAACGGTAACTCATTAATGAAACTAATGCCCCATACATGCGTCTATAGTCGTATCAGTCGATGTATTGTCAAAAATGTCTTTATAATGTCCCTCGAGTACCTACGTTAAAAGATATTTTACTTGGAATTATATAGGTACATTAAAGATAACGAGTATACGCCATGACCGGTACTGGTGAAGTATCATCGTTCATTGACCTATATAAACACAAGTCGGCGTTATTTGATTATGACACTAACTTCTTGTATTAAAGTCGTCGTTTACGTTGTAGTCACATTAATGTATTACTCGTGTGTCAATTAGTATTTTTTGTTGCGTTTAATGTAAAGCCTTAGTCTTTACAAAATATTTCAAGCAGTTCCCAGTCCAGTCACAGATTTTATTAGTAAAATTATATTTGCCGAAAATTTGTTTTCTTAACAGTAAATCAATTAGTTAAAAGCCTATTACAAACCGTCTGTTAAAAACGATTTATCGCGTAGTCTCTTTTAATAAACCAATGCGGGAGAGAATTATTTAGTCAACAGAATAACCTAGTTAACATTTTTTTTGCGGCGTTTAACATGTTAATCACAGACAGACACTTGAATAAATAATATTTGTCTTAACGCACTGATTTTAAGTCAGTTCTTTATTCCATTATGTCATACATACGTGAATTGTCAAGTAAACGAAGCTGAAAGATCCCAGACAGCTAAACATCTGAAACAGCTGAATTGTGTTCTCTCATTGCATGAATTTAACCGACATCAAAATAGAGTAAGTACCACCTTTGATGCCGCTTAATACAAGTTGAAAGATGTGTACCCCTGACCAAACCCAGCAACGACTGGACAGACAACGCGATTTATAAGGAAACTCTCGCGGCATAACATGTACACAACATCCTGTCAGTGGAGCGTCCTTGAAAAAACTGGAGTGTAAATTTCTGCTGGTAATTTTACTAAAAGCATTGCATTTGATTTTATGACACTATTTCTATATAAATAAGTTAAGGATTCAATCTCACCCAATCTACTTATTTCCCAAAAGAAAGTGAAGCAGCAGTTTTATTTATAATACGGAATCGCCAGCAGTGAAAAAATCTTTCTAAACTATAATAAAGGAGAGACTACAATTATTTAGTAAAAAAAGAATTCATCTGTCCCCAAAACTTTGTACAAAGGTTATGAATCGTAACACATGGGTTAAGTTGAGGGCCTACATGTTACACCTAAAACTTTGAAAATTTCAGGAGTAAATACAGTTGTAACACTTTTTAAAACGTTAGTTTGGAAAAAAGTAGTGGTGAGAAAACAAAGTTCAATTTTTTTCCAAGTTATACACCCATAACAAGAGTAACCGATAATATGCTATAGAGTCGAGTTTGGAGCTTTTATATAGGAGCCTTTTATGTGTACATGTTACATCACGGCACTGATACGTAGGTGTGACAGGTAACATCTCTCAAGTGTTGCCAACTCAACAAAGCACTAAAAAAATACATGCACGCAAACATTTTCAAAACTACTTCCACTTATTCTAATACCAACATAATATAAAAACAAATAAAAAAGTGACGTCAAAAAGCAAAGCGTACAGTGCACCAAACGTCAAAATAAAGATATGGATAGAAGCAAGTCCATTGTGATGTGAAAGAGATGGATGTATAGCGTGCATTGAAGAAAGGGACAGCCACATGAGAGATGTCGACTGATATTCGCTGCTTAGACTTAAGGGTATCTTGGATACTTTGGTGTTTCGTCTTAACTGATGGTCATGTCTGTGGAACAAATGTTTATGAGCAAAATGTATGAAACAATCCAAGGAAAAAAGGCAGGCAACCATTTTCTTTTTGATTAAGTCATCTTAAGATTTATATTAAACAACGAAACTCTTTTCTACAGCGAATACAGTAGGTAGGTACCTAAAAATGAAAAGGTGAACGATGGTGAAAACAATAAACAACAAACAGACAGTGATTTCTTATCTATTAGATGGTGTAGTCAGTTATAAGATCGTAAAACAAAAAGAATTAAAATTATATTTATTTTGTATGTATCTCCTTAACCGCGTCAACTGCGTCATTGCCGCACATTCCATACTAAATGTATGAAAGTCTAGAATCACCGACGCTCCATTGGTAAGGACTATAATATTATTTAAATCACACATGACTCTCGCCATCTATTAAAAAGAATACATAATATATATATTTTTACAACTGGCCACACCACAATAGACATTTACTCCACAACACGCACGTGAAGTAAGAAAGCTAACACAAAGTATCCATTTACCCTAACATAGGGCAACTTTAAAAGACAAACAACAAGAAATATCCTTTTTAATATGACAGCTATAATCTAAAGTCACTATTACTCGGCAGCGACACGTCATGTTAACGAGAGTAATTATTAAAGTATCAAAAAACCTATTAAACAATAGTCTTAAATAAACGTTTACTATTGCTCCAAAATTTATCCATGATCCAAAAACTTGTTTTAACGAAACAAAGAACAGTGGGCGTTTTTAAGCTCCATTTTCATCACTTTTAGACTTTTAGTTTTTGACTGTACTGATTTGTCATTTATTATAAAATACAGCCATACAATTTTGTTACATCATCATCATCATCATGTCAGCCGAAAGACGTCCACTGCTGGACAAAGGCCTCCCCCAATACGTTGGGGGGAAAAATGCCGTAGTCGCCACGCTTGGCAGGCGGGTTGGCGACCGCAGTTATACCATGTAGTCCGCGGAGGACGCTGCTGCCCATCCTCCGGTTTATCCCTTAGTCGCCTCTTACGACACCCACGGGAAGAGATGGGGTGGTGCTATTCTCGGCCGGCACCAACACAGCCACAGCCAATTTTGTTACATCGATGTTAAAAAAAATCGTAGAAACTAGATCCATTAAATAAATCGTAAAGCACACTCAAAGCCACTCCGACACAAAATTAAAAATAAAGTTGTTTGTTTTTTAAAGTTGGCCAACCCAAGCTGCGACCACTGAACGCATCTGTACCGAGACAAGGCGGGAAGATGTGTCGTCACGGCGCCAAAACTCGCGGCCACTGTATTAAACTCCACTTGCTTTATTTTGTTGCCGGGTGCTTGCATCAGGTAGTCAGATCGGAACAGGCCCAGCGAGACGGACTGAAACGGTAATTATGTCATCATTGTCCAATCCTTGCTTAGTTTTCTAACCTAACCTAACCTAACCCAACCTGAGTAGGCTGGGTCCGGGTAATAGCGCATATGCAATACATGTGACAGTATTGTTTTTAATGGTGCATAGTTTTTTTAAAGTCAGATGATCAAAGTCAAATATGTCTCAATTTTGTACTTCGCCTATTTTTTTATTTTATTTAATATGTTTAGCATAATAAATGTAAATCTTCAAAAGGAAGATTATTTACTAAACCATTATCAAAATGTAAATATAATAAAAAATTAAAGGTATTTTAATGTCAAAACGGCCAAATTTAAAATGACTTTAATAGTTATATGATTAAGTTATAATTATAATTTATAACCATTGGTGTGTTGTAATTAAACGGTTAATAAAATATTTAGTATTTTACATTTCGCTCTCAAAATATCGTCACCCGGTAAAACACGAACCAACAAATTAAAATCATATTAAATCATATAGCGAATATGATCATATGCAATGATGATGTAACGCAAATACGATAAATGTCGAACAAGCCCTTTCCTCCATGTCAATTAATCTCCACGATATGAATAAATACAAACAGTTTCCCCTGTCTGTTTTATCCAATGGCAGATTCCATGCCAATATTTTCATTTGGTTAAAAGGTGGAACCGAATATCTTGAAAATATCAAACATTACCATCACCTCAACTATATAATAAAGCAACTAAAGCATTTATTACAATAATTACAAGTAGAAATCATTTGTGCATCGATAATAGCGCTAAGCCTAGCCTACCTACCACCAGCGTATTTACTAAGAGATTTCCCGAAGTGCCACATTGTTATGGTAAACTTTATGGATAACACATCCGTCACTTTCTGATACGTATGTAAGGGTTCACTAATGTTTGACCAAAAAATTATTGACAAATGATCATTTGACAAACAACGTTTCACCATATAATCATTTGGCAAACGTGACATTTGACAAAAGTATCATTTTACAAAAACTCAATTAGCAAACACTACACTTGGTAAATGTGTTAAATAATAAAATGTCAATTGACCGTTTTCCATTTCATTTCAATATTATTTCCTGTAGTTTACCTATATCTGGGCAGAAAAAAAAAACCTCGAACCTAACCTAACCTAACCTATCCGAGTCAGTTCTGCCCTGATTCGACTTGCTCGTTGCATTTAAAATTTTGTCTGATAACTCAGTTGCTAAATGTTCATTTTGTCAAATAATTATTTATAAAATGTAAATTTAACTGTTGATCATTAGAATAAATGAGTCATTTGTAAAACGACTACTAGTAAAATGATCAATTGGCGAAACATTTTTTTGCAAAACTTTGTTTGTCAAGTGTAATTTTGCAAAATGAGTTTTGGTCAAACGGCAGGACATCGTATGTAAGGCCTGATTTACACTCTGCGATGTGGAAGTGCGACGTTCATACATTAACTGTCAATTGGCAAGTAGAAAATGTATGAACGTCGCACTTGCATATTATCGCAAAGTATTAAAATCAAGCATGATTGACAAAAGCTTTATGCACATTTTATCCACGGCAATAAACGCGGCCACAATTGACCCGCTGCGCTGTTCTTTTACTTATTATAATCTAATGTACATTTGTTAAAACCTGTCTCTTAATTTCGCTTACAAAATAAGACAAGTCAAAATTAAAGAAATAAGTTTTAAGATCTGTTTATATTCAATGCTTTATTTCTAAATGTGTGTGTTTTGTAGTTGTGTGTTGTGTCGCGTGTTGTCGTCTACATATACATACATAAATGTTTATAATTAAAGTAGTATTTTTTCTTTCCAGCCCACTCTTTCCGTCAATACGACCACGACACAGACTAAAACATGCTAAAACTGTCCCCGATTAAGTACCTAATTACAAGTGTTTCAAACAAATGTACATAAAATAACATTGTAAGAAACGTCAAGCGAAGTTTTGCAACGTTTCGCCACTTCGGAGACACAGCTTAGAACTAGTGTCGGGCATTTATATATAAGTAAATACACAGCTTAGTATATCTATCACATGCATAAAAAGTGGCCGTAGGTAAATACACAATTTACCTACCGGATATACACGCATTTTGTTGGGGTAAATACTTCACATTTTTGGTCGTTTTGTTTCCCAGTTAAAAATAATGTTTAATTTACGGTAACATCTAGGCTACAGTTTTTATTTATTCACGCAAAACCTAAGTTATCAAGTTCAGTCACATCGTTATGTTTATTAGTCTTGTTACGAGGACATACAAATTAGTTCATACAATATCATACCTTAAGTTAAAACTACAATCTACATTATTCTACATTATGTAAATTAAATTATTAAAGCGAGTTTAGTTTTTAAAGATAAAGGTTATAAAAGGGTGACTTATAACATGTGGCGTTTACTACCACGATGTTTAAATATACAGTATAGTAAACGCCAATCAGCATTAAGATACCTTTCATAATTATTAATAAATATAAAGTTATAACAGCATCGCTTATATCAAACGAGATAACATAAAGGTACGTTGATTAGTTCGTTTTCTAGCCGAAGTAATTTTTTCCTTGATAATTTTTGATTAATTAATCTATTTTAAGCGCATCAAACGAACTAACCAACGTTCATTAAAGTTTGGACAAAATCTACAAAATAAGATAAGTACCTACTACATTTATTTACAAAGATATCTTATCTAAAAAACAAACGATTCACAACTGACAAACACGGCGTTTTAGTAAAATAATAACCCAAGACGCCAAGTTTCTATGTTAACTTCTTTTCCCCTTTCCCTCTCTCCTAATGACATACTCACTGGAGAGTGAAAGAAATAGAGCATCCGAATTTCATAATGAATGCTTGATGAAGTACCAGCTCTGTCAGGTGTGCATCGTTAGTTAATTTTCACTTTGTCAGCTGACAGCATGCCTTCATTTCTAACTACATAGTGCACTAGGAGGTTCGACTTTAAGGAACCCAGTAAAAAAAATAGAACAATCCATACGTTGTTAGATTAAACACTTTATCGAGGATCTTATTTATGTTGTGGTAAATTTGATTTGTTAATACATGAATCGTTCAATGGCCAAATTTGGAAGTAAGAAACGAAATGAAAAACGTTTGTTGAACAGCGTTTCTTTACTTAGTCGTGTTAGCTTCTTTGTAAATTCGTTATATGTGCTTTCTTTTAGGATATTTTCCAGATTTTAAGTTTTTCTGTTTTGTTTGTAGGGGGTGGGGACAAACTTTAGAGAAGAGTTTAATGTTTCCTAAACGGTCCCCCAAATCTAAATGAGTTAATAGATAATTTGAACACTTTCTTTTCAAGATAAGTTAGTACTGGACGCACATTAAATATTTTTTTAATGTAAATAAATATTGCTCTTAGTGCGTAGCTTTCGTGATTGACAGTTTACGTTAAATATTTTTTTAATGTAAATAAATATTGCTCTTAGTGCGTAGCTTTCGTGATTGACAGTTTCTCAAAAACTAAGTGTGGCACATAGACACAGGGACAGAGAGATAAACAGACAGGCCGGCGGAAATTTCATTAGAACATTTCATATCGTTGTTTTCTGTATCCCTGGCTTAGGTAATAAGACTTTTTTGTGGAAAAAAAAGACTGACTACTTATTGAATTTTTGTCTCAACATTGATCTCCTCTTGGAAAGCGCTGGTAGACTCAGAGATGTAAATTGCCTACAGGGCCTACTTCCAGAATAAATATTTTCATTTTCTTGGCGAAACTGTAAGGGTTCGTATTTTGGATACGGAACTCTTGAAACTCAATTCTAAGTATTCTTATACATAAAAAAGATCCTCTCTTAAAAGTTTTACACAACAACGTTTCGGATGACTTGCAAGTAGTCTTCGGGAGGACATGACAAATGAAATCCTTCATGCGCCTTGAAAAACGCCAAGTCATGTTATGGTGTTTAAGACTAAGTAGCATAATTTTTGATAACTTTAAAATACCGTGTAGGATTGAATATTATGTACATGTGAAAATCAACCATAACTTTTACCAAGCCAAATGGACAAACTTGTTCTACAAAGCGCCGTCTCACCTTCGAACAAGAACCTAATCCTGTGTCTTTCATATTAAAGGACGTTTTGTTTAGTGACTGATATGGTGGCATTTTTTTCGTGTTAAATAAAATCTCACTCCGAAATCACTAATTCCCTTGTCATTTCCCCCCTAATTTTTAAAACCATTGTTTAAAGGCTGCCTATGCACTTGCGATTCCGGTAATATGCCCAGGGCCTCTATTCTAGGCGGTAAAAACTATTATTTGACGTGTTATAGCCCCCGCCATTACTGTCAAGTAAATAAGAGCTATCAAAACGTTAAAAATACGACAACAGGTCAAAGGCAATATGGTTTTTACCGCCTACTCCCCTCCCTGTCCCTGATGTTACGCAAGAAAAGGATAATTATAAGATAAATTATTGCCAAATATCACCCGGGAGTGTTCAGGCTTTAAACAACCAAGTTTTCAATTCACCGACAGGTATTAACCAGCAATATAGGGTTGCCCCGCGCGGTCGTGTGCTCGTAAGGAGATTTAGATATGTACCGTTTTTTCCTAGCTGCTTCGTCGAAACCAGGTACCTACCAATTATTATAATTTATTTTTTGACGGGACAACTAAACCTCGCGGGTTAAACGTACATCCACAAATTGAAAAAACTAGTTTTTCAAGAGAATCACTTAACAGATCCGTTTAGTCTATGATGCAGCAAAAAAAATTTACATACAATTTAAGGTTTTTTTTTTTCTAAAACTGGTTAATTTTGGTCTGACTACCCTTCAAAGAAAGACACAGGATCGCGTTCCCAACCTGCAGCGCTCTTCACCTCTGGATCTCCCTCGACACGGGTCCAAGATGGCCGAACCCCGACGCTATGCTGTTAATCTCCACCTGCTTCCACGAGCAGTAGGGCGTATGCTTCCCGCACTTGCTCTCCGTATGCGGGCATCGCGACTCCAACATGATGTCCGAACGCAGCATGCCTAGCGATATTGGCTAAGATGGACAGGTTTACGGGTCATTCATAAGTCATTGGGGTGTTTTGGATAAGGGTAATGTGGCGGGTAATACCCGCTGTACCCACAAGGTAAATACCGGGGATGTAGTTATTTTACTGGGTAAATACTCAGTAGATATTGGAAATACCTGTGGTAAATACAATGTTAGTATTTACAATGCGATGGTACTTATCACTTTTTGTCAGCAATACCTAAAATACTATGCTGCACTTGCTACAGCTACATTACTGCTTTGTAAAAGAAAATATATTTTTATTAATCTTTACATAGAAGAGATCGAAATAAGTTTGAAATGAAATCTGACTGTATGTTTCCGTCTTTTGTCTGTCACATTGTCACCCTACACCGAAACCACTTATTTTCTAGTTTTTTTAATGATTTATGGATGACCCTTTATGAGTGGAGTTAAAAGTGGTTAGCTTAGCCAACAACAAAAATATACCATAATATACTAAAGTTATGTGTACAAAAATATTATGAATTAAGTAGAAGTGCAACAAGTGTTTAAAAATATCTGGTGCGCATAAAATCAATAAGATGGAGGGAGAGGGAGAGACAAACAAGCACATATACCCGATGACGTTTAAAGACTTGTCGCACAGTTAAGGTGCACGGTGCACATTTAGCATGACTTTTTTGCACATAATGTAATGTAACATAATTAGTTTTTACCTAATTAAATCACTATTCATTAGCAGCTTGGTCTTGTAACTTGTAACTATTGTAAATATCTTGCGATTCATTTTATGCAAAACGTCACATTAAGCGTAGGATACTTATGCAAAGTAAACAACAAAGACCAGGCTATGTATGTAATCTCCATGAAATAACAAAAAGGACCGGTTCGTGTGTTTGGTAAGGAAAATAAAATAACATAAGATCTAGATAGAGATAACAGAACATTTTACACTACAACTTGTGTACAGTCAATGGCATTAATCATCTACCAAATATATGCACAACGACCTTATTGCCAGCGGCATAAAGGTGTATAGAAACTTTTGACGTCTCGGGAACGTATATATATTTATGCCCTTGACTGTACATCATGTCTGGTATTGAAGTTAGTTAATAAATAAATCAACAAATGAAAATGTCCCTTTAAAATATTTGCTATCCCAGTGTGAAAGAGATAGACAGCCGACCACTATTAATACTGCCATTGCCTTTATAACTTATAACTACGGTGTTTTCAATCCTCGAACTCCCGCCTGTCGGCTTTCTTTTTTTTAAATACAAAATGAGTGACAGATATACTGTCAGACGCCGGTACGAGTGTGACAAAGATAGTTAGCCGATAGCTATTAAGGAAATGGTTGTACCCTAAGTACGAGATGTAAGATTTTTTTCTGTATGTAACACGTTTTTAAGTTTATAACATAGTAGGTAGGTACATGCTTATTTTACGAGTAACATACACATAGTAACGTCGACCAATTGCACCCGGGATATATTTAATATATTCACGGCGAAAGTTTATTCAATCCAGAATTAAGCGATCCTATAGTAAGTAATAAACACGTGTATTCTTAATAATGGTATGACAGCTGTCATTCGCGTCCGCCACACCCCCATTAGGTATTACCTATATTATGGTTGTACGTATAATCTGTGCAGAGTTCTTATCTCATGCAGTACTTAACTTACCCGTATCATATACAGCTCGTTCGTTCAAATAGTTTGCATGCTTTGATGTGCCGCTACAATTGCGAACGAACTATACAAGTATTCAACATGTCTTTAAGCTGCACCCTGCGTCCAGTGGCGCTCTCATTCCTATAATTGTGTTTTCTAATAACACGTTCCCGTGAGGGTAACTCCAAAACACTAATAAAATAACTAAACCGTGAAAGCTTAGAGCGGGCTACAGACGACTAGTTATCGGTGGCGATCTAGGGTGATATGATATATGCCTCCTAGATTGCCTCTAAATCGTGTCGTATGTAGGGCCATCCTTAATCGTGGCCGATATCGCCTCCTGAATTGGCTGGCAGGAGCAAAAATGCTGCCGATGCTTCCTAGATCGAGGCACCGCCCTCTCCGCACTGCTTGTGTGTAGGTGAATCGGCCCAAACCAACACGAAAGAGTTGGAGGCATTTTGAACCGCTCTTCCGCTACACGTCCGCACTGCTTGGCAGGCCCGTGTGTAGAGTCTGCTCCGAAATACCATGACGTGACGTGATCGAAAAGAAACGCACATGACAGGATGAACGTAACATCGAATTCTATTTTGGGATTAAATACTCGGAGCGAAAACAAGAACCATTCCTAAATACGTATCTTTCACCATTGTATTTTTTTTGATTATTAATTAGTCAATCAAATCTGTTAACACATCACTACATTTTCACCAATAAGAATATTTCGAAAATAAAATATTATGACAACCATGTAAGGTGGACCTAAAGAATTCAAGGCCCCGTAATGCCAAACTTATTCTAAAAGAGTCAGTGGCTATTAACGTCGTCTTATCCTGACACAGAAGACTCGCTGACATAACGCATACACCTACGCGCATTCACACATACACCAACCAACAATTGACACTCACATACAAATGTAAATACTATGTAAGTACAATAAGAACTTTGCTTTGTTTTGCTTGCTTTTGCTATGTTTATTTTACTTAAATCAGTATTAACTGCTTACGTCTAATAATACTGTGAATCGTCTCACCGGGTCCGAAGATACAGGTCTTCCTAGTTTGGGTTTATTTAATTTATTTTATGGCACATAGATGGCAAACGAGCACACAGGCCACCTGATGGTAAGTGGAAACTGTGACCCATAAACATTCGCATTCACAATACTGCTAGCCTAAGACTGCAAATGCGTTGCCAACCCTGAGGACTAAGATGGAATGCCTCTATGCTAGTCATTACACCGGCTGTCTTATCCCCAAACCGGAACACAACAATGCGAACACTGTTTGGCGGTAGGTTAATGGATAAGATGGTGGTAGCGATCCGGGCGGACCCTGCACAAGGTCCTACCACCCACCGGCAAATCCCACCGGGAACCCATAAGTTGTAATTTTCTTTAGACAAATAAGCTTTATCTTATTATTATTTGTATGTCTTTACCAATCACAAAAAAAAAAATATTATTATTTATCTTATTATTATTATTATGTGTTAGTTCTCATTGTATTTCACCAAAAGTGCTATTCTTTAAAAAGACAATGTTTAAAAGAGATTTCTACCTCAAAACAAACATGAAGACAATTATTAAGCGTCATAAATAATAAATAATAGATTTGCACTTTGAGCACGATCTTGCTTATGGAGTAATAATGGTAAACGGTTTATTTGGAACGAAAAGGTTCGACTATAGAAGCGTAGTTAGTTTCATGAAAGAAATCGCGCGGAAGGTGTGGTAGGAACGTATTAAATAAGCCAATGCCTTAATTATTAGTTAACCTAACCTACCAACAGAAACCCGACCGCAATGTTACCAGATTGACAGATTTCTATAAAAAGTTAAAACTTACGCAAACTATTACGTTTCTTGGCAAAAACTAACAATTTCACCGCCGTGATCATCGAACAGTAGAATAGAAATCTTTATTCAACTGCAGAATTTTGAAATATTACGCTAAAACAGTTTTGTAATAGATAATTTTCTATAGCAGGATAACTTTTACACAAAACCTTACGGAAGCAACATTTAGATTCCTAAAAAATGGCTGAAAATATTCACATGACAGATATAATAACATAACATTGGCTTACCTAAACGTTCAGAGTCATAAAACTATTCATATACATTTGAACACTCAACTGATTTACACAATACATTGGCATTGAAAGAAATTGGTTACACATCAGTATTGTGTTATTCTTTCGGAAAACAGCCGAAATAACATGTCAGTAAATGTAAAACGTGTACAGAGTATCAGCCTAAATAAATTTGACTCTTAACAGGTGTAATAAACCCATGGAAACAGTATTAATGGTAGCACTGTTGAATGATTCAGTTAATTACATTGGATTTATTTTCAACGGGATACGCGAATGCCTTTAAGCTTTATCTAATGGCGCTAACAGCTGTGGCTGATGAAGTGATGACTTGCAAAAGCAAAAACGGCCACTCCCAACGAAACAGTATGTGCAACCTCATTCATTACTGATGGAAGAGAAAATAGTATCAGTAGATATAATAACCCATTCTTTCCGTAAAATAGAAGAAGCATTTTTTGTGACAAAAATAGCTTTAATATAAAAAACAAACTTATCATTCCATTTATGACAAATGACAATATTAGACGTAACGTAACATACCTATATACACTCGAGATCAAAACAATTGAATTACTTTGCATTTTTACATGTCCACCCATTATCTTTACCGGCATCTTTCTGAAATATTTAAATAAAATAATGTATCTTGTACAAACAGTTTTGTTGCAAAGCTTAGATTACAAGAAACATTGTTTTGCTCGCGAGTGTAAAGTCGTAGGTATTCAAAGACATTTTCTTTTTATTCGAGGTAACTTAGCGGCTACCACAGACCAACCAGGGCTGAATTTAAGGACATCCGGGGCAACTGCCCGAGGCCTGCACAAGAGGGGTCCCCCACATAATTTGTAGATAGCCTATTTTAAAAATAATTAGAGGCCTTCACTTCTTCGTTGCCCCAAGGCCTCCATATCCGGCCATGGGACCAACAATCGGACTGACAGGCCGAGACGGTCGCAGGTATCTGTTAAAATGAGAGACGTATATAACTTCCTCATTTCAACAAATAGCTGCATCTCTTTCTTCCCGTTAGTCCAACTTCGTATCCTTCGGACCCTTCAGCGTATTCACGGCCAAAATCCCGTTGAAAATTAGTCTAGTGTTACATAATGTAAAATATCCACAACCCTTTCTTATTGACCAGTATAAATACAATTACTCAATGAATATTCCCTATCCTAATACATTTAATTACTGACTCATAATTTCATTTATAAACTCATTTTCCTCGATTAACATACAAACTAAGTGTAGATTTAGGTACCAGCAATAACATTAGTAAACATTGCACACAAAAACTGACGAGTCTTTATAACTATTAATGTGGCACTAGAGCGGGTCAGATATTTCTGTGTGCTATGTTACTAATGTTAGATAAGATATTATTACTGGTTATAATCTATATACCGATGAAGAAGGAAGGCATCACATACCTGAACCATTCCCTCTTTGCGGACTTTGACCCATATCTCGTAAAGGCTTGCGGTGAACTCGTCGACTTGCAAGGCATTCTGAAGGGTACTCTCCAGGAATTCATCGTCATGGGCCACCTGGTAACAAATACAAGATCACAGTCATACCATACTACATAAGAGTGCCAGCGGGACACTCTTACTACCTAATCCTTTCGTGCCCGTCTATCTGTCTGAATGATTTTACTTGCGCTAGATTTAATAAATAAAAAATTACTTTATTACCTTGTAACGTAAGTTACTTTTAAGATGTTATTTTATGATTGAAATAATTACCTTTTGCTGGAGTTTCTTGCGGCAATTAGCAACAATGAAAAATAGATTAAATCATTAGAACTAGTCGTTAGCGACGCATTACTTAACTATTATAGAAGATAGCAATCTATAGGTCATAGAACCCCTTACCACCTTATTTGTAAAATTCAAACCCTAAAGGGAAAGAAAAGGTTAGCGGGAATTCTCACGGGGATTCTCTAGTGGGAGTGGGAATCCTCAATTAGTCACATGGAACTCATAATGGCGTCATCCGGAAACAATACGTACGGAAACGTGAATGAAAAATATAAATATCCTGTTATGTATAAGACATTTGTCACCGCAAGTAATTTGCCATTGTTTCATAAAATAATGGGATTTACTGTATACTCATAACATAGCCAATTAATATATCATTTATAATAATAAATACTCATTCTTGTAAACATTTTTGGTCTTAATTTTCCTTTTACTAATAAACCAAAGATAATAACAATTGTTTTAGTTGGTACTATTCCGGATAGAAGACAATTAAAGACAGTCCGAGTTGATGGCCAACCTTCCGTCGTTTTACGTTCAACTAAATGACTTAATATTTGTAAGAATAATCATTGAAGTAATAATGAAAAAAAATTACAACTCAAATGTGCCCGTAGCCTTCAAAAATCCAACAAAATCCTAACCCTAGTCTGAAGACGCACCTGCCCGAATCAGTGTTGCTGTGATCAGTCGGACCAAGACTCACAATGACAATTAGCTGTCTCCTCCCTCCCTATCCTATCCAGATTCTCGCCCAAAACAGCCTGGTGACATACCTGTTTATGGAAATATAAATTGATAATTACCTTATGCATGAGCTCGTTTAGAACTACCTGCAGTTCTATTGCTTTGTTGAACTCTGTCCGGGGAAAGGGAGATGGCAGCAAAACAAATGGCGCGATCTGGTAACAATAACAATATCACATAAATAAGTACCATGCATAACATACATGACAACTTTATAGACCTCAATGTTATGAGAAGAGATCGGAATTCTCTTGGCACTTTTAGGCTGTGACCCACCGGCTCAGACGACATTACGTCACCGCCGAATCAACCTAACCGGTGAATGTGATAGCGACTTTAAATTTCTAGAGAAATCTTGCACAATTCAAACGTGCTTATTAACTCGATGTCTGTAATCCGTTCCGGTATCGTGGTTTTTTGATCTACCTCGGTAACGCATCACGGTTCTCACGACAAAGACGTTCCTAGTGTGAGGACCATTGATGTTCATGTCCCAACAATTTTGTTAACACTATTGCTTAATTATAACTGTTTGGTGAATAATAAACATGAAACTTGAAACTTCTCAATTATCGACTTTCAATGTACATACTAAACTAAATAGATTGTTAGCTACATATCATGTCATGCGGATACTCCAATATAATTCGCTAGAGGTAGACGCAACAACAACTTGCTGATAACTACTTGTCAAGTATTGTGTGATGAATCAGATTGCCCTGAGATCATAGCACAGGTTGTAAAGGCTGTTTATCCCTGAAATATCCTGAATAACACTAACGAAGGAATTCGCCCTTGCTGTGCATCTTGATAAAACAGAATGTGCTCCTTTAATCAGGCATCATGTGATTTGCTGATGAGCTACTGTATACCGTTAATATCTAAGACTTTGCGAGATGATGGGGATGGATGATCTAGTATTAATTGGCTTCTGTTATTAATTTACTATCTCTACGGTATTATTATTACTATAGTTATGTTTCTCTGTTTGATAACACTGTAATGCCATGTATATCTATTTTAATAAATAAATAATATGCATAAAAATAGGACAATATATTTACTTATGAAGAAACTAAAGAAACACCTGTCACCACTTTTACTCCTAGGAGTAAAAAAAACGATATGAAACCACGGCGGCGGCTCGTTGTGCGTGGAACTATATTTACTTATACTCGTAGTTATCAAACAAAGATTCCCTCCGAATTAAAGGTTTTTAAAAATACTTATGATCATGTATTTGTATATGCCTTGGCGGAATATGAGGATTTCCTGACTCGTATTTTAGCCGGCCTCGCTGTTGCTCGGCCTGCTAACCACCTTGTCAAGAAATCCCTTACTTTCCGCGCTTAGGCAATAATGTACTATAATTGCATGTCATTTTTAAATTATAGTAAGTGATTATCGAGTAATCATGGTTTCGTTTGGTTTTGTTTACATCTTATGCAAGTTTTATTGACAGCGACTTTAGATAATAATAATATGATCATCAGTGATCGGGGAAAACAATGCAAAACTTTAACAAAACTTACATTACAGCCATGAAACTATCAATAATCCTTATACCAAATCACAGACTCTGATATGAAGTTAAATTGAACACTAATCTGCCCGTATTATTCTTATTTTTTCTTGTTGTAAGTTGTTTTTCTTGGTTGCAAGTTGTCCCATATGTCAGCTTTACAAGTTTTGTTAAAGTTTCGCACCATTTTCCCCGATCACTGATGATCTTCAACAACACTCGTCATCAATTCTCTTAATGCTAACAAAACAAAATTTGACAACACAGACTAACGATTTTGGTACATGCGGAATCTAAACAAGCATACAGGCCGCTTGATGTTAAGTCTCTGTCTTCTTTTTCTTTGCACCCACTATGTACCTAAATTTATCTTTGATTATTTGGTCAACTGGTACAGTTAGGTCCGCCATTTATACTTATTTCTGTGCAATAAAGATTAAATAAATAAATAAGTAGGCTCTGACACTAAGGACAATTACAATTTCAACCACGATGACATGAGATGGAATGCCTGCGTTATTGGTAGGAATTTCACCAGATATTTTCCCCTGGGCCATAACACAACAGATTGCCACGATAAATAGCTTATTAAAAAGCCTCTTCATATTAATCTTTTTGCATGTCATTAGCATCTACCTAGACTGTCTTGTCCTTATGCCCAATCAGTAACTTTACTCATTAGATATGGAGTAACACTGATGTTTAGTGTCACCGGCGATAGGCAAAGGAATCAAAGAGTTGTGTCGTAAAAGATAAACATACCTGAATGGCGTCTTTAGTGAAGTGTTTCCTGTCCCTCATACCGACACCATGCATCAGGGCCCAGTCCTTAGCCTTCTCTATCACGCCTACTAGGTGCTTATGATCCAAAGGCACTGGAATACAGGAGGTTAGCCGAGCTTGAGACATTTTGCGCCTAGATAGACTAGCAACAGGCAATTTTGTGACTTTAATTCCAATAGTGCTTAGCTTTTACTTGGCTATAATTTGTTTCGAATATTTTTTTTGCTGATTTAAGTTGTTTTTCAACCGACAGTCGGCGCGTTTGACAACACTGACAGACAGCTGAGCTGACCAAGCACTACTGACAGAAACCGCGTAATGTTTTGGGTTTTCATCAATGACTTGTTTTCTTAGTCATAAAATGATATTGTTAATAAATTGGTGGGGTTAACATTTCATAAGACCTACATCTCAATGTATGTATAATAAAATGTAATTTTTTTAAAAAAAGGAAATAATTTAATCGTAGTCAATCAATTACCAAATAAAATTACAAATAATTAAAATAAGATTACAAGTTAGGCAGGCAGTGATAGAAGACCTAGCTACCGTAGTTCTTATTTATTCTAATGCCTAATTAATAATTTTGAATCAACAGATTTAAGATAAAATCTTGCTTTTGAGCATTTAGTCTTAATTGGTAGGTACACAAAACATTCGCTATGCGTCGTTATTAACGAATTATTAACGAAAAAAATATATTATAAAATAAATTAAATTACTCAGGTCAGGTTAAATAAATATACTTTACTATAATTTTATCAAGCTTATAAACGGGCATTATGGCTAAATTCACCTTAGCTTTTTCTTTAAAAATGTACAAAGAAAATAGTGTTGCCACAGATATAAATAATGGCTAAATTTGGCTACCTTAGTACCATCGACATACCAACCAATAGACGGCGGGTTCCATGCAAAATTCTCTTCGAAAAGTATCCAAGGGCGCCATTTACAAACTTCATAGTTGTATAAAATGGTTGTCAAAATAAAACATTGTAATTTAAACGGTATATCATTAAGGTAATGCTTAATTTTGCTTGAAACTATTTATCATCTTATGCGGCTTCGACGAGAGGCCAATTTTTTTACCTTATGCTATGCAGCTTCTACTTGTGGACTGCCAATGTCACCGCGATCTATGTTAACCCAGAGCTAGCTCTAACTTTCAGTGTATAACATACACTTAAGGTTAGAGTTAGATATATTCCTGACGCACGCACCTCCCGAACACCTAACGGGTGTCGGTAGGACGGGGGATGGGGAATCCTGCAGCCTCCTAAACGGGAGAATGACTTTCTCTCCCGGCCCTTCAGCACTGGCTGGGGTAAGGTTCCGCGCGCGATTCACTGGTCCCCCGTCAAATTGACACCGGCCCTCCCATTAAAAAATGTATAGGCTAAGTTGCAACGGAAGAGGTCACAAAAGAGGGCAGCGCAAGGATAGTATCTCCAGGCAAAAGAGAAAGCCTCAAAAAGGGTAGCCCCACCCATAAAGATGGTATCAACAGCCACACAAGTGGTCCTAAAAGATCTCCGACCCAACCCTTCCATTGTCGGGCAAAAGAAAGGAAGCCCGTAGTCTGTAAGCATGCATGCGTCAGGATTTCCACTCCGCGACTCACATAGCTATAAGTCTCCCCCCCATCCCAACCCCCACTCCTATCCCCCCTAACCCCGCGGATAAGTAAACGGAGGAACGACTTTCTCCTCCGGCCTTTCAGCACTGGCTGGGGTAGTATCCGCGGGAGTCTAAATTCTAGTTGGTAATAGGGGCATTGGTGTTTTTAGCCGGTGCGAGCCCGGCAGTACCTGGGCCCTCCATTCCCAGGTCTCCGGAAGGGATTTTCACCTCTGCCCCTTTTTCTTAAAAAGCAAACAAAAGCAAGGACTTTTGTCTTTGGCCCCTCAGGCGATTACCAAAAAAAAAAAAAATGTCACCGCGAACAGAGTACAAATGGAGTAGCTTTACACTTAATATTATTTCTGTTTTGACGTCTCTGGTCGGTATGGGTTTAATATAAACAACAACTCAACGTTATTTTTTTATTATTTCAGAATAGTATAAATATAATACAAGATAATACAAGAATTGCTCGTTTAAAGGTATTAGATATAGAGGTTTTGTTGTGTCCTACGTGAGACCTTGAAGCGCATCTGTTTAGTTTTATCGCGTTCGACATAGGACACTGCGTTAGAATATTATAGTTATCGGAAGAGACCAAATCAAAAATATTTTTTGACAAGCCAGAATGTACATCTATTTCATTGTTTCAGTACTAAGCTTCGTTCAAGAATACAACTGGATAACGGGTCAGAGAACAAAACACTGTATAATATATGATTCTGTCTATGTACGAATAAATCAGTCCGTTCACCTAATAAATGATAAGGAGACAGCTCTTCAAAAGTAGGACGAACCAGCGTAATATTTGTTGATTTATTTATTTCAACTTTAATACAAAAAGTAGGTACGAATGACGAACTTAGTATCTTAATTATTTCTCCCTAAGGAAAATCGTTGGAGCCGGTTCCGAGATACAGATTATATATATACATATATATACATATATTTTACTATAATCACACTACCTACTAGGCTAGCAGTGTAAATTCCTAATACGGATAATCGAATGTTGGCGGTAGACTTACGCAATTTTGAATCAGGAAACAGTACGTGCGTGACATCATACAAAGCGCAAGTGACCTTCAAGAAAATAAAATAGCACGCGGTCAGATTATGATTCTTTAAAAATGTTGTTAAACAACTTGAAGTGCTAGATTTTTAAAGTGATAGTTTCTTATGGAAGGGTAAACCGCTTCGTTACGTAACGCGTTACGGCGCCAGCATAGAGGGAGTATAAAAACAGCTAATGGAATAGTACTCTTCGCACCTGTTACAAATGCCCTTCGTTAAAAAGAGACGCCTATATATGACCTCTTTCAACAGTGTACTACTTTTTTGGTTTGTTAATGTGTATCACTGTGCATTAGTGTGCGTGAGTTTGCAGTCAGTTAATCAATTTCAATATTAAATAGTTGAACTTAGATTAGTTTAAGTTATCACCTCTGTCGGGCGGCCCGAGACGCACACGGGTTTTTTTACATATTTTAAGTTGAAACTTATATACTAGATTTTATAATGTGACATATACAAAATAAAACAACATCTTAAAATAAAAACGAACTGTATATAAAAACCCCTTGCAGTTCACCCGCTCGTGGCATGGTCCCTAAAATGCTGGCCGCATTCCTCCTTTGCACAGCCAGACTGAGCCACTGCGCG
Organism: Acleris sparsana; assembly: GCA_923062465.1. Lineage (NCBI taxonomy): Eukaryota > Metazoa > Arthropoda > Insecta > Lepidoptera > Tortricidae > Acleris > Acleris sparsana. The sequence goes on along the minus strand of OV281305.1, from coordinate 5,760,193 downwards.
AAAAATGAGCCCTCTCTGGAATCACCAGCCGCCAAAATAAGTCTTTCCGATACCTCTTTTACATATTTCTTGGTGTTGGAAGACCACGGACCCAATGTTTCCATTGCAAGTGCCACAAAATAGTATTTTTTATTGAGAAATGCGTATTTGTGGCACTTGATGGTCTGGGCACGGTCAGCGGCGGACCCAGGCTGATGAGCGGATCCCTCGACGTGAGACAGAGCTAACGTGTCCACGCATGTTACGTCCCAAGCCAAGGGGCGGCCCAAACACCATGGCACCAAAGTGCAGCTGTCAGGTCTTTTGCCATCCGTGGAAGAAAGACCTGAGTGCTCCAGGGTTGCGGGAATATTAGCTGTGCCGAGGGAACGTTTGAAAATCTCATTAAGAAATTTGTGCCTAAAAATGCGGCCAGCACTTAGGTGGCAAAAGAGAGCATGCCGACACAGTGAGTTGACATGTTGACCACAAGGGCAACAGGGGTGCGGTTCACAAATAGGAATGCCTAGATGCAGACAAACAGCCACCCGAGGAGTACAGGGATCCCAAATTTCGAAAAGGGAGAGCGTGTAACCAATGTCCACATTCCCGCTAAGACACTGCTACCAGTCTGGCTCGTTTAGAAGGGAACGGTGATGTTGCTGAGAAGAGTTTTATGTATACACTTTATTGTAATAGCGTCCCAGGCTGAGTGAAAAGTTTTGTTAGGAGGGGCACTATCACCTGGGTTACATGTGTCCATTTAGTTTCGACGTCTAGTCTGCCAAACACAAACATATATATTTGATTATAAATATTTAAAAAATAAATTTGTTAACCGTTGACGGGATGGGTGATGGAAATCAGTGGCTATAAATGTTGAATTCATGGTCGCAATACCTTAGAGTACTTTGTGCTTTGGCGCTTTGCTGCATAAGTGCTGAGTCTTACTTTGAAAATCGTGAGGCTTCCGGTAACCTTCGCGGGGAGGGAAGTTGGCCGATTGAAAGATGTCCGGCTATTAATTACTTTTGATTTATTCTAGTATGTGAAAACAAAACAAATATTTGAAAATCCAAGTTCGAAGTTACGTTAGCTTTGTCTCTGTCACTCGTTATTCGAGACTAATTCGAGTAAAAAGGATGGAGCATAAAAGGCATTCCGTTCATGTCTGTTCCCTGAGTTCCCTCCATCCCATAATATGGCAGTTGTTATCTGTGGTGTTACTGGTTAGTTTAGTGGCTAGTGGCTTACTCTGGCTGGTTAGGTTACGTTAAGCACTTTACCTCGCTAACGCAAAATGTCCTACTTGTACTGTTGAGTCTGTTGAATTATTTTATTTATTGATTATACTTCATTCATTTGATATTGGCGAAATCATCAAATCAACAAACCGCCATAAATAAAAAAGAAGAAGAAGATTGATAAAAGACGTCCAATAGATAAATTGTTGTTTTGTGATCATTATTTCTTAAAACAAGGTGGTCGTTTTTTCGCATTTCTTGTTATAGAAAGAGTCTTGTGTTCAAGCTATTGCTTTTGTGCTATTTCGCTTTAGAAGGAATCGACTTTTTGTGGTCCAGCGTCTTCTGAGCTTCTCGCAGGGAAAGGTATCAATTAGTTTTAGGAAATCATTTAACTTCTCTGTCGCTTTTTGGTGATTTTACTTAGTTATCATACGAAACTGTATGATGATAAAAAAAAGAAAAAGTGTTTTCCGTGGACGAGGAAAAAGTATATCCGCTTACAACATATTTACTTCGCGTAACGATGTTTTAAGAGGTGATCATTGTTGCATAACTGGAAAACATGTGGATGTGTGTTGTTAGTCTTGGTATAGTTGTAATTTTTTGGTATTGAGTTGTTTCTTATCTCATGGTCATCTGAATCTTTTTTTTTAACTATCACTGTATGGTACCTTTATGGCTTTCCAAGGTTCTGTCAATTTGGTCCTTTTATAAATAAGTCGAGTTGATAGCAAGCCAGCATTAGAAAAAAACATTTGGAAGTTTTTGAATCAGTAGCCTTTGCACAATTAAGTACAAGTTAAAACTTAAAAAACTATTAGTGAAATTAATTGTGAAGTTATTTGTAACAAATCTTGGGTGGTATCAGAATCATTGTAACGGAATTGTGTTATAGGAGAACCTTCTGTTTATGTAATAATGATTTTGCTATCATATTTAGGGAATATACAAAAGATGTTTGGCCTCAGTAGATTATTTTCAGCGTATACTTGTGGACTTGGTTGGTTTTTGTTGTTGAGAGTTGTTGAGAGTTGGACGGCCTCCCACCCGGTGGCCTGACGACCTGGTTAGGATCGCGGGGAGCCGCTGGATGCGAGCGGCTCAAGACCGTGACTTGTGGCGCTCTTTGGGGGAGGCCTTTGTCCAGCAGTGGACGCCCCCGGGCTGATGATGATGATGTATAAGTGCCAGTGCGGCATCATTGCATAGTGAATTTGCATTATTGTAAAGTTTTAATTAGTATCTACAGTTGGTCAATAAACATTTGTGCAAACAGGGGCCTTTTTCACGACTGCTTGTAACTTGTGTTACAAGCAAAATCTCTTTCATGAAATAGCCCTAGGCACTGGAAATCTTTATGTATTCTGGGTCCTACTGAGTCAAGGGTTCATTTAAAGTTGTGGTTTGTGTCCCATTTTAATTTCTGCCTAAAGTTTTAAACTACATTCAAAGTAGGAGGCCGGGGCATAATCTAACACTTTTCAAACTTTTAGCTGTAGTTTTAAAATTACAGAAAGTACGTGTCTTGTTCTCATATCCATGTAATTGGTAGTTATTCAGCTATTATATGAAAAACAAATAAACGTTATGTATACCATGGTTTTTCTAGAAATTAGGTATTTAAAAAAAAAGTCCATTGTTAATACAAACCCCGTGCCCGGGGCTAGAATTAACAAGGCTGGGGCATGTGATAACAGGCGGGGTAAGAAATAACGAAGCATGAAATCATGTGAAATATCAAATAAAACATCAGGGTATAGCCTCCTGAGTCCCAGGTGTCGTTTAAAAGAATAAAATGGCGTTCACCATTGAGTCCTGGGTATTACTACATATCAGATGGCATTATAACCGAGTGTTCTTCAAAAAGAACAAAAACAATATTGTCACTGAGTCCTGAACTTTTAACACCGATTTTTACTGTTTTATACTTGTCTATGGAATTTTTGCTAGAACAAATATTATTACCTTAAAAAAAAAAAATTGCACTTAATGAATGTTATAAAACTTTTGTTCTTTTTAAAGAACACTCGTTCTTAGTATATAAGAATAAATGTAGGTAATATTGGTAGTTAAACAACACAGATCATTGGTCATTTATTTTAATTTTTTTAACCATACATGTTACAAATCAACAAAAGACAACACAAAATTAACTCAAACATTTATCCGTTTACAATGTACTCGAAATAATAAACAAAAACATATCTTTACTAATTAAATTGCTTCTCTTGGTATGGCACTTACTAACATTAAAATAACATTTATCAATATTATCATATTTATCATATCACATAGCTATGAGATCCGTTAGTAATTTTACTTTTTTGCTTTATGACTAAATTTGAGGTATCCCCTAGTTATGAATTCTAATACCTTGAATTTACTTAATATTTGTGTTACAGTCTATCTAAATGGATACACTGGAACATAAATATTAGGTAAATCAATTAGAAGTCGGTCATTAAATAGACATTTGAGTGTGGAAATCGGCATAACAATTTATTTTGGCAGTGACACAGAGGGGTAAGTCACAAGTTTTACAGTAGATGGTAGTTTTCATTGTACAGCCCTTCTGCCTACACCTGTGTTGAGAATTTCCCATTGCCGGTAAGTGAATGGAACCGCGTAGCCTGAAAGCAGTCGAAGGGATTGCTTTAACTGGAGGTCTGCCTCTTTTCAAGGTACAGTCGATGCCTTGCACGTTCAACGACTCTGCCAGAACGCGTTCATTTTCATTTTCTGATTGAAGGTATTCATCTAGTATCTCTTCTGCAATAGACTGCTTGAAAGCACGCAGTTGAAGTATTTTGTGTCCACGAGTACCTTGCAGTTTTCGATCAGCTTTATATTTAATCCAAGCATTCACGACAGATAAATCAATTAAATGGCTTATAAACATTACAGTCCACTTTTTGGTACGCATTCTCGAAGGGCAGACAGCAAGCAATCTGTCGGTAAGGTCCACGCCGCCCATGTTATTATTATATTCTGTAACTATTTCCGGTCTTGGAACTTGTACATAGCTACGTAGTTTTCTGTCGTATCGTCTACACTCTTCGACAGTTTCTGCCGCATGTATACTGGACAACAACAAAACGGCCTTGTCATCATACCATTTAGTTACAGCTACCTGTTGATCCTCTCTCACAAGAACGTCATAGCTGCCCCTGCCATTTCTTGCTAATAGTTTGTCAGTCAGCAGATTGTTTTTTACGTCTTTAGGCAGTCTGTTTTTCATCACTGTTCCTGTACATTTAAAGCCACGTTTGTTAAGCTCATCCATCAACTTGACGCTTGTAAAGAACCGGTCACAATATAAAATGTGGCCAGGGACTAGCGTCTCTGTTAAAGCCACAACCACGCTCTCACCGACATTTAGCTCACCATTGTTTGTCATAGTATTTTTGCCTTGATATACTAATATATCACACACTAGGCCATTCGGATTAGCAAGAATAAAGGCTTTAAGACCAGTGGGATTCGGTTTGCCAGGGCAGTACTGACGCATTAGACAAGCACCCGTAAATGGGATTATCATTTCATCAATGGAAATTTTTTGCTCCCGAATTTGTGCATGGCATCCCTGAAGAACTCTATCTAGAAACGGACGTACTTTCCAAAGCAGGTCTTTCTTCCTTACATCATCGGCAACATCATTATCATATACCAACTTAAGAGAATTCCTAAGTAAGAAATAGCGATCTCGCACCATGATTCTAACTATAATTGGTAAAGCATATTTTTCGCTCCAGAACATGCGAATTTGAGGATATCCAATGCATCCCATAAGCATGGTTATTCCAATAAAAGCTTTGCGTTCACCGAAGGTAAAGTTTAAACTTTTTCCTGTTTTTTCAACAGCAGTTTGGTTAGTCTTAGTTACTATCAAAGCCAGCAAGTCTTTGTCCATGTACTCATAAATGTACTCCATCATCGACGATTTCGGCTCGGAGGGTCGATATGACGGTTGCGACATACCAGGAATTTCCTGGATGAATTCTTACCTTATCTTACCCAAGTGGGAGGATTTGTACTACCGCCTCTTGAAGTTCCACCACGAGTACGGATCCGAGATCGCACTGCACTGCGACTATGAACTCTCCCACGCGTACGTACCGAGTTTCGATTCATAACTCCTCGACCTCGAGTCCTGGCCTGACGGTTGCTGGTAGAACGATGATCCGCCTCATCTTCCGAGGAAGAAGAATTATCATTTTCTAAGCTAGACGAGTCGCCATAAACATCTACATTAGGGTGGGTCGCTTTAGTATGGGGATTTTTGATTTATGTAAATTTTTTTTCTAATAGTAATAAAAAGTTGACCTACCCTTATAGATTCAAAATTCAGAAAAAAAAAGTTTTGTATGTTATTTCCGTCTACCCGCGCAATGACATTGAAAATTTGAAAAATTCAGATTTTCTCTAAAATCTTAGTTTTAAAAAAAAAAAATCTACCATTTAAAAAAGGTGTTTTAATAAATAAAATGCAAGTTAGATATTAAAAGACGTGTATTTAATCAAAAAACATAGTATACATATTTGTGAATTTACTATATATAACGTTTAAAAAGCGTTAAAATCCTTCCTGCTTTCGAATTTGGGCATGATTTTTCGGCTTTGAATTTTTGCCTTTATCATACCTTCCCTGGCGGTTTTGCTGCACAACTGTAAAGAGGCTTCTGTTACTGTCTTTACCGCCCGCTCTACAGCTTGTGTATGACATGGCAGCCGTAGGAAAAGTATTTCGTCGTTGCCCCGTGACTCCACCATAGAAAGTAGGGCTTCATCTGTAACATCGCGTAGTATCGGAGGTTGAGTGTATTTTTCCCGCCAATCAATCAGGTCAATATAGCACGCAGCATCTAGATTAATCTTGGGCACCTGGAACACACGAGGGCTACGAAGATCACCAGAAGTAGGGGCATTTCTGGCTTTCAAAATACGCCTGGCAGCAAGTTCTCGCACGTGCTTCTGAGGATCGGCTAACATAGCCAGGAGCATGTTTTCCGGGTGAGCGAAATATGCGTTTCTTTTTATCACGGGATCAACTACCTTTTTCAAATCTGCAGAAAGATATCTAGAATCTGAGATCAACCTCCATAAGTGTCTTGCGCCGTCTTTACACGAGGGGTGTCTTTTGATTTCAAACCAAACGGGAGCGTAAACTTTGACTACAAACATAGCTAGTTGTTTTAAATTGTGTGTTGGATTGTTGGTTGACACATAAAGCCGCATGATTCGGTTTGCCTTTGTAAGCCATCGTGCGTGAGACATTTTCCCTGGAGAGCGATGAGACAAATTAGAAGGACATTCGCCATTTATAACAGCTGATACTATGTCGTACAGGTAACGTTGGTCCGAACTAAGATCTTGAACTTTAGATATGTCAGGTAATGTCCCTTCTATCTTTTCGTAATAGACAACATCAAGCTTTTCACAGTTGTCAAGTTGATTTCCAATTGCACCAGAATAAGTGGTTGGTCCGGTAGTTCTTCCGTCAAGAAACGAAAACAAATGTCTTAGGGGCAATTCATTCATATGTAAAAGACATATAATCCACTGAAGAGGTCTATTCAGACGTTGTTCGAATAGCCGTATGACTCCACGATACTTTCCAGTATTTGTGACAGTACCGTCACAACCAATAGATACTGTATCCTGCAAAGACATACCTTGACTAATGAGGGTTTCGTGAATTGAAAATTCTAAGCTTTTGGAAGATCCATCACAAGGAACGGCATAACCAATATAAATCGAATCGGGCTCCTTTACAATTGAAATAAGGTCTTCTACTTTTGTAATCCGATATTTTTTTCCCCCTTTGGTAACAAGTTTGAGCGTCTTATCTTTTCGTCCGTCGAAATATATAGCAGGAATACTCACAAGCCGCGCCTCAGTCACAGTTTTTTCACGTAGTTTCTGTCGCGCCCGACGTAGTTTTGACTTATCAATTATGTCGTCACTCATCTTAACATCGTGCAGGACAGCTGAAGCAACAGCAGCAGCGGCTCTGTCTGAAAGTCCGTAGCGGTCACTAATACTAGCTAGATTCTTCAGTGACTGAATTTTACGTTTTTTGGCCGGTGGTGGAGCCGATGAACATTTTGGCGAAGCCTCGCTTTCGGATTCCGTAGAATTATAAGAGCTTTCGTGAACAGAGCCTTCCTGGGGTGTTTTCGTAGCACTGTAATAAGTTTGTAATTTCCGTTTTCGCTCTATAGATTTGATATTCTTCCGAGTTGCCGTCAAATCAATTCTTTCCATGAACATTTTCCTATTTGTTCTTTGATCAGTTAAGAAATTTTGTTCTGCTATTGGGCATTTTTTTTCTTTAGGACAGATACAAAATTGAAAGCTCTTGCATTTACATGCGCTTAAATCAAGCAGTTTTTCGGAATTCAACAAAAAATCTTGCTTTTTATCCTCTGATAGACGCATCCAAGACTTAATCAAATTTTTGCACTTAGCGTGATACGCTTTCAACAGTTGCAATACACGAATGTGAGATATTATTGGTATGGAAGCTTTTAGCCATAAACTTTCGATTTTTTGAGTCACTATTTCGGAAATCTCATTAATGGTAGGCTCTTTTTTAGAATTCTGTTCGAGCTTAAGACGATATCTTACTAGGTTATAAAATCGTAAATAAATAATTTAATTTTTCGACCCACCCTAATCTACATCGCTACGCTGACTCGAAGGTACTATTTCAGGATCTTCATACGTCGGGTACTCGGGTCCTCATCATCCTCAGCATCATCAATTTCAGATTAATTGAGAACTTGATAAATATCCACGTCGCGTAACGCTAAGTATAAAAAATATATATTGTATTACTTGCGGTTTTACCAGTAGTTAAATATTAATAACCAGTGATCGGATCTAGGATACAATTTCACGGGGTTTAGGTCCGTTATTTTAACATTTATATATAAATATGACTTACAATCCCGCAACGTTTTTGTTACCTACCTTTGTAAAAAGGTAAATCACTTTACACTATAAATATAATAACAGAAAAATTAGTAGGTACCCTATTGTGTTTTAATTTGTACCTATCGTCGTTTGGCGTTCATTACCGCGAATGTTATATTGATTTACAATTTGACATTCGCGGTACTGAACGCCGATTGACGCTATGCTTTTAAGAATTTGGTTCTAGAAAGCAGTAACTCGTATTCATATAATTATATTTCTGCTTAAGAGCTATATTATATACTAGCAGTTGCCCGCGACTTCGTCCACGTAGAACTCGTTTATCGCTATTCCTTCGGGACTATAACCATTTCCTAGATAAAAAGTACCCTATGTTCTTCCCCGGGACTTAAACTATCTTCATACCGAATTTCATCGCAATCAGTTCAGCAGTTTAGCCGTGAAAGCGAGACAAACAGACACACACATACACCTTCCCATTTATAATATTAGTATAGATAAAACATTTTTTTTAAAACATGTAGGTATAAAATAAATGACCTATTATTATGTAGATAGTGAATCAAAATTCATAACGTTTGAGGTCATTAACCCCAAATTGCATCCTGGATCCGATTACTGTTTGATAACAGAAGGACAGACAGACATACACAAGAATTTAGGGTACAAATTAAATTTTCACTCATCAAACGAAGTTGTTAAATTAAAACCGAAGGTGATTATAAAAGAACAAAAAAAATTGCCAAATTTAATATATAATGACCGAACACACATTATAAAGAACACATTAAAATTCCTACAAATAAAATCGTGTAAGCCGCGTGCGTGTCAAAAATTATCATTTACTGATAAATATTACATATTCAATAACAAAATAAAACAGTTTTATTCACACAAATACAAATATTTCTACGAAATATTTAGGGATTTACTTACGTTGTTTTCGACGTGCCGCCATTGTCACCTGTTGCTGGCTACTAAGAATAAATATGGCGTCTTTCTTTCGCTTGATTCGACGCGTTGGATAGAGACAAATATATGACGATGGAGATACAGATGTAGTGCAAAATGATTTTCCTTCGGGAAAACTCGGATCTCAATCGGAATACGATGGCACCCGAACTGTCAATCAATGATTGTATTAAATGAGTGACGTTTTCATGTCCATTAAAATGGAACTTTATTGTTTAGTGTCAAATGACAAAGTGACAAATGACAGCATATGGCACTGTATAATATAGAGATGTTACAACCACCTTCAATAACTTTGAAAATACTCAGTTTTATTGCCATTAGTAAACAAAACATTATCTTCACATTAAAACATAAAGTACAACAAAATAAAGCTTATTGAGAAATATTTACAAGAATAAAACTCAATACCTGCCTACTTAAAAACAGCATCTACTAACGGGGCTAGTAAAGGGTGAGTACTATTAAATTGTCGCCTTTTGAATTAACGTTTACAAAATGAAATAATGTTATAATAACTCTTTTTTTTTTATTATAAGAAAGTTCAAGACGTAAAATAGATCAGCTAACACAATTAAGGTTTCTCCAGAGCACGACGAGAGAATTCGCGGACTTTACTCTTCACGCGACTCATAGAATTTTGCACGGATTCATTAGTGATCAGTTTTGTACATTTCATCCACTTTCTTTTAAAATCGGGCAATGATGTGGCCGGTTGGCATGTTTTCCGCAACTTTGTTTTAATATTAGCCCAGTATTTTTCAATCGGCCGTAGTTCTGGGCAATTTGGCGGATTCATATTCTTCGGCACTACATCGACAGAATTCTGATTATACCAATCCAAAGCTCGCGACGAATAGTGACAACTTGCCAAATCTGGCCAAAACAATGTAGAAAAAGTATGTTTTTTTACAAGTGGTAATAACCGTTTTTTTAAGCATTCGGAAATATAAATATCCGTGTTTATTGTGCCAGTGGTTACAAAAGGCGAACTTCTCATGCCGCACTGGCATATCGCTTGCCACACGAGGAACTTCTTGGCGAATTTCTCTACTGGAATCACTTTTTCTGATTCATGTAGACCCGAGACGTTGCGAGAAGAAAAGTACTGGTTTCCAGGTATTGATTTGAAATCAGCTTTCACATACGTTTCGTCATCAATAATTAAGCAACCTGTTTTTTGAACTAACAAGGTGTACAGAAATCTAGACCGTCTAATTGCTCGATTATACTGTTCTACAGTTCTTTTGGGGGCTTTTTGCTTCTTGTAAGTAGAAATACCATACTTTATGCTATTAAAAAATTTGTTGCTATTAAAAAATTTCGTGTCCGTAAGGTTTATAAATCATTTGTAGGTCAATGCATTATTTTCTATAATAAATTACCTGACTCAGTTTTAAAGTTACCATTTCCAGTACTTAAAAGTTACTTGAAAAAGTCGTTGATGTCTAAGGCTTACTATAGGGTCGAGGACTATCTAACAGATAAAAATGCTTGGCCTAAACTTAACTAAACACCTAAATAACTGATTAATAAAATAGGCATAAAAATATGTAAATATTGTATATTGTCTAGGGGACACGGTTTCTGTAGGAGAATGTATCGAAACTTTGTATGTGGTGGTTGTCTTGCACTGTCATAGGAAAGTATATATATATTTTTTAATATATATACATATTTTATATAAATATATATTTTTTTTATTACTACTTCTTATTACTCCCTATGAAAATTCTTAGTTTTGACACATTTTCTTGCACAAGCTACGCTTGAATGTTTTTTATTTTTATTTTTATTTTATGTTAAATTCATTGTTTTATATCATGCTAGGTTAAGCTTTATAATTGTATAATATCATAAGTTTTAAAAAACGACTGACTGTTGAGTTTCTTGCGGCGTTTCTTCTCAGCAGTGGTCTCTTGCGAAGCGCTGGTAGATTTTGACGTGTAAAAGTGCCCGTGCGGCCTAATTACTGAATAAACATCTTTTATCTTTTTTTATCTTTTTTTATTTTTATTTTTTGTACATTTCTTTGACAAGTACCAACTTTTTTGGACACATCTCGAGAAGAGATTGCCGGATTCTGATCAAACAGCTTACACACTTTTAAATCCAATTTTTTGTCCCGTTTCCTTGTAGGATGGCCCTCTCGCTGCTTTCTTTCAATATTTCCACCTTGTTTTAGTTTTTTTAGGGTCCTTTGCACTGTTCTCCGACTTGTATTGCACGATTTCGCAAGATCCAAAGTGGACATATTGGGATTTATTGAAAATTCTCGCAAAATTAATTCACGAACGCTTTTTTCGTTTGACGACATCTTGACTGATAAAAACAACTGAATGTTCTTTTAAACAGTAAGACATGCAAATACGTTCTAAATTTGAAATATTATAAGTTTAATGAAAAAGGTTGCGTGGCCGAAAAAAAAATACGGGAAATGTTGGCGACAATTTAATAGTACTCACCCTTTATGAAAAAAAAAAGTCATTAGCGTCCCTCTCGCACCTAAGTAAATAACTCGCGTGTGAGAGGGATGCAAACGACATGAAGACTTTCATACTAGGCCCGCTATGATGCTTATAGGTACAGTCACCGTCATAAATAAGTGATGATTTCTATACCTTGTCGCTTTTAATCGTTGGACAATTTCGTATGACATTTCAAACTGACGTTAAAGTGACTAGGTTCATAAATGATAACTTATTTATGCCAGTGACTGTACTTAACATTAATATTTTACCTACTGCATATTTGGGTCGATATTTTCAACATTTTCTATTTCACAATCTGAGTAACCGTCATCGATCATATCATAGTCAGATTCGTCAGTGCTTTCATTTACGTTAATTACAATCCTATCAATGTGATCATCCATCGAGTGTTCCTGTGACCGATATTCATTTTCACATTTCATGGCATGATCACAAACTTTCTTCCATTCATCCGGGCCAATCATATTTATTTTTTCTTCAATCAATTTTTTACTGTACCCATATTCATTTCTATGTTCCTTTTTGATACGTAGGTAACCTTTTATCTGTGATCATATATTCTCTATAGGGTTGAAGTCGGGATGGTATGGCGGTAACCTTAACACTTCGTGCCCATGTTGATGTAAAATTTTGTCAATGGAATATTCTACAAAGTCTTCTTTATGTCGACAAATAATTTCGTATAGTTGTATTTTAGGAAATGATGAATCATGGGGAATATTGTGTTTTTGTAACCAGTTTATCATAAGCGGCTTTGCGGTATTAGAGTTGGGCGGGCGTTCCACATATTTATTGTGATAAGCAGCATTGTCTACTACTAATACAGAATTTGGAGACAAGTTCATAATTGACATTATTCATGGCATCGTGATAATCACCGGTCTTATCAGTAGACTTGTACATAAGTAGAGCACCCGGTACAAATCCTTTGGCACTACCTGCATGTATTATAATAAGGCGTTGACCTTTTGAGATTAACTGTTTCACTCCTTTATCCGTAGAATCGATCCAGCACTTCCCTGTTAACACGTTCGACGCCGGCAGCGTTTCACCGAGTCCTTAAGCTATGCCGGGCGAAATTATCGTAGTCACGTATTTGTGTCACTGGCATAGGAGTATGAATAACATGGTCACGAATATGTGTCAACTGGCATAGTTCATAGATAAATTAGTAAAATGCGTTTTTTTTTATTTTGCGGCGTCAGTCGTCTCTCTGACATGGGGAAGTCCCCTAGTGGCGGACACCTAAGGCTTTTTAAAAAAAAAAACAAAACTATTTAAAAAAATAAACATTTATTTGCGTATTAAGTAAGTTAACAAACTTTAAAATCAAACTAAAATAACAAAAATGCTACCTCTGCTTAAACTTAGACAAACATTAAAATTATACTTTGGTGAAATAAAATGCAGTCTCTGCAAGTGGCACCTAGTACCGGACGGACTTCACTTCGAACCCCTAGCACCGGACGGTTTCAAAACATCTGACACCGATCACAGATATAAGCATCTGAACATTCTGGAATGTCAGCACAGGCTTCATGAGCCCACCCATGGCAACTAGAGCACTATCCAGTCTTCGTCATAATCCTCTAAGCACACTACACATAAAGTTTTTCCTGTTTGAGATGCTTCAGCTAACGGCTGCTTTTTATTTGCTTTTGCTCCACTTTTCCCTTTGGCTCGATTCCCCTTCTCTCCCTTTTTTCCTGTAGATTTCACTTCTTTGGCTGGTTTCCCCTTCTCTCCACCTTTTCCTTTAGCCTTTGCGGGTTTGGTTTGTTCCCGCTCCTCCTCTATTGCCTTTTTAAAGTTGGTTTTCATTCTTTTCTTTTCTTCTTTAGCGTTCTTTTCGTTTTCTTTTTCTTCCGCAGCATTTTTGTACGGAGATGATGTCAAGATTTCGCTTCTTTCACATTTTCTTTTCCGAGCAGCTGACCTTTTTTTGGCAGCATCTGGTAGTGGTGACAATTTATGGACAATCTGAATGATATCTGGATCAAAGCTAGTCGATGGCTTGGGACTGCTGATTCTTGTGTCATTGGTGGGGTTGATTGGAGGGTCTGTGAATTCTTCAGATATCAAATCGACTCTAGGCTCATTGATAGAATCTTGGGGAGGGTCTGTGGATTTTTCTGATACCAAATTGACTCTAGGCTCATTGATAAAATCTCGGGGAGGGTCCATGGATTCTTTGGAGACCAAATCGTTGGATAGTTCTGCACTGCAAGCCTTAGATGTGGTTTCAGCTAACGCTAAATCAGCGACGGGCACGGAACCCGTTCCGCTACAATCCTGTGTGTTAGAGTAAGTTCCTGGTTCTTCTAATGGAATATTGGTCATGTCAGCTGCCAAATAATCCAGGTCAGAAAATAAATGTCTATCAAATGGGCAAATTCCTGTGCATTTGAACCCAGACGCCGCAATATCCAGTCGAGCCACTTTTGTAAACGCTTCATTGACCAAACCAGCAATATCGTAGTCAGTTATCCGAGACCCAGCATTTGTTCTCATCCACATGTCGCATCTCTGGTTATAGGCATCTTTAAATGGCTTCATAAATGTTCTGTCTAGTGGTTGGAGTTTATGGGTGGTATGTGGCGGTGAGCTTATCAAATCGATGTTGTTATCGCGACAAAAATTTATGACCGCCAGTGTCTTGTGGCTACAGTGGCCATCCAGTAGAAGCAGCACAGGGTTTTCTTTTGTCGGGTGCGAGTGTTTTACGAATAGTTGCAACCACTGCAAGAAGAAATCACTATTCATCCACCCTTTTGGCTGAGCCACGCCTACACTTTCGGCTGGGGCATTAATCATGAGTCGATCGTTCATCCTTTGCCTCGGAAATACGAAAAACGGCGGTATAAAGTGGCCGTTAGCACTCATGCAAAACAACACTGTTATATTTTTGCCCCTCTCCGCAGAAGTCAGCTTTCCTACTTGACGAACAGCCTTTGGGGCAAGAACTTTCTGATGCTTGTGTACGCAGCTTACTCCTGTTTCATCGCAGTTGTAAATATTGGAAGGTGGAAATTTGTGCAGTGTTGACAGTCTTTCAAGATTGTCATAAAAGAGATCCACTTGTGGTTTGTTAAACCCTACGGCCCGCATCATGCTTGTTGACTCTGGTGCTCTCAGCGATATGTCAGAATGTCTCTCCATAAAATCGTAGTAGAAATGCTTTCCTGCAACACCCTTTTCCTTGTTGAAGCGATGAGGGATCTTCAAAGATTCAGCCAAGTCAAAAGCTAATTTTAAAAACTCTTTTTTCATCAATGGTAGACATCGATTGGACAAATCTTTTATGTGATCTACCAAAATTTGTTCATATTCTGGTAAAAAGGTGTTAGTGAATCTACCAATCTTTGGTTTCAACGTCACTTCTTTTCCGTTGTTCAATGCCGATGTTTTATCATGTAAGGTGCTTTTTGGGATATTATAGCGCGACGCAGCCTCTCTTAAAGTAAGTTCTTTTGACAAAACCTTAGTAATCGCAGTTTGTAAACTGGTTTGATCCCATCCCATTTTCCTTTCTTTTTCTTCTCTTCCATTTTGATCCTTCCGGGTCATGGCTGCTCGTATGACTGAATGTCCAAATGGCTCGAATGTGTAGGTGTCAAAATGTACAAAGTTTATTGGTTATGATGTTGCGGTGGCAAAATGACAAAAGTTCACATTGTATTTATGTTATATTATGCTTGTGTCAGAATGTTAACATGTAAAAATGCATTTACGTCAAATTATGTCAGAGATAAAATATATAAATGTTACAACATTTTAATGCCTAATCATGTAATTGTCTAAATAACTGAGTCTTATAATGGCAAAAATCTATGTACCAAACTATGAATAATTGGGACTTGGGACATACTTATAACTTATAGGTAAATAATAAAGACCCCCATTATTTTCGACCGGTGCTTCCCCATGGTCAAACTAGATTTGTCAAACTGACTTCAGACTTGAGCTCCTGTTTCTGGCTGGTTTTGGCCTTCGGCCATCTGAAAATGACTGACGAACCTAACCTACCTACTTTTTCAACCATGGTTAGTATTTTGGTGATCAAATCTAGGTGCACTTTTTGCAGTTTGACGAATATAGTTTGACTACGGGGAAGTTTGATTTTCACGTCATGTATCGACGTACCCGATCTATGACTAGGTACTGCAAAACGGAACGACAGATGAAAGTCGATAAATTAAATATTAATAACTTTTCCCAGGTGTAATATTGTCCCAATCCTAATTGTTTATTTCGGTATAAGAACGCTATTCCGAGAAATGGTTTCTGAATTAACATAACAGGTTGTAAAAAGTTTGTACCTATATCCCAATTCCGAGGTGTCCACTGTCACAGTCAGCATCATCTAGTAAGTAGCAGCCAACTGACTTTACAGTCAGCATCATATAGTTTGTAGCATTCAAAGTAGCCAAATAGTTCGTTACACGTCATTATTTATTTATTTCGTAACTCGAGAAAAATATGGCAAATAATCAACAGGGTGTGTGGTAAAATAACAAAATCAATCGACGACATAATTGTTTCTACCTTTAAGAATATTAATACTTACGAAGTTGCTAATAAGTTTGCGAAAGGATTTAGGGAAAATGTAAAAAATATATATACCGAATGTAACGAGGCTTTAATTGAGGATTGTTTATATATTAGGACCCCTGATTTGTCAATGAGACTTTCTAAGGCTAAAGAAGATGTTATTTATTTAATAATTAAACATCTTAACGACAATAAAAGTCCTGGACTGGATGGTATTCGACCATGTGATATTAAATGCATAAATGCTGAAATTACTCCTGTTATTACTCACCTAGTTAATTTATGCATTGGTAAATCTGTTTATCCTGATAAATTGAAAATAGGCACCATTAGACCCATTTACAAAAAAGGAAAGTACAGTGATATCAATAATTACAGACCCATCACAATTTTATCGTGTATAGATAAAATAATTGAAAAATACCTTGGTAATGAAATACGTAAATACCTTACTGAAAACGATATCATTCATAATAAGCAGTATGGTTTTCAAAAAGATAAAAATACATCTCAGTTATTGAGCAGATTTACTAACGAAGTAAATAATTATTTGAACGATAAAAAACATGTACTCGCAATTTTCATCGATTTCAGTAAGGCATTCGACACCTTAAGATATAATGTCCTTTTTTCAAAACTTTGGCGGAATGGTATCCAGGGACCCCTTCTCGATTTCTTCAAAAACTATCACACAAATCGGTTTACGACAGTTAAAGTCAGTAACGTTTTCAGCGACATGATCCCAACAGAAGAAGGCACGGCTCAAGGGTCCATTTTTGGACCAACTGAGTACTTAATATACGTGAACGACATGTGTGATATATTCAGGGAGGGTTCTGTTTACCAGTTCGCAGATGATACCTGTCTTCTAGTGGCAGATACTGATATTATTAAGGCCAAAATTGCCATGCAGGAGAACTTCGATTTATTATGTAAATGGGCCCATGATGTGGGTCTAGTTATAAATTATACCAAAACTAAGCTTATGTACATACATTCTCCCTACTTAGCAATAACCACGAACCCCACTATTGTAGCCCATAGTCACAACTGCCTTCATAGACATAATGATACGAGTATGATACCAAATATAATTTGTAATTGTACGCAATTGGAATTAGTTAAAGAGCACACTTACCTCGGCTTGGTGATTGATGACCGATTTAACTGGAGACCGCACATTAATTACGTATGTAAGAGACTGAGATCTATTCTTTCGAAAATCACATTATTAAAATATAAACTTCCTTACAACATACTTAGAATGCTTTATTTATCTCTGGCAGAATCTGTTATCGATTACGGGTTAAGTAGTTATGGCAGAACTTTTAAAACCTATCTTAATAATATTTATACATTGCAGTTAAGTTTACTCAAAGCAATCGTTCCAAATTCTATCAGACTAAAATTTATTCATAGAGAACTAGAACTTTTTAAATTTTGCCAGATAATTAGTGTTTATAACAGAAGTAAAATGTTAATTGTTAGTGAAGAAATTAGTAACTTAAATGACCTTAAAAAGACCTCCAGGCCACAACATCTTAGAATTTTGGAACGTTTGCCCAAATATATTTTGCCGAAAATGAATAATTTTTATGGGAAGCGTTCGTGGCAATATTTACTTCCAAATATTCTAAATGGATTATCGCCCGAAATATATACAGGAATCTGTAGCAACCCACACCGTTGTAAGCGCATCATGAAAACAGCTTTCCTATGCTGATGTTGACCTCATGCAAGGGCATTTGCATCGGCTTGGGGAACTGTTTTTGCCTTTACCTAAATATATTTTTAAGTACATAGGTTAGTTAATAAGTTATTTGTAAATAACAAGAGTGAACACAGCGGCAGATAAACTTGTATTGTTTTGTCCGCTGTCAAGCCATTTTCTTCAACTTTCATTATATATAAATAAATAAAAAATAAAAAATAAAATTACCGTAGTAACAAAGACGTGTAACGAACTATTTGGCTACTTTGAATGCTACAAACTATATGACTCTGACTGTACCTACGAGGTAAAAGGAAATAAATAAAACGCCAAATTTTAAAACAAAATTGTCTTACAATAAACAAAATGTTGGACCTACTCTCCTTTTAAAATAACTATATAGTACTATATACATTATTCTCCATAAAAAAAACTTCACTTGTTAGTTGTTACTCTTCTTAGCCTAAGATAATGCTTAATTGTTGTATAGCTTTTCATCGCGTTTAAGCTTTGCAATGCATTTTAAATAATTAAGCGGACTGATTTCTTGGTTTGCCAGTTGTTTTAACAGATCTTTCATCTTCCGATCAAAAACAATATCACACTTCCTACGTTTGATGTTCTCGAATAGTGCGTTTTTAATCTTTGTTTCCTGATACTTTGCTTCCTTGCGTAACAAATGAACAAATGTAAATAAGTTTGGCTTGCACCGCAGCCTCTTTATAAGCCGACTGTGCCACCCTTCCAAACTATTATTGGTTCGGTGGCGTTCATAAGCACAGCTAATTTGATCAATATAATTTTTGGACAGCCATTGCTTGACAAAGTATGTTTCAAATTTTTCTATTGCGTCAGTTTTCTCTGAAATACTATTCGAAATTTCTGTCCATCCAACAGTTAAAAAGTGTTTGGGCAATAGTGGTAAATATGATGCTAACTCTGCAAGTTTCCGTCCATCTTTAGTCTGTTGAAGTTTTAACATCTCTGCTTTTCGCCATACGGCTTTATTAAAGTGGTAGAAACATCCACTTAAGTCACACTCTGGGTAAACTTCTTTCATGGCATTAATTTGTGCCTTTTCAAAATCTGATTTATAATTTTTGATGACAACTTTCAGTTCATTTTTCATGTATGAAAATAAACGTATGTAAGTTTCAGTTTTTCTGTTTGGCATTAAAGCATACAGCACTGGTACAATATTGGTTCTCTCTTCCGTGCTGTTGATATCCAAGTGAATCGTAAACAATTGATCCCAAGGTACTGGAGCTGCTTCGAATGTACCGTCTCCAAACCAAATTTTATCATCATCTTTACAATATACATATTTTTGTACAAAATTTGTGCCAAATAGTAAAATTTTTTCACTCGTCCCATCTTCCCACAGTAAAAAGTTATCCTTTAAAATTTTCGGTAATATCACTTCTTCTAATGAAGTAAATGACGTTTTCGTAACTTCCAGAAAGTTTTTTCTTGCTCGATGTAACGTCCGTTTTTTACTTTCAAATATTGGCATCGTTATCGAATCAGCAGAATCAGATTCCTCATTTAGAGAAATAAAACTTTCTTCGAATATTTCTTGAACCGGTTGATAATTTTCACACACTTTTCTTTTACAAAGTTGAGTGGCAACGTGAATCTTATTTTTTGATGACGGTGGATTACATGTATGCCCAGTTCTACGTAATATTTTAGTTTTGGTGATGTCCATTGTCATTGACGCCGCACAGGAAAGCCGATTAATACACTTCCAAAGAGTAGTACCATTTTTGTTCGTCACTCCCAAATTATATCTGTGTATATCGTAGAGTAATGTCTGGTTACCTTTTTGATTTGTACTAAAAAATAACTGCTCTTTTTGTTGTATCTCCATTTTAATATTACGGATATTTCTTCATCTACACTGCTAAGTCCGTAAAGGATGAAGAGAACTTATCTGACAACCAAATGCCAGTATTCTATTGTTTTATCATTTATTTTCAAGAGGCATGATTTATAGCAGTACTCAAAAGAGTTTTTAATGAGTATTTACGGATAAATAACTCCTTGATAACAAACAATACATCATAAGTATTAGTCATTATGACACTGATACAAACTGTACATTTTGACTCTCATTCGGCATATCAAAGATGTTATTCTGATTTTATACATTCTGACACTCGATCGTTCTAACACTTATACTTTGTAACAAATAGTATATTAGATACTGGTTCGTTCTGACAAATAATCTTTATGACTATTAATGTATATAACAATCGTTCTTTTAATCAATCGTTTTATATGTCTGTTGTACATTTTGACACTCGTATTATTTAGCACATAGGCAATCGAACTATTTGGACATTCAGTCATACGAGCAGCCATGGCCCGGAAGGATTTTGATCTATTTTCTTTCCCTGTCCTCTGAAACATCGTACAATAATAATCATTATAGGTTTAATTAATAACGAAAAAAAATTACAAGTTCAATGTCCGGCGTTACGGGACTACTTGGTGTCCGGTAGTAAGGGACACTGAGTCGTCACAATTACGTATTTCATTACAAAACTATTTTGAAAATCCACAAAAACGTTTTTAAAATACGAATATTAATGGAATACCACCTTTATTAAAAATAAACAAAAAAACGTAGTTGTAACACTTACTCGAAGCTTACGTGACGCAGTCTCTTCCCGCCAAAAATTACGCACAACCGCTGCCGCTGTGGCTGCGCGCGTCACTGACAAACGGCGTCGCGAACTCGCGATTTTGAATATCGGTACGTCCCCCGCGCCCCTTCCACTCGTCGTTGATTCGCTCGCGTTGTTAGTTGCCGAGATGGCACGAGTGTCCGGCCCTAGGTGCCGTCCGGCGTTAGGGGACTTCCCCCTAGTGGAATGGTGCTAGTGCTCGAAAAAATACTGCCAAATATTTGAAAACTCACAAAATGGAAGAAAATCGTAAGTTATTACTTTTTTACTCAGTGTTTCTCAAACTTTAGTGCTAATGAACTGAAAATAAATTATTATGTAGGTGACCTAGGCCATTGGTAGCGGAGATCAAACCCATGACCACTAAATTTCGCGACTGTTGTCCTAGGTGTCTTAAATACTTTATTTTCAGTTTATTATTTACGACCTGTATGATTATAAATAATTGACTAGTAAAATAAACAATTATGATTAGAAACTTTGGTACAAATGTTAACACTGTACTTAATTATCTGTACCTAGTATCAAAATACTATTAACATTAAGGTCATGTATTGCTTTCAGATCGGAGCACTACACCAACTCTTGACCTTGGAGGAGGTCTTGTCGTCAAAATAAAAAAAAACTTTTGGCATAATCCCCCCGAACCAGAAGAACCAGAAAATGACTGTGAGAATGTTCCGGAGGCTGAGGAGATTTCTCCAGGAGTACTTTCACCGTGTCTGTGCAGCAGAAATGGAAAAGCATTGCAATTTAGAATTCTATTGGAAATGGTCAAGGAGGAAGATTTAGATGAATGTTGGAGTGAAATTAAAAATATACTCGACAAATATTCCGGAAAATAATTTTATGTATGTACTTATAATTAAGAAGTCTTGTGGTTCAAATAATAAAAATGTTATGATTGGTTCACATTTTTTATTACTGAAAGTCCTTTACTCTTATTTACTAATTGTTGAACATTATCATAAAATTTTCGCATCATAAACGTATAGAAACCTTTCGGTATTATTTACAATAGCTAATAATCCGAAACAATCATCACTAACACCACTACTGGCATTACATTTTTTTTTTATTCAAATATTAGGTAAGTATGTTGGCTTTTACTAAGTAAGTAGGTTATGTAAAATCACAGATTTAATCATCACTACTTATTTCGAAAACATATTAAAATATAATATTAATTACTAGATAATCATATTAAGTAACAGGTAAGTAGGTAATAAAAAATCACAGCTTGAATCATCACCAGCACCACTGGCTTTACAATTTTTTTATATTCAGATATTAGTTAGCCATTTTAACACTAAAGGTAAGTAGGTAAGGATTTTACTAGGCAAGTTATGTAAAATCACAGATTGAATCATCACTAGCCCCGCTGGCATTACAATTTTTTTTTATTCAAATATTAGTAAGCCATTTTAACAGTATACCTAATTATTTTGAAAACAGTTTAAAATATAATATTCATTTAAATTAAGTACCGTAGAATGGGGTGAATTTGATCATTTTCAAGATTAAAATGGTTATATCTTCTCGAATGTAAAAGTTAAAAAAACACAAAAAATACCTCAATATCGGTTTTTGTTCTTTTATTGATTCCACCATTAGAATATTTTTTAATACTTTAAATTCGCTTAAAAAAAAATAAAGAATTGGTGATCAAATTTATACTGTGAATGGGGTTACATTGAAACCACCGTTTTTTTAACGTATTTCAAAAGTAACCCAAATAATAAGAAAAAAAAATTTTAAGAAATAAAATACAAAAAAAAAGAAAATAATCCGTCAATAGGTTCAGAATTTATAACGGTGTTTGTGTTTTTGGGGTTACATTGACAAAGAAAAACAAGGGTATTTAAGAAATAATCAACTTTATTATGAAATAACAGTCTTTTGACATAATTTGTCAGTCTTTTAAAAGTTTTCTGTAATATCTATACTTAGGAAACTTTTCTTAAAATAATAAATCACAACAGAACTTGAGATCAATAATTAACAAATTAGGTGAGTAATTTTTACCCACCTATTTACAACTCTTTAATATTAATGTCATATGGAAACTCAACATAATTATCTTTTTCTAGAGGCTTTGGTAGATATACTATGATATCACACAAATCAATTTCTGAAATATCCTTAACTATCCTCTTAAATCTAGTTTTATTGTTGAAGGACTTGTAGCCTTCAACTAGCAAAGGATCTGTTTGTATAATTTGGCAAACATACTTATATGTTTGCTTGCCACGTGAAGTATAAAATTTAACTAATACGTATCTTCCTTCCGTGCATTCTGTTTCTGCATCCTCCTCTTCAGCGACATTTCCATTATCACTGGCACTTTCCATTTCTTCTTCTTGATTCGGTAATTCATCTTGATTTATGTCTTCTTCAGTATTAGTATGATCTGTGTTGCTTGTTGTTGGCTGAGGCGAAGGTGTCGTCTCATCATTGTGGGTAGCAATGCTCTGGCCAGGTGCAACATCTAATCGCTTCCTTTTTCGGGCAGGTTGATTAGAGCTGTTACAATATCTCGACTCTTTCAAAAAAGTGGTTAAAGTGGATTCTACTTCCTGTTCACCGATATTTTCTCTCGGGAGTCGATCCAAAACCTTATTCTTATTGAAAGGATGTATACCTGTGGCTGAAAATCCACTCATCATATTGCGTTTGATCCCAGAAGTGATATTTGAATAAATAGAATCAGGTTTCGGTGCCACCTGATCCATTTTGTTTAACGCTTTAGTTAGGAGATATGGGAAGGTATCTTTCGGGACAGTAGATAGTCGAGAATTTTGCATTTTCCACGTTGTTAACGTCTGTCGCCAGGCTGACTTCATCGGACGGAAGAAAGCCACATCGAGTGGCTGGGTTAAATGTGTTGAGTTTGGGACTAGGCAAACGAAATCGATATCATTTTCGCTGCATAATCTCAGCACTTCATCGTCCAAGTGGGATGATAGGTTGTCACCAAGCAGCACTTTTCGGCCTGGTAATTTTTTTGCGTGAGGTAAAAATGCAGTAATGAACCAATCCCTAAACGTAGCACCATCAATCCAACCACTACTCGTTCGATTAAACCGAGAACCTCGGGAACAACAAGACTGATCACAACATGGCAGGCCAGATGGTGCTCTTTCCTTCCACGTATCGTATAAATGAACACTTTTGTATATAATGTATGGAGGCAAAAGAACACCATCTGCTGAACCACAGACCATAATTGTTGTGGCACTTTTGGAGAAATTCATAGCTTCTTCCGGGTACTTGACTCCTCTCTTATATATGCCAATTTTTTTTCCAGGGTCGTCGCTCATATTAGACTCGTCATAATTGAAAATGTTAGCCGGAGGAACATCTTTAACGACTTGTTCAAGATTGGTGAAATATTGATTGAGTGATTCCCTAGACACGGCGGCGGCTCTTGCTTTTTTGATGTTGGTAGCTACGCGTCGAGAGTATTCTGTTCTGTGTCTTTTCAGCAACGAATAAGCCCAATCGACTCCAGGAACATTACCAGGAAATTTTGTGACTGACCTTCCTTGTTTATCCAAGAGCATTTTTGCAAACATACGCAAATCTATCCTTCTTTGTAAGTTACAGATGGTATTATTATGTCATCAATAAATATAAGAACCCCTTCTTCCACAATCAGATCTCTGAAAATAGAATTGATGAAACGAGTAAAATAGTTTGGACAAATTGATAAACCAAACGGTGCTCTGGTGAACTCATACTGTCCACTCTGTGTTACAAATGATGTATATTTTGTACAGTTCTCTTTTATCTTTAAATGAAAAAATGGTAAAGGATGAGTTCCCTCTCCCAGTAATAGAAGATCATATTGACAAGTTACTCGGAGCAAAGATTTTTAGTAAACTGGACTTAAAAGATGCATTTTTCCACTTAAAGATAAAAGAGAACTGTACAAAATATACATCATTTGTAACACAGAGTGGACAGTATGAGTTCACCAGAGCACCGTTTGGTTTATCAATTTGTCCAAACTATTTTACTCGTTTCATCAATTCTATTTTCAGAGATCTGATTGTGGAAGAAGGGGTTCTTATATTTATTGATGACATAATAATACCATCTGTAACTTACAAAGAAGGAGTGGTGAAATTAAAGAAAGTCCTGCAAAGAGCGGCAGAGTATGGCTTGCAGATTAACTGGACAAAGAGTGAGTTACTTACTACTAAAGTGGAGTATCTGGGACATGTTGTCGAGGATAGCAGCATAAAGCCATCATCTGATAAAAGTGATGCAGTCATGAAATTTCCCCAGCCTCGTACTCAGAAAGAGCTACAAAGTTTTATTGGACTTACCTCATACTTCAGGAAATTTATTCAGGATTACTCAATGATAGCAAGACCACTTACAGATCTACTAAAGAAAGATAAATATTTTCATTTTGGTGAAAGGGAGAAAGTGGCTTTTCAGATGTGTTGAAGCAAAAGTTGTTGGAGCATCCAGTATTGAGGATTTATAACCCAGCTTTGGAGACCCAGATGCATACGGACGCGTCTCAAGTGGCTTACTCGGCTATTCTTATGCAAAAAGATCCAAATGACGGTAGCTTTCATCCAGTATACTATAGCAGCAAGAAGACAACAGATGCAGAAAAGAAATACTCTAGTTATGAGCTAGAAGCCCTAGCGGTAGTTGAAGGTGTCAAAAAGTTTAGAAAGTATCTGATTGGAATTCCATTTACAATAGTGACAGATTGTTTGGCATTCGAGATGACCCTTAAGAAAAAGGATTTAGTGACCAGAGTGGCTAGGTGGGTTCTTCTCTTACAGGAATACAACTATAAAGTGGAACACAGAGCAGGCTCCAGAATGAAACATGTAGATGCTCTAAGTAGAAACGTATATGTCGGTATAGCAGTAAACAGCATTCATAATCAGCTAAGAGAAGCTCAGGATCAAGATGAAGGACTAAAAGCTATAAAAGAAATTTTAAAAGAAAAACCTTACAAGGACTACTGGCTGGAAAATAATATTCTTTATAAAGGTGATCAACGTTTGTTAGTAGTACCAAAAAACATGGAAAAGAAAATTATTGGAAATACTCATAGTAACGGACATTTTGCTTGCAAGAAGATGAAAGAACTAATTAACAAGGATTATTTTATACCAGATGTGGATAAGAAGATTAATGATTATTTGTTGACTTGCATACCTTGCATTTTAGCATCAAGAAAAAGCGGAAAGCAAGAAGGATTTCTTAACCCGATAGAGAAAGAAGCATTACCACTACAAACTCTACATCTTGACCACATTGGACCACTTACCGCCACTCAGAAGCAATATAATCATATTCTGACTGTTGTTGACGCTTTCACAAAATTTGTCTGGCTTTTTCCTACAAAATCAACCACCAGTAAGGAAACTTTGTCGAAACTTTATATTTTACAGCAAATATTTGGAAATCCAGATAGAATAATTACAGATAAGGGAACTGCATTCACAAGCAATGAATTTAGAAAGTATTGTGAAGATGAAGACATTAAACACATTGAAGTGACTACTGGAGTGCCTCGTGGTAATGGTCAGGTCGAACGCATTCATCGTACTATCATACCGGTGTTGACGAAGCTATGTATACAAGATCAAGGTTTGTGGTATCGACATGTCAGCAAAGTACAGAGAGCACTCAATAGTATGTTCCATAGAAGTATAAATACTACACCATTTAATCTACTCATTGGAAAGAAAATGAAGAATAAAGAAGATATAGAACTACAAAATTTGCTACAGCAAGAAAGTGCTGAAATGTACAATGAAGACAGGGAGGAATTGAGAATGAAGGCAAAGGAGCAAATTCAGAAAGTACAGGAAGAAAATAAGAAACAGTTTGATAAGAAAAGAAAGCAGAGTAATAAATATGAAGAGGGTGATATGGTAGCCATTAAAAGGACCCAATTTGGACCAGGTTTAAAATTAAAACCGAAATACTTGGGGCCATATCGAGTAACAAAAGTGAAAAGGAACTACAGGTACAATGTAGAGAAGGCAGATAGTTCCGCAGAAGGTCCTAACGTTTCTACAACGTGTGCTGAGTATATGAAGGCGTGGCCCAGTCATACTGATTGCGAGTAGGTTATTTTTTCTTTTTGTTTTGCTGATATCATTTATTTTTAAATTTTTGTTGTGTTGATGTGTTAGTCAGCTGAGCCAGATGTCTGTGTAGGGCATTGCATAACGTGTCCAATTAGAAGTAATTTAATTAGGAAGTCTGAGGCCAGACTTCAGCAGGAAGGCCGAGCTGTAGGATTTAAAAAAAAAAAGAAAGTTAATAGGTTGGCAACACCGACTTTAGCGCGCTCTCTCTGGTCTATCGCATTATGGCGGGCGACTGTGTTTTTTGGTATCGAATTTGCTAATTGTTAAAATAAACAGTAAAAAGTTAATCCGGCCTATTATTTCCATCCCACATACATATGTTACATTTGATGCAGTCTGGTCAGTGCATCTGTCATGGGCCCAATTTTTACAAGCTGAGCATTGTACCCAGCCTTCTCCAGGAACACTTTCTGAAAATGAGTCACAGCACACTAAACAGAAGCATTCTTCTTCTTCAGAACTGGAGCAATTTTTATTTTTTTCTGCCAAAATTTTTCTTTTCACTTGCTTATTTTTCTTTGTTACAGCTTTTTTTCGTGAAGTGACCTTCTTTTTCTTTTTATTTTCTTGTTCGAGAGTTAGAGCTTCCTTTTCAGGTGTGTCTGTTAATATGGCGGTCTTACGTCGTTTCCTATTCATAACTTTACGAGCTCCGGCTTTAGGCAGATGTCTGACAGATACGGGAGAAAAGCTATGTGCAGATGTTGACGGGTGAGGCTCATTGCTGAGTAATGAAATCGCATGAGATGTTGAAGGCTGAGGCTGTGACTCAACAGCAGCTGCAGAAGATAATAAAGGATCACTTGATGATGTCAAAAGTGGTGTGGCAGACAACTCAGGCTCATTAATTGCTGCTGGATCAATAGTTGTCAATAAACTTCGTGAGTTGGGCAACTGATTTTGAGTATTTGTTGGTGACTGAGGACCAGCAGGAGGAGTGATCAATGGCCGAATCTCCGTAGATGCAGAAGATGGCTGGGCTTCGTTTTCAGGATTTGGCCGGTCAGTTACAAAACTTGGAGCAAAATCCGAATCATCAAAAATGTCGCGGTTGAATGGATAAACTCCAGCTTTTTTGAACCCATTTGTGATGTTGTTGGGAGTAAGGGCCAGTGGCAAAGCCGTTCGGACTATCCCAGGGATGTCGTAAATCGTCAGAGTTTTACCAGGATTATTGCGCATCCATGCATCTTGTGTTGATGATATATACCTTTTAAAAGGCCCGAAAACTGAGACGTCTAGAGGTTGCAATTTGTGGGAACAATGGGGAGGATAGGAAAGCATCACCACTCCATTATTTTTTGCCAAATCCAACACTGGCACTGATAGGTGGGACGAGTGATTATCTAATAAAAGTAGTACCGGTGCACATACGTAGATTTGACCGATTTAGGCGGCCAAAAACATTTTTTCTTCTAATCTTGTTTAAATTGGGGTATATGATTAAAATATGTTGTATTTCATTCAAATCTTTATTATTTAATATAATATACAAAAAAAAAAACAGAAAAATTCTACTTTTTTTTTTTAAAGTAAGAACAATGATAAAACAGTTTCTAATTTACATAATAATATTAATAAATAAATAAAAACATATTATAATTAAATTACTGACGATATGTAATAAAGTCTATATTATACTGCCAGGTAGCAATAATTCAATTGCTTCGCTTGAAAAAGCTTTGCATGAGCTTTTTCTATAAGTCCTCATACTGCTCACAAGAGGATCCGAAGTAAGCAACAGTCTGTGGTAGATGTCGAGGTTGCACTCTTCTCTCGAAAACTTTCTTGCAAAGTTTTGTCTATATGACCGAAAATGCTTATTTCGGGCTTCTGCCGCCTCCTCCGACAGTTGCCCAATTGGTAATAATGCATTTTCTATTATTTTTGCACCATGTAATAAAATCTTGTGCATGGTCGGAGTCATGGGGTGCCACCCATATTCCTCAACGTACAGCTTTGCCGTGTCAAAGGCGTATGCGTCGTATTTCGAAACATCAATTTTGTGTCCACTTGAAATTGCTTCCAAAATAACTTTGCACCTATGAATTAATTCATGGTTAATCCCTAAAATATCAGCAGCCAATTCGGTGTTCTCAAAAAACCTTCGACTTGTATTACCGTCGTTGGTATTGCCGAAGTTGGCTTTAGGCATATCTACCAAAATACCAGTTTCTCTCCTAAATCTTTCCTGGATTTCCAATTTTCTTTTTTTCTCTATTTCTTTCTCGTCTTGTGTTTTCCTTTCTCTATGCTTTTTTACAGGTAGCCTGTAGGCTAAATATAAAAGGCTTTCAAAAATGCGTATTCTGGCATGCAACACTGAAATCCCAAAGTCGAGGGCTTCTGAACTGGTAGCATTGCTTTTGGACAAGTCATTGAAATCTTTGGATGTTGCCCCGCATATATAACAACGAATTGTTGATTTTGTATTTGTTGCAGCGTTGCATACTTTGCCATCAACCATAGTCATTTTGAAAATATGTCCAAATATAAATTCATTACCATTCAAATCCACTTTTGTATCAGAAAGTAACTTGGCTGAATTATCTACATAGCTTATTTCTTCCTTGGTGACATCAGTAGACTCTTTCACGAACCGAAATCTTATGGGGCGGCAAAATCGTGGCGATGATGGGGTTGGGTTTTGCCACAAAACTTTCTTGTTTTCTTTGCCATAAACAATCTGCAAGGGCACAAAAGAACTTATAAAGAGGTTTGCATCGGAGTCGGCATCATGAGAAAACTTCTGTTTAAAACGTGATTGTTGAGATCCATCGCAACCCCATTTGCATATTATCGTTAATGATTGCCTTTCAGTTTCATTGAGGGTTATCAACACATCTTGCAGGTATATAGATAAGCGCATAACGGTATGATCCATTAGGCTCTGTAATCCTACTTCCGCGCAGGTAGCCGTGACCCGCAACATAGTTTCTGGGTAACATGCTTGTTTTTCTTTTAACAATAGGTCGTAACAGGGGTAATGCCTTGGGTTTGTTGCTCTTATTATTTCATATTGTCGCCGAGTAAGGTCAGCTTCTACAAACATCTTAAGGGCTTCAAAAGGGGTCAGTGGTGCGATTGTTTCATCTTCCTTAGAACAGGATTCCCTTAATTTGGTTGCTTGCTCTGGACAGTTTGTTATTTGCCTGAGGACTTTTGATGCATTTCTTTTTCCGTCTGTTTGTAATATAACTTGTGCAGCATGGACTATGATTTCATCATCGACAGTAAAACGAATGTCCTCCGTCTTCCTTCTCTTAGTTCGTTCACTCGAGTCCTCAAATGATTTACATGGACGTCCTTGCCGATTAGATGTTTCAATTGGAATTTCAAAAGTTCCTTCTAACCATGTCTGGTTATTTTTCAAGAATACTTCTTCAGTCCTTCGTGCTTTTATCCATCTATCTTTCATTTGTGACTTAAACTGGGAAAAATTATGTTTAAGGCTCTTTTTACTTTCTTCGGAGAGCCCATAATACTCCACAAGGTAATTTTCTAAATGGTTCAGTTTTTCACTCAAATTTGGGAAATTCTGATCTTTCATTTTTTCAAACAAATATTTACGAGTCACAACTGTAACACCAGAGGCACTGGAAGACTCTGAAACAAAAAAAAAAACAAATAATTACTAAAAATAAAATCATGAACGGTTTTTAGAGTTTTTACCCAGACAACTTCAATTGACCTTTATTTGACTATAGGCACTTTTTGGCAGAAACTGTTATTGTTAATATAATATTGAATATGTGCCATAATTATTGTAATTTAAATAAGTTCTTGGAAGACCTTGGAAGTATTTCATTATTGCATTCAAAACCTAAAATTTAAGAAAAGTAGCTAAAAATAAGGTGTTACGTTTGAATGCTAGGCATATACAGTAAACTGATAAAAAAAAACATTTTTTTAAGTTCAATTGATAGATTCTTACCTGAATTATTAGAATCCATTTCTTTCACTGCACTAGAGAACACTGAATTGTTTTGTTGCAGTTTATAACACTACGTATATTGAAGGCACCGAGAACTGTTACGTACACTACAAGTGATAATCAGATTTCGATTGACGGTAGCTCGGCGCATACGTTATTTTATGACTCAAAAGGGGTGGGGGTGGGTGCCCTGGAATGTCAGGTAGATAAGGAAGTCAATTGTGTAACCGTGGGGTGATTTTCAATATTACGACTTATGGCCGCCTAAATCGGTCAAATCTACGTATGTGCGGTGACTCTTTGGTTGGTTTTACATAAGCGATGAAATGTTCCATGAAACGTAAGAACTCCACATCTGTCATCCAGCCGCTTGCATTCCCCGCACCAATACATTCTGCCGGCCCATCACGCACGAAATGGTCTTGGTATCTCTTCCTAGGAAATACAAACAACGGCGGCACAGAAGACCCAGTAGCTGAAACAGCCACAAGCAATGTTACATTGGTTCCTCTTTCAGCTGATGTTACTGATCCGACGTTCCGTTTTCCTTTAGCAGCAATTATTTTGGAAGGTTTCGTGACGGTTGTAACACCCGTTTCATCAGCATTCCAAATAGATGAACCTCTAAATTTATAACGATCCATGACAGAAGCCAGTTTATCGAAATATTCACCAACGTTTGTCTGATTAACAGACGTTGCTCTACTTAAACTAGTGGCCTCCGGTTTTCGAATGGAAAGTGTACCATTTCGTGATAAAAATCCCGTCAACCATTCTTTCCCGGCCATTTTGGTAGCATGCCATGTGTTTGGGAAATTCACATTAAATTTAACAGCGCAATCGTAAGCCAGGCGGCGAAAATCTTTAGGTCCTAAACCATGATAGATTTGAGCAACCGTGAGCAGGTACTCCGTAAGGGATGCTTCTTGTTCTCTGTTAAACACTTGCCTGGGAGTTCCGTAACCAAATCTCGGCGAATCGGGATTTTTATGTAAACGTTCAATGAATCTTTTTAAAGATGTTTTGCTAAGCTCAAAATCCCGGCAAACTTGCCTCAGTGATTTTTCTTTACTTATCACCAACTCTGCTGCACGTTGCATTAACTCCAGAGACTTCGTACCTCGTTCGGTTTTTCTCGTATAATTACGCATTCTGAAATAAATTACATAAATAAATAAATTGTTTTCATAAGGGTTAAAAGGTCCACAGCTGGGCATAAAGGTCCAATGCGGGGCATAAAGGTCCACATGTGGACCTTTTTGCCCTATAGTGACTTAGTTTTATTTCAAGGTTATACAGAGTAGACAAAATTTTGCATTAGAATTACACTACCTTTACATGAAACCTTATAAAATGAACCATATTATAACAGAAGCTGAACATTCTAACAGTTTAAATAAAAGCAGTAGACAAAAAGTCAATGAAGTGCAAAATTCTACTTACGTGAGTTTTTTGCGACGCGGACATGTACAGACCGGTCGGCGTTCGACAGCTCACTGCGCGAGGCGGCGCACTATGGTCCAAAAGCATGACCTAGCTGGACATATTTCTATTATACTCTTAATGAGTTCCAAGGGACTTGTTTATTTATGATTTGCCTAAATTAAGCAAATTATTATTATATGGCCTTTTTTCTCTCTATTATTAACGTGAAAATTAAATCTCCAGTGTATCTTGACCTTTGTGTAAGAAGAACTACTAAGGCAGAAGAGGTCAGTTATAATTGGTTTTATTTTCAAAGAAAAAAGCATATTAATTTATTACAATTGTCACTGTCACCTAAAAAAGTAAGGATTAGCAAAGATAAAAATACATGTTTTATTAATACAAAGTTTAATTATGAATGTTATAAATACACAGAACAACCCAATTTATCTACTCTTCTTCGTCAGAGTCATCGAAACTGGGTAAACTGACATTTCCCAAACTATCTTCACCGCGTATTTCTCTCACCAGTTCAAGTATTTTAGAATAAGCCATCGTACGTTTTTGCTCTGGAACACGGTCCAGCTCAAAAACTAATAATTTTGCGAACTCTACGTTTCTTGGATCTTCGGGTTGGTTTTCAGAGCAAAAATGAACATTTTTTAAAAGACTGGACTGACCTCGTACATCGGAATAATTCTTTCTATTTCTTTTATATATTGTACAGTCAAGAATATCTTCGTGTCGCACTTGCACTTCCTTATTTAAATTCACCGTTGATGATGAGCATTTAGGTTTTGTTTTTTCACATATTGATAACTTCCTCTTCTTATCACGAAAAAAGCTTTTCACTAAAATACTCGGTGAAGATGGAGGAGATCTGTCGTCAGCAGACATTTTTATTGAACGTTTCTTAACAAAAACAATTTACTTTAACAGTTAAGAAGCTACCAAACCGGCCTCTAACTGCTGACAAATACACGTAATGAGTTATTCATCTACCCGTCTTTTTCATATACGTAACTTATGGCATAATTCAGTTAACAACTACCCCAATTTCTATTTACTCATGAAATAGCTTGTAATTTTAAACATAATTCATATAAAAACGCAATTTCTAATAGCAAAGTAACTTTTTTGTATGTTATTCGTCTTCGCTATTTTCGTCATCATCACTGCTGATCGAGCTGTGAGTCAACAGTATTTTGTATTGAAGAAACAACCTTATTCACATTGGGAGCTATTAGCAATGCCAAAACTTCTGGACGAAATGTCCCCTTATTTTTTTTTGGGATCTCTATTAGACTATTGATCAAAGGATCTGATGTTATTATTAACATCGATAACATATCGCTGTTTGTAGAAACACGAGAACATCTACGAGAATGGTGTTGTCGAAATCGCCGGCAATCTTTATTCCGGGCCTCTTGTGCTTCTTCTGAAAGCTGCCCAATGGGCAATAAAAAATGCTTGATAATGTCTTTGCTGTGCACCAAGATCTTGTGCACAGTTGGAGGCATATAGTACCATGAATAATTTTGTAAATATAGTGATCTTGTTTCACGAGCTAGTTTTTCAAACGCATCCAAGTCAATATCATACCCTGACGTTAGTGCTCTTAGCAAAAAGCTGAAGTTTTTTATTATGTCTTCATTTAGGCCAGTAATCTCTGCACTCAATTGAGGGTTCTGAAAAAACCTTCGGGCAGTATTGCCATCATTTGTTGACCCGTAGCCAGGTTTTGGTTTATCTATAATGAGTCCTAATTTCTCTTTAAATAACGTTTTAATTTCATTCGATCTCTGCTGAACAGAATTTTGTTTGTCTTGTCCTCGTGCTTGCCATGCTTTAATGTCAAGGCGATAACTAATATGTAACAAGCATTCGAAGCATCTCATCAAAGCGTGGAGACTAGACAATCCAAAACCAAGTTTATCTGGGTCAACAATGGTATACTCCCTATTCTCATCGTTCAAATTTTTTGCTGTTAATCCGCAAAGGTAACACCTAAGTGATGAGGATGTTTCGGTTATTGCATTACATACTTTTCCGTCGATCATGGTTAGCAACAAATCATGTTTAACCGAAATTTTTCTTCCGTTTATTTCAAATACTGTCGGAACTAATTGATTTATTTCCTCTAAGATCTTATTAGTTTCAATAACTGTAAGTTCCGTGTTTTCTTTTGAGAAAATAAACTTTAACGGACGACAATACATGGTGGACGAGGGTCTAGGATTCTGCCAAACAATGACATTATCACCATCATGTAAACGAAGAGGCACGAACGAAAAAGTGAACAAAAATTCGTCAGTGTCGCTGGGATTAGTGAATTTTTGTTTATAGGTGCTGTATCCCGAACTCCCATCGCAGCCCCACTTGCTAATAAGTATAAATGTTGAGCTGGATACATTTTCTAAAACTTCAGTTTGAGCCAACAGAAGGCGTTCTACAGTTTTATTTAAAATAGCTTGAAGTTTAACTTCTACTAGCGTTTCGCTGACTGAAATGTACTCATCTGGAATATAACAATTATTTTTTGCTTTCATTACATTATGATAAGACGGATATACGTTGTGACCAGCTTTTAATGCCCATTTTCGAGTCTGTTGGTAAGTGTGGCGGGAACATTTAGCATCGACATAATATGCCAATGCTTCGTCACTCGATAGACAGCGTTGCGTGATGGGAGTAGATATTTGTTTTTTTATGTCACTAGCTTTTTGAGGGATTTCAGTTACACATTTTATAACATCCGCTACATCACGATTACCTGCTAATCTATTAGATATCTGGGCAGCCACAGCCAATTCGTCTGTGCTACGGGACTGAATCAAGTCGTCCACTCGTCTACGTTTAGTTTTGAGCGACGCTTGGTCAAACTCGATCTTTGGGCGCCCAGGACCCGGAGCAGGCTTATTTTCTAATTGTGAAGTAGATGGCTGTAGGTAATATATAACGGCAAATCTTAAATCTTCACCATTCAGCCAGTCAATACCCGCCGACGTTGTCTCAAAACGGTTTGTCGTTCTTCCGCAAGCCAGCCACTTTTTATCCAGATGTTGACAAATTCGGGAAATGTTAATTTTGATATTTCGTATGGACTCCTCCGTAACTTCATTGGAATGTAATTTCGTCGAAATTAATTCAAACAAACGAAGTTTTTTTTCGTTTTTTGGGTATTTAACCCAATTATGATAAAAAACTCTACTCGGTATAGTAATTACGTTTTCTGAAAGAAAAACTTAGCTTTAGCTTAACTATAAATATGACGCGGTTCCGCAGCCGTCCGCAGTCTCAAATTTACATAAGCCAATACTATATGAATGAGACTATGACATAAAAAAAATACAGCTATGGGACATGAAATTACAGGTAGTTTCTGGTCTAATAAAGTTGAAATATGCACTAAAAATGTCATATAGATTGTGTTCATCAGTATTTTTCTCAGCAAAAGCGACTTTGTTTACAATTGTAATATTTACAAAACATAGTACTTACCATTAACTTCACGATCCATGATTAAAAAAATTAGGAACTTATCTTAAAACTAGTTCGAAATACATACAACTGAATACGGAAAGTGACTCACTTTAATAATCACGACAACGCTCGTAATGGCACTTCAATGATAATATTGCATTATTGGAGGGTACTTACATAAAGTTATCAACGGAATTGTGACCTCGGGAGTATATGCTATCGTTTTAACTAGTACTTTTGTAGAAATGCGGTGATCGTTTTTGTCCAGCTAGATCGGACTTTTGGGCCATAGTGCGGCGCGTGCACCCCCCCCGCAACCTCTTCATATTCTGGTCACTTCGATTCTAAACGAACTTTTAATTTCGGAGTTAGGCATGGTGGACCTTTTTACCCGCGGACCTTTTAGCCCCGCCCTACCCTACACAAGGCGGGTCTTTTTGGACAGTCTGGGCAACAATAGTTGG
This sequence comes from Acleris sparsana, assembly GCA_923062465.1. Taxonomy (NCBI): domain Eukaryota; kingdom Metazoa; phylum Arthropoda; class Insecta; order Lepidoptera; family Tortricidae; genus Acleris; species Acleris sparsana. The sequence goes on along the minus strand of OV281305.1, from coordinate 5,724,178 downwards.
ATGCAAGTCTTTTTTTTAAAGTTTGCCAACATCGAACACATCTCTTTCGTTTTATTGCCCCCTTAAGATTTCTTTCCATTGTCACTGGTAAATGAACCCTATTTGGCATGCATGCACGATTTGGTTGATTTGGTTCGATAATTGTGCTTAATAAAGATTTTATTACCGACAAACGAAAATCGTACAAAGTCATTTTGTGGCCGCTGTATTTGTTGTATAACAAAAAAGCATTAATCATCATAATCTGCACCACATGGATAATAACTTTTTTGTACCATCGGACATTTTTGTGTTCGCATGAATAATATGCTAACATTTGATCATGGCGATCAACTGAAGTCATATGTTGGTTGTATTTGGCTACAATATTTGGCTTTAATTTCGTGATACCTCTGCGATTAGTTGTCATGACAAAATCACCATTATATTTATTGGATAAGGCAATTACTTCCCGTTTGTCCACCCATTTAATAACACATAAATTGTTTTTATGAAATATACATAATTCCCCAGGCTTAAGTTTGGTTTTTAAGAGATTTTTTGGATTTCCTTTTCTATTACTCCGAAGAGTACCGGTAGAAAAAAATTTAATTTTTAATAATTCTTCAGCCAAAGTGACACTAGTGTAAAAATTATCTGTAAATAGACTGTGGCCAACATTCTTATGATTTTGCAATAAATGATAGACAACTTTCTGTACATGGTTAATGCCGCCTACAATGTTGTCTGATGCACCCCCATACAGATGTAGCCTTACTACTACACCTAAATCATCGGCTAGCATATAAAACTTTACACCATATTTGTGTCTTTTGCCTTTCAAATATTGTCGAAATTTTAAGCGACCTCGCCACAACATCATTGATTCATCAATTGTAAGCATTTCTGTTGGATAATATAAGTCATTCATTTTTGTATTTAAAAAATCAAGTAAATATTTAACTTTTTCATAACTTGATGTAACAACTTCATTGATTTGTACATTTAACATTCTTAAAATTAGCAGGAAACGATTACGTGACATAGCTTTGGCAAAAATTGTTTGATGAAAAAATATATCTTTTTTCCAATAATCGCTCAGATTTGGTAACTTAATAAATCCCATATGAAAAAACAAAGCCAAAAACACTTTTAGTTCCATCAAACTGAGTGGTTTCCATGAACTTTTTCGGCTTTGATTCCTGCTTTGCATTTTTTCTTTGTCTCCATATTTGTTTGAGCAGTCCATTACTGATGACAGGAAATCATTGTCACATATCGCTTCAAAATAAGCTATTGGTGTAGCTGGTAGTTGTTGTTTGAGACCGGTATTGCCAGAAAAAAATAGTGTTTCTTCATTTTGTGGGTTCCCCACTTGCCAGTCATCATTATCTGCACCTAGTGAAGCTGGTATGGTATCTAGATTCACTTCATGGTTCCAGTCTTCGTTGTTTTCTTCATTTTGGATCAGTTCATCCCCAGTAATGCGTTCTAAATCTAACTCGTCTAAAATATTGCCCGCAAGAATCCCATATAGCTCTTCATCTGTGAATTGCAGTGGCATGGCATTGTCGTCATATGGTGAATCTCTTTCCCAGGTAGACAATGTTTCTTCAATTGTACTCATAATATCGGTCTGAGACCCCGACGGAATCGCATCTCCATCCATTTTGAAAAACTGGACATCTAGCAAAAGAAATCATTTTTGTTATTGTTGTAAGTTGGGATTTTTGTTTGTTATCTACTTGTAACACAAGTCTTATTGAGCTTGCTGTTGGTCTAGATTGTCCCGTGATATTCTAATATATTCATTTACTTACACACACACTGATCATAATAAACTATTACTTAGTAAAATACTACAACAATTTTCACTTACCGAAAACAAACCGGAACTCACTTCCTTCAACCACAATCAGTCTAAAGGTCGAAACATACTATCAAAACGCAACGCGATGTGTTGTGTCGACACCCGACGCTCGTCGTGCACATAGGCAACACGCCACGCGATGCTACAACACGTATCGTGTAGGTAGTGTAGTCTCTCACTTCGTGGTGTATTGACGTGTCACGTGGCCATGGATACGATTCTGCTTGAAGACGAGCTAGATGAAGATTTCGAAGAAGATTTATTGCAGATTTTGGGGATATATTTTGTACAGAAACAGTTAATAAAAAAAAGACGTACTAGACGCAGACGATACTGGGTTCATGAAATAAATCAAGACAGAGCTATGTATGGTGAATATCACACCCTTTACAAAAAAATGGTTATAGATAGTGAGAGATATCATATATATTTTCGGATGTATGAAACTGAATTTGAAGTTTTGCATGACTTTATTAAAGATGACATCTACAAGAAAGGAACAAGCTATCGTGAAGCTATAAGCACAAAAGAAAGACTGGCAGTGGCTCTCAGGTAAGTACAAAACATTTTCTTTATTATAATTAACATTAACATTAATTATGCCTATTTATTATCTCAGACTTGTTTCATTACTTCCGTTTTCAACTTCTTCATAATGTGCTACATTGTCACTTAAATCTTGATGATAGAGATGGGCAAAATGTATCACTAAAAAGAAAAGATTGAAATGTATCTTTCGATCATTGGGATATGTATCACTCTTTTGTATCTTTATATCCCTATGTATCAGTAGCTCACGCTCGCGCGACGACACGCAGCGTATTGCACTGTATTGCTCACTCGCTCAGCGTGGCTAGCTTATCTCAACTCAATCCAATAAATCAGTGAATCAATGACTGACTGAATTGAATCAGTACCTACCTATATAGTTGTTTGCACTTTGCTTGGTCGTTACATTAGGATCGGGGTCGTTACTTTCTAAGTTAGGTATTTATTGGGCTGCTGTTTTTTCTAAATATCTATTTTTTATGATTGATAAATATTTAATAGTTTATTGGTAAATATTAAATAAAATAAAGAAAATACCTAACAAAGAAGTACAGACCACTGATATTATATAGTGTACCGATTTCCCTTCATACTTTTACAGGCTTAGGACTGTCAACCTATTTACATGCAGTTATTGATTTATTTTATTTTAGTTGAAATTATTCAGAAAAAAGTAAATTTTTAGGTTGGCGTATTTAGAAATCGGTTTCTATATACAATGATTTTTTGATTATTATTTACAACATTATTTTACATAATTATGTACATATCTTATTCATAGTTGCAACTTATGAATAGGAGTTGCGATATTTTTTTTGTCGTTAATCGCCTTCTCCGTTCATTCAGCGTATATCCCGCTTTCGAAAATATCCTCTCGCAAGGAACAGACGTAGCTACGAGATTGTGCCTTCTCATAATATAATTAAATAATAATGGATAAATGTTCTTCCGAGCATGCCACCATGTTAAGGGATCTTCTGTACGCTTTAAAAGCGGCTCCTGAAGGTATTTGTCCAGCTCCACTATTCCCGCCGCCGTTGGGTTTTCCGGTGTTTGTCTAACCACTTCTTGGTCAAACTCAAACCAAATTGATTGACTAGGACCACTTTCTGGTTGCACTGCCTCTACCGCTGACGTTGTTGTTGGTATCATTGAGCTAGCGGAACTTCGCCCAATTTTAAACTTTAAATCCTTCAGAGCCCTATCGTATAATCTCGCGTCCTGGAATCCCTTGTTCTTGAACCGTGGATCTAGAATTGTAGATTCCGCGGTTAATACATTTGCTTCTACTTGACCGAATCTATGATTTAGCTCCTTGTACAAATGCTCAATGAGATTTTTTACTTCTGGCACATTAACCGTGTTTTGCGCTTGCAGCCTCCTAATGTGACCCAGCATAATTCGACACAGTGGAATGACCTTAGACAAGGAGACATTTTTTTCACCGCTCACTTCGACCGTTACGTCAAAAAACATTTTCAATACAGGGAGAACCGATTCAACTACCGCCCAGTCGTAATCGGTCAATGCAAGGTCAGGTCTGGTGAGGGCTATAGTGGCTATAATAGCATCTTTCGCCGAGCAAAACCGATTTAGCATGTCGTAGGTAGAGTTCCACCTGGTGGCGACATCTTGTTTCAATTTAAGGGTTGCAAGACCTAGTTGCTTCTGCATCGTCACTAATTTATTATTTGCTTGCGAACTCCGCTTAAAAAACTCGACGACGCTTTTAACTTTACCAACAACGTGGGCCAAATGCTGCAACGCTGACTGGACGCAGAGGTTCAAGGTGTGGGCAAAGCACGGAATTTGCCGCCAACCACCATCTCTTAGAGCTGCCGTAATGTTGGCGGCGTTATCGCTGGCGATCGCGGTAATTTTAGGCTCAATATTCCATTCTGTTATTATATTTTTGAGAAATTGTATAAGATTTTCACTGGTGTGCCTCTCGTTATATTCTACACATCCCAGTAAATTTGAGTGTAATTTTGTATTTTCTGAAGTTGAGACAACATAATGTGCCGTAACAGCTATATAACTGTCATTGTTGTCCGACGTCCAGCCGTCAGTCGTGAGGCAAACTGCGTTGGTGTTTTCCAGCTTTTGCTTCACTTTTTCTTCCTGCTTTTTACACATCTTGGGAATTAATGACTGGGAAAGTGTTTTCCTTGTCGGAAGCTTGTACCCTGGGCACAGCATATGTACAAATTTTTTAAAGTTTTCGTCCTCCACCATACTGAATGGATAATACCCAGTTGCAACCATGCGCACAAGCTGCTCATCTATCTGTTCCGCCCGCCGAGGCGGCACGGATTTTGTGCTTTGCGCATATTCCTTCATGGATGGCTGATTTGGCTGATGAGAAGGTAACCCTGAAGAGGAGGGGCCAGGGGCAAGGGCATTTATAAAATTGTAAGAAGCAGGTTCTTGCGGAGTTTCTGTAACAGTTTCCTGCGGCGCTGACTGCCTTTGAGCAACGAGGGGTACAGTGGGGTGTTTGTTTTTCAAATGTCTACCCAGGTTACCGCAATTTCCACTGGGGACATTCAGAATGTTCGCACAATAAACGCATTTCGCTTTTTTGGGTTCCACTTCCTCGAAATGGTTCCACACTGCACTTCGTTTTCGCGAACCCGATGACATTTTTTTATTATCGTCAAACACTATAGTACAAAATTATTTACACTTAAATTAAATTAAATAGTCACTAACACTAACCAACTAACACTAAACACTAGGCTAATTAACTTGAACTAAGTACGAGACTACTTTAAAGTATTTACATTGAATGTCTTATTTGAATTAAATTTAACTGTACAAAACTTCTGCAAATCATTATTTACACTGAATATCTTTCATTTACACAATATTAATAATAATTGAATACTCCCGAATTCCCGATGCCGAACGATCGATACCGAACGGAGTACGGAGGTCAAGTAAAGTAGATATTTTGTTAAATTTTGTAAATCGCAATCCTTTTTTTTATTTTTTTCTATCCTGATCCTAAAACTAGTAGATTTATGACTTAAATTAGTTTGCATTGTTTACTAAAACTTTTTAAAAGCATTAGAATGTTCCCACGATACCTTTGCATATGATATTAAACGGCAAACTATAAAAATAGCGCTTATCACCTATTAAATAAGATTTCTAACTGGTGTCACTTCATTGCAAAGTTATTGTGGGATGAATCGACAAGTGCAGTTAAAACCAATATAATACTTAAATTTTCACTTATTTCTAAACGACTCTAAGTCCTACACGCTAGTAATAGAGTTGTCTATTTACCATTATGACCGAAAAATGTCAAGTTATAATGGTCATACGGCATAGCATCCCACACACTCTCTCCGTCCGACCTCTCCGTCTTGCAAATGTGCGACAGAACATTCCAAATAGTGAGGTGCGAAAGAGACGTCTCGTCGCGTGGCCTTGGAGTGGCCGGCCGTCCCGGCCGCGCCGAGCGAAACGATACGTATACATACAGAGATAGAAAGAAAACGGCAGTGACTCCCGTGAGTGAATGAGTTGTAAAGATACACTGATACATTCGGATGTGAACGGATACAAAGAGTGATTGATGGGAACGGAGTGATACATATCTTTTTTATCTATCTCTCCTGAGTTACCCATCTCTACTTGATGATTCGTTACAAAAAAATGGGTATTATTATTCAGTGTTCGAGCTGTTTCGGAAAGTACTACATTGTCACTCACATTTTGATTATTCGTTTCATAATGCGAAGTATTTGGATATTTTATTGTTTGGTTCCGAATCACACGTATCGGCGTCCTCAATAGTTGTTCGCGTTTCACACGTATCGGCGTCCTCAATAGTTCGCGTTTTTTTAACATATTAATTTCGGCATCATGCATGAGTTTATGCATTTGAAACTTAATATTAACTTGGTCTATCTCAGGTAATTTTTTTAATTGTTTACTCATGGACAGGAAGAAATAATCTGTTTCATCCATCTCTGACATTCTCTTTTGTCGCGCTTCTTGAGAAGATTTAATAACATTAACTATCTCTTTCACTAAATTGTCTTCATTTCCTTTCTTATTTCGATTTGATGAAGAGGTTGGAGTCGGTGTCCTTACAGAAGAAGAGCTTGGTGTCGGTGTCCTTACAGAAGAAGGGCTTGGTGTTGGTGTCCTGACAGTAAAAGAGCTTGGACCAGGAGTTGCATTAGCACGAGATGATTCGGTTTCATCTGAGAATTGCAACTCTTGTGTTGAATCGTCAGTTATATCAGACAAGTTTGTGATCGTTGGTCTGCCCTCAAGATGAGACCTTAAAAATTCCATCTGTGCTTCGTATTTCCATGGTACAATTTTAGTTGAAGCTTGGCCACTCTTTTTACGGCGTCTCTTAAGGGCATTGGTAAAACAATTTCTCAATTTTGCCCATCGATCTTTGCAAATCTCCACTGGAAAAAAATAAAAAACACATTATGATTGTAATTTTTTCTTTTGTTGCAGATTTTTAGCCACAGGGAATTCATTTCGATCATTGGCATTCAATTATAGAATGGGATTCAGCACCGTGCGAGAAATTGTAAAAGATGTCTGCAAAGCAATTTGGAACAAATTAGGCCCAATATACATGCCAGAACCCACCACCGCGATGTGGGAAAAATCTGAAGAAGGGTTCAGAAATTATTGGAATTTTCCTAATTGCTGTGGTGCATTGGACGGCAAACATGTGAATATCACTTGTCCAATAAATGGTGGTTCGGATTATTGGAATTATAAAGGAGAAAATTCAATAGTACTCCTGGCATTAGTAGATCCTAATTACAAGTTCTTGGTTGTAGATGTAGGCTCATATGGAAAAAATAGTGACGGTGGAATATTCAATAAATCTGCACTTGGAGAGTCTTTAGAACAAGGCAAATTAAGAATGCCTGCTGATAAATCTTTATCTCCCGATTTGGAACCATTACCACACGTAATAGTGGCAGATGAAGCTTTTCCCTTGAAGTCGTATTTAATGCGGCCGTATAGTAAGAATGATGTTCGCAATAATGAACCCAATAAAATATACAACTACCGGCTAAGCCGTGCTAGACGTATCGTTGAAAATTCTTTTGCTATTTTAAGAGCTAGATGGCGGGTTTTCGCCAAACCTATGGAAGTACAACCTGATATGGTGGACAAAATTATTTTAGCAACATGTTGCTTACACAATTATTTATGTATTGATACTTTGCCATCTGACTGTCAAACACAAGATGCGCCATTGGGACCTACAGCTTTGGAGGACTTGGACACCTTACGCAGAAATTCTACACAACATGCTTTTTCTGTCCGAAATAAATTTAAGGAATATTTTAATTCCAACGAAGGTGCAGTGCCGTGCACAGTGTTCCCTTGGACCTCATTTTGAGACAGGGTTATATTATGAGATGATTGAATAGAGGAATATGTCAGAAATGCAACAGTGAAACTTTCGCGTGGCTCACTATCATAGTTTTGGAGAAATTGCAATTTAAAGAAAAAGTCCCGGAATTTTAAGAAAATCTATATATATATATTTTACGGAAAGTACGCATTTAAATATTAATTTTGCACTGTGATATAAGAGGTCTAGTATACGGCTAAATAATACACTTATCGCGACTTAGCTAGGGCTTGTCATTTTCAAGATAATCGCGGAAATAGTAAAATCTTTATGTTTTAAAAAAGAATATCTTTAGTAGTCTACATTTTTTTTGGTTTTGTAACATCGCCACTGTTATGGACTACTTACACACAAAAAACAGAATTCAAAACTCGCGGACTTTCGGAGATATCATTTGTTTAAGACTTCCCGGTTTCCGGGATTTTGGTAAAAATTTACTACTATTTTTAATTTTAATTTTCTATTGTAAATGTATCATTTTCATTTGTCAGAATAGATGCAAATTCACTTTCATCGGTTTCTGTACACCTTGCGCTCCCGTTGTCATTTTCGTCGTCATCATCGTAATTATTTTCATATGGTTTCAACATTTCAATGACAGGAGGGGGTAGAGGTATGCGTTTTATGTTTTTTTGTCGTCTATTCAGCCTTGTATATGATACGACCGGATCCGATGATTCTAACGCTCTATGGAATAAGTCTTGTATAGTATGTTTTCGACTATCTTTCCGGCTGTGGTGTTCGCGGTCATATCGCCAAAACTTATTACGGGACTCTCCAGCTTGTTCCGAAAGAGCTCCTATGGGCAACGCGGCACTTTCTATAATTTTTTGCCCATGCACGAGAATTTTGTGCAAAGTTGTGGTCATCGGATGCCAGCTATAAGCGGCTACATATTTTTTGGCCACATTTTTGCAAAAATCACCGATTTTTTTGGAATCGAGCGGCAGCCCACAGTTTATAGCAACAAGAATGATGTGCATATCGTCGACAAGCCATTTACTAACTCCTAGTATTTCAGAAAATATTCTGCGACTTTCGTCAGTAGCGAAGACCCTCCGGGCGGTATTTCCGTCATTAGTCGTTCCCGAATTGGGTCGCACGACATCAACAAGTAAACCCAAGCCATCTTTTATTTCTGTCTGTATTCTTCTTTTCCGGCCTTCTACTATCTTTCCAGCAACAGACGATTTGAACACTCGCCACTGTCTTACGTGGGGATCATTTTTATACCCCAAATGGAGTAAAAATTCTAAAAACCTTATATAGGCATGAAGAGGACTCATACCATTTTTTATTGTTTCTTCGTCTCCTATTGGTATAGAAAACGCCAAATCTAAATTATTATAGTTAGTTGCAGTTAACTTACAAATAGGACATCTTAGTTGCGAAAATGTGTTGTGAATAATATTGTACACCTTGCCATCAATGATGCTTAAGGTAAGGTTACATATAGATTTCACTATAAAACCTTTCGATGTAACTGCCGCGACTGGTGTTAAATGTAGCATTTGTTGCTCTACGTATTCTTTTTCCGCGAGAATGAGGTCTTTCGATTCTTTTCGATATTGGATATGTAGAGGCCTGCAGGACCGAAATGATTGGGGCGCTTGGTTTACCCATATAATTTTTTTGCTACATATTTCCATGATTTGTAAGGGCACAAAGGTTGTGGCAAATATTGAATTTTCGTCAAACAAAAGATCTTGGGGAGATGTTTGTTTATAAAGAGATTGGCCTGTACTGCCATCAAATCCCCAAGACCCTTCGAATGTGCATGAAAGTTCATCTAAATGCTCTTGTTCGCAATATGTGTTAATTACATCATCACAGTTGTGAATAATTCTTTTGAAAGTATGTGCGAGAAGTCCCTGTAAGGAAACAGAAGCCTCCACTTCGCTTGATTGCACTCCATCCTCTGGATAACAGTCCTGTTTTGCTTTTGCTACTTGTTTGTAAGGTGGGAAAGCACAAAAGCCCCTGTTAGCTAGATCTTGTTGTAAACATTTATATGTCGCGACACTGTATTTTCGGTCAATTATTATTCCAAGGGCTTCTTCTGCAGTATACGGGTTGGTTTGATGATTTATTTTTGCCAACACCTCAGTCGAACTAGTTGGAGCCTCCAAACATTTATTTATAACAACCTCTAAGTCACGGGCACTTTTATTACTTAATTTTTCATTGTCTCGGGAACTCACAACTTTAGTAAAGGTCTTAATTAATTTTGCTGGTGGTTCATCTTGTAATAAAGTTTCTAGCTTTTTGCGTTCTCTAACTTGCGTTCGTCTACTAAGCTTTGATAATTCCGTATCTCTACTCGTACTTGCAAGAGGTAGCACGTCCACAATTTCAGGTGGTATGTCTATAACTTCAGGTGCCACATCCACAGGGGTAGGCTCCATGTTCACAACTTGAGCAGGCATGTCAGGATTGAAAATTAAATCACAAGGAATGTCATTAATAAGCTGTTTACTTAGCCAGTCTTTATTCTTTTTAAGAAAATAATTCATGTTCTTTTTACAATCATTGCGTTTTTTCTCAACTTTGGTAATAAAAAGGCCTATAGCAGTCGCCAGGTTTTTTTCTTGGACTGGAGAAAGTGGAGAGTGTAAAATACCTGCAAGACTTGATTTTATTACGCAGCTTCTTTCGGATTTGCTTAGGTCAAACGGTTTTCCTAAGCGGCCTTTTATTTTTTTACTTTCCTTCAACAAAAGCGTATAAGCATCTAACCGCGTTAATGTATAAGGCTTTTCCATTATCGCGGTATCGATAATACTTCTTTATTCAATATTATTTTCCATACGAGACGTATAACAAACTTAGCTGTCATGCCTTTTTCTAAATAATATCACTGAAACTCATTAAACGAAAGGAGGTTTACCTACAACATAATGTCTAGTTCACGAAACGGTCGTGTGGCACCGCTAGTGTCGCAACGCTAGTTTAGCCCAACGCGCAACATTCCTTATTATTGGAAGAACCAGTAGATCATGTTGTCTACATTACAAGGGTATCGTGTGATAATGAACGAATTTTAGAGTCAATTGTCTTGGAATTAGGGTATTATTGAGGATCACATGCATTCTAGGATGCAACTAGCGCTAGGAGGACCACAAGTGAAAAATACTTTGATCAAAGAAAATGAAGTTAGAAATACATAATATGACATGACATAAAAAATACGTAACTACTTCATAATTTCTAAATGTATACAAAATAATAACACATGCCAGCTGTTTATTCGGTACTTTTGAATGTCGCCAAAAAATATTGAAAATCCCGGAAATCGGGAAGACTTAAAGAAATTATATCTCCGAAAGTCCGCGATTTTTGAATTCCGTTTTTTGTGTGTAAGTAGTCCATAACTGTGGCTATGTTACAAAACAAAAAAAAATTTTGACTACTAGAGATATTCTTTTTTAAAACATAAAGAAGATTTTACTATTTCCGCGATTATCTTGAAACTGACAAGCCCTAGCTAAGTCGCGATAAGTGTATTATTTAGCCGTATACTAGACCTCTTATATCACAGTGCAAAATTAATATTTAAATGCGTACTTTCCGTAAAATATATATATATATAGATTTTCTTAAAATTCCGGGACTTTTTCTTTAAATTGCAATTTCTCCAAAACTATGATAGTGAGCCACGCGAAAGTTTCACTGTTGCATTTCTGACATATTCCTCTATTCAATCATCTAATAATATAACCCTGTCTCATACAGCTTTGTAATAATTTCAACTCGACGCATTGCTGACAAAAAGGGATTTGTAAGACAGACGGACGGACAGACAAACGGACAAACAAGGTGATCTTATAAGGTTTCCTGTTTTCCTTTAGAGGTACGGAACCCTAAAAACAAGCAGGTACTTACTATAAAATGTAATTAATGAGGTAGGTACCTACCTATTTTTATGATAAATAATTAGAAACTGTATAGGTACCGATAGATAGGTAGTACTGATAGATAGTAATAAAAAATGGTACAAATTACATTTTATTGAAAACTTACCTGTAGTATGCAATTGTTCTGCAATTTCTTCCCAAGCATTATTTCGAATACTATGATCACGATAATGAACTGAACTCATATCATATAACACTGAATACCGTTTCACTAATTCTATTAATTCTTCATCCGACATTTTAAACCAATTTTTAAACAAAAACTAACAAAAAATATATTATCTTTTATGATAACCTATAAAAATGTTCTCGAAATAACGCGTGGCGTCGGGTGTCAACTAGAAACACACTCCGCTGATTCGTCGGGTGGCGTGTCCTCCCCCCTCTCCCGGCAACACGCTGATCCAAATCGGTTGGATGTTGCGGCGTGTGGTCACATAGCGTGTTGCCTATGCGCTTCTGACTATATTAAATATATGGAATTGATAAGTACTGACATGCGTCGGGTGGCGTGGCGTCGTGTCACGTTTTGGTAGTATGTTTCCGCCTTTAATCACGTTAATAATGAAAATAATGCTCACAAAAGTTGAGTCTGTGTCAGTACCACAGAGCTGTCATGTCATTTATTTACTTGTCAGAATTGACGTGTAACAGCGGCGTCTTTAGAGTTATCTTAAACATAACCGAACACAGCCGAAAATAGCAGATGTCTTCTCTTGCTCTGTCAGTCGAATTAAGGCGTCATTGGAGCGACAGAGACAAATGCTCGAAATTTGCGATTTTTGAGATTTCCGGTAGTAGCCTTGATACCGATATTTGTTTTATACCCTGGCACGTTTATGGATGGTGAAAAAATACACCAAATTAAAAAAACCGGCACCTCGCAATAAAATTACTAACAAAAAACAGTCCGATTGAATTTGAAAGATCGTACCCTTAAAAATACTAAATATATAAAATATGCTATTTGGCGTCTTAGCTTCACAGGGTATAACAACGAATTTAACTAATTTCCAATAAAGCAGTGAAATGTATAGTAAGTTCTAATGAAAACTTTGAAAACCACTGGAATGTGTGGAAAAAATGACACAGATTCGTGTCATCGGCACTGTATAAGGGTAACTTTTAATAAATTTCAAAAACTCAGATTTTGGTACCAACGCATAATTCGATTTAATATTTAAATAACATAACAGTACATTCAATCTAAAAAAAAAAAATTGGAAATTTATTGAGAAAAAGGCGTAATAATAAAATCACACATATGTGTCACTGGCATAGGAGTAAGAATTTTTTGATCACAGATATGTGTCACCGGCGCCGAACGTGTTAAATGGGATGTATGAACATAAGTTTCGTCCGTATACACAATATCCCTGCCTTCAGATCTGTACTTCCTTATTAAGTCCAGGTACTTTACTCTTTTAAGTCTAACGTCACCTTTTTCCATCAGCATTTTTCTATTGTTAGTAATTTTCTTGAATAGAAAACCCATTTGGCGTAGTATCTTTCTTAGTGTAAAATCACAGCCATTGAAATTCATTGTTTCTATTAATTTGGACTTTAGTGCTCTTATTGTAGGAACTTGTTTATAAATCAGATGAAAGTTATAAACCATTCGTCGTATCACTGCGTAATCAAAATCATCAAGATCTAGATAGAATTTCTTGCGTGGTCTTCCCAGCTTAATATTGTTTGTGATGGCATCTTTATTTTTTCTATATTCTTCTGCCTGGTTCAAAAGGCTGTAAGATGGGTACTGAAGCTAATTGAGAGAGCACGATAAATACGAACTTTTCCGATAAAGGATTTTCCTTCGTCCTTTATCGGAAAAGTTCGCACCTTGATAATCAAAACGTCACTAAGCAAAAAAGACCATTTTTATCTAGAAAGGTTTGAAATCTGCAAGCAGTAAAAATGTTACAAACATATATTATTTTTATAAATTCGCATTTTTAACGACTGTTTTAGAAACAACATGACCCAGTTTATTATGTCGAGTACCTAATTGTTGCATTTATTCATAAACGGCTTCATTATTAAGCTTTATGTTATTTTTTAGTGTCATTATTCCACAAATTATTACTTAGTGTCAGTTTTCCGTATTTTAATTGCCACATTTTTAATATTTTATAGGTAACAATGACATCATATTTTTAAAATGTTTTGAATTTGATCAAAAAAACTGTAAAAACAATAAAAAACCGTATTATGAATAAAGAACATACACTACAGAATGTTTATTATACCTTTTCAATATAAATAAAATCGAAATAAGGCCGGTTTTGAGAGTGATAAGATAAAAAATAAAATATCAAAGTAAGTATTAACTTGTTTTTATTTTTAATAAAAATCAACTTCAAAAAGTATTCAAAAGGTATCTTACGTCTAAAAAATAGTGAGATCAATGTCTTTACATTTTGTGTCACACAAAATTAACTTTTCATTTTCAATATCTTTCCTAATAGCTAGTTACGTAAACAAAACATCTAAAAAGACATTCACAGTCAAAAAATCACATTTGTTATGGTATTAGGTAGGTACCTACGTCAACCTATAATTATTATAAAAAGCAAAAAAACACAAAAATGTAAACTCTTCTTTAAAACAAAACAACCACTAAACTTGTAACAATATTAAAATTTTACTCCTTAAAAAACAGTTACTATCACCAGCACACTACACTACTAAGTATTATAATCACATGGCACGTGTTTACTGGTAGGAACTTTTGATCCTTATTTATCCTTAAAGAGGTCAAAAATATGACATAATAATTACCTTTCATTCTTTACCTTCAAATTATTGTTGTATCACATAAAAAAACATAGCAAAAACAGGAGGTCATACCTCTGTAAAGTAATAAAAAATTACACTTACCTACTAGTATTTTTTCACTAAAAAAACTATAATTTTCTTAAGTAGTGTAAAGTTTCAAAAAATAAATTTCTATCCTTACGACTCTAGTAAACTATTATAATAAGACGATACATAATAATGAGGTATAGCGTTTTTTCTTATAAGATATCTGAGATCTTCTTTCTTTCTTTCAGTCAGTGGCAGTCTTGATGAATTCAGTCTCTTTAAGTGAGGCCTAGCTCGGGCATCCTTCACCAATTTAAATTCTTTATAATTTTCATTAGCGTATGATGTTTTATAAGTTACTTTTACTAACCCATTCTCTATTTTTTCGGCCTTGAAAATCTTTATTTCACCTACTTTTACTGTTTCCTTTTCTGTGTTTTTATTTATTTTATACTCTTGAACATTTTTAATATCAAAAAATTCAGCGTGAGACATCACATTAACGTTATACTTTTCCCCTTTTTTCTTTGCTTCCCTGATTGCGTATATATATTGGTCTGGAACGTAAATTGGTCCTGATTTAAGCATTTTCTTAATTTGTTTTTCGATTGTAGAATGGACTGAATCATTTTCGTTTTGGGTGTGTCCCTTAATAAGAAACTTATGACTTATGGAGTTAATATTTGCAAAACTTTTGAGAGCGTAGATGTACATGGAAAAAACGAACTGATTTTTTTGTTGCCCACAACAATTGTCCGAGTAGAATATGAAATCAATGTTATCAGATGTAAGATTTGCTTTTTTCTCTATGAATTTATAAACGCAAGTTCCGATCTCATTAGCACCTTTTTGTCCTTCGACTTCAGTCCAAAAATAACATTCCGTAACATTTGTTTTAAGTTCGTTAATTGTAAAGTTTAAGCAATTTAATTTAGATTTATAATAAAATGTACTAACTTCTCCCCTAGGTATCGGTAGCTGAGCTTGTAAATCATAACACGCTACTATGTAGTTTTCATTAACTAGTGCCTTGTCTTTGTTTTTTTCCTCGCGGCTTAATTCTTTTTCTTTAATGTGAGTTTTATATTTTTCCTCTAATTCTTCTTTTTGATCGGAACTTGCATTTGTATAACCTACGCAGTCTTCGCATTGATCCTTTTTCGGTTTAAAGAAACTGATATTAAAATCCTCATTAAAAACTTTTCTATAAATATTTATTTTAACGTAATCAATTCCTTTTTCAATGCAATCATGCTTATAATCATTATACAAGTCAGTAACTGTTTTACCTCCCTCTATATACTCTCTTGTGGTCTGTTTACGTAAATAGTGGCTTTCAATTCTAGGAATACTTTCAATGTGTTTTTTTACTTCGGCCAAAATTTCTGGTAAAACTTTGGTTCCGTGATTGTTGTGTTTTCCTCGTAAATCGGGTTCGACAATCCCAGCAGCATTAAGTTTATCAATGACAGTTCGTATTGGCCTGTCATTGATACCTAATGTAGATTTAAAAAAATATCTTACAGATCTTAGTCTTAATTCCATTAACCGACAAGTAAAAAGCATGTTTGTTTTTTCTGTTGCTGTCAACTCTTTTATATTGATATTTGGGTTTTACCTCAGTGATATGACTGGCAATGAAATTTCTTTGTTTCGAAAGGTCTCCTAAATCCCAATAGCGCTCGAAAATTGTAAGGCGGTCTTGTTCAGAAATATTATCTCTACACTTTAATCGGCACCTATCGCCGCAAGGTTTACCTATTTTCCGTCCAGGTACAGTAACTTTATTTGCAGTAGCAGACGTGTATTGTAGTCCCTTGTTTCTCAGTGCCTTGGCTCGAGCTTTCTTACTTCCTCGTTTTCTTCTTCGCCGTGAAGTTGTAGTAGTATTACCACGAGTACTATCATCACTTTGAGTTCCGATGCCTCTATTAGCCTCTGGCGTGGTAATGTTCTTATTTAATACTTCTGTAGCAAGAAATTTAAGAGAAGGTGGGTTCTTAAATCTCAAAGACAAATTTGGTATCTCAAACACTTCATTAGAGTAGGATTCGTTTGCAATTGAATTTTCAGTGGGATAACTGATGTCAAATTGTAAATCGTCTTGGGTATTTTCAGATGTCGTAGGTGGATCTGTATCCTCTGAAGATGAAGAAGGATAAATAAGTGCCAAGTTTTTAAGAGTAGCAACAGGAGGTGGTGAACACAATCGCAGTTCTGTTTGGTTATTCGATAGAAGTCTTCTTTTTGCAGGTGTTGCACGACAGGCTCTAGAAGTTTCCGTATCAGACTCTGAGATGCGTTGCAATTCTGTTCGTCCTTTTGGCGTTAATTTCCTTTTAGCAGATGTTGAATGATCGGCACTAGATACTTCCGAATCGGAATCCGAGCTGGTAGAAGAATCAGAAGAGCTCGACGATCTAGCAGACGTTGAGGAGGACGAAGAACTGCTTGAACTGGACGACAAATTAGGTGTTTTCGGCATTTGGAAATTATTTCCTACTTCAACTTTTTTTGTTCCTGTTCGTGGCTTGGCAACAGTTTCAGATGAGGAGTCATCTTCGGAAGAGCTAACAATGTATTCTTGATCGTCATCCGACGCAGGTGAAAAATCTTTCTGAGAGGAGTGGCTACTACAAGAGGAACACGAAGGTTTCCGATTACGAAATGTTTGTACTTTTTCTTGATCATTTAGCTGAAGCTGTTTACTGTATGAAGGTGAAATACGAAGGTTGAGTGGCCCTGATGATTCTGGCAAGTTAGTCGGTATTATTTTTTCTTTAGCTGCAGTTGGTTCGATAGGCTTGACATTTCGTGGTGTATTTATGTCTTTTATAATTGTTTTAAACTTTTGTAGTCTTGGATTGAGGGCTGACATTTTTAACTGGAACAAGATACAAACCAATAATTATATAAATTGAAAAAATTAAAACAACCCCCAAAAGCGAGTAGGGCTTATTCCACCTAATTTTCATTATGCCTAAATTACCTGTTTCACTAAATTTCAAATTGCCATGAGCTCATAATACCTAAATATCTAATTGTGTATTTTCCTAAAATGAACAAATCTCATAATGACTTTGACCTAAAACGTCTAATGTCCGAAATGCCTGAAAATTGAAATGTGCATAATTACTCAAATACCAAATCACAGATACTATAAAATTTCAAAATAACTTAAACAGAAAACTTCAGAATAGCAAAATATCAAAGTTTCATAATGCCTAAATTTAATTTAATGTAAGTGGCCAGCACTAAAGAAGATAAGTAAAGCATATTTAATATTTATACTCGTACATGAAGGATAACTAGCCTTTTTGAAATTTAGGTATTCTGGCACATGGTTGTTTTGAACTTATGGCGTTCTGCGATAAAGGTGTTGGGAAGTTTCTCCATTATGAAACTAACGCATTTCAAAATTCGGCCATATTAAGAATATGGTGTTTTGAGAAAAAAAGTTAGGTATTCTGTGATTTAGGTATTTTGACACTAAGTTCTTTTGAGTTCTAGGAGTATTGGTAAAAGGGTAAAATGAAAAATAGGTGGATTAAGCCCTACTCCCAAAAGCGACTAGAAAACTGCTCATAAATATTAATAATAATATATTAAATCTGAACATTTTTTGATAAAACCTTGCTTAGAACAATCCGGATTAACATCTCTTTCTAAAAAAAAAAAAAAAATAGGTTCATCCGTTAAGGAGCTACGATGCCACATACAGACACAAATACACATTACACACATCAAACTTACAACATCCCTCCATTTACGTCGGGAGTTAAAAATAAGACAGTGTAGGCCTTGATGTCAATTGGACGTAGTTAAGCGAAAAGGATCCAAGCCACGGTGACTTGCGTGAAAGTTATGAAGGTTTTAAGATTGAAGAGGATTTCATCAGCAATACTTTTGTTTAAATACGTTTTTTATATGTCAAAACACAGAAAAACAGCTGCAGTTTATAAACTTATCAAACAAATCGTGCATGCTATATTATTTTGCGAGAAATTTAGGAAATGAAGGGTTGGATCCATTTTGAGTAATACGTTTTTCCAGGACGCTGTCTCAGATTTAATTACGCAATAACGATGTAGGGCAGGTAATACCGTAGTTTTGAAATGAAAATGAAACGGAAATATTATATTTCTTTAAAGACACATATGAGATCAACGGTTGGAACTTGAATCAATACATAATAAAGGTAAGCAGGTAGGTAGGAACCTTTTTAATTTTACTTATATACTAGGAATAAGTTTTATCTCCTTTCTTGAAGAAGAGAACCACCACACCTCTGTTCCATGCTTTCGGCGTTCTCCCTTCGTGGAGGACGGAGCTGAACAGCGTCTGAAGGCCCCTAAGGATGGGTTTACCATCCTTCGGGAGTTCAGGAGTTCGGCTGTAATTCCATCCTCACCAGGGGCTTTGCCATTCTTTAGCTGTTTGAGGGCCATACTAATCTCGTACAGGCTGACGTCGGGGAGATCTTCGGTATAGTGTCGGGTTAATCTAGCCCTCGGGTCTTCAGCTAGATTTCCGACGGGTGTTCGGGTTGTCATGTACCGCATGGGCTGTCCATAAAACTTCTCAACTTCCGCCAATAGCTCAGGTTTGGATGAAATGACTCTGCCGTCGTCGGTTTTCAGCTTCATCAATTGGCTTTGGCTAACAGACAGGTCCCTGGCAAACACCTTAGAGCCCCTGTTACGCTCAATAGCCTCTTCAATACTTTTAGTATTGAATCGGCGTATATCACGCTTCAGAGACTTCGAGATCTATCTGTTGCTGCCGATAACGACAAGCGTCACCAGAGGACTGCAGAATCATCTCGCGCCTCACCTCCATGAGCCTAAGCATGGAGTCCGAGAGCTTGCTGGTTTTTTTTACGGCGGATCTTGAAGAACTTAGACCCGACCGTTTGGACAGCTTCCAAAAACCCATCGTTGTAATCGTCCACGTCGCTACCAAGGCACTCGAAACGATTTTGAAGTTCGAGCTGAAAGCTCTCGAGGTTTTGGAGCTGAGCGGGTGCCGGGCGGAGCGTAGACTTCATCAGTCGAGACCTTTCAAGCTTGAACTGGATATTCAATGAGCCTCGTACCATACGGTGATCACTCCCGGTTTTAACCACACTGATCACGGAGACATCATTGAATATGTGCTTTTTCGTCGACATGATAAAGTCTAACTCATTCCTCGTTACACCATCAGGGCTCATCCAGGTCCACTTCCTATGCTCACGTTTTCTTTAGAAGGAGTTCATCATATAAAGTCCCTCCTTCTCCATGAAACTGGCCAGTAGGTGGCCCCTGTGATTCCTACGCCCCACTCCAAAATTTCCCACTCTCTGCTCTTCACCGTCTCGTTTGCCCAGTTTTGCGTTGAAGTCCCCCATAACAACCGTGAAGTGAGTTTTGAAGCTATGCATGGCTCTGTCTCCTCATACATAGCCTCCACCTCATCGTCGGAGTGTGTCGCGGTCGGAGCATATACCTGTATGACCTTCAACGAATATCGTTGGGTAATTCTGAGTACAAGGTACGCTACCTTGCTCGACACACTCTCGATCTTCACCACGTTGTTCACGAGGGACTTGTGGACGAAAAACCCGACACCTCCCGGAAATAGAGCAAGTTACCGGACTTCAGGGTTATCATGTCCTCCCCCTCTACGGACTTCTGACAAACCTATGATTCCCCATCGTAACTTGCTCAATTCCTCCTCCAGTTCCAGCAACTTATCGTCGGTCCGCAATGTTCGGCAGTTGTATGTTGCCAGGGCCAAAGGTCGTCGTTTCTGGTAGCCGGGTCTCTGCCGGAGATTACCTAAAGCACCCCCCTCATCATTAGGTATGTACCTTTTTAATTTTACTTATACATTAGGAAAACTAATTTAGTATGTATGTGTGTGTGTGTGTGTGTGTGTGTGTGTGTGTGTGTGTGTGTGTGTGTGTGTGTGTGTGTGAGTTAAGAATGTTTAGTTCTAATCTTAAGTTTTTAATGACACAATGTTAATTTATATAAAACTACACCACCTTACGTGGTAACGAGATCATTATGACTGTGATACTTATTATTTAAACGAGATTACTGTATGTCTCTCTCCATTTATTTATTCTCATCCTTCATAATCAATATTAAAATCCAGCGGACCATCAAACGTTTCTATATCATCCTCTAAATTGATATTACCTTTCTTTCAAAGATTTATAAAATTGCAAGCAATCTTTTGGAATTAGATCGAACATTGATTTCAGATCATCTAGCTTTGCCTGGGGAATTTCTTTGCCATCTGGCCAGAGCAGTGCAAAATCATCTTCAGAAATTTCAACTGTTATCCCTTTAACCTTTTTTTCTTTATTCATTTCGTGAAATTCCTCATTTTAATCACTTTTCATAAAAATAGCATATACATTGCTCTTCTTAATTTGCGAATAATTAACAGGTAGTAAATATAATAATATGATCGGATCTGTACTGTTGTTTGAAATTTATTCAATCATGTCATCATTAAAAACATCCAAGGCATTAGGATCGTTTCTGTTATATAACACATGGATAATAATCAATAACCCAGTAACGATCCATGTGCCCTGGATCGCCAATGGGTTTTTGATTTTTTCAAAATAGTATTTAGCAATAAGAATCCAGGGCACATGGATCGTTACTGGGTTTTTGATTGTTTCTAAATAGTATTTAGCAAAAAGGATCCACATGTTTTGGATCACTTTTGCGTTTTACAGATATATTCAAAGAAGAAAGAAATAATTATTTAAAAACAATCCAAGCAGACTGAATCCTTTTTATATAATGTGGTTGTTACCGGTTTCTTTGAAGAGTCAATAAATCGATTACGATTCAAGAGGGTTGAATCCTTACTAACGATTTTAAATGGAGACCTCCCATACACGTGGGATGGTACCCTATGTGGTTTTGACACGTAAAACCGCTATATTTCACCGGTCTCTTTATGTGGATCGAAAGTATTGGTCTTAAGGACCACTTTGGTATACTTAACTCCACTTCCGATTGTTTCGTGGGTTGGATCCTTTTCGCGTAACTACGTCCAATTTGTATAAAGGCAACTAAGTACATCAATATTAACTTGATATTTAATTCACTATTATATAGAGATTGTAGTCATAATATTCAGAAAGACAATTAATCTTCATAATTACGAGTATTACCACCGCTAAATATGTACATACATACATACCTTCACACCTATAATCCCAGAGTGGGGTAGGCTAAATCTTGCCTAATAATTTCACGTAATGTTATTAAACTACTGTTAGTGAGTTACTCACGATGTAGGTATAAAGTATGAAAGAGTTGTTTTTACATCTGACACAATCAGTTTACTAACATTACGTGAAATTATTAGGGAAGAGTCAGCGGTTGTATTTGCGACGACGCGCGTGAGTCGCATGCGTCGCGGCTGGGCGTCCGCGGGGTTTAGTCCGCGCGGGGCTCGTTGCCAGGGCGACCGAAAGATGGCCGCGCCATCGCCGATGCATCGGCCATCGCGAGCGCTTAAGGCTCGGACAGACAACACCCGTCCCAGGCGCGCAGCACGATTATTACCAAACAAACCGCTAGCCGCCCTGTTTGGCCACGGTAGCGGTTTGTATGGAAATATCGCGCTGCGCGCCCATCGCGCGAAGGCCGCGCACCCACGACGGTGCTGTCTGTCCGAGCCTTAAGGGTAAACGTGCGTTATACACGGTGTTTTTTTAACCGTCTTAGAGCCGAAGCCCACTTAACGTATCCAAAACGTACTTATCATTCGCGAAAAAATAAAATGTATAAGTTAAGTTTTTCTTAATAAAAAGTTACAAAGTTATTATTCATACAATTAGGTTTGAAACATCCTGTGTCGCGCGCGGTGCGAAGTTCATTCACCCGGATAGTTCGTAGGTACCTATCTACAAAGATGACTGCTAGCGGTCACTCGGCGCGTAGGTATCAAGTGCACGTTCGGAACATACTTTTCTTTACATCTTTCCTTCATACTTAAACAGGCTTAGGACTGTCTGAAACTATCTTCAGATGTTAAACATTGATGGTAGTTAGGTATTTTAAAAAGTAAGGGGTTTCAGGCGTATTTAAAAGATTGGAATCAACTTATTTACACATTATTACCTACGTATTTACAAATTAAAATCAACGGGACGTGGATAGGTTACCTCACCTGTATTGCAGTAATTGTTCGAACTGCCTACCACTGTGTTCGATGCATAAGCGGGCACGTTTTTGTATGTTTTGTTTTAATTTTTGTAAGGTGTTTCTTTCACTTTTCACTACATTAAAAGCTGAAATCACAAACTGTTTTAATTGATCAACACTGCGTGATTCTTCAGTGTAAACCAGTCTCTTAATTTCAGACCACATATAAAAGTCCAAAGGCGTTAAGTCCGGACTACGAGGTGGCCAAGCCACGGGGCCGCCTCGCCCGATCCACCTTTGACCAAACTCGCCGTTTAAGTACTCTCGCACAACTCGTGAATAGTGCGCGGGGCATCCGTCGTGCTGGTAGTACAAATCTGAGAGATAAGCCAAAGGAACGTCTTCAAGTAACTCGGGTATCACATTTTGTAACATGTTGAGGTATGTTCCGCCGGTCAGATTACCTTGGATGAATATGGGTCCAATTATCTGGTCATTTATTATCCCAGCCCACACATTCAGACTAAATCTAACTTGGTGGGAATGTTCTTTTATTAAATGTGGATTATTGATTGACATTCAGACTAAATCTAACTTGGTGGGAATGTTCTTTTATTAAATGTGGATTATTGATTGCCCACCAGTGTTCATTATGAATGTTAAACATTCCGGCGCGGGTAAATGTTGTTTCATCGGTCCACAGTATGTTTAAAGTGGTATTTTCGACGAGCCACTGACAAAAACTTAACCGCGCCACAGAGTCAGCTCCGTATAAGGCCTGAGCACGCCGGTAATGATACGGATGACGTCCATCCGCGTGTAACACCTTCCAAACGTAAGAATGCTCGACCCCAAAGTGTCTTGCAGCCGCCCTAGTGCTACGTCGCGGATGTCTTTCAAAATAATCTAAAATGTTTTCTTCGAAAACAGGCAAACGACGTGGCCGGCCTCCACCTCGTGCATGCGCAGGGGTGCGAAATTGGCCATGGTCGATCAAGCGTTGTGTTGCCGATAAAATCACTTGTAGCCCTGGCACTTGTGGATTGGTTACACCTCGGTTGCGTAAAATTGCAAGATTTTCGGGTGCAGCGTATAATCTCCTTGCCTCCGATAAATTGTCACCACTCACAGCGTACAGGCGAACCATTTGTAAATACTCCAAATTGGAGTATTCATAGTTCCGATCACTCATCGTCACACGCGAAATGACACTTGCGAATAACACTTGTGCATTAGCCGAAATTCAAATGCGACTGAAGCGGCGTTCACAAAGGGAAGCGCTAGCGCATTGATAAGGGCGGGGGTGAATGTTACCGCTAGCACGTCATTGGGCGTTACTCCACGTGGACTTGTTTTCATTGGTTTACGATTAGCACGCGCGGACGCTAGGTACTCTTGACTAAAACTAAACAGGATGTTTCGAATTATAATTATTGTTTATTGGTCATAAGGGTACCTTTTTCTGCTGAAGTGATGGCTCCAATTGGCTTTTGCCCACGCGAGGCTATGATTTTTTTAGGTTTTTGTACCGTGGTAACACCAGTTTCATCTACATTGTAAATACGTGATGGTGAAAACTGGTATTTTTGAAGCACGTCCTTATATTTTCTAAAAAAAATCTTCAACGTTGGTCTTGTTGAAAGAAGTAGCCCGGTTTAAAGATGTTGCTTATACGGCAAAAAACAAAAAGAAACTGAAATCTTATAGTCTCACCCCTCCATTTTGTTTTACTACCCCTATTAACAAATGCTATTTTTTTCTTTTTTTTTTCGAACTAGTTTTAGGGGTCGCTACCACCTGTCAAAGTTTTGGAGAAACCAGTTCAAAGAAACAATTTATAGGTTATAAACATTTTTATTAAAATCAAATAAAATAGTGACAATTAAGCAAAAGTTAATTAAAATTATGATTTTTATGACACTAAAGTAGATTTTTTCGCATTAGGGTATTTCTTTCTAAAGTCTTTCACTACCAACAAAAGGTATTGTTTTTGTTCTTCATTTACCGTATTTAACTTGTTGAATTCCTGACTCTCATTAAATTGACTATATCTTTGGCAGCTTTATATTCCGGGTCATCTGACCTGACATCATCTGACAAAATTCTACGTTTTTCTGCAAGAAGCTGGTAGGTAGGGAGGTTCATGATTCTAAAAAAATGCATCGTATTGCTGGTCACAAAGTGGTCTGAGTCTTTCTCACTGATAAAGTTCATGTCGGTCGACGACAACGTTGCTCTTTTAGGTATGTGTTCTAATCCTTCATTCTGGAGAGCAGATGCCATTTTCTGTCTTGTTTCAGGTTGTAAGTGGTCGTCGAAGAATCCAAGTGCCACCAGTTCTTCTGAGAGATACCAAAGATGTCCGAGAATCTTTTTCAGGGCCACTTTAGCCACATTTTTGTTAACTCGCTCGTATTCCTTGATTTCTTAAAGCATTTGCAAGTCATTTTTAGGAGCTGAACACGCAGAAGGACAGCTGAACCAGTACTTTACGTAGATCATGACTACGAAATCACACATTTGCTGTACACCGGCTTCTTCTTTCTTCGTTAGTTTGAATTGACATGCAAACAACATTATTTTCAAGCAGTAGATGGCTTTCGCCATCCACCGAGCACGGTGAAGTCCAGCAGGGGCTTTAAAGGATATTCCCTTTGAAGGCACACCTCCCAAGTAGACAATAGTCAGATCCAACAATTCTTTATAGTAATCGCGTGGCTGGAATTTGTTCAGTTGGTCTTGAGCAAAAGCCACTATATCAGAGGCATTGTTTTGTGCACTGGATGTTGCACGATTGAACTTGTTTTGGTCAATCTTTGGCCAAGCTGCTTTAAATCTTTTGAACAGAAGTATTTCCGGTCCACTTGATGGACCAAGAGCTTGACTTACTACTGCCTCTAACATGATTTCCATGATGTGATGGCGGCAAGCCAACCTTTGCATATCCTTTTGCATTTTTTGTTCCAGCAGAATGCAGGCTCCATTCCTTAACCCTGTATTAACCGCAGTGGTATCAAAGCAAAGGCATTTTATTTTATCCTCCAAGTTCCACGATGTTACAGTTTCGTAAACAGCTGTAGCACATGCCTCCTCAGTTCCTCGATCAAGCTTTGGCACTGCTAGGAGTTGATCAACCCCTTGACCTGAAACCAAGATTGGTAGACGATCTACAGTCTGGTGTCCCGAAACAGGGCTGCCAGGTGAAAAAAAGGCATGATCTTACGTCAACTACAAAAAAATCGTATTCCAAGGAAATTTTGAAATAAAATGATCGTACAACTTAGAAGTTCAAAGTTTTTATTTAAAATGACAATAACTTGTTCAGAACTAGAAAAATAATGCAATAAAACTATTTATTAGACTTATTGTTGGCTTAAACTTGTGCAATTTCCGTTTCTTCGTATTAATTGCTTTGCTCATAATGTTCCCTTCAGTGTTTCATTAGATAAACTATTTCTAAGTTTTGTTTTGATTAAATTCACCTCACTGAATGCCCTTTCACAGTCTGCACTGGAATGGGGTAAACATAACACATTTAAAGCAAATTGAGCCAGTGTTTTATAATTTTCAAATTGTTTTTTAATGATGCCCCAAAACTCATCGGTATTCATAGATAATACATCAATTTTATCTGAAATATTGGGAAATCTGCGCCATTCGTCATCTATCGCCTGCATCATTTGCATGTCCTCGGGTTTTACTATTCTTGGAACAAGTATCATGAGTGGCTGTAACGTCGGTACTTTTTTCCTGTAATTACTGGAAGCAGCATTGGTAGGTTCAAGACAGTCCAGTTTTGATAGAATGGGTTCATCTAAATTATATCTTTTTTTAATTTCTTTAGCACTTGTGATTAAAAAATGCCGACAGCGTTGAAAAAAATCCTTGGTAGCAGTACTCTGGCTACGAAGTTCAGGGCAGGAATTTTGTTCATCACTTGAATTCCCAAATAAATTTGTTCATCTTTTAACCATTTTTCTTGTCGTTCAAGGTCAATAGCAGAAAGCTCTGTTTTGTTGACATAATCACGATCCAAAATACACAGCAAAATATCTTTATACATTTCGCGCACCTTTCCGTTTAATGATGTGATCACTACTTTTTCCGATTTAAAAAGTTTATTG
Source organism: Acleris sparsana (assembly GCA_923062465.1). Lineage (NCBI taxonomy): Eukaryota > Metazoa > Arthropoda > Insecta > Lepidoptera > Tortricidae > Acleris > Acleris sparsana. Next base: position 5,697,371 of record OV281305.1, on the reverse strand, counting down.
AAGTTGGTAAATTTCGGCAATATCCAAGACAAGAACAAGTAATAAAGGTGTATGAATGGATCATTCAAACTATTAAATATCAGTTCGGTTGAAAGTAGACGTTCATTCAGCCAGCAGTCAGTAAAGAACAATTTGAATGCATCCCATTGTTCTAACAATCGATCTACCACCGCCACCAATGACAACCAACGTGTCTGGGAAGGATGCAAAAGCTTATGAGGTGAAGTACTCACAAAATCTTGAAATTGTTGAAGGCGAAATTGATAAAGATAAAAGATAAAGATAAAAGAAATTTATTTAGTAAGTAGGCCGCTCGGGCACTTTTACACGTCAAGATACTACCAGCGCTTCCCAAGAGGAGACCACTGCTGAGAAGAAACGCCGCAAGAAACTCAGTCATTTTTTAAACTTATTTCATATTGCATATTACAATGGTATGTACAACTTAATCTAGCATTATATAAAGCTACAAGTATTAAATTAAATATAATATCAAATAACAGTAGTTCAGCAGGAAAACATGCCAAAAATCTTACGGGAGAGTTATATATGTGTATATGAGATGGTGCAAGATGACCACATAAAAGTTTCGATATGTTTTCCTGCATCAACGGTGTCCCCCAGACAAGAAAAAGCAGGATAAAGCCTTTGCATTTGAACAAATTACTATTGACTAAGTTTCGGGTGTAGGCCATGCATTTTTGTCTGTTAGATAGTCCTCGACCCTATAATACGCTTTAGACATTAACGACCTTTTCAAATATTTTTTAAGTGCTGGAAAGGGTAACTTTAAAACTACTTCAGGTAATTTATTATATAAATGAATGCATTGACCAACAAATGATTTATATACTTAATTGTCTTTTCGAACTGTTTTAAAAAAAACTATATATCTCTCTTGCTAAATCTTCGCAGCGTCTTGGTAACTGTTTGCATGATTCAGATGCGCAAAGGTGTGCAGAGTGGCAAACACATTTTATTACAAATATACCTGGCAAGTTTTCCTTGAGTCTGCTCGCCACAGAGTTATTCCCACCCATCATCACGTTGAAACCGTCTGCCCCAAAACCAACTATATTTTCAATCGGTATATCACAGTCAGAAAAAGACTTCATCAGTATTCTATGGGTCATTATTTGGAGAGACATAAAAAATATAAAAAAATAAAAAATGCAATTTTTAAATATATTTTTATTATTATGAAATTGAACAAGTACATTGGTCATGACAAAAATATTATTAGAGATCAGTAATCCTTATTAATGCAAAAAAACCTATTTTTGTTGGTAACGAAGGTGACCGTGATGACCACGAAAAATAACACTTATTTATTTCTTACGGTTTATAATTATTAAATCTAGAATAATCTTTGAACATGATTTAGTAACCATGAATAATAATCAGTTATCAACTTAGTAAAAACTTTGAAAGTCTTATAAAAAAAAAAAAGTGTTTGACCACGAAAGTGACAAATTTCAACCATCACTTTAGTTGCCCAACCTAACAATAACTTTGTGCCAAATTTCAGTCACTGTCACTTAGGTCTGAATCAAATATATTTTTGAATCGTATATTGTTTTTAGGGTGGTATGGTGCACCATCATACCACGCATTAAGACTTTCATTTGAGCTGTTAGATGCTCTCTCTTTGTATACGGGTGTTATTATGAGGAGTAGAAGTTTTGTGTAGATCCGTTGTATCAAAAATAGCCTCATCTGTAGAGCTGTCTGGGGATCTTTGGATACGCGAAGAAGATGGTTGCTGGAGATGTGGCGATTCAGAACGCGATGGTGAATCTAATGCATCAGGTATTAATACATAGGTCCTGTCCGGTGTTTCTGAACGGGACGGTGGACCTTTGATACTAGAAGCAGTAGAATTATCAGGTGACCTTGGAAAATAGTTACGTGGAGATGGTTCCTGTTGCAATAGAGAATCAGAACGCGTTGGTGAATGCATGGCTGATGGTAACACCCTCTCAGGAACCGTCACCATTCCCAATTCATAATGTTCGCAATAGTTCTCTGGCAAACAAGAAATGCAACTAAGACGCCTGAAACGCAAAATGTTTGGGTCCTTGCGACTCCATTTAACTTGGTGCACAGATAAAGTACCTCTAAACGGTCGAATTATATCGCCTTGTATACCTTGTCCAATTTCGTCAATATTGCTGTCATCAATTGGTATGATTTTAATTCCTCCACAATTGTCTATCAGATATGATATTAGGTTTTTTTTGACAAGGCACATAAGCTCAGCCTTCGTGAAGTAGGTATGGTTCATAATGAACTCCATTTTCCATTAGCCATTTCTGAATGTCAGCCTTTAAATTATTCATATTTGGTGGCTTATTGATTTGTGTTACATGATAGCTAGCGTTGTCAATGACACTGGGCTGGGTTAGGTTAGGTATTAATTTTTCACGTAACCATTTCATGAAATTATTTCTGTTCATATCATCATGATAATCGGCCATTTTAGATTTGGTGCTGAATATTAACAATGCATTAGGAACGAAACCCTTTTCAGATCCAGCATGGACAACAATATGCCTTTTTCCTGAAGATATTTTATTAATGACTCCGCTTGTGGATGGCCCTTGCCATGATTTTTTAACATTATAATTTTGGTGTACGTATGTTTCATCAAGGTAAACTATTAATTTTCCTTGTTTCCGCTTCTCATCAATTGTTCTAAGATATCTATGTCGCCACGCAGACAATTCAAACTTTTCAATAAGAATTTTTCTCTCATTTTGGTTCTTTTTGAACTCAAATCCATTTTTGAGTAATAATTGTCTCAATGTTTCATGACTTCCAGTAAATCCAATTGACTCTCTTAAATCTGCAAGCAAACTTCGTAAAGTAGGAACTTGTTTTTTGACGCAGTAAAATTCATTGATTTTATTGCGTATTGCTGATAAATCAAAATCATCAAGGTTGGCTACAGTTAGCTGTCGTGGTCGCTTTTTGCCTGGCGTGTTCCACTCGCCTTGGTTAATTGTACCTTCTTTTTTTATTCTTTGTAATGTTTTAACGCTTACATCTGAAAGTTCAATTCATACGTTCAATATCAAACACATTCATAAATTCAAATCACTTTATAAGATAACCTAATCTGCACATAGAATATAGGAATGTAAATGAGAAAATAACTACTAACCTGTCATAGAAGAGATTCTCGTCAGGTAGTCTGTTTCAGTTTGAATTTTTTTAACATCTTCTATGGCTATGAGTTGTTTAACTAGACTATCAATTGTATTTTTTATGTTATCGTCTAAGGTACCTGAAAACAATTTGGTAACGTTATTAAAAATGCAGAAAAACATTAACAGTTTTAGTTCAAGCAGAGAAGAATATCATGACTGCCAATGTCAAGTGCTGGAGTAAGATCCAACGTTATGACTACGAAAACAGTACTTAAAAGCTAAATAAAAATATAAATGATGATAATTGAGAATAAAATATCAAAATGTTGTAGACGACCTACCTGATGTTAACACGACCTCATCCAAAAGTCGTCGCTTTTCATGTATCACGCCATCAAATTCACTCTTCACGTGATTATATTTGTTGATCATAGTAAATAACATACTTCTAACACTCCCTTTGATAGGTTTTGCCATTTTAGACTCAAAATATAAGACCAAATCAAACAAAAACCGTCACGCTACGAGGTTATAATAAAAATTGTGACTGGGTGTTTGACAGTTAAATAGTGTTGCCATGTAAAGAAATCAGATAAATGGTCGTGGACAGGACTTGCTTGACAGACTCTATTATACCTGGACAATGTTGACGAAATCTACTTGATACTGAGTTATTTCTTCCCATCATTGCGTTGCATCCATCAGAGCCGAAACCTATTATATTTTCCATTGGAATGACAAACTTTTTAAATGAATCAATGACAGTTTTATACAGTTTTTCGGCGTTTGCAACGTGATCGGTTGTTTGTTCATCAAATAATTGAATCGAGTCCCAAAACCGAGAGCTCACTTTTTTATTCGTTGGATCATAATACCTCACCACTACAGCTATTGTCTTTACAACAGCAATATCTGTGCTTTCGTCCATCAAAATTGAAAACTTTTGTGACTTCAAATCACTGATCAGGTTTTCTTTTTCAGTTTTACCAATACAGTTATTTATTACAGCTTGAACTTTAGTTCTTTTTAATCTAATATCTTTGGCTATCTGAGAATCTGGGAACAACTTAGGTAATAAATCCGCTAAATGGTCCATGACATTATGAGATATTTTATGCTCAGCAACGAAAGCAGCTAATTTTATTTCAGCAGTCTTTACCAATTGCTTTTCTGAAGTTGGCATGGATTTAAATGCACTTACTATAGACTGTTGTTTTTTGGATGTCGAGGCACTACATCTTTTTATATTATTGATGTGTTTATTCCCATTTTGGTGGCGTTTTATAACACTTATTTCGGCAGTAAAAGATACATTGCACACATTGCAGGTTGCCTTTGATAAGTCCCTGTTATCTTTTCTTAGCCAGTCACAATATTCTTTATTCAGCAACCATTCGTTCCGAAACTTTTGCTTATAATAACGTTTTCTTTTAGCCGGTACTTGTGTTAGGCGTTCTTCTCTTTCAGAAGCGCAGTCGCTATCAGTATCACTATCCATATTAAAAAAAACTCAGATCACCGATCACCACAACACAATAAACTACGCGTGCGCTCTATGAATGATTTAAAACAATTTCAATTCGGATACTATGGTTATGGTTATGGTGATGGACTCCTTTTTCCGCACTTAGCCCGTGTATGTCGGGCCATTGTGCGTGGTACCGGCTAGTGATCTAGCCAGCCTAACTCCGACCAGAAGCGCAGGATCCTCCTGGTATCTCCACAGGCTTCTCGGAGTGACCTCGGTGACTTGAGGATTTCAGTCCGTTGAGCGGCTACACCTACGCATTCCAGGATTACGTGGGGGGCTGTTTCGTCGGCCGATAGGCATCCCCTGCATAGGGGGCTGTCGGTCATACCTAGAACATACAAATGTTTGTTAAGCGAGCAATGTCCAGTAATGTTTCCTACAATTATTCGTAGGGCCTGTCTATCTAATGATAGGAGACGCTTTGTTAGACGCGCGTCCGGGTGTGGCACGGTTTCCCTAGATTGCCTACATGTACTGGTATTTGCCCATTGATTAGCATGTTGTTCGAGTGTTCTGTGACGTAACCATGACCTAAGCTGGCTGAATGCTAAGGGAAGCATTGGAGCGGGACCGATCGCTGGGCGATCCGATCCTCTCCTGGCCAGCTGGTCAGCCGCATCGTTACCTAGAGATCCACTGTGCCCCTTTATCCATTGTATCGTGAGTTGGTTGTTTAGACCTATCACTTCCAATGCTGAGTGGCACTCTAGTATGAGCCCGGATTGTATTATTTTGTTGTCTAGAGCTCGTAGTACTGCAGCGCTGTCGGAAATAATTCGTATCTTTTGGTCTTTGATACCCCGCTTAGCCACTGCCTCGGCAGCCTGTAGTATGGCAGTACATTCACATTGGTAGATGGAACTGTATTCGCCTAAGGCTGTTGATATATTAATGTTGATTTCGGGTGAGTACACTCCTGTACCTGTTCCCTTTTTTGTCTTTGATCCGTCCGTATATATGCGTAGTTCGTATATACTGGACTGGTCAGTGGGTTCTTCAGCAAGCTGGATGGTGTAGCTTTTGTTGAAGTTGTGTTGTTTGGGTACCTTGTCATTAGGAGCACCTATCAGAGGTTGATATGTGATTGCTTCCTGAAGGATTTCGGTATGAGTCCCGCTTGTTGCTCCCCAGATGTTGAGAGATTTCAGTCTGATGGCTGCTACCGCCGCCTCCTGTTGGATGAAGAGGTTAAGGGGCGGTAGACCCAACAGTATCTCCAGCGCCGCTGTGGGTGTAGTTTTCATGCAACCTGTAATAGCTACGCAAGCTAGTCTCTGAAATTGTTGCAGTTTATTTTTGGCTGTGGTCAGTTTAGTTCTGGGCCACCAGACCACAGCACCATAGGTGATAATAGGCCTGATCACAGCCGTGTATAGCCACATGGCAATTCTTGGGTGTATACCCCAGGTTCTGCCAAGTAACCTTTTACACTGCCAGAATATGACACAGGCCTTTTCTAGTTTGTTTTCTAAGTGTTTGTTCCATAGCAGTTTGTCATCTAGGATGACCCCTAAATACTTGACCTCTTTTGAAAGGGTCAAAGTCGTGCCAAAGAGTTTCGGTAAGCGTAGGTTATTTATAACCCGTTTCTTTGTGAACAGTACTAGTTCGGTTTTTGATGGATTTACTGACAAACCATGTTCGGAGCACCATCGTTCGACGATTTTGAGAGCCCCTTGCATAAGATCGCATAGGACTGACTCAAACTTTCCCCTTACGAGGATAGCTACATCGTCTGCATAGCCTACAGTGTAGAAGCCTGCCTCGTTTAGTGAACGGATTAGGTCATCCACCACGAGGTTCCACAGGAGTGGTGAGACGACACCTCCTTGTGGACAGCCTCTCGATACAACGGCTCGTGTGGTGCCGTTGACTGTTACCCGTACCGCCCTTTGTCTTAGCATGTTGTCGATCCATCCGGAAACGGCTGCATCGGCGCCATGGCTAAGTAGGGCTTGGCTTATGCTGTTGAATTGCGTCTTGTCGAAAGCCCCCTCGATATCGATGAAGGTCACAAGAGCTGATGATTGTGTTGATAGTGCATTTTCTATGGGCGAAATGACACTGTGTAGTGCTGATTCGGTTGATTTACCTGAACAATAGGCGTGCTGTTGATGGTGGAGAGGATAATGCGCCAGAGTCCCGTCTCTGAGATCCCGGTCACAGAGTCGTTCCAGGGTTTTCAGTAGGAATGACGTAAGGCTTATTGGTCTATATGATTTAGGCTGCGTATAATCACTCTTACCTGGTTTGGGTATAAATACCACTTTAACTTCTCTCCATTTTGTGGGGACATAGCGGTGCCAGAGACATGCCTGATATATCAGGACTAGGTGAGGTGCCACTGTGTCTTGGCACCATTGTAAAAGTCCAGGAAATATGCCATCTAGGCCTGCCGCTTTAAACGTCGAGAAGCTGTTGATTGCCCAAACCACTTTTTCTAGTGTTACTATTCTTTGGGCAGTATTGATGGCCTCGACAGTTGGTTGTCCAAAAGTCTGCCAGGTTATGTCTTCCCATGTGGAGTCCTCCGTAACTGTACACCCTGGGAAGTGTGTGTCAAGCAACAGCTCACACATCTCAGTATTAGTTGTTGTGTAGTTGTTGTCTGGTTTTTTCAGTGAGCCTAGGTTCCTATTCGGTTCGCTGGATAAGATGGTTTTTATCCTGGCCGCCTGAGTGTTTGATTCGATGTTGGTACAGAAGGTTCTCCAGCAGTCACGTTTCCTCTCACGGATCCGTTTTTTGTACTGTAGCTGGGTCCGCTTGTAGGCGTCCCAGTCTGTTGCCTTCCTTGTGTTGCTCGCTCTGTTAAACAGCTTGCGTAGTTTACATCGCATTTTCTCGAGTTCAGGTCCCCACCAGCCATTGCGATTGGTGGTTTTCGTCGAGGGCGTTGTAGATGGACAGGTTTTCGTAAACGAGTCTAATAGTGTTTCCGTCAGTTTATTTACGTGTGTCTCTATGTCTGCAGGCTCTTTGTACCCTGTCGGGATTGTGTCAGGAGCCAGGTTTGCAGATATCAGTCTGTTGAACTTTGTGCGGTCGGTCCGTCTGGGATTTCGCCAAAGTTCTGGCTGTTTGGAGTCCACGTTTAGTTTGTATCTTACCCATCTATGGTCGGAGCATGACAGGTCTTTCGACACATGCCAGTCGGAGATAACCTCCGATACTCTTTCCGTAGCAAGTGTGATGTCGATTATAGTTTGGAATCTGGAGGTGACAAAAGTTGGTTCTGACCCCCTGTTTATAAGCCTGAGATTGGTAGAAAATAAAAATTCAACTAGTTCCTCACCTCGTTTATTGGAAGATCCGCTGCCCCACAGGGTGTGGTGCGCGTTTGCGTCCGCCGAGATGATCAGCTCAAGCTTGTTGTTTTCGCAGTGCCTGATGAGATTTGCCAGCTCAACCGTCGGTATGTCCGCATCGCCCGCCAGGTAGGCTGACGCTACTATGACCTCCGGGATGCTAGGGCAGTTGTTTTGGAGTCTGATCGTAGTCAGATCTCTGGAACAGAACTCATTCATTAAAACTGCATTGATAGATTTTGGTACATAAATACAATTCGGATACTAATAAACCAGGTAAATTAAAAAGGTTTAAGTTCAAATAAAGAGCAATGCAATCGACATACCTACCATATTCGTGTGCATAATACGTATCAAGCTATTGGGGGAATTCCCGAGCATAGTAAAAGTATACGCGAAGCGTAAGGCAGTGTGGCCGTTAAATAAATTGCAAAATAACCAAAAGTGATAAAGAAAATAACAATTCAATATCTCGAAATTATTTTAATTGAGATACACTTATCAAAATTATCTACTAGATTTAAAAAATAAGATTCATTCAAAACTTTCAATGGGTATTACGGTGTTTTTTGGTACCGTAATTAGTTTGCTACGGTAGGTGGTAAATTGAGGCTGATTACGGTGCAGTTGGCAACACTGGGTCACACGCACACACGCGCATCGCGCTTGTACGGTTGTATGAAGCTTAGTCTCTGTTCCGTTTCTTTACTCATGTGCTTACACTGCGTAGCACTGTGGGGGTCGGACCAGCGCTGCCGTGTCACGCACAACTCATCTATCAGGGCTCGGTTTAAAATATACCGGTTAATACCGGTTTATTTCGGCTTTGCTCCGAACTTTTCTAGGGAACGCGAACGTTTTGAGAACTTTATTTTAACCTTAATTAACCGGTTTAATCCAAGAGCGGCGAGTCGAGGTCGAGAAACCAACGCGTTGCAACTAGTTTTTTTGACTTGTGATTTGAAGACGCGCGCGGTACGGCATTTGTTTGTTTATATTACTTTCGATTCGGGAGTGAGTGCGAGTGGACTGTTCTGCGACTTAAAATATAATATTTGAGTTGACCATGGGCAGAAAACGAAGAAATGTTATATATACATTCTTCGAATACAACGAAGGAAATAAGACTTCTAAGTGTCGCATGGAAAATTGTGGGCAAGTTTTACGGGTAAGCAAATAAAACGATAGATTTATAGGGGTACCTACTTTTAATCATTCTTCGTGTGGGTATCTAGTGAACATGATGAATAATTACTTAGGTCAGAATTTGTTCTGCACATACATAATAAAATGTAGGTACTTATTTACTTTGTTGTGATTTAATTACTTATATTCAGTGTGTTTTTGTATTTGTAAATGCTAATTTTATGAGAGCGACGCAAGCTGGATTGGAGGTACGTTAGTTAAGTTAGCATTGATATCAAAGATAAAAAATGTGATATAGAATCATTATTTAGGTTTGTGTAGTAGGTACAATTGAATGTGCTATGTAGGTACCTACCATAGATATAAGATGTACAAGATACACAAAGGCGGCTTGGAGAAATGTCAAAAAAAAATGTACATGTGCTGGTTAATGTCTATGTGTGAGTTCCAAATAGTTGTCCACTGTAAAACCTCTCATTATCGATTATTTATCAGTCGGTGGGTTTTTTTTTGTACAGAAAGCAATAAAATCAATCAATCGTGTAGAAAACAGGAACTGATATCGATATTTTTTTTATATCAATACTTAAAGTGGATCGACGTGGGTCGATGGGTTGGCGCGGGTCGACCTGTTGACGTGGTTCGTGGAGTCAACGTGAGTCGATGTGCCGATGCGGTTCATGACGACGGCAACGGACAATTACGACGACTACGGACGACAGGCGATGGTGTCGGGCGACGACAGCGAATTAATATTTTTTTATTGAAATTACTTATAAGTTTTTGCAGTCGTGGAATACGATTAAGCCTGCATTAAATCTGCATATTATAAAAGGATGTTGTAGTAAACGGTAGCCTAGTTGTAGGAAAGGACACTTAGTATAGTCTATCCAGAATAGGATGGGTACGGCGACACATGACACTTGACAGATAAAGTGTTGTGGCCTTGTGAAATTGAAAGGATTATTGACGATTATCGATTACGTTTGCTAAGGGAAAATAATCGATTCTTTATGCACTTGCCAATATTTTTTATCTCTTAAAAATATATTGCACATACAAACTATAAATGGTGAATTCAGTAATGAAATATATGTCAGAAGACAATAATATACACGTAAATTGAAATAAAACACTGGATGTGCTTTATTTCAATATAATAGTGTTACGGGTACTAAACAATAATAATACGTGTATCAGTGGCGAAGCGTCACGTAAATAAATAGACAAGCCGGAGCAAAAAAAGGTGTAAGTATGGCGTGTGTTGTGTACGTGTTTGCCCCTTCCATTAATTAAAAAAAAACATACCATAGATGTCATCTTTTAGTTCCCAAAAAGCAGTGCTGAAGTAAGTGCGGTAACTGTTTCTACGTGCGATCCTTGCAGTTAGTGTTCACCACCTTCGCCATACATGACATCACTGGTATTACATGAACAGTGTATGTCAAGTATGACAAAAGTGGCTTTGAAAAAAGCCGTTAGTTGCGTACGCACACATTAAACACACAGACAATATAGTTAATTTACGTTAGAAAGCAAAACACAGTAAAAATTAGCTTGCTAATACCTATCTTGCAAAATAAAAAGTTGTCCTTTGTTAAAAACAAAACAAAAATAAACCAAATTAAATACATGCACCGCAGGTCTGCACACAGAAACCAAAAAAAAGACTTAATTAAACATATATTTACAAATTCGTGCAACAAAATCAACCGAATAAAGAAAACCCACAGCCCGCGGCATGCGCCGTCCGTAGTAGTCCGTACCCGCCTTCCTGTACCTATTAAGAAAACCATGACACGCATAAAGCGCTAAACAATCCAAGTAAACCTAAACTAAGTTCATGCAAATAAATATAGAAACCGATTGAAAACTCAATATAATTATATACACTTGAAATACGCTAGGTACAGTTCGATACTTATTTATATTCAAGAATAATTCTGCGGGGTTTTTTAACAAAATGAGCTAATACGTTATCATAGAAATTGCTTTTCTCAATGTCTCAATATAATTACCACGATTATCCGAATCGTGTTTCTCATCATGGCCGCGGAAAGGCAATTCTTGCTTTCCAAGTAGTACGACCGTATCAATAAAACGTTTCATTAAATTTCGATTACGTTCAACTTTACGATTGTGGGCCTCAAAATTATTACCAAAAAAAGTTTCTATTCTACTGTTACCGAACTCATGTAATAATATACAACTCCGTATATGTTTCTCGCTTTGAACATGTTTCTTAGCTGAATTATATATATTGTTGATATCTGCAAAACCGTTTCGATTCCAAACACTGCTAGAATCGGAAAACAGCAAACACGAATAGCAAAACAATTTGTTTAATTTGCAGCTGCCAGTCAGCCAATTGTATTTATCATATAATTCACTATGGAAGTGTTTGAAGAATCCATCTCTACGCTTATAATCAATTTTTAGGTCTGGGCGAGCGCGTCCTAACTTAATGACATGTTTTTTATTTTCAAAGGATAACCTTGAAAAACATGTTAGCTCATTAAGTAGGTAATCTGTACGGGTGAATCAACTTTTAAATATCCACATGACAAAATTGTGTACTTTTATATTTTTGTCTCATTTTCTATATTTAAATATTTTATTTAAAAGATAATTTTCTCTAGTTTACGATTATGTACAGAGCAGAGCACTTTTTTGTACGAATTTAGTGTATTTGGATAAAAAATGTTCACCAGCCCAAATCTACTGTCCCCTGGACAACTATTTAAAAGTGTTTTTTAACAAACCAGACATCAATTATTGTGAATACAGTTATTTTCCCTACATTGATTAAACAATACAATTTCATGTTTTATCTAAATATATCTAAATATCTCCTTGAATTTCACAATATTTCCCATAATCATGTCCCCAGGACAACTGTCACTTCACAGAATCGAAATTTGTCAATAAAAACGTTATAAAGAAATGGTAATGTAACAAAATTCCTCCTGATACTTTGTTTTTTATGTTATTGTATATTTAAACCTTTATTAACTATTCTGAAAGTTAAAAATAAAGAAATAATAACAAACTAGTGGTTTACAATTCAGGGACAACGTAGTTGTCCCATGGACATATTTGGTTGTCTGAAGGACATTTTAGAACCAAAAATCTTAAGGGAAGGTACTTAATAAAACATGTTAGATAAAGTATTAGAAAGTAGTTTTAATGTTTTAGCACACCGAACAACAAAAATATAAAAATTCTTAATAATCAACAATATTATGAGATTTACTCAGTAAATCAACTAGTAAATATTTTTTATGCTTAGTGCAGTCTTTAACAGTCTCATTCTTATAATTAAAAATCACAATACGAATTATACTCAGAGAATTATCTAAAAAAAATAACTTAGACTAATGGGGTCTCTATTCTGCAGCAGTGGTTGTGATACCCCTAAAATAAAAATCATCTTAAAAACATTGATGTCCAATGTCCAATGAAAAACTTAAAATGTCTCTTCTAATTAACATCTAAAAATTTGTTGTTCTTAACCTAATGGAGATCAACAATTCCCTAAAATAAATTACTTCTCAAAAACATAGGTATCCAATGGAAACTTAAAATAATTAACCCCTCTTTTCAATTGAATATCTGGATTAGGAAGTTTTTGAACGATGTCTTCATAAGCAACATAGGAGACATCTTTTTCATCGAGGATAAATAGTTTCCCTCCTTTAACACATTTCAAAAACATGACTTTAATTTCTCCATCGTCGTCGATATCGCTTTGAGCAATGCATGCGTAAGTATGGTATGATTTGCCTTTGGTGCCATAAACTTTGACGAGTAGATAATCACCCATTCTAGGTAATAACTGGTTTAGCCCTGATACTGATGGCTGTGGCTGTGTTGTATTATTTTCATCATTAGACTCATCAGATCCGTATACACTGTCATAAATACTTTTGTTTTGAGTCTTATGTAGATCAGTAAATGAAATGTCATCCTGTTTTGAAGAAACCAGGGTACTCAAAGGCAAATCATCATCAGTATTATCACTGGATATGATATCGTCACAAAACTTAGCTGATGGAGATGGCATAGAACTAAATGCCCAGGCTACATCGTCAAGTATGTTGTCCTCACACATGTCCACAGGGGATGGAATTATTCTTGAAGTTGGAGTAGGTGAGTAAAACTTTGGATGCAAACAGTCGCAAAATCCTCTTGAGCAAAAACAACTCAAATTTCTATAAGTTAGTTGGCCACGAATCCTTGAAAAGATTTGGTGCACATCTTTGGTTCCAGGCAAAGGGACAAGATCCTTTGGAATACAATTTTGAACATCGTCAATTTTTTCTTTGGTTATATAAAACAATTTGATTTTGCTAGATTCCTGAAGGGCTTGGTAAAATCCAAATGCATCGGTTATGTCTTTTCCAGTGGCTACCTTGTTATCCGCTTCTCTTTTAAGGAATCCTCCAATGCCATCAGCCGCTCCCTTACCATGACCTGCTTCGAAGAATGACCAGCTAAACGCTTGGAACCCGTAGTCAAATGTCTTTGTACAAGCCAAAAAAAAGTTACCTTTCTGGCGATACTGAGAGAAAGGTCCATCAGAAAAGTAATGGATAGTGTCAATTTCAGGGTAATCTTCAATAATGCTTGTTAGAATCGGGTGTAAATGCGCCCATATTGCAGCAGGTTGATGGATATTGCATGGTGATACAGAGCAAAAAGAAGAAACCTTGTAATTTTTGTCTTTGTCATGCAGGTATACGACAACAGTGTGAAGTGTTATTTGATTGCGGGATCCACCAAAATGGTGTGCTTGAATTTCTTCATGGCATTTTGCATTATAATTTTCGCTGAAATCAACTAAAATTACGGCTTCGTTTGGTTTAATGTTATCAATACTTTGCCGGAAATTCCTGTACTGGGTTTTCATATTGAAGATATGTTTTCATAATATTTTCAGTTCCTCTTTAAATTTATCTATCACGTTTTGTACCAAATCTTCATTCAACCTTTTAACATTCTTAATAGATTTCATCTTTTTACCTCCTTTCATATACATTTCTTCTTCTCTCACCCATTCAAACCATTGCATTTTACCCTTAACATTATCTTCATTTATTTTTATTTCTTTATCTTGACATTGTACACAAGTACCAAACATACAATCCATTTTATTACTGTCACAAACTGTTTCTAGAATCAGTGCACTCGTATCCACCGCGCTAATAACTCCTTTTTGTTTAAGAGCCTTTATTTTAGCTGCAGCATTCGCATGTGTTTTACAAAGGCACATATCCCTACCATCTACTGTTGGTCTGAGTATGTAGAAGGGTCGATGTTTAGTAAAATAGAAATAGGAACATTTTGTCCCTGGATTCTCCAACTTAAATGCTTTGAATAAATTCTTCATTGTGTCTAAAAGAAATCGTTTCTGAACTTTTTCTTTGCCTTTAGTGACGGTTTCTTTCTTGCCGGCGGTGTTTCTTGACACATCATCTCTTTGGAAAAAACATTTTATCTTCTTTATTAGTTCCGTTTCACCATTAAACACTGTTGTCTTTGCTCTAGGGCTTCCTTTTACACCTAAACTGTCCTTTATGATTTGTTTTTTTTGTGATTTGTCTACGTTTTCAAATATGTTCCTCAACATCCTTTTCCCTTCCCGTGTCTTTATTGTCATGTATCTTTTCTTTATAGCATTGGTTAAAGTTTTGTATTTCTCCTTTACTGAATTTTCAGCCACGGTTTTTTTTTCTTTAATTTTCTTTAATTCGTTTGCTTTGCGAGCTCTTTTTTTAAATTTTTCAAATTTAGTTTTCCACATTTCGGCTTCGTTTCGTAATTTTAAGTTTTCTTTATACATCGTCGACCTATCTCTACGTATTATTTTCCTTCCTCTTTTCTTGTTTCGTTCAGATTCCAAAGGTGCAACAGGAGAAACCGGCGGAGTGGGTACATGTTGAACTTGAGGTACATTAATTTCTTGCAAAATACACGGAGAACTTGGAGGTGTTTCCTGCAGTATGTTACGAACTGCTTTTGATCGCTTTCTTTGTTCTTGTTTACGCAATTTCCATATGGTTCTGCAGGTTTTTTGGTCCTCAGCTTGCATAGTTGATATTGGTATTTTGTTTTTATGATAACTTTCTCTTTTTTTTCTTTTCCGTTCAGCTAATTTTTCCGGATCTGCTTTAAGTCTCTCTCTATAGCGCCTAGATTTTTCCTTCTCCGTCAATCCCATTACCTAAAAATGACATACGAATTTAATATGTGGTTTCCGCGATATTGACTAATGTAAATAAAACGCGTATAGTTTTCGTAAATTCATCCCAACATTTCGAACCCTGTACAGCGATCGTGGTAGAAAAATATATTAAAAAATATTTGTTTTAGGGTTCCAAACGTCGTGATGAATTAACGAAAATATACGCCATTGATCCTTTTAAATCCTTTTATTTCAGTGAAATACGTATTGTATAATAAAAGTACGCAAGTTATTAAATTAAGGAAAAGATTCCCGTGATTGAAAAAAGATCTGATTGTGGATATCTCAAAATAAACCTTATGTCAAAGCGAAATGACAAAAACTGTGTATTTACCCTATTTAAAGTCTTATCATATATAATTACCCTATTAAAAACCTTATCACATAGTTTTTGTCCAAGGGACAACCAAAATGTCCCAAGGACAACCAAATTAGTTGTCCAAGTGACTAGTTGTCCGAGGGACTTTTCTAAAACTTTCATCCGTATAATAAATATTAATGATTTTTTGTGGTTTATTTCACCCTTACTGTAAAATAAACATTAAATAGAATCTAGTATGACATAATTTATTCAAATATGTTAAGTACTTACGATTTTTTGCCGGTGGTCCGATGGACAGACAATAAAGCCACCGCACACTCTTCAACAGTGCTCGACCGACTGACGCCGCGAGTACCGTGTATTCAAAATGGCGGCTAGGCCTATCAGATTACCAGGAAGTTTAGCTTGTAGTCAAGTGCCTTACTACGCCATCTACATTTAGATTCCGTAACTTATTTATGGTTGTCCGATGGACCTGCATGACGTGGATAAGTTCAAGGGACAAAATTAAAATGCAAGAAATTTATAAACGGTGTAATGCAAATATAAGAAATCGGTGTTTTATTGATGATACTTATCCATAAAAAATATTATTATGAGTATAATATCAATCCCACAATAGTATTTTTTTTCGTGAAACAGAGTTTTATAGTGTACCGTCGCAAAGGGACAATTTGCCTTACTATGAAAAACCACCTTTTAGTCTTTCGGACAACCATTAAAAAACGGGTAAATTGTTAAAAACAATTCAATGTTTCGTGATGAACTGTTACAATAATATTAATGGGAACAGAATCCAATGCAAATAAAGTTCATTACCTTTATATAAATTTGTAATATCGATCAGGGACTCGGTACGTCTGATGTTGAACACTTAAAAGTTGATTCACCCGACAACACTCAATTTGAACCAATGCGGCCATATTTAGTACCTACTTTGAGTACCTACAGACAGACAAAAATATTGAAAAACCACGAATATAACCTAAATTAGATTTGGGTAAAACCTATAGGTACCTAACGTATTAAAAATAGAATAGAAACACCAACCTCCGTCGTCGTGAACAAAAACAAATAATCCAAACAGTAGGTAACTACAAACAAATCATTACAGCACATGAACACAGAACGAACACTTAGCGAGCTAAATTTCACTAGTTACTTGAATCATAAAACACTAAATAAATAGGTAATTCAAAACAACTTTCACAAGAATTACACTGTATCTTTGCGCGACGACGCGAACTAAAGTAATGGCGTCGCGTAATGTTGCGTAATGAAAAAAGGATGCAAAATATTATTAAAGTTTGAAGGTCGTAGGTGGCGGCGACGGCGTCCTCGAGAAAAGAAAGTGACGCGTGCTATACACTTAAAGTTGAAAATTGTTTGAAATAAGCCGGCGTCCGAATGCGGACTAGAGCGTTCTCTCACTCTGATTTTTATTGTTTTCACATGCTGCCGTGTCTGTTGTGTGAGTTCGAAGCGCTAGAAAAATGTTTGAATGTTTGAATTCAAGTACAGCGGAGAGGGACCGCCGGACCGGCCGGACTTGTAATAATTTTGTGGGTGTAAGTTCGCGCGCAGTGAAATGTAAATGTAACTCTTGTAGGTAAGTGAATATGTGCGAGCGAGTACTGCGATAGATTTCGGCTTAGTAAATAAATTGCGTTTTGGTTATGCATCGTATTATGAAGATGGTAATGCAAGGTAAAGCTATAGTATACCGGGTTATTTTCGGTTTTACGTTTTGTTTGTATACCTACTCTATGCATAGGAATTTTTGGTGGTAAAGCCGTAAATAATCGGCTTGTACGAACGCCTCGCGACTGACGTGTATTATTATTGTCTTCTGACATATATTTAATTACTGAATTCACCATTTATAGTTTGTATGTGCAATATACATACTGCAATATACATACGTGTATGTATATTATTGTCTTGTCTATCTTGTGTGCGTTCAGGGCCCGACGCAAAGCGGAGGGCCGTAAACCACACGAGTTTAGTAATCTGTACTTACCCTCGGTTAATATATACTGCTTTATACTACACTACGAAAAATATACAAAAATGTTTGCATCCACACCTTTTGTTAGGGCAATAATTATACACTTACTAATAAAGTGTAATAAATAAAAAAACATCCAAGAATCTAAAAAAAATATTTATTTTTATAACACATATATGCCTATAAAGAAACCCTGCTAGCTTCATAGACAATGTTACTGCTGACTTAATGTATTCTACCATTCAATCAATATTATAGATGCAGTTATTTTTTAATTTTCAGAACTTGATCCATCTGACATTGACGAGGAGTCATCAGAATCGCCTAAATTTATAATAAATTCTTCGCCGTCCATTATTCTGTCAATACGGATATCTCTCTCCCAGTCTTCATAAATCGTTTTTTTTTGTTTTTTCCACCACATTTTTCCAGTCTTCGGCAGTAACTTTCACACACCCTGCCTCTAACAGTGTGAACATTTTCTTTGCAGTAAATGGTGGAGTTGTGTTGTTTCGTGCAGCATAACCTGAAAAAATAAAGCGAGCTTTAAAAAACGCAAATAGCCTGTGTTACTTGGGATGACGTAACGATTCTAACGATACCTCACATTTTAATCGGTCAAGGGATTTAGAAGTTATAGTGGAATAAAGAAACTCATACTTATACATACAAACATGAACCCTGAAAGCATCTCCTTTTTTGGGGCAGTCATGTAAAAATATATAACATACTTATAGATTTTTTTTAACAATGTATTACTACATATAATTAATAAACAATTTAAAAAAATATGTGATAGTATACATGGATGTAGTAAATTTTTTAACAAACCTTTTATCTGAGCCCAAATCATTTCTATGGCGTTGTACTGGCAATGATAAGGAGGTAGACGTAGTACTTGATGCCCCTGTTGTTTTGCAATCTCATCTACTACTCTGTCAAGAAAGTACCGGGAAAAGATCAATAATACACAAACTGTTTGTTAATCATCCAAATTTATTTTATCACCTTCAAAGTATGCTCCTTCAGAAACGATACACTTACGCCAACGAATAATCCAATCATCAAAACATTTTTTAAACGCTGTTTCCGGAATTGAATTCAGTTGTTTTGCAATCTCATCTATTTCATAAGTGGGCACCGTTGACTTGTGTAGTTTGACCAGGTTCACCAATTGTAATTTAAACATTGTCATGTCAGCTTTTGTTGTAGCCATTCCACTAGCTGTTTCTTATTTTGATTTGCCGTTGGTGCCTTATTTATTTGTACCGAATGGTATGATGCATTGTCCATTATAATTATGCTAGGACTGCTTAAGTTCTCTTATAAACCACTCTTTAAATTTTTCAGAGTTCATCTCTTCATGGTATTCTCCTGTTTTTTTTGACTTAAAAGCCAAAAGGGAATTTGGTATAAAACCATTGGCGTTGCCAGCATGGCATATTATGAGCCGTTTACCCTTACCAGTAGGTACTTTCGTGGAGGCCTGAGCACTGTCATCAGTCCAAGTCTTTGCAACTGTGTGATTAGCATTAAGCCATGTCTCGTCCACAAATACAACATGATCCCAATTAGTAATTGCTTTCGCTTTATCGAGGAATGAGATTCTTGCAAGTGCTATATCTTTCCGTTCCATTAAAAAATTTCTTTTATTCACCACCTTATATTTAAATCCAATATTTTCTAATAAATGCCATAAAGAGGTGGCACCTCCTTGGAAAAGATCAGCTTCTCTTAAAGTTTTTAATAATTTTAACACTGTAGGGGCAGCTCATTCCTTTCATAATAGCCGTATATATGATTTCGAATTGCATCGGAGTCGAATTTATCTACTCCAGTAATAGTTGCCTTTTTGGTCCTTTTCTTGTTGGGAGTTTTGTGTTTGTTTTCGCTTGTACCGGTACATCCAAACTTTTCTTTCGTAATGCGAGAGACGGTATTTCGACCTATGTCCAAAGCCAGTGCAACTCTGTCTATTACATTTGTTATAGGTTCCAATGGGCCTCCGTTTTCTCGTTCTCGTTCAAAGTAGTTAGCAATGAGAGATGTGTTGCCAATCTCTATTAACGGTTCCATGCACGTGTCGGAAGTTGCAGTGAATTTATTTTATCTACCTATTTTCACTACATAAACACGTAAGTTAATAGAACTTGACTATTATATGACGAAAAACAATAAATGTAATTTATTGGAAATAATTTCTTTGAAATATATATTTTTTAAATTTGTTGACAGCTGGATTGGTTAAAACGGTTTTTGCGTAAAATGTAAAACTGTCATGTGTCGCCGTACCCATCCTATTCTGGATAGACTATAATAAATAATACTGTTAATTAAAACACTTCATGTACTTTTGAATGATTTTATTTATTGTCCTCTGAATATAACAGTTTTGTTGAGATGTGTTGGTATCGTATCCCTGCTTAATTTTAACAATTTGTTTTCATGTTTAAATCTAAGGTTAAAATATATTTCAATAATGGATTTCATGAGAAAATATCTGTGGTTATCTAAGAGCCGAAACACATAACCGCGTTGCGGCGTCGCGCCGCTATAATTGGCAGTAGCGTCAGCGCCGATTTTAGTGGCGCGGTGCCGCACGGCGGCACATAATTCACCGCGTTGCGGCACCGCAACGCTAAAATCGGCAAATTTGCGTTGTGGCGTCGCGAAAAAGAGCGTTTTATTGTGTGGTAGGGTAACCAGTTCCTCGTGGGTTTTGATTGTGGATAGACGTGTCTCTCTGCCATGGAGCGTCGTAAGAAAGTTATTGCTTATTTGTTATTAAGAAGACATTACGCTGTTTTAAATAAACGACAACGAAGATACTGGATACATCCATTTAATAAGGCTATAAATCCCGATGGCGAGTACTTTTTTCGAAAATACAAAGCATTAAAGATAGACGAAAAAAAGTTTTTCGCCTACTTTAGAATGAGTGTATCATCATTTAAAGAGCTATTAAGCGGGTTATCAGAATATATACAGAAAAAAAATATTAAAGGAAGGAAACCTGTTACTGCTTTGGAAATGCTGGGCTTGACAGTAAGGTAAAGTAAAACAAATACGTTTTTTTTTTTTTTTTTATTGATATTTATGGTACTAGGAATCAAATTAAGGATTTTGCATTATACTTACTTAACTACTTATACTTAGAATACTTAATGTCTTTCAAAAATACAATGATTAATTTAAGAAAAATCAAACTCATCGTCTTGTGTACCATAGGATTGTGTACCTGACGTTTCGTCCAGGGTAAATGGTGAATTTATTGGACGTTGTTGGTTTGATTGCTCGGAATGTATCTGTGAGGATGTGGCAGTCCTCGTTGCAGGATTCGAACCTCCAGGAGTAGAAGTGTGGTAGCCACTCTGAAAAGTATTATCATCTCTCCGAGTTAAATATCCTTGATGCTGATAACCTTGAGAATAGCCGTGAGGTGTATATTGCTGAATTGAAGGCCGAAGAATGTCCGTTAGTATTTGAAGCACCCGACTTTGGAATATCAATGTTTGATGTTCATTCAATGTTTGAAGAGATGGTAAAATCCCTTTGAAAAAATGCAAATGTCTATTCTCCGGTGTTTTTAATATTTCAAGAATATTTTCTTCAAAGTCATCCCTCTCATTTGCCTTTCGTTTTCGTGATTGACTTTGGTAACGAGGCAATGCTGTTATTTCACTTTGAGTGTCACTATCTCCTTCCACTACGTTTATACTGGAATCAGTTGCATTTTGTGAAACCTTTTTCAAAAACTGTAATTGTTTATTCAAGTGATATTCTTTAAATTTTGCAGCTCCAGCTCCAGACCGATTAGCATTTTTTATTTTTTTTTGATATTTACTAAAATTATCCTTTAAGGCCTTCCACTTCTTAACTAGTTCATTACCTGAAACAGAAAGCATTACAAATGAAAAATAGTAATGATGATTAATACATAAATAATAGTTTACCAAATAAATAAGGAGCTTTAAAAATGATGTAGGTACGCAAACTTTCACAGGTGAAAATGTTGTTGAAACTGAATAACTTACAAACTGCTTGTTCCTGATTTAGGTAAGTAAAATCTGATTGACTTTGCCTTGAACAAGCAAAATGTAAATTATTTTTTTAGTACATGTGTCTTTGGAAAAGTAATTCAACTTTAGCAATACTAATCACCTGTAGCAGTTTGCGTAGATAAATTATTAGCACCTTGTATTAGTAATACCTACATTTTTATTATTTTATTACATGCCTACTAATTATTATTTCATTTCAGATTTCTAGCAACCGGCAGTGACTTCAAAATCATGCATAAAAATTACTACCGAGGAGCAAGTACAATATCGAAAATTGTGAGGACTGTTTGTCGCGCCATATGGAAACATCTATCAAGTCAAAATATACCTCCTATAACAAAACAGCTTCTAGAAGATGTCGCTATTGAGTTTGACAAGAAAGCGAATTTTCCTAACTGCATAGGAGCTCTCGATGGTAAACATGTCCGTATTTGGTGTCCTGCGCACAGTGGATCACTATTTTACAATTATAAGGGCTATAATTCAATAGTTTTATTAGCTCTTGTTGATTCTAGATATAGATTCATTTTTGTCGATATAGGAGCATATGGAAAGGAATGTGACTCCACCGTTTTCCAGAACTCGAAACTTTATGAATTGATTATGACACATAAATTACCTATTCCAGCACCAAAGCCCTTACCAGGTAATCAAAATGCAACTCCATTTGTTTTTGTGGCAGATGAAGCATTCGCAATCTCGAATAACGTCATGCGCCCTTACTCAGGGAAGCATTTGTCGGTACAACAAAGAATATTCAATTATCGGTTGAGTCGGTAAACTACCTTACCGTTCATTGTGAGAAGACGTATATCATTTCGTTCCTCCTATTTCGTTGTTTTAAAATTGCTAAACACGGGTTTACACATTATTTTTGCACTGAAATAAGTAAACACTGCAAAGAGACTAAATTGGTAAAAAGTCAGTGCGGATTGGGATATTATTGTGCTGTGATTTAAGTGTTATAAGTTGTGCTAAACTGTGACTATAGTTAAAAGTGCAGTTGTTATTATATTGCATCTTTGTTAATCTACCCGAAACATTCAAAAGTCATCTATCGCACATTGCTATACCGACTTGAAGTGAGTGCATATTTCGGTAGCACGGCTATCATCACCATAGCCTAGTGGTTTAACGTGCGCATTTGACCGCTGAAGATCCAGAGATCGATTCCACGCCGAGCGAGAGTTCCTTTTTGCATTTTTTTTTTTTTTTTTTTAATAATTTTGTTTTTGTGTTTTTTGTTTTTTTTTTTTCTCTTCTCTTTTTTTATTATTATTATTTACTACGAACAATGAGATGCGCAGCATGTTTCGCACCGGTTGGTGAGGATGGAGTTCTGACGTGTTCTAACTGCCATTCCTGCTATCATCACTTATGTGTGGGAATATCAAATGAAATATTTAAAAATATGACATCTGATATCAACTTGTGGGCTTGTCCCAGTTGTACAAATTCTGTAAAAAAAGGAGAATACAGCGAAACTCCTGTTCGTTCTGTAGCGGCAACTAGTATGGAGTGGAGCAATGCTAGGTTGTCGACCCCTTCCTGGGTAACGCAGCGCTCTAAACATGTTGAGCCAGTTTGCGACGACTCAGTTCAACTTCTTGATGAAGACAACAAACAAGAAACAAGAAACAGGAGCCCGAGATGTTGTTCGCGGATGACCTAAAGATATTCATGCCTATTCACACCAGTACAGATAACAGATTGCTCCAGGAAGATTTAGATAGATTGGCAGAATGGTGCCGCAGAAATAAACTGCCTCTCAACGTTGATAAATGCTGTCACATGAAATTTACTAGAAACAAGCACATTATTGCTGGTAACTACCACATAAATAACGTAACATTACATCACGCTGATTGTACAAAAGACCTAGGAGTCATCGTTGATGTGCAGTTAAATTTTAACAAACATATTGATAAAATAACTTCAAATGCCTTTAGAATATTAGGATTCGTATCAAGAAATATACGACAGCTAAAGCAGAACAAAACAAAATTATTACTTTATAATTCCTTAGTAAGGAGTAACTTGGAGTACTGTACTCAGGTTTGGTCCCCTCAATACGAAGTTCATAGGAAGCGAATTGAAAAAGTGCAGAAAAGATTTTTATACCATTTGACTTACCAAAATTTCAAATTAAAGGAACTAAAATCATATCCGGAGCGCTTGCGTCATTTCGGTTTATCTTCTCTCTCAAACAGAAGAAAAATGCTAGACCTACAATTTTTGCATGATATAATCCACAATAAGATAAAATCTCGTGTACTTTTAGGTAAATTAAATTTTTATACACCTAGCAAAATGCCGCGTAAAAGCTCACGTAGATTGTTTGGAGGGTCGCTGCATAAGTCCAATCTGGGCCGAAACGCTCCGCTCGCAAGAGCTACCCACTTGTACAACGGATTGTCAAACGCTGCAGGAGTTGATATAATGCACGATACCTCACAAAGTTTTAAACGAAAGTTGCTGAAATATCTATCCGACTCACTGTCTTAACTTTCAAAAAACCTGTGTGCTTATATTACTTTAGTGTAAGTAGTACGTAAGTAGTACCTATGTATTTGTAATTAAGGAATGGAATGAAATTAAATGTATTTATTTATATGACTATGCTCGGGGATCTGATTGGGGACCAAAGTTTGAACTTTGCGATTTCGATTATTTCGTTATTTTAACATTATTTCATAAAAACATGAATGAGAACTCGTGTAACCGGTAATATTAGGGTAAGTTTAATTGATAAAAATACCTATACTCAAACCAAAATGCAGTTATCACAGCGAATGTGCGCCCGTTGAGGTTAGGATTTTGGTCTTTAATTCGATTTTCGGGTATAATTAACTATAATTAACTATTATACTTAACGTAAATGTACTAAACTTTTAAGCTTAGTGAATACTGTGTAACATTGCATGTTGTGGATACCTATAATTAAGTGAGCATTAAGTGTATGTCTCGACTGTAGGACTTAAGATGTTTGCTACAATGTATCACTTGTTGGTAACCCTCAATAAAGAAAAGAAGAAAAGAAAGAGTCGTGCCCGAAGATATGTGGAGTGCGCTTTCGGCATCCTAGCCAATAAATGGCGCATATTACACCGAGCTATGAATGTGCAATATGAATTTGCTACAGACATTATTAAGGCATGTTGTGTACTACACAACTTTGTTTTGAATCGAGATGGAGTACAAACGACTGATGACATTATCGTTAATGATTCTGATCTTCAAATGTTGCATTCGCCGACAACTAATGAAAATAGTTTGAGCCCACATTTAATAAGAAATACATATTGTAATTACTTTTCTAGTGATGTGGGTACCCTTAGTTGGCAATTAAAAAAAATATGAACCTTCCTACGTATTCTCATTTAAAAAATAAATAATACTTTATTTCATTCAGTCTATTGTAAACTGCGAATAAACAATTTAAATAGCAATTAAGGATTTTATTTATAGTATTTGTTTACCTTTTAGGATTAGAGCACCATATTTTTTAATAAACAAAGTACTAGTCCTGTGTTCTGTGATTGTTAAACGAATGATTAATTCTCTGTGTACCATTAAATATTTTTATTTATAACTCGGATTTTTAAAGAAAGGGACTGAAAATGGCGACGCTGTTATTTGTTTCTCGCTCACACAAGTATAAGTGTGAGCGTGAGGCAAATAACAGCCCTTTTCTTTAATTGATTATTTCAAAAGAAAAGACTACACTACTTACCCAATTTAGATTTTTCGGCAGCGTCTTTTTCGTTATAATTTTCATAAATTATTTCACAAATGCTTTTCCAAGCGTCTTGTTTTATAAATTTGTCTTTATAAGTTTCGTCACTAGAATCCCACAAACAAGGGCGTTCCTGAACCAAAGATATAAATAAATCAATGTCAACGTCAGACATTTTAAAATTGCTTCCGGGTTGACGCGTGTTGTTTGCAAGAGTGATACAAACTGCATCATTGTCAACAAGTATAACGTCATAACGCCGGAATGTGCGCCGCGGTGCGGCGCCGCGCCGCTAATATCGGCGCTGGCGCCACTGCCGATTTTAGCGTTGCGGTATCGCAACGCGGTTAGTTGTTGCTGAAATATGTGCCGCCGTGCGGCACCGCGCCACTAAAATCGGCGCTGACGCTACTGCCAATTATAGCGGCGCGACGCCGCAACGCGGTTATGTGTTTCGGCTCTAACGGATCTTGATCAAAAATATGATTTTGCAAATTATTTAAAAGTGACTGAACGTTTCGCAGAACTTTCAAAACACATTTGGCAAAAATTATTTCTGTCATAGCTTTGTTTTTCATATTTTCTCTAAAAAAAGATTCAGCGTAACGACATAACTTAACGACGTCGTTGGATGGATATGTGAGATAAAGTTTGTCTGTTTGTGAGTAGTCTTTTTTGACAATTAATGAATTGGAAAATATTTCAGACGATGTTAACACTAAACTCTGTAGGTACACAAACGTCACATTTGATTTTTTTCGTTAATTTTCTAACCACAAATCCCGACACGTATGAAACAATCATCATAGACATTTGAGACAATGATGCAGTATTGTCTATTAACACTATTTGCTCGTCGAAATTAGTTTCTTCATTTTGAGCATTAGCATCATTACTGTCTTGCAGCAATTGTTTGAAAATTTTATTATAATTTGATGAACTATTAATTTTATCTATTGTGGACACGGCGCTAGTAGACAATACTGTGATTTTTTCTAATTCCAAGCAATTTCCGCTCTCGCTTATTTTTATTTCTGTATGGCATAACAATCTTTTATACGCAGAGATGAAGTTTTTTACGGTTGGGTTGTTATTAAATCCCCCTGTGGATCTGATGGCGCTGAAAAATGTTTCCAGGTGGTCTTGCGACAATTTATACACGGGAAGGAACTTTAAGTGGTCTTTTTTTCTATGTAACTGACATACATCCATTTCAGCGAAATAATGTTATGTATAAACCCCAAAAAACCAAGACGTCTCAGCGTATTTATTACATATCTACCATCTTGACATTTGAGCGATTGAAAATACTCGTAAACTTCATCTATTTTACAAAAAACATCCTCTTTATTAGACGGACAAAGAGGCTTTTTGAACCCGTAGTTGTTTAAATTTTTTGAATTGAATATATCAAAGATATCATTCACATGGTGAAGAAACTGCACTGTTGCCTCAGAATTCTGAAATTCATCAATACAAAGATCCTTGATACAAACAACAATGGCAACACCCACTGACCTGCTTAACAATTGGGCAGCTAGCCTGACTTTCATCTTTTGAGTTCGGAAATCAATGTGTCGCGCTGAAAGTTTATTCGCGAGATGTAGACCTTCGCTCTTTTGTAAAGACTGCAAATCTTCGACAAATCTGAAATCAATTTTACGCCTCATATTGTCATAAAATATTTTGTGGTCGGCGGAACAATTCCTAATTAGTTTGATTAAGTGACATGGATCAAACAAAATATTGTACTTTTTACCATTGTACATAAATTATGGTTTATAAGGTGGTTTAAGTAGAGATGCACCAAGTGTTTGAACCATAGTAAGATTCGATGCGATGCCGTCAAATGTTATAGCAACCACGTCACAATTTGTATCTTTTAATAAATCGGGACATATTTTTAATAATCTTGATTTTTCACTAGCTGTGAAGCTTTTAGCCGGAAAAAAACCAACAGGTGGTTTCCAGTATCCATTTACAGCGACGACCATATAAAAAAGAACTTCCTTAGCAATCAATTTCTATCTCGTCGCCACACAAATCGTTTCCTACATTTACGTACCCATAGTGTTTTTTACCTACAAATTCTGTTTCTTCTCTTATTTTGATTTCATCAAAAGTCAAGTTGACGTAAATCGGTTTCTTTTTAGCAATTTCAGAAATCGTGTTGAACGATTCTTTAGTAAACCCTGGCTCGCAATTTAAACGAGAATACCACTTTTGCAGAGTATTAACCCTTAAGTTGGCAAGGACAAAAATGTCCTAAATTGAATGTGCTACTGTTTTTTTATTATTAGAGAAGGATATAAAACCGCAAAAAAATATTTAAAAACAATCTTCACTTACCGATTTCGCAGAATAATTTGTATCATATATGTTACATTGCCAACGATGCGATAATTTAAATAAGCTTTAGTGTAGTAATAAATTACAGGTATTTAATGGAATAAAATAAAAAAAGAGTAAGGAAATGTATTTATTTGTATCTAAGAATAAATCATTTTAAATACTAGGTTGGTGGTAAGAGAAGAAACAATTTCTTTTTATAGTCAAACACATGTGCATGTTGCATTTAGTGCATTTTACGTTTGTTTGGCCTGTTTTGCAATTTCTACATCTACCCCGGGCTACAAAAATCGGCCAATGGCTTAAATTTTCAAATCTGACACTATCAAGTGGCCTGGGTATAACTGGGTTTTTGATTTTCACTGCCTCCAGTACCTCATCGTGCGGCATGTTTTGTGTGACAATGCGGTTCTTTTGTAGCAGTTCGTAATATATTTCCATCCGAAATACTTTCAGCTTCATTTTCATAGCACTACCTCTATCGAGGGTTGAGTGGTCAAACCCGATAAGTCGATGTAACTTTTTGTGTCAAAAAGAACATTTATGAATAAGTCAAGACAATTCAAATTTGTGTAAGCAATTATTTCGATTTATCGGGTTTGACCACTCAACCCTCGCTATGATCTTTCCTCCACAGCAACCAGGCATTACAGACACTTATATCCAGCAACTGTGAAAATATGGCCATACACCACCTTTGTGTTGCACAACCACATGGTTGAAATTATCGGGTTATGCGACGTTCATCTGTTTCGCATTTCATCACGGTCTGCGTAACGTCAAATTCGCTATTCATCATATTCTCATGTCATCGTTTTCGCATTTCTTCAAAGTCGCGTTTCATCATAATCGCGATTTTGCTAAATCGCTTATAATCATTTTCGCATTTCTTCTTAGTCGCGTTTCATCAAATTTGCGATTCATCGTATTCGCTTAAAGTCATTTTCGCAATTCATCTTAGTCGCGTTTCATCAAATTCGCGATTCATCACATTTGCTTGTTACTACAAGCCTTTTTCACGTTACTTTATACTGGGAGTTCCCCGAGTTCATCACAGTTGAATTCATTAAAAAAAATAAGTTAATTTCGAAACATTTATTTACATAAGTAATCAAGTAATATTTTACAGGTGTAGTGTATAATTGTTTTCCTTCGTATTTTTACGGAAACGTACGAACGTATCATGCTACTTCAGTCAACCTCAGTACTTTTTGTACTGTGACCGACTGAAATAGCAGGACACGTTCGTACGTTTCCGTGAAAATACGAAGGAAAACTATTATGCACTACATCTGTACACCTGTGGATAAAATACGAAACCAAAAATATTCTTCTTATGGTTAAAGTAGAACTTATGAACGTAAAATAGGCAGCAACTAAAAATATTTGATGTTATGGTTTTCATCCACTGGTTCACGAAATAATGTTTAAAGTCTGATATTTCTTGCTTATCCTCAGTATTCTGTGTTATAACGAGGAAGCCTTCAGGTATTAAACTTGGTGGTAATAATGCCAGTTTTGCAATTTTCTTTATTAATTTACGGTCAGATTTCTTCGAGTCTAAGCCTAGAGATTTTGCTTTTGTGAAAACTGCTCGTTGGTAGTGGAAGTAACAGCCATTGGTCCTTACTTCTGGGTAAATGTCTTTGATAGCGTTCATGGCAGCTAATTCGAAGTCGCTGGTGAAGTGACAGATAGTAATCGAAAACTTTTTTTTAATATAGAAAATAAAGTTTTGTAGGAGTTTTTAGTCTTGTCTGGCATTAAAATATAAAACAGGGGCACAATTGCCGAATGATCCGTCTGACTTAAATCCGAGTGCAAGCTGTAGAGTTGGTAGTATGGTTTGGGTACCACGTTGAAGGTTCCGTCACCCAAATAAACTTCTGTTGATTGAGGTGTATCTAATGCTAAAGGAGTGCAAAATATCAAAATATTACTCTCATTACTTACCATCAAAAATTTATCTGTAATCATTTGTGGTAAAACAACTTCGTCGGGTGTATTAAACGAACATTTTTCAACGTTAAGAGACCGATATCTATGGCGATATAAACTGTACTTTTTTGATTTGAATGTAGGAAAATGCCTAGCCTCGCTGGTACTAGCTTCCTCTTTAAGCAGTTCAAATTCTTGTTCTTAAATCCGTTGAACAGGTTCCATCGATTTAATCACTTCCTTCTTGCATCGGTCAATACATAACTCGATTTGGTTTTTTAAATGATCCTTATTACATGTATGTATACTTTCCCTTAAAACTTTTAATCTGTTAGAATCCAAGGTTACCGAGGTATTGCAAAGTTCTGTTTGATTGCAGCATCTCCAATTACTGCTACCCGTCTTCGTATTTTTAACGTTTAAATAATACCGGTGTCCATTTCTAAGTAAAACGTCCTTTCCGCGTTTCGACTTGACAAATACAACTTCGTTTTCAGGAGATTCACTTTCGGAGGAATCACTCATGTTGGAGGAACTAAACTAATGTTTTTTAAAAAAACGCAATTAGATTTAGATGTCAATCTGAAATTTTTTTTCATTTTCATTTCGTATTCAGGTCTCCTTGTGTAAATAAATGATTCGAAATTAACTTATTTTTTTTAATGAATTCAACTGTGATGAACTCTGTGAATTCCCAGTATAAAGTAACGTGAAAAAGGCTACTACAAGCAAATGTGATGAAACGCGACTAAGATGAATTGCGAAAAGGACTTTAAGCGAATACGATGAATCGCAAATTTGATGAAACGCGACTAAGAAGAAATGCGAAAATGATTATAAGCGATTTAGCAAAATCGCGATTATGATGAAACGCGACTTTGAAGAAATGCGAAAACGATGACATGAGAATATGATGAATCGCGAATTTGACGTTACGCAGACCGTGATGAAATGCGAAACAGATGAACATCGCATAACCCAAATTTTCGATCAAAAATTTTGCTGACGCTGCATTGTTGATATCCTCATGATCAGTTTCAGGCCTATTTACCATTGCATTTAGCTCTGTTTCTGCAGACTCATAAGTATCTAGGTTACTTCTCTTTATTATGCATTGCATTTGCAACCACTTTTCATTTGGTGCCAAGCTTTCAATTTTGCTTTTTTTTGACGACTTTTTATTTGGCCAATTTAAAATTCCGTCTGTGGTGTTCTTGGGTTTTATGCATGAACACTTATTTATTTATTAAATATAACAAGAGAGCTTCAACCAGTTATTTCTTCTATTTCAAGGTTCTCCAATCAAGCATAGATAATCATAGAGTTACGTCATTCATACACTCAAGTCTATAAAGGTAACTTAACAGTTACAACATCGTAAGAAGGGAAGTTCCCTTCTTATGCATCTCTGTATGAGTCCTAAACTCTCTAACACGGGCAATCCTAAAATTGGTACAATAGTTATCTTTACTAACTTGAAAGTTAATTGTAGATTCTTTGTCTTTTATTTTACACATTAAATTTATTTGCCCCGCTGTGTCAATTTTACCTCCATTGTAGTTAGTCAATTGCAAATTTGATTTTTCAAATTTGAATATATTCATTTTGTTGCATATAGACTTTGGTATAACATTACATTGAGCTCCTGTATCTAATTTAAATTTTATGCTTATCTTTTGTTCAACAAAATGGACATATTCATACCAGCTATCATAATGTATTATTGTTACCAACCATAGATTTGTTCATTTCTTGTAAGTCACTGTCGCTTAAACTTAATTGCAGTGCTGGTTCACTTCTAATTTCATCCTGCTGCACTCTTACTGCACCTATCCTATTCCACCTGCATTTCTTGATGAAGTGTCCAATTTTTCCACATTTTGTGCACTTTTTTCCATAAGCCGGACATTTGTTCCTCTCGTGCCTGAAGCCACACCTATAACACTCTGCATGTTGTCTATATTCATAATTGCGAGTAGCTCCTCCCTGATAACTCGTACTTCTTGCACCACCGCTAGTTGATCCTTTTGAAGTCCCTGGACCCGTTCTATGTTGGCTCTTTACATTCTGCACTTCTGTTTTTATATTACTTCTGCCTTCAATTTGTTTCATTTGCTCATTGGCTAGTTCTGCAGCTTTACATATTGTGATAGCTTTTTGTAATGTCAAATCTTGCTCTCGGAGCAATCTATCGGTCAATTTTTTTTGATTTATTCCTGCTACCACCCTATCCCTGATTAATCTGTCTGTTAAGCTTCCGAAGTCACAGTCTTTTGCTAATTATATTAATGGAGAACGTCGGTAGGTACGCCAAATCGCTTGAAACTTTGTTTCAGTAAAGTTTAAAAATAAACAAACATACTACTATTTGTTTCATTCAAATAGACCCAGTAGTTTTGATTCTACGAACGTTTAAAATTTCGGACAATAATATTAAAACGCGCGATCGCCATCTTGCTACAGTGACGTCATCATTTAACAGCGGTACTCGCCCTTATATGAATGAGTAATTTTGCAATCTTTTTAACCGAAATAAGTAGCCAGTTGAAATTTACATACAAGTCCAAGTCCCCATACAAGAAACATGAAAAAACCCAATTTTTAAGCATTTTTATTCGGATTGTATTTTTATAATGGCTTCTTATTTTGATACTATTTTAAGCTTAAATTGTAGTCTAACTTTCATAGTTTACGACTAAATAGAAATCTCAAGTAAAACTCCTACAAATATGTGACAAAACTGATTTTATCAACACGGAGTTTTAGGCGGTCACCCATCCTGTTTTAGACTACGCTTGTAGTTGCTTAACTTTGGGAGGCGAAGTAAGGGCTGTATTTGTATGATGGCTTTTTATTTCGGTGTCACATTAAGCTTAAATAATAATCTAAACTCCATACTAACCTATAGTTTACGACCAAACAGTAATAAAACTTTGTGTTAAGAAGTGCCTAGTTTAAATGAACACGATGATGTGGCGGTGATTGCTAAACTTTGGCGGTGGGCCTTTCTTTACAAATTTCGTAATAGGTATGTAGAATTAATATTGCGACCGTATAAAATAATGAACTATAAAATATGTTTTTTTGAGTTCTGATACCTATTTTGTGTACTTATTCATTTCATCGATTTCAAATTTCGCGCGCGATCGACACCAAGTCGCTCACTCGCGATTAGTTAAATAGGTAGGTATACATGCCTACAACACTCGCTTCGCTAGGCTTAGACGTTGGCAAAGTTGGCAATGTACAACACTATTAGGTCCTAGTTGATCCACCACCCTCTTTATAACTTTTAATCATTTCTTACGTAGTTGGGCATTCATGGGCACAACAAAAAACAATTTTTGTGGTGCGTTGGTGGTAGTGTTTATACACTTTGGTACAATACAGGACACTCTTGACTTCCGCCGCTCCGACATTTTGTCCTTGTCCTGTTACGAGTACGCTGTAGGAGACCGCGTAACCAACTGCGTGAATCATAATATTGTTGAATACTTACCGCTGCGGGCTCTGCCGCCCGCGTCTCGCTTCCCGCGTTCGCGTCTCCCGCTTTGTTTTTAAGTTTTGGGGATGTTTCACTTTAGCTATCATCATTATACTTTATGCATTCATGTTTTTGGTATTTTTATGTAAAATACGGTGACCTAAAATTATAGGTAAGTGCTTGATTTCCTTTTATTCTAACTTTATTTAACCAACTTGTTCGACAAACATTACAAACTGAAAAGCCGGTCAGTGACAGACAGTTTATTTAAACTGTAGGTATGTAATACAAAACAATACATAACCATAACTACATAACCATAAGTAGTAACATCCAAACGAATTAGTAAAAATATTTCGACTTCCAAAGTTAAGCAACTAAGAGCGTAGTCTAAAACAGGATGGGTGACCGCTTAAAACATCGTGTTGATAAAATCAGTTTTGTGACATATTTGTAGCAGTGTTACTTGAGATTGCTGTTTAATCGTAAACTATGAAAGGTTTCTTGTATGGGGACCCCTCTTGGGATTTGATTTATCGTTCATTTTATAATTTTAAACGATAGAGTTTATAATAAGACATATTCTATGAAAATTTCAACTGGCTACTTATTACGGTTAAAAAGATATAAGCCCTGTAAACTTACTCATTCATATAAGGGCGAGACCCGCGGTTAAATGATGACGTCATCACCCGTGAGCGCTCGCCGCCGGGTTTCGAGCGCCGGATGGATACGAAGTTTAAAATTCAATATCTCGGAAACTATTTGACGTATCGAAATGATTTTTTTACAGTATTTTTTGTTTTTAATGGAGAATATGATAAGCCAAAAATCTCAACTGGCCGACATTCTCCATTACAGATGTATTGCCAAGATCACGAGCACAATCTCTGACCTCCGTGTCCCTTGTGGTGTTTAACTCGACATCGATGCTGGTTTCCGGGATACTGTTTGAGGCATATAAAAATAGATTTTTGTGTGACCGTTTAGTTTTTGGGTCTGAAGGCTCGTAGGTCTTATCCTTTACCGAATCATCTGATCCATAATCTTCATTATCTGATGGCAATGCGTTTTCAAAGCAATATAAGTGAGTTTTGCGTAAATAACTGGGCCTCGAAGATTCTGTGGATGCTGGGGGTTCCGGGGAAGATGGTCGCTGTTCCGGAGGTGAGATTGGTGACTTCGATGGCGGCGGGGGTGTCAATGGTGTCGGGATCTTTGGGGAAGCTGGCTTTGAGGATGTTGAAGGTAAGCTTAGAGTTTCTTTCATTTTATTTGTGAGCTTATTGAGTTCAGACATATCACTTAAATGTGAACCATGTTCATTGAATGTATTGAATGTAGGTAGATTAAGTGAATTATATCTTTTCCATATTCCAGGTTCTTTGGACTTGTTTGGTGCTGTGGATTCATCTTGGTGGCTCATTTTGTCTATAGGTACCACATATTCGTGCGCAAACATATTTTTCGCTGATAATAAATTAGATCGACTATTTAATAATATTTTATTCTATTTTATTACAGCGTAAAAACCAAAAACCCTATTGTATCGTAGACATTTTATAACCTGGTGCAATTTTTCTCTTTTTTTGAAGGCTACCGTTTCTAAAAATCATAGCAAGTACCAAAAATGCTAACAAATAGCTACCGTCTTCTACAAGTAGCTATTTGTTTGCATTTGTTGTTACGTGCTATGATTTGTTATTAGCTTTAGCCTTCAATAAAAGAAAACAATTGCATTGTGTACATATTATAAGATAAACTCTAAAGTGGATAACTACCAGGTAATAAAACCTCTACTAAGATTATTTATATATTCATGACAACAGCAGCACTGCGTAAACACATTCACTACTCGACGAAGTAAATAACTCAGCTATACATATAAGTAGTAAGTAGATAGGGGCGCACTCGATGGATACTTTTACTGTAAAAAATTACAAATATTATTAAAATCATTGAGAACTTTAATGCATGCTACTTTTCTCATGATCTTTAATTTGTAATATAAAACTTGCACCATCACACGAGATGTACATACTATTAGTATATCATTTAGATTCCTAACTGCTGTGAGATATAATATCTCTCATTCTTAATCTTTCTTTTTCAACAACTTTAAACACTTATTTTTGGCAACCTTTACCTTGTTATAGTAATTTGTGGATAACGTTGGTGATCATGCATAAAGTAACGCCTGTTGTTATTTATATTGTAACACATATTGTATGGTTGTTTGTTATTCCTAAAATAAATAAATAAACATCCTTCCGTACACGTATTTCTGTCTGAGACCACTATTACTTACCTAGAACGTTCGCGCTCACGCGATTTTGGCGCGAACCCCGGCTCTAGCTCGACGTCCGCTGTCGTTCGCGTCCGGCGGCGCACTGATTTTTGACGTCAAAGAGTTTAAATTTGCGCAAAAATTATAATGGCGCGACCCAAGATGGCTGCCTTTAAAATTTTGAATGAATTATTGCGAAAAAACTGCCTTTTAGTATTCGATGAAGTCGAAAAAATTGTAACGAATAATTTTTTAAGGAAAGCAAACTGCTTTCTGTGAAGCATAGAAGTAATTATTACGTACCAAAAAAATATTAAGAAGGCAGCCAACGTCACATGACTGCCTTTTAAATATTTTTTGTTCAAAAGCGGCTTTTTAATGAATTAATTGTACAGCTGTCAATACACGGTGTTTTTTTAACCGTCTTAGAGCCGAAGCCCATTCAATGTATCCATT
Organism: Acleris sparsana; assembly: GCA_923062465.1. NCBI lineage: Eukaryota > Metazoa > Arthropoda > Insecta > Lepidoptera > Tortricidae > Acleris > Acleris sparsana. The sequence goes on along the minus strand of OV281305.1, from coordinate 5,661,352 downwards.
ATAAAGAACTTATATGTATTTTTATTTAATTTTTATCTCTTACTTTTTTTAAACGTTTAAAATATCAATAAACAATAATTATAATTCGAAACATCCTGTTTAGTTTTAGTCAAGAGTACCTAGCGTCCGCGCGTGCTAATCGTAAACCAATGAAAACAAGTCCACGTGGAGTAACGCCCAATGACGTGCTAGCGGTAACATTCACCCCCGCCCTTATCAATGCGCTAGCGCTTCCCTTTGTGAACGCCGCTTCAGTCGCATTTGAATTTCGGCTAATGCACAAGTGTTATTCGCAAGTGTCATTTCGCGTGTGACGATGAGTGATCGGAACTATGAATACTCCAATTTGGAGTATTTACAAATGGTTCGCCTGTACGCTGTGAGTGGTGACAATTTATCGGAGGCAAGGAGATTATACGCTGCACCCGAAAATCTTGCAATTTTACGCAACCGAGGTGTAACCAATCCACAAGTGCCAGGGCTACAATTGATTTTATCGGCAACACAACGCTTGATCGACCATGGCCAATTTCGCACCCCTGCGCATGCACGAGGTGGAGGCCGGCCACGTCGTTTGCCTGTTTTCGAAGAAAACATTTTAGATTATTTTGAAAGACATCCGCGACGTAGCACTAGGGCGGCTGCAAGACACTTTGGGGTCGAGCATTCTTACGTTTGGAAGGTGTTATACGCGGATGGACGTCATCCGTATCATTACCGGCGTGCTCAGGCCTTATACGGAGCTGACTCTGTGGCGCGGTTAAGTTTTTGTCAGTGGCTCGTCGAAAATACCACTTTAAACATACTGTGGACCGATGAAACAACATTTACCCGCGCCGGAATGTTTAACATTCATAATGAACACTGGTGGGCAATCAATAATCCACATTTAATAAAAGAACATTCCCACCAAGTTAGATTTAGTCTGAATGTGTGGGCTGGGATAATAAATGACCAGATAATTGGACCCATATTCATCCAAGGTAATCTGACCGGCGGAACATACCTCAACATGTTACAAAATGTGATACCCGAACCCGAGTTACTTGAAGACGTTCCTTTGGCTTATCTCTCAGATTTGTACTACCAGCACGACGGATGCCCCGCGCACTATTCACGAGTTGTGCGAGAGTACTTAAACGGCGAGTTTGGTCAAAGGTGGATCGGGCGAGGCGGCCCCGTGGCTTGGCCACCTCGTAGTCCGGACTTAACGCCTTTGGACTTTTTTTTGTGGTCTGAAATTAAGAGACTGGTTTACACTGAAGAATCACGCAGTGTTGATCAATTAAAACAGTTTGTGATTTCAGCTTTTAATGTAGTGAAAAGTGAAAGAAAACCTTACAAAAATTAAAACAAAACATACAAAAACGTGCCCGCTTATGCATCGAACACAGTGGTAGGCAGTTCGAACAATTACTGCAATACAGGTGAGGTAACCTATCCACGTCCCGTCGATTTTAATTTGTAAATACGTAGGTAATAATGTGTAAATAAGTTGATTCCAATCTTTTAAATACGCCTGAAACCCCTTACTTTTTAAAATACCTAACTACCATCAATGTTTAACATCTGAAGATAGTTTCAGACAGTCCTAGGAAAGATTGGAATTAATCTCTTCCTACCCCTCAGTGCAAGTAAAGAAAAGTATGTTCCGAACGTGCACTTGATACCTACGCGCCGAGTGACCGCTAGCAGTCATCTTTGTAGATAGGTACCTACGAACTATCCGGGTGAATGAACTTCGCACCGCGCGCGACACAGGATGTTTCAAACCTAATTGTATGAATAATAACTTTGTAACTTTTTATTAAGAAAAACTTAACTTATACATTTTATTTTTTCGCGAATGATAAGTACGTTTTGGATACGTTAAGTGGGCTTCGGCTCTAAGACGGTTAAAAAAACACCGTGTATAAAAAAAATTAGCGAAAGACAGTTTGGTACAAAACTGTCTTTTAAATATTTTTTTTCATAAAAAAATCCAGAATATTTTGCAGTCAAGGTACTTAAGCTGCTTTTTTTATGGATGAATGTGAGATGACTGCTTTTTAATGAATTAGGCAATGGTTCTCGACCACTAGACTGCCTTTCATAGAAAAAATATCTCGAAAACTAAATGCGATAGAGAAAAACGGGTTTGATAGGTTGATGCGTCTTTTTTTCCTGATCACGACCATATACATAACTCATTTTTGGTAAATTGTCAGATGACTGCCTTTTTAAGTATCACGGCACACGCTTTGAACATTTGTTCGAGTTAGAGGTGAGTTTAGAACCGGTAGTAGCGCACGAACTCGTGGTAGCGCCGCGATCGAGTGTTGCGCTCGCCGTAGGTACATGCGCGTTTTTAATAGTTATGATGGACGCGGTTTTTATTTCAGTTATGGAATCTTCCAAGATTCTCGCTTTCTCTAACAAAACATCTACATTAATACAAGCATCCCTAGGTAATCTTTTACGTATACGGCGATGAAGCAACCCGTAAATAAGGTCGACTAGCATTTCTGTGGGCACAACATAATGGTAACTTTACTAATAACGATCGTACCTTAGACACGAACACATCCGCACGTTCACTTTCACGTTGTTCAGTAGCTGTTACTTCCCTTAGTACCCGGTATCCGGGCTTTTGGACGCCGTACGTGGCGCGCAGGCGCGCCAAGGCGTCCGGCCACGTCGGGGCGCCGCCTCGGGCGCCGCGCCACCACACCGCCGCGTCGCCGGACAGCAACATGGGCAGGCCGCGGAGCGCGTGGTCGTCGGACACGTCGGCGCACTCCTTATACACTTCCACTGCATCGATGAACGCCTCTAGCACTTCGGGGTCGCGTGACCGCCCGTCGAATAGGGCAGTGCACTTCGAGAAGTTGCCGCCACACACCGCTGTTGCGTTCGCCGCGGGCGATGCCACCGGTGTTGAAGCGGTCGGGGTCCATTGATTACCGTAATGAAGAGATCGTAAGGTTTCCATCAAGGTGCGATTGGTCTCCGCCTGTGTTCGTGCAAACGACTCCATCAGAGTCGTCAGTAGTCTCTCGGTTTTCAGGGCAGTGGCAGCGCCAGTATGTGCCTTGCTGAGAGTGGTGTCGTGAGCGGCGCTCTCGTGAGCGGCGCTCTCGTGAGCGCGCGTCTCGTCGGGCACGTTGGGCGTTGGCACGAGGCGCGTGTGGGCTGGGCCGGCGCCATCGCCGGCGCGCGTGTCCACCACGGAGTCACGGTCGTAATCGCTGGAGCTGACGCTTTCGCTTTTGTCTTGCGGTAGTCCTTGTGCCACTCGTTTTGTTCGCGTTTTTGGCGGCATGGTCACTGAGTTCACTGGGTTGGGTTCAACACTGTTTTGTCACAGGGCCACTGAGTTGGGCGACACTTTAGGCTAGCTTGTGGGGTGGGAAAGGGCGTCAGTGAAAGAAACGACTTAGGTACATGACAAAACGTCTAATGCAAAACAAATTGATTGAATAAATAAATAAATAAATAAATAAATAAATAAATAAATAAATAAAGGGGAGTATACAGGGTGTTAGGTAATGAGTGGATAATCCTTGAACTACGGATAGAGGGCACTTAGGACGTTATGAAAAAGCTAAAATAGGTCTAGTAAAAGTCGCACGGTTTTCGAGATATTTGGACTTTTAGGTTATTTTCGAAAATGAACACCCTTGTTCAATGTTTCGATTATAGCACTATTACAAGGTAAATTTTTTTAATTTTTAATTTTTCTCAATATTATTGAATACTTGTGTTATCAAATAGGTATCACCATTTTTGTGAGACATCAATAGATTAAAAAAAAATCGCAAACATGAATTTTGCATTTTCAATCGTACATTGATCGAACTTTCAACTCTCATGGTGAAAAAAAAATACACTACCGTCTAGTTGCCCATAAGCTTAAAAATATGCTTATTTAATGGAGATTTTAAAATAGTAAACATTTGTCGGTATCACTAATAAAACTTTTGAAAAAAGTCGGGTAAAGGACAAAGCAGCTGATACTATTAAGTCTAGTTTCTCATGCAATGACTGAAACGATGCCGCCGTTGAATAAAAAAATAGACAAATGGTAAAAGTTTTAATAAATAAATAAAAAAAAAGGAAAAGTAAGTGCTCAAATTGCCGTCCGCCAACCCTGATACACGCTCTACATCGTAGCATGAATGACCGCTTTGCAAATTTGGTGTATCCTGAGTCGCTTATTTCTCGAGCTGCAATTCTAATTCGCTCACGCAGTTCACCAGGGGTTGTTATTGGACGGCTGATACTTTTTCTTTGAGACAACCCCAATAAAAAACGTCCAAAGGATTCAGGTCCGGTGAACGTGGAGGCCAAAGTATTTGTGTATGTGTTAGGTGGTAACTCGAAGGGGCCAATCACTTCTCCGTTCAGGATACCAGTCCACAAATTTATCTTGAATCAATATTTTTTGTATTGTAAAATTGCAATTATTAGCATAAAATAAACACTATTAATATTAATTTTAAATCGTTCGTGAACTTTAGTTAACTTACCTTAAATTGGTATTGCGACCTATCCTCTCTCATCAGGTGTGGATTATCTAACTGCCAACTGTGCAGATTGTGCAGATTCACGTATCCGTCTCTATGACATGATGATTCATCTGACCACAGTACGTTGTCGAAAAAAGGGTCTAGCAGGCTAAGCTAAGAAGAATGGCCCCCACGAGGGATTGTGTTCTACTTTTAGGTGGAGTAGTGGCAGGATCTAAGAACACTGTATGCCTGATATCAGCCTCCGATCTTCTTTTGTTTCAGATTTATTCACGAAAATGTTAAAAAGTCAAGGTAATTTTTAAACTGTAATTAAAGCTAAACCTAGCCAGCGAGGGTAACCAAATAAAATCAGAATTGTGGAGGATATAATGGGGTTACTAATACATATTTTTACAGACCTTCATGTCCTTAAACTTAGATGAAAAAAAAACTGTTTTTTTTTTCGATTAATTTTTTTGCCACTTCTCGCGAAGACACAACTACCAAAAAAATTACGTGACAAGCCACAATTGTCAACTACGTATACATTCAAAAACATTTTCAAATATCATGGTGCGTCATGACAACAAAAATAAATAAACGAACGTATATTTTGTCGTCAGCTGCAAATCAAATGTATTAGCTATGGTACTATTATTCTAAATGTGTTTTTTTTCTTTCTTATTCTACACAAATAAGGAAAGTCAAAAATAATAAGTAATAAGAATTTATTGTAGGCTCATTGACAGAAGAAAATGTTAGTACCTACCATTTCATATCGATAAATAACTCAGAAGAGCAAACAGAACAATACAATTCTTGCATATTTACACAATCATACTCTTCATCGTCCCATGTATAACTAAATTCGATGCTACAATAGTTACAAATTTTCGTTAGGGCAATATTTTCGTCCGAAAGAGAAATCTTAACGTTTGGTAAGGATCTTAAAAAGAGCTCCTTGGACATATGTACTGGTATGTGGAGCCCAAATACTTTCGACTTTATTATCCTCATCTGTTCTGTATTACTTTTTTGTTGCCTTTCGTTTTGCGTAAACATCTATTACAACATTTACATCTGCTTTCAGACATTATTGCAAGAAACGACATAAAAAATAGCTAGAAACTGTGTAGTCGTAAATATATGACATATGTCATTGAATTATTTTATAATGAACGAAAGAGGGTGTTATACCTACTTACATACTCATTTGCTATTACTACTCTATTAATATGACATGATATAGTAAATATACGTTCGTTTATTTATTTTTGTTGACATGACGCACCATGATATTTGAAAATATTTTTGAATGTATACGTAGTTGACAATTGTGGCTTGTCACGTAATTTTTTTGGTAGTTGTGTCTCCGCGAGAAGTGGCAAAAAAATTAATCAAAAAAAAAACATTTTTTTTTTTTCATCTAAGTTTAAGGACATGAAGGTCTGTAAAAATATGTATTAGTAACCCCATTATATCCTCCACAATTCTGATTTTATTTGGTTAGCCTCGCTGGCTAGGTTTAGCTATAATTACAGTTTAAAAATTACCTTGACTTTTTAACATTTTCGTGAATAAATCTGAAACAAAAGAAGATCGGAGGCTGATATCAGGCATACAGTGTTCTTAGATCCTGCCACTACTCCACCTAAAAGTAGAACACAATCCCTCGTGGGGGCCATTCTTCTTAGCTTAGCCTGCTAGACCCTTTGAATCATCTCGGATACGACGCAGCATTTCGCGGCAGAAGGTCAACCTTTGTGGATAGTCTCTAGGCAATAAGACCTGCACGCGTTGGTAATGAAAAGGGTGCAATCCGTGTGTTTTTAAAGTTGCATGCACTTTCCACGTTGTCAGACCAAGGCTATTTGGTATATTCCGTACGGACAAAGAAGGATTTTCCGCTATTAAATCCAGGACATTTTCACCGTCTCCCTCCCTCGGTCTACCTTCGCTATGTCCAACTACACCCTGGCCAAGAACTCTGCCTTCACTGTACGCGTTATGGATGCGAAGAAAAATCCGGTAATCGGGATGGCGTCTGTTTGGGTAGCGTTCAGCGTACAAAATCGCAGCAGCACTAGCGTTGCCTTGGCACTCGGCATTAATGTAATGCATTTGAGCATATTCATTTATTTTTTTTGCGCTTTTGGTAATTTCAGAGTTTTCATGTTACAATGATTCCATCCAAGTTGGAGGAATTGATATATTTCCGTTCCTTTTAAATCACATACTATTACACTTTCTAGCGAATGTTTGATCTCTTCAAACTCTTTCCTACAACACGATAGGAGTTTACTCCCTGTATCATATCCCAATATCCATTCAAGTCTGCTATGCCAGACACCTTTTACACAGCGTTCAAGATGCACGATTTCATTACTAGCTCTTGAAGATAGTAATGAAAGCACGTCATGCTCTTCTCCTTCGGGAAATATTTTTTCTCTCCAACGCTCTGATATTTTTCCTTTCCCTTGATCGTAGAAATTGGTAAAAATCTTTGAGATGAACATTCTTAGCGAAGCCCTCCCTTGAACGTATTCACAAAACATGCGCAGTGAATGACCTGAAGGGGAGACTAGTCCATCCTTGGCGGAAAAAGCATTTGGAAACTTTGGAAACAAATAGCCATGTTCAGAGCTAATTTTGGTCCTCTCAATATCATACTCCTCCATTTTACATTTGGAATGTAAATCAAACTCTGTTGCCCCAATTATGTAACTTTCAGAAAACATTAGTTCATTTCGCATATATGAAATTATCTACTATCGCAGGTACATCTACATAATCACACACTCGATACATGCTGAAGATAAAGTTCAGGAATAGATCATATTCTCCCAGTTCTTTTTTGTTAAGTTTTGTAGAAATGTCTTCCAACATCGCATTGGCATCATTGATAATCGTTGAGTCAATATTTATCATCCTTTCGTCATCTTTAATTTTATGCCCACAACATCTCATCTCATATACGCCTCTACCATGAGCAAAGGGTTAAGGATATAATCTTGAATGTTCAGGTAACTCGTAAAGAGAGGAATTCGTCATGTTTATCTTTATCTGATATATTCCTACCTTCTCTCTAAACCATCCCGTCTGCATTATACTATTTAATATTTGTATTTCTTCTCTAATAACATCCTCTCTTTCCATTTCATCCATTCTTTCGTAATCTTTATGTCTCACATCCCATATGAAGATGAGACTGTTATCACCACAAGTTTCTGAATTCTCCACTACCTCTTTTATATCATCCATACTATTAACCATCCGTTTGTGATGATTTATTTGTAATGTAGATCTATTCTTTCTATCGCAGTCGGCGGGGTCATAAAGAAATATCTTTCCTCTAAAATCACGCTTCTCTAAAACACTGATCCATCCATCTCCAGGGGATCCTCCAATATATACCATATCGAATCCTAAGCGCGGTACGGCGCACATAATCGCTCCTAACTTACGTTGTCCATCCTCGTCATTCTCTGTTAAAATTTCGTCATACATCTTAAGCAGATGCAAGTCATTACGTCTATCTAAAAACTCGCCTTCAACACCTTTCAACGGCCACACACACTTTCCAAATAGCGTATTTCCGCATATTTCAGTCGCATTGGTATATATATTCTCATTTAATATTGATTCTTTCTCAGCTCCGACCCAGCGGATACGCTCTCGTCCAGCTAATACGTCTCTCATTTCATTACATAATTTTATCCTGGTTGCTCGTCCATACATTATCTCTTGCAACAAATCATATAAACCACTATCTGAATCTGGCAGTGTAGTCTCTCGGGCATCGTATAATAATCCTGAATGAATCAATTTTTCTACAGTAGGGAACTTCTTTTGTACTATAACAATATTGATCGAGTCCTCATAGCCCAACTTGAACCAGAATTTATCGTCAATTTCTGCCTAACTTTCCTTGCCTTTCGCAAGCGTATAATGTATGCTGTTCTTATTGATTAGCCCTCTTGAGAATTTCCTATACTGTTCCGAAGTCACGAGAACTCCTCTATAATTCAGCCGTCGTTGCATATTTCGTATCCTAGCAGCACATGTATTCAACCCATTGGACGTGTATTGTGTTCTAAACATTAAAACCAAAAAAATCAACACCATAGTCTAAACACAATTCACTATTCATTACGCAATAATAGCGAAATTGAAAATCGAATTCGAATAAAAAAGAAAATGCAGGCGGCATATTTTTTAAATTTGGAATAATCGGCATTTAAATTAGTGGCCAGTAATGTTAATTTTGCAACAAAAAGTTTTGAACTCTACGCCCGGGATACAAAAAGTAAATCGGGAGAAATGGGGGTGGGCGTGTATTTTATTTATTTATTTGGCTTTTAGATTTTAAATTAAAAAAGTAGTTACTATTTTGAATTCGGCAATAAATTGGGATGATTTTAAGCTTATGGGCAACTAGACGGTAGTGTATTTTTTTTTCACCGTGAGAGTTGAAAGTTCGATCAATAATAATAATAATAATAAGGCCGCAGGGCAGCTAGTGGCGAGCTGTGGTGAGTGGCGACACCACGGACCTGAGTGCTCCCGAGGGTAGGTCCTGTTCCTCACCTCACGCTTGCCTTTACCGGCCGGCTGCGGTGTGCAATGACGAGGAACAGACCCTCGCCTCTGGCGTGCCTTTATTGGCCGGTCAGAGTGGAGTCGCAAGAGCTATATGCTCGAAGGGTGGATGTGTTGCATAAGTGGTGAGTGGGCACCTTATGGTCGTTTAAAGTCCAGAAGCACCTCTCCACCCTTAGCCCCTCTGGAACTGTTGCCTCCCTGCTGCTATATATATGTGGCTATTTCGGGAGGTCCATTCCATTGAGTTGTAATTAGCATTGGCCAGGCAGGCGCCGTAGTTTCATCAATAGCCTAGTTCACCAATCCATATCAGTTCATTCATAGAACCTATTATTAGTATTCCCATACTTCTTAAATAGTCTTTACACTGACCGGTGGTTGTCCGTGGGAGCATACTTCTTTAGTTTGAACTCGGGGACAATCGCCGGTTGGTGTCCCATAACTTTACTAAATTAAACTTGTCTAAAGGGCCTCTGCGTGTTGGCTTCCGCTCCATGTACGCCTTCCAAAGGTCCGGGACTCCCATAGTCCCGTGATTGGTAAAGACATACAAATAATGATAATAAATTTATTTCAAATAACATTTTACACTATGATTAATATTAAATTACACTAGAATACACTATTGGACATAGATATATCGAGCTTGAACTAGGATACCCTGTGTTTCAAAACTCATATGCAAAAAGTTGTATCAGTCTGGTCGATCTTAATTATTTAGAACTAAAATTTAAATTTTAACCATTTAATAATAATTAATTAACTATGTATAGCATATATATTACATGTGTATAAAAGGTACTTTATATTATAATTTGACTAACAAACAGGACTAACTAGTAGAAATGAGTTTTAAAAAGTAAGAGCATAAATTAAGCTTAACTAAATAAGAGATGTGGTACATTTAGTATATATATATATATATATATATATTGGACTACAATAAAAATCATTTTACCACATATAATAACTTCTCAGTAGCTTCGTATGACATGTTTTGTAGGGCTTGTCGGAGTGTCTTTTTACAATTGGCAAAGTTGAGTTGATATATTTCAAGTTTCGCATTTAGCCTATTGTAAAGAAATGGACCTAGAAAAACGAAGAATCTAGAGGAGTAAGCGTGTCTCCTGTGTATATTTTGGAGGCAAACACTATCCTTACGCCTTTTGTTATTAAGTTCAGGGTTATAAGGAGATAGAGTATGTTGTTTTAAGGCTGTATTTAATATAAATAATTGACGAACTGTCAGTACTTCACATGACTGGTATAGGAGGTCAGTAGGATAAAGGAAATGACGGTATGTGGAAACCTTGAGTATCGCTCGGTGGGCTCTTTCTAGGTTTATTAGCGTGCTTTTACCCAGGCCACCCCATGAAGTGATGCAGTAAGTTAGTATGGATTGACAAAGTGCAAGGTAAATTCGCTTGATAAGAGATGAATCCGCAATTGCGCGTATTTTCTTGAAAACGAATATTAGTTTACGAACTCTGCTACACAATGTTTCCACATGAGTTTTGAATGAGAGAGATTCATCAAGAATGACTCCTAGATATTTTATTTTTGTTACCATAGCGATACTTGGACAGGTGCATTGGGTATTTGAGGGATTCTTACAATTGTGTGCAAAGAGTTTTGGTATGGTTTGTGCCGCACTTGACTTGCGCATGCAAAACTTTACGTAATTAGTTTTATCAGCGTTCAGTGTTAGTAGGTGATGATGAAGCCAATTGTTTACAACATTAAAACCTCGTTGCGCTAGTTCATAAACTTCCTCTGTTGACTTAGCAGAAAAAAGTAGGGCAGTGTCATCAGCGTAAGAAACAATTTTGCCACCGTCTAATTTCAGATTACAAAGGTCATTAATATATAATAGAAATAGAGTCGCGCTTAAGACACTTCCTTGGGGAACTCCAAAAGGGGTATTTTTCAAATCAGTGCTGACAACATTGTCTATTTTTACGCATTGGGTGCGATTGGTAAGGTAATCTGAAAATAGATTAAGCTGGGTGCCCCTGATTCCTATTTCATCAAGTTTGTGCAGTAAAATAGGTTTGGAGACTGTGTCAAAAGCCTTGGCAAGGTCCAGGAAGATTCCTATTGATTGATTACCCTTATCCAGTTCCTGTACTATGTAGTTAGTCACATCATGCACAGCGTCTGCGGTTGATAAATTAGCTCGAAAGCCAAATTGATTTTTTGACAAGATGCCTCTATTTTCAAGATATTTGTCTAGTCTACAGTTAATGATTTTTTCCAAAATTTTGGACGTTGATGGTAGTATGGAAATAAGTCTATAGTTTGATATTTGATCCTTATTCCCGGATTTGTATATAGGTACTACAACTGCCTTTTTTAAACATTTGGGAAATGTTCCTTCAGACAGGCATTTCACACAGGACCAGTATGTGCTTAAATTTCTTTAGTATTCTATTTGATATTCCATCCCAACCTACCGCGGAGTCATCCTTGAGCCCAGATATGATCCTTTCCCTTTTGTTCGCTGGATACCAGATTCGCAAAACACCAGATTCTCAAAACACCGGATTCTCAGAATACCAGATTCGCAAAACACCAGATTCTCAAAACACCAGACTCTTATAATAGCAGATTCGCAAAATACCAGATTCTCAAAACACCAGACTCTCGTAATAGCAGATTCGCAAAACACCAGACTCTGATAATACCAGATTCTTATAATACCAGATTCTTATAATACCAGATTCGCAAAAGACCAGAATCGCAAACCACCAGAAGTACAATCATGCATAAAATTTGAAAACGAAAATAATGAATAAAACCTTTCTGGCTATCTGCGAACCGAAAAACTAATCACATTGCAAAATATTCAAGGATTGGTAAAATATTATACAGTTAAAAAGCATTTTACAGATAATAATTTGTAATATTATCAACATTCTTAAAATAAACAGACACCTCATATCCTTAAAACAACAACCATATTCCTTAAACAAATTCCTTAATCCGACTAATGTTTGCAGTAGCGTAAGGAGTCTAAACGTCTTAAGCATTCTAGAACTGGTAGTTCACCATTACAGAAACCAGAAATAATTGTCGCTATTTTCTTGTCTTTTTCTATATCTTGTCTTTATTTCTTGCCTTTCGATCAGTATGATAAAGCTACAGGTAATAAATTTTCTCGTAACGAGTTGGATTCCCGGTTCAACCATAAAAATATTTGAATATCTGTGAATGCGGTTTAAATTGTTTTTTAAATTCAAATAATACCTTCTTTCAGTAAAATGTTCCATCTTCGATATTCAGGGTACTCTCCCTCCATGTGGCATAGCCGTGAGACTCCCTGTATATAGTATAGCATTATATAGAATAGATTTAGATAAAATTTCGCCACCACAGGTCGCCACTAACTGATGATACTTGTAAGAAATATCTACTACTATTTTGTTATCAAACGTAATTTAAAGTTATGTTTGTCTCATCTAATTAACTTGTGTATACATCTGTACGTATCCTGGTATTATAAGAATCTGGTGTATTGCGATTCTAGTCTTTTGCGAATCTGGTATTATAAGAATATGGTGAATTGCGATTCTGATCTTTTGCGAATCTGCTATCATGCGAATCTGGTATTATAAGAATATGGTGTTTTGAGAATCTGGTGATTTGCGAATCTGGTGATTTGCGAATCTGGTATTCTGAGAATCCGGTGTTTTGAGAATCTGGTGTTTTGCGAATCTGGTATCCAGCGAACAAAGGATCCTTTCGACCTCTTCTTCATCGGTATTTAAAAGCACAAATGAATTTGGGGTGTTATTGCAAGTTGAAAAAGCGTTAAGCGGGGGTGCAGTAAAATTCTTTTGGATCGTCGGTTCAGCGAGATTTTTGCCTACATTGACGAAAAAAATATTTGCGCTATTCACAGCTGTTTTCTGAGTAGGGTATGTTCCAAACAAACTTGAAGATGATTCTCGTAGCTTTCCTGAGTATGTGACATTTTTAATACATTTCCAAATAAGTTTGCTGTTTGTATTGTACCGGCCATTTCTAGTTGTTTTTTATCGTATGAAATCTTGAGTTTTTTTAGTAAGTTATTGCAAAAATTACGATATCTTTTGTAGGTTAGCTGCAGTGCTATGTTTTCCGGACTTGATTTAGCCTTTAAGTGTAACTTATCCCTATGTCTCATGCATCGTATAAGCCCCGGGGTGATCCAAGGCTTAATATTATAGTATTTATTACTCATGCGTACGTGAGTTGTGTTACTTAAAATTGCTTGTTGGACACATTGAATTAGGTACGACATGTTAGTATCTGCGTCAGCGGAATTATAAACTGGGCCAAAGTCAATGGAGCATAGATCTTTTTCAAGTTTGTTTTTATTTAATTTAGTGATTATTGGCATGCGGGCATTATTTTGTAGTTTAGTAAATAAGGTTAGTAGGACAGCTCTGTGGTCGGTCAGTGAGGAGTTAGTAACTAGCGCTTGTGCCGGGAAATCGGATTTCAGCATGATGTGGTCCAGACAGGAGCCGCTTTGATGTGTGGGGAGCGTGTGTGCGGGGAGCAGACCGTGGAAAGAGCAAAGGTTTAATTTAGAGCCGCTGGGTCTCTGCTGTCGGGAAGAATGTTCAAGTTTATATCTCCTATCAATATTATATTTTTAAATGAATTTAGTTTATGTATTGTTTCGCCTAGAGAGTCAGTAAAAGTGTTGCTATCTTTAAATGAAGGGGGTCTGTATATGGCTAATATTGCATACTCTGACCCTATTTTGATCAAAAGACGATTGCACTCAAGTATATTTGGTTCCTCTACGGTGATATTTAGGATATTATTAACATATACAACTACTCCGTCATTTTGGTTATACATTTACTTGAATACATGTTGTAGCCTGGGATAGTCGGCAATTTGTCGTGTTTACCTAACCAACATTCTGTGAGCACAATCACATCACAATTGAGGTCAAGTCTCTGTTGGAGAACACTAAAGTTATCGAAATTTTTCATTATGCTACGAATATTTTGAGTTAGTACGGTTAATGGTTTACGGTTAGTACAAACGTATTCTTTGCAATTTTCAATCTCACAAAAATTTGCGTCCGCTACAGAGAAGTTATCTATGTCTGATATTAAACTGTTACACATACCGACTTTCAGTTAGAGTCCTGTTACGAAAAGATTAGGTGCGGCGCTCTTAGGCGCCTTCATAGTCTATTGAGTTTAAGTACCTCCTTTCGGCAAGTTTCCTTGCTGGGCATTCGGAATCACCCGTCTCGTGGTCACACGGTTTCTTGAATCGCGAGCAAGTGGCACATTTAGGTGGTTCAGCCTTCATACTGCACTCTTTCTTCTCGTGGCCTTCCTCACCGCCGTGTCCGCAGGTCCCAACCTCCATCTTGCATGACTTCGCCGCGTGTCCATATTGTTGGCACTTGTAGCATCTGGTTACTAAGGTGAAATCCTTCACGGGACACGATGACCAGTTCACGAACACGCGATCGCTAGTTATTAGAGCCTTTCGTATGAGAGCAGGGACTTCGATGATATAATTGCATGTCGGGGCGTCTTTTTTTCCGGACTTGTGACTTAGTCTGGTTCCTTTAGTCGCTGAGTACCTAAAACGCAGTCTGCCAATTTCGCGTTATGCCTAGACCTAACAAGTTATTGGCATATTGATGTTTAGACCTATTGCGTTTTAGTTCATGAGCGAAGTAGGCGAATTGAGATTTAGGTTTAATGCGTATTAGCTCAAGGGCGAGGTAGGTATATTGAGCTTTAGTTCATGAGCGAAGTAGGCAAATTGAGATTTAGTTCATGAGCGAAGTAGGCGAATTGAGATTTAGTTGAGCGAAGTAGGCGAATTGAGATTTAGTTCATGAGCGAAGTAGGCGAATTGAGATTTAGTTCATGAGCGAAGTAGGCGAATTGCGAGCCTGTTTAGGGTACAAAAGCGTTGGGACCGCGAACACTAGGTACCCTGTAAGATAAGGATGCGACTGTCTAGGTAATAATCGTAACATTTTAACCCTTTGAACGCTTTTTGAGAAAGGAATAAGTCACGAGTTAGGTTATTATATTTTTATATTAGGCGTGTATTTACACTAAAGGCCAATAAGGCAACGTTTAACAAAAACTTTATAGTTATTTACTTGCATAAATTTTAGTTTGAATTGTTAGTTATTAAAAGTAAAGTTATATTATTATGAGACTCAATGATCCCGCAGTCAATAATAAAACATGCCATGCCGTTTTTTCTTGAACCAAAATACACCATACTTGACAGCACCAGCATATAGATTGCTTTGACATTGCAAGGACTGACGCCTACGGTCAACAAGGTCTCCCAAGTGTGTAAGCGACAGAACCCCTGGACCCCTGGAGATATTTAATGTTTAGAAAATGCCAAAATTCACTATCCATTTGTTACTATTTGGTACCTTACTTCAAATTAAACAAATTCTAAAATTCAAATTCTTCAAATTTTTAATTTGTAACTATTACGGGAAGCGCACTACAATGTACATGTTACCTAAATTCTTAAATAGCCTTCCTGACGATATACGGTCGAGTGACGATGTGTCGAAGCTGGTGTACAAGAAGCGGCTGAAGCGGGCGCTGCTGGCCGGGCTCGCGCGCGGGCGCGGCCAGCAGTAGCTGCTCCGGTCAGCTCTGGTGCATTCTTCGCGCGTGTACCATGTTATAAGTGGCGCTGCCGTACCTACTCCTTTTGTGTGAGTGCTTGTGGTGTTTGAGTGAGTGTACGGTTTCAATATGTATAGTATATATTTTATTAGATTAATTTAGTTATAGAGAGCTTTCTTTCTGCCAACAAACTGCGATGCAGTTTGGCGGATACTTAATATTTGTAAAATAATTGTTTCTTAATAAATAAATAAATAATTAAATAATTAGTACCTCGATTGTTAGCGAAAAAATTATTACCAAATAGGTATTTTGGTATTTTCTTAACATCAAAATCTACAATGCCCACAATTCGAAATGTGTAAGAATGACACATAGTTTTTGTTATTTATCATAAGTAGAATAGTTGAAGATTAAACACTTCAGTTTCAAGTGGGCAGCATGCAAAAGAGAAAATACTGTGATAAAGCAGTTTGTAAATGTCGACATAGTCATATCGCTAAATGGGCAAAACGGGGATTAGACCTATCGCGACATAGTCATATCGCTAAATGGGCAAAACGGGGATTAGACGTATTGTGACATAGTCATATCGCTAAATAGGCAATACGGGGATTAGACCTAGTGCGACATAGTCATATCGCTAAACAGGCAAAACGGGGATTAGACCTATTGCGATATAGTCATATCGCTAAATAGGCGATACGGGGGTTAGACCTATTGCGACATAGACAAAAACCTACTTAGTCGAAATGATTATTTTAAATGACATTTTGGCATAACGCGAAATTGGCAGACTGCGTTTTAGGTACTCAGCGACTAAAGGGTCTGGTTGAGGTCGAGAATTTTTCAAGAGTGAGGTCTTGCATTTTATCGGCTAGGTTTTGCTGGTAAATGCATTTAAAAACTTCTTGTTCCTGCATGTCCGCGGGAACTCCGATGACGACAATCGTTTTTGAGGTTCATCCACTGTAAGGCCGGAGGTCGTTAGTTGCGCTGACTGTTTTAGTTTCTGTATGTCGTCCTTGGAGTCCGTGCTTATAAGGACACCGCCGTTCCTAGTTTTGCGAAGTCCTCTAACATGAAGTTTCATTTCTTCAGGCCTAATAATTTTTTGCACTAACGACTTTGTCTCCTCACTTGTGATCGATTTGTTCGTGGGATAAATCGCCACAGAGCTAATATTAGACGGCTGGACAAACGTATTAGCATTCCTCTTTATCATGTCGGCAAATGAAGGTGGTTTCGGAGCAGTCTTCGTTGAGTCTTCCACATACTGCTTGAGCTCTTGGAAGCGCATAGATAGGGCATATTTTTCCTGGAGATCTTGATGAGCTTGGTAGTTTAGTATTGTCTTCTGTTTTAGCGCTTGATATTCTACGGCCATTTGCGAGGTGGAGTGAGCTACATTTCGGCACAGATTGTTGATTCTGAGCTTTTGCTCGGAGTTTAGTTTGCCTTCGGCGGAGGTCACGCAAATCTCGTTTAGGCACTGTTCGATGGACTTCATCCATCCTTGTAATTCGGGAGTAGTGACGACTTTGGGGGGCGCCTCTCCTGGAGCGGGCGTGGACGTCGCCGGCGGAGCGGCGGGCGGTGGCGTCGGCGGCGGGCTGCGGCAGTGGGAGACGGTGTATGGGCGCGCGGAAAAAAGTCCTTACAGTTGTTTATTATTGTTAATAATTAGTGTTATGATAATATTATGATAGGACTAAGTGATTATAATAAGAGTTAACATCATTAGTGTTTATCAGTCAGTGAAGTGATTAAAAAAATGGGTTTTCTATGGTAGTTAAGGCTTAAAATAAGAAAAAATGCATTTGTAATTAGTAAATGTATATTTTATTAAAAATGTAAGTTCTACGAATTGAAAACATATAAAGTTTTTATTTTAAAACTAAATTATATACATACTATAATTAATTAAACACTTGACGTTCAGGGTCACTGAGTAGTTTTTTTGCATCCTCGTCTAAGGGAAAATGTTTCTTTTTTGGTTCCTTTCTTAAGTTGTATATGAAAGGATCAGATGAAGTCAACAGCATGTTGATAACATCATTATTGGTACTCTCCCGAGAGCACTTTCTGGCATGATGCAACCTGTAATGGCGATAGTCCTTGTTCCGTGCTTCTTGCGCCTCTTCAGTTAATTTTCCAATCGGCAACACTGAAGCAGATATAATTTTACTGCCATGTATTAGTACTATATGTACGGTGTTTGGCATGTAGTACCAACTGTACAAGCTCAAATAGTGCAAGGCTGTATCCTCGCAGTATTCCCCAAATTTTTCCGCGTCAACTTGGGCTCCGGAGTTGATGACTTCCAAGATGATAGAAAATCGATGGATCAAATCGAAATCAACTCCAGTGATTTCTGATGTTTGTTTAGCATTTGCGAAAAATCGACGAGCCATGATTCCATCATTACTAGTACCTGATCCTTGTTTGACACAATCAATCTTAAGGCCAATTTTTGAAAAGAGACCTTGAATCCTCTTCTTTTCTTCGTCGCGTTTGGATGATGTGTTTTTATTAACTCGCCACATTTGAAATGATTTATTATACGCAATGTGTAGAATACACTCCATGAATTTAATTCGTGCGTGAAGAGGAGACAAACCAAATTTCAAAGCATCTTCGTTCAGCACTTTTGCCTGCACTCGACTTAAATCGTTCATTTCCGTTGGCTTTGCTTTACAAATGAAGCACACAGCATTCGATGACGTATCAGTGACTGTTTGAGCTACTTTTCCATCAATCATAGTGAATAATAAAGTGTGCTTGACTGTGTATGTTTTGCCGTTTATTTTCACAATCGTTTCGTTGAGATTCAGTATCTCCGACTCCATTCTGGATATCTCGTTCTTTATGATGTCACGAGTCTCTTTTGTAAACTGGAACTGTACCGGCCGACAAAGTCTTGTAGAAGATGGGCTCTTATTATGCCAATGTACGTTGGTATCATTTTCGGCATCCATGAGCCGTAACGGTACCAATGTCGTTAAAAATAAGTTTTCGTCTGAAACACCTTCTTCGTCGAACGGTTGCTTATATTCACTGTGGCCAGAGGAGCCATCACATCCCCACTTTGAAACTAATGTACAGCTGTCATTAATTTCCGCCAACTCTTCATTAGTTTTGGTGATAAAAATCTGTTTTGTAGTGTGATCCAATAAACTTTGTAACTCTACACAGGCGTAGGATTCGGTGCAATCTATCTCTTCAATTAAACATGCTCTTTTTGCGTTTGCAACTAAGTCGTAGCAAGGAAAAATGTCGCACCCCAAGTCCTTCGTCGCTTTTTTTATAATCTCGTATTGATGCTTCGACAAAGAGGCATCCAAGAACAATGCCAATGCTTGCTCTGGCGAAAACTTGGTGGAGTCTAATTTTTCTTCTTCCAGATTGCTAGCAGCCTTCATAATCATCTCTTGAGGGTGATTGTCGCATAAAGTCCTCACTTTGTAGCGCTTTGTGCGGTCGCAGCATTCCTGAAAGGATTTTTCTGGACGTCCCATTCGTGACCGCTTCGAAGGTCCAGGCTCGCCTTCTTCTTCTTCTTCTGGACTCTTTGCTGCTGCCGAAGATGCTGGCAAAGTAAATGCCAGCTGCAACCAGGCTTCATTTTTATTGTAAAACTTAGCCTTAATTCTGGCCGATTGCTTCCACTTCTTTGAAAACGCAGGTATGAAATGCTGGCTTAGGTGACGATAAACTTGCTCCAAATCATCATCAACAAGAGCAGGGTAGGTACTTGGTCTTGATATTTTCGAGACACTTGTGCACTTCCCGACCGCTTAAAAGCAAAATGTCACATAATTCCTTATTGGAAATGCTGAAAGTAGACATGGTTAAATTCGATGTTACTTTCTTGATGTGACACCCGAAAATGAATATAAATATATTATTCTACCCTATTTTAATGTTTTTCATTGATATATTAGTTAATTACCGTCATTAAAGAGGTTTACGCAAACATGCATTTTAACAGTAGTTATTAGGTTAATTAGTTGTAATTAAGATATCTCTTAAAGTAGCACTTTGTAGCAGCTAATACTAATAGATAATGATAGCCAAGACTTCAAAGAATGTTTTGATACACAATTCACTGGAAGGCAGTGGATGGCAAGACAGTTACAAGCGTTTATTTTTCAAAAACCTGATAAAAATCAATAACCCCAAAAAAAAAAAACAATAAAAAAACACGTGGCCTTTCACGAACGCAAATATACTTTTCTAATAGTAAAAACATGGTTTGTTATTGTTATTATTTTTATTTTATTAGTATCGCCTTATTACTAGTAATTTCACATTTCAAAATAACCATAAAATTTCGCATAAAATGCAACGCGCGTAGTCTAGTCCAGTTAGACAGCTGATTAACGTTCTTATAAGTAACCTGTTAGATAAATACTTTGGAATTAACTTAGTCAAGGGGTCTATTTCACATAAATTATGGCCGGAATGCAGTTTTAGAACCTAGCGAAATGGGACTTTTTTCCTCCGATCTCCCACTGTGCGGCGTGTCATTCCGCTTCGGTGGTTAAATGGGCTATTTTCAGACATTTTCTTTATCAAGTTTGATTACACACGTGATATCATAGTCAAGGTTCTTTTTGTTAGAAAGTAGAACACTTAGGTCGCAATTTTGCAGATGAATTTATTTGTTTATTTTAATTAATGAGCACGTCCGATCTCTTTGGCGACTAATGATGTACGATTGAAAATGCAAAATTCAAGTTTTTTTTTTTAAATCTATTGATGTCTCACAAAAATGGTGATTCCTATCTGATAACACAAGTATTCAATAATATTGAGCAAAAATAAAAATTAAAAAATATTACCTTATAATGGTGCTATAATCGAAACATTGAACAAGGGTGTTCATTTTCGAAAAAAACCTAAAAGTCCAAATATCTCGAAAACCGTGCGACTTTTACTAGACCTATTTTAGCTTTTTCATAACGTCCTAAGTGCCCTCTATCCGTAGTTCAAGGATTATCCACTCATTACCTAACACCCTGGATACAATCACAAGTCACTACCGAGCGAGCGAGAGCCGAGAGAGATCCGTTAACGGTTACAAATTATGATGCGCGCGCCAAAGCGTCCGTGCCGCGACTACCGGGACGCGAGGGAGGGGAGCGTCTCACAAGATGGCGGCGCGTGAGCTAACCCCGCGCGCGCCTCGGGTGTTTGTCGCACTCCCACCTAACCGTGCGGCTGCGCCCGTATAGTACGCGCTACACACTTTTTTAAACCGGTTGCTTACCTTTGCAGTTGCACTTGGGCCTTAAATTTTTCAGTGATGACACCATTGCTTAAATCGTTTTCCCTGGTTTTTGCTTTGGTAGGGCATTTTATTTCATTAACGGCATCTTTGACGAATCCATCAGGAGACGCTGCAATAAAGGCATCATCTTGGCATACATAAAGCCCACATGAAGTGATTTTTTTTTAATTTCTTACCAACTGCCTCTCGAAAATGAAAAGAGGACGAAATTTGGAAACATCTGTCATGTTTCCAAATTTCGTCCTCTTTTCATTGCAGCTGTATCAGGTATTTTTGCGCCCATAATAGTTGCCACCAAGGAACCATCCGGTGTATGACAAACACTTACTTCATGGACCTACCTGCGTAGGTATCCGCCTGCACCTCTGCGTCCAACTCCCAGGGCGGGGTGCAGGCGAGGGGGATCCCCACGCCGCACTCTTGGCGTTAAGATCCCCCAGGACCATTACTTGGCGCGGGGCCGCCCTCTACGCGACTCCCCCCAGGACCCCCAGGAAGGCCTCAAAGGCGGCCAGCGGCCTATTGGGGGAGAAGTACACCGCAACAAGTACGGTGTCGCTCCCCCATCCGGCCGCCACAAACCTCGGGCCGCCCTCGATCCTCTCGAGGGGGGGTCCGCCGCCGATCGCCGGCACCGCCACGGCAACCCACTCGTCCGTCGACCCTACCCAATTGGGTAGGGGAGGGACGAAGTAGGGTTCCGCGACCACCGCAACATCAATCGACCACTCCGCCATAACCTGCATGAGCAGGTCTTGTGCTCTGGCGGAGTGGTTGACGTTGACCTGCAGGAGCTCCAAATGGCGTGCTGGCATTTAGAGCTCCATGCAGGTCTCCTCCGGGGCCCGGCCGGCAGCGGTCGCTGCGGGGGCGTTTTCATTCGCAACGGGCGGGCGGGGGCGCTGCTGCCTCAGGTCCCTCCCTTTTGTTGCGGGGGGGAAACATTTCCTCCCCCCCAGCATGTGGTTGGCCGGGAGTTTGGCTTGGTGGCATACGTCGCACCAAGCCTTCTCCCAGCATTCCCCCATTTTGTGCCCCTCCTTGCTGCACCGGAAGCAGTAGTTGCTCCGGTCCACCTTTGAGGGGTACAGTTCCCGCGACACCATAGCAGCGGAAGCACCGCATTGGTGTCGGCCCCACCGCCGTGACCCTCCGGACCCGCGGAGGCCCAGCCCACCAGGATCGTCCCGGCCTTAGTCAGGGCCCCTACCCGCACCTGCTCCGGCTGGCACGCTCCCGCTGCGGCGACGGCCTGCGCCACCGTCTCTTTGGTGGCCGACTCGTCCAGGCCAGAGATCTAGACGCCGGCCATTTTGACGGGGCGGCTCACGTCAGCGACGTCCCCTACCAACCCTTGCAGCTTGGCCGCAAGGGTGTCCGCCACCTCGTGCCTCTTCTCCCCGGGGACCTCGATGACCCGGGAGCCCGTCATCGAGGTCCGGACCCGCACGTGCTGCAGGCCTACCTCGCTCAGGCTAAGGCCATTAATGGCCTTAGCCATGGTGGCCTGCAGAGTGGTGGTGGCCCCCTTCTTTAGGGAGATCACCACCGCCGCCGTCTTGGGGACGGACAGCTTGGCGGGTCTCGGCCCGTGCGCTGCCTTCCCGGTCCCTTTAGGGGGTAGAGGGGGGGGGGGGCTTGGCCGCGCCCTTGCCCTTCTTCCGGACCACCTGCGACCACGACATCTGCGCGGGCGGAGGTGGCATTCGGCTCGAGGAGCCGGGTTCTTCTTCAAGGGCCGGGGCAGCCTTGGAAGCCTGGGCGGACTTCTTGGGGGCCGGAACAGCTGTGGGAGCTGGGGCCGCCGCCTTTTTGTTGGCCTTGGGCCGCCCATCGCCTAGCCTGGCCCTGGCTATCGGCGCTTCCACTGGGACCAGGGGTGGCAGGGCAGTCCCTGCAGCTTTTCGCTGGGGGGGGGGTTGACAGGGCAGGCGTATCTGCCCGCCCGTCATGTGCCAACGGGGGACGAAGAGTGGGCTCCGCCGGGAGGCGCCTAGCCACCTCCTCGATCCTATCATTGATCATCCTCCCGAGGCTGAGGACCAGATCACGCTTCATATTTTCGATGGCCTCGGTAAGCTCGGCGGTGCCAAACTGTAGGGCAGCAGCAACAGGGGGGGCGGCTGGGACCGGCCGCTCGCTGAAGGCGATGCGGAGCGCCTTCAGCTCCGCCGAGTTCAGAGCGAGTTGCTCCCGCATCCTTTTGTTATCCGCTTTAAGTATGCGGATCTCCTCGCTCTCGGACCTGGACGCCTCGACCTCGTCCATCAGCCCCAAAATGGTGCGGCAGGCCCGGTTCATCCTGCCCTGTACCTCCCCCTTGAGGTGCCGGGATATCCTGGCCGCCTCCGGGATGTCCCGTGCCGCCATGCGGGTGGCATCTATCGGGTCCGCCTCCTGCCGACCCTCTAGGCCATTCATGGGCTCAGGGGACCGCGAACCCGAGCGAGAGCGTGATGCCGAATGAGTACGCTGGTTTCCCTCCGCTTTTCCCCCCCTTGGCACCCCTCGCCTTCAGCCTGGCTGCGGCGAGCCCGGAATAAGCCCCTTTGGGCTTCCCCCTACAGGCCGTATTTATCTTTACGGGCCTGATCTCCCCGTCCTCCTTCTCTTCCTCTTCTTCCAGAGCCCTCTTGAAAGACGAAGCCACTGGCACTCGTACTGTTGGGCTCGCCGACCGCGGTCTCAGCACCAAACGCTCCAATCGGACTATTGGAATAAGCGCCCGTGCTCTCTCCTCTCCTGGTTGGCTCTGAGAAGAGCCGTTTTTTGTGTTTTGGCCCTGAAAAGGGCCGTTTTTAGTTTTAGTTTTTTTATTATTCTCCATCTTAGTTCCCACGATGATGGGTCGATCTAAAAAGTCCACCCCCGGGTGACGCCCATCCCAGGGGTAAAGCTACATACTGTAGAGGTCGCTTGGTATCTACAGGTTTTAACGACTTTGCTGTCGGGTTTTATAGAGTTTTCCTTCTCGCGGGCCGGCCAATAAAGGCAAGCCCTCCGTTCTGGCATCTTGCAACTACCCCATTACGTCGCTGGATGGGGTTGTTGAAGCAAGACGCCAGAGTACGGGGCTAGAGGAGTCGACGTGCCTCCTCTAGTTTTTGGGTGGTGGTGGGCTCAGCGTGCACTTACAATGCCGTCGAGCACTTACCAACCCTAGCCTAACTTAACCTACCCATTTCCCCCCCAGTGTGTCGGTGACAAAGCGACTTTTCTGACGAAAAGTCACTTGTCACCTCCCCCCACTTCCCTGCCGGATATTTGCCATGGGCTGAGAGAATTCCCAGAAGGGAAAAGTCTCAACCGATGCCCAGGGTGCACCAGCCCAGATGCTGCGTTCTCTCCGGATCGAGATCAAGAGAGATCGCTACAACCAAGCCAACGTGGAGGAATCCGGCCCGCACCTAACCTAACCTAACCTACTTTGATACACCAATAAATCTTAGTTTTATTATACATAATTGTATGTCACACTACATAATTTGAAAAATGTATAAATGTGGAATTGGACTTATAAAATTGTATTAAAGTAATAAGTCGAAGAAATGAATTGCAATGTTTTGTAGTTGTACCAATTAAGATAATTTGAAACAAATCTGCGACTAAGTAGTATTCGTTGATTAGTATTACCAAGTAGTAAGATAAATTTAAATAAATAGGAGTTGAAATAAGATAAAGCCAAACAATGTTACTAGTACTAAGTTTCGATGAATCGTTGTCGATGAAATAATATTCGATGAAAAGGTTGTCGACAAAACAAGGGTACACCGCCTTTGAAGCTGTGATGTGGCCATATCGCATCTCATACCATAAACTACTCTTGTTCTGCCTTCTTGTTGCTTTTTCAATGGTCTTTATTACAGCTTCAGTGAATGTTGCTTTCATCAGGTCCACAAACTTTTCTACATCTGTTATTAATTCTGGGGATTGGTCTATTATAAAACTGTGCAATGGATACTGTTTGACATCAATATGTTTAAATTCATGTTGATATTTTAGCAACTCACAGTTGTTAATTTTTCTTTTTTTGGCTTCTGAAATAAATTCAGTATAAAGTGCTGATAGACTTGGTCTATCACATACTTTTTTTTAGTCATCTGCTGCGCAGTGATGTACTTTAGGGCAGTCCCTACTCTGGACAAAGTTGACTTTTTCCAATAACACTATGGAAGTACATGCAGGTTCCTCGGTGCGACGATGGACCCACATCAAAAATGCAACAGTATGCTTGCATCCTCCGGCTGAAGCAGCACAGTCATGGCACTCACAGCTAATTATTTCGCTGTCATTTTCGTTTACAATCAGCGTCACATTGTATGTCTTGCTTCTTACTTTATGCTCTGGGCACATTTTAGACTTAACTGTGCAAATACCATGCTCCCTGTGTAGTTGCACATAGTCAATAGCATCGTCTCCGTAGGATTCCCTTGCAGATCTGTAAAAACAAAGCAATGACTTTTACAAAGACAATTTACATAAAATCTATTAGTATCGACATAACCTAAAATTAGATTTCGCAGTACTTCTGAATGAGGTTTAAAAATGAATAATTTCTACGTGATACTTACACTGCTGTTTTCACATTTTTAAGTTCCGCAGCGTAATAATCAGCGTTATTTTTGAAGAAACGTGCAACCATAAATGCGTCGATCTTAGGCAGGTTGCTGCTATCAGCTCGCACAAAATTTGACTCCATTATAGATACAGACTTGACAGAGTTAAAAGATTATAAACGAATATAATATAACACCCAGAAAATATAAAACGTGGACTACAACCACAATCAGTCAAGGAAGCGATGTCACAAGCGAAGCGATGTTTGGTTTGGGGTTTGTTTTGTTTACTTGCATGTGACTTGACTTCACATCACAGATTATAAAGTATTTCTAACATCACATAGCGTTTTTGCCACAGATTGAATTTCAAAAAAAAGTCCTTATTATTTCGTGTAATTTCCAAAAAAATAGACATAATTTAATGTGGAATAAAATGAAATACGTTATTTTACGCTTGTATCAGATAGGATGACCACAATTTGTGGTATATTTTCAATGTTGCCAAATAGCCTACCTATTATTAATAATACGCTCTGGATACTTGCACCCTCTTCTATATATGTATTTTTTATTACCAGGATCGTCAGTAAGGTTTGTTTCATCATAATTTATGATACAGTCTGCAGCAACCCCCTCAACATTTCTCGTGTAATTGTAGACTTGTAGCTTCTTCTAAGATAAACACTGTGATACCAATAACTCAAATCCGCCAAAAATGTTAGTTATGTTGTTTTTGTAAACATCCCTTCAATTGTCCTCCAAAGTACTAAAAAGTGACCAAAACCGTTAAGTTCTGTAGAGAGTTTTGTTAAAGGAAATTGTTAGTTAATAACTGGCTTGATTATTTGTTGAAGAACACGAAAAAATAATGGATCCGTATTTTTTCATTTCCGCTCAAACCTATATTTTACATAAAAAAAACACCTTCAAAGTTTCATACTTCTCATGGTTTCACTCTCTTTACTTTACTTTGCTATTTTTTTTTTGTTATGAAAACTTCACGGTCCATGATCTCTTTTCTCAAAATGAAAAACAAAATACATTTGACAGTTCTAATTTTGAAATTTAACAACAATATTTACGCAATAAAGCTATAAAAGGCTATACATACACAGCTATAAATAAATTGAATTCTAAGGTTAAATACAATGAATATTAAAGATTAAGATATTAATTTTAATTTAAGTAGTTATTTTAGGTCATAGATTATTGGACACAAGTTTTGTATTCATAAACAAATGCTTACATTATAAAAAAAATATGCAAAATAAAAAAAATCGATATTTAAAAGCAATTCATTTATTTACACATACACACCCCCGTAATATTTGTGATCATATCGTACACAGGTGCAGTTATAATGTCCACACTCGAAATTTTTCTTGGTAAATTTAGTTGGAATAGCTTATTTTTCACAATATTAACCTGAAAAATTAACAACAATATAAATAATTTGATTGGAATGAGTAGGTATAAAGAAAAAAAGAAATAAGTATGTTGGGTCTACTTACATCAGAAAGTGAAAAAAATGACTCGTCGGATACATATACTTTTATGTTTGAAGTGAGATTGTTCATCAATGTACTAAAAACGATGTTATATAATTATAATGTTTTTGGACTATTTAAAGGCATAGTTAAAAATATTATTGCTTACGGCACGCTAGGTAATGAAAAATATAGAGTTCACAGCCTTTTATAGCTTTACAGCGTAAATATTGTTGTTAAATTTCAAAATTAGAACTGTCAAATGTATTTTGTTTTTCATTTTGAGAAAAGAGATCATGGACCGTGAAGTTTTCATAACAAAAAAAATAATAGCAAAGTAAAGTAAAGAGAGTGAAACCATGAGAAGTATGAAACTTTGAAGGTGTATTATTTTTTCATGTTCTTCAAGTATTAACTAACAATTTCCTTTAACAAAACTCTCTACAGAACTTAACGGTTTTGGTCACTTTTTAGTACTTTGGAGGACAATTTCTCCGAATAGGATGAGTTTGGGCCGCTAAGAAAAATACGTGTCCGTTATTTTAGACTACTCTATAACATATATCCAAATAAACCAAATCGGAGCCGGACAGTTGGGTACCCTTCCTTGTAAGTCATTGAAAATATAATACTATAGTCATATAAATCTCCACTGTTAAGATTCTGACATTTCGTATATATATTTTTAAATCAAATAGCAAAAAAGAGCTCGGGAGCCACTTTTGGCCACTTTTTACCCATTTGTGGCCACACTTTTGTGCCAGTTTTGGCCACATCAAAATAATTAAAAAAACGTCAGTTAAAAACAAACAATTGTCACATTTATTTGCAAGTTTACATATTTTTAACATTAAATTAACTATCAAAATCAACTATATAAGGTAAACGCGCCTATTACCGTGGTACATAAGGAAGTTTTCAAATAAAGGTCTCTGCCCACTACACCGTATCATACCATGACCGTAATAGGAACGTGTCAGGCACGGAATACAACCCGATACGGACTACTATGCCCATTATACCGTGTCAACGGCGTTCCACGCACGTACATAACGGGTTTGGTGACCGTAGCATCCGCGTATCATCCCCGCAGAATCTGCGTACCTGCTCCGTCGCAGCTCGCGTGTCATATTCGCGTTCCGTTCTGTGTATTTGTGGTAGTTCATCAGTGTTCTCGCGTGAAGTAGACAGGGAACAGTTTTCAATATTTCGTGTCTATACGATGGCTAAAAGAACATTGTCGACAAGAGAATTGGCAATGATTGCCATTATTTTGGATGAGGAAGAAAGGGAAGCCAATGAAAAATCTCAATCAAGACGTTACTGGGTTCACGATGCTTTAAAGAAAAGAAAAGTCGAAGGAGAATACTGGACATTATTTAAGCACTTAATTGATGACGAAGAAAAATTTTACATGTACTTTCGCATGACATCATTTCAATTTAATGAATTATTGACAAAGGTAGAAAATGTTATCACTAGAAGAAATACCACATTCAGAGACAGTCTTACGCCAAGAGAAAAGCTAGCAGTGTGTCTACGGTAAGTAAAAAGACTATAAGTTGAAACAAATATTTATTTATTTATTTTGTATTTTTTTCCTTTAATTTCTAAATAATGAAATAACAATGTAACTAAATATAAAGAAAGAAAATATAGTATTTGTTAAATTTCTCATTGCATTGCATTGTCGGTCTCGTCATTCCAGTTAGAATTAGCTTGGCTAGTCTGATCATTCCAATTTTCAGGACTTATAGGCATTGGCGTTGCAGCACTGCAATTCTGATCATTCCAGTTTTCTGGACTTGCAACACTTCCCATCTGCGGGGACGGTATGAAGGAGTATCTAGTCGAGTTTGGTGGGGCAAGCTGTTGCAATTCCATTTCAGACACTAGACTAAATATTTTATTTTTTGCTAGTGCTTGAATATATGGCGAAAACTTCTTAACCGTGTCAGAAATGTTTAAAAAAAAACGATCTAGTTCGTCATGTTCCCTAGATGGCTGTGATTTGTTTTGGTCATCCAGTAATTTTGACATTAATATAGCAGATGCTGACATCTGTGGCTCGACAGCTTTTCTCTTCGATGCTTTTGACTTCTTAATAAATGTATTTTGTTGTGGCTCATTTTGACGAAGTTCGTCAGAGGTTTTAGTTCCGTTAGCATCACTATTAGCAACTGCAGGAGTACCGACAATCTCCGTATCAGTATTGGGTTTTTCTAAAGTGTTAACATGTACTCGTATAAGATGGTCTTCGGCATTGTCAAACAATTCTTCATCGCTTGTAAGTTCGAGGGAATCTTGAGTTTTTCTCTCCATGAAAAAGGGAGCCACAAATGCCATTTCATTTTCGTACTTCCATTGTTTAATATTTTTAGCTGCTTGTCCACTTTTTCCCTTTTTTTTATTTAAAGCTCTCCTGTACGCATCTCTTAAGGATTGCCATCTTTGTTTACAAGCAGCAGCTGAAATATAAAATTGTTGTTAAATTTATAGTTGATTAATATGGACAAGCGGATAAAATAAAACATTTCATGAATAATAAGAGCATTTCTCAAATTTAAACATATTTTAGGTTTTGTTAAACTCTCGATAGAAATATTAACCAATATCTCAAAACAAAATGTATTAGAAAAACTAAAAAGTTGGTAACAAATTAGGAATCTATAATTTTTTGTGTCAATTAGCAGACAGGATGTTAACTATGTACAAACTTTTTGAGAAATGCTCATAATTCATAAGTATAATAATGATGAGTACGATTATTTCCACTTTGACACTTGGCAATTGGGGTATACACATTTTTTTTCTTTAGGATTTTATATTTTTATTTTATGAAATAGGCTATTTTAAGATATCAAATTAAATTACGCAAAAGTGTATGATAACGTCACTATTTTTACATAATTACGATTAGTTTACTGTTTTGTGAAATGGAAAATGGATGAAAAGTTAAAACACGCTTCAATATTGCTGTTATCCTTGGAAACATACATGCTTATTCCACCCAATACAAACTAAGGCATTTTTATATTTTTTTTTCATTTTCCATTTCTACCCCATTTTTTAAAAACTTTATAATGTATAATAACAAACTATGTTTAAATATAAACTATCTTCATTACAGGTACTTAGCAACCGGCGATTCGTTTACTTCAATTGCTTTTAGTTATCGCATGGGATTAAGTTCAGTAAGACGTGCAGTTTTGGAAGTTTGTGGAGCTATAATAGACACCATGTTACGTGAAATGATTCCCACACCCACTACAGAGCAATGGGAAAAAAATATTGAAGAATTTTGGAATAAGTGGAATTTCCCTAATTGCGGCGGTGCCCTTGACGGAAAACATGTCGTGATTTTATCACCTCCAAATAGTGGATCTTTATATTTTAATTATAAAAAAACTTTTTCCATTGTGCTTTTGGCCTTAGTTGATGCAAATTATAATTTTATAGCTGTAAACGTAGGTGCTTTCGGTAAAGACAGTGATAGTGGAATTTTATCCAAATCAAAAATGGGAAAAGCTTTGATACAAAATAAGTTAAATCTTCCTGATGATATTTATCTTCCTGGGTCGACTGTAAAGACGCCATGTGTTATATTAGGAGACGAAGCTTTCCCCTTAAGAAATAATTTGCTAAGACCCTATCCATCACAGCAATCAATAGCCGATCCTAAGAAACGCCAATTTAATTACCGCCTTTGCCGAGCTCGACGTGTAGTCGAAAATGCGTTTGGGATCTTAAGCCAAAAATTTAGGATTTACAATAGACGAATGCATTTAAAACCAGAGTACGCAGAAAAGGTTGTTACAACAACCTGTATCCTGTATAATTTTATAAGACGCGGTGAATGCACAATTCCAGCGGCAGCGGATACTGTTCGATTCAATAACCTGCGCCATCAAGGGGGTAATGCAATTTCTTCCGCTTTTAATGTACGCAATCAGTTTGCTGACTATTTCCAAACGTCAGAAGGACAATTAGACTGGCTTTCTTAAAAATTGTACGTATACAAATACAACAGAGATAACTAAAGAAAATGAAAATGAAAGGGTATAGGGTATAGGCTAGTTAACATTACTAAAAAAATGCCACAAACTGAACACTCACGTTTGCTTTTGTCGGAAGTATGCGTAAATATCGAATACGAACGAAAGAAAAATAAATATATGCATTAATAATAACTTACCAGGTTGTTTTAGTTGCTCCCCAATTTCCTTCCAAACAAGGTCTTTCTTGATGCTATCCATATATTTTGGATGTTTTAAATTATATATTAACTCGTATTTTCGGACACTTTCAATAAGTTTTTCGTCTTCCATTTTAATTATTATGATGTGACTCACAGAACTGATGCTATTAGACTGACAAGAGCGCAAGTGAAAAATGGCAACGCGTTGCAACGAGTTTAGAACGGTCATCATACGCGGTTGTAACCCGTGTCGCCGCCGGCGAGCAGCGGTCTGACAACGTCGCGTGCCGGGCAAGGAGCGCGTCCGGACCGGCAAAATATTCCCTCCGACAATTCACGACGCTCCGTGCATGGCACGCTACGGTGATGGTCGGTGACGGAACGGTCTAGTGGGCATGGTCTCATACTTTTCCATACAAAGAATATTTTTTTGTCTGATACGTTCCTATTACGGTCATGGTATGATACGGTGTAGTGGGCAGAGACCTTAAGGCCAAAAAATTAAGGTTATCAAAGCTCCTTAGCGACCGATTTTTTTTATTTTTATTTGAGTGTTTATTGAACTTTCATTGTCGTAACTTGTTGGATTTGTTTTACTTTATTATAAGGTAATGGCACCGGTCTTGGACGCTATAAGAAGAAAACTTCGGTTTTTGCTATATCCCTCTTTACTAATTCCACTAATACATACTAGATTGCTATGAAGTAATAAAAGACGTTTTGGCGAATCAATTTAAAATTTTAATATTTCAATCATATAATAAAAAACATAATTTTTGTTTCATTAATAAAGTATTTCTCAGGAACCAGTTATGGCCAGCTATAATCCAATAATGGACATCCATTCATGAACATACTCCAGCCATGGACACCCAGCTATGGACATACATCCATTTGTAAACACCCAATCATAAACAATAAAACAAATAATTAACAATTCCAATTTGAGATCTTTCAGTAATAATTAGAGAATTTTTAACAATTTTAATGTTATTTATAACATACAAACCAAATACTTTTTTATGTCTTAGCTTAATAATTATTTTAATATGAGATCGGTTATCAATGTAATATCAAAAGATACTTTTCTTATAATTAACAATACTTAAATTCAAATAATATGAAGAAATAGGAACACGTGCAGCAAAACTTAATATCAGTAGGTAGTTTCACAAAATTATTATTATATTTATTATCAATACCTTAGAAGGAATAGTAACACCCGTATTTATAGAGGAGTAAAAGTCATTACTTGGGTAAAAGTAATTACTCAAGTAACGATTTTTATTCTATAATTAAGCTATTGCTTAAAAATAGAACTGTCAAAAGTTAGATTTCTTAGCCAAGTAATAGTCACCATTTTCTTTACTTAAGCATTTACTTCTGCCTACGACGCTTGTCAACATTGTGAGTTAATATTTAATAAAATGGAATCTTTGGACAGAATCGAAGAAACTTTTACTGTTGTAGACGATTTGGATAATGATATGTTTGGGGGAATAGAAATTAGAAATCCCAAAGTTTACTTTCGTGATGTGGATCCATTTCATGATTATTCGGAAGATTTTTTTTAAATGAGGTTTCGTTTCTCCAAGAACATAGTGATGCATGTGATTTTACCAAAAATTATTCACTCTTTACAATCGAGAGACCCAAAGAGGGCTTCCTATAAGTCCACTGTGTCAGTTGCTAATTGACTTACGTTATTATGCCACTGGAACCTTCCAGATTGTACATGGAGACATCATGCATATTTCTCAATCGACGGTGTGTTAGGGCCGGCGCTGACTGCCGGCATGGCACGGCGTGTCATGGCAAAGGATTTCGGTACTGATATAACCATTTTTAATCTTATTACCATGAGTATAGAATTCATGTTACTTTATTTTAACACAACGATGCCGAGGGAGGCCGCGGTAGGACAGAACGTGCCTAAGCATTCCACGGGATGCCACGGCATGCCGCGGAAGGCCGTAGCGGCCTTCGGGATGCCACAGCATAATTTGCCGTGTCATGCCACGGCATGCCGCGGAAGGCCGTAAGGGCCGGCGCTGACTGCCGGCATGGCACGGCGTGTCATGGCAAAGGATTTCGGTACTGATATAACCATTTTTACTATGTTAGGGCCGGCAGTCAGCGCCGGCCCTAACATAGTAAAGAGAGTTAGGGCCGGCGGTGGCAAATTATGCTGTGGCATCCCGAAGGCCGCTACGGCCTTCCGCGGCATGCCGTGGCATCCCGTGGAATGCTTAGGCCCGTTCTGTCCTACCGCGGCCTCCCTCGGCATCGTTGTGTCAAAATAAAGTAACATGAATTCTATACTCATTGTAATAAGATTAAAAATGGTTATATCAGTACTGAAATCCTTTGCCATGACACGCCGTGCCATGCCGGCAGTCAGCGCCGCACATAGAGGTATTTGAACGATCTACGCGGCCAAAATTATTTTTATGCTTATTAGATCTCAAAACAATGTTACTAAATAAAATAACAAATATTCTTACAAAAAAAAATATTTTTACAAGAAAAATTTATTTTTACAAAAAAAATGTGTATTTTTTTATACAAAAAAGATTTTTTAATAAACAAAAAAGTTTTTTTTAATAAAGAAAGGTTTAAGTAATAAAAAAAAAAACTTTTTTTTTAAATAGAAATACAATATATTTTTGTACCTTTGCTTTTTTGTAAGTATTACATTTTATTATATTGTTGGATGAAATTACCATCTGGACGCGCCATAAGTAGTCGGGTTATGTGTGGTGCCACCTTAATGAAGGGGGTGATGACAGACAGCTGCCAATTTGGACAGCAGTCTTGTCTCGCGAGTGGTTTCGTTTTGTTTTGTATCCCAAGTCCCTATCCCAATTTCTGTTCTTTACAGTTGATAAATGTGTTATTTTAATAAGAGTCTCCTCACTTCTAAAAATATAAACAAAAAAGCAAACATAGAAATAGATAGTAGGTATATTTTTATTAAAAAATACTTTTTTTATTATAAAGTAAATTTTATTTATTAAATATTTTTTTTTATTAAAAATACTTTTTTTATTAAAAAATGTTTTTAACTTTCATCATCGCTCTCTGATGAATTTTCTGGCTCTGCAGGTACAAACATTGCCAAAGTTTCAGGTAAAAACGATTTCACTTTCCTTTTTTTTACAGTTCGCAGGCTACTTAGTAAAGGATCTGAACTAAGCAAAAGGCGATTAAAAATATCCTGGTTACAACTTTCCCTTGAAAATTTCCTCGCGAAATCTTGGCGGTAACATCTAAAATGTTTGTTGCGAGCCTCAGCTGCTTCCTCGGAAAGTTGTCCAATTGGCAATAATGCGTTTTCGATGATGACTGCGCCATGGACTAGAATCTTGTGCATTGTTGGCGTCATAGGATGCCAATCATAAAGTTCCTTATAAACACGAGCAGTTTCTGAAGCATATCTCTCATATTTTACAGGATCAATTTTGAATCCGCTTGAAATAACTTCCAAAATGACTTTTAGTCTATAAATAAGCTCATAACTGATGCCAGTTATTTCTGCAGCTAAACTGGGGTCCTCAAAGAACCTTCTGCTGGTATTCCCGTCATTTGTATTGCCAAAATTGGATTTAGGCATATCTATTATTAGCCCTGTTTCAGTGCGAAACCTTCTTTGTATCTCTTTTTTCGTTTGTTCTTCTTGGTCTTTCTCCTCTTTCGTTTTTCGTACCCTGTACTTTTTTACTTGGAGTTTGTAGGCTAAATGTAGGATCGATTCGAATATGCGAATTCTGGCGTGTAAAACCGATATGCCGAATTCAAGGGCTTCAAAATTCACGTCTCTGGAATAGTCCAATTCATTAAAGTCTTTCGATGTTGCTCCACATATGTAGCACCTACTTGTAGACCTTGTGCCTGTGGCTGCATTGCAGACCTTTCCATCTACCATGGTCATTATAAATCTATGCTTAATTAGGAACTTTTTCCCTGCTATTTCGATTTCTGTTGGGACTAAGGAGCTAATAGAGCTTTTAACGTGCCTTATTTCCTCTTCAGTAACATCTGCGGTTTCCTTGATAAAACGAAATCTAATTGGTCGGCAAAATCGCGGTGAAGAGGGTACTGGATTATTCCATAAAACTTTTTTATTTTTATCCCCACAAACTAATTGAATAGGCACGAAGCAGCTTTGAAATATGTTTCAATCAGAATCGGTATAACTTTGTTGTTTTTGCTTAAATTGTGATTGTTGGGACCCATCGCAGCCCCATTTACTAATAAGAGTTAGGCATTCACGCTCTTGCTCCTTTAAAGTTAGCAATACCTCTTCTAGGTACCCTGATAAACGCTTAGCGGTAACATCCATTAGAGGCTGTAACTGAGCTTCGGCACTGGTACTCGTTACCGTAACTGATTCTTGAGGTGGGTAAATTTTCTTCTTGGCTTTTTGTAAGGCACTATAGCATGGAAAAAACTTCTTATTGGTTTTTCTTATAATCTCATACTGTCCTTGGGTCAAATCAGCATCTACAAACATTTGCGAAGCTTGCATTGGTGTTAAGTAGGAGAATTGGTCTTCACTTGATTTTGTACGGTAAAATGCTTTTTTATATTTAGTTGCTCGTGTCGGAGAGCTGGAGATATCCTTTAGTACAATTGATGCATCTTTTTTACCAGATTTTCCCAGTTCCACTGTCGCAGCATGTATTATAATCTCTTTCCCAAAATTAGAACGAAGTTCTTCAGTCTTCCGCCTTTTGCTCCTCTCACTTGAGTCTTCGAACGACTTGGATGGTCGACCTGGCCGATTTTGTGATGTCGCAACAACAGGTATTTCAAAAGTACCTTCCAGCCAAGACTGGTTGTATTTAATAAAATTATCTTCTTTATAGTGAGCTTTGCTCCATCTTTTTTTGAATTCAGATTTGAAATGGGCAAAACCACGCTTCAAGTGGCTAATTTGGTCTTCATTGTAATTTTCACGAGAATAATCTAAATTAGGCAAATTTTCCTTCTTCATGCGGTCAAAAAGTATTGCCGAGTCACAATTCTTACTCCTGAAGTACCCTCCGAACCTAAAACAAACGAACACGATTTTAAAATCGCAGACAAACATTTCGAGTTTTATACGAAATTTCACTAAATATCTTTAATCGCCCAAAACTGTATCTATCCGGATGTTTCCGGAGGTGTTTTTGCTAGTAGTTATAACAAGAAAGATCAAATAATAACCTGTAATAGTAACCATAGCCCGATCTACCCCGATACATAAACAAAAACACTAGTAAAGTAAAAATATTGAAGGAAATCACAGCACGAAAATGAGTTTCTTTTTATTAAAAAAAAAGCATAATTTTTTTAAGTTACTAAAACTTTATTAACATAGAATATAAGTTTCTTACCTTGTCCTTCAGAATCCATCACTTTCAATTTGTAAGAAGAACTTGATAACATAAAAAATCACTTCGGAAGTTCAATGTTTAGTAAAGCGCGCCGAGAACAAACGTACACTAGGTGAAACGGTTAAATTCCGACTGACGCTACGGGCGCGGGGTGCACGCTAGCAGGTAGAAAGGGTAGGGGTATTGTGCCCGGGTTAGTGCTTTGTTTGAGGAACTCGTTTTTATCGGTATTATTATTATTTTGTTTTTGGGACGGGACTTTTGGCCGCTTAGATCGTGCAAATACCTCTATGTGCGCCGGCCCTTACGGCCTTCCGCGGCATGCCGTGGCATCCTGCTGGCATGACACGGCAAATTATGCTGTGGCATCCCGAAGGCCGCTACGGCCTTCCGCGGCATCCCGTGGAATGCTTAGGCACGTTCTGTCCTACCGCGGCCTCCCTCGGCATCGTTGTGTCAAAATAAAGTAACATGAATTCTATACTCATGGTAATAAGATTAAAAATGGTTATATCAGTACCGAAATCCTTTGCCATGACACGCCGTGCCATGCCGGCAGTCAGCGCCGGCCCTTAGTCGAGCATTGGCCTTGCTAATGCCCGAGTTTATTAAATTCCCTGCAAATTTGAGGAAAACCAAGGAAGACTTTGAAAAGCTTGGTTGCGTAGGCAGAGCACCTGGCCTGAAAAATATTGTTGGAGCAATCGATTGCACACACACATTAAAATCAAGAAGCCTAGAGGTATTGTCCATACAGAACAGTATAGGAACAGGAAAGGTTATTTTTCATTAAATGTACAAGCAGTTGGTGGGCCTAATTTAAAGATCTATGATATATGCAATAATGAAATTGATGGGGTATTACTTGCAGATGGAGGATATCCTTGCACCAAACATTTATTGACTCCAATTTCAAATCCCACAACTCCACAAGAGGAGAGATATAATAGGGTGCAAATAAAAGCAAGAAATTCAGTGGAACGTTTATTTGGAGTGTGGAAAAGATGGTTCCCATGCTTACAAATAGGTTTAGCAACCAAACTGTCAACAACAGCCAATATCATAGTGGCCTATGCAGTGCTACACAACATAGCAGTGGAAGTCAATGACATTTTTGAATATGATGATGGCATAGTAGATAATACTCAGCCAAGCACAATTGGCACGACAACAGGCACCACAAGTGATGGTATGGTACTTCGTGCGAACATAATTTCTCGCTATTATGCATTTTAAACAAATAGGTACAAAATAAAAATATCATTTTATAATTCACTTTTTATTTAATACAAAATAAGCTATTATTTCTGTAGATTTTCTTTTAACTTAATTTGTAACTCTAATTGAAAATATTTTTCTTTGTGTTCCCTCTCTAAAGTTTTTATCTTAATTTCCTCTTCATGTAGAGATTTTTTGAATTCCAATTCTTCTTCTAATATTTTACACTTTAAGAAATCTATTTTATTCGTTTTAATATTTTCGTAACTTCTTTTAATAGGAGTTTTGAAGTTGACTGTTTTTTCTTCTGTTTGAATAATTGGTGTAATATCTGCTGTTTTACCCCAGGCTTCATTATTGTTATCACCTAAGATGACTACAGTCCCTGAAACCAGAAAAAAGTAAATTAATGTTTGAATTCCATATTGTTATGCCTATGGATGTAGATTAATAAAACTGACCAAGTACATGTCCAACTATGATAAAGGGTTCTGTAATTGGGATAAAATATCTGATATCTCAAAAACTACATATTTCAAACCCATACAACAGACAAACAGGATGAAATTATACAGTAAATTAATAACAAACTTGGTGATCCTCCGCTGGCCTGGATTTTATCCCTGTGGTCCTATTGTGACTCACACAAAGACAAAGGTTATGTTATATTTCAATGTACACTTCATTATTTACAGATTGTGCTTGTTCCTCTTCAACTGTCAGATTTAAATCCAACGACTGAACAGGTGTTATAATTGCATCAGGGATTTCTTGAGTGGAAAGTCCTTCCCTACTCACATTTTCATTTTCTGTGCCTGTTAGTGTATGCTTCACTTTAGTCCAAATGATAAAAAGAGAGATCTTCTTTAGGTAGCAAACGTTCTACCTCCGTTCTGTTCATGTAATATAGCTGATTAAATAAGATTAGTTTTTCTGACGACAAAACATTTTTTATTTCAGCCTCCAGGTAAGTTATGAAATTTGCTGCTTTTTCTGTATGTTTTTCGTTTTGAATATCGTCGAAAGATTTTATTTTACTAAAATCAACATAGTCTACACTGAATGGAAAGAGTCCACTTTTACGAAATCCATTCTTTATTGTGTCTTCCGTGATTTTTTTATAGCAATATCTAGATTCGGCGTAAAGTCTTCTCTTTTGAAACGCTGACCTGGATGGTCTATCTTCCACTGACTCGTTTGATTTTTCCAATAGGTTTTCAATGGTATAAAAACTGCAACATCCATTGGTTGGATTAAATGTGTTGAGTTAGGATAGAGTGCGATTATCTCTATGCCGTTGTCCTTACAAAAAATAGCCAAATGTAATGTCATGTGACGTATATTTTAAAGGGATGTAAGGAATGGCTGAAAACGCCGTTGCTTCACATATTTAACTTAGCCCTACGTACTGGGGAGTACCCAAACAAGTGGAAGGTTACACGGGTGCGGCCCATTCCCAAATCAAACGACACGGTCAGGGTAGAGAATTATCGACCTATAGCTATTCTCTGTTCAAGTGCCAAGCTATTCGAATCCATCTTAAATAAGCTAGTGATCCCCCAAATAAAGCCCTACCTTTGCGATTCGCAACACGGTTTTAGGCCGAAACGTTCGGTCGAAACAAACCTCTTGACCCTGGTTGATTCCATTTCAGAACATTTGGATAAGGGAATGCAGGTGGATGTGTTGTACTTCGATTTTAAAAAAGC
The DNA here is from genome assembly GCA_923062465.1 of Acleris sparsana. Lineage (NCBI taxonomy): Eukaryota > Metazoa > Arthropoda > Insecta > Lepidoptera > Tortricidae > Acleris > Acleris sparsana. Next base: position 5,621,795 of record OV281305.1, on the reverse strand, counting down.
TTTTGATCGCGTGGACAATGATGTTCTGTTGAGCAAGTTGTGTAACATCGGGTTTTCGCCCAAACTGCTCCGGTTCTTTGCCAGTTATCTGCGCGACAGACAGCAGTATGTGCAACATGGATGCTTTGTTTCGGAAACTTACCAAACCCGTTCTGGAGTCAGCCAGGGTTCAATATTAGGCCCTTTACTTTTTGGCATCATGATAAATGACCTGGCCTCTGTCACTCAGTTCGCCAGATGCTTGCTCTACGCCGACGACCTAAAACTCATTTACGGGGTGCAACAGTTATCAGATTGTGAGTCACTTCAAGAGGACATAGATCGTGTTTACCAGTGGAGCATAAATAACAGGCTTATCTTTAATACGGAAAAATGTTCGGTTATGACTTATTCTCGGGCCCATAATCCTTTTTATGCAAAGTATCATTTAGGTACCGAAAACATCGCCCGCGTAAACTCAGTCAGGGATTTAGGTGTCTCTTTCGATGCGCATCTTACGTTTCATGAGCATATGAAGGCGATATCGGTCAGTTGCTATCGGGCCTTGGGTTTCGTTATTCGGAATGTTCGTGACTTTCATAATCCTAGGGCCATCAAAGTTCTCTACACCGCTCTAGTCAGGAGTAAACTTGAGGCAGCATCAGTTGTATGGAACCCACACGAAGTCACTTACTCCTTGCTTCTGGAGAAGATCCAAAAAGCTTTCTTGCGGTTCTTGTACAAGAAAATGTATGGGTACTATCCATTTTTATACCCTACCAAATTCCTGCTTGGTGTCTTGGGTTTTAACTCTCTGGAGGTGAGGCGACACTACGTGCTACTGACTGGTGCTGGTAGAATCTTAAGGGGAGAGTCTGATTGTCCTGAGTTGGTGGCGCAACTGGTACGCCTGTTTGTCCCATCTTTGACGAAGTTCAACTTCCGGCCTCGTCACCACCATCTTCTAGCATTGCCAAAGGCGCGCACTGTGTCTCACAGTAATTCACCACTTGTTCGCGCTCTGAAGCTTCTTAATATGCTTCTCGCATCGGTACCAGACTGCGATGTTTTTGCTTGTAGGTGGGTGGTTTTGAGTGATGAATGTTTGAGGTTCTGCGAGATGATGGATGTACGTCTGTCGTCTAGTAGGTAAATATTTATGTTTGGATATAAAAAAAAAAATTTTTTTTTTTTTTTTTTTGTAATTATGCTGGAAAGTGTAAACTCATATTTTTTGATATTATGTAATTGTAAGTATTTCACAGTGCCTTAGTACCTGTTACTGTTATACTGTGTTATTTTTTTGAAATAAATAAATAAATAAATGTGCGACCTGTGGCCGTCAAGGAAAAACAAAACTGGTTTAGGGATATTCTGATCTATCAGCCAAGGGTTAAATATATTCGTTATATATTCATAGAATGTTTTGGCATTCATCCATGAACATGAACACTGTTAACAATCAAGACTGGCAAGCGTTCATATGGGAAAACAACCATAGGTGGTGCTACGATACCGGCGGCGTTAGGGGTCACTAAAGTTGTTAAGTTTTCTTTTTCATCTCCAGCAGAGTTGTATACATTTTTTCCCCTTTTCGAACAAGAACTTTTCCTGTCTTGGGTTGTAAATAGAAAGCGCTTTCATCTGTGTTAAAAATACGATTTGGATCATTAAGGACGTCCAGCAGACCTTGCTCTTCTAAGTATTTTCTAATTGTCTCAAACCATTTCTTTAAATCCTCCTCTGTAACATTGTCTCTGGCTTTGGTTAAATTTTGTACTGTGCGTTCAGAAATTTCTGGATGTCGTTTTAAGAATGCGGAGAACCATTTCTTTCCTGGTCGATTATCGTTAAACGGACAAGAGTCAATCAAGTCTCCGTTATAATTTTTTGAACACGATCTAGCAGATGATCTTTGGTGACAGGAAAGTGGCTGTCGCTCATTTTAAATAACCATTGTAGGAGCACATTTTCTTCATCTTGACTGAGAATTGTAGCTGGCCCAAACCTACAATCTATGGGACTTTTTCCTGTAACTAACTTTGTTGCGTAATGTTATTCTTGGAACGCCGAATCTGGTGGCGGCAACACCGATGTTGACTCCTCTATTGACATTATCTGATGATTCTTCCATGCTGACTGTCTGCTGAAATCAGCAGACGATATCGTCTGCTGATTTGGTTTTGATCGATAACAATTTAGTATAGTCAATATTGTCAGGATTGAATGGGTATAAGCCACAGCACCGAAATCCGTTTTTGATACTTTCTTCCTTTAAACTGGCATCAAAACATTTTTCTACTTCTAAAGCAAAATCTGTGCGTTTTAGTTTCATGTAATTGTTCCGGGCTCTAAAATCGCATACTATACTACGCCAGACTCTTTTTACTGATCGGAATACGGCCACATCGAGTGGCTGTAATATGTGAGTTGCGTTTGGTAGGAGTGCAATCAGTACTATCCCTTTTTCTTTACAAAGGGTGGATAGAAGCAATGATATGTGGGATGTATGCCCATCAAGAAATAATGCGACTGGCAACGTGATTTCTTGCTGTATTATCCAAGGATAAAACACGTTAGTTATGTACTCATAGAATGTTTCCATGTTCATCCCTCCTGATTCAGAGTTGCCTAGACCCCACCATGACGGAAGTGCAAACTTTATATTATTTGGTATCAGTTTGTAAGGAAATAATACCATCGGTGGGGCGATATCACCATTAGCTGAGACGTTGACCAAGACTGTTAGGCATTCTTTTTCATCATTGGCAACCCTTGTGTACACGCGTTTACTACCCCGCTTCACTAATACTTGGGACTCTTTTGGACTTAAAAAAAATGCAGTCTCGTCGCAATTAAAAACACGCTTAGGGTCTTCGAAAATATCCACGAAATCTTGATTTTGCAAGTTCATTCTAACTGACAGCTGACGCACAGCATCGACGTTTTCTTGCGTGACTGCTGATTTTGGTCGACCTTCACGCACGTCGTCCGTGATGGATAGACGGCCACGTTGAAATTCTGCATACCACCTGCATATTGTCGTCTTTCAAGGTGCTTCACTACTAAAAGCAACAATCATCCGGTCTCCACATTGTTTTTGTGATAATCCACTTTTAAAGACGTAATAAATCATAGCTCTTAAATTTTCACGGGACAATTCCATTTTCAGCAGCGACTCGACGACTTCAAAAAGCAATTGGACGTATAATAGTAAAAATGTTCCAACCGAGATGTTCGAAATGTTCGAATTGAGTTATCACTTTTTTAAGTTGATCAGAGTAGTAACGTGTTCAGTGACAGGTCATTATATTGCAATATGTTAATGATAGACGTTTTACGGGTTTATTTTTCTTTTTTGTAAGTTATTAAAAATCTACTTATTAATATCACATCATCAGATTATGGATAAAACAAGCTGTGGAACATTTTTAATTAATTGTGATTTGCTTCTGAATATTTTTCTCAAAAACGTTCCAAATTTGAATAGAAGAAATAATTGACTTACCTTGGCTTAAAATGAATATTTTTCCGAAAAATATATACTTAAACTATTCTCGCCTTTCACCCTTTCGAGTAGTGAAAATTGTATTTAAATCGACTGAGCAGTTTATAAGATATAAGACGAGAAACATACAATATTGTTATATATTTTAGGGCTGAGTTCACCAACAATTAAACGGACGGTTAGCGGTTTAACGGGTGTCAGATGTATTGATTAACAGCTGATTAAGACTTAACCGTCTGTTCATTTGGTTTGTGAACTCGGCCCTTAATAGGATAAGGATTAGATACAAAATCAATGATAACATCATTAACCAGACATAATAATTAAGTACTTTAATATTATTAATTTATGGTTACATAATAAGACAATAGCAAAAATAAACAAAAAAAAACTTCTACAAAAGATAATGTCATATTGTGTCATGTAACATGAAATTCGCTCCTCTTCCGAATTTTCAATCTCAAAGTCAGGAGTTGAGCCTAAACCATCTAAATCATCCAGACTGCGCCGAGCGTACGACGCGGACGCCGATTAGGTATTTCGCTCGACTCTCTACTTGTGTGCGTGACAGAGCACCAGACACGCACACTACTGCAAACTCGCTCGGCCGATTCGAAGTTTGCGTTGCTGGACAAAAGTTGCTGGAAAAAAGTAGGTAACTCAATAATTTAAGAAAAATCTTGGATGAATTAGTATTTTAAATATTAAAAATATGGACGTGTATTATCGTTTGTTCAAATGCATAAGTTTGTTAAATAAATGAAACGAATTGAAAATATTTACTCCTTGTGAAAAAACTAACTTCCCTAACTAAGACCGAGAAATGCTGAGTGAAAAACTCTAAGTATCTATAATAGAGGTTCCGAATAGGAGACGACCGGGCCGTTTATTCGATAAAAAGTATTTTATATCAAATTGATTAATTATTAAGTATTTTAATTTTGTTAAGTAATACATGGCGAATAGGTAGGCTGAAAATTTTCAGTCCTGTATATGTTTTTAGTTAATTTAAAATTTAAAATAAACTTTGATTTAAAATTTCATATTCTATAACAAGCAATTGCAATTTAAAAAAAGTTTTATTTTTAAAGTAACTGGACTAAAAAAATTCAGCCTACCTATTCGCCATGTATTAGTTACTTAACATATTAAATTTAATATTTAATACTTTTCAAATAAACAGCCCGTTATAAATAAGGTCGTTATTTGGATCTCAGACCACTAACGGCCGAACCCTATATTCAAACCGCGGATAGATAGGACTTACTTATTTGCCCATAAAAAATGTGTCAAATTTTAATCCGAAGTATGTCGTAATAACCTCCCTATAGTTTTAAGAGGATTGTGAAGCTAAAAATTTCCATACGAAATGCGAAAATGTTTCTCACCCCCTAAATCAAGTCCGATTTCCACGATTTTTGAATATGTTGTAGATGGGTCATTCTAAGTTAAGAGGTAATTCGTCGTATGAAGTGGCGGCAGGGCATTTTTTTATTTTTTTATTTAATTATAACTTTTTTTTTAATTTTAACTGCTAATTTGAAAACGTTTACAAAGTGGCCAATAAATTGGTTGGTTTTATCTCTTTTTATAAGTGACCAGGGGAAATACTCATTCCAGGGGAGAGACAAGGTGCACAGGGGAGGATACTTTATGAACAGGGGAGAGACAGACATACAAAAAAACTAGGTTATTTTTAAATCAACTTTATTTATTAATATTTACTTTCATCTATGAATTATTTATAATCAGCCTTTAGCAGTCTTTCTTTGTAAAATTAAATGTTTGTTAGGCACTACTGGGTACAAAACTGTTCCTATCCATTAAAACAATAAAATATAAAACTTTACCACCAATAGACAAATAATTAATAACAAAAACAAAAACCTCTTTTGAATAACAGTATTAAACTTGTACTTAAGCTATAAAACCATGTTAAATTTTAAGGTCCTCAACTAAAAAAATACTGAGTTTTTTCTAAAAGCCACGTTCAAAGACGTCAACGGCTTCATTAAAAGCATAAAAAATACGCTGTCCCCTCATTTTTAAGTCAGGGGCAGGTAGTTCTTTTATAACCTGATCCCAGGTGATAAAAGAAATATCGTCATGATTAATTGTGAAGTTTTTTCCAGTTTCATCAATGATTTTACAAAATACAACTTGGACTTCATCATTTTCTTCTGCACCTGTGCACATTGCAACATAACGATATTCTGTTTTTCTATATTGAAGTTTAATTAGCACAAAGTCCCCATTGCAGAATGTTTTTTTCCCAGATGTTGAGGGCTTTGGATCATCTTTGTGCAGTCTGGTATTCTTGCTTGTGGTAGGTACAGTACTATTTCTTGAGGCTTCTTTGTGCATTGTCGAGATGCGAATTTTATTAGTGGTTCATCTTCTGAATCACTAGCTCCATATATATCATCAACACGCAGACGAGATTTAGGATGTGTTTGTGGATAATCCAAAGTCCCCAAATGAAAATGACGACATAACTCAGAGTCGCAGAAGCAGCTCAAACTTTTCAATGTCAGGCAATTGGGTATGAATACGCAACCAGTAACTTGGTGAACCTTTAGTGTGCCTGAAAAAGTCTTTATACCTTCAGAAGATCCTAGTTTTGCTACTTTTTCTGATATGTCTGCGTCATTTACGGTGAAAACTTTAATATTCGGGCAGGTTTTCTCAAGAGCTTTGGCTAAGTCATCTATGTCCGAAATATCGGTGCCACTCGCAACTAGTCTATCTGCAGTTCTCTTGCAAGTTGCACCCACTCCATCGGGAGCTCCCTTTCCTCCTTTGGGGTAGAAATCTCCTAGCATTGTTGCCAAAACTTTGAACATCATTTTGTTACGATATTGGGTGACCGGCCCATCGCTCAAGAAATGTAAATTCGTAACAGTAGCTGGCAGACGGTCAAGTATGGGCTGTAAATGGGCCCAAATTGCAGGAGGTGAGTGCGATAAGTTTTGTGACATTCGCTTTTTAGCTCTTGATCGACATTTTTAGTGTAGACTACAACAGTGTGCATACTTATTTGCTGTCTCGATCCTCCGAAATGGAAGGATTGTACTTCTTCAGCGTATTTTGTTAGGTAATTTTCACTGAAATCTACGTGTATAATTGTGTCTGACTCAGTAAGGGACTCTTTTTTCGTTTTTATAGCTTGATATTGGTGCACTATGTTTAGTTCGTGATTCAAAAACTTTTCCATCTTTGATTCCATATCCAAAATCAAGTCCCTTGGTTGAATCTGTAGTGTGCTTTTAACACATTTTGTTACAGTTCGTGGTTTTTTAGTTTTTGAATCGACGATATCTTGGCGTACACTTTGCCACTTGCTGTAAAATAGTGGAATAGAGTTGTCGAATTCCTTGTAATGGAGACCTTTGTTTGAACACGTCTTGCACTCTCGTGATAAACATTTTTCGTTGAATCTGTTGCAGCAAACTTGATTGAGAAGATCCACGTAATTCGAGACAGATATTATTTTAGCGTTGTATAGTGATTTCAGCGTTAAATCTATATTGCTATGTGTAACACACATGCAAGTATTACGACTGTCACAACGTGGCTGGACGACCCAAAATGGACGGAGGTTGCAGAACATTGAGTAAGATATTTTGATGTATGTCTTTTCCACGAAACGTTTGTGCAAGTTAAATAAAGTATCTAGCATAACTCTCTTTTGCCTACGCTCGCCCTTTTTTTTGTTAAAAAGTCTTTTTTTCCTGCACAAAGTCTGCTGCTTGAATCGTCTTCCATAAATTTGACTATGCTTGATTTCAAATTTTCACAGTTTTTTCTTGAGCTGCGATTATTGTCTACCAGTCTTATTTTCTTGCCTACTTTACTCAAAGGTTTTATTTCTCTCGGTAAAACATTGTATTTTTTAACAATTTTCCCACTTATCACTCTCCTGAAGACTCTTCTTTCTTGGTCAGTGGCGAGATTGGAAAAAAATTCAGTAAGTTGTTGAGTAAGAACTTCACTGAAAAGCAGTTTTTTCTTGATAGTTTCTTTGTCGCCTGCATTTACTGCTTTTGCAAGTGAATTTACTTTGGTGTTGGGTGAGTTAATTACTGTTTATTTGATCCGTTGTATTTGTTTTTTGTAGCGTTGGATTGCAGACCTAAGTTGAGCTATTTCGGCCACTTGTTTTCTTATTTTCAGGTTTCTTGCTTTTCTCGCTCGAGTTGACTTTTGCTCGGCTGCTTGCGCTCGCCTGTTTATATTTTGAGGGTGCGGTAGTGGCGGTGGGCCTTCATTATCCGAACATGGTGGTGTTACCGGAGCATTACTTATATCTTGAAGTGCAAAACGACGTCTCCGAACTTTTGCTTTTTCTCTCCATACTTTTCTAGCCTTCCGCTGCTCTCTGGGTGTCATTTGCTTCACTGTCTTAATAGTTCCTTTATCTTTCTTCTTTTCATATTTTTCCCTTTCCTTAACTCATTGTTGTGCGTACTTATCACGGTCATTTTTAATTCTTTGGTACCGTAATCGTTCTGCGTTCCTTTTTTTTCGAGCCGTTCTTCGCGCGTCATTTTTTTTCGTGATGCCATTTTTCTGTAAAAAACCTCATATTATATTATAAAGCTAAGATAGACATAATGCCAAGCAAAGGTTCCGAGAAAAAGGAACAAGTATAAATGAAAACAAGTACAAATGTATCTCCCCTAGTATCTCCCCTGGTAACAAAAGAGCCAGGGGAAATACGCCAGGGGAGATACATTTTCAATATTAACCCAAAATAGCAGTAAAAGTGTTTCTCGTATGCAATTCACAAACAAACATAACAATGTATGCACTATTCACAGTAAATATTTAAGTGTATATTATTATTTCAACAAATAATTGCGAAATAAAACTTACCAGAGGAAAGACTGCATTTACTCAACACTTCTGCACCCAGCGCGTGGCGTGACCAAAATGGCCGACAAAATGGTTGCGCAGTTGGCTTATGCGCCGCTTACTGCTAACTTCACGTCCACCATTGACCATGACCATTGACGTGACGTGACCATTTTGTCGGCCATTTTGGTCACGCCACGCGCTGGGTGCAGAAGTGTTGAGTGGAAGTTGTGACTCACAACTTCCACAGACTAACAAAACAAAATCGATTTTTAAACGAAAACAAAAAAAAAGCCAGGGGACGAGACACGAAACGCGGAGGACAAATTTCGGCGTTAATATTTATTATGAAAAATTGGAATATAAGCAATTTTACTTGTAAGATACTGTTACTTAGTTATCTTTGTGTATAAAATTAACGATATTAAAGTACCTAATTTTTAAATATTAATCGATTCATAATTACTAATTTACAAATAAAGTCGGTTAGGGGACAGACCAGGGGAGAGATATTTTTCTTATATTAGAACTAATTGTGACTAAAGTACATACATTTCTGTAATAAATTTAAGTGATCATGTAGAAAACATTTAGTTTTAAGAAATAAAATAGGATATTACGAAGTTAATGTAAAAAAAAAAAATTTTTTTGTCCTAGCCGTTGAAAGTACCTCTTAACTTAGAATGACCCAGATATCATGAAAAACTATGTCTGTACGTTTTGCTTTCCAAGAAAATATTTCTTAGTATGAAACAAATTAATAAAGTTCCGTATAATAACTACAACATATTCAAAAATCGTGGAAACCGGATTTGATTTAGGGGTGAGAAAGGTTTTCGCCAGGAGCTAAATTTGTATGGAATTTTTTTCTCTCTTTTTATTTGTATTGTTATTGTATGTTAGTCTGTAAGATAAGGTCAGGTGCGCTATTCAGACAGAGGGAGTAAAGGCGTCATTTGAGCTTTTTAAAGGGAATACGTTTACAAACTATTTTAGCGCCCTTTTATAGTACTGAAGGTACATACATTTTTATAAAAGAGAGCCAAAATAATGTTTAAACGTTATATTTCCTTAAAAATCTCAAATGACACATTTAGCCTTCTGTCGGAATAGCCCCACCTGACCTTATTTGTAGTTTGTTTGGTGAAAATATTATTCTATAAATAAAAAATAAAATTAACTCATATTTTTATTGCCGCTATTTTTTTTTCGTTTTGGTACCTTAACAGTTTTTTCCGATAAATTCCGCTTTTTGTTTTTTTCGAGCTCTCGTTTTTTTAGGGCTTCCATAATATAAGCAGGTGCCTTTATCTCCATCTGCCTATCTAGTCTAGAATCTATTATTTCTGGAAGCAAACAGTCAAAATAAAATAATTTCAATTTATTTTCCATTTTGTCTCCAAAACCCGTCATCTTTGTGAATGACCTCAACCTTCATGTCTACCTCAGTCCAAACAGCAAAGAAACAAGTTTGTCTTCGCAAGATGTGTAATTGTCCTTGGACCCGTCCTTGTCAGTTTTCCAAAAAGGAAAAGTTTTTCGTTTTGATTCCGTCAATAACACTTATTCCTCTAGCTGAGTAGGGGCATTTTATTTCGACATTTTTTATTTTATTTTATTTTATTATTTAACGTGATCTAAATTTTTCTCGGACAAAATGTCTTTCACTAAAGGTCCGCATTTAATAAGCCCTCGTTTACTCAGTTTTCCGAATTTAGATGCCGTTTGTCGAAGTTTTCGCTTCTGGCGCCATTCTATGGATTCTGTCTGCAGAATTGTTCTTCTCTCAAGTAAGTGGCGATATCTTCCTTGGACAGAGTAATTCTTTTCATGTGCTCAGATTTGGCAAATTCATAATCCACCTTTTCCAGATCAGGTTTCTCACAACAGTCTCCGTAATTTTTGTCTTGTTGATTTATAACAGGTTTCTTATGAAACGATTTGAATACTTTGCGTTTTATTGTTGCCAATCTTTTTTTATTTCTGCTGCATTCAAGTCTCTTAATTAATTTATTTGGACTTCGCTGAAAAATTACTTTGCTTAGGTAAGTCTGAGGTTGTCTTGAATTAAAGGACACTACTGATGCGGCACACCGGCCTGCATAAGATTGCCTGCCTGTGTAATTTATTCGTTTTCCACCGATGGATTTCGCTATAACACTATTAAAAATTTCAGCTATATTGCTGTTAACATTATGGATCAGGCTCGTCGCGTTGTTCACTAGTCTGGAAATAAATTTCAGTATGGCTGAATAAATAAAACTACCTTCTTTACTTTTCATGAATGAAACTAAGTTTTCTTCTAGGGATTCTTCATTTTCAGTTAGTTTTTTACAATAGTATGGCTTGCATAAGCTATGATCACCAAATACCGTAAAACTGGGTTACATTGATACATTTTTGAATTTAAATTCTTATAACTCCCTCAGTTTAAAAGCAAAAAATATGAGAAAAATAGTATATTAGCGAATTGACACAGACTTTATGTTTTTGACAATATAAAAAAAAAACGACTATAATACTTTCGGAGGAAAAAAAATAGTGTCTCATCAACTCTATACTTGAAAAGGGGTCATATTGATAGGTACTGTTTTTTTTACTGTATATGAAAGCACCCTCTTCCAGAAGTAAAACACAAAAACCAAAAACATTTTAAAATCATTATTACTGAAATTATATGATATCAAAGTTCAGCGGGGTGTATTTGATTACAGGGGTCAATATGATTATTTTGAGACTATGTGAATAATGCAGTTGGGCCAGGAAATAAAATATCAAGAGAAGTATTAATTAAACATTTGTATTAATAAAACACAAACACATTAATATATAAAACAACTTCTAGAACAATCATAATCAAATAGGCAGCCTTAAATCAGTCTCAAACATTTCAACTTTTTGAGGTAAAATAATAATTAACATATCAATCATATTTACTCTACTCCAGATGAAGCAGCAGTAGGTTATTTATTATCATTAATTAAATAGTTACCAACCGGCTTCGTGCCGTTTAATAATCAAATTATTTAAAGCAGTCAACAAATAAAGTCAAAAAAGGAACTTGAAATAGGAACTACCTAGTCCAAATAAACATTAAAAAACAAAATACAATTACAATTGTTTGATCACACGGGAATGTATAATTATTAATTATAAAAGGAACTTGAAATGAACCTAGTCCTGAAAAAAATATAATAATCAAAAAGTACAATTACAATTTTTTTATCACACGGGAATGTATAATTAATAGGAACTAGTCCTAGACCAACAAATATAATTACAATTCTTTGATCATGCCATCACACGGGAATGTATAAACACCGTTATCCAGTTTAGGTATCGGAAGGTAAGTGACAATGTCACTTTCTTCAATGATAGATATATCATTTGGTACTTCACGGAAAATTGTCTTAGTTTTCTTTTGGGACTTATAACCCTGCACAACTAATTGGCCGCCACAGATATCTTCAATGGAACAAACATACTGATACGTCTTTTTACCTTTTTGGGTTCTAAATTTTGACAGAATAAATCGTCCTACTTCAGGGCCATCTGAACGATCCTGTGTTATCTCTTCAAAATTACCGACAACGTTGCTCACTTCACTTATATCAGTTTGATTGCTTGTTGATGGCTCGTTGTTGATAACAGGAGATCGAGGCGGAGAGTGTGATTTAGATCCTGTTACCAGGTGATCATTAACTGCCACACTGTGGTCAGCCATGTTGACATCTTGACTCATTGACTGTGGCAGACTGACAATTGTCGAAATTCTTTTTCCAGGTTCAACGTGCAATCTTTTTTTAAACTATCATAACACTGACAGTCTTTCCTTAGATAATTTAATTCTTCATTTGCTGCGCCAAGTTCTTCCTCCAGGTTTGTGATACGCTTTAATGCCACTTCATGCGTAGAAGCGCACTGGTTAAAGGTATCAATCACAGACTGCAACTGCTCCAATTTATCTTGAGCATCTGATAACTTGTAATCGTACTCCACCAGATCACTTCTCAACATTTCACAGATCAATTTCTTCAGTTCTTCCTCACTGTCATCCCTTTCCCTCATTAACTGGTCATTCAGGGTCCGAGCTTCCTGCAGCTGTTTTAAGGTGGCCTTGAGTTGGATTTCTTGTTGACGTGCAGTGGCCTTGCGAGATTTCATGTTCGAAGCGCTCATTGTCTCACAGTAACTCCACAAACGCACTGAAAGTTATAAAACAACTGAGTACAACTGAGTAACTTGAGCAAAGGAAAATTGTTGGTTATTATATCAAGGATGTGAGTGAATAGATGTTAGTGAACAGTGTATCGTGTACGGCAATGTCTGTGGCGAATGTGATATGTCTTCAACTTTGCTTCCGCTATCCGTTAAGCAAAGAGAGTTTTCACCGTGCCAATGTTTTGTGTTTGACGTCGCTCACGGCTTCAACAGTGTGCAATGAGAAGTATGATCATGAATTGTGTCAAAAAAAACCAGCGTAAGTAAGAAATTAAACAAATACTTCCCAGGTTTTCTTGATGAATTTGAAAACGTCCGTTGGCGGTTGACAGGCGCAGTCGCAAGCGGCCTGTTTTACTGTTTGAATGTTTGAATGTTTATATGAAGACTTTAGTGTTATAATTTCATCAAAATATTGATATCTACAATTCTAATGAGGTCAATTACTATATTTTTATAAAAAAAAATCTTTAATAAAATACGGAGATAAAAACTTGAGCTTCATAAGAGCCAAGGCTGTAAAATTTTAAAAACTCAGTCTTTCTTTTCTCACTATCAACGAGGAGGGAGCATTTCATTGAACAAGAACAGTTGAATTCTCTATACAATTTGGGCTGAACTACTTGGGATTTTCCCTTGTAGTTTACGCCAGTTTTGTTTTAGGGGAAAAAACCGCAACATCCAGCGGCTGCATCATATGTGTTGTATTTGAGACGAGTGCCACGACGATGATTCCATTTTCACGACATAATGTACTCAGATGCATTGTAAGATGTGATTTATGCCCATCTAAAAACAAGATGACATGTTTCTCTTTGAGGTAAGAAATAAATACATTTCCAATGTATTCATAGAATGCCTCTCCTGTCATCCAACCCTTGTCGGTTTTGCCCAGTCCCCATCCATCTGGTTTGCAAGCATTTTGTACTACTTCACTGCTCATCCGTTTGTATTTATAAACTGTCAGTGGAGGTGCATACTCACCAACTGCATTGACTGTAAACAGAGTTGTGATATTTTCTTTGTCACTGTTATTTGACGTGTCATAGACATGTGTTCCTTTCTCAGCTAGCACTAAAGCTCCTTTTGGTGCAAGAAAAAAAGAAGTTTCATCGCAGTTCCACACTAGCGTCGGATCTTCTAAAATTTTCAGGTTTTCTGATCCCAACAGTGTAGAAACTTCTTGGTTCCAGTTTCTATTTTTTTCTTCAGTAATTAACGCTCGAGCTTTATTTATATACTCGGCGTGTTTTTGACTCAAATCAGGGTGTCAACTCATGAATCCCTTAAACCATGACCTGGAAGGCCTACTATTTATAAAAGATGTTTTTAGATTTCCTTTTTTCACATTTTTTTTCACAGAGTCGAATAGTCCTTCTTTATCGATTGGAAACCCAAGACGAGCACACTCTTTGATCCATGCAACGAGATCAGTTTCAATTTGCTCGCCAAGAACTGCTTGAGGTCCTACATGTCCAGAAGTTTCAGGTGCATGTCCAGAAAGCTTATGTCTCAAGGTTGTTCGAGGTACTTTATAGTTTTTGCTGGCAGTAGCCTTCATGCCATTTCTAATTGCTTCTAACGCCAAGCCGACTTTGTGGGGCGAGTACTGAAATATATATATTTTTTACTTCTTTCTTCCTGATTGACATCTCGGCTGCGGCATTTCAAAACATAGTAAGGGACATTGAGTTAATTTTACAGGAGAGCCTACAAACATGTTTTGTCTTTGCCGTACAAAATTCAAGATTCCGCGGAAGAAATTCCTTTGCTGCTGCTGAAACAGCCAGTTGCAAGGAGTGGCATAAACAACGTACCAAAACTAAGTGCGGTATTTCTTGTTTCAATCGGGCAAAACTCCATTATTTACGCCAACCATCACCGAAGCATTATCTGTACCAATACCCATTAAGTTTTCAATTCGCAAGTCAAAATGTTTAAGCGTCCGCTTTATGACATGCGTCGAGTTCAGCAAGGTCCAAATAAGTTGAAACTATTTTTTCATGTGTGTAGGTAGTGCTGTAATAAATTATAACTATAGGTACCCAAATATTTTTGTACAGCAATATCTGTTGATTCATCTATTAATAAACTGTATGGTTGATCTTTATGTCGTTTTTTATAAGTTCTGTAAAATGAGATGCTAAAATATTTTTTATTACATACGTGCACTTAGTTAGGTGCAGCTGCATTTTATTTCAGTCGTCGGTGTACATTGCCCGAGTAAGACGTGTGTTACGTTGCCGATAATACTGACATCCAACTACCCGCGAAAATGAATAAGTGCGATAAATGCGCAAAAAACATAACAAAAAAGAGCCCGGGCTTACAGTGTTGCAAATGTGATAAAGTAGTGCATTGTAGTACACAATGTTCAGGTCTGACCGCCAAACAGTTAACAGCAATCCGTGCCAGCGAAAGCCTTGACTACACATGTCATGAATGTCGTGTGTCCTCATCGAAAAGGAACGGATCGCTGTTCATTCCTGAGGAAGATGAAGATGAGGACGAGTGTGATCTACAAACATCGCAGACCATCGCAAGTAAGCAGTTGATACGAGATATATCTAACCAAGTGGAGAGAACAATTAAGAATGAGATGCGGGACATACGTGAAGCAATACAGGTTTATAGCGATAAAATGGATGAGTTCATCGCGACCATTGAAGGCTTCAAGAAAACCGTTCAAAACCTAAAAAACAAAAATACAGAACTAACAAATAAAAATACCCACCTTGAAACCAGAATCGCTGCAGTCGAACAAAAGTTTCATGAAATGGAACAAAGAGATCTTGGCACGTTCATTGAGGTGGCTAATTTGCCTCAGATAACGGGTGGAAATGTCCAGCAAATAGCTGACAAGGTAGCAACAAAGCTGAACCCTACCAAGCTCAGATATTATCCAGGCGAAACAGGTCGTGGGAGCGAGTGAGCGTCCGGGTCAAATACGTCTGAAAATGAAAAGTGAAGATGTGCAAGAGAAGTGGGTAGACACTGCAAAAAGTATAAAGATCTCAATCTCTGATGTGTCAGCTCAACCTCCCCATGAGACCGCGGGGAAATATGTACACATTAGGGCATTGCTTTCGCCGTATAACAAGAGGCTTCTCTATAGTGCTAAACAGGAGCTTGCGGCCTAATACGAATTCATTTGGTGCAATAAAAGTATTATCAGGGCCCGCAAGGACAAAACCAGTAAGGCGCTTATCATAAGATCTCTAGATGATATAAAAAACTTGCTATAAATGCCTTTATTTGTTTTAACATGCTTAATTAATAACTTTTAAATAAACAATGGCGGTAGTTAATGATGATATTTGTGAATTTGTGGATTGTAATAACGTATGTAATTTTATTAAAGGTATTCCGGTTGAGTTAAGTAATCTCTTATGTATGCACATCAATATAAGATCCATGATTAAAAAAAATTCAGCCCTAGAGCAGTGTGTAGTATCTTGTAAAGTACCTATAGATGTCATTGTAATAACAGAAGCGAACATATCTAGTTCCATAAGCTCCATATATGCTCTGGACGGTTACGTAATGCACACTAAACTGCGAGAGGGACGTAAAGGTGGTGGCATAATAATATACATCCGAGAGAAACACAAATTTAACATAATCGACACTAAGACACTTCACCCTGAGTGTTTAATGGGTAAAATAACTACTTCTTCCAAGTATTCCGCGTATCTGTGCGCGGTCTACCTCCTCCTACGACCCAGTTTCGAGGAGGGTACTTCCGAGGAAGACCCAATGTCCTAATATTAGAACTAATTAATAAAGTACTGAACGCCCAGACCAAAAATTGATCGTATCTGGTTAACCGCAATATATACAGCTGTCATATTTTAGGGGTGTTATAATATTGATTTAGGCTTGTCAGACAAGAAGAAAAAAAACTAATATCTTTTGTTCTTTATTTAGTACATTGGGCTGTCACATGTAGTCTACAGCAAATCAAACAGTCTTCAAAATGTTATAAAAAGTTAGTATTTAAACACTTAATACTAGCAGAGATCAACAAAAATAGCTTTCAGCCTTAGCAAAGTTACAATTATAAGTCTTTTTTCTCATAGAATGCTCAAATATCACTCAAAAAATAAAAAAAATGGTATCAAAATCAACAAAACAATAATATTTGTACCATTAAAGTTTCATAATTGGCCTTTTTTTAAAAAAAACTCAAAAACCCTTCAGTGAATAGGAATTTAAACAAAAACAAACACGGTAACAAACTAATAATTACCATTATTGGCCTGATTTTTACAATAGGAATTCAAAAATCACATAGAAAGTGTAAATTTCTACACATAATATTTTTAACAAATAATCAACAAAACGTTATTATTATTTTCACTTTAGTTAACATTATAAACCTTCTTTTGTATACACACTAGAAAAACTGACATATTTAAAAGTAACTAAAAAAAATACTTCCATAAAGTAAGTTCTAAAACATTTTTTTTATACCATCACAGCCTCTAATCATTCGTGGAACAATTTATAACAATTTCTTTTAAATGTAAGGCACAGATAAACGTCGCAATACGTGCATTTTATAGTAGACTTTTTGTCACAGTCTACCATTCTACAGCGGTTTTGTTTTTCAGTTACTTCTGGCAAATGACTAGATGCTTGTGTTCGTCTTAGCTTTGACGGGATTGGAGCAATAGCAGGTCGGCCGCGTTTTCTTTTTTCCGGAACAAAATTTTCTTCGTCTTCATCCAATTGTGACAATTCAAACGGGGCTGTATTTTCTTCAATCAAAGTCTCTGCTAACTCCATCTTGTAGAATCGTAACTGTAATATTTGTTTGTTAGGAAGACCTTTTTTTTTTTGCTCTTTTTTGTAGTGTATCCAAGCATTATTTAAAGCCAAATCTAGCATGTGAAAGAAGAACCTGATTGTCCACTTTCTAGTTCGACTTCTCGCAGGACAGACAGCTAGCATCCTGTCTGCCAGGTCTACCCCTCCCATGTATGTGTTGTACATTTTTACAACTTCAGGTCGATCGACATCAACGTATTGCTTCTCTTTTTTATTGTATCGCCTACACACATCGGACTCCTCATTTGAAAATTGTGATGACAAAAACAAAACAGGCTTGTTATCGTACCATTTAGTTATTGCCATATTGTCATCATTTCTGACCAGGACTTGACTGCTACCACGCCCTTTCTTTTTTAAGCTGCTATCTGTTTCAATTTCACTTCGTGCTGGCGCGGGTATCCGATTTTTCATTAAAGTACCTGTACTTTCTATGCCTCTTTTTTTCAACTCGTCTACAAGTTTTTGAGTCGTAAAATACCGATCAAAATAAACCAGATGACCGGGGACGAGTGCCTCTGTCAGCTTCAAAACTGGTTTTTCCCCCTGGCCAAAATCTGTGTTAACATACTCTGGATATGTGGTAGGCCCTTGGTAAATAACAAAATCACATACAGTGCCATCCGAATTCGCTAAAACGAATGCTTTTAGACCGACAGGGTTTGGTTTTCCAGGGCAATATTGCCTGATACCACAAGAACCACTGAACGGTATCATCATCTCGTCTATCGAGATGTGTTGTTCCTTGACCTCTTTGTTGCAAACCTTGGTAATTTTGTCAAGAAGTGGTCGAACTTTCCACAATTTATCTAAATTTTTATTTTCTGCAGAAACATCATCATCAAATACAAATTTCAATGAGTTCCTTATATTTAAATATCTGTTCCGCGACATATTATCTGCCACTATTGCTATGCGCCACTTCCTTTCCCAATACATCCTTACGACTGGGTATCCAATACACGCCATAATCATAGACAAACCAACAAAAAGTTTCAATTCGTTAATGGTCAGCAGCAAACTCTTTCCCGTTTTACTAACAGCTGTTTGATTTGTTTTGGCAACAATCATGTCAAAGAGATCATCATCAAAGTACTGGGTGAAAAATTCTACATTTGCAAAATTTGATCTGTCTGGTTTCAAGTATGACGGCTCAGAGAGCATAGGAAGATTTCTCGGGAAATTTCTACCGGCCCAGGTAAACGGATTAGACTGTACTTCAGAATGAGGAGAGATAGAAGACTGAATACCTGAACTGCTACTACCGGGAGCACTTGAACATCGAGGAGTGCGTCCACGACCTCTTCTGGAAAATGATCGACCACGGGATATCGCACGCGATCGACCTCGTCCTCGACCACGTCGCGAGACTGGTGTTGGGTTCGCAGGCTCTGATTCTGAGCTGGTACTGCTGTCACTGTCAATTTCGCCAGCTCTGGTTCTGCGTGGTTGATACTCATCTTCTAGATCATCTCCTCCAAAAGGATCATCCTCATCATCTTCGAAATCGGACTGTTCAAGTAGGTCAAGCACTTGGCTATCTTTCAACGCTGTAAAAAAAAGACAACGTGTGAGCCCAACGGCCTAAAACTATGACAAATTATACTGTGCAAAAATAAATGTCCCACTCTTTGTTTCTCTATCACACGAATACAAAAACTCATTCGAAAAAGCAGGATGCTAAACCATTAAACAAAGCAACTTATGGTATACCCGCCCAGCGTACTAGTACTAGTACAAATAAATTATCGTCAAAAATACATATCGAAAACGACGATATTACGGTGAAATAACCGTATTTACATATAAGTTATTAGTTTTTCTCAAAAACAATACATAATACAGTAAGTTTCAGATAAAGATTTCAAAGATATTAATAAGTTAAACTAACCTCTTCTCGTTTCACGTGTCATGGCTGCGACGGCTCGTGACAGAAGACCGAAGAGACCCCTCCCCGCTCACTTTAAGCAGTGCTGCCACAATGCCAAATATATCCACAGACTAACCGACAACGTAGAGATGACATGGCGCGTAATATAAAAATACCAGGTGTCAGTAAATATTTTGTTCTAGTACTATCACAGTGGGTCATTGCTCCAAGTCTTTGTTTAAATACTTGGGCTTTCACTGCAAACTGATTTTGTCCTAGTATTATCACTTTGAACCCCAGGAGGTTATATTACCTTAAATACCTTTTCCTTGAACTAAAACCATTACTAAAAAATGTACGTTCGGACTGTGACTTATTTGTTTCGGGAGACACTAATATTGATTTAAAAACGAATAAAGCTGTAAAAAATCAGTACAATAACATCATGTACGGTTGCGGACTTGTGTTCCCACACTCTCGGATTACACAAGAGTAGAAATAAGGAATGGCAAAACATGCAAATCTTGTCAGGACCATATCTACGCGAGATCGCGCACACAAGAGCTGTTCACCGCGGCTGTCGGAACTGTACTGGCCGATCACCGCGCCGTACTCCTGGCGAGCGTCGGCTCACCGCAGGTACGGCATGTTCAAAAATACAAAGTCTCGTTTAATACTCAATTATTGAGGTCACTTTTGGATGAAATAGATTGGAAGCTGACCCATTCCATGTCATGTGTGGACGAGATTTATTCATTCATTAAAAATAAAATTACAGAGTGTTATAAAAAAGCCGAAAGAAGTATCGTGAAAGTTACAAAAAAAGGTGTAGTAAATAAATGGATAAATAATCGGATAATAAAGGCGTGTAGTTATAGGCATAAATTATTTAATGAATGGAAAAATGACAGTAATAATAAGATATTAAGAAGGACATATAACAGAGCTAGAAATTTTGCAAATAAACTTATAGAACAAACAAAAAATAATTACTTAAGGGGTGAAATTATACAAAATAAACATAATCCTAAGGCATTGTGGCTTATATTAAATAGAATAACAGGTAGAATTAAACTGACGGTTGATGATGTTGTAATCAGCGCATTCGCTAAAAATACGCATAAATATAATGATATCGCCAACAACTTTGGAAACTTATTTATTACGAATGTTAAGAATATAATTCCCACTTGTAACAGGGAAATGTTAGATAAAAATGATTATGCTAATCCAATAAATGTGTCGCTAAGATTCCGGAAAGCTAAGCAGGACAGTATATTACAAATCATCAAATCTCTTAATGTAAGCAAAGCTCCTGGTTTTGATGGTATTAGAGCGGTTGACATAAAATATCTATCTCATAACATTGCAACAGCAATAGCTCATTTAATAAACATCAGTGTGCTCACCGGCAAGTACCCACAAGACCTTAAAACGGGAATTGTGAGACCTGTCCATAAAAGTGGTAGCCGTAGTGACTACCAGAATTACAGACCCATCACAATATTGCCCTCTATATGTAGACAAAATAGTAGAAAAATACGTCTCTAACCAAGTTTATGAGTTTTACGATGCTAACGAGGTATTGACCAACCAACAGTTTGGGTTTCAGCCGGGAAAGAGTACAACTATGTTACTGGAAAAATTCACGAACACTATTAACAAACATCTAGATGACAGGAAACAAGTTTTGGACTTATTCATAGACTACAGCAAAGCCTTTGATACGCTTCGCCACGATACGCTTATTGATAAACTAGATAATTGCGGGATCAGAGGTAATTTACTAAACTGGTGCAAAGCTTACTTGGTTGACCGCTCTTTTACCGTTAAAGTAGGAGCTGATACGAGCCGGAGGTTTAAGGTAACTGAGGGCACAGCTCAGGGCTCAGTTCTTGGCCCGCTTCATTTTTTAACGTATGTTAATGATGTGACGAATGTTGTGCAGCATTGTGATGCGTATCAGTTTGCGGATGACACGTGCCTTGTTGCTGAAGATAAAGACCCAATAAAAGCTTTAGCAAAAATTCAATACGACTTTGACACCATAGCTAAATGGTCGCATGATGCAGGTCTTGTGCTTAATGCTGACAAGACAAAGTTGAAGTACCTAAGTTCAAATCATAACACTAAAAAAGTCAAACTCGACTTGATTGCTCACTAGAGGTGAGACGTACTAGGCAAATCGCGTACTAGGTCTTGCGAGTACGCGTCCACAAAAAGACTAGCGCAGTGTTGCCAGATAGAATCTGATGTAGTCAGGTAGAAAAATGCAAATTTTAGCAGGTAGAAAAGCAGGTATATTTTTTAAAATAATCAAGTAATGCACACCACACAACGTTAAATGGGCTTGAGATCAAATTATGAACATAAATTAAATTGAATTAATTTTATTTCAGATAATATAATATATTAAAATATATAAGCAGGCATAAACATACATTTATATATACCTACCATGTTTGTGAAATGTAAGTCAACGCTTTGCTTTAAGGCTGATTTACACAGGGTCAGTAAACAAGTCAGTCGCAGCGCCAATGTCGGCGCCGCGACTGACTTTAACTGTTTACATGAAGTAAGTAGTAGTGGTGCGTTTCTCACGGTGAGCACACGTGTGTGAAGTCAGTGGGAAAAATGAATTCGCGAAAACAACTGAAACGACGATTTAATTATTTGTTGAAAAATTTATCAATTTTGCTGTTGAATGAGTTCGACAATGGGTAAGAAAATGGATTGACGATAGAAACGAAACTGGTGGCTCTGCTTTGTTGCTGAAGCAGTTGCGATTTGAAGATCCTGCGGAGTACAAACTGGCTATGAGGATGTCACCACAGAATTTTGACGAATTGCTGTCAATGATATCGAGCTCTATTCAACGACATGATACATTCATGAGAGATGCTTTACCAGCCAAAATTAAACTGGAAATAACGCTGACATTTTTGGCTTCAGGAATGAACTATCGGTTCCTTAGTCACTTTTATCGTGTCTCAAAACCAGCAATTTCTCAACTAATACCAGAAGTGTGCTGGGCAATATATACGGCACTAAAAACACATATTAAGGTAAGAATTTTTTTATTATTAAATTATTAGAAAATTAAGAAATACGACATCAAAATAGTATTAAGAATTTTCATAGGCACGCATAATCGTGTTAACAGCAGTGTTATTTTCACTTTCAGCTTCTTCGTTGATCGTGGTGCTGTAATTCAAACCTGAGGGTGTAATAATAACCTGCCTGGGGTTTACAAATGTGGGGTTCGTTGATCGATCGGAAGGATGAAATCCTAAAGAGCTGTTGCTAGTGGCAGGCTCGGCAACCTCTGGCGGGTAAAATGTTATGGTGTTGTCGCTTGATGCAGTCATTGGGTTGGGCTCCAGGGAGTAAAATCCCATGCTACTTGTGCTGCTTGTTGTAGTTGCTGCCGGACTAGGGATAAAATAGATAGGGGATGAAGAGTGTGCATTTTCTGTATACTTCTTTTGTTGTATATCAGCCAATCTAGCTTTGGATAATATTTTTTGGATCTCTTCTTGTGCAATAACAGATTGTTCTTCAGACAGTTTTTTTAGTTGAGCCGCCACATGTTTACCGAAAATATCAGCGTCAGACTCTTCTTCAGATGGTGACATATTAACATCATTTGACACACTTTTTAAGTCCTTTATCATGGCGGCCATCTGAGATATTTTGGAGCGTTTTGATCGCTGAGGCCCAGATTGATTGGGAGCTGTCACAGAATTTCGAACTGGCGTCTGGGTGGCTTGAGTTGGCGTTTCAGTAGAATTATCATTATTTTCAGTAGATCTTGATACATTTTCAGCTCCGTCACCAACACCCTCAGCTTCACCCAACTCAGCGTCATCGCTGCTGGTTCCTGAGTTATTCTGTTAATGAGAATAAAATGTAATGTTTAATAAATCATTAGTTGATGATAATACGTATTTAGGTTGTAATTATTTTTTTTTGTTTACAGATTCCAGAACGAGAGGAAGAATGGAAAATTATTGAAGACGGTTTCAATACCAAGTGGAATTTCCCTTTATGTTATATTGCTCCATAACATAAAGGGAAAGCGATGGGAAGCATATTATAATTAAAGCTCCTCCAAATAGTGGAAGTGAATTTTATAATTATAAAAAAACCAATAGTACAGTATTGTTAGCACTTATAGACCACGACTATTGTTTTTCATATATAGACGTTGGAGCGAATGGAAACGCCTCTGATGGAGGTGTTTTCAAAAATTCCTCATTATATCGTCGGTTGGAAGATGGATTGCTTCCTACAAATGGAGTAATAGTTGGTGATGCAGCATTTCCACTGAAGAATTATTTACTAAAACCCTATCCAGGTACGCAGCTAAGTACTGCCGAAAAAGTCTTTAACTACAGGTTGTCGAGTGCAAGGCGCATAAGTGAAAATGCTTTTGGTATACTGGTTTCTAGATTCCGAGTGTTCGAAAAAGCAATTCCAACCCATGTGGACACAGTTGATGCCATTGTCTGTGCAGCCTGTGCCCTGCATAATTGGTTGCGAAAGCGTTCAAGTTCCTACATAACATCTACTTGTGTAGACAGAGAGGACAATGATGGACAAATAATAGAAGGAACATGGAGATCGGAAATAAATCCACTACCAAGCATTTCAGAACAACAAAGAGGCAACCATTGCATGACTGCTAAAGAAAAAAGAGACCTATATAGGAACTTCTTTACGACTGCTGGAAGTGTGCCATGGCAATTGGATAGAATTCATTAATTTTGTATAGGTACCTAGGATGGAAATAAAATAAATAAGTTACAATAAAACTGTTTTCCTTTTTACAATAGCATTTTTTATAAAGCCGTCCAGTTCTTGAAACCACTTGACTTTTGGGACATATACGTTCCCACCAGCGCCAGATCTGGTGGATTTTTGTATCTTGTCGAGCTCTAAATAATATGTAGCCCTTATGGCTTTAATTTTATTTTTTACTTCAGTAGAAGTGAGCCCTTCGATTTGCATTTGTTGAGCCATATTTTGCAACGCTGTTGACCGCATTTCTTTATTGCGGTAATTTAGGGATTTAATATCCCAAAGGCACTCGTTTTCGCCATATCCAATTTTAAGGTTTCGTCTTCGCTAAGCTTACGCGTCATTTTTGTCGCCAGCGAAAAAAACGTGGTCACTCTACAACGCAGCGGCAGTGACTAACCACGCACTGACTTGTCTGTTTACACGGGGTTTATTTGGCTGGCGCGGGGGTGCGCGGGTGGCGGGGGGCGCCAACTGACTTTAAAATATTCGTGTCCGAATATTCAAGTCAGCGCTGACTTCAAGCCACTGTACTGACTTCAAATCAGTTTACACAGGGTTTTTTTCGGGTCAGCACTGACTTGCCTCGAATTTGTAGTCAGTTACTGACCCTGTGTAAACCAACCTTTATACTCGTACTTACATTGTCCAGGTAGATACGGTTGTGGTTGTTTTTTGTTGTGGAAGTTGTTATATATTATTAATTAGCTTAAAATCGTGTCCCACTGCTGGGCAAAGGCCTCTTCCCTTGATTTCCACACCTCTCTCTCTGTGGCAACCTTCGGCCAATCCTTAAGTTGTTAAAATCTGAAAAAGGTTAAATGTTGTTAGTTATTAGTTTTTTATTTCACCCTGGCCTTACTTACTGATATGGGGCCACAGACAGTTATAAAATATTGTATAAGTTGGTTTATCTCAATACTTTTAATAGGTACACTGTCATTGCAGTTGCAGTGACATTTAGTGACATGACAGTGTTCCTACCTATTAAAAGTATTTATTTATAAATTTTAACATAATGCTATGAAATGAGTGAATCATTTTATATGCTGTTTGCAAGTAGTATTTGGAAAAATTGTTAAATCTATTTTATTTCCATGCATTCAATTCAAACAATAAAAACCATATGCTCTTACTTGTTTAGTCAGAATCTGAGTCATACTATCGAACCAACGGAACCCTGACCCACCATAGAACCTTGTCACAGTGATTGACGTTAGGACTGTCATACGAAGCTATACGACAATCGTACGTCAATCATTGTGACAAGGTTCCATGGTGGGTCAGGGTTCCGTTGGTTCGATAGTACATGCTGCTCGAGAATTTTGGTAAAAACCTTTTACAGTCATGCGAGTAGCAGGTTGATGTTTTAAATATTATTTTTGCATGCATAATCCCACTTAAGGTGTTTGGAAGAAGCCTATTCCGCTGTTTTGTTTTATTCAAGTTTACTTGTGAAAATACCCTTTCTACTGCTGCACTTGAATGTGGTAAGGTCAATCCTTCACAAATTTGTTCAATATGGGGAAAGCTTCATTATCATCACCACATTTTATTTTGGACACCACTTTCCAGAACTCTTCTGGGTCATCACCTCCATATTCGATATCTGTATTTTGAAGAAGCCTCCAGTTATCATCTAAACCCTGTAAGTTTTTTGCTTCTACTAGGTTTGGAAATCTAGCTGCTATTGGAGCCAGTGAGGCATATTTACTGCTCTTGGCGATTTCTGGCCTCAGTATTTCCAAATTTTCCAAAACTGGGTCTTCGAAATTAAACCTTTTAAATATTTGAGAGGCTCCCTCAACATAAAAATCCATAATTTTATGTGGTTTCAATGCCAAGAATGATTGGAATTCTTGAAATTCTATGATTCGCTTTGGACTTGTCTGAATATAGTTATATATATACCTCTTACCAAGTCTTCCACAAACCTTGGTAATTTTTCTGCAGCATATGAGGCACATAAAGCGAAAGAGTGGCATATACATTTCATGGTGTACAGATGGGGAATGTCATTTTTTAATAAAACATTTACAGAGTGGTGTGCCCCCATCATTACATTGGCACCATTGGCAGCATACCCAATTATTATTTTTTGCCAAGGTATCTGATATTTTTCTAAGCTGGAAATTATTGCTTGATGTATTCCATTGGCCGTACCATCACTAACCGACACTAGATCAAAGAAAGCATCTATAACATTGTTTTCTTGTACTGTCCGAACAACAATACACAAAAGTTTCATGGTTCCTAAGTCAGTTGATTCGTCAACTATTATTGAGAAGGGGCGATTTTTCATCAAGGAACATAGGTCTGCCTTTTCTGTTGCTCCCAACACATTTTTTACTATTTTAGTGGCTTTGGTGCGACCAATTGTAATGCCCTTGCAATTTGGGAATCAGGACATATTGCCCTAATCAAATTAGGGAGGTGCTCTGCAGATAAAAAGGGAATATTATGTTTTGCTATATATGATGATAACCTTATTTCTGCTTCTTTTGTTTTGTTAGAGAGTTCAAGTTCTTGTCTTTGTCTTTGGCGCTAGTCACTAGCGCCAAAGACTAGCTCCACGAGTATTTAGGACTACAGGACTCAACACGTACACAAACCATTCCCGTAAATGCGCGTCTAACGCGTCTTGCGATTCTTGCGAATACGTACGTAAAGACTGTGTACGATAAAATCTGGCCACATTAAACTATTTATTTATATATCTATGAAAAAACATTTTTTATTTTAATATAAGATATATAACTACTAAATACACTACATATTTTAAGTTTCTATTGGTTTCCTACTGAATTTTCTGACTTTACTTTTTACACCTTTCATAAGTTTATGTACAGTAGTCTGCGAGATCGATTTGGCAGCCAAACGCCACTGTTTCTTGAAATTGTCGATGTCTTTTGCTTCCTTGTTCGTATTTTTTAGCTTTCGCTTCACGAGAGCCCAATATGTCTCGATTGGCCGAAGTTCGGGGCAGTTTGGTGGGTTCATCAATTTTGGCACTACCACCACCCTATTGTCTTCATACCATGCCATGGCTGTTCTGGCATAGTGACAAGAGGCAAGATCTGGCCAAAATGCTACAGGCTCAGTATGGCTCCGTATAAATGGTAATAGCCGTTTTTGAAGACACTCTTTGACATAAATATCTTGGTTTACAGTCCCGGTAGTAATGAAACTTTGACTTTTTCGACCACACGTGCACAATGCTTGCCAAGCTAAAATTTTTTTAGGGAATTAACACTTCTTTTTTTTTCTTATATTTCTCGGGAACACTTGCTTTATCCGATGTCGTATAGAACTCCTGGCCGGGCAACTGTTTGTAGTCAGCCACAACATAGGTTTCGTCGTCCATTATGATGCAACTGTGTTTCGTCAAAATTTGTTCATATAATTTGCGAGCTCTAGTTTTTGCTGACTCGTTTTGTTTTTCCCGACGGTTTGGTGCTATTTGTACTTTGAAAGTCTTTAAGCCAGCCCTAGTTTTTGCTTTTTGGACGTAGGATGCCGACATCTTTACTTTTTTAGCGACACCACGAACAGACAGGTTTGGATTCTTCTTAAACGCCTCCACGATCTTTTTATCCTTACTTGTCCTATCGAGGCACCTATTTTTCCCGCTGCCTGGCTTCCGTTCAGTCGTCAGATGTTCCTCAAAGCGTTTTAACACGCTAGATTTGGTCGATTTAGCCGCGTTTAATTTTTTTGCGAGCTTGTGATGTGACAAATGCGGATTCAGAATGTGCTCGGAAACGATTTTGTTACGTATAACTTCTTCTTTGGTGGACATCTTAATAATTATGGAACAATAACTACAAATACTAGTTGGAATAATTAGAACAGTTCCTATGGCAACGACAAACAAACGCACAATCATAATAGTTCACAATAAAAGAAGTTTGATATGATTACTAATGGCCAGATTTTATCGTACACAGTCTTTATATAAAATGTAGCGGGTGTTCCAAAGCAAATAGATATGGTGTAAAAAAATATATATGTGGATTGATTGAAATTGACTCTTTTTTTATTTACATAATTTTTATGTATCCTGTATACATTGATCTTGATCTTTTTCTTTTTATGTGTATTTTTATTTTTTGTATTTTTTTTATTTTTTTATATAGTTTACCTATTTACAAATTTCAGGATCGGGATTTTAAACGTCTATTTTGCTTCAGAAACAGCAGCTGTTGCAACTTACGAACACCCAGGCGTGTCCGTCTTTCATTCATAATGTTACCTGCGGCAGAAAATAATCTCTCGCAACGGACACTTGTGGCGAGTGCGTTCAGTTTGCGACGGGCTAACTTTGCCAGGTTAGGGTATGAGTTCTTGTTATTTGCCCACCATGCTAACGGTGACTCATGAATATCGATGACTTTGTCATCTAGGTACCGCTGCACTTCCACTACAGCTCTTGGTCTAAGAACGTTTATTAATTTTTCAATTATTTCCCATTCATTCGGCGTTAACGGGGTTATATCTGAAGTCGTCGTTAAATTTGACAGGGAGCTGTTTAGTTCTTCTTTTAACTCAACAAATCTCTCCAACATATAAAATGTGGAGTTCCAATGCGTGGGCACATCTTGAAGTGGTCGTTTGACGGGTTTCCCTGCTTGTTCCCTGTATTTTTTCAACTTCTCCCACGCGTTCGTACTCCTTTTAAAGAGAGCAACGGTGGCCTTCACTTTGGTTATAACCTCAGTGACCGTATCGTGCTTCATGGCCTTTTGTACTGCCAAATTTAACGTATGTGCGTAACAACTGAAATGTCGCCATCCTAGACACTTTTCGATAGCGTACTTGATATTCGAGCCGTTGTCCGACACCGCCAGCAAAATTTTGTCTTGCAATCCCCATTCTCGTGTTATATTTTTTTTTAGGCTAGTTGACTCTGTTTTAAAGTAGGTCTCAAGTTATTAATTATTGTCCGATTAGATGAAAAAAAAATATTCCCATATTTTTTTAGGACCTACAAAACCGCAAAACTTTATTTTAAAAGTTTAGTTTTCGTTAACAGGCGAAAACGCTTACAGCCATATTAGTCTATAGATTATCTGTGCTGTGACGTCATACGGGCCGAAAACAAACATTTGACATTTGACGAGAGCATTTGACATATAGATAAACATTTATATCACTTTTGAAACCTCGATACTTTTATTAATAAAAACCATGACTTCCACCAGTTTACATGGAAAATATAGTAATTATCGTTATTGTATAGTCCGAGAATGCAAGAAAACATCAATTAAGACCCCAGGGAAATTGTGGATTAGAATGCCCAGTGAAATAAATATGCGAAATACATGGCTAAAACTTGCTAAAAAGGATCCTGACTCTTTATCGACTGAAACAAAAAAATTTTTTTGCGAAGATCACTTTGATGTAAGTACTTACTTAATAAGTTATTCAGTTTCTACAGAAACTTTTATCTTCAATAATAATAAAAATACAAGTTTTAAGGTTATGTGCCAAGTCAGCCAAATACTAAAATTCTTGTGTTACCTTTCAGTTAGAAAATGACATGGAAAATTACATGCAGTATAAAATAATGGGCTCAGTTAAAAGGATCCGAATGAAGCCCAACTGCATACCATCTAGATTTGACTGCCAGACAGACAGAAAACTTAAACTTACACCAACACCCAATGAACTACAGCATGATTCCAAGAAAACAGCAGTAATGCCTTTATCAGAAGATAATAAACAAATCTATTCCATGGAAATGTCAACATCATGTTTTCATCAAGGTTAAGAATACTACTTATGTCATAGTAAAATAATAAATAGGCTCGGCCCTTAAAATCGAATTATAAAAATTGTTTAATCAACTGTAAATTCATTGCTTTCAGAGTTACTTAGTAAGGAGGGTGCTATACCTTCATGTGCATCTACCGAAAACGAGTTTCATGACAAAGCAGCCCAAGTAATACAGTACAAGTTTTGTGATCAAGCAGTACAAGTTCAGCCACTACATGAACACGCGTCTTGTCAAGTAGTACAACATTGTGCTCACAAAGTGATTCAAGCATGTGTTGCAAAACACTATAGAAGTAAACGGGTGCAGTTCAGTAAGACTGTGAAAAATGCTGTATCATCACCAATACGACTAATTAATCAACAATCAAGTTCAACATCTCCTATTAAACCATCTGTGTCTGGACAATCATCATCACGAAGAAAACCAATGTTTAGTGAGGAAAATTATGACAGCGATGTATCATATACATTATCTCAAGGAGGATCATCCTTTGACTCATCTCCTTCAAAACCATCAAGTCAAAATACTGATGACAGTTTACAGGAAAAAAATATAATAGACCAAAAATTTAATTTACAGAGTACCTTAACTAAGATAAAGAAAAATCCTAGATTGTATATTGGAATACCAGCAGCACTTTATTTTATAGTTGATATTATTTTAAAACATACCAAACTGTCAGAGAATCATGTTTTACTATGTTTAATGAAAATTAGATTAAATAAAACTTTTTCTCAGTTATCTGATGATTTTGATATTTCAATGTTTCAAGCAAGTAAAATATTTGGAAAATTACCTACCATTGTTAAAGTACTTTTGCCTTTTGTGAAAACATTCACTAAAGGTACAATTAAAAAGAATCTGCCCATAGCATTTCGCCATAAATATAATAATATAAATTGCATCATAGATTGTTTAGAAATAGAAATTCAAAAACCAAAAAAGGCTATCCATCAGGCACTGACTTGGTCTGAATATAAAAAAGCAAATACATTTAAATACCTCATATCATGTACACCTGATTGTTTAGTCAGCTTTGTGTCGAAGGGATATGGAGGCAGAGTCAGTGATGTTAAATTGCTTGAGCATTGTAAGTTTCTTGATAGTTTGGAACCAGGATCTTCCATTTTAGTAGATAGAGGTTTTAAACACATTGAAATGAATTTAAAACAAAGAGGTTTTACTTTATTTAGGCCTCCAAGTGTTATTGTTGGGTCAAAATTGACCAAAAGTGAAACAAAACAAACAAAACAAATTGCTAGTCTCCGAATTCTTGTGGAAAGAGTGATCAGAAGAATTCGTGAGTTTTCGATCCTAAAACCACATTCAGTAGTAGATTTAAAATTGTTGCATTTATTAGACTTCTGTGTAATCACAGCCTGTGCTCTCATAAATTTACAAGACTCACTTCTCAAATAAAATAATAATGTAGGCACCGTAGCCTAGGAGTATATCAATGAGTTTTAAAGTAAGGAAATGCATTACTTACATCACTGGCCACGAGGCACACGTATAGTCACACCGGGATTGTTGAGCCACTTGCCACTGTTTGTATTTTGGTTGTGTAATGCAAATCGGGTTAGTCTGTATACTAATATATCCAGTATGTATTACTCGGCTAAATTATGAAGAGTAGCAAATGGCTGAACCAACCCGGTTTGTGACTGTTTCAGTAAAACCACCTGAACCTGTTAATAAGTGTGACAGTCAAATAAAGTATGATATCAATACATAATGCGTTTTATTTAATACTTTCATACAACTTAGGAAAAATATTTATTTCCCAGAATAAAACTACCTTTCCCAATAAATTTCTGACATATCTATTACATATTTATTATTTTTACTGGTAGGAACTTTTGATCCTTATTTATCCTTAAAGAGGTCAAAAATATGACAATAATTACCTTTCATTCTTTACCTTCAAATTATTGTTGTATCACATAAAAAAACATAGCAAAAACAGGAGGTCATACCTCTGTAAAGTAATAAAAAATTACACTTACCTACTAGTTTTTTTTCACTAAAAAAACTATAATTTTCTTAAGTAGTGTAAAGTTTCAAGAAATAAATTTCTATCCTTACGACTCTAGTAAACTATTATAATAAGACGATACATAATAATGAGGTATAGCGTTTTTTCTTATAAGATATCTGAGATCTTCTTTCTTTCTTTCAGTCAGTGGCAGTCTTGATGAATTCAGTCTCTTTAAGTGAGGCCTAGCTCGGGCATTCTTCACCAATTTAAATTCTTTATAATTTTCATTAGCGTATGATGTTTTATAAGTTACTTTTACTAACCCATTCTCTATTTTTTCGGCCTTGAAAATCTTTATTTCACCTACTTTTACTGTTTCCTTTTCTGTGTTTTTATTTATTTTATACTCTTGAACATTTTTAATATCAAAAAATTCAGCGTGAGACATCACATTAACGTTATACTTTTCCCC
Organism: Acleris sparsana; assembly: GCA_923062465.1. Lineage (NCBI taxonomy): Eukaryota > Metazoa > Arthropoda > Insecta > Lepidoptera > Tortricidae > Acleris > Acleris sparsana. The sequence goes on along the minus strand of OV281305.1, from coordinate 5,589,507 downwards.
TTTTTTCTTTGCTTCCCTGATTGCGTATATATATTGGTCTGGAACGTAAATTGGTCCTGATTTAAGCATTTTCTTAATTTGTTTTTCGATTGTAGAATGGACTGAATCATTTTCGTTTTGGGTGTGTCCCTTAATAAGAAACTTATGACTTATGGAGTTAATATTTGCAAAACTTTTGAGAGCGTAGATGTACATGGAAAAAACGAACTGATTTTTTTGTTGCCTACAACAATTGTCCGAGTAGAATATGAAATCAATGTTATCAGATGTAAGATTTGCTTTTTTCTCTATGAATTTATAAACGCAAGTTCCGATCTCATTAGCACCTTTTTGTCCTTCGACTTCAGTCCAAAAATAACATTCCGTAACATTTGTTTTAAGTTCGTTAATTGTAAAGTTTAAGCAATTTAATTTAGATTTATAATAAAATGTACTAACTTCTCCCCTAGGTATCGGTAGCTGAGCTTGTAAATCATAACACGCTACTATGTAGTTTTCATTAACTAGTGCCTTGTCTTTGTTTTTTTCCTCGCGGCTTAATTCTTTTTCTTTAATGTGAGTTTTATATTTTTCCTCTAATTCTTCTTTTTGATCGGAACTTGCATTTGTATATTTTTCGGTTTAAAGAAACTGATATTAAAATCCTCATTAAAAACTTTTCTATAAATATTTATTTTAACGTAATCAATTCCTTTTTCAATGCAATCATGCTTATAATCATTATACAAGTCAGTAACTGTTTTACCTCCCTCTATATGTATACTCTCTTGTGGTCTGTTTACGTAAATAGTGGCTTTCAATTCTAGGAATACTTTCAATGTGTTTTTTTACTTAGGCCAAAATTTCTGGTAAAACTTTGGTTCCGTGATTGTTGTGTTTTCCTCGTAAATCGGGTTCGACAATCCCAGCAGCATTAAGTTTATCAATGACAGTTCGTATTGGCCTGTCATTGATACCTAATGTAGATTTAAAAAATATCTTACAGATCTTAGTCTTAATTCCATTAACCGACAAGTAAAAAGCATGTTTGTTTTTTCTGTTGCTGTCAACTCTTTTATATTGATATTTGGGTTTTACCTCAGTGATATGACTGGCAATGAAATTTCTTTGTTTCGAAAGGTCTCCTAAATCCCAATAGCGCTCGAAAATTGTAAGGCGGTCTTGTTCAGAAATATTATCTCTACACTTTAATCGGCACCTATCGCCGCAAGGTTTACCTATTTTCCGTCCAGGTACAGTAACTTTATTTGCAGTAGCAGACGTGTATTGTAGTCCCTTGTTTCTCAGTGCCTTGGCTCGAGCTTTCTTACTTCCTCGTTTTCTTCTTCGCCGTGAAGTTGTAGTAGTATTACCACGAGTACTATCATCACTTTGAGTTCCGATGCCTCTATTAGCCTCTGGCGTGGTAATGTTCTTATTTAATACTTCTGTAGCAAGAAATGTAAGAGAAGGTGGGTTCTTAAATCTCAAAGACAAATTTGGTATCTCAAACACTTCATTAGAGTAGGATTCGTTTGCAATTGAATTTTCAGTGGGATAACTGATGTCAAATTGTAAATCGTCTTGGGTATTTTCAGATGTCGTAGGTGGATCTGTATCCTCTGAAGATAAAGAAGGATAAATAAGTGCCAAGTTTTTAAGAGTAGCAACAGGAGGTGGTGAACAAAATCGCAGTTCTGTTTGGTTATTCGATAGAAGTCTTCTTTTTGCAGGTGTTGCACGTCATGCTCTAGAAGTTTCCGTATCAGACTCTGAGATGCGTTGCAATTCTGTTCGTCCTTTTGGCGTTAATTTCCTTTTAGCAGATGTTGAATGATCGGCACTAGATACTTCCGAATCGGAATCCGAGCTGGTAGAAGAATCAGAAGAGCTCGACGATCTAGCAGACGTTGAGGAGGACGAAGAACTGCTTGAACTGGACGACAAATTAGGTGTTTTCGGCATTTGGAAATTATTTTCTACTTCAACTTTTTTTGTTCCTGTTCGTGGCTTGGCAACAGTTTCAGATGAGGAGTCATCTTCGGAAGAGCTAACAATGTATTCTTGATCGTCATCCGACGCAGGTGAAAAATCTTTCTGAGAGGAGTGGCTACTACAAGAGGAACACGAAGGTTTCCGTTTACGAAATGTTTGTACTTTTTCTTGATCATTTAGCTGAAGCTGTTTACTGTATGAAGGTGAAATACGAAGGTTGAGTGGCCCTGATGATTCTGGCAAGTTAGTCGGTATTATTTTTTCTTTAGCTGCAGTTGGTTCGATAGGCTTGACATTTCGTGGTGTATTTATGTCTTTTATAATTGTTTTAAACTTTTGTAGTCTTGGATTGAGGGCTGACATTTTTAACTGGAACAAGATACAAACCAATAATTATATAAATTGAAAAAATTAAAACAACCCCCAAAAGCGACTAGAAAACTGCTCATAAATATTAATAATAATATATTTAATCTGAACATTTTTTGATAAAACCTTGCTTAGAACAATCCGGATTAACATCTCTTTCTAAAAAAAAAAAAAAAAAGGTTCATCCGTTAAGGAGCTACGATGCCACATACAGACACAAATACACATTACACAACACACATCAAACTTACAACATCCCTCCATTTACGTCGGGAGTTAAAAATAAGACAGTGTAGGCCTTGATGTCAATTTGTATAAAGGCAACTAAGTACATCAATATTAACTTGATATTTAATTACAGCAGCACGATTATTACCAAACAAACCGCTAGCCTCCCTGTTTGGCCAAGGTAGCGGTTTGTATGGAAATATCGCGCTGCGCGCCCATCGCGCGAAGGCCGCGCACCCACGACGGTGCTGTCTGTCCGAGCCTTAAGGGTAAACGTGCGTTATATAATTATATTTTTTGCAGTTTAAGTTGCCATTAAGTGAAAAGGTACTACCGAACTCTAGAAAAGGTGACATTTTACAAAGTCAAAGTCAAAGTTCTTTATTTTTCAATTTAGAGATAATAAATAATGCACCTATCAATGTCAAAAAGCATTACCACAAGCCAAAATAATATGGTAGGTTTCTTTCAATTTAATCGAACCACAATAAGGATACTGTCACTAATACTAAAGTAACCGTTTTGTTTAAAGTTATTTCTGCGTATTGGCAATATAAACACAAGAATAAGTGGCACTAAACATAAAATGACGGCGAGCTTTACTCAATTCAGTTGAATCATAAATAGAATATTGTCACTAATACTTAAATGACTATTTTTATTAAAATATATTTTGTGTTATTGCTAAACACACTATAGGTTAAATGACACTTAACAAAAAATGACGATAATCTTTTCTCAATTTAATCTACCTATAAATAAAATATTGTCACTAATTCTAAAATGACTCTTTTGATAAAAATATATTCTGTGTTATGGTTATAGACACTGTGGGTTAAATGTCACTTTACAAAAAATGACGATAAGCTTTTCTCAATTTCGTCTACCCATAAAAAGAATATTGTCACTAATTCTAAAGTGACTCTTTTGATTCAAATTTATCCTGCGTATTTGTCAACATAGACGGGTAAAGATGACACTATACAAAAAATGACGGTAAGCTTCTATCAGTTACGTGGAATCACAAAAAGAATACTGTCATTAAAACTATAGTGACGCTATTACTTGAAATTATGATTGTTAAAAGTTACAAAAATGCATAAGCAAAAGTGTCATTTTGGGTAAAGAAACATTATTCCATTAAAAAAGATCACACTTACCCAATAATTTTGAGACGTAACGTCATTAAACCAAAAATGACAAGCTTCTTCGTGGAGACACCTCTATTACTGTCGACTCGCGCGTCGCTAATGACAACACGCCACTATTCCGAAGCGCATGGGTGCTATCCCCACTCAACGACAAAACGACACTAGCGCCAGCTGGCGCTTGTAATAGAATAGAGGAATAATGAAAACTTCAAGATTGTTCGGAACAGTTTAACGTTTATTTTAAAAAGTGACACATTACATACATAAAGTATATCACAACAGAGGTCGCCACTAGCATCATAGACAATAAATTATTTTGTTAAATCTTCTCTTATTTTAACACCCTCTCCTAACAAAATAAACTAATATTCATTTTATACTTCAGACATGCCCATTGACTTTAAAAATTTATAGTGCTTTTCCACACAAAGACTTTTTGTTAACAGATCAGCTGGCATGTTGGAAGTAGATACATAGCTGAGCTTAACTTTATTATTAAAAACACATTCTCTGACAAAATGATGTCGTACATCAATGTGCTTAGTACGCTTGTGAAATAGTGGATTTGCTGCCAATTTAAGTGAACTTTGACTATCACTATACAAGCATATTGGTGTACCATCATTTGGCTTTGTCATTTCACATAATACACTCTGCAAATAAATTGCTTCCTTACAACTCTCACTTAGCGCCATGTACTCAGCTTCTGTGCTTGATAAAGCCACAGTTCTTTGCTTCCGTGATTCATATGATATCACACATCCTGACATCATGAACCAAAATCCAGTATAAGACCGTCTATCCAAGGTACATGATGCCCAGTCAGAATCGACAAAACCATGCAAATGACTACTATCCTTTTTATACATTAGACCATAACTTTTAGTTTTCTGTAAGTACTTTAACAGTCTTTTTAAATGCTTCCAATGAGTCTCATTAAAACAGTTATTATATTGACTAAGGTAACTTACACTATAAGCAATATCAGGTCTTGTTAATACAGATAGATACATAAGACTACCTACTAATTGTTGGTAGGGGTACTTTTTATTACAATCATTTTTTACGCCCTTTTCTAATTTTAAATTAACTTCCATTGGAGTATTAGAACCATGACAATCAAACATATTAAATTTGTTTAAAATATTGTTAACAAATTGTTCCTGGTCTACAGTAATACAGTCTTTCTGAACATTCACTCTCATTCCAAGACACTGTTTAATCTGACCCAAATCTTTTATTCTAAATTTGTTTACAAGTTCAGTTTTCAAATGTTCATAGATACCTTGATTGTTATAAAATACAAAGAAATCACCTACAAATAAAGCCACATATATTTTTACATTATCTTGGCATTTTATAAAAAGACAAGGTTCATGTTTAGATTTCTTATAACCTAAATCAATTAAACATTCCTCTACTCGGGTATACCAGGCCCTGGCAGACTGTTTGAGACCATAGATTGCTCTTTTCAACTTAAGCACTTTATTGTCACAATCAGCAAAATCTGAACCTTCAGGTATTTCCATATAAACATTTTCTTTTATGAAACCATTTAAGAATGCTGTTGGTACATCTAAGTGGTTCACATTCAAATCTAATTGTATACTCAATGCAAACAATAATCTAAGAGTTGAATACCTCAAAACTGGAGAGAAGGTATCGCTATAGTCTATGCCTTTCTTCTGTGTGAAGCCTTTGGCAACGAGTCTTGCCCTATAGCGCACTTCACCATCACTATTGAGTTTTTTCTTAAACACCCACCTGTTTTTAACCACTGTGCCATGCTCTGGCCTATTCACTAGCTCCCAAGTGTCATTATCACTGAAAGACTTTAACTCCTCTTTCATAGCACTTTGCCACTGCACTTTTTCTGGTCCACTCACAGCATCAGCGAGCGAGATATGCTCACTTGACACATCCTCCACACACATGTTGGAGTAGCCGTAGTATTCTGGGGGTCGCCTGACACGCTTTGGTACCTCCAAAGTCTCTTCTGCCACATCTTCTGTGCTGTCCAGCCCGTAGAAGGTATCATCCTCACTAGGTGATTCACTGGGAACATATGTTTCATCATTGACATCATCATATTGATCACTGTCCGCTTCCACGCTTAACTGGCTGTCCTCTGCTGTTGGACTAACTGTCACACATGCTGGCTGCTGTTCATGCTCGACCAAAACTGTTGCTATGTTTTTGTCAACATCTTCCATGATTACAACATCTCTGGCAATGACTATTTTATGAGATTGTGGATCATACAGCCTGTAACCTTTGGTAGTTTCTGAGTAGCCTACTAGTACCATCTTGGTGGCTTTCTTGTCCTATTTTCTGCGCTTCTGCTTAGGAATGTGTACCATCACTGGACTGCCGAAGATCCTGAGATGCCCGATGTTCGGCTTCTTGCCCGACCACATTTCATATGGAGTGACATCCTGGTTTATTCCTGCTGCTGGCGACCTGTTCTTCATATACACTGCGGTGTTTATCGACTCTGCCCAGAACTTTTTGTCAAAGCCAGCATCAAATAGCAGACACCGTGCTTTCTCAACAATGGAACGATTGTATCTCTCTGCTAACCCATTTTGTTCAGGGGTATATGCTGTTGTCTTTTGATGCACTATGCCACATTCCTTCAGGTAGTTCTCCACTTCCATTGAGCAAAATTCACCACCACCATCCGATCTCAATGTTTTGATTTTCTTGGACTGCTGGTTCTCAACTAATTTCTTAAACTCCTTAAAGTACTGGAATGTCTGATGCTTTGATTTCAAAAAGTAAACAAAACACATCCTGCTGTAGTCATCGACAAAAATAAGGAAATATGTCGCCTTTCCTAGTGACTTATTCTCCATCGGCCCACAAAGATCAGTATGAACCAATTCCAGACATTCCTGACTTCTGCTTGCACTCTGAGGAAATGGAAGCCTTGTCTGCTTCCCCTCGCAGCATATTGTACAGCTGGACTTGTCTAACTTGTCACCATCATTCTGGAAGGACACTCCTTTTACTACTCCATTTTTCATCTTGCCTAGATCACTCGCATTTATGTGACCTAACCGCCTGTGCCATGTTGAACTTGAAGTTGTCGCAGCCGCCGCAATAAGTTGTTGAGACTTCACAATATTTAATTTGTACACCTCATTTTGTAACTTTGCTTCACCAATACATTCGCTTCTCGAGTTGTAAATGAAACATCCTTGATCGTTAAATTCCACTCGGTTTCCACTCGCGATGATTCTACTCACTGACAGCAAGTTCGTGGTGAGTTCAGGTATACACAAACAATTGTTTATAGTTACGTCAAACTGCTTATTTCCAACTGCAGTCGTAATTTGTAAGTCTCCGCAGCACACAACATTCACTGTTGATTGATTTGCCACAATAATCTGTTTTGTTTTCGGTTGGTACGAAACATTTGACAACATGTTTGCATTCGACACCAAATGAGTACTCGCTCCTGAGTCAACGTAAAAGTCGTTTTGACTAAATTCACTTGTCAGAAAAACTGCACTAAATGCATTCATCTTCGCTTTATTCTCGTCAGGACACTGATTTTTATAGTGTCCAATTTGTTTACACTTGAAACAACGAACGGTTTTTGCTGGCTTGACGTTTCCACTGACATATGGTTGAAACTGCGTTCCGTTACCCCCATTTTTTTCATGTGTCTTTGGAAATGACTTCTGATTACCGCCATTTCTTTTCTGCGAATTCCTAGCGATAAATGCACTATCAGATTTAACCTCGAAATCTGTACTCATGTCTAACAACTTTGTTTTTATAGCGTCTGCACTTATACTCATTCCTGAGTGTTCAATGGCCATTATCATGGGGCTAAACTTTTCTGGAAGACCCGCCAAAAGTAAAGAACCGACCCACTCGTCGTTAATCTCGAAACCTGTACCTTTTAATTTCTGTGCTGTTTCCACTAACTGCGTCACGTACGCCGTCATAGACTCGCTTGATTCTAAGCGGATAGAAATTAAATGCCGTAATAAGCTAATTCTGCGCGTATAACCGGAGTCGTCGAACAAAGACTAGCTTATTCCACGTATTACGCACTGTTGTTTCGCTTTTAATGTGAACATAAAGGGATGGATCCACGGTCAGTATCATCTTCGCTTTGGCTTTTCTGTCGCTTGCTTCATCTAGCACGTCCTGACTAGACAAGTCGACGCCCTCCAGGACAAGGAAATTTTCCACGGCGAACGCCCAGTCGTCGTAATTCTCTCGCCCCTTCAGTTTAGGAACACTCACTGCATAATTTCCTGCCATTCTAACTACTGTGCACTACTCAAAAACTTTAAAAACTAATTTATTGTATGGACTGGGCCCATAACCTAATGAAAACTTCAAGATTGTTCGGAACAGACTAACGTTTATTTTAAAAAGTGACACATTACATAAAGTATATCACAACAGAGGTCGCCACTAGCATCATAGACAATAAATTATTTTGTTAAATCTTCTCTTATTTTAACAAGGAACAGGTGTCTTTGTATTCCATAGTTTACTATTAGACGAACTAGATGGCATTGTTAGTCTAAAAAGTGCGTTTTTCGTATAGTGACGTTATGATTATCTAGGTGCGAATAGGTTTTATTAATATTACTAAAAAATAATGACAGTCTCTTATGTCCCTTTTCACTATAAAAGTTAATACTAACGAATACAGTTTACTTATAAATTGAAACACAAAATAAAATAAACAATATAGGAACTTCCGTTCTATGAAAAAAAAACTTCAAAAATCACAATTGACTTATTATTTAAGCATCACTCGGTTACTTGTGACTATATTCTTAACCAACCAATAAAAAAACCTTATAAACTTTAACACAATATAAAAGAATATACGAACCTTCCTTTCTATCAAAAACAATTTAAAATGCACATTAATAATCACATTTAATTCTGATTTAATAGGTAACTTTTTTTTAATAGGTACCTATTTCAAGATTAAACAAAACAAAAAGCTAACATTAGTAGGTACTAGGTACTAGGTACGCTGAGAAAGAATTACCTTTAAACTTACCAATATAATTTAATACTAATAATGGCACTTTGAGATCATCGTTATTGAAATAACATGTACTTAAACAGTACTTACTTATTAATAACTGAACAATTTTGGTATTTCACTTTTATAGCAGAACCGTTTTTCGTAAAATATTTTGTTTTGTAATCTGACAATAAAGCAGTTAGTTATCATTATCGCCCAGTACGCCTTTATAATAAACATCATAATAGGATTTTGGAATAGCGCTCTTTTCAATCAATTCTCGTATGTCTTTTTTTTTGCATCCGACAATGCAATTTTTGCAGTGTATGCCTGTGTTAAGCCAATTGAAAATAACGATTGATCTACGGGTGCCCCGGTTTCCCTTGAGCGGAGACCCCTCTTTCGCACATAAGCTTTCTTATAAGCTTCCTCAGTAAATGATGTTTTGTAGAAAAACGCTTCAGTGTGTTATTTTTCAACTCTGAGAACCTTAATGTCATGCCACTTGATTTGGTTTTTCTCCTCGTCCACACTAAAATTGGTGCCCCATGATTCCTGTAATACTTTGACGTCATAAAACTTATTATGAGTCATTTCGACGACTTTGTAAGGTTTTCCCGTCTTTTTTGCTGTCCCAATCAATGTTTTATATTGCTCTGGTATGTAGATTGGGCCCGACTGCAAATATCTTTTAATTTGTCTTTCAATCACACTATGAACGTTATCACCCTCATTTTGTGAATGACCGCGTATTAAAAACTTATGACTAATAGACTTAACTGGTAACTTGTTAACAGCGTAGGCATACACAGACAACAGAAACTAATTTTTTTGTTGACCGCCACAATTGTCCGAGTAGAAAATCACGTCAATTTCTTTATCAGGATTTTGGTCAACCTTTGATTTAATGAAGTCGAGTATGCAGCTGCCAATTTCAATAGCTCCTCTCTTTCCTTCTGTTTCATCCCAAAAGTAGCACACGACATCTTTTACCTTTAAATCGCTGACAGTAAAATTGAGGCAGTTGATCCTGGATTTATAAAAGAATAATGATATTTGTCCCTTCGGAATCTGCAATACGGCTTGTAAGTCATAAACCGATACGATGGTACCATCTGTCCTATTCTTGTCCATTTCTTTTTCGGTTCTTGCCAAAGTTTTTTCTATCAGATGCTGTTCATATTCTTGGCTTAACTTGCGCTTTGCTTCTTCCTCCGAGTTCTTGTACCTTTCGCACAGATCACATTGATCTTTTTTCGGTACAAAAAAAGAAATGTTAAATTCGGTGTTGAATATCCTATTGAATGTGGAAGACGAGGCAGCAGGTAATCCATCTCTTTCACGAAGTCTTTTATAATCTCTGTAGATATCGGCCAATGACTTATCACTTGAAATAAATTCTCGTGTTGTTTGAGCTCTCAAGTAGTGAGATTCAATCTTTGGAATAGAATTTATAAAATCTATGACGCTCTGTTTAATTTGTGGATCAATAGTTGGATGATGGTCGTGTTTCCCTCTCAAATCGGGTTGAATAACTCCTGAAGCCGTTTTTTTGGAAAGAGCTGTTTTTATCGCTTTATTGCTCGAAGCCAGAGTGGATATGAAAAATGGCTTGCATACTCTAATTTTAGATCCATTAATCTCGAAATAAAAGGCGGTATTTAGAGCTCTAAAATCTTGTGTGCTTGAGTATCGATATTTAGGCTTTATTTGTTGTGAGTGTCGTACTATAAATTCTCTCTGCCTTTCAAGATTACCGAGTCCCCAAAATGTATCAAAGACCTGTTGCCTTGACTTTTCATCGATCTTATCTTTGCATTTTAGCCGACATTTTTCTCCACAGGGTGGTCCAACTTTTCGCTCTGGAACTTGTTTCTTCGATTTTGACACAGACTGGTAGGCTTTGCCAGAATTTCGAAGCATTTTTGCGACTTTCGACCTCCACTTTGCTGGTTTGCGTACTCTCTTTTTACTCTTTTTTTCTATCTCAGGATTTGGGGAATTATTTTCAGCCACCATTGCATTTTGAGGTTGTACTTGATCACTATCATCTTCGGTGTCCGACGAACTACTGGATGTCGATGAACTCGAGCTGCTACTGCTGGTAGGAGGTACGACCTTAAATGGGGTCTTACTTTTGTTAACCAATCAGAAATTGGGATCCTCGTCGGAGTCATCAATAATATCACTGTCATCGCTTTGGATTGGGAAAATATAATAGTTTGGTTCACCAGTCTTTCGTTGTTTAGACGTGCTTGGAATAGAGTTATCAATCACGGATAAAGCGGCTGGAACTTCCGTAGACAAGACTTCATTAAATGGGGTCTTACTTTTGTTAACCAATTGGAAATTGGGATCCGCGTCGGAGTTATCAATAATATCACTGTCATCGCTTTGGATTGGTGAAATATAATAGTTTGGTTCACCAGTCTTTCGTTGTTTAGACGTGCTTGGAATAGAGTTATCAATCATGGATAAAGCGGCTGGAACTTCCGTAGACAAGACTTCATTAAATGGGGTCTTACTTTTGTTAACCAATTGGAAATTGGGATCCGCGTCGGAGTTATCAATAATATCACTGTCATCGCTTTGGATTGGTGAAATATAATAGTTTGGTTCACCAGTCTTTTGTTGTTTAGACGTGCTTGTAATAGAGTTATCAATCACGGATAAAGCGGCTTGAATTTCCGTAGACAAGACTTCATCTCTTGATGACATCGCAAACTCATCTTCCAGAGTTGCATGTTCAGTAAATGGGTAGTTCTCAGGAAATCTCGAAATTCGGTTCTGACGATAAAATTAAAAATAGTATTATGATTTCGATTTTTTTTTATATGCATTTTGTAGTAGTCATAATATTAAATTTTGGTTAAATAGTGGTCCCCAGAATAAGCGCTTTTTTTTTAAATTATAAGGCTTCTTAAAAATGATAAAATGAGGGAATGATTACTTAGGTGATGGAATGATTTTTATAAGCAATGATGAACATTTTTAATTATTTTTTTGTTAAATATTTTGTATTGAAATATGTAATATATTAATTAACATTATTAGGAACTATAGTCCAGAAAATCACAATTTTTTGCAGTCTGAGACTGCTACGAATAATTAACAACTAAGTGTAATTAATATGGCACTTAATCACGATAGCAGTTCCTATGAAAAACCAACAAAAAAACTGTATTTTCTTAAAAATTAATTTAAAAATACTCTTTTTAACTTACTAAGTCAAGAGTTTCAACAAGTTAGAAACAGTCTTGACTTTAACGAAATAAGCAAAAATTAACAAAACAACATTAATATTCTTATAATTACTCTTACTGACAATCAACTTAAAATCTTTATCCTGCCTATTCAGTCTCAAACATAATAAACATCATTATTATTACACTACACGGGACTTAATCGCGTTAAGGGATATATAATTAATTACTAAAGCCAAAGATTTTATCTCGAGAGCGGCACTTTTATAGTAGAATTGTACGTGAAGCCGTTGAAATCAAAAAACACCCGAATTTCAACCGAGAAAATGGTTTTAAGCTTTCATCATCGTGGAATCCAGTTATCAGCAAATGTAAACCTCTTCGGGTATCTTCGGACCAACCGCCAGATGTCGTGAGTGTTGTGTGCCGGTACAGTGACAACCCTGGTGCACGTAATACAAATATTGACCAAGTGCGGGTAGTTCGAAAAACTCGCACAACAAGAAGATGCTGATGCCCGCCTCTTCAGTCCTCTCGAGACCATGGGCGTAGCGTCACGTCCGAAACGTCGAGGTAATAATTAATTTTAGTAATTAATTATATATCCCTTAACGCGATTAAGTTCCGTGTAGTGTAATAATAATGAATCAAAATCGTGTGAGTTTAAATCAGTATATAATAAACATCAGTCTCAATTCTATATTATATATAAACTAATCAATCTCTTTCCTAGCTTCATTATTATTTTGAAAATCCGCCTCTACGGGTACTGGGCTAGGAGGAGGTGTCTCATCTAGTAGTCTATCATATTCCTTCTTTTTTAGTTTTGCTTCCTCTTCACTGATTTTCTTTTTTTTTGCCATTATTGTGCCCTGAAACAAAATGTTAGAGGTAAATTCAAGTGCTTGCTACAGCAAGCGACAGTAAAAAAGAATTCCAACCCAATCAAAATCATTACCTCCTTAATCATCATTACCTCACTGTAAATATATATGAGGGAATGACGATGAGGGAATGACGAAACAAAACATAACCTTAAAAAACTAGTGACACGGCCATGCTTTAAACAAGGTTATTTGCGGATGTAAACTACTCCCAATACCCTACTTCATGATGCAATTAATTAATGTTAAAGTACTTACTTTCCTTTTTTTTAGGACGTGATGTAATGACGAACACAAATGTAATTGTAAGAAATTATTTATTCTAACTTTTTTCAACAAAACCTCTAACGCGTACACAGTCAATTCGCCATATTGACAAAATGTCAGTGCTGCCAGCTATCAAAAACAAACGGAAGCGTTCACTTTTGATAGAAACAGCGTTCATAAATTAACTGTTAGTAATGTCATGAGGGAATGATTTAATTTATTTGGACACATAGTTTTAATTTTTTTTTAAATTCATTTTTAGTTTTTTCATCCTAATAAAGAATACATTCATAATTTCATTATTTTAGAATAGGTTAATAACAATTTCATCGCTTTTACTTTATCATCTTTTTATTAAAAAAATTAAAAGTAATTGAAAGTGGATTATGGGACATAGTGAGGGAATGATTTTAACGGCATTACATACACTGTGTTTTTTTATTTACACATATGACACAGATATATTTAACCAAAACGCATACCTACAGTGATGTTTATTGCAGGGAAATTACACTTGCCACTATATATTTACAATTATTTGTGAAAAAACATGAAGGACAATAATTTCAAAATTTCGTGAGAACTACCCAAATGCGATAGGTGGAGTGGTTTTCTTTGTCCCTTTTTCCTACCATATTTACTAAAAAACGGCCGCGATTCATTGTTGGCCTGAAATAGAAAATGTATATTTCATTAACTTATAGGGTCCGCTGCGCCCACAGATCACTTACCCTATAGACTCCGCATACAAAGGCGCCCCCGTAAGCCATGCTTACGAGTATGCTCAAAGAACACTAATCGGTTGCCATGGTTCTATTGGCGCGCACCACGACGCGCACACTTGATTATTCGTTGACTTTGAACTAGCCAATCACGGTGCATTTTCCGCCCCCCGCGCCACGCCATTTTGGCTTAATGAGATACTAGACAAAATGTTTCGAAGCGGAGTCTATAGGGTAAGTGGTCTATCGCTGCGCCAAATCGATTTTAAAAGCCATCAATATAACGTTTTGGATCTCATTAGCGATGTATTAAAATTATATTCGGCGGAGCCCATCTAAAGAGATCCAACTCAAAAATTAGTTAGTAAAAACGGAACAAACTTTGTAGTTATCTATATATATAAAAATGAATTGCTGTTCGTTAACTCGAGAACGGCTGAACCGATTTGGCTGATTCCTTTTCGGTTGTATTCGTTATTGTCCGGGCATGGTTTGTATGAAAGAAAAAAAACCACCGGGAAAGTCGGAAATTTGCAGCGGGCTAAGCCGCTGGCGGGTCACTAGTATAGGATAAAAATAAAATTATATAAAGCTACAAACTCGAATTGCTCATAGCAAAAAAGTTTAAATTCATTTGTTTTTTAAAGAAATATAAGAGTTTGAAAAATGATTCAACAAAACGGACTCAACTAAAAATTCAAAAATGATTTAACAATACGGTAACAATTCTAAATAAAAATAAAAACTTTACTCACCCCGCCAGCAATACTGGTTCAACTCAAAATGTTGTATTAATTCATTCAGCCCTAATCACCAAAACGGCAGCAACTCAAAATAATACTACTTCAAATTTCACCAATACGGGTACAACTCAAAATAACTCTTTTTTGTTCGCGACCGGCACGTGCGCTGTGCTTGTAATACTGGTTGCAACTGGCGATGTCCCTGTTTTGGTGGGGGGGGGAAGCAACGCTCGCTCATTCAACAAAAGGGGCATCAGGCGCCATCTAGCGGCGAGTTGTGGAGTTAGTTTTAAATCTGTTTTATTGGTAAGTAGGTTTTTCTGTAAGGAATTCGATGGTGTGCATAACTCAAAATTTCCGATTTTTGAGTTAGCTCCCTTTAGATCTAGGTGTGCGAAATATTGTTTTCTTAAGTCTAATACTACAGAAAATATTAATTTATTAAGCCAAATTTAATATGAGGCAAGTAGCCTATTGTTCGGCTAAATTGGTACCTGTGTATGCCCGATAACCCCGAGAACTTTCAGCTCGAACTCAAAAACCGCTTCGAAAGCCTAGGTGAATGCGTAGATGTGGATGATTATTGCAACAGGTTTGTGGAAACTGTCCAAACGGTCGGGTCTAAGTTTTTCAAGACTCGCCGTTCAAAAGGAACCAAGAAAATCTCTGATTCTACCCAAAAGTTAATGGAGAACAGACGTGCTATGGTTCTGCAGTCATCACAAGATGCTTCTCAGTACAGGCAGCTCAATAGACAGATCTCTAAGTCTTTGACCCGCGACATACGCCAATTTAATACTAATAGTATTGAAGAGGCTATTGAGCGAAACAAAGGCTCTAAAGTGTTTAAAAAAGATTTGTCTATTGGGCAGAGCCAGCTGATGAGGCTGAAGACCGATGACGGCAGGATCATATCGTCTAAACCTGAGCTTTTGGGAGAGATAGAGAAGTTCTACGGACAGCTGTACACGACAACATGCCCACCTGTCAGCAACCTAGCAGAAGACCCAAGAGCTAGGTTGTCCCGACACTACACCGAAGATATCCCGGACGTTAGCCTGTACGAGATTAGAGTGGCTCTAAAACAGCTTAAGAACAGCAAGGCACCGGGTGATGACGGAATTACGGCTGAGCTTCTGAAAGCAGGTGGATCACCGGTTTTAAAAGCTCTTCAGAAGCTATTTGATTCCGTCATAGCCCAGGGTAAAACGCCGCAAGCATGGCACGCGGGCGTGGTGGTTCTTTTCTTCAAAAAGGGTGATAATACCCAGCTGAAGAATTATAGACCCATCACGCTCCTGAGTCATGTTTATAAGCTGTTCTCTAGAGTCATTACGAATCGTCTCGCTCGCAGGTTTGACGACTTTCAGCCTACCGAACAAGCCGGTTTCCGAAAAGGCTTTAGCACCATAGACCACATCCACACGCTGCGGCAGGTTATACAGAAGACCGAGGAGTATAATCAGCCACTATGCTTAGCGTTTGTGGACTATGAGAAGGCCTTCGATTCGATCGAAACATGGGCTGTGCTGCAGTCTCTTCAGCGGTGCCAAATCGACTATCGGTACATCGAGGTGTTAAAGTGTTTGTATAGAAACGCCACTATGTCAGTTCGCCTTCAGGACCGGAACTCGAAGCCTATCCAATTGCAGCGAGGAGTAAGACAGGGAGATGTAATATCTCCGAAACTGTTTACTGCTGCATTGGAAGACGCTTTCAAGCTTCTGGACTGGGGTGGTTTTGGCATCAGCATAAATGGCGAATACATCACTCACCTTCGATTCGCCGACGATATTGTCATCATGGCTGAGACCCTGGAGGACCTTGGTACAATGCTCGATGGCCTCTGTAGAGTCTCTCAACAAGTGGGTCTTAAAATGAACATGGACAAGACGAAAATCATGTCAAATGTCCATGTCGTACCCACTCCTGTCAAAGTTGGTGACTCTACTCTCGAAGTTGTTGACGACTATGTATACCTAGGACAAAAAATCCAGTTAGGTAAGTCCAACTTCGAAAAAGAGGTCAATCGTCGAATCCAACTCGGATGGGCAGCGTTCGGTAAGCTACGCACTATCTTCTCGTCCCAAATACCACAGTGCCTCAAGACAAAAGTCTTTGATCAGTGTGTGTTGCCAGTGATGTCGTATGGATCCGAGACATGGTCGCTTACAATGGGCCTCATAAGAAGGCTCAAGGTCACTCAAAGGGCGATGGAAAGACCTATGCTGGGTGTCTCCTTGCGAGATCGAATCAGGAATGAGGAGATTCGCAGGAGAACTAAAGTAACCGATATAGCTCACCGGATTGCAAACCTTAAGTGGCAGTGGGCGGGGCACATTGCTCGTAGAACTGATGGCCGTTGGAGCGGAAAGGTTCTAGAGTGGCGACCGCGAACCGGGAGACGAAGTGTTGGCAGACCTTCTACAAGGTGGACTGACGATCTGATAAAGGTCGCGGGAAACCGCTGGATGACAGCAGCAGAGGACCGATCGTTGTGGAAAACCTTGGGGAAGGCCTTTGTCCAGCAGTGGACGTCTTGCGGCTGATAATGATGATGATGATGTATGCACAGCTTAGAGCGCAGCATTCCAGTAAAACGGATTGTACTTCCATTTTACTATCTATAAAATGACCGGTGACAGCCATAAATGAATCACCAACAGGAGAAGTCCACATGTCCGTGGTTAAACATATTGACTCCACTTCGGTGTCCATAATTTTTTTTAATATCATTTTTTGACGCTTCATACAACGCAGGCAACATATTATTTGCAAAATATTTGCGTGAAGGTATTACATACGTCGGGAATGCAAAACGAATAAGTTCGCGAAATCCTTCGTCTTCGACCATTGAAAACGGTTGAAGATCTATTATAAATAAATTCATTATATAGCGATCTATATCTTTTTTAATCTTTGTGCAATCTCTGCGCATAACTCGTAATTTTAGTTCTTACCGGTACCGGTCTACTTTGACCGCCCGAAACATCTGATTCCCGAGGTGCCTCTAGGTCGGGAGCGGAGGACGTGCCAGGTTGTGGCTCTGAAGCTTCGACAGCAGCGACGGCATCTTCAGTTTCTCTAGGAACTAGCCTAACAGTTCCGTGACGTCTTTTAAAATGTTTCGCCAGATTCGATACTGACGATTTAAATGAAATTTGGACCTTACATAATTTACACTCTATATTCACCCTTGTCCACAAACTGGTCCCACACCACACTTCTCTTCGGTGCCATTGCTCAAATCTTACCTATAGTCTATCCAGAATAGGATGGGTACGGCGACACATGACACTTGACAGATAAAGTGTTGTGGCCTTGTGAAATTGAAAGGATTATTGACGATTATCGATTACGTTTGCTAAGGGAAAATAATCGATTCTTTATGCACTTGCCAATATTTTTTATCTCTTAAAAATATATTGCACATACAAACTATTAGTGGTGAATTCAGTAATTAAATATATGTCAGAAGACAATAATATACACGTAAATTGAAATAAAACACTGGATGTGCTTTATTTCAATATAATAGTGTTACGGGTACTAAACAATAATAATACGTGTATTATTATTGTCTTCTGACATACATTTAATTACTGAATTCACCATTTATAGTTTGTATGTGCAATATACATACGTGTATGTATATTATGGTCTTGTCTTTCTTGTGTGCGTTCAGGGCCCGACGCAAAGCGGAGGGCCGTAAACCACACGAGTTTAGTAATCTGTACTTACCCTCGGTTAATATATACTGCTTTATACTACACTACGAAAAATATACAAAAATGTTTGCATCCACACATTTTGTTAGGGCAATAATTATACACTTACTAATAAAGTGTAATAAATAAATAAACATCCAATAATCTAAAAAAAAAAATTATTTTTATAACACATATATGCCTATAAAGAAACCCTGCTAGCTTCATAGACAATGTTACTGCTGACTTAATGTATTCTACCATTCAATCAATATTATAGATGCAGTTATTTTTTAATTTTCAGAACTTGATCCATCTGACATTGACGAGGAGTCATCAGAATCGCCTAAATTTATAATAAATTCTTCCTCGTCCATTATTCTGTCAATACGGATATCTCTCTCCCAGTCTTCATAAATCGTTTTTTTTGTTTTTTCCACCACATTTTTCCAGTCTTCGGCAGTAACTTTCACACACCCTGCCTCTAACAGTGTGAACATTTTCTTTGCAGTAAATGGTGGAGTTGCGTTGTTTCGTGCAGCATAACCTGAAAAAATAAAGCAAGCTTTAAAAAACGCAAATAGCCTGTGTTACTTGGGATGACATAACGATTCTAACGATACCTCACATTTTAATCGGTCAAGGGATTTAGAAGTTATAGTGGAATAAAGAAACTCATACTTATACATACAAACATGAACCCTGAAAGCATCTCCTTTTTTGGGGCAGTCATGTAAAAATATATAACATACTTATAGATTTTTTTTAACAATGTATTACTACATATAATTAATAAACAATTTAAAAAAATATGTGATAGTATACATGGATGTAGTAAATTTTTTAACAAACCTTTTATCTGAGCCCAAATCATTTCTATGGCGTTGTACTGGCAATGATAAGGAGGTAGACGTAGTACTTGATGCCCCTGTTGTTTTGCAATCTCATCTATTTCATAAGTGGGCACCGTTGACTTGTGTAGTTTGACCAGGTTCACCAATTGTAATTTAAACATTGTCATGTCAGCTTTTGTTGTACCCATTCCACTAGCTGTTTCTTATTTTGATTTGCCGTTGGTGCCTTATTTATTTGTACCGAATGGTATGATGCATTGTCCATTATAATTACGCTAGGACTGCTTAAGTTCTCTAGCATCTTTATAAACCACTCTTTAAATTTTTCAGAGTTCATCTCTTCATGGTATTCTCCTGTTTTTTTTGACTTAAAAGCCAAAAGGGAATTTGGTATAAAACCATTGGCGTTGCCAGCATGGCATATTATGAGCCGTTCACCCTTACCAGTAGGTACTTTCGTGGAGGCCTGAGCACTGTCATCAGTCCAAGTCTTTGCAACTGTGTGATTAGCATTAAGCCATGTCTCGTCCACAAATACAACATGATCCCAATTAGTAATTGCTTTCGCTTTATCGAGGAATGAGATTCTTGCAAGTGCTATATCTTTCCGTTCCATTAAAAATTTTCTTTTATTCACCACCTTATATTTAAATCCAATATTTTCTAATAAATGCCATAAAGAGGTGGCACCTCCTTGGAAAAGATCAGCTTCTCTTAAAGTTTTTAATAATTTTAACACTGTAGGCAGCTCATTCCTTTCATAATAGCCGTATATATGATTTCGAATTGCATCGGAGTCGAATTTATCTACTCCAGTAATAGTTGCCTTTTTGGTCCTTTTCTTGTTGGGAGTTTTGAGTTTGTTTTCGCTTGTACCGGTACATCCAAACTTTTCTTTCGTAATGCGAGAGACGGTATTTCGACCTATGTCCAAAGCCAGCGCAACTCTGTCTATTACATTTGTTATAGGTTCCAATGGGCCTCCGTTTTCTCGTTCTCGTTCAAAGTAGTTTCGCAAGCGAACTACAAAGTCCCGAGCTTGACTTTTTAAAACAGCCTTTTTCTTCGTTTTTGACATTATATCAAAAACAAACAGCAATAACAGTTACAAATAGGTAATTATAACAAAACAACAATAACAGTAACAGACAACAAGATTGAAACAAGACACAAAAGTTAAGTCGCAACACAAATCACTCAAAACGCATACAAGGCAGACGCACTCGTACTGACAGAGCAGAGCAGGCAGAGGCCGCAGAGGTGACGCGAGTGAAGCCACAGATTATAGAGTAGCGATTTGCCGATTTGTTAATAATATGGCGGTTCGATTCGGTCGATGACAGATGTGTTGCCAATCTCTATTAACGGTTCCATGCACGTGTCGGAAGTTGCAGTGAATTATTTTATCTACCTATTTTCACTACATAAACACGTAATTTAATAGAACTTGACTATTATATGACGAAAAACAATAAATGTAATTTATTGGAAATAATTTCTTTGAAATATATATTTTTTAAATTTGTTGACAGCTGGATTGGTTAAAACGGTTTTTGCGTAAAATGTAAAACTGTCATGTGTCGCCGTACCCATCCTATTCTGGATAGACTATAATTGCTTTAATTTAATTACTAAGTACTAAGTCAACTATTACTACACTACTACCTAGTTTCAAAAGTTTTTCGCGAGTCGCGAACACACATTATCTTTCATAAAAGTTACCACTTATTACAATACCTACATAAAATAAACTTAATTAACACACTTTAACAAACACTATCCGTAAACGTAAATGCATCGCACTTTCTTGTTGCATTTTCGGCTAACAACTGTTTGTTTTTAAAATTTGCTAATTCGAAGTAAACAACCAAGTAAACTTACATCAAAACAAATAATTTATCAAAAGAAACCGGGCCTTATTGCGTTAACGCTAAAAGTGTTATTTAAAAAACGAAAAATTCGTTCCAAATTCCCGGAATTAGCCGTGCGCAGGGCTCGGAAACGTTATTCAAAATAACGTTTTAAAAACGTTTCGAACCGTTCTTTGTTCAACATTTTGTTCGGAACGGAAATGAAACGAGAACGTTATCAAAAACCGGTTTAATCCACGGGACGCGGCCGCGCGCGGCGTTCGGCTACAAAGCGGCGACAAGCATGAACTTGTTTAGTAATGTTAGATAAGTACTACCGAACCCAGCAAATGGAAAAAAACGGTTAAAAACGTTATATGGATCAAAAAATATTTAAATTTCGTTCTTGTTCAAAAACGTTTTCTATAACGTTATTTGCGAACGAAACCGAAACAAATCGTTCCTTAGGCATTTAAGACGAAACCGTTTCGAAAAAAATACCGTTTTCCGAGCCCTGGCCGTGCGGCGGCTCGGCTCGACGTCTCGGGCGACCCGAAGTTGCCCGATGTCTTCCGACAAGTTCCGAACGCACGACGTCGAATCGAGTTGCGCGCCGCGCGGAACGGTATGAGCCGTTGAGGCGCCGACGGCGCCGGCGGGCGCCGGCGGGCGCCGTACTCCTAAATACTCGATACGCTAAAAGACTCGCGGGCGGGAACGCGTACTTACGCGTCCAGGTCAAAACCTGTTCCAAAAACCTATTCCAGTAAATACATCTCACCTCTATTGCTCACAACCATGACTGCCTTCATGAGAGCAAGTTGTCATGTAATTGCCCGCTTGTCGAATTGGTGCGTAAGCAGAAGTATTTAGGGCTTATAATAGATAACCGTCTCAATTGGACAAACCACATAGATTACGTTTGTGACAAGCTACGCGGAATACTGTCTAAATTTAAAATTATTAAATATAAAATACCATATTCCATACTTCGTTCGTTATACCTAGCACTGGGTGAGTCTTTGGTGTCTTATGGCTTAAATTGTTACGGGCGGACCTTCTGTTCGCACCTCGACAAAAAATTTCACTTGCAAACACGAATACTCAAGACTATAGTGCCGCCTGTAATTAAATAACAGTTTAAGGATGACTATGGCAATCTGTTTAAATACTGCAAAATTATTCCTGTACATGACAAAACGAAACTATTTCTTTTGACGGGTAACTATTTTAATTATGTTGATAAACCTACTACTAATACTGGAAACTATCAAATAAGAAGCATGAAAAATATTAAATTAATCTTACCAAAAACTAATAACTTTTATGGAAGGCGGACAAATAACTTTTTTATACCTTATCTCATAAATACTTTGCCTAAAGAATTAAAAAAACAAATAAACAAGAAAAATATAAGAACCCTAATAAAAAATTATTATCTTGGAGTATTTCATAAAAAGTGAATGCAAACATCCTGTACATGCGGTGTCCGAGTAAGACGCCGCGCGATAGATCAGATAAGGAACCTGTTGCTGTGTAGCGTTGTATGCGCATCGCCATTCTCAAGTGGTTGAGAAGGTGCACATTGGCGCAGCACTATCCTTCTTGCTAATGTTTAAATAGGTTACACAAAATTAGTAATATGATGTAGTGATGGGACTCGAATCGAAAATTGAGACTCGAATCGATTCGAATCATCCGGCTGTGATTCGAATCAAGACTCGAATCAACTGTTGATTCGAATCATTATGTTGATTCGAATCAATATGATGATTCGAATCGACATGATGATTCGAATTAATATGACGATTCGAATAGGGTTGTATTTTTATGAAAAATAAAACGGAGCTGCAAAACATACTTTAGCAAGTAAATAATAAAAAAAAGAAAAATGAACTTAACTCAAAAACTGGTCAGTAGTTAAAAATAATCAACAAAAAATAAAAATTAATATTGTAATTGAGCAACCTTATCAAGCTAACAAAAAATACGAAGTAACAATGTATTTTTTGTAAAACATCAATACGAACAAGTACTTAATTAACATTACAGCTTAAAATATGGAAATAAACAACTAAAAAAAAAAACAACCAAAGAAAATTAAATTTTTAACTGAACAACTTGTCAGTAGGTAAAGAAAAAAAACTAAAAAATAAACAGCAAAATTCAATAATGTACTTCGTTAATTATTATTTGTGAAACTGTCCAAAAACAGAATTTGGTCAACTTTGTCTGGGTCAAGCCTATTGCGTCGCTGATTAGACAAAAGTGCAGCTTTTGAAAAGACTCTTTCCGCGGGAACTGAAGTTGCCGGGATACATAAATATTTTATGGCCATTTTATACAAATCAGGGTAAGTATTTTTTCTGTTTTCCCAGTATATCAAGGGATTACTCTTCCTGTCTAAATACTCACTTTCCACGTATTGCTTTAATGAAATTGCGGCATTAGTAATGGGAGCGTTGTCAGTTACATTCTTCATTCTTTCATCAAAACTCGACCACAAATCATCATCGTCAGTCGTTCCGACAGTTACTAAGGCCATCGACTCAGTAGCATTTGAGGTTCCTTGCAAACTTTCCAAACCGCTTTCGGATCCGGGTCTTCTGGATTCAGATTCAGAATTTTCGGAAATAATGTTGGTTAGTTCCGATAAACACCATTGATATGCTCTCTCAGCCAAGACGCTCGAACAAAATCCTTCTTTCTTAAAGCGTGGATCCAACAAAGTACTTTTGCAGGCAGTCTTGTTTAAATCAAGTACCCCCAAACGCTTATCAAGCACAGAAAGCAAAAGTGTTTGCAGCCTTTTTCCAGCTTCAGAGACTGGACTTTTTCGTCTGATCGAATCTTTTAAAGACTTTATGAGAGGTTGTTACAGATTAATGTCTAATGCTGTTATTTTAGAACCAGTGGC
Organism: Acleris sparsana; assembly: GCA_923062465.1. Classification (NCBI taxonomy): domain Eukaryota; kingdom Metazoa; phylum Arthropoda; class Insecta; order Lepidoptera; family Tortricidae; genus Acleris; species Acleris sparsana. Next base: position 5,565,633 of record OV281305.1, on the reverse strand, counting down.
GACATCTCTGGACAACAAGGGATAATATTTCGACTCGCCGATCGCTCAGTGTTGCCGCTTGGTATAATATAGGACTGCATTTAAATAAATCTTTGTTTATTTTAGGAAAACGCTTCGGGAAGGTTCTATTTATAATTAAATATTGTTAGGATCTGTTTTCTCTAATTTATTTTAATCTCGATATCTGGTCGAAGTCTCGATCGATACGATTCTCCTCTAGGTTTAGTCATAGACGCTTGTCAATGGTCGCATAGGTGAAGAATCTGTTTGTCACTCTCGTTAACGCTACAGATATGTGAGCACGTACGTCACCGACATACTGTGAGAGTCTCACTACGGCCGTATGGCCATTTTGTAAATTTAGCGTCATGTAAGCGCAATTCATCCTTGTTAAATACTAAGTGTTTCTACGTAAGTATCTCGTGTGTGCTAGAATTTTGTCGACCTCGTCGTCAGGTGCTTTTATTTTTGGTGTTTTATGGTCGTTTCTTGTTTTAGAATAAACATGTAAGGAGGAACACGATTTCTAAACCTAAGGCGAACATGGTTAAACGCATGGTAAAGTCGCCGCTGCTTTTAATACTTCTTTAACCGGGTAAGTGTATTTGCCTATCTACAAAATCTATTTTGTTTCACGAAACGTGTCATCCACACTGTTGCTTTCTTGTGCTTGAGGTTTTTATTTGCAGGTATAAAACGTATGTTCATACAAAATACTAATGCCAACAATCTTTGCAGCTAAAAACAGCCGGTCCTTCTGTGGGGCCCTTCTCCTTCTTGGATTCTTCGGTCACACTGTAGCAAAGGGGGGGCCGTATCTGGGACTTAGAAAATTTTTTCAAAAAAATGAAAAATCATAGGGATTGCAAAACACTTAGAATAATTTTCAAGTTTATGTTAAAATAAGCACATTTTGATTAGAAAACTTTTCTCTAAAATTAAAAATGGGCGAGATAGACGAGTTCAAAGATTGATAACTTACAAAAGACAGAATATTTTTGTTGGTTGTGGTGTCATTATAACGCTATTTTTTTATGATTGCAACGTATAGAACACGTCAAAATAAGCACATTTTACTTGAAAAACTTTTCTCTAAAATTAAAAATGGGCGAGATAGACGAGTTTAAAGATTGATAATTTACAAAAGACTTAGAAATTTTTTGTTGGTTGTGGTGTCATTATAACACTATTTTTTTATGATTGCAACGTATAGAACACGTCAAAATAAGCACATTTTACTTGAAACACTTTTCTCTAAAATTAATAATTACGGAGATAGCAGCGATCAAAGATTACAATAGCGGCGCCGACGGAGGTCCGCTTCGCGGACCTCCTATTCTACGTAGTTTTGGCGCTTCGCGCCTGGACAACAAACTAACCTAACCTAAACCTATACCTATACTGCGCCCTACTTAATTAAAAATTACGGAGATAGCAGCCATCAAAGATTACAATAGCGGCGTCGACGGAGGTCCGCTTCGCGGACCTCCTATTCTACGTAGTTTTGGCGCTTCGCGCCTGGACAACAAACTAACCTAACCTAAACCTATACCTATACTGCGCCCTACGGCCTTCGGCGTTGACAATCTGGCTGGCACCTGCAGTTGGCCTGCTTTATTCCACGCCGACCGATTCCTGGGTAAACACGGTGGATATCGGCGAGTAAGCGGCGGAACCTCGCCGCATCGGATGGGAGATAACGCAGTATATTCTGGCGGTACATATATTCTCCCATGTACCATTTGATACGCCTGTTACTGCGGCAAGTGCGGCAATGGCGTTTTAGTTCCAGCCACTGCCTTTCCACCGTGTTGCTATGTACTTTGACTCGTACCATATCTGTCCCAGGAATCGGCTCTCCTAAACAGGCGTTCACTGGTATGTCAACGGTTTTATTCACGAATTCCACGCTATGATTTACCGTGGAATGTCCACGCATACCTAGACGAAGATGAACGCCTGTGTAGGAGCGATGCATATCCGACATTATATATGAGTTTTCTTTAATATTGGCCGCCATTATTGGGTCCAATGTCGCCCTACTCTTGTCGGATATGATCTCGACGTGAATTTTTTTTGTCAACCTACTCACACACCCGAAAGCCCACGTTTGGTTTTTAAGCAATCGTCCCCTGTGGTATTTACGGGTGTACAGATGTGTCTCATCAACTTCGACGATGTCGTTGTCCCCACCAATCATCACGCGGTCGTGTGCCTCGGTCACTTCACACACTTCTCTAAAGAAGTGATACATTTGAATCGCAGTCTTTTCAGTAACATTGACGTCTCTCGCCGCTTGAGACACCTTGTCACGCCTGAAAAAGTGCATTAGGAGCTGCAAAGTCCCCTTAATCGACACATGGGTACGGTCGAAAAAAGTATTTTTTGTCGGAGACAATATGACTTTGCAGTCCTGCTTATAGCACCTGAAACGAAAGCCCAGCTTGTATGAATTCTTTTTTTCTTTTGTCATATAAGCTTTGCATTTCGGGCACTTGGCCTTAGTAGGCAACAAAAGCCACTCTTGAGCAGCTTTTATCGCTTGCTCCTCCGTAGCAATAGTTGCTGCATAATTCCATACTCCGAAATTACGGTTAAAAATTACCTCTAAAGGCATCATCTCTAAAACACCTAAAGAAAGCAAGAAAAAATTACAGCGCATATACTCAAAATCCGAAGAAGTTAGTACGAAAATTCTTTGTAATTCACGCGCCTACATTACCTCGGTTCGTATCGTGGTGGGGGGCTTTCGTGTTGAGCATAAAAGCGCGCGGGCACACCGCGCGATCGGGCACCATGCTGAGCGGACGTGCGCTGCGCTCTGATTTTTAATAATACTGGGCCTAAGTATTTTTTTGTATGGTGTCATACCTCAGTCACTTCTAACTTTAGAGAAAAGTGTTTCAAGTAAAATGTGCTTATTTTGACGTGTTCTATACGTTGCAATCATAAAAAAATAGTGTTATAATGACACCACAACCAACAAAAAATTTCTAAGTCTTTTGTAAATTATCAATCTTTGAACTCGTCTATCTCGCCCATTTTTAATTTTAGAGAAAAGTTTTTTAAGTAAAATGTGCTTATTTTGACGTGTTCTATACGTTGCAATCATAAAAAAGTAGTGTTACAAAGACACCACAACCAACAAAAATATTCTAAGTCCCGGCCCCCCCTTTGCTACAGTCCAACCGATTCTTCTTCCATGGGTTTCCTCTTGTCTGTTTATGTCGACGTGCGGTGTATGGCTATGCCCGTCTGACCGCCTGTCTCTCTGACTGTGTGCACGCCTGCTTGTCTGTGCAACTGCCGGATCTGCTTCTGCTGGGTGTTTGCCACGCTGTCTTCTTCTACGTGGTGTTGCTGCGGTCCATGCTTCTCTGTGGATTTGCTGCGCCCGCTGAACTTCTTCATCCTCAACTTGTGGATCTGTCTACTCATCAGGTGAACACGTTTCATACTACTTACATGTACACAAACGCTCAAACGTAGAGATGTATGATTTCATTTTGCCCTGTCACAGTTACAGAGGAATAGTTTATAAGTTAACGCTTGATAAGTAGGGAAGTATGTTATAAAATAACCCTGCTATTGTGCAGTGGGTCTGTATGTATAAGACGCTCTGAAAGAGAGTAGTAGCATGGTAACTGGTTAATTTTACTGTACGATATAACAGGTTAATAAACTCTGTTGACAAGGTTCATGTTTGTTTACTTTCAATCTCTAATTTAATATTACTATCTACTTACATCTTTCTGTTGGTTTAGATTAAAACAGATGGCGCCTTTTCTTTCTTATCTATCTAGTAAACTGCACCAATTTTGTGCGACACTGGTAAGTTGTTTTCGTACCGAACTAAGCTCAAGTATCCACGACCCTCTATTTTAGTCAATTTTAGTCCCGGCCCAACACCAAGTGTGGACAGAACCTCTGTCAAGTCACCTCACACATAAGTAACTCTAATATATAATAATAATAACGTTACATTTTTGGCGGCCCAACGCTAGGGGCAAAGCTTAGTTTTTTTCTGATAGTGTCGGTGAAAGCAACTTATTATTATTCCTTTTTTTTAATAACTATTTTATGAACCTTTACAACAGGAGTTCTCTTGGCTGTATTTAAAATTTATACTTTGTGTTATAATCTGTGTTTCTATCTTTAAAATTACTAAGTGGATTTAAATAAGTAAATTCTACTTTTACTATTAATTTTTATTTTGAACTTTTAAAACTGAACTTACTCTTACACACTTGTAATATAAGTGTTACTCTGTATCTAAAATATACATACTTAACTCAAATTTATAAAAAGATTTGTACCTAAAGTTTTATACTACTTGACTTTTTCTGTAACTATAATTTTAACTGGCATACTTAGCCATGGCATTACATATAGATGTTGACTGTTTGAATAAGGATGAGCTATTGTTTGAATTGAAATCCCGGGGCTTAGAACCTGCTGAGGATGATACTGTAGATGAATTAAAACGTAGTTTATGATCTACTAGGGGCATAACACTTGACACAAACAAAACCAACACATATATCTCAAGCTTGTCTGTTGACAACGAATTTCAGATCTGCAAAGAGAAAGTTGAGGCGGTGCTTCAGGCTGATCACTCTTCATCGTCATATTAAGTTGTCACACGTCATATTAAGGTTGGAGAAACTTCATTCTTTGACATCTGAACAGCATCTTGCAAAGATAGCTCTTGTCTCACATGCGTATCATGCAGTTGAAACTCTTAAGTGTAATCAAACTCCTGGTCAATCTTCTCAAGCTGTTGTGAGAGAATCTGTTGAAATGGCTCCTTCAAGCTCTTGTTACAAACGTGCTTCTCAAGTTGAATCTTATTTATGATGGTCGAACACCTGTTCATGATTTTATCTTTCGGTTACGTGAATTGAAATACTCCTCGGAGGTCACTGATGTTGAGCTTTTAAGGAACTCTGTTCATCTTTTTTCTGGTGAAGCGCTAATATGGTTTAGGAATAATAAATCTCACCTTGAATCTTTTGAGAATTTAATTGAATTACTTAAAGCTGAATTTCAACCCATTGAATATGAACGTTGTTTGTTGAATCAGATTAGGACGCGCTTGCAAGACAAAAGTGAAAATATAAAATCTTACATTAACATTATGGAAAGTTTGTTCTTACGTCTGTCTAAACCATTGAGTGAAGCAGAACAGCTGGAAATTATTATGACTAATATGAGTCCTTTCTTTATTTCTCGTTTAGCTTTAACGGAGGTTAACTCAATTAGGGGTTTGAAGGATATTTGTTCACGTTTGGAAGTTTCTAAATTTAAGTGTGAAAATAGAGGATTCTTAAACACTGGCAAGGAATCTATTTTGCCAAATTTCTGCCATTTGGGGGAAAATTTAAATTCATCAACTTCTAATGCTAGGCTTCGTGTCACTAATCTTGAACAGAAAAATAATACTGTTTTATGCTTAAAATGTGGAGGTGCACATCACCATTCTCGGTGTGATGTACACAAAACACCAATATGCTTTAAATGCAAGCGACCTGGTGTAATTACTAAATATTGTCCTTGTTCAAAAAACTAAATAATAGGTCGGAGGATCCTATTGCTACTATAGATAAAAATAAATCTAACTCTTCTAATACCTCTGACCGGTATACTCAAACTGATTTAACTATGACTAATTTTGATGACAATAATAATTGTTCACTTTTATTTAAAGAAAATGGGGGCGATCCTAGGCCATTTCTTTCTGTAGGTATTTTAGGGCTTGAGTGCAATGCATTAGCTGACAGTGGAGCTGCCGTGTCGTTAATAGGCGAGTGTGCTTACTCCTTATTGCTAAGTGAAGGTTTAGACTTTCCCTTGCAGACATGTGATACTGAACTTGCTGTTGGAAATGGGGCATCTCTGAAAGTCTTAGGGAAAATTGAAATACCTGTTTCATATAAACATGTTCTACATTATATTAATTTCTATGTTTGTAGTGATGTTAATACTCCAATTATATTAGGGGTAGATTTCTTAACTAAATTTCATCTTTGCTCGGATATTCTGAATACTAAACGGTCGATTGAACCGTACTCTGTTCTTAACTTAATAAAAGATACTAATATTCATTTACATGACTTGGAAGATCTCAGTCCTGAACAAAGGTCACGATTAAATAGCGTGGTTCTAGATTTTGAATGTATTGCAGCTACTAAGGATACTTGTCTATTTCCTATGAGAAATTCTTTGGCTAAAACTGTAGTGGAAATAATAGAAAATAATGTCTTGTTAAAACACGGTATCCCTCAGTGTATAATAATGGATAATGGTCCACAGTATATTTCTAAAAATATGCAAACACTGAGAGAGAAATATAAGATACCCAAACTTTTCTATAACTGTAGATTCACTCCTCAGAATAATCCTGCTGAACGAGTTAATCGTGTGGTGGTGACTGCCGTGGCATCTTATGTCGGCAAGAATCATCGTACTTGGTCTGACGAATTAAGTGCAATTGAATTCGCAATTAATACTGCTGTGCATGAAGTGACTGGATATAGTCCTTATTTTATGAATAATGGACGGGAGGCTATTCTTTCTGGCGAATGGTATCCATCAGCACCTCTGCAAAGTGATGAATTGCAATTCACTGATAGGAATTTATATACTTCCATGCTGACTCATCTAAAACCTATCTTTCAAAAGGTTAATGACCGCCTTCAGAAATCTTACCAACGTAGTAGAATTTACTATAATCGTAATAGGAGATTTGTAGAATATAACGAAGGTCAGGTTGTCTGGAAAAAGGAATATCCATTGTCAGATGCTGACAAATTCTTTACAAAGAAGTTAGCTCCTAAATTTAAGAAATGTGTTATAGGAAAAAAATATTCTCCTGTGACGTATGAGTTACAAGATATCGAATCTAAGAAGTCGTTAGGTATTTGGCATGTCAAAGACATTCTAAAGCTACAATCTACGGATTTATAGGGTTACTGCTTACTATAGGACGCACCAAGGGTGTAAAGTTCCTTCTTTTCCTTTCTTTTATATTTACTCTTTTGGTCATAAGGTGGCTAAATATATTTTAAACTTATATAGTTTAACTTTAAACTTAAAAACTGTTTGTTTTACTTCTTTACTTTAAACATGTGTAGACATGCCTACTGATGTTTATTACACTATTATGGTGACTGCTTTTTTTCTATTATTACTTTGTATTGTTTTAGGATATGTCGGGTATTGCTAACCTTGTTTCTTCATATTCTGATTCTCTTGATAAGAGAACAGGTGATGCTTCATATTTCTTTGTGTAGCATTTAGTTTGGATAGCAAATTAGTTTCATAGGTTTGCAAATAGTTTTAAAATTGCTAGCATGGCAATTACTAGTTATAATGGTAGAGTCAGATCGTAATAGGTAGATATAAGGTTGCATAGAGTTGCATATAAGATTAGATAGGTCACTTATTTCGTTGTGAGATGTGTCTAGTTCTAGATTTATTAGAATATAGTTGTTGTAGTGGAAGTTCTGCGTTGCTTAGGTGACAAATAATGTTTATGGTGTGGGGTAGGATAGAAGTACAATTTTCAAAAAAAAAAAAAAATTTTTTTTTTTTTACTAAGTGGAGAGGTAATGTTACAGATTAATGTCTAATGCTGTTATTTTAGAACCAGTGGCGACATCTCTGGACAACAAGGGATAATATTTCGACTCGCCGATCGCTCAGTGTTGCCGCTTGGTATAATATAGGACTAGTTTCTTTTGCATTTAAATAAATCTTTGTTTATTTTAGGAAAACGCTTCGGGAAGGTTCTATTTATAATTAAATATTGTTAGGATCTGTTTTCTCTAATTTATTTTAATCTCGATATCTGGTCGAAGTCTCGATCGATACGATTCTCCTCTAGGTTTAGTCATAGACGATTGTCAATGGTCGCATAGGTGAAGAATCTGTTTGTCACTCTCGTTAACGCTACAGATATGTGAGCACGTACGTCACCGACATACTGTGAGAGTCTCACTACGGCCGTATGGCCATTTTGTAAATTTAGCGTCATGTAAGCGCAATTCATCCTTGTTAAATACTAAGTGTTTCTACGTAAGTATCTCGTGTGTGCTAGAATTTTGTCGACCTCGTCGTCAGGTGCTTTTATTTTTGGTGTTTTATGGTCGTTTCTTGTTTTAGAATAAACATGTAAGGAGGAACACGATTTCTAAACCTAAGGCGAACATGGTTAAACGCATGGTAAAGTCGCCGCTGCTTTTAATACTTCTTTAACCGGGTAAGTGTATTTGCCTATCTACAAAATCTATTTTGTTTCACGAAACGTGTCATCCACACTGTTGCTTTCTTGTGCTTGAGGTTTTTATTTGCAGGTATAAAACGTATGTTCATACAAAATACTAATGCCAACAATCTTTGCAGCTAAAAACAGCCGGTCCTTCTGTGGGGCCCTTCTCCTTCTTGGATTCTTCTTCCATGGGTTTCCTCTTGTCTGTTTATGTCGACGTGCGGTGTATGGCTATGCCCGTCTGACCGCCTGTCTCTCTGACTGTGTGCACGCCTGCCTGTCTGTGCAACTGCCGGATCTGCTTCTGCTGGGTGTTTGCCACGCTGTCTTCTTCTACGTGGTGTTGCTGCGGTCCATGCTTCTCTGTGGATTTGCTGCGCCCGCTGAACTTCTTCATCCTCAACTTGTGGATCTGTCTACTCATCAGGTGAACACGTTTCATACTACTTACATGTACACAAACGCTCAAACGTAGAGATGTATGATTTCATTTTGCCCTGTCACAGTTACAGAGGAATAGTTTATAAGTTAACGCTTGATAAGTAGGGAAGTATGTTATAAAATAACCCTGCTATTGTGCAGTGGGTCTGTATGTATAAGACGCTCTGAAAGAGAGTAGTAGCATGGTAACTGGTTAATTTTACTGTACGATATAACAGGTTAATAAACTCTGTTGACAAGGTTCATGTTTGTTTACTTTCAATCTCTAATTTAATATTACTATCTACTTACATCTTTCTGTTGGTTTAGATTAAAACAGATGGCGCCTTTTCTTTCTTATCTATCTAGTAAACTGCACCAATTTTGTGCGACACTGGTAAGTTGTTTTCGTACCGAACTAAGCTCAAGTATCCACGACCCTCTATTTTAGTCAATTTTAGTCCCGGCCCAACACCAAGTGTGGACAGAACCTCTGTCAAGTCACCTCACACATAAGTAACTCTAATATATAATAATAATAACGTTACAAGGTATGGTCGAGGAAAGTGTTGGGTATTTCTCTCCTGAAACAATCACAGTTGCTTGCTCCGCAGGCTTTAGTAGTTTTACAACATCCTCAACAACAATCCATTCTTCGTTGGAAAGGTTATTGGGGGGGTTTGATATAGCAACTATAGCGGCACTTAATGGAACTTTAATCTCGAGAAGTCTTGACATCATATAATATTGTGAGTTCCACCGGGTCACAATATCCTGTATCACTTTCAGCTCTGGCAACTCCATCTGTTTTTGTATTTCACGGAGTTTGTATGAGGATTTATCGCTGTGTTTGAAATGTGATACAATAGCACGACATTTAATCAGCAAATCTTGGAGTTTGGGGGCGTTTCCAGATTCTGCGTTGTCATCAGCACCACCAACATCTTTCATACAGTCACCAACCGCCAAATTGAGGGTATGCGCTACACAATACTGGTTTCTTTTATTCAAATGGTCATTTACTGCCTTCTTCACATTTGGAGCATTATCAGTGACAATAGCCACAACTTTGTCAAAAATTCCCCACTCATCAAGGGATTCCCTAATTGACAACGATATGCCCAGTCCAGTGTGTTCAAAATCAGCTTCTTTTGTATTTATAGTAATGGCCTGCGACCTGCCATCGGCGATGAAATGGGCAGTTAGGGTGACGTAACTGCGGTTGCTGTCACTCGACCACAAGTCAGTTGTACAGGCAATGTGTTCAATAGCTTTAAGCTTTTCTTGTGCTGCCGTGCGACATAATTTATAATGACCCTGAATCATGTTTGTCGATAGGGTTTTTCGCGATGGCAATTCATAATTAGAATTGAGCGTTTTGGTATATTGTACAAAGCCTTTTTGTTCAACAATGCTTAAGGGTTGATAGTCCCATATAATGAGATTCAGCAAAGCTTTGTCCATCTTTTGCTTTTCCGGACCAGATAATTTTACTTTTGAGGTTATCTGGAGCAACGTAGCCTGTTTTTTTTTCTTTGGTATTCCGGCTACTTCATCAGTTTCTGTGCTGGTCGATGGCTCTGGCTCTGCCTCAGATAAATTGAGTTTATCTTGGTACTGCACAGGATGTTTCCGTTTTAAATGATTTATCAGATTAGTAGTAGTATTCACATTTTTATAATCAGCTTTACACATATTACACGTTGCTTTCTCTCCAGTTTTAGTAAAAAAATCCCACACAACACTTTTCTTCGACGGCGCCATAACTTTTAAATTGTTAATTCAACAACAGTCTTACGAAAACCAAAAGTTCACTAAAATAGGTCCAAAACTGTCATTTTACTTTAATTACACACCTATATATACGTTAATAGTGTCTTTCACCAACAAAAACAATCGTAATCATTTCTAAAATCGCACTAAAAATTCCAGAGTCCAGAATCCAGATACACGCTTTTATAATCAACTAACACTCAACAAAACAAAGTTCACCTCCACACAAAAAACCATGTTAACGTAGAGTTGTCAAAAGTTTTAGAGTTAAAAGCAAAAAAAACTTGAACGAATTCCAATAGTGGCTTACTTTATAAGGTAGAATTGCTCGTCAATAACTGATTCGAATCTAAAAATTGATTCGAATCACGTAAATTGATTCGAATCACGTAAATTGATTCGAATCAGGACATGATTCGAATCAGGACATGATTCGAATCAGGACGCGATTCGAATCAGATAAAAATCTGATTCGAATCGAGTTTGAGTCGTCATGATTCGAATCATTCGAATCAAACGTGATTCGAGTCCCATCACTTGATGTATTCGGCGATCCAGGTGTACAGAAAAACCTTGCATGGTTTGTGTTACATTTGTTTTTAATGTTTTGTAACTGTTTATATCAAATAAATAAATAAATATATTAATAAATTTATTCCTTTTTCATGGCTATGGTTAATAACATCTCCTAAATGCAGTGTTGCCACCTTGCAAATAATTTTGTCGTTAAGTTTAGTTTCAAAAGTATCTAGATTTCAATTTTTCGTTATTCTCAGAAATCACTAAAAATCACTAAATAAAAGAAAACAAAGACAAGGGCAAAAAGTACAATTTTAATTATAATCGACATTCATTGTAATAATAATCGACATTCACAAATGAATAAGAAAAAACAATCAAAATGGAAACCAATTATAATTCGACTTCAAACACTTCTGGAGGTATTTCTTCGTCATCATGATCAATTTCAGAACTTGAAGACGTCGAAGGCTGGCTTTCAGGTTTTCTTGTTTTAAAAGAATACTTTGAGTTACTGCCAATCGCACTTATTACATTAGCCGGAAGCTCATAATCATAACAATTTAATTTTAATATCTTTAGCTGATTTCTTATAAACAGAATGCTATTTAGTGTGTTTACCGCCATCTTATTTCGTAATTTATTTTTTACAATATTCATTGCACTGAATGCTCGTTCTACAGCGGCATTGGAGTGCGGGAGCGACAAAACTGCTATGGCCAAATCGGACAGGTCCGCAAAAGTGTTTATTCCAGCTGCATTTTTGTATTTTCGCACTTCAGCCCAAAACTGGATAACGTTGTTTGTGGAATTCCATCTGACGTAATTTATATTATGCCACTGTTGTAGCAGTTTGTCAATCTTTGTATCTTCAAACCCCAATTCTAAGGCAAGTTCCACTATTTTATTGTCTTTGCCCTGGCGAAGAGTATTTTCGACACTTAACATGGTCATTTTTTCCAAAATAACATAATTGGAAGGCAGTCTCTGTTGAATTTCCTTCGCTAATTTAATCGTGAACTCAATGCATCGTTTTCTGACAGAAATAGTGACTACGCTGGATAGTGAACTCTTTTGAACTTGGGATTCGAAAAGAAACCCCAGATACGGTACCGGATTCAAATGGTCTTCTATGTTAATAGACAAATAATCTTTATCAGTAGTCGCCGCTGAAGGCATCAAAACCCTGTTACAAACAGAGCGAAACAACGTCATAAGAACGTTCAGTAGTGCTACTGGATTTGTGTCTTCAGCTTCGAAACTCTTCACTCCTATTTGTACGTCATTCAAGATGCTCCTTAAAAAGCACATATAAAGTCGATTAACTTCATCAGCATTAGACATGCGAGCCGGGTACGAAACAGTCGGCGGCGGCGCGTCGGCGAAATTTTCGCGGCGGCGGCGTCTAGCCGGCGGCTAGTTTCGTTTCAACTTCTAATTTAATCTAACTTTGTGCCTGAAATCATGTACTAACCGTTTAAAAACCTGACTCTGATAACGAAAATGCGAATGATGACATAACGATTGATCATTATTGTAAAAATAAAAGAATAAATAAATCAAATATTTATATTTAGACTATTTATTAATCTTCGTCTGTGATAATATTGCTGGAGTCTTTGCACAAACGATAATTATCATGAATAAATATAATTTTGTTGACACGCTGGGGCATTAGGCGTGATCTTTTCGCCGTGATCACTAGTCCCGCTACAGAAAATACGCGCTCACTCGGTGTGCTTGTGGCAGGGACACATAGAATCGCTCTAGCCAAGGTCGATAGCAACGGATAAGAGTTTGATCTTTTCTTCCAAAAAGATAGCAGATCGCCATCATCAAGTTCAGTGGGATCGGCAGCAGCTAGATATTTCCACGTCTCTTGATCAATGGCATCTTCGTTTTGAAAGCCAATACTGTTGTAAGAGCAATGTTTCTTGGCTAATTTTAACAACAGCTGAGAAGAGCTTGTGTCCTTTTTTTCACAAACAGTGACAGTACTTGTGCTAGGAACTACTGTTTGAGTAGTCTCGCTCTCACAGGTTCCCACAATATCCTTAAAATAGCCAGCCAAAAAAGATGCACGAGTCATATTCTGACTTTCAAGATACACGTCTATCTCCGTCAGTCCCATGAACCTGTAGTCTAGCAAAGCTGCTGCTACGGCTGATTTTGTTGTAGGGAACCTCTTGTCAACTTGCTCCGTCATATTTTTTTTTAAGGACAGCATGATCAAGGTTTCGTCGTCGGTGATTGAATTCAGGACATCCTTTATTTCGGACTTGAAAACCAGTGCCACATTCAAGGTGCAAGTTTTCTGCGATGATAAAATCGTTACTGCCTCCCGAAACTTCGACAAGAACTTCACCAAATCTTCCAACACATTCCAGTCAGATTGCGTAATTTTCAAATCACGCTGACCTATTTTTTGAAGCATCTCGTTGATTGGGCTGCGATTGCAGCAGTGGACCATGCTCTCGAGCATTTCAAGTACGCTATGCCAACGTGTTGGTGTTGCTGATTTAATACTTGGAACGTGATCCAACCCACCAAACCGATAGCGCTGTTCATCATCTTGAGTAAATGAATCCTGTTCTTCATCAGAAATAGGATCATTTTCATCTTCTTCGATAGTGCGCGCTGCGTTTTCAAGCATACGAAAGTGTTGCACTTGGGAATCGGCTTCTTTTTCTAAATCTGGTAGACGGTACCGTACGGCTTTTACAATTTTTTTGCACTTCGTAACAAGTGTGTTAATTTCGTACACCTTCTTAATTCCATCCACAGTTACCAAATTATGAAGACCGTGTCCTAAGCAAAGATGACTCTCAGTATTTGCCAGTCTTACTGCTCGCTTTACGTTGGATCCGGCGTCAGTTACGAGGAATAGTTTCTTGTCGCAAAGTGCAAACTCCTTTTTCGTTTCGTCAATCGCTTCCTTTATCTTTTCTCCTGTTTTTTTTCCTTCCATGATTTCTGTCTTTAGCGTAAGTGTTTTTAACTCAAAATCTGGAAAAAAGTACATTAGGCTATGTTATGCTAGTTCAAAAACACTAAGTTTACAGCAAAATACAAAACAAACAATCACACACCGGATGTAAGGTAATGCAGAGTAAATGTGATATAGTTGAGGCGCCGATATCCATCAGTCCACAAATCAAAGGTCATTGCCAGTTGCAACGCTTTATCTGTAAGTATTTGGTCTTTCACATTAGAGAGCATGCTGCAGTATACGTCATCTAATCCTGTACGTCCAACTGTATCACGTGAAGGTAAATCTGCATCGGTTACAATGATGTTGTACTTCTGTAAATAAGTAATAATTCACAAAACACTAGATAATGAGGAAAGAAATCAAGTAGGTAGGTTAGGTAGGTAGATATATTTATTAATATTTACCTTGAAAAAGTCAATCATTCCTTCGTCTGAAACAGAATCGAAAGGCAGCAAAGACTTGCAAAACCACAATGCGAGGTCCCTTGCCAAAAGCCATTTATTAGTGCTGCTTTTCTGCATGCTTTTAAAACCAGCAGGTAGTGAGGTGGTGGATTTAGACATGCGGTCAACATGAAAAAATGATTTTAAATTACTTTTAGCTTTTTCGCCAACTTCAAACTTAACCTGGTGGTCTTCTCGTAAGTGTCTCGACAAATTTCCAGTACTGGCTGTTCTACTATAAGCCTTTATTTTTATTCTGTAAAAGCGAAAAGCCTGTGTTGATGTGTTTCGTGTCATATAAACAAAAGTCCCACAAACAAAAAAAATAGACATAAAAGTCGAAGTCGCATACGAAGGGTTCCGTCCGTACAACCTTACAATATTTTAGAATACAATAGAATTGAAATCAATAGATTTATGGTCACAATTTGAGTAACTGTACTGTATATACACCTTATACCTACCCAATTTTAGTTAGAATGCTTTGGATACGAACTACGGAACCCTAGAAAAGATAGAAAGCTGGCGGTGCATTAATAGGTTATTATAGGTTAAAAGGGAAGTGACTTACGATCCAAATATAACATCGTCACTCGAGTCTTTTGCAGACTCAAGGCAAATGTTACAGAACACTTGTATTAGAAATCAGGGATTCAATATAATAACTCACAAGTTTCAAGGAATAACGGTTTTATTACAAAGTTATTTCCAGTTACAATGTAACACTTAGCACTAATTAAAATTTTAAATCTCAAAAACAAAGTCTGATCGGTAAGAAGGCTGTCCAAGGAATGTCCCTCCAATCAAAAGTTCGGCCATTACAAAGACAGGCCGGTTGCCGCCTTTTTTTACTCGGAAGTGACGTCACAAGAAATACTTAATATCTAACCTTAACGTATTAAACCAATATAACTTACATCACAATGTAATACAAAAATACATATATGATTTTATTATTATCCTATATATCTAATTATCTTACACTCGGCCTTTCCTGACAATAAGTTTGTCTCAAACTTACATGAAACTTAAAACCGACTAACACTTATTTTCAAAAATTATATAATTTGAATAATTAAATTCTTACAAAATATCATCGAATAACTTCATTTAAGCCTTACTTCGACATTTTCTTTTTCTTTTACCTATTAAATAATTTATAATACATTTCATCATTTGCTTTTATAAAACTATACTCTTCTCACTTTGATAACCTTAGAATCTCATTTCATCGCACACATGTACAACATAGTAACTATACCCAAATTCTTCAATAATACTAATCGTAATCACCATATCCACGTTACTACTCATAGTAACTGTGACCAAACAATATCAACAATACTAACTGTACTAGTTATGTTAAAACATCGTTACTAGCCAAAACTAACTTTCATCAACAATACTAACCATACTGGCTATAGCGAAACACCATCAACAATACTGACCATACTAGCTATAGTGAAACACCATCATCAATACTAACCATACTAGCTATATCGTAACACCATCAACAATACTAACCATACTAGCTATAGCGAAACACCATCAACAATACTAACCATACTAGCTATAGCGAAACACCATCAACAATACTAACCATACTAGCTATAGCGAAACATCATTAACAATACGAATTATACCAACTATAACCAGATCATCAAATTACCAACAATACTAACCATACTATTCCATTATACATAGACTTCCATTTACATTCAATTTTCGTATCATTGCTATTATTCATACCAAATTATCTTATTACCACGAATACAATTTTACATTACAATACTAATGTGTGAGCTTCCATTTACACAGGATACAATTGAACTATAAACATATATTCGATAACTTGTGAAATTGTTTATTAGACATTGAGATACATATTACAAAACATTATTTAATTGATTCCCACACAACAAAATCAGATTAGTAGTCGTTCTTGCAACTTTCAGTATCAGAACTGCTGCTATCATTGTCAGAGTGCGTCATAATCCAAGGCTTCATACGGTCAGCAGCCCATATGTTGCAATAGTTTCGTTGAGTGATATTAGAACCTACAATACTAGATACTTCATATCTATCATTGCCTATCACTTTCGTTATCCTAAATGGACCAGTAAATTTAGGAAGTAACTTCTTACTTTGGCCGTCATTGTTGGGAGTTGGTTTTAATATTTTTACTAGATCACCTTCACTATAAATCCTAGCTTTTATCTTATGCTTGTCATACCTATTCTTTTGAGCTATTTGATCCTTCTCTATATGTGCTGTTATTTGTGATCTTATACCGTCTATAGATCTAGGTTGGCGTGATGCATTAATCAATTCCACAAATGCATTATCGCCTCTGCTAAGTAACCTAACTCCAAACATTGCTTCTGAAGGGGCTTTGCCAATGCCTTTATGAAGGGTGTTATTCATTCCCCACTGTGTTTTACCTAATACTGTGTCCCAGTATCTCTCGCCCAATTTATCCGAATATGCTGTTGGTCGAAGGTATCAAGTATGGTTCTGTTAAACCTTTCTACCTGTCCGTTTGCGCGAGGTGATGACACAGCATTAAGGACATGTTTAATTTTAGACTGATGACAATATTTCTCAAATTCTTTAGATGTGAACGAAGTTCCCTGATCCGAAATCAACCTATTAGGGTATCCAAAAATTGTAAAAATGTCCTCTAGTGCACGAATAGTTAGACTCGATTTAAGGTTACGGAGTGGCTTTAATAAGCAAAATTTAGTGAACCCGTCGACCAACACAAGAAGATACGAATTACTTTTAGCACTTTTAACAAAGGGCCCTAAGTGGTCAATATGCACAGTGTCAAATGGCCTATCAACCTTGTGGATCGGATGTAATAAACCTTCTTTTGGACCAGTAGGCTCTTTACTATAGGCACATTCAATACAAGAACCTACATATTTACAGATGAAACGCCTCATTTTGGGAAACCAGAAGTCTTTTTTAATTTTTTCTAAAGTCTTCTCAGTACTAAAATGACCTATGTCATCATGATTAAATCTACATAGTTGAAATCTGGCCCCTTTGGGCACCACCCACTTTAACTCGTCTCCCAATTTCCTGAACAATTTATTATCCTTAACAATATAATTTTCCTTAATATCTGAGTACTCCTTATCCTCCAAGATTTTACGAATACGCTGGATCTCGCTGTCATTTAATTGTAAGCTTAAAAGCCAATCCGCTTGCGTGATTCGCAAAACGGAGGGTATCGGGTCTTCAGACGACACCACACCACCGGGCTGCGGGTTTCGACTTAGAGCATCGACATGGGACATAGTATGGCCTGGTTTATACTGAATATCGAAGTTAAATTCCTGAAGTGCTATCCACCACCGTGCTATACGCGGAATTAGATCTCTTTTAGCAAAAGTAGCCCTTAATGCACTACAGTCAGTAATTAGTGTGAACTTTACTCCTATCAAATAAACTCGAAACCTTTGCAATGAATTAATAACTGCCAAGGTTTCGAGCTCATATGCATGATAATTCTGTTCTTCAGTCGTGGTTTTCCGACTAAAGTAAGCGACGGGTCGTAATGCATTCGTAGTATCATCCCTCTGCATGAGAATACCCGCTAATCCGTATTTGCTAGCGTCCGTATGTACCTGAGTCTCACGTTTAGGGTCATAGATAGCTAACAAAGGTCTCTGTGTAAGCGCGTCTTTTAGTTGTTGAAAGGATTGCTCCTGTTTTGAACCCCAAATCCAAGCACAATCCTTTCTCGTCAAATCTGTCAGCGGTCTGGCAATAAGGGCAAACCCCCCAATGAATTTTCTAAAATAACTCGCTAACCCAATAAACTGCCTCACTTCATGTACGTTACGAGGAGTTGGAAAACATTCAACAGCAGCTATCTTTGCTTTTCCCGGTTTAATTCCGCTCTCACTTATTTCATAACCTAAATATTCTAAACGCTCTTGAAGAAAATTACATTTTTGTAAGTTTAAAGTTAACCCCGCTTTTTGTAATAACCTAAATACATCCTCTAACCTTATCAGTTGCTCATCAAAGTCTTTTCCAAGAATTAAAATATCGTCCATATAAGCAAGAGTAGAATTAAATCGGGAATTACCCAATAATTTATTAATGGTACGTTGGAATACTGCTGGAGAGTTAGCGAGACCGAATGGCATCTTTTTGAATTGATATAATCCATCGGGAGTAACAAAAGCAGTGTACGGTCTACTTTCTGAACGGATTGGTATCTGGTAATACCCGCTGGCGAGATCTAAGCTCGTGTAAAATTTGTTTCCATTTAGCATATCTAGTTGGTCGTCAATCCTGGGCATAGGATAATGGTCTTTAACAGTTTTCCGATTTAGTGCCCTGAAATCAACACATAATCGGTGCCCACCTGTTTTCTTAGAGACCAATATGACAGGGCTCGCATACGGCGAATTAGATTCCTCAGCAATATCGTTATCTACTAACTCTTTTACCATGTCCCTAACAGTCTGTCTTTCCATATAACTCAACCTGTATGGTCGATATACAACAGGATCCAGATCCTGAAGCTCTATAGCCATTTCTGAAATGTCAGTACATCCTAACTCAGACATGTTTTGGGCAAAACATGTTCTGTACTTGTTGATTAACTTAACGATGGCATCTGATTGATCTTTAGGCAAATTCGGATTCATATTGATATCGCTTTCTTTCAATGGAACGAGAGTGGATCGATCCGTTATTCTATTGCAAGAAATTAGGTTTTCGTTATCGGTAGTGTCCAATGCCTCAATGCCATAGGCTCGGATAAAAAGCGTTCCAGCCTTTAACAATACTGGTTGGTCAGAGAAGTTCTTAACTGCTATTTGACAATCACCCCCTTGTAAACTATAAACCCCCCCAAGAACACAATAATCCAGATTTTTCTGCCTACGGAGGCTATGTTCTACCAAAATATCGCAATTGTCCGGTTTGTTACTTGTGCATTCCACGAAACTAATTTCATCAACATTTGTATCCGACAAGATCCTTAAAACTAATTTTTCACAACCAGTCTCTATATTACTTGGCAAGTTGGCCAACTCTGTCTGCTTGTTATGTCTGAATATGTCAAGTCTATCATGCGTTTTCATAACTACTACATCTGGTCGTTCTGTAAAATTTTGGCCCACTAGTATGGCCTCAGTTAACATCGATGACTCAACAATATACCTACGCATTTATTTCAGCCGTTACCTCTTCTAATGTTAAACTAAATTTCGTTCGCCCCAAAGGTAAGTATGAATTATTGCCAAAACCTCGTATTGTTGGGAGGTCGTTATCAAATTTTGGCAAGGAATGCCTTTCAACAATGTCCTGTCTAATTAAAGTACAATCGCTTCCAAAGTCTATGTAACAATTTAATGTAACATCATTATTAATGATGACTTGTTTGTAATATTTCAAGTCTGGTTTAAGACTTTGTGCAAACATAGTTTTCTTTTCGGAGCTTTTAATATTACTTGCCGTTTTGTTCCGAAAACAATCAGATTCAGATTCAGATTCAGATTTTATTACTCAATATAACACAGTATAAATTAAATTACATGTCAAATTATATGCAGTTACATTGAGATCGTCAGAAATAGAATTAAATTATAATAGTAAAAATAGTAAAAGTCAACACAAAAACAAAGTACATTACAAAATTGAATAAAATAGAATAAAATAAAATAATAATAATTAAAAAAAAAAATTATAATAATAATAATAAATAATTTTTAATAATTAAATCAGCGGTTTTATGTCCAACAAGACTACAATTATCACACCTTAAGATAGGTTTAGTGCATTTATTGGACATATGACCTTTCTCTTTGCAATTATAGCACGTCATCTCATTATTAGTGCCAGATGAACGGCACTGAGCACTTCGGTGCCCAGGTTTATTACATTTAAAACAAATGATCTCGTTGGAAGTGACTGTACTTCGTTGTTTAGGTGGCCTCATATTTGACTCTTTGCAAAAGTCTTTTAAAAATTTAAACAAATCCTCAGGATCCGATAACCGTGCTGACATAGCGCTTGATCGCAAAATCCTATCGTCTATTGCATAAACTAAGCAATCAACAGCCTCTTTCCCTACAATATTACACGCATTCAATAAAATCATCTTATCGTAATACTCGTCAGCAGATTCTCCAAACCAACCAAACTTCAACCTTTTATCTAACATTTCTGTTAACAATGCAGCATAGTTTGTTTCGGATGGAAATGCCCTGACTAACCGTTGTTGCTACTCAGCCCATGTTAGAAGTATAGATTGAAGTCCTTCGTACCACTTTTTAGCGTATCCAACTAACATAGGTAACGCAAAATGGGAAGTTTGTTCGTCATTCCAATTATAAATTTTAGCGCACTCGTTAACTTTAGCAATCCAGTTCTCAATTTTCTGATTTTTTTGTGCAGGATCAAAATTAGGAATTATATTTTTGTCATACGAGATCTTATGTGTACCAGACTTCATAATATTTTGAAAAAATAACGCAAAATCCGCAAAACTAGGATGCAAGTTGTCTTTAGGCGACTCACTGGTGTGCTGACGAACTGCAGAGATCGGTTCCCGCGCTTCCACCGGCTGCTGCGCGGTGGCCCCGGTGCTCTGCCTCGGCGCTGCAGCAGCGGGCCTCACCACTGCACTCGCCGCAGTCGCCGCAGTCCTCGTAGTTTCCGTTAACCTCTCCGTCAGTTGCTCAGTCAAATGTTGCTATAACAAATAGTTTAACAGAGCATTACTGTTTTATTTTTAAGTTACATAAACAGGTAAACGTTGCCTACTTTTAAAAAGTAGGTACCGTAAATACATAAAACAGCACTGTGTTTTAATAACGAATAAATAAAGGTTAAAACTGATTAACGACTGAAAAACATCTAGAAGAAAACTAAACAAAGTAAAGAAAAATAATAATACCTAGTTAGCATGAAAACACTTAATAGCGAGCAACTTTCATCTTGGCAACCATACATAATTATGAAAATATACTATTAATGTAAACAAATTAAGTAAAGTGTACAAAATTACTCGCCTGATCGGTACTTGTTTCTCGTTGAGTTCCATTCTGATAGGTAGAACCAGAAGCGCGTGGTGACTCATGGCGTTCGACTACCGCACGATGATGCTGCCGCCGCCGCTTCGAGCGTGATCTCCGCTTCGAACTTGAGCGCTGTCTTGAATGCCCGCGGTTCGTCGATCGTTCATGATGTTTTGAACGCGAGCGCTGCTTTGTACGCAATCTGCGACACGATGTGTCATCTGACGATTCACTGCTGCTTGGACTTCGATGTCGTCGCTTGCGATGGCGAGACTTTCGTCTTGATTGGATCACTTCGTTATCACTGTTTATTTTGGAGCTGAGCACTTAATCCCACTTCTGATATTAGAAATCAGGGATTCAATATAATAACTCACAAGTTTCAAGGAATAACGGTTTTATTACAAAGTTATTTCCAGTTACAATGTAACACTTAGCACTAATTAAAATTTTAAATCTCAAAAACAAAGTCTGATCGGTAAGAAGGCTGTCCAAGGAATGTCCCTCCAATCAAAAGTTCTGCCATTACAAAGACAGGCCGGTTGCCGCCTTTTTTTACTCGGAAGTGACGTCACAAGAAATACTTAATATCTAACCTTAACGTATTAAACCAATATAACTTACATCACAATGTAATACAAAAATACATATATGATTTTATTATTATCCTATATATCTAATTATCTTACACTTGATCTTCTATAATTTTCTTCTTTTTATTATCATTCTCATCGTGAAGAACTAAATCTCCAAAATACTTCCAAACAGTACTGTTTTTTGTTTTTGCATGATAAAGAACACTTATTGAAAGTCGTTTCAATTTTATTTTGCCGATGTCCGATCGGGATGTCATCGTGATATTCGCAATCTAATCTAATTAATAGGAAATAGGTACTAGGAAATCAAAATCTACCACACCAAAAACACAACCACCAAACCGCCAAACAACAAAGACGAACACTTCACAACAACGGAAAGCCTAAGACTAGCCAGAGCGGCAGCGGCCGAGCTTAGACGCGAGTTTGCCTAGCGCTGGCCAATCACGGGCGAGTTTGCTATCCGCACGGCCGCGCGGCGCGAATTTCGAACGGATCGGCGGCGGCGGCGGCGCGCCGCGTCTTCTTGGCGGCGGCTAGCCGGCGCGGCTCGCATATCTGATCAGCATACATAGAATAAAGCAACTCCGCTGTGTAACAATTTTGTCTGTTCAATGAAAAATGCAATTTCAGTTCATCCCATTGAGACAAAACCGTTTCTTCAAGAGACAACCAGCGAGTGTTACAAGACCGCAATATTTTTAATGGTTTCTCACCACAATTAATTGTCTCGAATATGTCTCTATATTCATCACACCTTTTGGGTGAGTGTGAAAACCAATTGTATGTCTCTCTTATAAGGAATTCTCTATTCCGAGGCAGTGTTTGTTCAGAAGCATGTGAAACAGCCAACTGTAGTGAGTGGCAAACGCACCGCACCAAAATTAAATTGGGTAAACCGTACTCGGTTTTTAATATATTATGTACTCCATTGTTTATGCCAGTCATGACAGAGGCATTGTCTGCACCGATCCCTATCAGGTTCTTTAGTAATAAACCATGGGATTGCAGGCAATTCACCAAAGCAGTGGCAATTCCACGGGCGTCTGCGGTTTTCAGCGGTTCCAATGCAAGGAACGCAGATACTACATAATTATGTGTACAGCTAAAGTATCTGATCACTATGCCCAATAATTTTGACACACTGAGATCAGTCGATTCATCTAATAGAGCACTGTATTGTTGAGACCCGATATCATCCACTAGGTTCTGTTTGAAATGTGGGGCTAACACATTTTTTATTACTTCTGTGCACTTCGTTCTGTGCATTTTTATATCCATGACAGTCTTTGAGTCTGTAATACATTTTTTTAGTGCCTCAGTCAAGTGGTCAATCTGTGCAATAGCGGTGTGTTCAACAATAAATAAAGATAACGTACCTTCTATTTTTAAAGACCCTGTATTATCTTTGGTTGCTGGCACAAATTCAATTCTTCTGTTTTTCGAAATTGCGTCACATTTATCCTTATGTTTTTTAGTTTCATTGTGTTTTTTTACATCGTTTATTCTTGCATAGATTTCACAGTGACAATAAGTGCAAAATGCTTTCGTAGAATTATTTGCTACGGGCCTTAACCACATTTTAAACTCATCGTGAGTTTCCCATTCCTTCCGATATTTTTGCAAATAAACACTCTTTTTTTTCAAGGGGCCCTCCATGGCCTCCATATAGCACTCAACAGTAGAGAAACACACACTTTTGTTTTAAGAAAACGGACAAGCTAAAGTACGTATTCGATGCAATCTCTGACAATCACTAACACGAATTGAAGAAATAGTAGGTACAGTGTAATGAAATTGGGAATCCCCTTTTACTCTGGGAATCCCCAACCGATGGAAGGCCTCACAGCTCTGTGGTGATGAAATTATTTGACCAAATAACAGTATGTTTATTAATAAATACCAGTATGTTTTATTATCACTAAAAGTAATAATTAATAGCGACCAAAAATTTTAGAAAATCGCTGTTGAACTCAAAAAAACAATAGATCTAGTGACAAAATCGCTAAGGTGGCAACACTGCCTAAATGATCAACTGTTAGTATACTTGTATGCATTGCTGTAAATAATGCAACTCTGGCTTCATCTTTCTTTTTATTATCAGTAGACTCCTTTTTGAATGGCAGCTTAGGTTGTTTGGTAATAACCTACAAACAATTTTTTTTTTTTTTTTAAATGCAACCTCATTATACTGATTTAAACTCACACGATTTTGATACATTATTATTACTACACGGGACTTAACGCGACTAAGTCCCGTGTAGTAATAATAATGCAACCTCATTAATTGACCAAGTTCGAACCGTTATAAATAACAAAGACAAAGCTATAATTTACCTTTCTATTTTGTTGGTGCTTTTTCGAGAGCGCATGTGTGTTTAAATCTTGGTAGTGACTTCTTAATATCGTTCCACAAAACTTGCATTTTGCTACTTGGCCAGTGGTACTTTCAACTGCTTGAAATTTGCTTTTAAATCGGGATCTTGAAGCCAAGAATCCCTAAATTTTTGGGAATATTGAGGTTTCGGCATAGCATTGTAGTCTTATGAATAATGTTTTCATCTAAAAATGTGTAATCGCGAAACGAAACAACAACGCACTGAATCCGATTGACCGAGTTCAAAAACATTAGACTAAGTATTGTAAAATGCTGTCAAATAGAATAGAAATCGGAAATTATATCCCTCTCAACTATTTAGTATTCCGTAGAGCGAGATATAGATAGATCTCGCCCTTGCATTCCATCGTTTTTTATTAGTCGCTTTATACTAAATATATTTAACGGGGAGTCCCTGTGAATGCTTTCCAATGTCTATGGAAATGAATTGGTGTTGCCTGCATAGGTAGTAAAATAAATACTAAAAATATATAGGTTTATATTTTGAAAGTATAAAATATGGCTAAATAGTCGTTTCTTATAATTTGTGATAATTCCCCTAATCCGCTAAAAAAACCACTAGCCACTAAAAGCAAAAACTTGGCACTAAAAGGGGGATGCAAACCACCAGATTTAGTGGAAAATCCACTGAGGTGGCAACACTGCAATAATGTTTTTGACAAAGAGAATATATATCACTACGTTTTAAGAGGCGGGACTCTCATACAAGCCAATAGTATCAGTTTGCATGGCAATCCGATACCAACGTAACTACAGCAACGAACCAACGAAGAACCGTCAAACAGCAAGAGTGCCAACTTAACGGGTTAAAATAGTGTAGTAGGCTATACGCTTGCTGTTTTTATCGATATCGATAAAATGGAAAAGGTTGAAAAAAAGGTCAAACAATGTAAACAATTTTCTCAATCGAAATTAGGTTACGTTTGTGTCCACATTTAAGTCGTATGTTGTATAATAGATATTTATTTAAATGGTATTATACAAGGACGGACTTAAATGTGGCCCAAAAAAAAATACTTTTTGTAATAATGTAATTATTTATTGCCTGTGTGGTTGCCGGGTTAGAATAGTGCCACTCCGTGTCTTCCCGCGGATGTCGTAAGAGACGACTAAGGGAATAAAGGCTTGTAGTACTGCTAGGCGATGGGCTTGCAACCTGTCACTAATACACTGGTAAACATCTTAGCCTGATTGTGCAAAGTGTGGTTACAGAATTATCAACAAGTTTTTAGGGTTGTTGGTAATTCTGTAACTCTGCCTACCCCACTCTGGGAATGAAGGCGTGAGTTTATGTATGTATGTATGTAATTATTTATTCTTAAGCGCGACACACAGAGCTATATTATAACTCTTTGTGTTACAGGCTTAGGTCGAATTTAACCAACAACTTAGCTGTTAACAAATGTAATTATGAACTATCAGTCGATTAACACGTACATGAAGTTTTATTTTATTATTTTGCGATGCCCTGTTGCTGTGCTTTTTTAATAATGTCGGCAGTTGATTCCTCAGATGTTGCGAAGGCCATATTTGTACGATGGCATTTATTTCTTATTAAAAGATGACACAGACGAAGTAACAGTATATGAAGAAGACGATCTTTGTGGTCATTACAGATCCATTGTAAGTTGTCACATTTTGCCAACATCATAGTGACGGCTTGCTGAGAAATATGTTTCTCGTAAAGAATTGGTTTAAACTGTTCTTCAAAACATGATGTAACTGTGTCAACTAACACAGAAAAGTCTTACATACCCCACAGTCAATCTCTGCAGAGATTGACTGTGGGGTATGTAAGACTTTTCTGTCTTGCCACCACTCACGAAGTTTTATGTGGCTATACATGGGTGTGTCACACAGTTCTTTGTCTTCAGTTTTTAAACTGAACTTACAATTCTCACATTGCCACCGTATTTTTCGAAGCACCACTGACGCCAAATATCCAGCGACATACACAGTAGGCTGTTTTTCGAACGATTCGAACAAACTATTTTCAATTTGTAAAAGTTCCGCATCATCGTCAGAAAATTCGAAATCATTAGGCAGGTGCAAAACAGGAGCTTCAGTATCTTCAGGCAGGTGCAAAACAGGAGCATCAGTAACTTCAGGTAGGTGGAGAATAGGAGCTTCAGCATTTTCAGGTAACCGTGTAATCGTTTCTATTTTTTCACCATGTTGAAAAAAATCTTCGAAATCAATTATGGCTTCATTATCATCTTCTTCACAGTTTGCTCCTCTACCAACTGGCGTACTTAATTTTGTCAAAATATTTGTCTTCAAAGCGGCTGTAAAATGATGGCACGTTGGGTTACGATTTGTAGGAGAATGTTGCCTAATCATTCCAAAAAGGTTTTCTAAGCTATCTTGATTTAGCTGACGAAGATTTAAGTACTTGAACCCTTTTGACTCAACATACTTCCAAATGTCTTCCAATGATAATAACGAAGTTAGGTATCCCTGGACGCATCGTACGTTCTTCAGTCTTAAAAAGCTATCAGACTTGAGGAAATACATTGAACTCATCATATTTTTATAATGTCTCCACAATTCAACGTGGTTAGTTTTCTGAGAAACATTCTCTCTCCTGTGCTTGATAACGTCCTTTCTGGATGTAGGACCATTGGTGCAATCGAAAAGTCTATCAAGATCTTCTACAATATGGGCAGTCTCTAAAATCTCCTGAGCTTTCACATCACCGCCATATTTCTCAGCCATTAGTTTTAAAATAGCAGCGACGGTATTACTGAGCACTTGAGCAGCCAGCTTTACTTTCATTTTAGATCTGTATGTAGGATTGACGTGTAGGGCTGTTAATTTTTTGAAGTGCAGGGTGCTTTTGTTTTTTTCCGCCACATGTACCAGATGAGACCACTTTCCTTTTTTACCATTTATTACAATTTCTCCTCCATTATGAAAATTATTTCTTATCGATTTGAATAGATGCGGGATAACAAACAAACAAACATAATAAATATTCTCATATCATCCAATAAGAAATAATTGGAGGTACTTGGGATGCAACACCACATCTTGAGTAAATTCAAACTTCCAATGTTTGTGGGTCCTTGGTCACATATTGTGGTAACCACAGTGTAACCAATATCAGTTACAGCCTTTATGACATCCTTAATAATAACAGCGAGGCTTTGCGATGACACTGTTCCTTTAACAAAATAGTAAGCTATCGGTTGCTTCAGTTTTTTGTGGAGGCCTTGCAGCATAAATACTAAAGCATGAGTTGCTATTTCTGAAGACCTGTTCTGGTTTTCGCCTAGGTCCACAAATCCCTCTACTTTATCCGTCCTGGGATTGCAGATAAGACGCTTTTTCAAAGATATCTCGTCGAAGAGCAAAGCACACAACCTGTCTTTTTCGTTCAATTTTACAGCCTTCTTTTTTAAATGGCCCATAATGGTTTGGCTGATTCCTGGATCCAAATCCATGCTTTGAAGCAGAGTTTGCAGGGTTCTTACGCTTGGTAATGCCATTAAATGTTGTAGGTGTCTATATGTGCGAGGAGATTTTTTATAAATAGCAATAGCCAAGGCTTTTTCTAAAGGAGTCCACCATTTTCCTCGAGGGTTTCTAGCATGGTTGCGTATGTATGCCTTTATAAGTGTTTTTAATGCTAATGACTTGATACGTGGCATTATATTTCCCTCGCTCAAAATAGAGATTTTGAAGTTATGTTATATCATATAGCTTAAAATTACTACTTATTACGAGGATTGTGAAGAGCCGCTAAAATCACGTAAGACTATTGCGTCTGAGGGGCAATTGTAACTTTTCATACAACGAAATGTTCTACTTTTAAAATTAGTATTTAAAGGCATTAAGCCCTTAACGTGGGCGGGGCACATTGGCCGCAGGACTGATGGCCGATGGGGTCAGAAGGTTCTGGACTGGCGTCCGCGGACCGGAAGACGAGCTGTAGGTAGGCCTCCAACAAGATGGAGTGACGACCTCGTCAGGATCGCGGGACCGCGGTGGATGCGAAAAGCACAAGACCGGTCTGAGTGGAAAGCCTTGGGGGAGGCCTATGTCCAGCAGTGGACGTCTTTCGGCTGACATGATGATGACATGATGAAGCCCTTAACTGTAAAAAAATAGTCCATACAAATTTAGCTCCGGGCGATAAAGTTTCTCTAAATCAAGTCCAATTTCTACGATTTTTCAATATCTTGTATTTTTTTAACAACTAGGTCAGTACGTTTCTGTTTTCAGTCTACATAATATTTTCTTGGAAAGCAAAACGTACAGAATAGTTTTTCATGATATTTACAACATATTCAAAAATCGTAAAAACTCGGACTAAGTTTAAGGGTAGGGAAATGTTATCACATTTTGTATCAACATTTTTAGCTTCACAATCCTCTTAAGTTGAGCTCCTTAATATCCGTTTTCTATTTTGGGCATTGAATGCTTCATTAGAAAATTCTAAAATAGCAATGGGGCGCTACTGGAGGCTCGACCAGCCCCTATTAGTATACTGCCTAAGACACTGATATTTATACAGGGAGGCCCAAAAATAGCACGTCACAGTGACACCGGAGATTCCCCAGCCTAACATAACCTCAGGAAAAGTTGCACAGTTATGCCTATTTTAAGTTTTTTTTTATTTTTACCACCTTTGACATTGTAATTGCCCGCATTTACTTGGATAGCTTTAGAATTAATTATTTGTACGCTGTCATGATTAGTTAATTAAGATTTTAATAGAAACGAAATAAATCGAATCGAAATAAAGTTATTTGCTTATTTCGTTTCTAGTAAAAAAAAACAGGCGAGGACCAACCTGGTCCAAATATATTTTTTTTTCAACAAATATGTTTTGAAACTTATTGCTTGGTTGCCTGCTTTTCAAATATTCTGTTCAATTTCAAACATTGCTTTTACAATTTTCTATAGATTATATAGCTTGTTTTTCGATTTTCAGTTGATTTTTTTATTGCAGTCGGGTTTTTGTTTATTTTTAACAATTTATTTTGATCAACCCTTTTTAGTTTTTATTAATAAAAATAGTGGTTTAATTAACGATTGATAACTAAGCGACTTATGAGCTCTGGAGCTGGAAGTTTTAATATCGCGAAGCTACAAGTGACAAATTATAAGCGAAACTACCTTTCTAACAAGAGAAGTTTATTACTTAACATTTACGTATTTTTTTGACTTTCCTGTCAAAAGGGTAGCATAAAGTGTTATAATAAAAAATAAAAAAACTGTACCCAGCTGCAAATTTTTCAAATGTATGAATGCAGTTTTTCTTTTTATCAAAATCGGTGATATGGTTCCTAAGAACAAATCTTCGTATGTCTTATAGTTTCAGACTTTCCCATACTGACCGATTTGAATGAGCCAGCCTGTATATATATTTGGAATGACCTATTTAATAGCTTTCATTTGATACCCATATTGTTATAATAAAAATCCTTTTTTTTTTTTTCGCGGACGCCATATTGAATTATTATAATACCCTATATCACTTCGATAAGTAAGACGAATCGAATTGCATGTTAAAATCCGTCAAGCCATTTAGGCTGCAGAGCGTGCCTAGAGATTGATTGATTGCAACTTTTACTGCGGTCATGTATGTTAGGCCGATTTGGTTGGTCTTAGGCTGGGGAATCTCCGGCGTCACTATGACGTTATTTTTGGGACACCTGTATTTAATTTGTATTCTGCCTCGTTCTGTTTCTTCCTTTATTTTTTAGGTAGTGCATATTTGCTTTGACTTTCATGGGGTCATTGACATCCCAAAAGGTAATTTTGCCTGCGAAAAGATTGTTTACGTCTTTACACCAATTATATATAAAAAACATTGTGCTTTTATTTTGTAGATATCTACACAGCGATTCCCCGTGTGTTATGCATGTTACAAATGACATGGAAATATTTATGTTTATTATAAGTTTAATATAATTCGACACATTTTTCTTATTTGCGTGACCTTTCAATACTTCTATGCAAATATGATGTTTCTATGCTTGGGCAAAAAAATCGAATAATGCTTTGGTTGGATAACACAACCACCTTTTACCTTGGTATTCTTTTTTTTTTTATAAAGTTATGAAAACGTTGTGGCTCAATCTCCTCCAAATCATTTGTGCAGGTGACACAGTTTTTATAAATGTGTCTCTTCGCTAGTTGTGCTATCCAACCACTGCAATACTCTATTGCTGCACTACGTTCAACGTCCTCAGGGGTCTCGCTTGTTATCAATTCATCTGTATTTACGTTATCGATGCATAAATGACTACTATTAATTTCCTCTTCACATTCAGTCGGCATATCGCTACCTACACCTCTTGTTAAAAAAAAATTCAATGATTGCAGACAGACACTGTCATCTTTTTCGCAGTTTGAGCCAACTGAATGTGAAGAAGAAATATTATTAATCAATAATTTTTTGTAAGCACTGTCAAATGCAGATGCAGTGGGCATTATATTGCTGTAGCCATGAGCTCTAATTGCCCCAAAGAAGTTTTCGAGAGGGTCTTGGTTGAAATTGCGCCGCAATAGGGAGTTCTCTCTGAGTATAAATGCCTAATAACAGATTTTAAACTTTCTATAGTTTTGACCCAGCTTAAAAGAGAAGGCACTTTTCCATTATTGTTCGCATTTTCAAATTGCATCGATTTGAGTACTGGTAAACTCTCGTTCCGCAGTTTGTGATGAGGTGATCTTGGGGTAACTGCAGCCCTATAAATTTTATCCCTCCCTCACTTGGCTGTAGCTCCCGTTGACACTGTCGAATAGGTCGTCAAAAAATATAAGCAGATCTGCTGTATCTGTGCTTTCTTTTTCTTTTGCGCCAGATTCTATAAAAAAACAATAAAACATTACCGTAACTTTCATCATGTTTCCCTTTAGAACTATCAAATTCACCAGCTATATTTATTATTTATATCAAATTTCATCATAATAGATACAATACTTTTTGCATGATGCTCAAACAAACACACAGACAATTATAGTTTTATAACAGAACAAGCTCCTTTTATTAATAATTGTCATTTTATTTATTGTATATTAGTAGGTATCACCAGTCAATGTAAGATATTTCTAGTAAAAGGGAGATGGGTAGGTAAATGGAGATTATAGTAAAGAAACTTTTTAGGCCACGTTCTGGACAGCAGACAGCGGCGGCAAATCGGGCGGCAGCACGCGCTCTATGTATTTTAGTAAGGCGCGTGTGCCGCCACTGGAGCCCCGCCGCTACCCGCCACGCTGCCCCCTGGCGATGGCGTCTCGAACGCGGCCATAGACGTCGCGCGACAGATGTGCTAGCCACTCTGAAGTACAATATACAAAAACATAAAAGACGCATACCTGCCATGTATCCAAGTGCTACTCCAACAGACTTGCTAAACACTTGAGTGCAATTTTTCACCCTCATCTTGGGTATCTGATCAGGTAGCACATGTTGTGCTGTTAATTTTGGCACTAACTTTACGCCTTTATAGCCTGGGGACCTATTATATAAGGCCACAATGTGCTTCCACTTAACGACACGCGTTTTTCGGCTAACAACGTATTTCAAATTTTTTGTGACCATGTTATTTCTGATCCCTTTTATTAAATGAGGTGGATCGTAAACATGAAATATTTTCTTGCCGTCAACCTCAAAAAAATCCTCCCTCACTTCTTGTCCACCTCGTATTTTTTTTCTCATCACCTTTCTTAAATCACCTTTCTTTAGTCTCTTTAATTAAAGTGTTGATGGCCGCTATGTTAGAGGCACCTTGGTCGCACACAGTGGCTACTACTGTTAGTCCTGTTTCTTGGACTTTTTCAATAATTTTCCCTATTTGACGTTTTAACTCCACAGTTTTTGTGCTTCCACGACAGTAGTAGTATGCTACAGCCAGAGTTGGGCGTTATCTAGATAATTTCTTATCTAGATAATTATTTAAAATAAAATCATTTCAAATAAATTTATTCGAAGATAAATTCAATCATAAATAGTGCGTTGTCAACTTTTTTATTTAGATAAATTATCTAGATGAAGATAGCTGACCTCGTTTGTTATTGAAGTAAGCTTATTTATAATAATAAATGTATACAGAATGTCATGTCGGGTCAAACCGTCAGGATCCGGTCACCTAGGGCCACTTCCTTGTATGGCCACCGTGTAAATTCCTACATCGGCCATTTCTTTGTTAGTAATTTTTTTGTTACGGCCACTTCCCCGAAAGACCATTGCGAATTCTTATTACGGCCACTTCCCCGAAAGACCACATTGCGAATTCTTATTACGGCCACTTCCCCGAAAGACCACATTGCGAATTCTTAGTACGGCCATTTCCCCGATCGACCACTATGCTTTTGTTTTTGTTTCCTCGGTTTTCGCACCGTGTGATGGTACGGTACCCTACATTGTGCGTGGTCCGTCACGCACTTGGGCGGTGTTTTATTATGCTAGGTCAGCACGGATAAGTCCGGCATATTTTATTCTTATGAGAAGTCCGTCATATGTACGGTAGGATCATCATGTTCCGAGCCAGGTGACGCATAATAATTTTATTAGAAGGAACACTGTGTTTGGCGAAACAAATGTATAGACAAGGTAAAAAATAAATAATAAAAAATGTGGTCTTAGCGGAAAATATCAAGTTTATTACAGATGCATGTTACAAATGACATGGAAATATTTATGTTTATTATAAGTTTAATATAATTCGACACATTTTTCTTATTTGCGTGACCTTTCAATACTTCTATGCAAATATGATGTTTCTATGCTTGGGCAAAAAAATCGAATAATGCTTTGGTTGGATAACACAACCACCTTTTACCTTGGTATTCTTTTTTTTTTTATAAAGTTATGAAAACGTTGTGGCTCAATCTCCTCCAAATCATTTGTGCAGGTGACACAGTTTTTATAAATGTGTCTCTTCGCTAGTTGTGCTATCCAACCACTGCAATACTCTATTGCTGCACTACGTTCAACGTCCTCAGGGGGCGAAACAAATGTATAGACAAGGTAAAAAATAAATAATAAAAAATGTGGTCTTAGCGGAAAATATCAAGTTTATTACAGAAAACTTTAAACAGAACTTCTAAGGTCAACCTAGCACGTAAAATTAAGAAGACATACAATTAGTTACAGGTACGAGTTATATGGAGTACGTAGGCCAGATAGTGTTTTTTTATTTAAATTATTATTTCTTATTGCCTTTTTTATCCTTGTCTGGTTTAAGTAAAAGAGTTAGGAAAATTATTTTATTTAAAAATGACATGGGAGTTATTTCATTGGCTTCCAGTTTTTTCAAAAGCACTTTGTATTTCCGGTCAAAGATTATAACATCAGGTTTTCTGTTTTTTTTCTTTTGAAAAATATGCTGAAAAACTTTGTTTTCATGATGAAACGCCTCTTTCCTCAAACATTTTAAAAACAGGAACAAGTTCGGCGTTTTGGGTAGTATCGTGTTTAAACGATGGTGCCAACCCTCAATGGCGTTCGTAGTCCGAAATTTGTCTTCAGAACAACAGATTCCCTCCATCGTTACTTTGTTGAACCAAAAGTCTTCAAAATATTTTTTTAAATTCGACACAACGGTAGTAATTGGCTTTGGAGTATCGTTTAGCAGCGTAGACCATGTTTGTTTTATTTTATTAGCCTGCAGATAAGGCAGATGGGTAACTTTTCTTGTCAACCTTCGTCCGTACGGTGTTTTGTTTAAGTTAAGCTTTTTAGCCTTTCTCCTTACTGCCCTGCTATAGTGAACCTGGCAACCGGTTACAACGGCATGCGGAAAAACTGCACGAACACTGTTTAAAATCGCCAATTCGTAGTCACATTTGAATCTGACAATGTTGACACAAAGTTTTTCTTTCAACGCATGAAAGAATCGTAAATACGTCTTCTGTTCCTTATTGAGGAGTAATCCGTATATAACTGGAACGAGATTTATGGTCTCGTCTGTCGAATTATTATCTAAATGAACCGCAAACAATTGATAAAATGGATGTGGGGCAGCATGAAATGTTCCATCCGCGTAATAAGAACCGTCCAGATTCTTAATTAGATCTTTACCCATTTTAGACGCAAATATTAAAATTTTGTCATGAAGACCATCTTCGTATACTAAAAAATCTTTAGCTAATGTACCTTTAGCTATACGAACGTCTGCTAATTCTCGAAAACTGAGTTTGTCGGTGTCCAAAAACCTTTTTCTAGCCGCATACAGTCCATTTTTAACCGATGAAAACAGTGGGATGTACTTAGCAAATCGTTGGTCTTTTCTACCTATCAAGTTTTCCACGTAACTCTCGTAAATCTGTTGTACTGAGGTCAAGTTATAGCATACTTCTTTTTTACAGGCATCTAACATTATGTCTATTTCTCTTTTCACGTAGTTTGGTCTGCACTGGTGATTTTTATTCACACGCAATACTTTTTTTCCTTTTGGATCAATTGTTATTGACGCATAACAGTTGCCTCTATCGGTGCATCGCCAAAGTGTTGTGCCGTTATGGTTTTTCTTCCCCGTACGCAAGTTATATTGGTAGCCCTTATGTAATGCAACGGGTTTACCTTTTCGACTTTTTATGAACTGCAATTCGTCTTTTTCGTCCATGGTAATCAGTGATTTGCAGATCCTTATGTGTTTTTTTAATATTTAATGTGTACAATGTGTGTGAAATTGTCTTGGGCCACTGACACTATAGAAATAAATCACAATGAAAAGTGTTTCATTTGACGTGTGACAGAAAATAATCTCCAACTAGCCAGTTATTACATAACCAAATGCAATAAGGCGGCAACATACTAAATGGTGCAGCAGCAATATGCTGGGACAAATCGTAGAAGAATGACATTCATTATTGATTGGTGGTTATTCGAAAACCTGACGAGGATTGGTTTACGAGGAAGGTTATCATTAGACCCCGTTATCTTGTCGCACTGAAATCATTTTTCAGTAGTGCTTGATTAGTTTTATTATCGATCTTCTTGATATCGATATTTATATAATACAATTTAATTTGAATTTACCGCCCTATGTGGAACTTGTCATCACGAAAATACCTAAATAACTCTTAGTTACACTAACGTTGTACAGTTGTGGACCGTTTATTGTTATTATTGTAGAAAAACTATGATAAAACCTAACTAACGAGCACCCTACACTTTTATGTCATCGTTTATTCTTGTATATATTTTATACAAAAACAAAAGTACTGACTTAGTGTCTCCTTTTTGGAATTATCAGTGACATATTGTATTGACATTTAGATAGTCGATAAAAAAACATTCTCGCACTACTGAAAAATAATGACAATGCGACAAGATAACGGGCTCTAGTTATCATATAGAGAAGTCACAGTTTGAGGATGTGACCATAAGAGGAAAAGGTTCTTGAGGATGTGACCATAACAGGAAAAGGTCGTTTGAGGAAGTTGGCCATACGAGGAAGAGGCCGTTTTAGGAAGTGGTCATAAGAGGAAAAGGCCGTTTTAGGAAGTGGTCATAAGAGGAAAAGGCCTTTAGCGGATTGTGGCCTTTCGGGGAATATTGTTTCTAAGTGGCCATT
This sequence comes from Acleris sparsana, assembly GCA_923062465.1. Lineage (NCBI taxonomy): Eukaryota > Metazoa > Arthropoda > Insecta > Lepidoptera > Tortricidae > Acleris > Acleris sparsana. The sequence goes on along the minus strand of OV281305.1, from coordinate 5,529,646 downwards.
AAAGGAAGTGGCCCATTGGGGAAGTGGCCGTTCATAACACTTGGCCTTATAAGGAATGTGGCCATAAGTGACCAGATCCAACCGTCACACTGACATTGCTCATATAATCAGAAAATAATTGTTGCAACATAAACGCTGCGATGTCGTCTTCTAGCTCTGGCTCTCAACGTGTATTACAAGCGGAAGTCTCTTTCAAACAATATATATTAGAAAAGGACTTTCGCCAGTAATACTTGTTACAAGCGTTCTAGAAATGGGCTCCTGTAGACAGTGTATGTTTCTTACCATAAATGTGTTAAATAGCTACTGCAGGAGAAAAAAATCCCATATATTTATATTCATATATTTAAGTATGTACAAAACATTCATTATTTTTGTTGTTGGTTATTTTCATTTCATCATGCCCGACGGTCAACGGCATAAATAAGTGATCATTTATGTACCTTGTCACTTTAACGTCGTGCTTGAAATGTGATACAAAATTGACAAACGATTGAAAGCGACAAGGTACATAAATGATGACCGTTGACTGTACTACTGACATTCATCTTTTATTTAAAATCCGAACTAATTTATCTAGATAAAAATGAAACTTATCTAGATAACATTTCAAAATAACAAATGACGGATTATTTAGTTACTTCAAATAAAAGATGATTTATTGCCCAACTCTGGCTACAGGTTGCTTATATTTTTTTATGACCCCTCTAATCATGAATACCAAAACATGATCACAATAATCTGGTGAACATTTCTCTCCATCATCAACAAACCCTATCAATCTGTCATTATGAAGAAAACACCATGCTCCGACATTTAAGACCGGCAACGCAATGAAATTAAATAATAGACGCCATTTATAATAATAATAATAATCATCATTTTATTTCGACCAACAAAGGATCATAGTGGTATTAGTAATACAGGATACAGGATAAAATATTCTTATTCTATAGTCTATACTTTTAGGTACCTATTTAAAAAAGTGTATTCAAACGGGAGCTGTCAAAAATGACAGATCCAGGTGTTGTGAACCTTTAAAACTAAAATAAAAACGTAAATATACCTAGCAATAAATACGCGTATAATAAGCGAATTTATATTTTTATTTATAGTGCTAGGTATGTTTTCGCCAACTTCTTATATACCTAATGATCACATTTTACTTCAAAACATGATATCGAAATGGATCTGAATAATCAAAAATGAACTAGTATATAAAGTAGTATATTTGCTAGTCATTCATCAATGTAGTATCTATAGTATGCTTTAAATAAAATACAATATTATTATTATTACTTTATTCTGAATCACTAGTCGATGATGAAGAAGATGATGACGATGACTCTCTTACATTTATAATAATCCTATCCATTAATTCGTTTATATGGTTGTCGAGCCCTTTCATTTTTTCTTCAACTTAATGACGTGTTCTTCACAATTTCTCCAATCTTCGGCTGTTACATATTGCAAGTGCCTCGGGTAACAATACTTTTAAATCATTTAATTTAAAGGTCGTATTTTTATTAGCAATCTCTACTTTTACCTTTGCCCATATTAGATCAATGTGAGTGGTAGGGCGGAAGTCGTATCAGGGTGATATCCCTTTCTTTCGCCTTTTCGTCTACCACAAATTTATCAAATTGATGTTTTACTTGTCTCACTCTCTTCATAAGCAGCTGTTTAACCTTCTTAGCTTCGTATTGTATATTTTTCGATTGTAGCCATTGCTGGATATCAGCCTTTTTTGTTTTTAATGTAGGTGCTTTATCAAATTTGCTTGAGTGATATGGTGCGTTATCCATAACGATCACAGAATTTGGCTCGACATGGTTTAAAATTACTTCAAACCATTTCTCGAAATTGACTGAATTCATTTCGTTATGGTAGTCACCATCCCCCTTGCTGGCTAGAAAGATCAGCTCACCCTCTTTCAAGAAGCCAGTTGAAGAACCTACAGAAGTAAACAAACATGTTAAGCATGTTTTATGTTGTACATGCTATTGTTACATTTCTTATGTTTAAAACTACATTTAATAATCATGAATGGTACAAATCAAATTATAATTCAGTAACATAAGCAATTAATCATGAAACAAAATATGCGTAAAAATAGTTTTTCATAATATTTTAACTCTTTAACCTCCTTGATAATACAAACAAGTTTTTTTTTTAAAGTTGTTGATAATTCTGTAGCTCCGTCTACTCCATTCTGGGAATGATGGCGTGAGTTTATGTCTATCTGCACGGCAGTAATGACTTTCAATTTTTGGAATCGAATTAATATGCTGCCGTACACTTTCCTTAATTTCCGGGTCTAAAGATTTATGGTTTTGATGCTTTCCACGTTGGTCTATTGATAGAATACTACAGTCATTGTCAGTCTCGATTTTATGTGTAACAATTTTTATAGTACGATCTGTAATATCTAATGTTGCCTTGAAGAATTGTTTACATACTCGTACTTTTCGCTGATCAATGGTGAAATAAAACGCATTATTGTGCCCAGTGGCGTGCTCAGCCTTTTGGGTAAGGGTAGGCACTGGTAGAAAAAGTAAATCGTAACAGTAAAGTGATGGAATAAGCACTTACCAGTTCCGGGCAGTTCCGAGTTAGGTATAGCTAGTTACTTGCGTCACATTTGATTTGATTTGATTTGATTTTTTTATTGATAAATATAAATTTACACGTCATTTTACAGTACATAAGTAGATATTAAAAATTTATACATTTGTTATTAATTATTTATAACTAACATTACAGTAGCTTTTAACTAACAATTGGTTTACCAAGTATTGACAATCATTGAGACACATATTGTAGCTCGATAACAGAAGTTAATCTTTGTAGTAAGTGACAAAGTCATACACTACCAGTAGGTATTAAAAATATGCATATTTTATTCTTATACATTCTAAACGTCCGACTTCCCATCATAGTTAAGCCTAGAGTAGCGAGACATATTTGTAAAAAAGTCCTCAACCGAATAACACGCCATGTCAATCAGTAGGTGTTTTAGTTGCTTGCGAAATACACTATCACTGGCGTCACCCCTAATAGCACTAGGAAGGATGTTGTATAATTTTGGACCTATCACTCTTAGACACTTTTTAGATTTGGCTAACCTAACAGCAGGTACGTATAGATCGAGGCGCCGCCTTGTGTTGAAGTTAAAGTGGTCCGCATTTGTGGGCATTTTACTTAGGTTAGTTCGAACGTACTTACAGATCTCCATGATGCTAGGGAGAGTAAGTATTTTCAATTTTTTAAATAACTTGAGCAGGGTAGTCCCATTTCACTCCAGCTAGTATTCTTACAGCACGCTTTTGCATCTTAAATGCCCTCTCACGGTCGGCTGCTGTTCCCCACAAGTCGATCCCAAGACTCATAATACTATGAAAAGAGCCGTAATAGGCTTTTAGTACATTGACTGCAGAGAGACTAGGTTGTAGCCTTGCTAGAGCGTGGCACGCTGCAGACAGTCGCCCACACGAGTAATCAATGTGGTCCGCCCATGTTAGGCCAGCGTCAATTTTATAACCCAGGTACTTAACGACGTCAACCTGGGGCACTTTAACGCCATTACAGATTACGTTGAGCTCGTGCTCGTGTGTTTTCCGCAATTGGAAGTGCATTAGAAATGTTTTTTCAACATTAAGTTTCATTCCGTTTATTGAAAACCAGTGAGCAAGGTCTGTCATCACACGGGGCAATTTACATTGGAGCTGGGAATAGGTCCTGTCCGCGACGATAACACAGGTATCGTCTGCAAACATAACAAAGTCAGCGTCGGTTGATGCAGTCGTGATATCGTTCACAAGGATCAAAAACAGGTTGTTTCCCATTACCGACCCCTGCGGAACGCCATTTTTACCTATCGGTTGTAATTTAGAGCTTAAACCGTTGATATGTGTACTTTGATAGCGATCACTAAGAAAGGACGATATCAAACTTTGAAAATTTCCTCTTATACCATATCGCGCCAGCTTGTCCAAAAGTAGCTGGTGATTGACCAGCTCAAAGGCGCGCGACAAGTCGCAGAATATAGCTGCGACCTGCCGCCCGCCCTCCAGCCGGTCCATCACCTTTTCTACTAGATCGCGGGCCGCATCAACCGTACTACGTCTTGGCTGGTACGCGTACTGTTTTTCATTAAGCAGGCCGTTACTTGTTATAAACGACATAAGTCTTTTGCTTATTAAACTTTCAAAAACTTTAGATAGAATTGGTATCAACGAGATAGGGCGATAGTTTTTTAACTCCTGCTGATCCCCCTTGCCTTTGTAGATTGGTTGGATTTTTACGTTCTTCAGTGCGTCAGGGTAAATACCGCTTGACACACAGTTATTGAATAAACAACATAGTAGTGAAATGAGTATCGGTGGCATGAAATCAAATACTTTTGTAGACATGTCATTTATATCTTTGGACTGTTTACGCTTAATGCTACCGAATATTTTTATTACTTCGCCTAACGAGAATGGCGTAAAGATAAAAGTAGTAACAGGCTCCGACATAAACGCATCAATATAAGACAATGCCTGGTCCACAACCGGTTTCGCATCGTCACTGTTTATTGCGTTCACATAAAAGTCGGGTCCATATTGGCTTCGCTAAAGTTTATCACCCGAAATTGATTTTCCTAACGATTTGTACTCCTAATGATCACTGCTCCTAAAAAATGTTTTCCTAAAAATTTCGTTCCTACAATTTATTTTACTATTAACGTAGCTCATAAAACTCATATCTCTTAAAATTTTAAGTGCTAATGTCACTGATGTAACTTTTTGTAAACTCCTATTTTTTTTTTAAATAACATTCTTTACTTTCCGAGTACAGGACTTTACGCAGGATTATTTTAAAGTTAAAGATGATCTGCTCTTTTATAAAAAAAAATAACCTCGAAGACGAAAGCGGGAGCGAAGCTCCCGCTTTCGTCTTCTAACCTATCCGCGATCCGAGTCGGTTTTGCCACTAAGTCCCTATTCCCTACTGCCTACGTAATGACGGACCCTTAGGATCTCAGTCACTATTAACTTAAGAGAAAAGTTTTTCAAGTAAAATGTGCTTATTTTAACGTATTCTATGTGGTAGAAGATGGTTATGTTGAGAAAATATAGGAAAACAAATAGTAGTATGATCGATGTTTATTGCAACGGACATTATGAAGTTGAATGATTGGGAATTCAGAGCGTTAGGAACAAAGTAGTTATGAGTAGTGATTATTAGGATGTAAATTATTAGGAACAACATTTTCGGATTTCCGATAATCGACATTAAAAATTTAGTTCAACTTTGGCGCACCCATAAAAGTCATTTAATGCAGCAGCCGTCGCGGCGGAGCGCTCCCGCCCGCACTCGCCCGGTGCACTCTGCACGAGCACGTCGAGCGCGCAGCTCTTGCCGGCGCGCGGCCGGCATGTCTCCGACGCGATCACCCGCCACACACAGCGGCTCATATTTTCACGGCTATTTGAGATTAGATTGTTAATATAGTCCCGTCGCGTACATCTAATTTCATAGTTGTACTGCTTTTCGAGATCAAGTAACCTACTAGTCAAATGGGTGTCGTCAGAGCTAACTTGTAACGAGTTTTTTAAGGTGTGAATTTGATTGCGTATCTCGCGAATACTCTCGCTAATCCAGGCGTTTTTATTGTTGTACACAGGGTAGGTTTTTATGGGAAAATGAGCTTCGTATAAGTGTTTAATGACATTCAGTACTAATGTAACGATTTGTTAGATCATTTTCACAAAAGCATTTTTTTCATAGTAGCGAATTTTCACATCGCGTTTTTTCATAGTAGCGAATTTTCACATAGCGTTTTTTCATAGTAGCGAATTTTCACATAGCGATCATTCATGGTCGCAAATTTAATTATTCGTCCTTCTTCATGTAGCCATTTTTCATAAAGCGTTTTATAATGTTCGCGTTCATTTTTTTCCCATATTTTAACAGTAGATTATTTTATCAGTCGCTAATCTAATCCTTCTTTTTTCGAAACTCGATTTTTTACACGATGATGTTTTATTATTAGCGTTGTTTTATGCAGGTCACTTTTCATCACATTAAAATAATAATGTAATCCAATAACAATGGCGATTCTTCATTCATGTTTTATTATTTAGGCTTCTTTGTAAACGTGTTTGATACCAATGAGATGAGTCATTTTTGGTTAAAAAAAACTGCCGCTGATCGAAATCAAATTAATCGTTAAAAGCTGTGAATTTGCTCACAAAGTGGCACTGTTTTGTCGAGTAACAAAATTAAAAAAGTGAAATCTCCGCTAGCCATGATTTTGACGTTATGATTTTGAATCGAACAGAATGGTCATTGGTAAGAAGCAACGTAGGAAGGTAACAAACAAAAATAAAACAGGTCTTATAATTAATTTACCACTAATTTAATTATTTTCCTCGGTTAATAAAGTTGACCTTTCGGAGTGACCGGCCATGTTTTATCCCGCAGCTTGACCCGGGCTTTTTGTAAAATTAAACGCGGATGGAACAGGGGGTGCAGCTTATCCTAAATAACTTCTAAACTAATCAAAACCAATAATAATCAATAAGCATTTTATTAAAGCATACAATTTACCAATATTTACTTACATAACTTAAATACATTCTCATTCCGTTACATTCAAAACAATTTAAAAAAAACTCCTTGTACTTCATCTTTCGACTTAATTAAATTTAATATAACTTAACTTTCGAATACATTGTTCGATATTTATTTGGCCTTGTAAATATTCGTTCATTATGAATTGGATTTTAAGGTCCATTGATATATATTTTCGGCATCTTTTACGATATATTTCATTATTCATGTTCGTTTGAAGAATATTGAACTCAATTGCATTCGCTTCGTCTTTTAAGGTAGAAATCACTTGAAACAATTTTGGTTTTTTTTTTATTTTTTTATTTAATCGGCTGTGCCACCCCTCGACAACATTATTAGTGCGATGGCGTTGTCCATAGCATGATATCAATTTTATATTATTCATTGTAAACCATTGCCTAGATAGGTAGTCATTAAACATTTCAATATTTTTAACCATCGGTGCCTGGCTCATAACACTCATCCATCCTTCGTGGATTTTCGTGTCTGGAAAATGAGCCACGGCCACGCATTTACCAACATAGTGGCTCCCTTCGCGACTATGGGTTATTTCATAACTTTCGGCATGTTTCCAAATGGCTTGACTTAAGTGAAAAAAACAACCGGTTATTTTTGCTGTTGGATAAGTCTTTTTGACGGCATTTATTGCCGCAGTCTCAAAATCGGTTTTAATGGTTTTTGGATCAAACTCCGGTAATACTTCTTTTAACATATTGAAAAAACATTCGTATGTTTCTTGTTTCTTATTTTCTAATAACCCGTAAATGAGTGGGACAACTTTAGTATAATCATCGGTGCTCCCTATATCACCGTGTATCGTGTAGAGTTGTGAATAAGGCCAGGGAGCAGCTTTAAACGTGCCATCACAAAAAAAATTATTAACATTTTTTATGTAGTCCTTACAATTTGGGCCATTAAAAATAAGCACTTCATTTTTTTGTCCACAAAGAAAGTTTTTTGCTAAGTTTTCTGGAATTTCCACGTCCTTGCAATTCTCGAAAACACATTTTCCGTTAGTTTGGTTCCGTGCTCGGTAAAGGGCATCCCTTTTTTTATGAAAAGGTGGAAGTTTATCTGCGTACTCCTCCGACATGAACTGTCGCATTTCTTGCTCGTATATCTCCGGTATTGGTCTATAGTCTTCTTTTACCTTCTCTTTTAAGAAAATTAGTTTTTCCTCTACATCAATGCTTTCATAATCAGGTATACAAACATGATCATTGATTCGTATAATTTCAGATCTTTCAGCATTTGTTATAATCTGTCCTTTGCAGGGTTTCCTTGTACACCGCCAGACTAAGGTTCCACATTTATTTTCTCTGATTAAAGAATTTCTGCGTCCAGCTCTTATTAATAATTCACCGCCATGGCTGCTTTTGATGAAGTAAAAATCTTTAGTACTTCTACTAGAGGGACCTGGATCCATCATTTTTGAGAACGGTATCCAATCCAATTTTAGATAAATATTGTTTTTACAGCACTTTAAAACAGAACTAAGATAAGATTTTAGTAACGTCACTTCACTTTAATGTCACTCCGACACGACATAAAATGTATGTGGATAGGTATTATGACAATTGATTTTAAAGAGGTGGTCTCTTATAGATAAGTATCTAATAAACTGTTACCTATCAGAAAGGCCCGCTTGCACGAAAATATTAACCGCAGGTTAACCCTAGGTAAGCAGGTTTATTCGTTAAAATTGTCAGTTCTCATATGAATCTGAAATTCTTTAATATTTTTTCCTAGGTTAACCTAGGGTTAAATTTACGTGCAAGCGGGCCTTAGAGTCTATGAGCTAAGCTGCGGACGGACGGGCATGGCGAAACTATAAGGGTTCGTAGTTTGAATACGGAACCCTAAAAATGTGTCATCATGCCGTTTGGCTGTAAATGAAGCCCGTCAAGTCACCTGAATGAAGAATCACCATTGTTATTGGATTACATTATTATTTTAATGTGATGAAAAGTGACCTGCATAAAACAACGCTAATAATAAAACATCATCGTGTAAAAAATCGAGTTTCGAAAAAAGAAGGATTAGATAAATTAGCGACTGATAAAATAATCTACTGTTAAAATATGGGAAAAAAATGAGCGCGAACATTATAAAACGCTTTATGAAAAATCGCTACATGAAGAAGGACGAATAATTAAATTTGCGACCATGAATGATCGCTATGTGAAAATTCGCTACTATGAAAAAACGCGATGTGAAATTCGCTACTATGAAAAAACGCGATGTGAAAATTCGCTACTATGAAAAAAATGCTTTTGTGAAAATGATCTAACAAATCATGTAACCATAACACTAGGGCACTGCGATAGTGATTTATTCAACAAACCGTCCCAGTCAAACAGTGATAGACTTTCAGTGAAATTGTGAATGTTATAGCTTGAAAAAAGGCGTTTATTTATTACGTTATTTAATCGGGGCGGCTTTGAAACATCCAGAGTGACAATTACGCCTTTGTGATCTGAGACAAACATTTCCCGACAGTCAATCTTTCGTATATAAGTTTTCGGTATGTTAGTATATGCATGATCTATACAGGATTTCGTACAGTCAGTGACCCTGGTTGGGAAATTGATAATAGACTGATACCCAACCAATTTTATGGTGTCCAATATTTTTTTAGTGATTGGACACTTGGTAAGTAAATTTATGTTAACGTCACCCATTATTAGTACATTGGTGGTTTTGACAATTTCAAGGTTAAATAACTCATTTAGTTAGTAAACATGATTGCTGAGTCGCCTTTAGGAGGCCTATAAATACAAACAATTAGCAAGTTAAAGCCTATGCATTCGATGGCACATGCCTCAAAATGAGATTCATCTGATAATTGCAGTGTTGCCAGGTCCAAACTGAAAAAAACAGTAGACAAAATTGATTCCATAAAACTCACCTAAATATATGTCTTTCTCATGTTTTTCCTCAGTTTATTCATTTTCTGATTTATAATCTTCATTTTAATTTACTACAAAGGATCAACAATCACAGCACAAAGCTCATCTTTCGGGTAACAAAAATTTCACACACTGTTTAATTTAACTACCTATTGTAAAATGTTAGCTCGTCCTATCAAAAAAAGGCAAATCGGCTATATATTGTATTATTACATACATACAATAATGAAATATGCTAAGTAAAATGATAGCACAGGTGATAGTGATGCAAACAAACTTTAACTTAAGTTTCAGTTTCACTCGGTTAGACTTAGAAAAGTTAGTTAGAGATTCAATTCAAGATTCGACCAACAAACAAATCATAGACCCAGACCACACACAGATTCATTTCACATCACATCGCTCATTTCGTTTCGTTCAGAAATTGGCATTAGATGTTACACTCTACGATATAATTTAAGGCCGCCATACACTCGCATCAAGAACATTGACCAGTTATGAGTAAAAATTTTTTTACGACAGGAGGAATTCTAAAATCCAGTAGATTTTATGGGAAAAACAGTAGAACAGTAGACACACCCCGAATCCAGTAGATCTCCTGTAAAAACAGGAGACCTGGCAACACTGGATAATTGAGCTACCTCCTTCCGTTCAATGGCTAATAGTGAAGACTTTATGTAGATGCACCTTCACGCACTGATCGGCTAAACTGGGCACAGAGTTTAAAGTTAAGGATGTTCACACTTGCTATCTGATCCGTTTGAAGCCAGTGTTCGGTTATGCAAATTATGTCGATGTCATTTTTCACCTGTAGTTCACATTCTAATTTGTAGGTCTTATTGAGTAGCCTGTTAATGTTTTGATGTAAAACAGTAATACAGGTATCCTTGCACTCATCTGTGCTAGTTTTTGGTACCTGCGCTATATTAGTGTCCATCAGTCGGCCTGATGGTTTTGGGTCGCAGAAAGGGCTGCCATTCAGCAATACTCGTATTCAGTGGCCATACATTCATTGATAGAAAATCCCCTATTATCGGGGCGGGAATGCCAATCTTGTAGGAGTTGTACGTATCAAACTTAGATGTTATTTGTTCAACTGTGTACTGGAAACCTCCACGAATTCCTTCTAAGTGCTTGATAATTTCGTCAGGCGTAGTCTCTTTTTTACAGAAGCATCCATGTAGATACTTGTTCATTTGGATGCCTTGAACAGCAGTGTTAGTCGCGGTGCCTCTAATAACAAGCGACTTTGTCTTATTTTTTCGTTTAGTAACTACTTTCCATTCGTTTATATTGGAGCCCTTATTTACAGTCGTTTCTTGAGTGTTCGTTTTTAGTTCATCAGATTTTCTAGGCACATGTTCTATTTGTGGGCTAGATAGAGGGCTAGATTGAGCTACGGTTGGTAATGTTTTAATATTATCAATGATAATATTTTTCGATCCGCCATTGTTGGTTGCGGCAGCGGGGTCTTGTTTCACTGGGCGGTTTATCTTCTGTTTCACAGGTGGCGCTGGTTTCGATAGCTTGGCGATCTTCTCTCTCGCACTTGTTGCGGTTGCTCGCATGGGTCTTGGCGGGTCCGCTTTAGTGTGAGCGAGACAGCTAGTAGGTGTTGATGCACTGCTCGTGACCGGTGTCGATGCGATTGAGTTACCAGCGACGTTGGCTACTTTCAACGGTCTCACTGCATTTTGGGCGAATGTAACGGCTTTAATCTCACGACTTTCGTCACTTATTGCACTTATTTTTTCAAAAATTAAGCAAACTTTTAGCTCAATTTGCTGTACTGCATTTAATACAGCGTTTTTAAAACTTTCACTGTCGCTTAGTGGCATTTTTCACAATTTCGTAATTTTTTACAAGGACGAAACGTTGAATCGCTCACGACCTCTGCGCGGGAGGGAGGCGGACTGATGGGGTGGATGAAAACGTCAAACGGGTTGACTCCTCTCATCACTTCTATGAGCGTTATCCCTGGCACGATCTTAAACCGGGAACGAGTCAGTCCGAGTGTCACAGAGTCTCTGTTGTTTGATGCGTAAAATAAGTAATCCTTATAGTATGAAAAGCTTGTGTTGTAATGGTTTGCTTGGACCATATCGAATTCATACCGCAAACGAGGCGTGTTTAGAAGGTGTTGAATAGACATGGTATATGATGACTCTGAATCAAACACAAGTCTGCGGTTGGGACGTGCCGTACCAGAGTATGTGTATGTGCGCCTTTTAGATCGTTTGGCTCTTGGGACGTCTGTGTCGTATAAAAGCACCTTTTCAATGTTTTGTGACGTTCCGTTTCTGTCGATAGGAGCAGAAGCGGGGTATATGTCGTTGAAGTAAGAAACATAATCACTCACTATGTACTTTGCGGGGCCGTTGTAAAAAAGTATATCGCCCACTACATAGGTTACGTCGAAATGTACAGATAGTGTCTCGTACAGAAGTGTGGGGTCCAGTCCTCGAATTTGATTGCTAAACATAGGGGTGCACTGGTGAAGCACGTCTCCAGCCAGTCCCTTGTTAAAGTCGAATACAATGTCTGCTACGGTGAAGTTCTTCCTTCCAACCGGGAAAGTTTCTGCTCCGTCTCCCTGCGCCAAAACCTGATCGCGCAATTCCGTGTCATGGAAGCACTGACAAAACATTAGTGTTGCTGCTGCGATATAGTATTTCTCAAACGAGGATAGAGTCTGGATTGGGAAGATAGTTTCGATTGTTACGTCAAATGAGGATAGATTTATTATACCAGAGGCCACCCAGGGGGCTGAGTAAGCTGCCGCTGTGTAAGCCCACTTCGGTACACGTTGAAGTGTTCGTCCCACCGCCCTCAGTGTTAATGCTGCTCCTCGGTTTATCGTTGACAATTGACGTTTCTTTCGTTTCGGTATCCGACGGATCACGTTCATGAGGCTACACCAGGCAGATCCAGCCGATGATCTGACCACGTTTATGGTAGCAGGTCCACTGGGTAGAGTAGCGGATATCCCTGTTTGGCTTATGATGTCTATTGAGTATTTTGACATGGTCTCCAACATTACGCTAGAATGTGCGAAGGTTGGGAGTACTGGGGTGGATGCGTAACGTACAAGCCCACCGCGGCTCACCCATCCTGCCGTCCCTGCTGACCTTGCTGACACGACCAAACCGGAAGCGGTGCCCGTGGACAAAGATGCGGCCGGGGATAATGCGGGGGACGAAACGGGCGTATAGAATGTAATCCCATTAGTCACAGTCGCTGTTCCACGCCCGTACATAGCCAATTGGTGGTTTTCTTAATTGAAGAAGCTCTTGGCTTTTTTGTCTCTTTAGCAGTCTGCAAAATGGGTTTCTTTACAGCTTTGGCTTTAAGCCTTCTCTCTTCTCGTTCTTGAATTTCTAGCTTGTTTGGAGTATCAGTCATTATTGCTGTTTTACTGCCTTTCCTTCCGTTTCCATTATTCTTCCTGGGTCCTGCTTTTGGTAGGGGCTTAACTGCATAGGAACTAAACGATGTCAACTTATCGTCCTCAGTAGCAGAAGAGGTAGATGGGATGGGATTAGACCATGCCGATGAAATAGCCACGTCTACTTCTGAAATAGTTGTTGATGGCAAGGTCATTATTGGTGGCAAAGGTAATTCAGGAGGGGTTCGTAGCAAAGGTAATTCAGGAGGGGTTCTTGGCAGTAATGGTGAAGCTAACGAAGCCGGTGACCGGTGGTACCAATGGTGGTATTTCCAATGGTGCTGGTGGGCGTAACTCTGGCTGTAGGGGCAGCAAATCATCAGTCGAAATTGCTTGCACACTTGATGATGATGAAGAGGGCATTGCATCACTCTGACGACTTGTTGATGGAATCGGGTCTGGTAATGGGAGTGCAACATCTTCTAATAAAATAATAAAATAATAATAAATAACTTTATTTTCAGGCTACTAGGCCCATAGATAAATACCTTACTGACTAAAATACATATATTTATAAACTTAACAATATTCTAAATTATCTTGGCGACAAAACAGTATGGCTCTGTTGTGTCGCAGCGTTCAAAGTCACGCTCGCTGGCAGGCCGCCCCGGAACCGCCGGAACACGACATCTTTCGGCCAGAAGGCAGGCGACTCGACCGTCCCCAGCAGCGGCCGCGGCACTCGCACCACGAAAGAAGCGAAGTGCACATAGCGCCGCGATTGCAGCTGGAACACCCTCAGAGTGTAACCTGTCTTCTGACTGACGTAGCCCACCACGTCTAATGGTCGATCAGTGACGGAGCTAGGCAAGAAGTCGACGTCTGTAAATACTTGTGTATTGACGGGCCATATCCCTGTGCATGCAAAACCCGCCTGTATATTCCGCGGAGTTACGGCGATCGGAAAAGAATCTCGCACTATACTGGGTATATCATATATCGTCATAACTTTCCCAGGGTTTGATCTCATCCAGTTATCACAGCAAGCATTGGCGGCTTTTTTCAGGGGTCCAAATACACTGCGATCAAGCGGTTGCATCTTGTGTGTGCAGTGTGGTGGGAAAGTCAAAAGGACTATGCCAGAATCTCTACACAAGTCAATATTCTTCAGTGCTACATGGGAACTGTGGTTGTCCAAGAGAAGAATGCACTTATTTTCTTTAGATGGCCTAGCATGAGTGTTGAAATGCTTCAAAAATATGTTAAAATCATCTTCCTGCATCCAACCACTTCCATGTATTACAACCACTTCAATTAACCTCAAATAACGGCGAGATCTCTGATGCATTGACTTGTACTGATTTGTCAGTAAATGTATTTATTATTGACCCCGTTGACTGTGTTTTGGGCAGTTCCTCCTTTTCATAATACTTCATTACTTTTTGTATCAATTCCGATTTCTTAGCATCCATGTTTCTGTAATTACCTGTTACTTTTGCAGCAATCAATCACCAAGGAGCACTGCAACAACAATTGATTTAAACAAAATAGGAATGGCAATTGGACATCGTGGCATTTCAGCACAGCGGCACAAAGCTGCAGCTGAAGGGTCGAAGAAAAAATTGATTTGCTCCCGTGTCTATAAGAAGCTTGAGAGGTGGGTCTTTAGTACGAATATACGGGAGCTGTCTCTGGGTTTGAAGATTAATTTCTATCTTGGTTTGCTTGATGAGCGGGCTGTCGAAAAATCCTCATTCTTGCTCGTGGAAGGCTGGGGTTCGGTGTCATAGGTCGATTCCATGCCTTGGGTATTGTCATAGTCATAATTAGTATAGGTAAAGTCATATTCGTTATAATAGTCATCATTGTGCTGGTCAGTGTACGCATATTGGTCATAACCAGGGAGCGAAACTTTGATGCCGGTGACGTCATTATGACGCAAATTGACATATAGGGTGTTTTTATAAAATATACATGACATATTGAAATAGTGACATAGATGATATATTATTATGATAAAAAACTTTCTCGGTAAAATCGTATTCATCCTTCTCAAGAAAACTCTGAAGAAGTTTCAGTACTTAGGTGATGATTCAATTTGTTGGCAGTTCTCTCCATTGCAATGTCTCGTAATAAATTTGGAACCGAATGACTTTTATCCATCCTTAATGACTAGTGACTATATTGCTTTTAATTTTTGTTTATAGACTAAAGTTTTTCTTCTGTACAACTGCCAGTGATATAGCCTAAAGTAAGACTTAGGTAAAAAGAGGTTCTCTTCATTTATTATATTTCGATTCAAAATTGACAATCAAAATCTGCTCTAAACTACGAGGAGTCATTTTTTCATCTTTAACAACCAAAAAAAGATACGTCTTCAAATACGGATGCATACATTCCATGGCGACTATGGTCAAGCGATGCCTGTAATGTGCTAGTTATAACAATTCGCAGTTCTTAAATTCACGAATAAAAAAACTATTTAAACGGATATACATTATTATTGTCTCCGACAATTTTCTGATTAATATGACAAAGACAGTTAGGTGTCACTTTTTATAAGTACTGGCCGTCTCAAGTGTCAATAAAATATCCGTAAACTAAAGAGGCCAATAAGTTGTTATTGATTATCTATAATGTAGATAAAAACACTCTGTATGAAGCTTGACGTCATACGGCTGTCACCGACATCAAAGTTTCGCTCCCTGGTCATAACTGTCACCGTAAGTCTCAAATTCGTTGAAATTCACATTCATAGTCTTGGAATAACCTGACGGTGGTAGCGCCTTACTCACGAAGTGGCTTACACCGCTCATAGGCTGCGGGCCTTGGCGTTCCTGATTGCTTTGGTTCTGGCTAAAATTCCTAGGGGGTAGCCTAAACACATTACTTCTAGGATTGTAATTTGGCGGTGGTGCAGAGAACATCTGCTGAGTACGTGTCGGCATCCTCGGCTGGGGTTGCATTGTCTGGATTGGATTGTGTCTAAAAGCCTGTTGAGGAGCTGGGGTAAATTTTGAGGTTTGTGTAGCTGGCTGGTAAGGTAAGTAGCTCTGGAAGGACATGGGCCTTGGCTGCGGCAAGAAGGATGTCGTAGCTGGTGCATTCCTAGCATTATAATGTAACCTAGATGGATCGCTACGTTGCTGTAGGTATATAGTGTTTAGCTCTTCCTGTACAAACTCAAGAGCTTTCTCGATCGTATCGGGGCGCATGCACCTAATTCGGGATCCCAAGGGTTCTTTCAACCCACGCACGAAAGCTTGCATTGTAATTTTTTTGTACAAAACGCGCTTTGCTTCAACCGTAGTTGGGACACTCTCATGCAAACTAACATAAGTCATGATTGTGCTGAACAAGTTCTGACAATGATCGTAGAACTCTTGTGGGGTTCTACCCCCTTGAATTGATACAGAAATATCGTTGTAAAGGGCGGTTTCATCCCTCTGATCCGAGAAATTATTTATTAGAGCGGTCCTAATCTCTATCCAACTATCGGGTATTCCGTTACCGTTAATGGTGCGGGCCGCATCACCCGTGATCTTATTTAAGATACCATTGAACAGGCATAGGTTTGAGAAGTTATTATGAGGGCCTTGACCCGTAAAATTAGCTACTAATTGATCACAAATTTTAATGAACCTAGTTAATATATGCGGGTTCCCGTCAAATTCGGGGACCAGTCGTAAAGCCTTATAAATAATATCTGGGGTAACCTCCGCGACTGGCGGTTGGGCTTCTCCTGTATTCATCTCGAATGTTTCGAATGAACTATCACTATCTGGGTCAAAATTCCTACCCAAATCTATTTCTCTCTGGCGAGCCTGTCTAGATGCAGAGTCGCTAGCTACGGGGTTCCTGGGATGGAAATTTTTGGAAAAAGGATAATTACGTTACTAAGGTAAAAGGAAGCAACACGAGAACGATTCAAGTGCACTTACATAAGGTACATGTCCTTGGTAGTCCTCCGTGAATCAATGGCTGGATTCCCCTTCGGGGCTGCTTGCTCCAGGTTCTTTCAGGATTCCTGATAAAGGCGTTGAAAGCCGGCAGCTCGCTTTCGCACGCGCACGGTTGCGATAATCTTACGGTCACGACGCGAACTAGCTTCAGGACACCTATCGACTGCGCCAAATATAGAAGCTGCAGCTGAAGGGTCGAAGAAAAACCAAGTTTTCTAGAATTAATTTATTATACTAAATTTTACAATTATATATTGCTATTCTAACGCGATGCTAGAAACAGAATGAATAATTAAAGTCAAGTTTGTCACTCGCGAGCGGCGCATGTTGCATAGTCAGCGCCTCGTGTACGGCCCGCCGCCTCGTGTACGGCCCGTCCAAGGGCGCGCGGTCAGCAGTTCCCGAGGCCGCTGCTGTTGCCGCGGCGGCGGTGTGTCACGTACCTGTGACGTCGGCGCCTAACACACACACTAACACACACACACACACACACACACACACTAACACATTTTACACGACAAACTTATAACACCCCTGTTTTTGCGTCGGGGGTTAAAAATAAAATATCCTGCGACATTAAAAGTGAGAACAAAACGACAACATGGTATTAGGTTCATATCATGTAGGCAGATAATAGTACATATCGATGCTAGTGCGGAAAGTATGTCATTACTTCACGAGTACCGAGACTCGGTACGAGTGAAGTAATGACATACCGCACGTGAATCGAACGATGTTTTTTAATACAGTTGTGAAAAAATGAGAAAAACAACAAGTAAGGAATTTGAAACTTAATACAGTTGCGAAAAAATAAGAAAAACAACAATTTAGGAATTCAAAACGTTTATATTACTAATTCTGTAACATTATTGTAATACAGTAGAAGAATAATGAAGTAGTATAAAAATCAATTTATTTAATACCGTTCTATCATATTTATTATTTATTTACATAATAATTAATGGCACAATTTGTACAATTATTGAGTGTGATATTGAAAGTTTTCGCTGGTAAATTAAGTGTTTGGGTGAGTGAATTATTAATTTCACAAGATTGTGTCTCTGGGTCCTTATGGTCCTTATTGAGCTGCGATAAATGTTGTTTGCCCTGTTGTGGTTCGAAATTTACAAATGGTTTTGACTGTTTAGAGGTGCCTGGCTTGGGTTCATAATTGGAATTCAATTTACAGGCATCTGGTTGAAAGTAATAATTTACCTCCGGTTCAGAGGAGGGTTGAGGTTCAAACACGTACTGTTTAGAGGGGCCTGGTTGGGGTTCAAAACTGTCAGGGTTGTCCGGTTGAAATGTGGATACTTGCTTTGTTGGAAACTCTGCTATAACGCCGAACTTATATTAATTGATGATGATATTTTTTGTCCTATTTTTAATTTGTTTTGTACTGAATTTTCAATGTATCCCTCTGCAACATTATTTGAACGCCAGCCACCATGTCTCTTCAGAGTTGTTATATCACCACCAGAGTCGGCGAGTAAGGTGGCTGACGTCCTTCTAAATGCATGTCCTGTATACTGATCAGCATCGGGCAAATTCAAAAACTTGGCAATTTCCTTGGGCATATTACCAAATTTATTAAGGCCTATGGACTGTGCTGTGCATTTATTTACCTTTCTGGTAATTTTGGAAAAATCTGTTACTTTTGACATTGATACTTTTTGACAATTTCGGCAAATGGGCCATCAACGGTAAAAGATCTTGGTATTTTGTTTTTGGTGTTAGGTATTTGTATTAGTAGTATATTTCCGTGACTTTCAATATCTTTCAGTGTGATGTTCGCTAGTTCCTCACGCCTGCAGGCTCCACAAACCCCAAATATGAGGGCAACCTACGAACAAAATCACACTTTACTTATAAAATCAAATAAATTACTTACTTTATGATGAACTAAAATCATAAATTTGAGTAAAATCATACCTTTGTAGCAAGATATAGATGATCTGGAGCATCATTAATGAACTTTTCCACGTTTTCTGCCGTTAATGCTTTTGATTTTTTACTTTGAAAACCTGTAGATTGTCTCTTTAAAAATGCAGTTAATTTATTGTAAGTTTTGATATCAATATCATTCTTTATCTTTATCATAGTTTTCAGCATCGAGTACTTAGACCACAAGGTAGAAGCTTGGTATTTTTTCGACAGTTCTAGAAAATAGGCAATAACAACGTTTTCTGAGAACGAGTTTGCCTTATGTTCCGTTTTCCAGTTCACAAACTGTTCATAAATAGCAATATACTTATTTTTAGATTTTTCTGGCAAAGCACTCTCATTTGCAATTGCAGCCTTCTCACAAATGTCTGGCGGTGTTAAAGCAAACTCTGATTCACTCATTTTATATTCAACTTTTTGAAAACTTAAGTTTGGTAAACAATTAACTAACAGTCTTTGAGAGTTTGATCTCCTGCTCCCAGTGAACATTTTTGACATTGAAGAGGTGTTTTTTTAACTTTTATTTGACTAGAATGGATTTTGTAATTATTATTGAACCCACACAGTTTATTTTTCAAATGCATGTTCTATAAGACATAAACAATTGTAAATATAAAACATTGTACTATTATTAGCTAAGTATTTGTGTATGTATATTTAAAAAACAATATTGAATGTTGCCGTTGGAAACTTAAAATAAGCTTGCAGTAAGAGAAAACGCCTCTTCTTTGACGGGCGTTTCGGCAGCTATTCCGTTCCATTCAGACATCTTATTAAGAACGGTTTGTTTGGCAAAAAGCCGTATAAGTTAAATTAAACAGTAAAATTGGTTTGTAGCCAAGTTTTGAATATAGGAAATGAACCTTGGCTGATTTTACACCTCCTTGGTCTGAAATGATGTACAAGTGGATTCTATATTTTAAAACTAAACTCATAACTCCCTAGGGAGTTATGAAAATCTATAACTCCCGCGGGAGCTAAGTCGGCTATAACTGCCCTAAACGCCTGCGTGTTATAAAACCCTTTCCGAGCAAGTGTGATGAAAAATCATTATTCTCAACATTTATCATTCTTAACAATATCACAAAGTCATTATTCTTTACAGGAGTCATTCTCCTCAATAACGCCGAGCAGCGTTATTGAGGAGAATGACGTTCACGAGAATGATTTTTGGGACAAAACTTGTCGGAACCTGCAAGTTTACGTTGAAATAAAATCTCGCCTCAAATATAAGTAAATCGTATCAAATATGTCACAAAATGAAATAATTTTATTACAATAGAAGTGTATACTTACGGAGTGAAGATAGAAAAGGCCAATGACGAAAACTATGACACGTTTTAGCAGCGAGGAACAAACGTTAAAATATTTTCAAAACGACACGTGTTGTTTGGTTGAGCGTTCACGGGCGACTGATGAGCGAGTAGGAACGTGTCACCAGGTGGCGTCTTTTGCGCCGAGAAAGCATCGAAAAGGAATGTGCGTATTATCAGTGTGTGCGTGACCCACTGTGTACGAGCAACTCACTGTTAACCCGGTGACCCTACATCTATAAATAAATATGTTTAACAATTTAACATACCCCGCTCTGAGTTTCTATAGTTGGCACTGTATCTTGATCTTTTTGTACTTGCTGACTTGTGGACACATTTTCTTTTTCTATTTCTGTCTCGAGTCCTTTTCGAGTACAAACATACATTCGGATGGGTCTTTCAGGCAATTATCAGCTGGTAATACTAGATCCAACTGCAAGTTTGATAAATCCAGCCCCTGAAAATGAAAAGATTAATGTACTGTCTGTATCCTTGATTGACTTACAAAAATACACAAATTTTTACTAGAAAATATGAGTTCAGTTCCTATTGTAGCAGTGCTATGATAACTTATATTAATGTGTTTAAGTGCTATAGGCACTAAGATAAGTTTGAATGATATTTTTTAGTAAAATAAAATTAAGTAGGTATAAATTACATATTTTCAACAATGTGTGGGTAACAAGGAATTTATATTCCATAATAAGTATATATACTTAAATAATTAAAAAGCGATAACCTTACACAAATCAACTTAGTCCCAATTCCCAAACTAAGCTCTAGGCTTGTACTATGGTTACTATATAGACCACGGTTTGCAGCACAACAAATTGCTGCCCTAGTTTTAAATACTTAAATACAATTACAAGTAAGTACAAGTAAATTACATTATAAACTTACAGAAAAAGTTGAATTGTTGTGGTTGATCGCTGTTGGCGAAAAATCGTTCTTCCATGTGCGCCAACACCTCGTGAATAGGACCCTTGGCCGTCTGGGGAATTAAATCTTTTAAGTCCTCGTTTGTAAGGGCCGATAAGGCCTGGACTGTTATTCGCTGTTCTAAAATAGAATTATTTTTTTTTAATTAGTGGGTAGGTACCTAGGTACCGCAGCCCTGCACTATTAATGCATTAAACAAGTAGTGGTTCAGACATGTACCTAATTTGCAGCTCCCTTTTTTGCCATTAATTTCTGACCAGCATAAGCAGTAGGCTTCATTTGGCAATCTGGCATCGTAAATAATGAAATTATACAAAACTAGTTTCCGCATATAGTATAAAATACTTTCGCCACCAGAAGGCATCTGAAGAACGGCCTGTAAATCTACTGTAATAGACATAAATGTTGTGTCGGTGTTAGCTCATTTTTTGTCCCCCCGGCCACGTGGTCCGACTGCTTTGTCCGACCAGTCGGACGACGTGGTTTTTTTTTTCCCGTTGTTTCGACTATCGAACTACATGGAATCGCAATTCCGCTTCGTCCGATTGGTCGGTCTACCTGGTCTTTTGTATTCCTGTTAGATCGACTAATCGGAGTGCATGGACTCGCAATTCCGCTTCGTCCGAGTGATCGGTCTACCTGGTCTTTTGTATTCCTGTTAGATCGATTAATCGGACTAGAAACTCAAAAAATCGTAGATGTTTGTCCTAAAGCTCATAGGTAGCTAGGTAGGTAGGGGCATGTGAGATTATGACAGCGTCAGGGGGAAAGAAACACCTCCACACAATTAACTATTATTTACTTAAACAATTAAATAGACTCTGTTACAAAAGGCACACATCAGTCACAGCCATAACAATCGACAAGAGACGCCATCATCATCTTTTTTTGACGTATCTCCCGCGCGCAGCACTTCCGCCTGTCAGCCAGTGCATTTCATCGTCGTTTTCGGCGTGGATGAAAGCACTGGCTAAACGCATACAGCCTGCTGCTCGGCTCCATGACCCGTCGCATGGCCACCGTCAAGAGCGGTGCCAACATCCGGCCCTCCTGCACTGTGTCTGTCCCTAGACACACCGCTATCTGTAATTGAATGAAATGGAAGTTAATACTTGCTATTGTTACATGAAACATCATGTTGTGTTATCACCATAACGAGTCTGATAATTGGTTAATACAGACAACTCAATATCCGACTCCGAACCACAGTTCTCAGACTCGCAGTCCACACAGTGGTCGAAGCTATCCGGTTTATCAGCCCCATCTAGTAAGAACCCATCTTTGCTCTTAACAAGCTCGAGGTCGAACCTCACTGCGTAATATGTGTCCATCGTGAATTTCTTTTAAAATAGTTTCCCGTAATATTTTGGTACTACTACTCTGTATCCCCATACTAAACACCCTTGATCTAAATGGAGGCTGTCTTTTCTATTGAAATACTGTTTTTCTGCTTCGTTCATTGACCCGGCGTTTAATGGCCAACCGAACATTACAAACCCGTAAACTTTGCTTAACAATGGGTCTTTAACCGTCTCAGTTTTAATGTCCTTAAAACAGAGCGGAAAGCTTTCCTGTGAAAAGTTTAGGTAGCTAATTTCCTTTTTAGTCTCCTTTCTAAATCGTTCCAGGTTCGATCCTAGGGATCCAGGGAGGCGGGAAAGAGCGTCAGCGAAACAATTTTGAGCCGATCGAACAAATTCTATTTCGAAGTCATATGCAGCTAGCTTGACAGCATATCGCTGCAAACGGCTGGCGGCCGTCACCGGTATACCTTTATGTTTACCGAATATATAACTTAAGGGGTGATGGTCACTGCGTAATATAAAATGTCTCCCGTATAAGTAATGGTGATGTCGGGTGACGCCGAACACGATCGCGAGCGCCTCCTTGTCCAGCTGCGAGTAGTTGGACTCGGCCGCGTTGAGCGTGCGCGAGGCGCAGCACACGGGCCGCTCGCTGCCGTCGGCGGCGCGCTGGGTCAGCACGGCGCACAGAGGTCACTTTGATTTTTCTAGGAATTATTAATTAGTGTTGGCGAAATATATTTTTTAGGGTAGATAGTAGATGAAATACAAGATTTTAATAACTAATTACTTTCATTAAAATGTCTAAGTACAAAATCGTAATCGTAAAACATGTGTTAAGTCGGTTAAACCTCCATAAAAATAAACACATAACTAATATATATTTTCCTTATATTAACCTTAAAGATCGTAACTTAAAAATATAAATAAACCCTCCTTTTGGTACAAGAAAACTAATAAAATGCTTATTCTTCATCGTCATCTCATAATAACTGTGGCTCTTGTAAAAGACTCATAATTTCATCATTAAATGGCTCTGTGTGAGACCTTCTGCCAACACATTTTGATAATGATGAAATTACCGGATCAGACGATATTAGTAGAATATTAAACAAGTCTCCCATTGTTTGTTCCCTTGAAAACTTCCTCGTGTTATCCTCTCGGTAATTTCGAAACTCCTTATTTCGGGCTTCAAGAGCTTCCTCTGAAAACATTCCTATTGGTAGCAATGCTGCTTTAATAATATCAGTCCCATGAATGAGGATGCGGTGAACACTTGAAGGCATATTGTACCACCCATAAAGGTCGACATACTTTTCTGCAGTGGCCTTAGAATATGCTGCAAATGCCTCGGTGTTAATCTTGAAGCCACAAGATAAGGTTGTCAAAATAACGTAAAATCTTCGTAACAAGTTTTCATCGAGTCCAGTTAAGGTTGCAGTATCAGTGAATTTACGAAAAAAGAGTCGAGCTGTGTTCCCGTTATTCGTTGTACCATAACCTGGTTTAGGAATATCTACTAATAAATTCATTTGAGATTTGAGTTCCTCCATTACTTTTTCCTTCCTAGTTTTTACCAGTAGTTTATCCTCACTACCACGAATTTGCCATTTTTTTACATCTAATCGATAAGCAATGTGTAAACAGCACTCTAAACACCTAATCCATGCATGAAGATTGGATATCCCATGGCAGAATAACTCAGTTTTTGGCTCTAGGGTATATAATTTATCGAGTTGATTCATGATCTTTGGTGTGGCACCGCATATTCCACAACTTTGGGTTGATGAAGCACTTAAAACGCTAAAAGTTTTTCCATCAATCATAGTTAGTTTAAAACAGTGTTTCACAACTATTTGTTTGTAATCCACATCACATACAGTTGGTTGTATTACATTGATTTGATTTTCAACACTTTGCATCTCATGTTTCACCAACTCAGAAGTTTCTTTTTTAAATATCAACTTGATGGGCCTGCAAAAGCGGGTGCTTGATGGCCGCGGGTTCTGCCAAATTACAAGCCCATTTTCTGTAGAGAGACGTAATGGGACCATACACAAGGCAAACAAGCTTGAATCAGATTTGTGTTCACTTTGTTCATCTTCATTGAAACTTTGTCTATATGTTGATTGAGAGCCACTCCCATCTCCTCCCCACTTGTATAAAAGTGTCACTCCGTTAGAAATTTCAGTCGAGAATTGAGCAATAACCTCCTTTTGCACCTGTACTATTCTTCTTGCAGTATGATCTACAAGATTTTGCAAATTTACTTCTGCTGATATATCTGTTACAGAAATATTATCTGGATAGCACATCTTTTTTGCTTGTAACAGAATATTGTAATTTGGATAAATATTAGCATTCCTGGCTTTAGCTCCCTGCTGCATTGTTATGTAAGATTCTTTAGTGTAATGTCCGTCTATGTATAAAGTGAGAGCCTCTTCAGGAGTGTATTTTATTACGGCTGGTAGTGTAGGCGATGAGAAGGCCTTTTTAATTTTTGTTGCTGTTTGACCAGAAGCTGACGATACTGCTTGTACAATTTTACCAGCATCTCTCCTGCCAGTAGCTTCTAAACTTTTGCTTGCAGCGAAAGATAGTTCATCTGTGCTATATTTTTGTAACAGAGGCAAAATCTTCTTTCTTTTACATTGATCGGAAACTTTAGAGAAATCTTCAGTTGGGCGACCTCTCTTCCGTAGCATTACGTCTTCAGCAGTCGCTAAAGGTTGGTTTTCAATTAAAAGAACGACACTTTCGTTAAGCCATTGTTGATTTCTCTTTTCAAACTTTCCGAAAACACGACTACTTTTTTTCCATCTTTTAACGAATGTTGCTGTTATATTTGTCACTTTTTTTTTAATTCTTAAAATGTTAACATCCTCAGCCTGGCTATTGAGATTGAGTTTTGTAAGTACATATCGCATAACAGAATTATTTTTTTGTACCAGGGTTTTATGTTTACGCCATTCTTCGAAAATTTGTCTTCTAGTCAACGACATAGTTCCTATAAAAAATCATAACTAAAAAGGTTGCAGTTGGTTGCAAAAAAATACTATTGAATCTTAATCTCCATAATGTCACAATATATAAAAAAAATATGACACTGCAAATACGGGCAAATATCGGAACTTCGGGACTCGTACTTAAAAACGTTACTGCAATTTTGAAAGGGCTATTTTCAAGCTATAAATATAGCAAAATAAAAAGTTTGCGTGACTTGGAGCATATGATAAAATAAGACTACATACCCATCGTTGAAATGTACAACATTAATTGTATCTAAAGCTAAGCAAAACTAATAGGAAAGGCAATAATTGCGATAACAGTAATTCGCCAAACGTGCAAGATAATTCGTCAACAGTAACTTGACAAGTGCCAAGCTCATAAATAGGTAACCAACTTGTCAAAACTAAAGAAGTTTTAATCTACCCACTTAATCATCTATTCACAAAAAAAGTTGCAAGTCAATCCATCATTAAAAAAAAATAACATTAATAATTCCTAGAAAAATCAAAGTGACCTCTGTGCGGCGCCCAGCCCGTACGAGCTGCTGTCGACGGCCAGCACCAGCGGCAGCGTCGGGTCGTAGTGCGCTAACACAGGAGCGCTGCTCAACACGCTCTTTATTTTGTCGAACGCCCTAGCACAACTGTCACTCCACTCCCATTCACTATCCTTTTTTAATAAATTGTACAGTGGCTTTAAAATATCACTCATGTTTACGCAAAATTTGGCATAAAAATTTACGAGCCCCATAAAACTTTTTAACTGTGTAATGTTAATGGGTGGTGGTGCTGCTACAATGGCCTCAATTTTTTTCTTGTCCGTATGTAAGCCGGCCTGATCTATCTTGTATCCTAGATAGGTCACACTATTTTTGAAAAATTCACATTTGCTAAAATTGATTCTTAAACCGTTATCTTTGAGCCTTTGTAGCACCGCCCTCAAATTCGCGAGATGTGTGGACCGATCCTTTCCCGTAACGCAAATATCATCCGCGAACACAGCCGTAGACGACAAACCACTTAAGGTTTCTTCCATTATTTTCTGGAAGTTCTCAGGGACGCATTTAATGCCGAAAGGTACTCTATTGTATACAAAGGTACCAATATGAGTGGTGATTGCTGTCATCGGCTGTGAATCCTTGTCTAAAATGCATTGCTGGAATGCGTTGGAAAGATCTAACTTAGTGTACTGCTCGCCGCCCCCCAGTGCCGCGAACAGGTCCTCGATCCGCGGCAGCGGGTAGTGGTAATCCTTTAGCAGTGGATTGATTGTGATCTTATAATCACCACACAATCGGATGGTGCCATTAGACTTTACAACCGGCACAATCGGCGTGCCGTAGTCGGACCGCTCCACCGCGTAGATGACCCCCTCCCGCTGCAGCCGCGCCAGCTCGCGCTCCACGGGCTGGCGCAGCGCGATGGGCAACGCGCGCGCCTTTACAAATACCGGCGTGTTATCTTTTAAATGAAAGCGCAACGCCGTCTTAAAAGTCCCTAACCCGTCCGCGAAAACGTCCTGAAATTCATTTCGCAAGGATTCCGCCACTGAACTGGTTTCGACAATATTATGCAAATTTGCAACCGATACATTCAATTTTTTAATCCAAGTTCGATCCATCAATGGCGGTCCTCCATTTTTGATTACATACAAATTAAGCGGTAAACAATCAGTTCCATTAGTGACCTTAACTATTATGTAACCTAAAGTGTGGATGACGTCCCCTGTATACGACCTAAGCGTTAATTGTCTTATTTCAATAGGTATGTTCGAGAAGTGTTTGTCGTAAAAACTTTTGGATATGGCCGAGATTTTACTTCCCGTATCGACCTTGAATTTGCAAACACATAAACAGCGTTGACGTCTTGCTGCCGTACAAACCCTTTTCTACTACCTCGCTCAGAAAGTCCATTTTCCTGTTGAGGGCGTTCCCTGTCTTCACCACTGGTCGGATCTTGCCTCCTTCACTCTTTTGCATGACCACCATTTCCTCGTGTGATGGAGTAAGGAGTTGCCTAGCGAGCTCCTCATCTGACATTAGAGCCGCATCCACCCCCTTAAAAGCCCGCGTCCGCCGCCTCTTTCCCTCGATGACAATATTTGTGGATTGCCCGGTGCCTGCCTTACCCCTCATCCATTTGCCGGCAGCCACCCACTCTCCCATAGAGGGGAGGGGGGTGGGCACAGACCACTCCTTTTGGAGGAACAAGACTGCCTCATTATAAATGCGGTGTAGGTACCTCTCCTCCCCCATTAGTTCCTCTCCAATGTACTTGCGGTCGACTAGCCAGTCTTTAACCTCATCTGTAAGAGAGCCTGCCTTCCCGTACGGCACATACCCGAACATAAGCTCCCAGTGGGTGAGGAAGCGCCAGTCGGGGTGTAAGAATCTCCCTCCTCTTTTAACCTCGCCCGAGAGACCCTTCAGGAACGCGGCGAGGTCGTGGGAGCAGATCTCCACGCCTAACGCCTCTCTCACCATCCTGTAGACCCATGCCATCGCCTTCTGTGCCTCACGGTGTGCTGTACGGGCTATTAGGTGAAGCCCGTCCTCCAGTACTCCGCTACCGAAAAGGCCACAGGCGTCGCACGAGTGACCTGGTGGTAATCTGTACCTCCTTAGAGAGTCATCAAAGGACGTGTACCCTCTGTTCCACCCCGGGACACCGCACCCGCACACACGAGGGTTGGATGCAGCTTTGCTGACCACGTAGGTACGGAGGTCCCCGGGAACATACTCCCAGTCGGCTTTCATCTTTAGAGGACATCCCTGGATGCTGTGTGATCCAGGTTCCGAGAGGCCTCTGCGTTGTCTGTCCCTAACTTGGGCCCTGAGACTCCGCCAGACCCAGGGGATTGGCCGATCTGCCCCGTGTCTTGCAAGTGCGAGGCCGGTAGCCGAAAATCCGGGTTCGTATCGTCGCTAGGACCAGGGCCACCACTGTGCCCCCCTCCAGACCTTCCAGGTGCCCTAGGTCCACGCCAGTGACCTAACATAGCGTCCTTCGCCGTCCCAGCGTACTCAACACCGCTAGGTTCGTATTGCCGGATGAACCCGGTGAGCACCTGATGACTGATAAGTGTATTCAAGAGCCTCGAGCTCAGAGTAACCACCCTGAAAGACATGTTGGCCCAGTCTCTGTGGTTGACTCGTAGCCCCCAACCGTACGCAGGGATACCACCGCCCCCACGCTCTGCAACAGGAAAGTTGCCCTTCCAACCCATTTCTAGGGCTCGTCCCTGGAACAATCCTGTGTCCACCCTGAAGCTATATCCCTGGTCTTGCCCTCCGGTGGGGTAGACCCTGTGAATTACATCCTCCTCTCCGCACTGGAGGAGGTTTACTCTCCCCATGAGCCTCTCGAGAGCAAGCCTATCGGTGGGAGGGTCCAGGAGGATTGCTCGTCCTTCGCACCACTGTGCCGTGCCAGATAGCAGAGTAAGCCCGCAATCCCCATACCCTGAAGGATTCTTCTCACCCGAGATTTCCGAGGTGAGCCACATAGATGAGTGGGTCCTTATCCCCGTATGTGTGGTCATAACGGTCTCCTCAGCGTTTATCGCCCAACTTAACCCCAGCTCTTCAGGGGTAGCGTTAATCAAGTCGTAGGCGATCCCCCTGATAGAGGTGCCAGTACCTTCGGGATCCTCTCCTACCAGAGAGGACCAACACGACTCGAAATTAGGGTACATCCCCGGGCTTACTATCTCGTCGCAGATGTTGGTGGCCCTTTTCCACTCTTCTAACCCTCTCCGAAGGAACATAGCCCTCTGTAGCAGGTCAACTTCCGTACACATACCTTTCCTCAACGGATGGCCGTTGTGTGATGGTTGGTCTACAAAGGACGCCCCTAGACCAGTAGAGAGCTCGGCCATTGCAGGCCACGTCCCCAATAGGATGATGGGGTTCTCCAGGGCAGTGTAGCGGTCTGTGACCACCTGGTCCAGACAGTTAACAGCATCAGGGTGCCAGTAGCTTTCGGCATTTTGCTCCAGCCCATGGGCTGCCGGCAGCCTATCTGTCCTGTTGATTAATGCACCCGGGAGAAAGTGAGTCTGAGCCCCGCCGTCTGCCCCCCTCACAACCTCAATACTCGGGGGGAACCTGTTCACTAACACCGTAGCCAGAGTATCAATTTCCTGTTGAGGGCGTTCCCTGTCTTCACCACTGGTCGGATCTTGCCTCCTTCACTCTTTTGCATGACCACCATTTCCTCGTGTGATGGAGTAAGGAGTTGCCTAGCGAGCTCCTCATCTGACATTAGAGCCGCATCCATCCCCTTAAAAGCCCGCGTCCGCCACCTCTTTCCCTGTATATTGTAACTTCTTTCTTTTTTGGTTTTCATCAAGGCAAGGCAAGGCCGCCTCTTTCCCTCGATGACAATATTTGTGGATTGCCCGGTGCCTGCCTTACCCCTCATCCATTTGCCGGCAGCCACCCACTCTCCCATAGAGGGGAGGGGGGTGGGCACAGACCACTCCTTTTGGAGGAACAAGACTGCCTCATTATAAATGCGGTGTAGGTACCTCTCCTCCCCCATTAGTTCCTCTCCAATGTACTTGCGGTCGACTATTAACCTCATCTGTAAGAGAGCCTGCCTTCCCGTACGGCACATACCCGAACATAAGCTCCCAGTGGGTGAGGAAGCGCCAGTCGGGGTGTAAGAATCTCCCTCCTCTTTTAACCTCGCCCGAGAGACCCTTCAGGAACGCGGCGAGGTCGTGGGAGCAGATCTCCACGCCTAACGCCTCTCTCACCATCCTGTAGACCCATGCCATCGCCTTCTGTGCCTCACGGTGTGCTGTACGGGCTATTAGGTGAAGCCCGTCCTCCAGTACTCCGCTACCGAAAAGGCCACAGGCGTCGCACGAGTGACCTGGTGGTAATCTGTACCTCCTTAGAGAGTCATCAAAGGACGTGTACCCTCTGTTCCACCCCGGAACACCGCACCCGCACACACGAGGGTTGGATGCAGCTTTGCTGACCACGTAGGTACGGAGGTCCCCGGGAACATACTCCCAGTCGGCTTTCATCTTTAGAGGACATCCCTGGATGCTGTGTGATCCAGGTTCCGAGAGGCCTCTGCGTTGTCTGTCCCTAACTTGGGCCCTGAGACTCCGCCAGACCCAGGGGATTGGCCGATCTGCCCCGTGTCTTGCAAGTGCGAGGCCGGTAGCCGAAAATCCGGGTTCGTATCGTCGCTAGGACCAGGGCCACCACTGTGCCCCCCTCCAGACCTTCCAGGTGCCCTAGGTCCACGCCAGTGACCTAACATAGCGTCCTTCGCCGTCCCAGCGTACTCAACACCGCTAGGTTCGTATTGCCGGATGAACCCGGTGAGCACCTGATGACTGATAAGTGTATTCAAGAGCCTCGAGCTCAGAGTAACCACCCTGAAAGACATGTTGGCCCAGTCTCTGTGGTTGACTCGTAGCCCCCAACCGTACGCAGGGATACCACCGCCCCCACGCTCTGCAACAGGAAAGTTGCCCTTCCAACCCATTTCTAGGGCTCGTCCCTGGAACAATCCTGTGTCCACCCTGAAGCTATATCCCTGGTCTTGCCCTCCGGTGGGGTAGACCCTGTGAATTACATCCTCCTCTCCGCACTGGAGGAGGTTTACTCTCCCCATGAGCCTCTCGAGAGCAAGCCTATCGGTGGGAGGGTCCAGGAGGATTGCTCGTCCTTCGCACCACTGTGCCGTGCCAGATAGCAGAGTAAGCCCGCAATCCCCATACCCTGAAGGATTCTTCTCACCCGAGATTTCCGAGGTGAGCCACATAGATGAGTGGGTCCTTATCCCCGTATGTGTGGTCATAACGGTCTCCTCAGCGTTTATCGCCCAACTTAACCCCAGCTCTTCAGGGGTAGCGTTAATCAAGTCGTAGGCGATCCCCCTGATAGAGGTGCCAGTACCTTCGGGATCCTCTCCTACCAGAGAGGACCAACACGACTCGAAATTAGGGTACATCCCCGGGCTTACTATCTCGTCGCAGATGTTGGTGGCCCTTTTCCACTCTTCTAACCCTCTCCGAAGGAACATAGCCCTCTGTAGCAGGTCAACTTCCGTACACATACCTTTCCTCAACGGATGGCCGTTGTGTGATGGTTGGTCTACAAAGGACGCCCCTAGACCAGTAGAGAGCTCGGCCATTGCAGGCCACGTCCCCAATAGGATGATGGGGTTCTCCAGGGCAGTGTAGCGGTCTGTGACCACCTGGTCCAGACAGTTAACAGCATCAGGGTGCCAGTAGCTTTCGGCATTTTGCTCCAGCCCATGGGCTGCCGGCAGCCTATCTGTCCTGTTGATTAATGCACCCGGGAGAAAGTGAGTCTGAGCCCCGCCGTCTGCCCCCCTCACAACCTCAATACTCGGGGGGAACCTGTTCACTAACACCGTAGCCAGAGTATCAATTTCCTGTTGAGGGCGTTCCCTGTCTTCACCACTGGTCGGATCTTGCCTCCTTCACTCTTTTGCATGACCACCATTTCCTCGTGTGATGGAGTAAGGAGTTGCCTAGCGAGCTCCTCATCTGACATTAGAGCCGCATCCACCCCCTTAAAAGCCCGCGTCCGCCACCTCTTTCCCTGTATATTGTAACTTCTTTCTTTTTTGGTTTTCATCAAGGCAAGGCAAGGCCGCCTCTTTCCCTCGATGACAATATTTGTGGATTGCCCGGTGCCTGCCTTACCCCTCATCCATTTGCCGGCAGCCACCCACTCTCCCATAGAGGGGAGGGGGGTGGGCACAGACCACTCCTTTTGGAGGAACAAGACTGCCTCATTATAAATGCGGTGTAGGTACCTCTCCTCCCCCATTAGTTCCTCTCCAATGTACTTGCGGTCGACTATTAACCTCATCTGTAAGAGAGCCTGCCTTCCCGTACGGCACATACCCGAACATAAGCTCCCAGTGGGTGAGGAAGCGCCAGTCGGGGTGTAAGAATCTCCCTCCTCTTTTAACCTCGCCCGAGAGACCCTTCAGGAACGCGGCGAGGTCGTGGGAGCAGATCTCCACGCCTAACGCCTCTCTCACCATCCTGTAGACCCATGCCATCGCCTTCTGTGCCTCACGGTGTGCTGTACGGGCTATTAGGTGAAGCCCGTCCTCCAGTACTCCGCTACCGAAAAGGCCACAGGCGTCGCACGAGTGACCTGGTGGTAATCTGTACCTCCTTAGAGAGTCATCAAAGGACGTGTACCCTCTGTTCCACCCCGGAACACCGCACCCGCACACACGAGGGTTGGATGCAGCTTTGCTGACCACGTAGGTACGGAGGTCCCCGGGAACATACTCCCAGTCGGCTTTCATCTTTAGAGGACATCCCTGGATGCTGTGTGATCCAGGTTCCGAGAGGCCTCTGCGTTGTCTGTCCCTAACTTGGGCCCTGAGACTCCGCCAGACCCAGGGGATTGGCCGATCTGCCCCGTGTCTTGCAAGTGCGAGGCCGGTAGCCGAAAATCCGGGTTCGTATCGTCGCTAGGACCAGGGCCACCACTGTGCCCCCCTCCAGACCTTCCAGGTGCCCTAGGTCCACGCCAGTGACCTAACATAGCGTCCTTCGCCGTCCCAGCGTACTCAACACCGCTAGGTTCGTATTGCCGGATGAACCCGGTGAGCACCTGATGACTGATAAGTGTATTCAAGAGCCTCGAGCTCAGAGTAACCACCCTGAAAGACATGTTGGCCCAGTCTCTGTGGTTGACTCGTAGCCCCCAACCGTACGCAGGGATACCACCGCCCCCACGCTCTGCAACAGGAAAGTTGCCCTTCCAACCCATTTCTAGGGCTCGTCCCTGGAACAATCCTGTGTCCACCCTGAAGCTATATCCCTGGTCTTGCCCTCCGGTGGGGTAGACCCTGTGAATTACATCCTCCTCTCCGCACTGGAGGAGGTTTACTCTCCCCATGAGCCTCTCGAGAGCAAGCCTATCGGTGGGAGGGTCCAGGAGGATTGCTCGTCCTTCGCACCACTGTGCCGTGCCAGATAGCAGAGTAAGCCCGCAATCCCCATACCCTGAAGGATTCTTCTCACCCGAGATTTCCGAGGTGAGCCACATAGATGAGTGGGTCCTTATCCCCGTATGTGTGGTCATAACGGTCTCCTCAGCGTTTATCGCCCAACTTAACCCCAGCTCTTCAGGGGTAGCGTTAATCAAGTCGTAGGCGATCCCCCTGATAGAGGTGCCAGTACCTTCGGGATCCTCTCCTACCAGAGAGGACCAACACGACTCGAAATTAGGGTACATCCCCGGGCTTACTATCTCGTCGCAGATGTTGGTGGCCCTTTTCCACTCTTCTAACCCTCTCCGAAGGAACATAGCCCTCTGTAGCAGGTCAACTTCCGTACACATACCTTTCCTCAACGGATGGCCGTTGTGTGATGGTTGGTCTACAAAGGACGCCCCTAGACCAGTAGAGAGCTCGGCCATTGCAGGCCACGTCCCCAATAGGATGATGGGGTTCTCCAGGGCAGTGTAGCGGTCTGTGACCACCTGGTCCAGAC
Source organism: Acleris sparsana (assembly GCA_923062465.1). Classification (NCBI taxonomy): domain Eukaryota; kingdom Metazoa; phylum Arthropoda; class Insecta; order Lepidoptera; family Tortricidae; genus Acleris; species Acleris sparsana. The sequence continues at coordinate 5,495,755 of OV281305.1, read as the reverse complement.
AGTTAACAGCATCAGGGTGCCAGTAGCTTTCGGCATTTTGCTCCAGCCCATGGGCTGCCGGCAGCCTATCTGTCCTGTTGATTAATGCACCCGGGAGAAAGTGAGTCTGAGCCCCGCCGTCTGCCCCCCTCACAACCTCAATACTCGGGGGGAACCTGTTCACTAACACCGTAGCCAGAGTATCAATTTCCTGTTGAGGGCGTTCCCTGTCTTCACCACTGGTCGGATCTTGCCTCCTTCACTCTTTTGCATGACCACCATTTCCTCGTGTGATGGAGTAAGGAGTTGCCTAGCGAGCTCCTCATCTGACATTAGAGCCGCATCCATCCCCTTAAAAGCCCGCGTCCGCCACCTCTTTCCCTGTATATTGTAACTTCTTTCTTTTTTGGTTTTCATCAAGGCAAGGCAAGGCCGCCTCTTTCCCTCGATGACAATATTTGTGGATTGCCCGGTGCCTGCCTTACCCCTCATCCATTTGCCGGCAGCCACCCACTCTCCCATAGAGGGGAGGGGGGTGGGCACAGACCACTCCTTTTGGAGGAACAAGACTGCCTCATTATAAATGCGGTGTAGGTACCTCTCCTCCCCCATTAGTTCCTCTCCAATGTACTTGCGGTCGACTATTAACCTCATCTGTAAGAGAGCCTGCCTTCCCGTACGGCACATACCCGAACATAAGCTCCCAGTGGGTGAGGAAGCGCCAGTCGGGGTGTAAGAATCTCCCTCCTCTTTTAACCTCGCCCGAGAGACCCTTCAGGAACGCGGCGAGGTCGTGGGAGCAGATCTCCACGCCTAACGCCTCTCTCACCATCCTGTAGACCCATGCCATCGCCTTCTGTGCCTCACGGTGTGCTGTACGGGCTATTAGGTGAAGCCCGTCCTCCAGTACTCCGCTACCGAAAAGGCCACAGGCGTCGCACGAGTGACCTGGTGGTAATCTGTACCTCCTTAGAGAGTCATCAAAGGACGTGTACCCTCTGTTCCACCCCGGAACACCGCACCCGCACACGCGAGGGTTGGATGCAGCTTTGCTGACCACGTAGGTACGGAGGTCCCCGGGAACATACTCCCAGTCGGCTTTCATCTTTAGAGGACATCCCTGGATGCTGTGTGATCCAGGTTCCGAGAGGCCTCTGCGTTGTCTGTCCCTAACTTGGGCCCTGAGACTCCGCCAGACCCAGGGGATTGGCCGATCTGCCCCGTGTCTTGCAAGTGCGAGGCCGGTAGCCGAAAATCCGGGTTCGTATCGTCGCTAGGACCAGGGCCACCACTGTGCCCCCCTCCAGACCTTCCAGGTGCCCTAGGTCCACGCCAGTGACCTAACATAGCGTCCTTCGCCGTCCCAGCGTACTCAACACTGCTAGGTTCGTATTGCCGGATGAACCCGGTGAGCACCTGATGTCTGATAAGTGTATTCAAGAGCCTCGAGCTCAGAGTAACCACCCTGAAAGACATGTTGGCCCAGTCTCTGTGGTTGACTCGTAGCCCCCAACCGTACGCAGGGATACCACCGCCCCCACGCTCTGCAACAGGAAAGTTGCCCTTCCAACCCATTTCTAGGGCTCGTCCCTGGAACAATCCTGTGTCCACCCTGAAGCTATATCCTTGGTCTTGCCCTCCGGTGGGGTAGACCCTGTGAATTACATCCTCCTCTCCGCACTGGAGGAGGTTTACTCTCCCCATGAGCCTCTCGAGAGCAAGCCTATCGGTGGGAGGGTCCAGGAGGATTGCTCGTCCTTCGCACCACTGTGCCGTGCCAGATAGCAGAGTAAGCCCGCAATCCCCATACCCTGAAGGATTCTTCTCACCCGAGATTTCCGAGGTGAGCCACATAGATGAGTGGGTCCTTATCCCCGTATGTGTGGTCATAACGGTCTCCTCAGCGTTTATCGCCCAACTTAACCCCAGCTCTTCAGGGGTAGCGTTAATCAAGTCGTAGGCGATCCCCCTGATAGAGGTGCCAGTACCTTCGGGATCCTCTCCTACCAGAGAGGACCAACACGACTCGAAATTAGGGTACATCCCCGGGCTTACTATCTCGTCGCAGATGTTGGTGGCCCTTTTCCACTCTTCTAACCCTCTCCGAAGGAACATAGCCCTCTGTAGCAGGTCAACTTCCGTACACATACCTTTCCTCAACGGATGGCCGTTGTGTGATGGTTGGTCTACAAAGGACGCCCCTAGACCAGTAGAGAGCTCGACCATTGCAGGCCACGTCCCCAATAGGATGATGGGGTTCTCCAGGGCAGTGTAGCGGTCTGTGACCACCTGGTCCAGACAGTTAACAGCATCAGGGTGCCAGTAGCTTTCGGCATTTTGCTCCAGCCCATGGGCTGCCGGCAGCCTATCTGTCCTGTTGATTAATGCACCCGGGAGAAAGTGAGTCTGAGCCCCGCCGTCTGCCCCCCTCACAACCTCAATACTCGGGGGGAACCTGTTCACTAACACCGTAGCCAGAGTATCAATTTCCTGTTGAGGGCGTTCCCTGTCTTCACCACTGGTCGGATCTTGCCTCCTTCACTCTTTTGCATGATCACCATTTCCTCGTGTGATGGAGTAAGGAGTTGCCTAGCGAGCTCCTCATCTGACATTAGAGCCGCATCCACCCCCTTAAAAGCCCGCGTCCGCCACCTCTTTCCCTGTATATTGTAACTTCTTTCTTTTTTGGTTTTCATCAAGGCAAGGCAAGGCCGCCTCTTTCCCTCGATGACAATATTTGTGGATTGCCCGGTGCCTGCCTTACCCCTCATCCATTTGCCGGCAGCCACCCACTCTCCCATAGAGGGGAGGGGGGTGGGCACAGACCACTCCTTTTGGAGGAACAAGACTGCCTCATTATAAATGCGGTGTAGGTACCTCTCCTCCCCCATTAGTTCCTCTCCAATGTACTTGCGGTCGACTAGCCAGTCTTTAACCTCATCTGTAAGAGAGCCTGCCTTCCCGTACGGCACATACCCGAACATAAGCTCCCAGTGGGTGAGGAAGCGCCAGTCGGGGTGTAAGAATCTCCCTCCTCTTTTAACCTCGCCCGAGAGACCCTTCAGGAACGCGGCGAGGTCGTGGGAGCAGATCTCCACGCCTAACGCCTCTCTCACCATCCTGTAGACCCATGCCATCGCCTTCTGTGCCTCACGGTGTGCTGTACGGGCTATTAGGTGAAGCCCGTCCTCCAGTACTCCGCTACCGAAAAGGCCACAGGCGTCGCACGAGTGACCTGGTGGTAATCTGTACCTCCTTAGAGAGTCATCAAAGGACGTGTACCCTCTGTTCCACCCCGGGACACCGCACCCGCACACACGAGGGTTGGATGCAGCTTTGCTGACCACGTAGGTACGGAGGTCCCCGGGAACATACTCCCAGTCGGCTTTCATCTTTAGAGGACATCCCTGGATGCTGTGTGATCCAGGTTCCGAGAGGCCTCTGCGTTGTCTGTCCCTAACTTGGGCCCTGAGACTCCGCCAGACCCAGGGGATTGGCCGATCTGCCCCGTGTCTTGCAAGTGCGAGGCCGGTAGCCGAAAATCCGGGTTCGTATCGTCGCTAGGACCAGGGCCACCACTGTGCCCCCCTCCAGACCTTCCAGGTGCCCTAGGTCCACGCCAGTGACCTAACATAGCGTCCTTCGCCGTCCCAGCGTACTCAACACCGCTAGGTTCGTATTGCCGGATGAACCCGGTGAGCACCTGATGACTGATAAGTGTATTCAAGAGCCTCGAGCTCAGAGTAACCACCCTGAAAGACATGTTGGCCCAGTCTCTGTGGTTGACTCGTAGCCCCCAACCGTACGCAGGGATACCACCGCCCCCACGCTCTGCAACAGGAAAGTTGCCCTTCCAACCCATTTCTAGGGCTCGTCCCTGGAACAATCCTGTGTCCACCCTGAAGCTATATCCCTGGTCTTGCCCTCCGGTGGGGTAGACCCTGTGAATTACATCCTCCTCTCCGCACTGGAGGAGGTTTACTCTCCCCATGAGCCTCTCGAGAGCAAGCCTATCGGTGGGAGGGTCCAGGAGGATTGCTCGTCCTTCGCACCACTGTGCCGTGCCAGATAGCAGAGTAAGCCCGCAATCCCCATACCCTGAAGGATTCTTCTCACCCGAGATTTCCGAGGTGAGCCACATAGATGAGTGGGTCCTTATCCCCGTATGTGTGGTCATAACGGTCTCCTCAGCGTTTATCGCCCAACTTAACCCCAGCTCTTCAGGGGTAGCGTTAATCAAGTCGTAGGCGATCCCCCTGATAGAGGTGCCAGTACCTTCGGGATCCTCTCCTACCAGAGAGGACCAACACGACTCGAAATTAGGGTACATCCCCGGGCTTACTATCTCGTCGCAGATGTTGGTGGCCCTTTTCCACTCTTCTAACCCTCTCCGAAGGAACATAGCCCTCTGTAGCAGGTCAACTTCCGTACACATACCTTTCCTCAACGGATGGCCGTTGTGTGATGGTTGGTCTACAAAGGACGCCCCTAGACCAGTAGAGAGCTCGGCCATTGCAGGCCACGTCCCCAATAGGATGATGGGGTTCTCCAGGGCAGTGTAGCGGTCTGTGACCACCTGGTCCAGACAGTTAACAGCATCAGGGTGCCAGTAGCTTTCGGCATTTTGCTCCAGCCCATGGGCTGCCGGCAGCCTATCTGTCCTGTTGATTAATGCACCCGGGAGAAAGTGAGTCTGAGCCCCGCCGTCTGCCCCCCTCACAACCTCAATACTCGGGGGGAACCTGTTCACTAACACCGTAGCCAGAGTATCAATTTCCTGTTGAGGGCGTTCCCTGTCTTCACCACTGGTCGGATCTTGCCTCCTTCACTCTTTTGCATGACCACCATTTCCTCGTGTGATGGAGTAAGGAGTTGCCTAGCGAGCTCCTCATCTGACATTAGAGCCACATCCACCCCCTTAAAAGCCCGCGTCCGCCACCTCGTTCCCTGTATATTGTAACTTCTTTCTTTTTTGGTTTTCATCAAGGCATAGATAAGCGGTATTATATTAGGATTACTATCATTGCCTATGTCTCCAAATATGACAAATAGTTGCAGGAAGGGTTCGCAGCAACTCTTGAAAGTGCCATCTGCGTAGAAGTGTTTCCGCACCACCATATACTTTTTTGCTTCTTCTGATGAAAACACCAAAATCCTATTGAATTCATCATTGGCATCCGTATAGTCCGCTAGAAGAAATTTTTCGTGAGTAGCGGGTATCTTCACATCTGCAGGATTCGTGCATACACTTTTTGTTACTTTAAGTGCTTTATTTCTTGCACTATATAGAGCCGTTTTCACGCCTGAAAATTGAGGCACTTGCTCTATTAAATGAACTCCTTTGTCCTGTAAGCGGCAAATTGTTTCGTTGTATTGCTTCGGAATTGGTCTCAAGTCTGTAGTAACTTTTTTACGCAGAAGGTCAAGTTCCTTTCTTATAACATTTTTAGTAAAGTTTTGGGGACAATTTTCTTCATGTTGAGTTGTTTTAACTATTTTTCTTTCGTGGGATAATGAAATGCTTCCGATACACTGCTTTCTCTGGCAGGCCCAAAAACGGTTTCCATTTTGGTAATCCTTTTTTTTGTTGTATTGACGACCATCCAAGAGTAAAACTTGGCCTCCTTTGGCAGACGCAACAAATTCCATATCTGATGGAACATTTCCACTTAAGTCTTCAGCCATAGTGCACCAATGATTCAACTTTATAAACACTTAATTTTCCGAGTACTCACTGAATGACATATTTCTGATAAGAAATGAAAAATACTTCAAATAGAATACGTCATGTTTATTTTCTGATCGGTTTACTATGTAGGTTTGCAATAATTATTATAATTACTTTTATAGTAAATACTCTATGGTTATATCTCTGTGTTAGTTTTAGGCTTACTAGTCTTACTACAATGATGTAATACAGTGCGTTACTGGCAAGTGGACTTTTTGTCCTAACGCTTATTTTAAATTAGCAGACTGATAAGTATTACATATATTTGACAGTATCATTTTAGGAAAACTAAATCCTTGCAGGTAACCAGTGGCCTGGGAGGAACTTTTTTTCTTTACAGACAACTATCGAAAATATCAGTTTACTACAAGGAAAACTAAATCCTTGCAGGTAACCAGTGGCCTGGGAGGAACTTTTTTTCTTTACAGACAACTATCGAAAATATCAGTTTACTACAAGGAAAATTTAATCCTTGCAGGTAACCAGTGGCCTGGGAGGAAAAAAAATCTTCACAGATCACTAGTTACCTAATCCCGGTTACCTAGACGGAACAAGGGGAATATTAATTCCTGAGTCATGGATGTTTTCTATGTGTTAAAATATATATTTCTCTATATAAGTATTTATATCGTTGCCTAGTACCCATAGTACAAGCCTAGAGCTTAGTTTGCCGTTTGGGACTAGGTCAATTGGTGTGACATTGTCTCCTAATATTTATTTATTTATTTAATTTCATCAATTGTTAGCAGAGTTACTAATATTATTAATAATTCTTTTTTACTTTACAGTTAGATGTTGAGCAGATAAAAAGAAATCCGCATTATTAGAAGAAGAAAGGCAAAAAAACGCTGCTAGAAAAAGCAAAAATTGAATTAGAGGAACTTAAAAATTCAGTGTTATTAAATCCTACATAAATATGTGTTTGAAATAAACAAAATATTTGAATAATTTACTGAATTACATTTATTAAAAATATAAAATTATGAAAAAAACCTTTCAACCATCGCCTGACGGAATATAAATCCATTGCTATTGGTGTTTTAATTGGTCAGTGCAACATCAACAGCATCATTATAAATATCAATGTCATTCATGTCTGATGGGATCAAATCATTGACCAGTAATGCTACATTATGCAGCGTTGCACATGCACATATAACAGCCGCTAGTAGTACGTAAGTACCCATTCCGACCTGGATACAAGGAAATCTTCTCTTCCAAATACCGAAGCATCTTTCCACAGTATTTCTTGTTCTTATTTGGCTCCGGTTATAATTTTCTTGGGGTGTTGAATTAGGTGACAAAAATGGTGTCAGAAGCACTTTACTAACTGCATACCCGCTGTCACCTAAAAGTATTCCTTGGAATACCCCACTATTAAGTTTCTGCTTTATACCACTGCTATTATAAATAAAACTGTCATGTGTACTGCCAGGCCAACGGGCCACTATATCATAAAACTCTAAGTTTGGCCCAGTGACCGCCTGGACATTGATAGAAAAATACCCTTTTCTATTTCTGTACACTTCTGAAGTCATCCCTCCGGGGCTTCTTATTTTGATATGGGTACAGTCAATGCATCCGATCACTCCAGGAAAGTGATCTATTTCATAAAAAGATTTCTTCACCGAGTTAATTTCTTGTATGGTACAGGGCAATTTAACGAAATCTTTCATTTTGCTGGCTTTTGATGTTGAGACTGGCAATAATTCGTGAAACTGACTGCTGGCAAATATTCATAACATCTCCATCCAATTTCTGTAAAAAATAAACAGCATTAATATGCAGCATTACCTAAACATACTAGTAAAAAATAACTCCTAAGTATGGTCCATTCGTTTAGATAGTGTCGCTACACTCGCACGAGTCGCACGCACTTGTGGTTATTGTAATACATGCAAGTGAATTAGGCTGTTTAGATCTAACTATATTCGTAACCACAAGGTACGTGCGAGTGTAGCGACACTATCTAAGCGAATAGACTTTAAATATTTTAGACTAACCTGAAAACTGCCTGTAGCGTAAAAGCGTAATGTGATCAGTAACATAATTTCTGGAGCAAATGGTAGTCCTCTTTTCCCTGACATTATGTTGTCAAACGTTAAAACAATAACAAAAAGTCAACCACTATCTGTTAAGGTTCTAAGAACCTTTATTTCCTTACAATAAAACATAGCACATTGGTTAGCATTGAAGTATAATTATAATAATTAAGATGACAAGCATAGCTTTTTAATTGTGTGTCATAGACATGCTGCGGGGCGCAAAATATATCTATACAGGGTTATTGGTAAGTCGACCTATTCCTGTTAGGAGGTGATAGAAGTGACTATTTGCGATAATTTTGACCCCATATGCATTATGCAAAAGTGAACCATTTTTGAGTTATCGCGTTTATTCGTTTTTTTTTAATTAGTCGGAAATTCAACTTGAAAAATTTATTACAAAAAAAGTATCAATTTAAACCTTTTTTTTTCTTCTGATTTACAAAACCGATTAAACACTGATTATTTCTCAATATTAAAACAATAATTATCGGTCCAAATTTAAAAAAGCGAGACGGAAAACGAAATTTTTTCAATATTTTTTGCGATCGCTTTCCACTAAAATGCCTTAAAAACAAAAAAAAACGTTATAAAACTTGGCTTGCAGATTATTTTAAAAACTTAACTGTTTTCTTAGCTCTCCAAAAACGCATAACAAGTAGACAATTATTTTAAAAAAACCTGAAAAAATAATCATCACAAAGGAAGCGGGCGGAAACAAAAGTCACAAATGCAACTTCAAACATTAAAATTAATAAACATACCAAATTTAAATCATAAATTTTTTATTTGCTTTTTTACAAGATGAATTTGTTGTTCCTATGCAAAATTAAAAAAAAAATTATCTGTACATGTTTGAGAATGCGAGGCCGAAAACTAAAAAAATCATTTTTTTTTATCAAACTCCAACATAAATTACACGAAAACAGAAAAATTTACCAATACATTTGGCGTGCAGATTACACATAAAACATTGACGTTTTTCCAGCTTTCTAACGGGCTATTAAAATTAATATGAATTTTGTTAAAGATAGCTGGAAAAAATTGATCACGAAGGAAGCAACAAGGAAGTCACGTCCGAACATAACTTAAAATTAACTAACTAAATCAATGAAAACTAACTGTTATACTCGTAAACACAAATAACAACATTAACTTATGTGAGAATAAGAAATGGACAGCCATTTTGAAAATGAACTATAAAAATCCTGATTATTTCAATTTTAATTGTTTATTAGTTTTAATTTTGTAACTTTTTACATAAGTTAATGATGTTATTTGTTTTTGTTTGTTTACGAGTATAACAGTTAGTTTTGATAGATTTAGTTAGTTAATTTTAAGTTTTGTTCGGACGTGACTTCCTTGTTGCTTCCTTTGTGATCAATTTTTTCCAGCAATCTTAAACAAAACACATTTTAGTTTTAATAGCTCGTTAGAAAGCTGGAAAAACGTCAATGTTTTATGTGTAATCTGTTCGCCAAATGTCTTGGTAAATTTTTCTGTTTTCGTGTAATTTATGTTGGAGTTTGATAAAAAAACATGTATTTTTTAGTTTTCGGCCTCGCATTCTCAAACGTGTACCTACAGATAATATTTTTTTTAATTTTGCATAGGAACAACAAATTCATCTTGTACAAAAGCAAATAAAAAATGTATGATTTAAATTTGGTATGTTTTTTAATTTTAATTTTTGAAGTTGCATTTGTGACTTTTGTTCCCGCCCGCTTCCTTTGTGATGATTATTTTTTCAGGTTTTTTTAAATAATTTTCTACTTGTTATGCGTTTTTGGAGAGCTAAGAAAACAGCACCAAATAGTCACCCCTATCACCTCCTAACGGGAATAGGTCGACTTACCAATAACCCTGTATAAACCCCATGCGTTCAAAAAACAATAATGTTACTTAGTAAGAAGTACATACATAACATAACATTACAAAACAAATTCAGAAACACTGAATGATCGCTTCAGTATCTGAGAAATTAAATGAAGTAAAACATAACGTATTAAACACATTTAACTAGAGATAATATTTGATATAATATATATTTTGTGACTAAGCGAACAAAATATAAATTAACTTATTCTACTGGCAATACAACAATTTTTGATACAGCACGAGAGTGTAACTTGCCGTTAGAAGTTCTTAGTTGCACAACTCGCACCTTGTTGTCGTCACCAAGATAGACCTTGTTGACCCTGCCCAGAGGCCAATGGAGAGGCTGGACATTTGGTTCAATTAAAAGTACTAGAGTGCCTTCCTTCAGGTTAGGCATCTCTTTCCTCCATTTAGTGCGTTGATTAAGAGATGTTAAATAATCCCTACACCATGCCTTCCAAAAATGTTGTCTAATTTGTTTACAACACCTCCAAAAGCGCAATCTATTAGATGGAATTGTTGTTAAATCTGGTTGTGGAACACTTGTTAGAGCACAACCGATTATGAAATGACCGGGAGTTAGACAGGTAAAGTCTGTAAGATCCTGTGTTAATGGAAGGAATGGGCGTGAATTGAGGATGCCTTCTATTTCAATCATGATCGTATTAAATTGTTCATAACTGAAAGTTTTACAATTGGCAATCCTTTTTAAATGAAATTTGGCAGACTTAACAGCCGCTTCCCATAAACTCCCATGATTTGGACTGTATGTTGGTATAAAATGAAATGATATCTCCTTTTGAAGTGCATAGTTCTGAACCTTATTTTGAAATTGTGGATTTTTATGTAATGTAAATAGTTCTTTCAATTTATTGTTAGCGCCCTTAAACGTCGCGGCGTTTTCGAAGTAAACATCTGATGGTAGTCCTCTTCGAGAAACGAACCGCTTAAAAGCCGCAAGAAAGGTATCGGTTGTCATTAGGGTTGCCACCTTTTTTTAGGGCGAATAAAGTATTTTTTCATTTTGGAAGGACAGAAATAAAGTACACAGAATAAAAAAAGAGTATTTATTATTTCTCCTTAAAAATATATTTTTTATTGCTTTTTGCTACATTTAACAAACATTTGTCGACTTTACTTTCATAAGGGAGAAGACTCTCTCCGTGAAAGCTGAAGTGGCAGGGAGAGACAAAATATATGCAATGAATTTGAAAATATTTGGAAAATCTTCACTTATATTGAATATTTATTGCCATTTTTGAGCCGTTGATAAGTCAGAAAAATCTTTATTATTTTGCATTATTTTTTCATAAGTTTCATTTAGAAGTATTGTTTCTGAATACAAATTGTCCATAACTATACCAAGTTTTTGTAGTATATTTAATGCACCAATAACATTTTCAAAATGTTGAAATGAAATAGGTGACTTTAAATTGAAGTTACTCAGTGAAAACAAAAAAAAATGATTTGAAAAATTAAACCACTTCTCCAAATAGCATAAAGCTTTGTCAAGAAATAATATAAAAATTTTACAAATCCTGTGATTAGATTCTAGTGAAGATTCTCCAACTTGTCTTAGCATTTTCATTGTTTCATATCCAAAGAAGCAATCTTCCTTTCTTTTCGTTAATTATTTTTTGAGCATACTCATTATGTTGTAAACAACCATTATTGTTATAGTGTTACCTTCCAGGCATTTGACAGTTTTGTTAAATAAATGTAAAATATGACTGCAGAAATGCATTTAAATCTCAATCAAATCATTAAGGCTCTCTTTACAGTGTACATACGCCGCGTTGGCTTCCTCGTCCCAAACTATTTTCGTTTGATCTTTTTTCTTGGAATTATGTAAGAACTTATTCAAATGCATCTGCTGGCTGGCAGCTTCCTTTAAATGTGTGCTATAAAAGTTAACCATGCCCAGAAAACGTCTTAATTGTTCGACTGTCTCCGGGCGTGGGTAATCTGTAATAGCTTTAATTTTCTCATCGCGTGGCTGTAAACCCTCCGTTGAGACGGAGTATCCTAAAAATTCTACCTTATTTTGACTTAATTGGCACTTGCTGAGATTGATCGTTAAACCGTTATGGCTAAATTTCCTGAAAATCCGTTTTAAATGTTCCCTTTGAACTTCCTCGCTTTCTGATGCTATGATAATGTCATCAAGGTAACAAAACAAATTGGAATTGGCTCCTTGCTCGTCTGTGAAAGATTCTAACTCTCGAAGCGTAGCGTTCATGAACCGCTGAAAAGTCTGAGCCGCATTTCTAAGACCGAAACACATCCTAGGGAATTCGAATAGGCCGAATGGCGTTATGATGGCTGTTTTCTCGATATCCTCGGGTGCTACCTCTATTACATGGTACGCGCGATTTATATCAAGTGTAGAAAATATCTTCTTACCTTGATTGGATACCGGTCGGGCTTCGTGACCGCATTTAACCTTCTGTAGTCTCCGCAAGGTCGGATCTGTCCATCCTTCTTGGGAACCACGTGCAAAGGACTGGCCCACGGGCTCTTGCTAGGCCAACAAATACCTAATTCTTGCATGTTTTTAAACTCATTTCTTTACTAATTCATATCGATCCCGCGGTAGCGGCCTAGCTCGCGCGTATACCGGAGGTCCTGAGGTCTCTATGGCGGACGCTACACGCTCGATATTTATCATGATATGTATCGTGATATTTATCTACTATTTTTTTGGTATACTACACTTTCGATACGAATCGCGTCAGTACGACGGGAAATTTCATTGAGTACACACGTAGAAAAATATGAGTGACAATATTAAGAAAGCTTGCGTTGCTATTATATTAGCGATAGCATTGAAAAAACGTATAAAGCGAAAAAAATGGGCGAAACATTGGTTCCAAGATAGAGAAAAATATACACATCTGAATTTATTAAATCAAATTCGGGAATACCAAGAAATGGATGACTATGAAAATTATTTTCGCATGCCCGATGCTCGCTTTGAACATCTGCTGGAGTTGATTACACCATATTTGATTAAAAAAGATACACTAATGAGAAAGGCTATTACTGTGAGGGAAAAGCTAGCTCTTACTTTACATTATCTATCAACAGGGAGATATTTTAAAAACATGAGATTTGCAGGAATAATGTCATCTGAATCTGTGAGTCAAGCAATCATAAGTACTTGTGAAGCACTTACATAAGGCCTGAAATGTTACGGATTCGCCAAAGTAAAAATTCAATTATAACATATTTACACACTTTATTGTGTTTTATTATAAACTAATAGATGAAAGGTAATCATAAATTTATCATTTAACTACTTTTTCTGGGATCCTTCTTCTTGTCCCATTCCTGCCGTAACTTATGTCTGATGCCCTCCATGAAGCGAGCGACAGTGTCTTTGGAGACTTGCTTGCATGCCCAATTCCACTTTTTTAGGAAATCGGTATGGTGGCTTGCTGTTGTGCCTGACCAGAAATCAGAAATCAGAAATCAGAAAATATTTATTTGCATAGACACAGTATAGGGATGTTACAGTACATTATGTTTCATGTGTCAAGCTTGCATGCAAGCGTGCAAATATAATTATAGTAGTAAATTAAAATGTCAAAATAATAATAATAAAAAATAAAAAACAAATATAAATGTCAAATTCAAACAATACAAAACAATAGCAAAGGTTAACATAGTAGGCATTTCACAATTACATAGCTAAATACTATTAATCCTACTACTGTCGGTGCTCGAGATACGCCTTTACGCTGTAAAAGCAACGATCCAAAAGCCAGTTTGTTAGACTGCGTTTAAAGGCGTTTCCCTCTAGCAGCCTGAGTTCCTCCGGGAGATAATTATAAATGACAATGCACATATTGAAAACATTTTTTTTGTAAATCGTCTTATGACTTCGCGGGTGATATACCTGATGACTTTCGTAAGATCCCTTTAACTAGAGCCCAATATCGTTCGATTGGACGGCACTGTGGAACATTTGGAGGGTTCATGGTTTTTGGTACAATTTTAATGCTATTACGTTCAAGGAAATTAATAGTATCCTTTGCGTAATGGGCTGTTGCCAGATCTGGCCAAAACAAGGTCAACATATTGTGTTTTTGTATAAAAGGCACGAGCCGCTTCTTCAAGCACTCCTTAATATAAACTTCCTTGTTGATTGTGCCCCTTGCTACATAAGCACGGCTACGATCACCGCAGGGGCAGATGGCTTGCCAAACTAAATATTTAGTACCAATTTTTTTCATACCAATTTTGGTTTCAGAATCAGGAAGGCTCTCTCCATCTACTATTGTATAGTACTGGTCACCGGTAAGTGTGGAAAAATCGGCTTTCACATAGGTTTCATCGTCCAGAATCATGTGAAAGTTTTCCCAAAAAATCATAGAGCTTTCGAGGCCTAGTTTTTATTGTTGCTCGTTGTTTTTCTGAAGTTTTTGGGACCTTACGCTTTTTTGTAGTCTTCATAGAAGCACGCTTCTTTACACGTCGAACCATTTATTGATTGGTAGATGTTTTTTTTGCGATATCTCTTTCGGACATATTGCGGTTTTTACGTATGGTTCTTAGAATTTTATTTTTCAGTGCGGGGTCATGAGGACCGCTACGTTCTTTGGTTCTCGGTTTCTGAGCCGTAGACAAGGTCCTGAAGTACCGTTTTAATACATCATCTACAGTTCTTCTTGGCAATTTAAGGTCCCTGCTAATAAAATGTATCGGGCGTTGAGGATTTTCTAGCCATTTGGCGACGATTAGTTCTCGACGTTCAAGTTGATTCATTTTTTTTCGGTATTTAGAAAATCTTTCTCAAATATTTCCATGACATTAAATTCTTGTGACATTAGAGCTGTCAATACTCTAAACCAGTGTTTTTCAACCTTTTTCATGATGCGACCCCCTTGGTATGAAAAAACATTTCGCGACCCCCCGACCCTTCGCTTTTTTATCATATATGTACGTGTATGTTACAGCGTTACAAATATTCGTTCCATACGACGTATTTTTATGCGTCTCCATAATTAGGATTCGGATATAAGTACATAATATAGTTATAGTATGTACTTAAAACACATTATTTTAAATCTATATACATCGAATACGTCGCGGCAATTTACGCACATACGCACGTACGACCAAGGCCGATGCCGACCGCCCGGCAAGTGTGGTGGGTGGCTAGCTGGCGAGTTGTTGAGAGTGAACGAACGAGCGGGACACAACGAGCGTTGCGGGGGAGGGGTCGCGGGACGACGCGATACTCACTCAATTCACGTCGACGTTTAATTGTTTGACGACCGTTAGACATTGTTTTTACTTTTATTTGTAAGAATTACGCATTTGTAGTGATTTGTGATAATTTAACATGGATAAATTCCTGAAAAGACCAACAGAACCGTCAACTTCTGGTGAAAGTAGTGGAAGTAAAACAAAGAAAAAACGTCTTTATGACGACAATTATTTGAAATTCGGGTTTACTGTGATTGACAATAAACCACAGTGCGTTATTTGCTTTGAAACTTTATCAAGAGAAAGCATGAAGCCGTCGAAATTAACACGCCACCTTAACACAAAACATCCAAATGAAAAAAATAAGCCCGTGGAATTTTTTGAGAGAAAATTGCAAGCTCTTCAACATCAAAAAACTGGTATAGTGCAAATGTCCAACCTAAATGAGAAAGCGTTGCTTGCTAGTTATCGAGTAGCTTTTCGTGTGGCTAAAGCAGGAAAACCTCACACTATTGCCGAAAATTTGATTTTACCAGCTATATTAGATATAGCAGATATTATGTTTGGGAAACAAGAGGTCGAAAAACTCAAAAGTATACCTCTCTCTGACAATACCGTTCAACGCAGGATAAGCGATATGGCTACTGACGTTCGTGATCAAGTCATAGAAAAAATAAAGGAAAGCACTTTTGTATCTTTGCAATTTGATGAATCCACGGACATTGCGGGATGTGCGCAGTTTGTAGCTTTTGTGCGTTTTGAATCCTGTGATAAATTAATGGAAGAAATACTATTTTGCAGAGCGCTTCCCACAAATACTACAGGTCAGTGTTTGCATAACATGTTCCTTGAAGCTACGCAAGATATGAATATCGTTTGGGCAAATAAATGCATTGCTATTTGCAGCGACGGAGCAAAAGCGATGACTGGTGCGAAGAGTGGATTTATTGCTAGGCTGAAAGAACAGATGCCAAACGCTTGTTGGGTGCATTGCTTTCTCCATCGCCAAGCTCTTGCGGCCAAAGTCTTGCCACAGGAATACAGCCAAGTTCTAAATATTATTATAAAGATTGTAAATTCTATTAAAGGAAAAGCGTTGCAGTCACGATTGTTTCGGATTATTTGTGAAGATATGGGGGCACTCCACCAAAATTTACTCTACCATACAGAGGTTAGGTGGTTGTCAAAAGGTAAAGTACTGGCAAGAGTTATGGAACTTCGTGCTGAACTTTTAATATATTTACAGCAGGCCAAGTCAGAATACTCTGAATTCATTTGCGCCCCGGAATTTCTTTTGAAATTAGCTTTTCTTTCTGACTTATTTGAGCATTTAAATATCTTGAATAAAAGTCTTCAAGGGCGAAATGAAAATGTCATCACTGCAAAAGACAAAATACATGGCTTTACAAAAAAAATTGACTTGTGGTCGTCGTCCATAAATCAAAATAACTTCGATTCATTTTCGTCGACACAATCTTTTACTGAAGAAGTCGGATGTGAGATAAACATCAAGACATATGTACCTGGTATGAAAGAGTTGTTAGATAATTTGAAAGAAGAATTGTGTCATTACTTCTCAGTGCAAGAGATATCAGAGAACACTGGGCAGAGGTGGATCTTAAATCCGTTTTTAAATGCAGCTATAAATGAGGCTAATTTACCAAATAAGCTCAAAGAGAAACTGCTAGAATTATCTGCCGATGGGATGTTACACTTGGAATTCAAGTCTTCTAATTTGGATACCTTTTGGTTAAGGAGAAAAACAGAATACCCGGAATTGACAACTGAGGCTTTGAAGTGTTTGATTCCATTTGCCACCTCGTACTTATGCGAGTTGACATTTTCATCGATGGCCCAGATAAAGAGTAAGCAAAGAAATCGCTTAAATTTGGAAAACGATTTAATTCTATGTGTCGCAAATACAGATCCACGATGGGATATATTAATTAATAAAAAACAAGCACAACCTTCGCATTAATTAACATGGGTCTTCGGATTTTATTTTTTGTTTTATTTTTTATTTTTTGTTTTTTTGTTTTTTGTTTCTTAATAAATAAATAAATATTAATAATCTTTATTGTCTTTCTTTTACTAAAGTACCTAGTTCTCTCGACCTCTGGCGACCCCCCTACAGAAGCTTCGCGACCCCCCAGGGGGTCGCGACCCACAGGTTGAAAAACACTGCTCTAAACCGAACAAAAAAAAATTCATATGTAGCCAAATAGCATCATTTTTAATTTGGCGAATCCGTAACGTTTCAGGCCTTATGTCCTACGGGAATATATAAAGGTAAGAAAAAACTTCACGATAAAATTGTAATGTTTATAATTATTTATTGGTACGAATCACAATAACTAAAAAAATAACTATAACTAATTTTGGACTTATTCACCTTGGTAAGAAGAGAAAAGCGTCCCTACAGTATACTCGCAATCCGAAGTGCTTGATGTATTCGGAATATGCAACGTATAACTTGTCTCACTGTGTCTACGTACATTGTTCGTATTTGTAATGATCAAATTAGAAGGCACGCCAGTTATTATATTGCTAACATAACTTTCCGGAGATGTAACAGATTGTGGTGATTGTAAAGATACAGAATTCGAGTAAATCGGTGACGGCGTCGGCGGAGGTACGCTATTCGGTGATGGTGATGGCGATAGATGACTATTCGATGACTGAGATACAAAGCGGTTAAATACTGGAGGACTAGCGTTAATTTGTACTGAGTCCATGTTTAGTGTCCCAAGTTCAGCCTCGAAAAGAATTTCGTTGATTGCCTTTTCGGCGAGTAGTCTTTGAGTTGGCATCAATTTATTTAGCTTCTGAGTCCAATAAACAGCAGTAGGATCTATATTTGGGAACGACACAGTTGGAGACTCAGATTGATGCGAAGATTGCGACAAATAATTACAGGCTTTTTCGAGAAGATCATTCTGTCTTGCTACTGGCCCCTTCTTCTTAAGTTTTTTTGACGGCGGAGCGGGTACACCCATAGAAGAAAATGAAGGCTCACTTTGTTCTTCTTCGTTTTCAGACTTATTCAATTCAGAATACTCGTTCTGAAAAAAAAAGTACTTACTATTACTAATAATCTACGTACTTTTCAGGTGCCAACAACAAAAGAAGAATGGATGGACATCGCAAAGGACTTTGAAACATTGCATGGTTTTTACAACTGTCTGGGCGCGCTTGATGGAAAGTATATAAAAATTGTACATCCTCCGGATTCTGGATCTCTTTATTACAATTATAAAGGTCACTATAGTATTGTTCTTATGGCACTGGTAAATGCGAAGAAAGAATTTATCATGATTGATGTCGGCTGCAATGGACGAATTTCTGATGGTGGTGTCCTTTTTTATACCAAATTTTGGGATTCTTATCTAAAGGGACAATTGAATTTGCCAGAGGCGGCCCCACTGCCAAATACTACAGAAACATTTCCATTTGTATTTACAGCAGACGAGACTTTCGCCCTTGGACCTAATTTGATGAAACCCTATGCGTTAAAAAATGCCACAAAAAAGGAACTAACATTTAATTACCGTTTATCAAAAGCTAGAGGTGTGGTTGAGTGTGCATTTGGCATATTAGCTGCTAAGTTCGGTATTTTTCAAAAAGCTATATGGCTAACACCTGCAAAGTCTACAAAAGTGACTACTGCGTGTTGTTATTTACATAATTATTTACTTAAAACAGAACCAAACTTTTATATTTCGTCAAGTGAAGATAACCAAAATAATAATGTATTAGTAGGAATTCAACGTACGACATACAGAAATGCATTAAACAGTGCTAAGATGCTGAGAGACAAATTACGAGACTATTATAACGCCAATGAAATGTAATTTTTAGGTTATGTAGGTATATAAAATAAAAAACTTACCATATCAATCGGCTTTTCATTTTTATTCAAAAATTTCAGCATATGAAATACCCAAGACTTTGGATTGTAAACATTTTCCGTTGCTGCACCAGACCGCTTCGAATCTGTTATTTTTTTTAAATCTTTTCTGTAGTTAGATTTAAAGAGTTTATCTTTGCAATTACGTCTTTAGCTGTCGCGCCTGGCTTAATTTTCTTATATATTTCAAGCAGCTGCTCATACGCATTCGCCCTTTTTACTTTATTAATGCTATTTGCATTTGAGCTGTCCCATACCTCAGGTAGTGTTTCTAGCACAAGTATGAACTCTTTCAAGTGTTTTTGATCATTCGTTTGAAGTGCGGCGGGCGCCGCCTCAATATGCGCGTGCTCTTCCATCGCTGGCAGAATGAATACTGACGCGATAAATATCGACCAGACACTAGACGCTCGATATTTATCGACAATAACTGATACAGATCGTGGATTTTTAGATTTCTAGAAATCCAGCGATCCGTATCACGATACGTGATACGCCTATACTACACACTCGATAAACATCGTGATCCTGGATTACGATCCAAATATCACGATAAATATCGAGCGTGTAGCATCCGCCTATGTGATGTGTAACACCGTGCTTAGCAGGTTCCTTGAAAGACATGGGTTTGGTAATGTCCGCAAACTGTTCCAGGATGACACGGTATGGGTTATTATCCTGGATACTTTTTACGGATTGCTGACACCAGGGTACAATGGACCCATATGAACACAATCTCTCAATTTCCTATTGTACAAATCTACCACTAAGGCTGGTTTTAGTGTCACGCGGACCGTCGGCGCGGAGCGCTCCGCGCCGACGTGAACCGCGCGGATAAGTCGTTTTAGTATCGCGCTGACTGCTTCGGAGTACAGACGCGAACAATGCATCCAATGAGGAGAGTGTTACTTATTATTGCCCTGTATTACACAAGGAAAAAAAATGCGTAGAAGGAGACTACATGTTCACCCTTTAATCGAGCAGAGAGCCGTCGCGGGAGAATTTGTGACATTATACGGCGATTTGAGGGCTGACGAAACAAAGTTCTTCAACTACTTTCGGATGTCGACCAGAAGTTTTGACGAACTTCTCTCAAAAACACGAGTTAAACTGACCTT
Source organism: Acleris sparsana (assembly GCA_923062465.1). Classification (NCBI taxonomy): domain Eukaryota; kingdom Metazoa; phylum Arthropoda; class Insecta; order Lepidoptera; family Tortricidae; genus Acleris; species Acleris sparsana. The sequence continues at coordinate 5,475,889 of OV281305.1, read as the reverse complement.
TTGCAGTTTACGACGTGCGCCTATACCACCGATTGAACGCCTGATGGTGACGTTGAGGTAAGAATAATGTATTATATTATTTATCATGATATTTCATTTTCAAGAATGAAATAAAACAAAAAAAAACGGAATTAAACAAAACATTTAATCATCATGTAATGGCACCATAGACATAACTGGCAAAGTGGTCCCTTTTGCCTTAAAATATCACATTTAATCATAACAAATGAGATCGTACTACTGATTTAAGAAATCAACAAACACTTTAACTTCAGTTCAACAAATTAAGAAAATAAACAAAACATTTATGGCACCGTAGACTTATAACTGGCAAAGTGTTCCCTTTTGCCTTAAAATATCACATTTAATCATCACAACAGAGATCGTAATACTTATTTAAGAAGTCAACAAACACTAACTTCAGTTCAGGAACAAGTACCACTTTGTCGATTGCAGATAAGCTTAGTTCCCAAATGAGTTTTCGTGGTTCTATCACCTCGTAAACAACCAGCAAAGTCGTGTGTTTTGCCTTAAAATAACATATTTAATCATCACAATAGAGATCGTAACACCTATTTAAGAAATCATCAAACCTTTAGTTAAGAGGCTTCTAAACTTCACTGCAATATGTGGCCGGCAACTATTGGTGTCTCTCTCTTACTCACATGTTAGAGAGTGACACCAATAGTTGCCGGCCACATATTGCAGTGAAAATATGGCCGATTTAGAAGCCCCTTTATATATCACATATACAGGATGTTACATCTCCGACTTATAACCTCGGACACTCCGCATATATGTCAAACTGAGCAACTTTTACTTTGGGATCAAACCCGAAATCGCAAAATAAAGACTTTTTCATACATTTTGGTTGTGTGATCTTATCATTTTGTATGGGGATATTTTTTTTTGCGATTTCATGGCTTGGTACCATACTCCCATAGTAAAAGTTGCTCAGTATAACTTTTATATACAGAGTGTCCCTGGTTATTTTTAGTCACGTTATATTTAAGATTCGTTATATTTATTTCAGAAATTAACAAAAATATTTCTATCATCATTTAACTGCTTATTTACTTGAGAAATTAACTAAAACTTAATCAGTATCATTATGGTCTGATTGATACCCTGCTGTTTGATAACCTGTGGGTGTGGGAGTGTCATATATATAGTTGTATGATGTTGTATGAGCAGCATAAGGATTATACCGCGGTGAAAATCTTGCATTTTGGTAGGTAGATGCAGAGGCAGATGGGATATGTCTATTTTTAATTGCCGTTGCCTCGCGCAGTACTCCTGACCGGAACTCTATTTTTTGATCGACGTCAAAAAAAAAAAATTTGCCCAAAGTCGAAAAAAAGGCCAGGTCATCAGCGGCAAGATCAGGTGTCTGGTTAGAGAGCAAAGTCAATAACTCTCTTTCAAAAGATGAACTTTCTTGATTTGTTTGTCGCTGCCTGTTTTTTCGCTTTTGGCTCCATGGACTTTGTGACCCGGGATTCGTAGCATGTGTATTTTCTGAAAATACTGGTCCTGGAGACGTTGCGTTTTCTGGATATGTTGCGTTTTCTGGAGATGTTAAATTTTCTGGAGACGTTGCATTTTGTGGAGATGCAATATTCTCAGATAACTCTACATTTTCTGGTACTATTGATTCGTCAGTTTCATTTGCTGCTGATGGATTTAGGAATGTTAGTTCATCATAAAAAATATATTTTTTAAACTTAGCAGAACTTCCAGAAGCTTGATTTTTAACCTGCAGCCTTTGATTTGAAGAATGCATCTCTGGCTGTTTTCCACCTTTGCTGAACTACTTTTACTGTAATAATACAAACGTATTTTTTTTAGATTCTTGGCTACGGGTCGAACATATACAGACATGCACTATTCATTCAGAATGGGAATAACAACAATAAGTCAAATCGTAAACGACGTGTGTATGATAATATGGGAAACTCTACATGATGAATGCATACCAACAAGTACCCCTGACATGTGGCAAGAAATAGCTGATGGATTTCTACAAAAGACCAATTTTCCAAATTGTATAGGAGCTCTTGACGGCAAACATATACGAATAATAAATCCAGCTGGTGGGGGATCAATGTTCTACAACTATAAGAATTTTTATTCCATAGTCCTCCTCGCTATGTGCGATTCAAACTATTGTTTTACGTACATAAACGTAGGATCATATGGAAAAAACTCGGACTCATCTATATTCCAAGATCCTACACTCTACAGGAACTTGGAAAATAACACTCTAAATATTCCAGGGCCAAAACCATTTCCCGGAACGAATACTTCAGTTCCGTATGTAATTGTAGCCGATGGTGCCTTTGGAATATCTCAAAAAGTCATGAAGCCATACGTGAGAACCAATATGACCCATAAGAAAAAAAAAAATTACAGATTGATCCGCAGTAGACGTTGCATAGAAACGACATTTGGTATAATGTCTAACAAATTCAGAGTATTTCATACACCTATTAATGTGAGTTTCAATGTTGAAAAGAACATTGTAAAAGCGTGCTGTGTGTTGAATAAATTTTTAAGAGTTCGCGACGGGTATAATATTGAAGATACACTTACAATTGAGGGCATGGGAGATATGTCAAATAATATACCTACAAACAGGTCTGGAAATGCGTTGCGCGACCATTTTGCAGAGTATTTTTTAAGCCCAACCGGAAGGGTGCTCTGGCAAGACTCTCGTATATTTTAATAAATTTTGGTTGTTAACTGAGATTCATACAATAAAACAAATAAGTACTTACCAGTTCGTTTTATTTCTTTCTCTTCAATGTTTTCAAAGAGGGCGTTAATGATGTCCTCCCATGCTTTATTCTTTGCGTCTCTGTTTTTGTACAGGGGGTCAGAGGCATCCCACAAACATTTCCTTAAACGGACTTCATCAATAACTCGCCCCGTGTCCACATCGCGAGTCGCCATGATTGTACTGCGCGGACGCGTGCGCTCCGCGCCAAACTAAAACGCTCACTGTAGTGCGAGGCGCGCGGATGGCCGTCCGCGCGGACGCCTCCGCGCCATTCTAAAACGCTCCTAAGCTTTAATACATATTGCTCGGAGCGATCCGCGCCGTCGGTCCGCGTGACACTAAAACCAGCCTAACATATGTGCTTTTAGAAATTCTGCGCCTAAAATAGGTTGATTTACATCGCAAACGATAATTGCCCACTTGAAAGCTCGCCTTAATCCTAAATTTAATTCTAAGGTTGTCGTTCCAAATGTCTTAATTTCTGAATTGTTAGCTGCGAACAGTTTGTAGCTACACTCGCGACGATTGGCACTGAATTTACTCACCGGTACCACTGAGACGTTTGCTCCCATATCGACTAAAAAGCTCTTACCGCTATGGTAGTCGATGACGCTGAGACGATGGCTGTCTGCTGCTAAGGCACCTGCTCCAGCCGCTACAGGAAGTACCTCACTTATTTTCCCTGGTTCTGTTCCCGCCCGCTCGACGACGGTGACGGCGCAGGGCCTGCAGACGCGTGCGGTGCCTGCCTCCACGCGCAAGGTTGCAGACATCTCTGGGCTCTTTCTCGGAATTTGAAATGGTATCTACATAACCAGTTATTATTCGTCGGTCGACCTCCGGAACGGGAACATTCATCATCTTTTGCTCTTCTTTTACCACATGGTCTACGCACGCTTTCCAGCTGTCAGCGGTAATGCGGTCAAACGCTTCAGGCACTAAATTTTTTATTGTTGCCATTTTATCTTTATTTTTGGTGGCAATTTACCCTTTCATTTGTGCCCAAATGAGTTCTATCTGGTTGAGTTCACAATGGTATGGTGGTAATCTTAAAATAGTATACCCCATTTCTTTCGCCATTTCATCTATAACATATTTTTGGTATAAATGATTGTGTAGTTTCACCTTTGTCAGTAACACACCCCTTACTTCTTTATCCTCAAAGGAAATGTTTTATTCTCGCAGCCATGCTTGGATGTCTGGTTTCCTTGTTCGATCTGTTGGGATTTTGTCTTGTCTCCGTGAGTGATAGGAGGCATTATCCATGACTATTATAGCGTCTTTCTCCAGTTTATTTTTCAGTCTGGAGAACCATTTTTCAAAATTATGTGCATACATCTCTGAATGGTAATCTCCATCTCCTTTTTTTGCTTCAAAGACCAAATCTCCACCTTACACAAACCCATCGGTTGATCCTGAAAATAAATGAACATTTGTTGGAGATATTGTGCTAAAGCATATAAATCATACTCATATTGACAAATTATTTAGTATATAAATAAATCAATCAACTACTTGTATTCATCATAGAAACATTCAACCTATGCAGAAAATAGACCAGTCTCGAAGGTTTCTAGCTAGCTTCATGAGCAGTTCAACCAATCAAATCATTAAACCATGTGCACAGAACCTGCCATGTCATGAAAACTACATTTAAATAGTTCAGAGTAGGTTGTAATCGTGTGAAATCCTTTTCAACATAAACAATTATATTACACTACTTTTAACATGATATCCAGATAGTTTTAAAATAATGCACAATGGACAAGGATTTGAATTAAATATAACCAGTTTGGTTTCCGTGCGGGTTTGTCTACGGAAAGCGCTATATTGACATTAAAGAATACTGTCAAATACTATGTCGATAGGAAAACTCCAGTGTACGCTTGTTTCCTGGACCTTTCTAAGGCTTTCGACCTTGTGGCGTATGATGTGCTGTGGGATAAGCTTAGGGTGGCAGGAGTCCCTGCCGAACTAGTGAGCATTCTGCAGTTTTGGTACCAAAACCAGACCAACTATGTAAAGTGGGCAAATACATTATCGGAACCATATAAAATGGAATGTGGAGTCAGACAGGGTGGTCTGACTTCCCCGAGACTGTTTAATATCTACATTAACCAACTCATAGAAGAGCTCAGCAGCACTTATGTCGGATGCCATATAGATGATGTAAGTTTTAATAACATTAGTTATGCAGATGACATGGTGCTGCTGGGCCCCACGGTTGGCGCAATACGCAAACTACTTGCAATTTGTGAGGCATACGCTGGAAAGCATGGGCTAATGTATAATTCAAAGAAGAGCGTATTATTAGTATTTAGAGGAAAAAACAAAGCTCGGGCGAGCGTTCCTCCAGTACAGTTGAATGGAGTAACTCTTCAAAGGGTCACTCAATTTAAATATTTAGGTCACGTTGTTACGGAAGAATTAAAAGATGACTGTGACATCGAAAGAGAACGTAGGGCGCTTTCTGTAAGGGGCAATATGTTGGCCCGCAGATTTGCTGGTTGCACACCAGAAGTTAAGATCACACTCTTTAAGGCTTATTGCCAAACATTCTACACCAGCAGTCTGTGGGTTAACTATACCCAAAAAGCGTATAATACTCTACGTGTTCAATATAATAACGCCTTCAGGGCGCTGTTGAGGCTGCCTTTTCGTTGCAGTGCTTCCGGCATGTTTGCCGATGCGCACACGGACGACTTTTTTGCGCTGATGCGCAAGAAAGTTGCCTCCGTTGTTCGCAGAGTGAAGGGCAGCAGCAACAGCCTCCTTGAGGTGTTCGCGGGGCGGGGGGACAGCACGGTGCGCGAGCGACTGCGCCGGCTGCACGCGGGCGCTCCCGGCGGGGTCGCTCGAGCTCCTTGAGGCTAGATATATATCGTAGTTCTATAGTTACTAACAATAGTTATAAGTTTTTGTGTAAACTAACATCTATGGACCATAATAGTTGTCTGATAATAAAAACATATTATTATTATTATTATTATAACTAATTACACAGACTGGAGCCTTACCAATGTGCAAAATGATTAGTCTTTTTCCTTTTCCTGATGGATTTTTCAGCCCTGTTGACAAACCTTCCCGGTGGGCTTCTTTGCTGGTTTGTATTTTGGGTTCTTGCCAAACAGAAGATTTTGTGTGTCCTGTAGAGCAATAAAATAATACCTTTGTTAATAATGTTGGCAGGACGTTATTTGACTAAAATATGTTTTTTTGGGATCAAACGGTTAATATATATTTTTTGGTCTCGTCACTTGAAATTGTTACTTTTTATTTAAATTATCGAAACCAACGAGATGCTACGGTGGCATGGCATAGTGAAGATAGGGGACAGAGTGCGAGACATATTGCAGAACAAGATGAGCAAACATTGCACATCCACACTAGCGGAAGCAGGCTTTCTGGGATTCTGTTATGAGTTATAGGACACATAATTTAGTAGTATAATACATACCTTCATTTACCCAGGTTTCATCTAAGTAATAAAGGGTCTAGCAGGCTAAGGAAGGAGAAGTGGCCCCTGTGACGAATATCGGATTTTATAATGTCATTTGTTGGCTATCTCATAATGTAGAAACACCCTAACTTTCAGCCCCCTATCTTGAACCGTCACCGAGATACTGTCAAAAACGTCATTTTATGGATACATTTTTCAAAGTAGTTTTTCTCCTGAACTATATATGGTAGAGCAATCAACCAAATCATAGCTACAAAGGATGGGTAGGAGTATAACTCAGTTTTTAAAAAATATTTAATTTTGATTAAAATGTCAGAGAAATTTTCAACAAGTATTTGTAAAGGTACAGCTATGGAAAAAATCACATAAACTGTTAATAGTATTAGCTAGTACCATGTGAAAAATCAATTCAATATAATTGGTGCAACATACTTAAAAAAAAAACTCAGAGAAAGCGTTAAATGAGTCTTTCATTCTGAAAGAGATTTTTCGATCCAATGACGTTTAATTTCGTTGCCTAGCAACTAGGGAATCCAATCCCGCATCAAAATCGCGATCCCGCAAGCCTGCGGGATTAAGATCATCAATCCCGCGGATTCCGCGGGATTTGCGGGATTGATTTTATTTATTATTATTTTTGTTTCATGTAATTAAAAGAAAGAAAATAAACACAATATTTTTTTATTATTATTACAACATGAAGCAAAGTTATGTATGTATGTATGTATGTAAACTCTTTATTGTACAAACAGAAAATAACAAATCAAAAAATAAACAGAAACAAAAAAGGTATGTACAGCCGGCTGCAGAGAAAAGGATACCCCCCTGGTAAACAAATCAAACTGTTTAAATATTTCGACGAATTTCGTTGAAGACAAGATGGTCGAGTGGCTAGTCTGTCGGACTAGTGTTTCGAGGATTGCTGGATCATATCCATCTTGGGGATATTTACTTTTTGCATTTTTATATTTTTAATTATGCTATGTTATCTATTTTAAAGTATTAATTGTTAAGTATTTTACGTAAGTATGTAAAAAAAAATAGGCATATTGTAAAAAATATACGTTTATTTATTTAAGTATATGCTATCTGCGTTACTTAAGTTAAATTATAACATAATAATAATTATGAAATCATAACCTTTTTTTATTTTCAAATAGCTTAACTACGGATTTACAGATTAATCATTATAACGAGAAAAATACATTGGGAGTTCCTAATTATAATATTACATTTGTAGGGCTTTAAAATATCGTTACAATTATATCTATGCCTAATTTTATGTTATGCGTAACCGTTATTTCTTCATTAACTTTTTACTGACATTTCATAAAATATTAGACAGACAAGTGTTAAAGAACGGTTTGCTTATAGATATTCTTAGGAATATAATTACTTACTTACATTATATTATGTAGTTTATTAAAACTGCGAACTTGAATTGTGTGTGTGAATCACTGAGAAAGAACCAACATGCTAATCTATAAATATAGTATAGCAATTTACATCTTTCTGTTATCATCACTTATCACAATTTGTTATAATTATTTTAAGACATCTTTAAATAGAGGTGTATAGGCAACGCGTGGGGTCAGACGGTGTGTCACCTACACTTGAATGAAGAAGGAGAATTATGAATTGATAATACCAAACTTTGTTTTTTTTAAATTAACTATAGGATAAGGAACCATCAACTCGTGCCCACTTTTGTATATTTTTTAATTTTCAATTAACAATATATCCGCGTTAGTTAAAAATTAAAAAATAAACCAAAGTGGGCACTATACTACAAATGCCAAATATAATGCAAATACGAGTAAATGCTACTCGTGTATATTAATATCGAAGAGGATAGCCGTTACTTTCTATCACTTCCTGAAGCCGATTTGGCATACTTAAAACCATTTTGTTGCACGCATCACTACTTCGCATTAATTCCCAAGTTCTTTGGACCTCTTGGTCCAGATTCTTTTTTGTTTTTATTTCACTGGAATCCCAGTTTAAAACCATCTGACCCCACAAATTCTCTATCGGATTTAGGTCCGGACTTTTTGACGGCCAGTCCAAAACCGTTATTTCTTCTTGGGAAGACAGCCATTCCTGAACAAGGCGGGAGCGATGCACAGAACAATTATCCTGCACCAGGTAAATTTGGCCTACAGGATACGCAACACGCACTGACGGCAGCATCACGTCCTTCAACACCTCCAGGTATCGCTCGCTGTTCATGCGGCCGCCTATTTCCACCAGCTCGCCTGGGCCCATGGAAGACATCCATCCCCAGTAACCTGAAAACAGTCATCTTATATAATCTACTGTAACATGTAATATACGTAAAAGTCAATAGAATAGAATATATATGTATATAAAGTCTTAAACATAATATTATTGAAATGTTATTTACCTAGTGTTAATCGCCCGCTTGTCCTGAGGTCTAAAACGTTTTTAGGGTTAAACCTCTCCCCAGTTCTTCTCCATAAAATTTTTTGGCCATCCTTATCCGACTTAAAACATTTTTCGTCAGTAAATATGACTATTTCGTTTGCCCAATCGAAATTTAAATACTGAGTGGCAAAGTTTACTCTGTCGATGCGATGTGTCTCAGTAAGCTTAATTTTTCTGGCCGGTTTGTAATTATGAATACCCGCAGCATGCAGGTGTCGCCGAACTGTGCTAAGCGACACTCCATAAGTCTCAGCAGTTGAGCGTGTCGTTTTGAAGGGTGCCTCTGAGTGAACTTGCACTATGTTACGGTGTCGCTCCGATTCCTCGGTGTAAGCAACCGGGCGAGGGCCTTGGCGGGCACAGTTCACTTCACCTGTCGCTTGATACCTTTGTATCCACCTACGAACTGTATTTTTCTGCAGATATAAAAAAAAACATAAATTATTAGCAAACCAAATAAATAATCATATAGGTATAATCTCAGTAGGTATTCATATAGGTTAAATAAATAAATAAATTAAATAAATAAGCTATCGTGTAACTCTTACCGTTATTCCCATATCTCGTGCTATTTTCTTTATCGATTGCTGCTGTTCCCACAGAACAACAATCTTAGCCTTCAAAAAAGTAGTTAATCGAACCATTATAAGGATTATTAAATCGGATAATATTAGCTAGCGGAGAGATTCACACAGCGGATCGGCACAAATCGTAATAATTTGTGAAGTCATTATAAAGTTACCCGCAATCACAAAACAATAAATGCGGCAAACAATGTCGAGTAAGCAAACTAATTATTCAAATTTCAACTTTAAGTCTCTGTTTAATACAGCAGTAATCTTCGATGCCTTTATGAAATAAAATGACGGTAGATGCAACAATCAGTAACAACGATGAAAGCATATCTATCATACTAATTTCAACCTAAATAATAAATTGACGAGTGGAACATGGTGGAAGTTGCAATTTAAACCATAACGTATAAAAGATTAGATCGTTATCAAAATTGTTCGATTTAAGGAGTAATGCAATTCAAATTTTTGCCAAGATCGTCAACGGAGTCGATAGCCTAGTGGTATAAGGCGTCGCGTCGTAAGCTAATCGGCTAGCAGCGGCTGGAGAAGCGGGTTCGTATCCTCAATCGCACATATGAAATGAAATGTCTTTTTGAAGTTATAATTGGTATTCGGTTCGACCAGAAGCCAAATAGCAAAATAAAGAAAATTATAATATTTGAGTGGTATCGGTGGATGCTCGGGCAGAGGTGGGTGCGGGGCGGGGGAAGCTAGCCGCTCACGGCGAACGTCACGTGACGTTCGCCGTTGTGCGATAATCTTTAAAGTATTGGGGGGTCCCTTTTCTCTGACGCTGACTGTACAAAGGCGAACTTATCCCTATAAGGGATCTCTTCCAGTTAACCTTTGAGCGATTGAGAGAAGAATAAAAACAACGGATGGCTAAACGTACAACGTATTAAAGATACAGAAGATTAAAATAATAATAGCAAATAAATATGTAGGTATAATAAATATATATATTAAATAGGATAAATAAATAAATATATACATTGTAAATAATATATATAAGTATGAAAGGAAAAAAGGACATACAGTCTTAGATCAGGAACAAGAGTCAAGCCAGTACCTCTTCAGCCTAGATCTAAGTGAAGCAACAGATTGTGATTGCCTGATATCAGTTGGAAGGCTATTCCATAAACGAACAGAATGTACCGAGAAGGATTTAGAGTAAGATTTGGATTTGCTAGCAGGAAAAGCCAGGAGTAGGTTGGCACTCGAGCGTAAGCGGTTCTGGGACCCGGTAGCCAAGAAAGAGAACCGTTCGACAAGGTAAGGAGGGGATTGAGGATTGAAAAGGATATTAAATAGCAACGACAGGACATGAACATTCCTACGCGATCTAATGGGCAACCATTTAAGCTGAGTACGGAAATCAGACACATGGTCAAATTTCCGCAAGCCAAATATGTACCGAATGCACACGTTCTGAAGCCGTTCCAGCTTATTGAGCAGCTCTTCAGTTGCGTCAATATATGCGATGTCGCCATAGTCGAATAAAGGGAGTAGAAGAGATTGTGCAAGAGTAATCTTGGTGCGAAGGGGCAGGAAATTCTGCAGGCGCCTAAGGGAGTGGAGAGATCTAAAGAGCTTTCGACTAACTTCAGAAACCTGAGCCGACCAGGAAAGGGTCTGATCCATTGTGAGACCCAAATTTTTGACAGTGGAAGAAAAAGGAATAATAGTACCGTCGAATACCAAAATCGGACACACAAGGTCATTCAACTTTGCAATAAAATGTGGACTACCGACAACAATTGCTTGCGATTTCCTCGCGTTGATTTTTAGCCCGTAGTTAGCTGCCCAATCTCGAATACTAGCTAGGTCAGAGTTTATTAGGCTTATTAAGGAGGGAAAATCATCAATACCAGCCGAGGCGTAAATCTGCAAATCGTCTGCATAAAGGTGATAGCAAGATTGAAGAGAAGCAGTGATGCCATTAATAAATATGGAGAACAGAAGCGGGGATAGCACAGCTCCCTGGGGGACACCAGCGGACAAATCCCTCCAAGAAGAGACAGCATCATCTACCTTGACAAGCTGGCGCCTCCCAAGGAGATATGATTGGAACCACGAGAGAGCTGTAGTAGAGAGATTTAATGTTTTGAGGATGCCGAGGAGGATTTCAAAGTCTACGGTGTTAAAAGCACTGCTAAAGTCCAATAAGACCAGAACAGTGAGTTTTCTGTGTTCTATATTAAGACGAATGTCGTCGGTGACCTTGACCAGGGCAGTGACAGTGCTATGCCCGGGGCGGAACCCAGATTGGAACAAATTGAAAAGTTTGTGAAAGTTAAGAAAGCGAGACAGTTTTCTATTTATAAAATGTTCTATAATTTTTGATAGGACTGGAAGAATTGAAATTGGTCGATAATCGGAAAAGGAAGAGGGATTTGAGGTCTTAGGAAGAGGAATGACGTGAGCAGATTTCCACGAAGAGGGAAAACAGCCCGAAGACAAAGAAAAGTTAATAATTTTGGATAGGATGGGAGCAATAGGTTCCGCCACGAGCATAAGCATGTCCAAACCCACACCGTCTTCACCAACGGCTTTCGTCTTAATATTTTTTTAAATATTTAAAGTTTCTTCCGTCGAAATGAAGCCTAGGTCGAAAGGGGGAAAGTCGGGGTGAGGAGTATTGGCGAGAAGAGATAAAGTCTGTTTTTTTAGAGACGGGTCCAAGACAACCGGAGAAGTGCTAAAGTGATTGTTGAGGGAATTGAGGTCAAGTTTAACATTAGAAGAGTTTTGTTGAGGTTTGCCCACCCCTAAAGACTTAAGAAACTTCCATAATTTAGGATAGGGACAACTCTCTATACGTTCGTGAATGTAGCGGCGCCTAGCATCTCTACACCTACGACTGCAGCGGTTGCAAGAGAACATAGTTTTGGTGATTTTCATCCGACGGTTTATGTCGCAGCTTCAAACGGGCCCGGTTCCTCTTAGCCATTAGAGACTTAATATCGGAAGTAAGCCACGGCGCGGGGTAATGCTTAACCCGCAAAGGCTTTAAAGGTGCGTGACGGTCGAAAATCGCAAGCAATTTGACGGTAAAGGCTTCAAGTTTCAGGTCAACACTGTCGAGAGCATCAATGGACTGCCAGTCGACATCTTGGACATCAGAGAGCAGAGCCTCTCGATCCACATTACCAAGATTACGGCAAAGAATAAATTTATGCCTGCGTTTTGGGGGTCGAATTCTAAAGGAAGCAAAGATTAAATCGTGATTTGAGAAGGCAGCAGCGTTAAACTGACCGTGAAGAGAAACAAGGTTAGGAGAAGAAGTAATGATAAGATCTAAAAGAGAGGGGGGGCCATTATGCGGGAAGTGCGTAGGGCTGAGAGGAAGAATACTCAAGGAATTTGTGAGAGATTGAAGTTTAGAGGACCGAAAGTCGTTTTTAACGAGACATGTATTAAGGTCACCCATTAGGATGGTGTGATCGAACTGCGGAACAAGATCTCCCAAAGTCATCTCAAGAGCATCAAAGTAGTTTATGTTCGAGGAGGGACTGTAATATACTCCGAGAAGGACTTTAGAGTGATGTAATGAGACACTAAGGAACAGATACTCAGGGGATTTAGAATAAAGAGAAGGCGAATGAGCAACAATTTCGCAGGCAAGATCACTCTTTAAGTAGATTGCAACACCGCCACCCCGAACAGTACCGAGTCCACTATCATTGGGTCCAGTCCTGTCGTTGCGAATTAACTGATAGCCAGGAAGAGGGTAGAGTGCAGAAGGAAGAGATGGCTTCAGCCAAGATTCGGAAATCAAGATGGCATGAATGTTTTTGCAAGAGAAAGAAGAAAGTAGGTCGGGGAAGTGAGCTGGTACACTCTGAGCGTTAATGTGAACAACATTGAAATTCTTTTGTGATGTGCACAAAGTGGTGTTTAACCGATCGCAAAGATCTGGCATATCTGACTGGTCACTCAAAGAATCGTATAAACTAGACGACGATAAGGAAAAGAAAACACTGTCATGACTCGCATTCAATACATCCGACATCAAGGTAAAATATAATATATAAATATTGTATATATAAATAAAAGTAAATACTATACTAATAACCTAAAATAACGAATACTAACGTCGTACCCTAAATAAAACCGGACGCGATTGGAGCTCAATCGCTCGCCAGCAGCTGTTCAGATGCAGATTACTAATTATTTAAACAAATGTAACACAAATATAAAAACAAACGAAATAACATATATCCGAAGGGAAATTAAATAATATGAAAAAAAAACTAAAACACATCAAATACTTACATTACAAGTACCGAACATACACTCACTTGTACAGCGAAACGGAACGCAACACAAACGACAAATGTCACTTCCGTCAGTGTCATGTCAAACAAACTTCAAAAGTGATTAGTGTGATTATTACTAATGAATGTATACCGCCGCAAGTGACGAATATAAAAATCTATTTATAGAACACCGTTATAACAAAAGAAGCAACAGACAACGGCGGCACAAAGAAATAATCAAATAATTATGAATTCAATGCTGCGGGAAGTTGCAATTTAGAAGTAAATTAAATATAAAATAACGACATAAAGTCTATTTGGGCTTCGTAGAGGCCGCTGCGCGCTTTGGTAGCTTCGCACGCACCGTCAACGGCTGCTTGCTAGCGGCATTCTGCATGGGACCAGACGATCCCAGGGTTTCGCCACTTGATACGACGGCTGGAGAAGGCAGGGCACGGAGCTCCGACATAGTACTGACTCGGCGACGAGAACCATCTCGGCATAGCACGACAATCCTGCCGTCGTTCGTCCAACTGCCCCTGACTCCAAAGATCTTCCGTGCCTCAACGAAAACTGCGTGCCGACTGCCAGTCAGGAACTCAGACAGCGTCATGCCAGAGCCTTTCAGTTTGGTTTTGGCTAACCAGACTGCCTTCCGCAGCACCAGGGATGTAAATCTGATTAATATGGGCCTTGATTTGGAAGGATCCCGTAGTTTGCCAAGACGATGGCACACGTGAACAGCCTCCGCAGACATGCCCTGAATCAGCAGGTTTTGAGAGCAGATGGCAACGGCAGCATCTACAGTGCTTTCATTTTCTGCCTCCGGCACCCCATGCAGGAGCAGAACCTTGGATCGTGACCTCATTTCTAGGTCATCAAGGGATTTGGCCACCAGGTCCATTTGAGCCTGTAGACAGTTAACAGTTTTCCATATAAAGGCCTTAAATACCTGGTAATCACTGTCGACCGAGGTGTGTTGAGTACCGGAGGCAGACTGGCCACTCTCAAATGTAGCCATCCTTGCAGCAAAAAGCTCCCTCATGTCATCCATGTTTCGCTTGAGTTGTGATAAAGTGTCCATAGTGTGAATTCAAGTGAAGTAGGTGGAGATCTGATGCTTGCAATAAGTAAGTAATAGTTGTTCAGAAAGCTAAGATAACAACTGTGGGCGGCAATTAAAGTTAGATTAATCCATTTATCCAAAAATTTGTACTGATTTACTATTGTATGTATTTTAAAATATAAATTAAATATGTGAGCAAAATTTCTGTCTTGTTTTTAAGCCTACCCGGAAAGAAAAAAAAAAAAAAGAAAAAAAAAAAAAAAAAAAAAAAAAAAAAAAAAAAAAAAAAAAAAAAAACCCACACTCGCGACAATACAATACAATATTTGCAATATTTCACGTTTCATATTTAGATTTTTATTTAAAATAGAACATATTCATTGGTTTTAGAGGCATTAAAGATCAGCTTATTTTTTCTGAAAATACTTTTGAAGAAATGATAAAGTATCTAACGTTTCATCTTTTAGATTTCGACACACCCTAAGTTAAAGTGTGTAACTGCAAAACCCAAATTTTACAGGACGGCGTTTTAAAAAAATATAAACTTTAAATGGTAATTCCACGGTAACTATAAATATCTTAATGATGAAATTTGGCATGGGCAATACTACATTAAAGTTTTATAAATTATTTTTCATATATTTTTAACATAGTAGTTTTTTAGTTATAGCAGTTGCACGCTTATACGTGACAATACTTGGTTGACTCGAACACGTAAGTAGTAGATACATGCTTATACTACGGGTTGTTTTGCTAAACAAATCGGTATATGCCAGATACACAAATATACGTAGTAAAATACTTCATATCAAATTGGGCAAGTGACTGATACTTTATAGCACTCTCCAAGATAAATACTGTTAGTGGTAGATACACTTTAGTTTTTTCAACACACTTGCTCAAAACGACCTTTTTATTCCACCGATTTTTGGCTCATAAACCTAGATATTAAACACGCGTGCTTTTTCAGTATATTACGCACAAGTGCCTTTAGTTTATTAACCCAAACAATGTACATTTGTAGCCTAGTACCAAGTTGTAAGTACGAAGAAGAAGCGATATACTTTAGTCGGGTTATACCTTTTTTTTTTCTTAGCAACAAACAGTTTTTATGCGGCAAATAACATTATCTACATATTTATTTCAATAAATTGGTGAAATCAGCTTTATTACTAAAAAATAACTCAATTTCATTAAAATCATTTAATTTTTTCTGTAATTTGTATTTTAAACATGAATTATTATATTTTAAATTTGGCTGTTGGCCGATCTCGTTCGCGCCTTAGCCTTGAGCGCGCATCGGTATCGCGGCAAGAAAAAAAAACAACGCGCCAGCCGCCATTTTTCGTAAATAATTGACGGCTGTGACGAAGATAGTTTGGATTAATTATTGTGAAGTTTAATATTAACGAAAATGTCTTCTTTTAGTAAAGAAAATGAAGAAATTGTAATTTTACCAACTGTTTTAATAATTAATTAAAATTTGACTAAATGAAGAGTCTTGTTTTTTTTTCGCAAGTGTGTTGAAAAACGTCGTATGTAACACGTGTGCCTGTGACCATAATATACGCGGCTTTCTTGTGGCGCACTCGCTGCCGCTCGTGCGCACACAATAGCGCCTTGTATACAATGGTCAACTTAGCACACTTGTATCATAATGTACTATTATCGACTACCTCGTTACGTCATTTCTAAATGGCAGATGCACACTTGTTTAGTGACATAATTTTACACTAAATTATTTAAGTGACTGGTGTTTGATAACATTTCCCAAGTTAAATGCTGGAAATGACAGGTACCATATTTTCCATACGCAATTGTTTTCCAAGTAAGAATGTAAATGGCAGATACATACTTGTTAAGTGCTTACTTATAAATAGAAATCACCGAAATATTGTCTGTAAATGACAGATGTACACTTATACGTAGTGACATCTCTAAAAATAATTCCGTTAGCAGCAAATGCACTATTATTCTTTGTAAAGTCTCGCACATTTTTCAAGATTCAGGATATTACAGTGGCATTTACATAGTTAGAAACGAAAACCCCCTACAATGCTTATATAATAATTGCTTAAATAATAATTTTACTATTTTTTAACGTGACTTTCAACTAAGAACGTTCCTAAAAATAGTGCTTGATTTGTATTGAAATATAAAATAATAAAACAATTAATTAGTAGTTTTAATATATTTATTAAAAAAACATACCAATCTTTTTATACAGGAAAAACAAAATTATTGTAGATTATCTTCCAAAATAAGATATTACACAATGATCGTGTATTCGCACACTGGTTAAAATAATAATTTTAGTCATGGAAAAAGCATCATAAGTAACTATTTTTTTTTGTTAGCTTACCTACTTAGCCGTGTTCTTTTCAACCATATAATAATAATTAGACTCTCTGTCTATCTTATACAGGTAAACAATATTTAAAAAAAAATCTTGCGTTGTGCAATAAAAGTTCTAACAAATAGAAAAAAAACAATTCTTAGTTACACATGTAGAAAAAGAAACAATCATTGCTAAATAACAACTATTACAAATTAACTTTGGATAACATCCTCTACCTTTATCGTAGCTTTAATAATGTTTTATGGAGATCTTTTATTTTTATTTTAACGAAATACTTTCTATTGAGATCAAATCAGAAATACAACCGCCTCAATTTCCATTAAGGACATAATATAATGAGATTAATGAGGTATCAAAAATACTTAATAATTAAACTAAAAGGTAACTAATATAACTTATAATTATTTGCATTCTTAAGGCATGATCATCTTGAATTAAACATTCAATGCGATCATTTTAATCAGTCTTCTTCTTCATCATTGGCAATGTTTACGTCACCCTCTTTAAGGTTCATGTAAAAGTTATGATAAAGGGGGTATGATATCATGTGAGCACAGATAGTGCAAATCCTGAAGTTTTGCCTTTGGGAGAGGCAATTTCCCTTCATATGCTTGCTGCAAACGTCTTGTATGAAAAGGGAGTTGACTATTTTCCACTACGACTTTATTACGCAGCCGGCTTCTAGTTTTAGCGGTTTGATTATTCAAAATAAGGATACTCTTGAACTCATGGTCACAAAAATCAGTCTTAAAATCAATCTTTTCTGCAGAATCTGGAAATATTTGTAGTTGCCTTAAATGGGACCAAAACATTTTATTTCCATCGGTATCGACTGTCCAGTTGCATTCAGGTAAAAGCATTTTAAAATCAATGAAATCTGTTGTTGTCATTTCTTTTACTATGTAAGGGTTTTCATCTTGTTTGGCCCACCTGATCAGAGCATACCACTGCTCGGGAGTGTAAACTACTTTGTGTTTAGCTGTCCTTTCGATGAGGGCATGCACGCTATCGCCCTCATTTTGAGTGTGTCCCTTCTCTAGATATTTATGGGTTATAATAACGTTAAAATGTTTAGCTGCCCGTAAATACCCAGCAAAGACGATGCGGTTCCGGTTTTGGCCTCCACAATTATCTGACCAAAAGTTGAACTTCTTTACTCCTCTCAGAGCATTTTCTTCAATATAGTCATATAAGCAACTAGCGACTTCATTTGCTCCCCTTTTGGCTATGGTTTCATCCCAAACAAAACATTTTGCCGTTTTAGTGCCTAATCAGGTACTCGTATATTAACAGTTGGCCTCGATACAGATGTCGCAGCAGAACGACAGCAGAAGACGGGTCTAGAATCAGCACCGCGTAAAAGATTAATTTGCTCATCGATAAAAGGCAACTGGTCAGGCGACTCGTATGCTGGAACGTCATTTATATTTTGACTCGTACACGGCGCCATAAGTGGAGAAAGTGTTGAAGAATTAACATTATTGAACTGAATTATTTGGTCAGCAATAAATGATGACAAGTTTGGTGAATCATACATGTCATATTGCACATTTTTAATCAATTGATTAATAGTAGAGGGTGTCAATAAAGGCGATTCGGTGTTGTTAGGAGTGTCGCTCGAACAGGAGATTGCGTTATAGTTTTACTGCAAGCTGGCACGG
Organism: Acleris sparsana; assembly: GCA_923062465.1. Taxonomy (NCBI): domain Eukaryota; kingdom Metazoa; phylum Arthropoda; class Insecta; order Lepidoptera; family Tortricidae; genus Acleris; species Acleris sparsana. The sequence continues at coordinate 5,457,285 of OV281305.1, read as the reverse complement.
GACAAACGGTTCTTATGGTCTCGTCTTGCATTTGCAAAAAATTGGAGGCAGCGTTATCGTCATTTCTAGTTTCTGTATCCGCACAGCTGGAACCTGCTACATAGCTATTATCATCATTCTTCACCTTATTCATAGCATCAGATGAAGCAAGGAGTTCCAAGCAAGGGGTTTTCTGTTGTGTTCCGGTTTGGGGATAAGACAGCCGGTGTAATGACTAGCATAGAGGCATTCCATCTTAGTCCTCAGGGTTGGCAACGCATTTGCAGTCTTAGTCTTGTAGTCTTGTGAATGCGAATGTCTATGGGTCACAGTTTCCGCTTACCATCAGGTGGCCTGTGTGCTCGTTTGCCTTCTTTATGTGATAAAAAAACAAACATCTGAATGTTCTTCATCACTTTCTGCTATGACGCTGCCGAGAATAGCAAGATCTTCTTTTGTGAAGTTTTTTGAATAACGGACCGGTGATTCGGCTAAAAAATATATCACGAAGTTAATTATTTCATTAGTACACATACAGTGATCACAACAAACAAACACTCACATCATGAGCTATAATGGTCAAAAAAGTACGAGAATAATAGGTACCGAAGGTTTGTAGTAGTGTTAGGCAATTGATTTACAACCTGTCACTAATCTACACAACTGCTAAATATCTTAGCCTGTTTGTAAAAATTGTGTTACAGAATTAACAACAAGTTTTTAGAGTGGTTGGTAATTCTGTAGCTCTGTCTACCCAATTCTAGGAATGAAGGCGTAAAGGTATCTACCCTTGCGCAAAATTATTAACAACAAAACATTATCGTTACATTAAGTTAAATGTGCATAGGAAAATGTTTTATATATATTATATATTTATATTTTATTTTTTTTTGGATTTTCCAAGTAAAGCAACACAGCAGTTATTGATGTGCGGCGTTCTTTTATCCGGCGAGACAGGTGACACAACAAGTTCCTGGCTTTACCTGGTGTTTTGTAGATTCAGTTTATTAATCATGAAACGCAATGTGGTTTCTGCGGTAATTAATGTTGCATCCTCGCGGCATAAGACGTTTACAGCGAGCTTCACTGGCTCTAAAGCCTGTTCAATATGAGTCAAAGTTATATATTCTTCGTCAGTGAATGAAAATGAAGATGATGTCAGTTTAAGGTCAATAAGTGCTTTAGATATGCAATGTTTGACTTCGTTGAACCTCGACAACATTGATGCGAGACTGCTCCAGCGCGTTCGGCAATCTAAAATAAGCTGCAATTCTTTGCCAAATTCTGCTTTGATATATTGTTGCAGCAGAAAAAATTTTACTGGAGATTTTGACCTAAAAACCTTGACAATTTTTCTCACTTTTTGAATAAGTTCTCTGTATTGTGGTAGCAACTCTTCTGCTTGGATTTCTTGCTCTACCGAAAAATTACCTTGCTCGTCGTTATTATCTTCACTTTCATTATCACTCTCATTATCTGGTCTGTTTCCGAGTACTTCAGCTTGCATTTCTTCTTGTTGTTCTTGTCTCTTATTGTATAGAACTTCAAGTACAGCGAGTTGCAATCCATGTGCTAAGCATAATTGGTGGTGCGCTGATAATAATCTGCCAACTTTCTTCATGACGGCTGCACCATCGGTTGTCGCTGCGATCACATCTAGATTTAGGTCAATTTTAAAATCCTGGAGTTTTTTTTCAAGCGCAGTTACAGGCTTCTGCAGGAAAACGTCCTCCAATTCTTACTAGCCCCAGGTTCCAAATGTTCGCATTCGCAGCTCCACCGATAAATAAGTGAAGAGTTAAATTCAAATAGCGGCGATTTCTTAAGGATGTCCATTCATCAAAATTAGTGTTAAACGCTTTTGCAATTTTTTCAGTGTTTCAAGTTCGTCGATAGTTTTCTTTCGAATGGATGCTCCGTAGGCCATCACCATAGTTTGTATCGTGCTGGCAGAAGAAGGCAATTTGTGGCCTTCCGAATTAAATAATTCGCGCAAATCAATTGATGTGATGAATTTAGAGAATGGGATTCCATCTTTTGCTACCATTCTGCACACTCTTTCTTCCATAGAAACTTTTTTTTCGAGTGGGAAATAATCTGTTAATTTCATTCTTTTCGGTGGGACTGACATTGCCGAAGTTGAAGCACATTCGTCTAAACGTGAAGTAGTTGAACTAAACGAGCCAATTTGGCTTGCGCTGCTCGTTCCCATTCCCGGTGCTGGATTTTCAACGCTACTGCTGACGCTATCAACCAAGTTCAAATTCATGTTATGCTTTGCTCGCAAGTGGGTGTGAAGGCCTTTAGTAGAGCGAGCAGAGATTTTTATAATAGCAGGACATAACTTACATTTAGCGGTAGATCCATTTTCTGCTCTTAAAAATGTTTCCATACTTCACTCGAGCTTTTATACTCTTTATAAACTAAATTGACACTCATTTTTAATAATAAAATTGTATTTTTTCACTCGTAACGTGCTCTTAGCACTTTGATAACTTCCCAACTAACATTTTGGTGTCAGTTACAGGTTTTTTTAGAACTTTAAGCGATATTACAGAGTTACAATTATCTCAGTTCTAACTAAAGTCGATATAGAGGAGTTAGCTTACAAATTAAACTCCAACAGTGGCACTAGAACTTTTATGGACGATGTAGTACAGCTTTGAGAGTTAAAATAGTGATAATTACAGCAAGTATACTTAAGATGGTATAGCTTTAACCTGTCTGTGACACCTATGTCTACACAACAGTGTTCGCTGACTCCTGTTAACGCATATTGTTGTTTAGTTGTTGCCATGAAGTGTCTTATATATCTTTAGGTGTTATATTGACTATAAGTGCAGGTATGGGTTATAAAAAAGAGTTCGTCGAGAGTTTAGTAACACGAGATGCTAAAAGTGTCGAACAACTCCTTTATCTAGGTTTAACCGGTAATAAAGGAATTTAACTAAAGTGTATTGTGTTAGGCAGTCTCCTTTAAAGACGTTCTAAAGGTATTGGTGTTGAGCAACGCATTTATGGGTCGTTATTAACACTTTATAATAGCGTATATAAGGTAAAGTTAATTGTGCATTTATCAAATAAACACGTGCAATTTAGAAACTAAACGAAATCCTTCTATTAAGTTTTATTAAGTTACTTTAAAATGAAACGAATACGATCTTGGAGTGCGCAAAAAAAAACGGGTGCAGTGAAAAAAAGGATAAAGCGGGACAGTTGCATTTTTTTTAAATCATTTATTACTAATGATACGACTGACAAAAATAAGTCAATTAGTTGTGATGATGTTGGACAAACCACTACGGAAAATAAACAAGATTCGCTACCGAGTCAAGATATAAATAGTGATTATAATAATGGTCAAGATCGAGTGGAGACACAACAGGGTGCCGTACAACAAAAATATGAAGAAGATCAAGTAAATTTCGATTTTTTCGATTCAATTCCACTTAGTGATTCAGAAAACGAAGAAGAAGGGGAAGACAAATTTAGTGAATACGAAAAACATACTGCACTTATAAATAAATTAAAAAGCTGGTCTATAGAAAACAATATTACCCAAACTGCTCTTAAACAATTGCTGTTGATTTTGAATGAAAGCTATGTTAGTCCTACTACATTGTTACTTCCAAAAGACCCACGAACAGTTTTGGGAACTCCAAAAGAAATTACTATTAAAAATATTGAAGGAGGACAATATTGGCATCATGGTATAATTGACCCTTTAACTAAACTTCTTAAGAATATGACGTCCATTCCTGATAGCATTCGTCTAAGTTTTAATTTTGATGGTCTACCAATATTTAAGAGTGCCAAAAAGGAGTTTTGGCCAATACTTGCTAATGCGGAAGGGAATATATTCGTGATTGGTATCTACTACGGTACAGGCAAACCAAAAAAATTAGAAGAATATTTAAACGATTTTATAACTGAAATGAAATCGTTACTTCATAATGGAATAAGTATAAACGAGAAAAATGTTTCTGTGAAAATCAGATGTTTTGTTTGCGATTCTCCAGCAAGGGCTTTCATTAAAGGTAAAGGTAAAAAGATTTTTAACGAACGGCCTAATACGTAAATTATTTTTTTATTGAAATCACGATATTGATTCAGAAAAAAATTAAATCACTGTTTACGAAAAGTTAAGTAGTCTCAAAAAAGTTTGACAATATTCTGCCGTTAATCTTATTTCTAAGTTTAAATGGTATTGGGTAAATGTTTCAATGTGTAACGCAGGTACATACTTTTTTTCAGGTGTATGTAATTTTAACGGAAAACATGGCTGTTTGAAATGTACGACGGTAGGAGAATACTCGCATACATCGCATACTGTAGTTTTCTCTACAAAGAATGGTTCTCCAAGATCAGATGAAAATTTTAGGGCGAAAATTTACGGAGGTCATCATAAAGTAGATTCCCCCTTACTACAATTGCCAGTTGATATGGTAGAAGATTTCCCAGTTGCGGATTCTTTGCATCTCATAGACTTAGGTATAATGAAGAGGCTTCTGATTGGGTGGAAAGACGGCAATTTTGGAACATATATGACTAAGCTGTGTGCGCGAGACATTGAAAACCTAGACGTTTTTTTAAAAAAATGTAAATTGCCGACTGAGATACACAGGGCAGTAAGAAGTATTGATTGTTCAAGCTTCTTGACTCAGGCAGGCAGGGGTCTAACTATTTGGTTTCTCGATAATGAATGCTTTATTATAAACGGTTTTTAAACAATATATTTTAATTAATATTAGGTAAGTAGGTACATTGACATTATCTATACAGTAGATTGGAAGGAGAAGAGAGCGCGGCGGCGTGCGTTGCCCGTTTTATAATAGTTGACAGCGCCTCTCGCGGCCATCACGGGAAACTCGCTACTCGGCTAGTGACGAGGTTTCGTCCGTAACATATCTGGGCCGCCTTGAGAGCTTCTGCTCTCAATAGGAGTGAGTAAGTCAGCGTAGCTCAGCCACCAGTCTTAAATGAAGTAGCTCAGCCACCAGTCTTGAATGAAGTAGCTCAGCCATCAGTCTTGAATGAAGTAGCTCAGCCATCAGTCTTGAATGAAGCAGCTCAGCCATCAGTCTTGAGTGCCCGCCGCTGCAGCGCCCGATATGGAGATAGGCAGAGGGCAAATTTTTGAGAATGCCCTCTGAATGATGCCGGTCGCTGTACGAATTTTAGCGACTCGCGACGTATTATCTCGACCGGGGAAGGTGGTCAAGATTCTGCCCAGTTGCCATTTGAGTGGGGGCGTGTTGTCATCTTTGATGAGTACCATTGTGTTTGGTATGATGTCATCTTTTTCTTGCTTCCATTTTGTGCGCCTCTGGAGCTCAGAGACGTATTCGGTTGACCAGCGTCTCCAAAAGTGCTGGCGCATCTGCTCAACGCGCTGGTACCGGGACAGAGCGCACGCCGGTGCGGTCAGGCAGCAGTCGGTGGCGGGCGCGGTCGCCGGCCGGCCCAGCAGGAAGTGCGCTGGCGTCAGCGGAGCTAGGTCTGAGGGGTCTGATGACAGAGGACACATGGGGCGGGAGTTCAGGACGGCTTCGATTTGTGCCAAAACCGTACTGAACTCCTCATAAGTGAGGTTAGCGTTCCCGACTACACGCTTTATGTGATGTTTACTGGACTTTACCCCGGCCTCCCACAAACCGCCAAAATGAGGTGCATATGGAGGAATGAATTTAAATTCAATTTGATTATCTGAGGCATAATCAATTACAGACTTTGAACTGCCTTGTAAGAAGTCCGACAGTTCTCTCGCAGCTTTAACAAAGGATCCGCCATTATCTGAAAATATTTGCAAAGGTTTACCTCTACGAGAAATAAATCTTTTTAATGCTAGGACGTAACATTCAGTTGATAAGTTAGTGACGAGCTCTAAGTGCACTGCTCTTGTAGCAAAACATACGAATAAACACAAATAAGCCTTTTCTAATTTTGCCCCCCTCCCCTTCCGGTTTAAAATGTACATGGGTCCGGCATAGTCGACCCCGCACCTCAAAAATGGGAAGCCCGGTTGTAGGCGCTCACTAGGTAGGTTGCCCATGATAGGTTGCAATGTCCGACCTTTCATGCGAGTACAAGTTATGCAACCTTGGACGGTTTTTCTTGCTAAGTTTCTACCACCTAATGGCCACCACGACTCCCTAATGTGAGATAAGAGCGTCTGAGGCCCTACATGTAACAGTTGTTTATGCTCGAAACGGAAAAGGAGTTGTGCAAAATGATGCTTGCTACATAACAACATAGGGTGCTTTTTATTATAACTGAACTCAAGCGAGTTTACTAACCTACCACCGACGCGAATAATATTATTTTTGTCAATAAATATGTTTAATGCAGATAAATTTCGCGATGGTTGTACGGGTTTATTATTTATTAAAGCGTCATATTCATGAGGAAAAGATTGTTTTTGCACAAAGTTAACTAATAAGTTTAATGATGCGTTTAATTCGTTAACTGATAAAGCGTCGTCGGTACATCGATCTTTTTTACGTCTCCGCGCGTTGTATATGAAGCGTAATACGTAAGCTAAAGCGCGTTGCATCCTTTTGAACGACGAGAATCCTTTAAAGTCAATTAGACACGACTCGGTATTATCTGCCTGCATAACAAGATGTGTAGTAGTTATGGGAACCTTTGATTTTATCTCTGGCAAATCTGATTCATCTATTTTAAAATTCGAAGATAAGTTTAAGTTTAACTCACACTCGCGTAAAAACAATGGTCCCTTCCACCAAACATCGTGGTTAGTCAGCTCGTCAAGACTTAAACCGCGCGATAATATATCAGCTGGGTTACTCTTGGTACTCACGTGTAAAAACATTGCATGTCCGGCCAATTCGTTAATTTCCACAACACGGTTCTGAACGAACGTTTTTAATAACTGCGGAGACGTTTTTAACCACCCGAGCACAATAGTAGAATCTGTCCAAATCACTATGTTGTCGAAATTAATTTGTAACGAATCCCGTATTTTATTTAATAATCTCGCACCGATAAAAACACCAAGCAGCTCGAGTCGGGGAATGCTAACTGGTTTTAGCGGTGCAACGCGGGTCTTTGAGCACAACAGATGAGTCGTTACATAATCATCATAATCAACAGTACGAATATAGGCGCAAGCGCCATACGCATCTAAGCTCGCGTCTGTAAAAATGTGTAATTCAATTTGTTTATAGTTACTACCTATGGCGTGCCTAGGAATGCGTATGTTATGTAAATTAGATAGTGATTTAATAAATTTCTCCCAACACAGCACTACGTCGCTAGGTACAGATTCATCCCAACCTACTTTGCTTAGCCATAGTTTTTGCAACATTATCTTTGCTATTATTACGACTGGGCTCAAAAGGCCCAACGGGTCGTATATTTGCGATACTATCGATAAAATCAAGCGTTTAGTGATGCTAGATGCACTTTGACTGATCGCAGTCGTAAAGTGAAGTTCGTCCGAGTTGTTGTACCAGCCGAGGCCCAGTGTTTTACTGGAACAGTTCTCGCCGAGTGACAAATACTTTGAACTAGTATCGGCTTGCGCTACACCGGGAGCAACGTCGGGCGCATTGAATATCCATTTACGTAATGGTAGACAGCCAGACATACATACATCGGCTACTTTATTGCAGATGTAAGCTAATTTCGATTTATTGTCGTGCCCAGTAACTAGGTCATCGACATAGAAATTATTTAATATAGTATCTGAGACTTCTTTATCCTCACACTCTAACCCTAACTGTCTCACACATCGAATACTAAGAAAAGGCGCCGACGCCGTCCCGTAGGTAACAGTGTTAAGCTGATACACAGATAGTGGGTCGGATGGACCTTTACGCCACAAGATTAATTGCAAATTCCTTTGATCCTCTTGAATAAGGATTTGACGGAACATTTTCTCTATATCAGCGCATGCTACGTATTTAAATTTTCGAAAACGCAACAAAATAGCAAATAAATCGTTTTGCAGAGCAGGCCCGGGCATCTGTATGTCATTAAGCGATTTGGTATTTGAGGTTGACTGGCTCGCGTTAAAAACTACACGAAGCTTAGTAGTGAGACTGTGCTCGCGAAATACTCCATGATGCGGTAAAAAGAAATAAGGCGAAGCATAATTTTCAACGCGCGTCATGTGCCCCAGGTCTAAATACTCTTGCATGAACGCGTTATACATTTGTTTGTATTGCGGGTTGCGTTCTAACCTGCGCTCGAGCGACATATACATGTTTAGCGCGGTATTGTAACTATCGCCCAAGACATCAGCTGATTCCCTAAGCGGCATGCGAACTGAGAAGCGACCGTCGACGTCACGTTTAGTTGTCTCGGTAAATAATGTCTCACAAGCGCGCTCTTCGGACGAGTAGCATTGTTCCTTGTGCGGGACTTCTTCCAGTTCCCAAAACCGTTTAAATTGTTGTTCTAATGACAAAGTTTGAACTAAATTACATTGTACTTGATTAATGCGCAAGTCACTATGCTTATTACGAGTATGAATGCGACCTGAGACTATCCAACCTAACTGAGTGTTTTGCAAATAAGGTCCGGTAGGTAACCTAATTCTACCTTCTATGAGTAAATCCCAAAAACAGTCTGCCCCAATCAACAAGTCTATTTCGGATGGTGTACAGAATGTCGGGTCTGCGAGTTTAATATTCTCAGGAATGTCTATCAGATTCGCGTTGATACCTATAGCCGGTAAGGTACTCGTTATCCGCGGTAAGACCATACAAGTTAGGTTAGCGGTATAGTCTCCGTTGACCGATTTAAGTTTAATTTTACATGAATGAGTTGACTGCGCGACTGAGTTGCCAACTCCTGCAATTCGGTATGTGGACTGTATTGGTAAGGCGTTTAATTTTTTACAAAAAGAATCTGTAATGATACAATGTTGGCTGCCGTTGTCTAACAGAGCCTTTGCTTTATGATACTGATTGTCCCTATCTAATATTTCTACTAATGCGGTTGAAAGTAAAATAGGCTGTAAAACGTTAGTCGTCACAAAGCTAGTACTCGCGGCGCCGTGAACCTGCGGTTGATTAATTACATGAATGCTGGCCGTGGTGTCGATAGTGGAATCAGATGATGTCCGGGGCTCTAGGGCTGCACCGGGCAATAATGCGCTGTCCCTACCGCACTCGCCATGTAGCAAGGTATTATGCTTCTTACTACATTGTCTACATGGGCCAAAATAACACTCACTGGATGCGTGGCCGAAACGCAAACAGTTCCTACAAAGTTTCTTGCTATCTACAAAGACTAATTTGTCCTTCGGTGATAATTCTAAAAACTTATTGCAGGTATAAAGCGAATGATTTGCGTTGCACATATTGCACACGCGGGGGGTACGTTTAGTAAATTTATTATTACCTTGAGTTGATACGAAACTGTGCACTTTGTTTTGAGGCCTTTTAAAATACTCTTGGGTGACCTTTGTATTAGTACTAGAATAATGGTTGCCGTTAGCTTTGACCATTTCTAGCATGTCAGCTTTGTCTCTAAGGAACTGAATAAGATCATTTAAACTAAACCTTTCTTTTGTATTGCTGACAGTCATTTTAAATTGTTCCCATTCTTTTTCGGTTACTGAATCTAATTTGGATACGGTAATATAGATCATTAGCGTATCCCACGTGTCAGTAGGTTCACCCAATGATTTTAAAGATCTCAAATTCTTAAGCACTGTGTCTATTAATTTTCTAATTAGCGATGGGGATTCTTTACTTACAGGGTGCATGCTAAACAAGGATTTTACATGATTGTGCACCAACAATTTGCTATTATTGAATCTACTTTCAAGGAGGTCCCATGCCGTTACGTAATTATCTGGAGTGAATTGAAGCGACTTAATAACTTCGGCTGCATTGTCTTTCAGAGCAGCTCGCAAGTAGTGAAACTTTTGTATATTATCGAGCTGCTTAGAATTATGGATCATGGAAAGATAAATGTTTCTAAACTCTAACCAGTTATCGTAGGACCCGTCAAAGGTGGGTAGCGTTATAGTGGGCAACTTTATCAAAGAATGAGATTCACTGCACTTAGATTCATCACTAGTTTTAACGTTATTGCAATTTATTAAATATTCTGCGTCCGTCATAGCACTAAAATAAATATTCTCGAAGGATTCACGAGCTTCTAGTTGCGATAAAAACTCACTATCGGGGGTAGATTCCTCTAAGTCACATTGAATGGTATTAAATTCTTGCAATAGGCACGCGTTATTGTTAACTCGTAACTTTAGCTCCATTAATTGCCTTTTAGTTAATTGAGCTCCTTCGAAAGAACTCACGTACTTCGTGAAGGAAGTAAGCCTGCTTTTGACTGTACCTCGTTTTTTCGTTAACTCACGAATTAATGCACTATTTGAATCCGTGGCAATTGGTTGCGGCGATTTACTACGCGAAATATCGGAACTAACACTCATTTTGACGATTAATGAAATTTAGGGGTACTCACGTAACTCGAATTGTCCAGCGGGTGAATCATGCGCACCACGTTGCACCTAGTTACCGCGTGTTGCTCTGTCTACTGTAATTTTGAGAAAGAAACGGTTTTAGCACACTGTACGACACCGGGGGGTTGGTTGGAACGATAATGGTCAGACCCGCTTCCGCTGAATCACGCTGCTGAAGATGCGCAGGCCCGTAGATGACGATCCGATTCGAAGGTCCAATGTTCAAGCTTCTTGACTCAGGCAGGCAGGGGTCTAACTATTTGGTTTCTCGATAATGAATGCTTTATTATAAACGGTTTTTAAACAATATATTTTAATTAATATTAGGTAAGTAGGTACATTGACATTATCTATACAGTAGATTGGAAGGAGAAGAGAGCGCGGCGGCGTGCGTTGCCCGTTTTATAATAGTTGACAGCGCCTCTCGCGGCCATCACGGGAAACTCGCTACTCGGCTAGTGACGAGGTTTCGTCCGTAACATTGATTGTGTCGCATATTGGAAAGCAAGTGAATTTAGAACATTTTTTCATTATTTGAGCGTAATTATATTGCCAGATATTCTTCGTGGTGATGTTGTTGAACATTTTTTGAGTATTTTTTGTTCTATCACGATATGTTCTAGTGAATGTTACAATAACTTTCTACCGCTTGCTAGGAAAATGCTTGAACATTTTGTAGATCAATATAAATATTTCTATGGCTCTCATTATATCACAAGTAACGTACATAATTTGCTCCATGTCGTAGACGAAGTTGAAAAATTTGGCCCTCTTTATACGTTTAATGCGTATCCATTTGAGAATCAATTATATTTAATTAAACGAATGTTAAGACAGGGTGATAAGCCACTGGCACAAGTTGCTAAGAGAATGTGTGAGATAAGTACAATCCCTTTAGTGACAGTCAAATCCATGAAAAATGTACCGTATTTGACTGTCACTAAAAATAATCCCATACTACACTTCGAGAATTTTGTGCTTTCTTTAAAGGCGAAAGATAAGTATTTTATGAGTAACAAAGAAGAAATTTTTGAAGTGAAAGGCTTGTCTTGTGGTAGTGGAAGCAATTTTATAATACATGGTCAAAAAATTTTGAACAAAGATATTATATTTGACAAACCTATTAAATCATCATTCTTAAGTATGTATAAAGTTAAAGAACCTTATCTCGTTTCTGATAATGATATAGTAATGGGCCCAACTGAAATTAAATGTAAATTAGTTTGTGTAAGCCATAAAAATATAATGTACTTTTTACCATTACTGCATACGTTGTAGATACAGTCAGCCAATCTGTGGTTTATCCTTTTCACATAATGATATTAATGTTAACTGTTTCTGGGTCAAAAACTAAGTTTAGTGAATGGGCTACTACTGTAGGCATTCATAGAAGTAGAAATAGGCTTTATGAACTATATAGAGAGAGATGGAGGAGAAAAAGAACTCTGACTTCTTAGTTTACGTTAAGAATTATTCGAGGACCTTCAAGCAAGTTTGCTTAACTGCTAAGTCAAACTTTTTAAGTCTTAAACTCACAGCTTCTGATAATACGGTAAAAACAGTGTGGAAAATTATAAATAGAGAAACGGGTAAATCTAAAACTCTTGATAATCCCTGATTTGTTTGTCACCCTTTGAAGAGCGTTTAAAGATTATTTCTCCACCATAGCCATTAATACAACGAAATGTCTTCAATTATCTGCGATTAAAGCTCAAAAATGTATTTGTGCTAATGTTACTAAATGTAATGTAAGCTTTGATTTTACCCACGTAGATTCAGTTTCTATTGTTAAAGTACTTAAATCACTCAGTTTAAAAAAAAAACTGAATATTTATGGGGAACGTTAGTTAAAGTCATCCATCAGGCAACAAATCAGGCAACTTACCAATGTAATGTTGTTGAGACAGCTCGCTTAGTTTATTATAGTTTTTTTCATAGTGTTATTTCGTACGGTATTCTGGTTTGGGGTAAGGCAGCTGACATACAACTATACTTGTGTTACAAAAAAGGGCCATTCGTTCTATTTACAACTTAAATTTATAAGGCCGACCGTACTTAAGTACTTAAATAATAAGCAAGGTTTAATTTGTTATTTTTTTATTCAATCAATTGAACATTGAAATTAACTTTTCTCAATATTAACTATAATAACAAAATTGTTAACAAAATAAAATCTAACTATGTACTTATCAAAAATAAAGAGATACAAAATTAATCAACAAAGTTATTTTAGCAGAACTACCTATGGTAGCTACCAAATATTTAAGTTATTTGCTTAAAGCATTTTGTTTTGAGGTAGGTAAGTCGTACTTATAAGTATACGTTTAACTTAGGTACTACAAGATTAGTTTACATAATAAATTTTACCTTAAAAATATAATATTTTCAAGATTTAATCATATTATTCAGGAACTTCTTTTCAATCAGCCTCATATTACAGTTCAATTATTATAATGAAAAACAAGAGGATGTACAGTTACGAGCACTTTGATATTTATATTGTTTTAATATCACACGTAATAGGAACTAAAATCAGACAGCGAGTATCAATATCAAAATTGAATTGCCCTTAACCGTAGGAGGTTCTTAAAATAGTGATTAAAGCAGTGACTCTTCTTCTTCTTCAGATTGACACTCTTTAGTGTCTTTGTCATTTAATATTGTCTCGTTTTCGATGTTTCTATTAAAATTGCCTGTATCTATTGAACTATTTTTATTAAAATCTTTATTTTTCTCTGTGTTTTCTTTTTCTGATTCATTCCTTTCTTTATTTGCTTCTGTGTTTTCTCCTTGTGGTTCATTTCTTTCTTCATTTTTCTCTGTGTTTTTTCTTTCGACATTTTTATTCTCAATTTCGTAAGCAATGCAAACTTCATTTTCTGTTGTTACTGTCGCATTTTCTTGGCAAGACTTCATCCGTTTTGAATTTTTTCCTGATTTCGAACGCTGTCTCGATGTTGAAGCTCTTTCAAGTTTTGCCATTTTTCTTTTTATGGCATTTTTTAAAATAGTTTTAAAAAAAGCTTCATTATCGTGTAACGTATATGTCTCGTCCCAAGAGTGTATCATTTGCCAGAAAAATCTGCCTCCACTCCATGAGCATTGGGAAATAAATTTCCTTGTAAACATAATATCAACAAGCAAATACGCACAATCCAAAGCTTTACCTCCAGAACACAATATGGAATATGTATTTTTCAAACGGTTTCTGTTGTTCGTATCCGATAACTGTTTTTCAAGTGCATCTAAATCCTGAGCGCTGTCAACTGGCTTAACAGATATTGGAATATTTTCAATCAGGCCTTTGCTGTTATTCAAAGTAGGCAAATCGTGACTAGATGATGAAATTATCTGGGAAACCGCGTCTTCCAGTTGTACAGAAAAAGCAGACACCTTTTGAATCAAACCATTGTGCACTTTGGCCATAGATTGAATCTGCGCGCTGATTGCTGACATTGCTGTGTTATTATCTTGTTGCAGCTGTTGGTTTTGGAGAATTTGGCTCAAAATGGTCGCTTGGTTATCTAATATTGACTTCTGGTTCTCAAATATTTTATTGACGTCAAAGGTTACTGAATTATCTTGCAGCAGAGGTGTAATATTGTCTAATGAAACTTGAGATGTCTTTGATGAATTTGCTTCAGTTTCCGCGAAATAATCTACATTATAATTGAATTCATTCAGCAAGTTAGCAGGCGATGACGACTGGTCTGTGTTATAATTACTCAAAACATTATTGCCTATCTGAAACAAAACAAATACCTAATGTAAATATAACATCAACATTTTGCATGAAATTAAATCTTCTAAAAACATTTAAGGTGTCAAATTCATACTATAAACTCGATTTTCAATTTCGTAAAAAAAAGGATCATTGTACCATTCCTGATCAATCTGATCACTAATGTAACAGAAAGGGTGTAACAATCCGAAAGAATCATGTTTACAATCAACATTTTCTATACGACAAACTCCTAAAGGGTGAGTACTATTAAATTGTCGCCTTTTGAATTAACGTTTACAAAATGAAATAATGTTATAATAACTCTTTTTTTTTTATTATAAGAAAGTTCAAGACGTAAAATAGATCAGCTAACACAATTAAGGTTTCTCCAGAGCACGACGAGAGAATTCGCGGACTTTACTCTTCACGCGACTCATAGAATTTTGCACGGATTCATTAGTGATCAGTTTTGTACATTTCATCCACTTTCTTTTAAAATCGGGCAATGATGTGGCCGGTTGGCATGTTTTCCGCAACTTTGTTTTAATATTAGCCCAGTATTTTTCAATCGGCCGTAGTTCTGGGCAATTTGGCGGATTCATATTCTTCGGCACTACATCGACAGAATTCTGATTATACCAATCCAAAGCTCGCGACGAATAGTGACAACTTGCCAAATCTGGCCAAAACAATGTAGAAAAAGTATGTTTTTTTACAAGTGGTAATAACCGTTTTTTTAAGCATTCGGAAATATAAATATCCGTGTTTATTGTGCCAGTGGTTACAAAAGGCGAACTTCTCATGCCGCACTGGCATATCGCTTGCCACACGAGGAACTTCTTGGCGAATTTCTCTACTGGAATCACTTTTTCTGATTCATGTAGACCCGAGACGTTGCGAGAAGAAAAGTACTGGTTTCCAGGTATTGATTTGAAATCAGCTTTCACATACGTTTCGTCATCAATAATTAAGCAACCTGTTTTTTGAACTAACAAGGTGTACAGAAATCTAGACCGTCTAATTGCTCGATTATACTGTTCTACAGTTCTTTTGGGGGCTTTTTGCTTCTTGTAAGTAGAAATACCATAGTTTATTTTTATTTTTTGTACATTTCTTTGACAAGTACCAACTTTTTTGGACACATCTCGAGAAGAGATTGCCGGATTCTGATCAAACAGCTTACACACTTTTAAATCCAATTTTTTGTTCCGTTTCCTTGTAGGATGGCCCTCTCGCTGCTTTCTTTCAATATTTCCACCTTGTTTTAGTTTTTTTAGGGTCCTTTGCACTGTTCTCCGACTTGTATTGCACGATTTCGCAAGATCCAAAGTGGACATATTGGGATTTATTGAAAATTCTCGCAAAATTAATTCACGAACGCTTTTTTCGTTTGACGACATCTTGACTGATAAAAACAACTGAATGTTCTTTTAAACAGTAAGACATGCAAATACGTTCTAAATTTGAAATATTATAAGTTTAATGAAAAAGGTTGCGTGGCCGAAAAAAAAATACGGGAAATGTTGGCGACAATTTAATAGTACTCACCCTTTATTTTTTTTCATAAGTACTTATTAGGTAACTATGTGTTGGATATAACGTTGAAAGTTGCTTTAGATAATTTTACTTCTTTTGGTACCATGACGTGGCTATGCAATGTATTTGACTAATGTCTAAAATAAAATATTTTACTCTATTTCTAAACCAAACATTAAAAAATACACGAAAAAAGTAAGTTTTAGCTTATTTTTGCAATTCAGTCTATTTTTAATTAATAAAAAAAGAAAAAAAAAGAAAGTCGTTTGATCACTAAAAATAGTGACATACAAACTTCATACTAGCAATCGTTTTTGACGTTTCAATAAAAGTTCTTGATTTGATACAGAGTCAACTACCGTATTCGGTTTAAGACGAGTGTACGTAAGGGACAGACCCGTATAACTGCAATAGCTCTGTCCCTTACACTCGTCTTAAACTAATTTGCATAGCCATGTCATAGTAATTCCCCTTCAATTAATTTGATGTTCATACCATTTCTCCTGCCATTGAATTTAGATTCAACGATTTTGTTGTCTGTTGTGGACGTCGCGCCTGTTGATAATTAGCAACATCGTCATCCGTATCGCTGTGCTTCAGCATTTCTGACACAATCCGCTCTCCAGCTGCATAGCTTGCGATATTGCTCCGTTTCACTTTGCATTTTATCACTTCCCACTCTACCAATGGCGTTGAATTTTCATCTTTTATGTATCTAGATATGTATTGTTTAGGATATCTTAGAATGTTTTCAGATTCCCATCCTGACGGAACAGTAAATATTTTATATTTTTTTCCCTCTAAAGTTTGCACCACTTTGAACGGCATACTGAAACAATAATAATAATACTTAGAACACCAACTAACCAACTATCTACCTTCAAAAAGCAGCAGCATTGTTGCCAATAAGATATCGTGTGAGTGTGATACAGGTAGGTAGCTAAAAAGTTCTTTGCGTAATGCCGCGCGGCGCGTGCTGCCCATAAGTATAGGTATACCTGCCTACTCAAAGAAAGCCGCGCGGCGGCGTGTGTGATCGTTTTGTTTATTATAAACGTATATTTCGGTACAAGAACCAAATAACACTAGGTATAAAGCTATATTGAGTAAAGATAAATAATAAATCGTATTGAATGACTGACCTTGTAAGTGAATCGGATATACGAAAGTAAGTCGATACATTCGGCACGAGCCACTCATCAGACACGCCGTCCGTCCGCGTTGACTATCAGCGACTGACTGACTAAATCAGTGCTGCCACGTCAGAAGACAATACCTTAAAGTCGTATCCACATGCTTGGTGTTTGCCGCAAACACAAACAAAACAAAAAATCTGTAGATTTTTTCAAGTCATAGAATTTATTGAACCACAGACAATTCTGAAAAAGAAAGAACATTTTTTTATACAAACTCTTCAACATAAATAAATTAGGTACTTACCTAGTATAGATTAATACAATAGATTATTATAGAATACTCTAGTTTTAAGAATACCAGAAAACAATAGAAAATTGTTTTGTGCGATTACTTAGGTAAGTAGGTTTGTACTTGAAGGTTTTCATTATTTTGATAAAGAACCCTAATCGAATCGGGTTGTTAAATTCTTAGCCGGTTGTATTGTCTTCACTGTAAAGTAGGGACAACGAGTGATGGCACTTGACACATCTGACAATAGTGTTGTGAAACACTCCATTTAACTATCGTAAAACCGCCGTCGTCAACACAGCGCTGGCCGACCACTACATAACCGGGTTCGCGTGTGCCGACAACTCCAGTATACAAGCGACATACAAGCATGTTATGAAGTTGGATAGTGAACGGTTACGAAATGAACTTAAGAACATTAATTGGGAGCCGGCCTTGCTATTAAATAAGCCTAGTGAAATAATGGACTTAATATTAAATAAATATTCGTATATTTACGACAGTTGTTACCATTCCGTTAAAATAAAACAAAATAAAAGAACCCTTTGTACATGGATAAGTGAAAGAATAATTAAAATGTGCAACAAAAGAGATGAGCTATTTGCTATATGGAAACGAGATGAAAGCAATAAGGAAAACAGACTATTGTATAATAAATATAGGAATAAAACGAATAAACATATAAATAAAGTTAAAAATCATCATGTTATTAAAGAAATCTCAGATAACTTTCGTAATCCAAAAAGAGTATGGCAAATTATAAATAGAATAAGCGGTAAAGTAACTAAGTCCATTGATACTATAATTACTAAATTTTTTCACTTAAATCCTCAAGTGTTGTCTAATACTTTTGCTAATGATTTCAAGGAAAATGTAAGGAAAATAATCTCTAAATGTAATTTGCCTCTGTTGGAGAGTATGGATTATTGTAATCAACCAAGTGTCTCGATGAGGTTGCGTAAAGCTGGTAACGAGGATATATTCACTATCATAAAACAATTAAACGACCGCAAAAGTCCCGGCATTGATAAAATACGCGCGTCAGATATTAAGTACATAAACTCTAGTATAACTCCAGTAATAACACACTTAATCAACTGCTGTATCTCAACCTCATCGTATCCAGATCAACTCAAGATTGGTGTGATAAGACCTATATATAAAAATGGCCCACATACAGACATCAACAACTATAGACCTATCACTATATTACCGTGTATAGATAAAATAGTGGAGAGGTACTTCGGTAACGAGCTAAACAGGTTTCTATCGGAAAACAAAATCATTAACTCGCGCCAATATGGGTTCCAAAAAGGACGAAATACTTCTCAACTATTACTAAACTTTGCTGATGAGGTGAACTGTAACTTGGACGCCGGTAGACAGGTGTTGGCTGTATTAATCGACTTCAGTAAGGCGTTCGATACCTTGTGCTACAAAACGCTTTTTTCTAAATTAGAACAAAACGGAGTGCAGGGGCCCCTACTTAAATGGTTTCAAAATTATCATGAAAACCGATATACATCGGTCAACATAAACGGGGTCCACAGTGATAAGTTATTAACAGAAGAAGGCACAGCACAAGGATCTATCGTCGGACCAACCGAGTACCTTATTTATGTAAATGATATGTGTAATATATTCTCTGGAAGTTCAGTTTACCAGTTTGCGGATGACACTTGCTTGTTGGTAGCCGATAAGGACATAAGAACTGCTCAAAGCTCTCTGCAACGCAACTTTGATCAAATTAATAGATGGGCACATGACGTTGGGCTAGTTCTTAACGCGAAAAAGACCAAAATGATGCATATAAAGTCAGCACATAAAAGAATTGACGTAATACCTACCATATTGGCTCACGACCACGCATGTCTGCACAGAGGACAAGGTGCGGGCGCCTGCAGATGTCCAAGCCTCGAATTAGTAACTGAACATACCTATCTTGGGCTGGTCATTGACAATAGGTTTAACTGGAAATGTCACATAGAAAGTGTATGTACGAAACTAAGAGCCCTGTTAGCTAAGTTTTCCATATTAAAATTTAAAGTACCATATAACACCCTAAGACTGATGTATTTAGCTCTAGCAGATTCAGTAATTGGCTATAGTATAGGAACATACGGTCGTACATATAAAACGTATATAGATAAAGTATATAGACTGCAACTATCTTTGTTAAAAACCATAGTGCCAGCCAAAATAAAACGCCAATTTACAAATTGCCATGATCAATTATTTAACTACTGTAAGGTGTTAAAAGTATATGATAAAATAAATATACAGATCGTAAGCGAGGGGTTCAACAGTTTAAAGGAGTTGAAAAGCAGAACAAGACCAAATAGTTTAAGGCAAATGGCTAACTTACCCCCTTATTTATTACCTAATTTTAAGAATAATTATGGGAAGTGTACCACAGATTACATCTTGCCAAATGTTCTAAATCAGTTACCAAAAGATATTTTAAAAAAATTGTTAAGTGCAAAAAATAGTAGACAGGGTAAAAATGTACTAAAAAGTCACTACATATCTAGTTACATAAACTGATTAATTAGTTATACATACCTACTCAATGTTGCATATAAAGTGTCAAACGACTCACTGCTTACGATTAAGCCACACAGGCTTCTGTAAGCATTTAATGTGATGTATTAGATTAAGTTTTTTATATTGAATAATAAACGAAAAAAAAAAAAAAAAAAAAAAAAAAAATTCTGTCAAGTGCGAGTAGTGGTTTACCATTGAATTGCCGACAGACTTTTAATCGAATATTATTTCAAAGACAACGTTTCAAGTATTTTCATTTCATCGACAAGTCATTGCGTCGTGGACTCGATACTAGGTAATTTGAACCGAGGTCTTTTAATTAGTAGTTGACATAATTATTTCAATAAAATTCATGTCATGACTAATCATTTATTTTATTTGTTTGACTGTTTAAAACAGTACTTTTCGTATGTTTGGGCATAGTGAGTTCTTAACGCGAAAAAGACCAAAATGATGCATATAAAGTCAGCACATAAAAGAATTGACGTAATACCTACCATATTGGCTCACGACCACGCATGTCTGCACAGAGGACAAGGTGCGGGCGCCTGCAGATGTCCAAGCCTCGAATTAGTAACTGAACATACCTATCTTGGGCTGGTCATTGACAATAGGTTTAACTGGAAATGTCACATAGAAAGTGTATGTACGAAACTAAGAGCCCTGTTAGCTAAGTTTTCCATATTAAAATTTAAAGTACCATATAACACCCTAAGACTGATGTATTTAGCTCTAGCAGATTCAGTAATTGGCTATAGTATAGGAACATACGGTCGTACATATAAAACGTATATAGATAAAGTATATAGACTGCAACTATCTTTGTTAAAAACCATAGTGCCAGCCAAAATAAAACGCCAATTTACAAATTGCCATGATCAATTATTTAACTACTGTAAGGTGTTAAAAGTATATGATAAAATAAATATACAGATCGTAAGCGAGGGGTTCAACAGTTTAAAGGAGTTGAAAAGCAGAACAAGACCAAATAGTTTAAGGCAAATGGCTAACTTACCCCCTTATTTATTACCTAATTTTAAGAATAATTATGGGAAGTGTACCACAGATTACATCTTGCCAAATGTTCTAAATCAGTTACCAAAAGATATTTTAAAAAAATTGTTAAGTGCAAAAAATAGTAGACAGGGTAAAAATGTACTAAAAAGTCACTACATATCTAGTTACATAAACTGATTAATTAGTTATACATACCTACTCAATGTTGCATATAAAGTGTCAAACGACTCACTGCTTACGATTAAGCCACACAGGCTTCTGTAAGCATTTAATGTGATGTATTAGATTAAGTTTTTTATATTGAATAATAAACGAAAAAAAAAAAAAAAAAAAAAAAAAAATTATTTAAAGTGCGAGTAGTGGTTTACCATTGAATTGCCGACAGACTTTTAATCGAATATTATTTCAAAGACAACGTTTCAAGTATTTTCATTTCATCGACAAGTCATTGCGTCGTGGACTCGATACTAGGTAATTTGAACCGAGGTCTTTTAATTAGTAGTTGACATAATTATTTCAATAAAATTCATGTCATGACTAATCATTTATTTTATTTGTTTGACTGTTTAAAACAGTACTTTTCGTATGTTTGGGCATAGTGACGAGATCCACATCAGAAGCGTAAACGGAGTCCAAATAGAAAAGCAATGGTCAACAATTAAGGGCAGTATGGGTGTCCAAAATTTAACGCCAGGTAAAACAGATTCGGATCACATGTACGCAATACGTAGTAATGTCAAGACAAAACTGACAGCGAATCAGTGACAATTTAATAAAAGAGGATACAAAAAAGGATTTATTTAAAGTACTTATATAAATAAAAAAACGTATTAAAAGCGTGATGGGTAAAGTATGGAGGTGAGTTCAGGGCGTGGGTTAAATATGGAGACGTTTTATTGTATGCCAATAGAGTTTTTAGATCAAACTCTGGAAATAAACTGTTTGGCTCGAAGAAGACGACATTGTCAGAAATTTGAAATATTGTGTCAAAATATACAAACTAAAAAAAACATAACAATATATATGTGGTTACCTATATAAAACTTCATAGGCTTACATGTAAATTGCGGTGGAAGGGGCGTCATTTTAACTTAGACGAGCTCTACGTTTCAGTACCTTGTTTATTTAATCATGTTAAAACTGACATATATATAAATCTCACAGCGATTAAAGTGACAGGGTATACTAAAGTGTACACATGTTTGTGACTTTGAGTGTACCAGTCAGCGATCCTTTGTTATCATCACGCGAATTGTTTTTTTGAGATGTTTTTTATTAGTTATGATTAAAACGATGAACGCAACGAAAAGCAAATAAAAACGATCTCAAGATGAAGCTAGTTACGATAAATGCGTTTCGGTAAATTACAGCCCCAGCGGTACATCACTATTCCGGTGCCTGCAACAATGAAGTTTGACATCTGTTCCTTTATACTTGCTGTCAATATTTAGGGAACTTCATGAGCGAGCAAACGTCAAGTCAAACGTCAAGTGCCATCACTCGGTGTCCCTACTTTAGTTAACGTACTTAGCTAAGTCTACTATAACGCTGGTACGTGTACCAAAGGCTGCACAATATTCTTGACTACCGATGTTGTAATTCAAAGAGTTTTATAAATGAGTTAAGTGAAGGTTTAATACTTAAAGTAAGTTCGCCATTGTTTTGGTGAACTAACTATAAATATTACTTTGAGTAATTGAACATTTGACCACCAAATACTATTTTTTATACTATTTCAAGCGTTCCATGAATACCACCACTTAATTTTGCTCAGGAAGCACTAGTAAATAATATTGTTAGTTTGAGGCATCTGTTATGTTTGTCATAACTTTCTTTTAAATCTTTGATAGACCTTAGGCGCGTTAAAATTGAGATGAGAAACATGGTATACATTACCGTAAAATCACAAGAGCAGTAATTTTATCACTACATAAACAAAAATAACTTGAATACTTACTGATGTTGCTTTATCACTTTTTCTGTCAATTATTTGTCGCCATATTCTGTAACGGATGAGTCAAGACATATTTATTACTTAGACTTATTCAAACTAGTCGTACACTAAAAATTAAACAGTTTATTACTAATGCACTCACAAAACGGTAACACACTTACCTGAGTTCATTTTAAATAACTAATACAAGCCAAGGTGTCAGCCAACTATTCTTAATAGGTCTAATAAAGTTTCAAGTGGCAAATCATTCTTATCCGATGCTCTCCTGCCTCCCATAGTTTTCACTAACCCCACTATACAACAGTAATAACGGTTAAAGTAGTAGCTGACACTGAATAGACGCTCTCTTGCAGGTGCTTTACTACCCTTATATCACCGTACTATAGGCGTTCTATAACTTTTACCTGTAAAATTGTGGGCCTCTTTCGTGGGTATAAGTGAGTTAGAGCATGCTATAACTCCGTTGTACAGGTATGTGATAACACTTTTATACTCGAATGGAACTGATATACAGATCATATATAGGTTATTTTAACGCTAGTGTGCTAGTTGGGTTGATACTCCTGATAGTAAAAAATAATAGTCTTGTCGTACGTTACGTAACCTTTTCACATCACAAGTAAGACTCAAATGACGCAATAACATTCTTTGACACTTGACCGCGCGTAAAGGTAAATCCCCCGTGCGCCGTAGGGGAATCCCCAGTCATAGAGTACTGGAACTGACATTGATTACGTTCCGTTCCGATAATAGTTCCGATCATCGTCTGAGCCTATTTTTCTTACTTTTTTCAATCCTGCGAACGTGCGGGATCCCGCATGAGTAATCCCGCAATTTATGATTCCGCAAAAATGGTGCGGGATTGGATTCCCTACTAGCAACAGAATGTTTATTTTGAACTTCACGCATGGCTGTCAATTAAGATCAAACTGCTGCATCTAAGATAACATATTGTGTATCTCAGTTTTCATCGAAACTTAACTACGAAATCCATGAAATGACAGATTTACTATGTTATAATTATTTAATACAGAAACTTAATGGTCAATTGTTTCTAGTACCTATTCAGTATCGCCGTTTATAGGGTATAAAATAACTCATTAGAGCAAACACTGCAATACAAGTCACGGAGATAATGACTATCATAATATTCGTCGTCCCAGGTATAGGAAAATCTTATTCTGCAGTATTCGCAATATGTTTTTAACATAATATCTTCATCAGAAAGCGATATCTTTACATCTGGTAATGATTGTACCAACAGTTTCTTTGCTATTGACTGTGGCAACTTGAGTGCAAATATTTTTGATTTCACGAATTCCATCTGAAACAATACAGGTATTAAATAGTTAGTCACTGAGTTTGTCAATTTACGACCTCGTCTTCATTGACTTCCACCGAAACTTTGTCCAAGGTGGGCATTTCGTTTCTAAAGAAGAAGTTATGCACTTTTCTTCGTATTCCAGAAAGTGTTGTGTCGTCAAATTCAAACTTATATGGTTCTCTTTTACGAGGAGGCGGGGACTTGACATCACCATCAGTTTTCTTCTCTTTTAGAATTCCGTATACCGTAGCAGTAGAGACTCCTGCAGTCTCAGCCGTCTTTAACACCACATCTAATCTACTTGGAGATTCAGTTTTAGGCCACATCTCCATCACAAGCTTGTGTAAGTTAAGGACTACATCCTTATCACTGGCGATAAGAGGACTTTGCTTCACTCGTTTCTTTTTGGGGGAAACATTAATCAAGTTCAGGTTCCGTTTCCTGCCCTGCAACCCGCTTGGGTCGGGTTCAGTTCCGTCCATAGTCAATAATAACAAATAACAATAACAAGAACACGAACAGGCAACAACAGCAACAAAATAACAATGAACTTCAACAAACAATAAAAACCGCTATGGAACAATATCAACGCACACGCTCTGAAACTCGGGAGAATGTGAGTGACATACATAAGACAAGGGCGTTGTGCGTTCAATCTGTCAAAAAATGCAAATGGTGGCGTTATTAGTGATCAATTTAAAATTCGCTAGGTTCGATATATTTGACAGGTGACAGGCTAGTATTTGATTTAGTCGAGTTATATGCTTAGACGTTTCGTGATGTTTGTTACCCCTGCTTCTTTAGGTGTTTTATAGACCACGTTTTCGATCGAAATAAGTTTAATCTACACAAATAAAAAACGCATTGTAAATATTGAATAATATGACTGAAAGTTCTACTGCAATATATTATTCCGTTCATTTAATATTTACTAAGAAATAATAGTAGTCAAAAAAGACGTTTTTTA
This sequence comes from Acleris sparsana, assembly GCA_923062465.1. Lineage (NCBI taxonomy): Eukaryota > Metazoa > Arthropoda > Insecta > Lepidoptera > Tortricidae > Acleris > Acleris sparsana. Next base: position 5,432,362 of record OV281305.1, on the reverse strand, counting down.
GAGCACTGTTTTTGTATAACCATTATGTTGCGTGTAACGTGCCGTGCGTAATCACTTTTATTTTTTATTGTCCTTATTAATAATAAAATATAACACAACTAACCTATAATATAAATCCCTTCATTACCCCCACTTGCGGCATCGTGCCGAGGACACTCGCAGCGTTACCCCGTTGCACTGCGATGCTCAGTCTTTGGGCAAAAAAGGAGCCTTGCCTGTGGTCGCCAGAGACACCTATTAATTTGTCTGACACTTCTTTAACCATTTTTTTTGTGTCAGATGACCACGGACCAAACGTTTCCATAGCAAGTGCAGCAAATTCGTAATTTGGCTTTAAAAAAGCATATTTATGGCACTTGATGGTTTGGGCGAGGTCTGCGGCGGTCCCTGGCTTGCGAGAAGAACCTTGGACGTGAGACGGTGCTAGCGTATCAATACAAGTGACGTCCCACGCCAAGGGACGACCAAGATGCCACGGTATTAAAGTGCATCCGTCGGGTCTCTTTCCATCTGAGGCAGACAGGCCAGTGGGCTCAAGCAAAGCTGGAAATTGTCGTTATTTGTCTATCTGTTATATCCAAAGTATTTATGAAATATGTTTTACAAACTCGTATTTTTTTATTATTCGTGGTAAAATTAGAACGCATTATTTGGTAATCTAGGTTTTTGAGCGTTAGAATATTTATATTTGGGTTGGATCTCCATCCATAATGAAAGATCTTCGAAGTTCTACATTTCCAAGGTTCCAAAAAGATTTTAAAATCTCAGCTCTGTCGACTTCATCTATCTCATCGAAACATTTTAATCGACAAGTACAAGGATTTTTCATGCTACGGGCAGGAACTTCTTTTCTAGACTTTGATACAGATGTATAACCTTTCCCAGTGTTTCGCAATTTCTTTGTGATATTCTGCTTCCAATTAGCTGGATTACGTTGCCGTTTTCTACTCTTGCTAGAAGTCGTGTTCGATACATGTCTCAGGTGGTTCCTTCAAGAAAAGAGCGTACTCTCATTTGAAAGCCCGGCAACGCACCTGTGACTCCTCTGGTGCTGCAGGTGTCTATGGGTGACGGTAATCGCTTTCCATCAGGCGATCCGTCTGCTTGTTTGCCTCCTATACCATAAAAAAAAAAGGTGTAGAAGCGTCTGTCGAAGAAGAGGAGCTTCTGGGTAGAGATGAAACTGCGTTCGGTACTTGAAATGTGGGATCATCGTCACTTAAGTCAGGGTCACCATAAAAAGAATTAATAGGTGACACACTATAATTAGTCCAGTTTGCTGACACTAGATCTACTGGGCTTCCTTTGATCTAATTGACGGGAGTTAGCATCATCTGCAACGGTCTGGGTTGAAGAGTCCTTAGATTTAGTTGAAAGATTACTCGAAGATGAACTTGAGCTCTCAGAGCTGGAACTAGAGCTGGAACTAGAACTCGAACGGGAGGATGATGAACTACTACCAGAAGAAGATACTACTTTTTCGGGTCTCCATATTCTAGCAAGTGTGGGCTGCATAATTGACATATCTTTATCTAAAGATTCACGGAGTGTTAATGAGCTTTTTGCTTCAATTTCACGCAGGCACGCACACACGCACGCACACACACACACGCACACACACACACACACACGCACACACACACACACACACACACACACACACACATACACATACATACACGTTCCGTCTAACTAACGTCTAACGGTAACTACATTTCGTCCACTCAAATAGTTTGCAGTACACGCTATTTTGTAACATTATTATTTAAGCACATTTACATCGTAGCAAAATAGGTACAACACAAAACCACCTAACGCGACGCACTATGGGGGTATTGACCTCGTGCCGCGTCTTTGAAGTAGCCGCCGCCGCCTTTCGGCATAGGCAGCGGCCGCCGCTTGGTGCCACCGCGCCACACTGCGTCATTTCAAAACATAGTAAGGGACATTGAGTTAATTTTACAGGAGAGCGTACAAACATGTTTTGTCTCTGCCGTACAAAATTATGCAATATTCGTTCAAAAAGTGATACTTATGTGGTAAATTATATTGAAACAAATATTTAGGTATTTTTTTTATATTTTTTTTCCTTTATTACATGTTTTATACTAGATATACATACTAGATTTTGAAATGAAATGGAAATTAAAAATTATAGTGAGCTGATGAATTTGAAAACCTAGTATGTGTTGTCACTTCGTCTTGATTATGATAAATTATTAGTTTTTCTGTGTAGATTCTTATATTGGACCTATTTACAATTTAAATAAAACAAAGATCTTTTGTTAAGAAACTGTATTACAAAAAAGTGGAAAATTTGGCAGTACTTATTTTGCAAAGGTGCTTAATATTTATTCGGTTTCTGTCATTTCACCGTCTGTTATTAAATCAATAGCATTATTATTAACAGGGAGATTCAGCCAGAAGTTTCTTCGGAACTGTGGCATCAGTGGCACTAGCTTATTGATGATATTATTCTTTTTCGAGGCTTTATCTCCGCGATGGTTTTTAATTTCTTCAGGATACTTTTTGACATCAAACTTTTTTACTAAGAAATCTATTTCTGTGTAATTGTCACTGAATCTGAAATCAACAAAATAAATCATGTGTTTTTACAATTAGTTCTCACCTTAGAGCCATTTTCAATTGTGGATATTTATTCAACTCATATTTTTTAATATTTGAAATGAAATAGCTGCTGGTCACATGCCAGACCGAGTTATTTTATTTCCTATATTAAATAACCATGAATAATCATCCGAAATCTGATATACAAATTATAATCCAATGATTTAACTATAGGTTATAAATAAGATAAGTACCCGTTCTTGTAAAAAAGATTTCTTGAGCCAGAAACAAACTTTACTTGAACTATAGGCTTCAGTCGAAAGTCTTTCAATGGTTCATTATGCCGCCCTGCCCTCTTTTTTTTGGGCCATTCATATTTTTTTTCTACTTCCACGACTTCAATATTTTTTCTTTACCCGCCTCTTTGAAGTCGGCAAAGTCAAACAAATTGATTTGACGCTTAACTTTTGACTCAATGTTAGCATGGACAGCACCAGCTGCCATGTGTGTGTGTCCCTTTGTTAAATAATTTCTAGTCCATTTTCCTTGCTGTTTACCATTGTTACCAAAGCTGTGAATAATGTCCAGTTTTTATTTTGGGCCGTGCAATTATCGGCCCAAATGTGTAAAGTAGTTACGTTTCTCTGGCAATCAATAAAAGTTTGTATGGCGTCAACAATGTTATTTGCATCGCGACCTGCCATAGCTTCGTGCCATACTACACATACAGCGGGATCTTTCTAGTCTTTAGCAATGGGTGCAAAAGTTAGATTAAATGCAATTAATCTGCTCATGAAAAATGCATCTTTGTATTGAGGCATCTCAGGCAATAAAGTAATCTTTTGCAAATCCATGGCATAATATTTTGTTTCCAGGCTGTTTTCATGGCTTACATCTTGCCTATACTTTGCAATTGCTGAGTTGGCTTTTTCTTTGTGCTCATTGTATGTTGTTTCCAACTCCCCTGGGAGAACAGTAGCTGTAGATGTATATTGTTTTACTTGTTCATTGTAAAACTCGCACTCACCACATTTATCACCCTTTGGCATATTGAATGATATATTCATTTTCTTTATCTGCCGCCTGTATACCTACTTCCAAGCCACATTTAAAATTTGCATTTTTTAATTTAAAATCGGAATACATCTCTCGCAGGGTTAGGTGACGCGGTAAATATTTAACATTGGGAGCGTTGTGCCTTCGATAGTGGCTCACTGATGGATAGTAGCTTAATATATGTTCTTCGATAACAGTTTTAGAGATTCCTCGCCTTTTTCCTCCTCTTTTGTCGTTTGTGACGTCAGAAAATAAAAAAAAATATTTTACTGCCTGGCTCAGTCCAGTAATGGCACCATCAGTGCGATAACCCAAAGTATCTAGATTTTTTTTACGGCAAACAGGGACCATTTCAGTATCATCTCTAGCAGGTAAGGAGTAATATCTGGATTCAGTTTTGCGATTATTTGTGCTTGTGCTTGTAATTTTACGTCTTTTAATATTTGAAATCGTAATACACTTGTTTAACGTCGTGCAGCAAAATTTAAATTCCAGTAACTATTCCAAATTTCAGACCGTTTTTCTAACGAAATCGTTGCACATTGACGCTTGCATTTTCCATCACAAGTGTTCCTTTTCATAAAATGTTTATTTCGTTGCTTAGCGAGCCTTTTTTGATTCTGATTTAAAATACAATCATTTTGTTCAGACGAATTATGGATCATTTGTGTAACATTTATTTGACTTGTTTCTAAATCGGGAGCAATGTTATTTCCGCTCAAATTGTCATTATTTTGTTTATTTGTATCGTCCGAATCAACAGAGACTGGGACCGCAGGTGCAGTAGCAGGTGGAATACCCAAACAGTTCTGACGGAAGATTTCTCCATCGGAACTGGAACTAAAACTATCCCAGTCAGGCGGCACATACTCGTCGTCATCTACAGAAAAATCTAGATCACTCGGCGTTATTAGATCTGTTGAGTTGTGAACAGGAGATTGTTTTCATTTTCTTGTCGAAATAATTCAGGAGCAGAAACAGGAGACTGACTTTCATCTTGTTGTGATATATTGGTTGGGAAATATTTCAGGAATAGGAGATTGACTTGCATTTTCTCGTGGAGGTATTTCATAAGAGCAGGATGGTTCGGTTAATAGAATAGCATAGATGAGCTAATAAGTGACGAGGTAGTATTTTGAACGTTAGTTGTTAATAATGAGGTGAAATGAAAACATAAAATAGCAAAAACCACCGAAAAACTATATGTTAAAATGCACAGACATAAAACATAACACCATGCTTAAGCAAAAAAAATACCATGAGCTGATAAAGTAGGATCTATTTAAAATGTCGGAATCCACTTAAGAGCTTATCTTCCAATGAATGGCTTTGTTATCTATTGTGAAGCCCGACCGCAAATTAGCAGTGCAAAATGAAACGCATAAATAACAAAAGATTTCACATGAATAGCCGCTTTACCGCCTGGAGAATAAGGTTCAATTTGTAATGCCAAGTCATTCGAAATAGTACTGTTTGAAATTGAAAGCGGCAGCCAGGTACTATTTTGTTTGAGCAGGTCTATTTAGGACTTAATATTTTTATGATTAAGTTTAGTTGGGAGCTTATAATGCATGTATTTAAAAAACAAGAATTATATTTTAAAAGGTTTATTTGTTTTATTTAAAAGTAAAATATATTTGTTGTATATATATATATAATTATAACAAAAACAAGTACGTAAATAACAAAAAATACTATCTAGAAATCCTAAGGTAATTATTAACATTAAACAGACAGACAGACACACGGTTCTTTTTTCCTTTTTAGGTAAGGAACCCTAAAGAGAAACAAACGAAAATAATTACATGTATCCACAGCTTAAATGAGTACTTATAAATGAAACATAAATATAGCCTAGTTCTCTGAATCTGATTCGTCGGATTCATCGTTGCTGCCTGTAACTTCAATAATTACCTGAGGGTGGCTATAGTCTCGGGCCATTGATTTTTCTATGTTGTAGACATGCCCACAACAGTTTTTCCAATGATTATTTGTAACATTAATGCTATTTCTTATTATTTGAAGCACGCCTTCACTAATCTTAGGATTGTTAGGTTTAGGTTCACCGATTTTTGACGAAGCAATCAATCCCATTATAAATTGCAAATTAAATCTTTTTAAAAATACTTCTGATCTTTTGTACGAAATAAATCCCCACATGGCGCTTTTTATTATTCGTTTTTGTCTTTTCACTCCAAAGTTCATGTATTTATTACGGAGTTGTCCAATTTGGAAATTTCCAGACATCATGGCTTCTATAGATATTACCCTTCAATCAACTCTGTCTAAATTATTAAACATTCATTTTAATTTAAGGTCTTGGACTCAAGCGGTTCTCCCAATTCGTTTCGGTGGACTTGGTATTCGATGCTCTTCTAGCGTGGCACTGCCGGCTTTCCTGTCCTCCGCTTATGGTTCGTTGTCTCTCGTCAGTATTATTTTAAATCTCCCACAGATACTTGACGTTGAGATGGCGAACCTGGTGGAGGCCAGGGATGCTTGGTGTGAGTCTTGTCCCGGAGTGGATATGCCAGTCAAGAGGCATATCCAAAGAGCATGGGATACACCTCGCCTCGAATCAATTCATGTATCTCTTGTACAAAATAGTCCGGACGATTTAGATCGCGCCCGTCTCCTCGCTGTCTCAGCAGGCGAATCAGGCCACTGGCTCCACGCTCTTCCTTCCCGTAATATAGGCACAGTCTTGGACCCAAGCTGCTTGCGAATTGCAATAAGCTTACGGCTTGGAGCCAGAATCTGTGAACCTCATACTTGTACGTGCGGGAAGGAAGTGAGTGAGCTGGGACGACATGGCCTTTCATGTTTTAGAAGTGCTGGCCGTTTGTACCGCCACGGCACAATTAATGATCTGATCCGTCGTTCGCTTGCCACTGTCTCTGTGCCTGCTGTCCTGGAACCAGCAGGCTTGCATAGAGACGATGGCAAGCGACCAGACGGAGCTACGTTGGTGCCGTGGAAACTAGGTAGGGCACTGGTGTGGGACGCGACGTGTGTTGATACATTCGCCCTTTCTCACGTCCAGACAACCCGTAATCGGGCCGGTGCAGCAGCTGAACAGGCCCAAACCAACAAGCGCCGCAAATATTCATCATTATTAAATAATTACGAATTTGTGGCGCTTGCGGTGGAAACAATGGGACCTTGGTCAGCTGACATGAAAAGTTTTATTAAGGCCCTGTCATCCCGGCTCATCGACACCTCCGGAGACCCTAGAGCTGGCGCTTACCTTTCCCAAAGGATTGGGCTAGCCATCCAGAGAGGTAATGCAGCCAGTGTCTTAGGGACCATGCCGCGAGCGGACCTGCTAGAGGGGGTGTTCTTTTTATAGTGGTGTTTATGTTTAATTTTTAATATTTGAGTAGCTTAGTTTTATTTCATTTTATTTTAAATAAGTTTAGTTTTAACTTTAACTGTTAAATTTTAATGTTAAGTCTGTAATTATTAAATTATGTGTACCATTATATTATTATAAGGTTCGAGGTGGCATAAAATATAGTAGACGCATAAGTCATTACAAAAACCATTTTTTATTATTTATTTTTCATATTTTTTTCCAAATTTTCGTATCAAGCATTCTTTTGGACGGGTTGAACTTGACACTGCCGTTTTTTTATCCCTTTAAATTTGCGCTCCACCGATGCATTTGAAAAAGGCAGTATCAGCAACAACGAAATTACAATTTTTATGTTTGGAAACAGGTATTTTTTTAATGTATTATTTTTGTCTTCCCTCATCTCCAATGACTCCTCCCAAAAATCGGTGAGAAAGTACTGTCCTCACTCCTAGATTCCCAAATAATCTTGTAGCCTCTTGAATTGATTTATTTTTACCTATAACTTTTTGATGGTTCTGGGAAGTAGCTATATTTTGGGCCTTCCTTCAATCAGTTTTTCAAGCCAGTCTTTTATATTTTGTAGTTTACCAAAGCAAGCGGAATCATCCGCATACGAGTTTTGTACATATTTTCCAGGGTCTTTGCAGCTTTGAATTAGTGGAAGAATCCCAACTGCATACATTAACATTGCCAACGGATCACCTTGTGTTGTTCCTTCCTCGCTTAAAATGAAATCAATTGAACCTGATAGACAAATGATTGCATATCCCCTATAAGTGTTGAAGAGAAATATTGCACAACGGGGCCAGTAGATTCTTGCGTTCCAGAGAGCGATTGGACGACTCAAAGCATTGAATGCATTTGCTGCGTCTATTAAGAGAAGGCCTTCATCATCTTCGCCTTCATTGAAACATTTGGTCATGGAATGAACTCCACCTTCAATGCCAGATTTTATTCCGGCGCATAACTGGTCAGAACCGCAGGCTTGTTGAACGTCTAGTCCTGTTGCGGTGGCCATGGCTTTTGCAATGATGCGTTGTAGTATTTCGCCAATACCAATCGGGCGTACGCCTGGGCATTTGTTCAGAGCTATGCCTCGTCTTGCTAGTACAGCTCTAATGCAATCCCACTCGACGATTTCACTGCTAAGTTTTCTGGTTAGTGATGCAATTACAGAAATTATTTAATAAAGCAAAACATTCTTATTCTAAACATAGTAAACATTGAAGATTCAGAGAGTTTAATCATATGTAGCGCCAAAGAAATATCTGCCACTCTCTGTAGGAACTTCATCAGTGTCGGTCCAAACACCATTGATTACCTTCTGCCAAGGCCTTGTGCCTGCTTTGGAACCGGTGTCCTCTTTGTTGTCCTCCATCAACCCATCTTTTAACTTTTTTAAGGCGAATTGCAATTGCAGAGGGTCACTAGAATAGCTTAGTGCTGTCTTCCCTGTCCGTAAGTACGCATTAAACTCTGCAGTCCTAGTTCTGTTTCGGATACTAGTGAAGGATGGCCTACAGGTACTGAGAGGATCTACATTTCCCAAACTCTTAGTGAGTAGCGCTTGGGCCATCTTTGACACATGAGTGAAGACTATTGGTGTCGCCAGTATTGCCGGTTTAGATGCTCTATTTGAGAAAACAGAGTTAACTTCTTTTCGTGAGTGCCATTTGTTCTTGTGTGTTGTTATTGAAGCCAAAATTCCTAGATCATCCAGGTAAGTGCCAAACATAGCATGAAATATGACTTCAGCTGTGAGCGAATCAGAAGCACCACTTTTTATCTTGAATTTTAAACTTTTAATGGTAAGGACTTGAGTGTATAATTTCATAAGATCCAATCCTGAAAAACTCCATTTGAACTTCAGTTCATTGTTGGCTTTCCACAGCACCTTTATCAGCAGAAGAGGCATGTACACTTTCTGGGTGGACCTTGCAGTTGTTAACAAGAGAATGTCACCCAATTCTTTCAGGACTCCTGCCACGCTGCCAGGACTCTTCGCATCGCGCAAACACTGCGAGATTTCATTTGCCATTGGCAACATGCTTAGGCTATTTTTAATAGCTGCGTCAAGTTTTGTATGGAATCTATTTTCTAGAACCATCAATATACATTGTGTAAGCGGGCCCAGACTTCTGATTACCCCTGTTCTGCGTTCGGGGGCAAAAGTGATACCTTGCAGCAACGGTATATGGTTGTTCACCAGACCGTACTGAGAAATGTTATGCGTATGTTGATCCTTTACGGTCCCTGAAGAAGTCCTCTTTACGCCAACTGTCACATCTTTTCGTACTCTGAACCGCGTAACCCCGGTTCTCACCTCGTCAAAAGAAGCTTTAAATAGAGTCATCAGCTCTACGATTGGAGTGGCTACCAAAAAGTCTGGAGAAAGCTCGGGTTTATTTTTGATTTTCTCCACGATGTCCCCAATGGTGACCTCGGTACCAGCAATTGTTGCTTTATAAGCCTTATATCGCTCAAACCCGGGCTTATCGTTATTTTCTTTCCTGAGACAGGTGAAAACTGTCATCAAAACACCCGCTAAGTCGTCCGAAGCGTCAATGTCTACCGTGTACACATTCAACAGTGTATTTATCCTGGTGCTGAAAGCTTCACCTGCCTCTGTTATTATCACATCCAGGATCCCCAGCAATTTTTGTATTTCATTATCTCTTTTCTCTGTTACTGGCGCATCAGTTTCCATAGCAGAAGGACCACTCGCCATCTTTTTATTCTTTCAGGAAAAATGAATTAATTAACAAGCCCAATTCTAATATATAATAAATTCTATCTGTTACTGCTGATGATGGAATTGATTCTCTTAAGTCAGAACTGTGGTTTCCGAAACGAAGGAGAAGTGATTTCCATTGCTCTGAATTTGTACCGCTCAATCCCGCTCCACCAGACAATTTCCTGGCAACTTTTTCTATATGATTTGAAGTAATATCAACATTTACAATTATAGGGAGTTCAGGGTAATCCAAGAAATCAGTTAATTGGGGTGTTGCTTGGTTGGGGTGTTTTTCTTTGAATAATTGATGTACAGTTTTATTTCCCACTCTTTCATTTGGGTCCATAAGACCACCCCCTGATCTTTCTGTTATCCATCTATTTGCTTGTCTGATTTTTCCCTGTAGCATGAGACGACTAAATATTGACAGCATGGTCATCATCCATTTTTTGTTTGTTTTTTGATGTTAATTTTGAATTGCAAAGTAGTGTTTCTGCAATCAATTGGTCATAGTAGCCAGAGTTCCACATTTCCATTCTTCTTTGAAGCGTTCGTCTAATATCTTGACCTGAGTTAACTATTGGGTCTCTCTGAAGTATTGTACTACACAGAATGAATATTTTTTCGGAATTTCCTTCTCTTGGAAGTTTGTTTGTAAGATCTTTTATTTCTGCGGCAAGGAGCGTAGTTCATTGTCGGCCTACGTTTCCTTGTGGAATACTATATTGCTTACTATGAAAGTTTAAGAGTTTCTTCCAACGTTCCCTCCAAACTGAATCTGGACCACCTTCGCTATTAAGCAATCTTGCATTGAAACCTTTTAGGAACAAGTTTTGGATGGATTCTGGTATTTGTGCTTGATTGATGGGTTCGTGAACCTTTGTATTGATTTGTGTTGTAATTTGAGATTTTAGGTTGATTAGGATGGCCTGGATGGGATATGAGGATATGTCTCTTTAAGCCTCTCTTTTTGTACTCACGAAGGCAGATCGGGCATACTTCTTTCATTGCTGAGGATGTTTGTAGCTGTGACGGTGTAATATCAGCATCGTTTTCATCAGCGTCTTCATCCATTTGTATTCTAATAATGTTATTGATATATTTCACTGATAATTTTATGACAAAATAAGAAATATAATAAGGAATGTATAAAAATAACAAAATAAAATGAAATAATATTATTTGACGTGACGTCTTGATTGACTCGTATCCTAGCAAGGCCTGCTAAAATCTGAAAGTATGCTATTTGATTACGGAACCTATGATATAGGTGCTAATATTGAAATTAAAAGATCTTATCGTAATTGGGTTTTTAATAATTTAAATAAAAGTCCACTTATTAATAATCATTTAATATAATTAAAAAAAATAAAGAAATAAAAAACATTCATGGCTCCTCCTCAGTTATAATTTGCGTGTCCTCCAGCCTGAAAAGAAAAAGGATATCATTTTACATTTTCATATACTTAATTGTTACGTGTAATTTTCAGGCGACTCAGGGTACGCTCTTGAACCGTGGCTGATGACGCCAATTTTACACGCTGCCCCGAATAGTCCAGAAGAAAGATACACCAACTGGCATTGCAGGGTCCGCAACACGAAAGAGCGAACAAACGGTAACATCAAAAATGTTTTCCGATGCTTGGGGCATGATCGTGCGCTGCATTATAGCCCCGAGAAGGCTTCAAAAATAATTAATAACTGCTGCGTGTTATATAATATGATGATTCATTATAGGTAATTAATTATAATTTTATGTATCCTAAAGGTAAAAAACTTAAGTAAAGCTCCTCTTGCATATAAGTAGTAATAGTAACTCATCTGTATAGACCGTTCCACATTCTATATTTTAAATTTGACGTAAATCCCATATAAGTTTTGAATACAACTACATGCTGTTGCAGTTGTTGGAGCTTTACTCAAGTTTTTATTGGTATCCCTTCATTATTCATAATTTCATTTGCACTAATTTAATTTGCCATAACGATAGAGAACCGTTTTTTTTAACTATACCTAAGTGCATACATATAACTTGTAAGAGTTTAGAATGTAATTTCTTATTTACATATTATTTTTCAGAACACTTGATATGGAGCTGGCTGCCACAAACAGCAATGAAATCCTCACCACCCAGCAGCTACCGGCAAATGGACTTTTACTAAGAGTGGCCCAAGAAAAAAGGGCCACCATAGCAAATAATTATTTTGCTTACTATTGTGTTTTATTCCATTCCCATACAAACAGTTAAAGTAGAAAACTATATTTTAACAGTATAAAAAATAGGATCAAGCTATCTGTGCCAAACTCAATCTTGAATTAAGATTAAGGTTCGGTTCAGCAGTTTAGCAGCTAGAACGTAAAAGACAGACTGAGTTACCTTGCATCTACATATTAGTGTGGATTATAAATGATCTACCATATTATGTTTGAGTATGGATAAAATTAAACCTTACTGGTTTCTCCTTAAAATCCTATTCTGCTCCCTCAGAATGTCATTGTGTTCTGACTTGAGCTGATTCAGTTTTATTAGTTCTTCTATTATATTCTGTAACATAAAATACAATTGCATTACTTTTATATAAAAAAAGTCATTATGAAACAAAGGGCATTATGTAAGTTTTTGTGGACAATATGGTCATATTTTTTCCCAGCGCACATGGATAATTTTCTTAAAATAGTTTAGAGGACCTCTACCTACATATAAATATATGACATTAAATGTCTTTGATAATATGCGAACCAAAATATTAAAAAGATATACAAGTATTCATTACTAAAAGACAGTATTAATAGATAGAATATATATAATTTTGAATAGATCATTCTGTCATAATAATACCTTCATAACTTTTAGGTATGCCCACCCACCTAAAAAAAATATGACTAATAAATGGAAACAGCAACACTTTTACCCAAACCCCTTTAAGAAAAATACATACATACATAAACTCACGCCGTCATTCCCAGAGTGGGGTAGGCAGAGCTACAGAATCCCTACAACTCTAAAAACTTGTTGATAATTCTATAACCACATTTTGAACAAAATAAAATAATATTCTCGAAAATATTTGAATTGAATAGAAATAGATGTAATTGAATTACTTTTAGATGGTGATTGTTCTCCACCTGCAACTCTTCGAACCGAGTTAACCGGGCAGGCCGGGTGCGGTTCCTTACCCGGGGTCTAATGTTTGGGCGGAGGTTGGTTGGGGGGATACGTGCAGGGTTCGGAGGGGGGCTTGAGTAAGGCCCTTGTGTGTAAAAGAATGGAAGAGTGGCACCTCTATTTCATCAATCTGGATCGAAAGGTGCATGCAAGTTTAGGAAGTTTTTAATGAAAGGTTCCATCAGGATAGTGCAAAAAATAACAACACTAAAAAGTACACTTACATCACCAACTGCGGATTCCGGGGGACCTACCCCTATTGATGAATCCATGCCAATAACTGACAGAACCATCAACTCGGATTCACCAACAGGGGGAACCTCCGTGTTGTTACCCGTGGCAACTACGGCTCGCCTAAAGACCGCGTTGTCACCACGGGCTTTCCTTTTTAGATCTCTCCATGTCTGGAAATAATATTGAAAAATAATCGTGACGTAAAAGACAACAATCAATCTCAAACCAATCTTTCAATCTTCAATCTCTTTGCACAGTACCATTTTATTTGAAATCATTACAAGAATTGGCGCAAGTTCTTTGTGTGCAATGTAATGTGGTAAATAAGGCGATGTAGGCTAAAACTTTAATGTTATCCGAAAAATAATAATGTATAGTGAAATAAACAAAATACTTACGATTCTCCATGATGCGACGGATTTGTCCGAGCCAAACTCTCGCAACATCGAAGCCAGATTTTGCCACTCGGACTCGTGTCATTGAGATCCGAGTGGCCCACTGAACTCCCCGTTTGCGAGTAAGGGGTGGCTGGCCATATATTCAATATTTTTTCTTTTTTGTATTGCTGTACAGCGACTGTAACACAACATGATTGTTTTAATCATTAACAATAAATAAATAAATTGACAATGCACTTAAACTCATATTAGTTCACAATGTTAAACTTACACTTTTGTTGTTTGGCTCTGTTTCGTTTTCTCCAAGAACAATTTCGGACCGAACTAAAATTCCAGTACAAACTTTAAACTTTCGTAGGTACTAAACTACTAACCATAAACTAATAACCATAGAATATAGAACTACCGAATCAAGATGTCAACATAACCCATATATTTTTAATAGTATGGCGTCCGGCTTATTTCGATTACTAATTTATAACTTCCCATTTTAGAAGCATTATATAAAGTCCGCCATTCAACATACATCCAACATGTGCAAAAATGTATTGATTTCGTGACACTAGCAACTTTTTTGCAAATTGGTAGTAATCTCATGTGATTCTTGTCACCCTGGGCTTAAACACAATAGTCGTCGCTATATCGGCGCAATAACTTTATCGACATTGTCAACCATATTAGGGATTTAGATAAAATAGACGACTTTGTTAAAAATTTATACATATCCACACGATAAAAAGGTGCCACGCATAATTGGCCCGCAGGTTCAACAACATATTCACGTGAACGTGTAGCATGGGAGGAGTTATTATGCCTTCATCTAAACTTTGAGTCATACTATTAATTAAGTGATCTCTCAAGCAATGGTCTGATCTGATTGCGAGCGAGCGCAAGCAATAATCGACGCATCTCCATCAGCGGTAGAATCTCGGCCACTCTACCAGTGGAGAAGTTGATGTTCACAAGATCTCTAGTCGTTGCACAATGAGGTGCTATCACCCCATGTAATTCTTCCAAAGGAATGTTTCCTTTGGCCATCTCATTGATAGGTATACCTAGTGATTCGGGAGACGCAATCACTTGATTGACGAGAGTCACACTCTTTGGTTCCTTATAGAATTTAAGTGACTGGGATAGGACATTCCATCGTTCACTAAACGTGATAACAATTTATCTACATTAGCGAAGGAAGATGAATTATGTATCTTCTTTAGCATCATAGTTTCGTGGTGATTACCAATGTGTATGACATCGTAATTGGATTCTATTCCATCCACTATCTCTGTGTTCCATTCTGAAGGTCCATATCCAGCTGCTTTTAAACTATTTAGCTGCACGGAAACGGAACTATTTGCTTTTTCTAACGTTGGTATCGCACTCAATAAATTAATTATTTCGTTATTTCTATAATCTGGTACTGGAACTGGGTCCGCGGGAATCACGGGAGCCACATCCAGTTCACGTTCGGATGCATCCGCCATCTCCTGCACTTCGAAGGATGTGATCGGTTTTCACACAAGTACTCGCGAGGAAAAATTTAATTCTTTGGAGATGAAATGATTGGGACGATTAGGATTTCACAGCCATTTGGCAACGATTTGTTCTCGCCGTTGGATTTGATTCATTCTATCGTTTTTTTTGGGAACCAGTACAGAAAATATTTTGTGACACAATATTTTGATGACAATGACAATATCATTTTAAAAAGTTTTACAAAATAGGTTGAATAAAAAAACCCAGAAATATAACTTTGAATTTAGTAAATCCGTTTCGAATCGCAACAATTCAACAGTACGCAACAGCGGTCGAAAGTTGACTGATACTTAAGTTGTGTAAATTCCACAATTTTATCTATCATGTATTATTATTACATAGACCCTTGGGTAACCGCAGGTAAAAAAAAATACCTCGATTTCGCCTATTTGGTTGTTATACCTAATGTCCGCGTTTTAGTGTCAAATACCATGCGTCAGACAAATGTGAACGCGGCTTTAATGTAACGTGACATTGTTTCGTAATATTCGTTGGTTCTTCAGTAAACTGCGGTACATTAGCTGTCTGAAATGTTGTAGTTTGAGTTGATTGTGGTGGAAGAACGTAAACTACCCTGTTTTCTTGATTGGAACTAGCAGGTTCCGGAAATTGTTCAGAAACAGGGTTGAGAACGGCCCACGAATATGAACCGTGTTCATGCAGGACTTGGAACTGACCCCGAACTACAAGACCTTTGGTTGGATGATTAAGATACAGGTCGAGGAGCACTTGCATCACTCCCTTCTGCCATTTGCAGCAGAGAACACCACCAATAGACGACACGATTTGAGCTAGATCAGCTGTAGTCTCACGCTCCTTCGCTGGTACATTTCGTATTTCGACAGCCTCACTTCGCGAGCTCTGCTGAATATCAGAAATCTTTTTCTCAAGGCCGTGAATAGTGGTTAAATATTCTTTCTTCTCGTTTTGGAGTGATACTAGTTGCATTTTCATGTCTTCATATTGCTGGTTTACGAATGCAAGGAATTTTTCAATTTCCTGATTCGTCTTCTGAATTGATGTGTTTTGAGACTTTAGCTCCGCTAGGTCCGCAGTCAGTTTGGACAAATGAGCGTTTAGTTCCGAGAGAACAAGTTGAAAACTGTTTTCTTGTTTTTTTCGTGTTTTATTTTCCAGGAATTCAGCATGTATTTTATGTCGTCTCGAAACTTGCTCATTTCACTGCTCGATGAACGCGTATCGCTGGGGCCCGGCTCTGCGGTTTCTGGACGAGTGTTGACGTTAGCCGACTCAGGCTCCAGCGGCAGTGACGGTGAAGCGGGAGCGGGCGGCTTTCGGCGCGAAGAAGACATTATAGCGATAAGCTACTTATATATTAAATTAAGCACTCAGGAGTGGAGCGAAGCAGTAGTGCGAAGTATTGCTAAGCGTGTATTAAAATTTTCGTAACTGCAATAGGATTAATTTAAATAAACACAAAAACACAGAGAGTTCCCTGCGATGTTTACGTACCGCTCTAAAACCCGCTAGGGAAGCACCATACGTCCTCGGTGTGTAAGTAAAACAAGGAGGGACCGATGCGACAAAGATTCTCTATTGTGTTGCTTGCAGTGTTGGATCCAGATTACAAATGTATTATGTTTAAGTAATCCCTCGAAAACAACGTACACTGTTTTAAACTTAGAAACGTATATTTCACAAAATAGCCATAAAATTATGTTAAGACAATATAGATAGTAACAACAACCTAGTCACGTCTGTTAGGTTTCGACATCCGACCGAGAATGCCCTCTGCGCCAACTTCTCCCGCTCACTAGAACCATCGTCCGATATGGCGTGACCAGAATGATCAATACAGCTACTTTTATTTCCCACTTTATTTCTAAATATAATATAACCTTACACTCGACCATCCTGATGACGTGCATGTCCTCAGGCACGTATCGGGTGAAACCAAAACCTTACACTCGGTGACAAAGGACACTCTCAGCACAGACTATTATTATATAAATCAATGAATCCTTATTTTACAGTCTTTTTTTTTTTAAACTATAAGATTGTATTACATAAATCTCAAATTCAGCAAAGCAACGTTTACTTACATTAGATATTTATTTATCTAATATCCACCATTGTGGTAACCAAATATTTCAGATTATTATTTTTCATAAACACATAATGTGTAAATAAATATCTTATTAATATACTGTTCCTAACACATAATTATCGGAATTTTAAAGTAAATACAGGTCTCGCAAAGAGCTATGAGCACTGACCTTGATTTTACATATTTTGGTCTCTTTCAGTTTGCGCGACGGTACAGATGCGCAAACCGCCCCACCACTTTTATGCTCACAACTCACTACGCGACCTGTACATATATATCGAGGAAACCTTGTATCTTATTAACAGAGTTTGACCATGTAAGTAATACTTACTTTACTTTACTTTAATAATTTATCCAAATGACCAAATATCCAAGTCATTGATATTCAAGCAGCCATGTAACTAAATAACCTTATAACCCAGAAACCTTATAGCCAAGTAACCTAGTAACTAAATAACCTTATAACCAAGAAACCTTATAGCCGAGTAACCTAGTAACTAAATAACCTTATAACCAAGAAACCTTATAGCCAAGTAACCTTGTCGCCAAAACGCCAAATAACATTGTAACCAAATAGCCTTGTAATCAAATAGCCCATATAGCCATTTTTGGTCGCAGACTTTTCAAAGCAGTAACAAGTCACAACAGCTTCGTAACTGCTCCGGCACATTGTGACTGTGTAAGGGTTTGGTTTCTAAGTGTAGTAACAGTTGATAAACAATGCTACCACAAAAATTCTAGTAACTATGTTTAGTCGTTGCGTCCACACATAACGTAAACATTTGTATCACACATTTTTATACACTTTGCGTCTAGTTTGTGACTAGTCTACAAACTAGGAAATAATGTGTAGTAACCGTGTGGTAACTCTGTAACCACGTTATAAACAATAAACGCGAAGTGTAGTAATGTTACGTCAATGTTTCGGAACTTTGTAGGTTTGCTTAGTAGTTTTGCTTAAAAATACTTTCCACTTTAACAATTACTGAAAATAATCGAAATCTAACCTAAGCCACTTTTTTTGGCTGATTTAGTAACATTGACTAAAAATATAACATGAGTTACTTTAGCAAATGATTTCACATAGGATAACATAACACGGTAAAGACTTCTAATTGAGATCGACAATAGCAATATTTTGAACACACAGAACACTAATGATAATAAAGTTAAAATATAGGATAAAATTTTGCTTAAAAAATACTTTGCACTTTAACAATTATTACTTAAAACAATGGAAATTTAACTTACTTTTTTGCTGATTTATTCATGGTTTGCGAAACCAGATACAATAGGAATGTAAATAAAAGTAAAAGTAGAATCAAACCCATCGAAAACAATTGATAATTCTAATGATTAATAATTATAACCATATTTAAACACATTGTCCCCCAAACAATTTACGAAAACCTGGTTCGTTAAAAATAATATTCTTACTGTATGGAATATTCAGTCAAATATTCAAATATGTATTGACCCCTTCTATTAACTACGGGATCATTTAATATCTTCACAACAGCTGATGAAGCAATGAAATCTTTATCCGTTGCTTGAGGCCAGGTAAACAGATTGTTTGATGATCTCTTACTTTTACGTATGAAATTTATTTCTAAGATATAATTTTCATCAATGCTTATAATTTGGCCGATGTAATGTCTCACTTTTTTTTTGTCTCGTATTTAGCCAGAACCCACATGTCGCATTTGTAGGGAAATTTATTTGAAATTTCATTATGTTCGGGCAGTATTTTGGTATTTATAGGTGTATATCCGTTCTGCACTTGAGCGTCTACCAGGTTAACTGCGGTAGAGTTGTCAATTGAAATCGACTGTACAGTGTACATTTGGTTCATAAACAACAAAATGCTGTTTGCTCCGCACACAGAAAATACATATCAAATAATATGTTTATGATATCTTTTAACTAAACACCTCCTTATTGTTTTATTGAAACTATGAGTGTCAGTTACATTAATCATCTGTCTATTAAATTAATTTAATAAAATTGTGAATGCTAAGAGATTCAACATGATATAGGGACAGACAATAGGTACCTACACCTATTATATAGGGAAAGACAATGATAATTTTAGTAATTACCGGTCATTGAAGATACTTCTTCCAAATATTTCGTCTGAGTCTGGCAGGCTAACTCAGTTTCCTCAACCTCTTTCAGCTGCTTTACGTTTTCCAGCACACTTTTGTCAACGTGCACCGTGCACGTGCGTCCAGGTTTTCTGAAACGAATTTAATTTCGTTTAATTTCTTAATCTCATCGTATAATAGACAGAAAAAGGTAAATTAAACTTAGGATTGCACATAGAGAAATAAGAA
The DNA here is from genome assembly GCA_923062465.1 of Acleris sparsana. NCBI lineage: Eukaryota > Metazoa > Arthropoda > Insecta > Lepidoptera > Tortricidae > Acleris > Acleris sparsana. The sequence goes on along the minus strand of OV281305.1, from coordinate 5,412,917 downwards.
GTATCAAAATGAACATGCCGTACTAAAGCCGTACTAACCTATAAATTTGGTCACCGTAACTAAACAATTAATTTTTTGCATCAATAATGCTTTTCTTTCTTCTTGTTTTTCTTTGTACTTCTGTATAATAGTATACAGAATCTCCCGGACACCGCCTCTTATCGTCGACGGCATGATTACTCCGTATTTTTATCAATTTAGATCTCGAATTGTCAAGTTTCTAACAACAACAAAGTCCAAACGACATATTAAATAGTGTTGCCAGACTCGTCAGCCAAGAAAAATCCAGGTTCAGCTTTCATTAGACAGACTCTACAAAGTTTTTTTTTGAAGTCGTCAATTGTTTTATCTGATTAAATATAAAAGACATGTTTTAAGACGATCTATTTAAATACTAATAAAATATCAGTCAAGCAAGTAAACGCAAATTATAAAAAAAAAATAACCGGAGATTGACACAGGTTAAAGTGCCATTTTTTTCAGAATCAGCCCTAAAGATATTGTCTAATACTGAATTAGACGATTAGGATACAAAGCGAAAATGTATCACACGATCGAGGTGAAATGCGGCAAAAACTTATATATCGAAAAAATATGACGATTGAGGCAGAACGCGACAGTTAAATGCACGATCAAGGTGAAATGCGACTAAAACTTATAACGACTAAAACAGTAAACGATCGAGACACAACGCGAAAATTAAATATACGTTCGAGGTGAAAAGCGATTCGGTGAACCGCTACAAGGAATTTATGCTTTTGAGGTAAAGGCCTAACAAACGGATTTAAGTAGATTAAACTCCAATTAAATTAATATTTAACAATTTAAAATATGAGATTGCTGTTTTTGATATTGACTTGCAAACATTGCTGATTATGATACTAAACTTTGCTGCTTTTGATTCTTGTCAAAATGAAACACACATAGGGTTGTTAAAAATAAAACTTCATACATTAATCTGTTTATTCTGTTCGTTTTATCTAAAGTAATAAAATTATGAAAGGATTTACATAAAAAAAATTACACACGCAAACATTCTGATTCTTCGATATTCTCATTACAGTAAATCTCGTCTGTAGCAGGTGTTTCCTGTAAATCCTTCTGGCTTCTGTAAAAAGTCAAATCCGGTAAATTTTCCCATTCTGTTCCAAAATGTTTGCTTAATAATTTATTTACGTCATTCAATTTGGCCTTTTTAACTGCAACTGCATTCGGTATATTGACTTGACTGATCATTTTAATATTTTTACTTTGCTTAGAAATATTTTGAGGCTTTGCAATGTCACTCTTGTAAAAAAGTTCACCCCTCACTAAAACGTTGTCCCGTTGCTTAGAACGACGTAAAATAAATCGTTTACACTGATTGAACTGTATACTCCAACTTGTAGTAGGTTCAATACATCTTTGACAGCTGTTTTCCAGTCATATACTGGGCAATCAGTGCCAATTTTTCTTAATGTTGCGTTTTCACTTATAATGTCTGAAATTTCTTTTGGGTCCAGTATGACTTCCTTCCTACGCAACTTTTTTTCAATTATGCCAAAAAGACGGTCGGCAGGCATAAAAGATTGCCCAGTGACGGGAAATATAATTTCTATAACCTTGATGTCAACATTTTCCAGCAGCCATTTGCAGCACATGCCAATGAGAAAACTATTTTTATTTTGCCCGCCGCATCCGTCTGCAACTAAACGTATTCTAGTGATACCTGCTTTGTATGTTTTACAAAGATGGTCATACACGCAAGATGCTACCAAATTCGCATGATCTTTGTTTAAAGGTAAATCAGAAGATCCTTCCACAATGGCAAAATTATAAAGGTATAGCTGACGACTGTAATAGGTGGACTGATCAGGTACCTTAGGCAAAGGCAGGTTTTTCTGAAAGTCGCATGATAATTTTTTTAGATCAGGTGTGGTTTGTCGCAAATTTTCAAAAAATGATTTAGCTCGTAATGTGTAAAGTCTCTTCTCTCTGCTATCAATGTTGCTTTTTTAGACTCGTCTTGTTCTCTTTTTATCTTTTCTTTTAATTCCAAACATTTTGAGCATACGTCTGTTTGTGGTGTGCCAAAGCCTAAATTGTATTCGGTATTGAATATGTGTCGAAAATATGACAGCTTTACCCCCATTTGTGAATTTTGCTGTTCAGTATTATACATGAGATAAAGTTTTTAGTACTCAATTCACAAGGAAGGTATTTTCTTTCAGCATGCTTTGTTTTTCTGCAATAATGTGCCTCAACACATTGCAGACTTTGAATGAAGCGGTGAATCGACTCTCTTTTATCTGCAAATTTCATAGCCTTGTGATCTCCTCCACGAGCTTCGCGAGGAAACTCACCGGTTTCATAAAAAAAAATCATTAAATACTCTACTCTATACCTCTTTATGCCAAAAATATTAAGGATTTTTTTTGACAAATAGGTACTTTCTTTTTGTTAACAAATACAGAATAACAAGTTTTAATTTTTTTCTTGCCTTTAAATTTCGATCTTTCTTGTGTTTTTTTTATTGAACATAATTTGAACAGCATAACATCTTGATCAAGCTTTGTAGGCCGTTTGTAAAATTTCTGATGTATTGACTGCATATCACGCATTCTGAGAGTTGTACATTTTAGAGCGTTTGTGTTATGTTCACATACTCGATCTGGCAAACTTTTTGGTGAATATCTGGAAACAAAGAACATTATACTATTGAAAATATGTAGTTTAATGCACTTATTACTAGCAGATTGGTAGGCCAGTGATAATGATGTAATAAACTGTAACACTTCGAGGTCTAGATACCATTCTAAATCTAGTTTTACTCACCTGTTTGTTAGGCATTCCAGCTTGTTTATGCACTATAACTTTTAGCCACATATTTAGAGGAATTACCTCGATGTTTTACCATTATTTTCCTCACAACAAGGCATACTTCTTCTTTTGTTTAAATAAATTACAATATCATAACAACAAGCCGGCATAACAAATCATTTGACAGTTCCTGTTTTCACGTTTTGTTCTGCATTACACGCATGACAGCGCCATCTGTGATCTATGACATTTCCTCTTGACGATTTTCATCAATCACGTCTGATTGACTATTAAATGTTTGTCAAATCATTCGTTTATATTTAATCTAAATTAATCTATTATCTTACTTAAATAACTTCATCGTATTTTATTAGAGATTTTCTTCTAGAATCAATTCGACACATGGAACGAAACGCGGACGCGTTTAGAAATGTGCTTGTCGGATTCTTTAATCCTAGGTAATGATGATTTTAACTTTTGAGTAAACAAGAAATATAATAAACTCAATTACCTGGTTTTATAATAATAAAATCCCTTCTTGAACTATTTATGAAATAATTTACTGTTTGTTTTTGTTTATTGGTAAATTAAAATATACAGAGCCGTTCGGAAATCTTTGACCGTCGATGACCGAGCATCTTCGATGCAGTCTCCGTTGACCTCTATCGGATTCGATTCGTCATGATGTGAGCACGTACATCCAAAACGGAGAAACGCCGATCACACCAACCGGCCCTGCCCATGGCATAACTTTTATAATTCAACTTCAAATGGATTGAGCTAATCCAAATCTTTGTGCCTTCTGGCCAATCATAATACTTTCTTCTGGTAAGTGAACCCTTTGTCTTGAACTTTCGATGCCGCCATTTTGGCGATGCACTTTTCCTTTCTTTTCGTGTTCGTAACCCGTGCATACTTATTTTACAGCACCCTCATAAATGCTTTCTTAACAAGCACCTTTACTTTCTCGAGCTCTGACACTCGCCTTATACCATAAAAGAAACCCACGGCTAGTGGTAAGTTACTTTGCTTCTTTTTAATTAACCACGTGTTTTTTTTGATCACTGGTTCTTCTCAGTATTTAACCGTGAATGTTTTGTTCACGGGTTGGGTTTCTTTCTATTACGGGAAGTTTTCTTTTTATTACGGGCAGTTTCTTTTTCCTTTCGGTTTCTTTTTCTGCCTGCCTGCCTTTTTATTGCTTCTCTAACACTCCGCTTTCGAGTGGAGAGCAACTTGTGGTTCCGCGGATGGAGGGGTGAAGCTCATCAAGCGTTGCGACTTTCTCCTTTTTCCCGACGTGGTTCTGACGACCTGCACTAAGAAAAAACTTCAACGCTCCTGACAATTAAGCCGTTCTTTTACTACAGACGTTATTAAACAGTGCAGGTATTCTGTAAGAAGATGCCGCGTGAGTACCAGACTACCTTTTTTTTACACTTAAAGTTATCTCGTTAGGTAGTCTTTCTATTGTATTGTTAAATTTCATTATTGGAATACAAATCTAAATGTGTATCTTGCGTAGTAGGTTTGAGACTGGCAACCCACGACTTCACGCTAGTGGATCAGTCTCGATCCTATGACTTATTTAAACTTCCCCTTTACGGTGTAGTCTATTGTGTAATGATGTATTTAGCGTTCTTTAGTTTATAATCATTGAACGGTTAAATAAATGTAATTTGATTAGATTTGAGATTTTTATTTGAATGATTTCACTCGTTGACGAGAAGTAGGTCTGGCGCCCTTACTGAATATAAATTTGACTTACTCTTTCCTGGGCTGAATCTTACTCACACCCTAGTCTCACAAGCTCACCTATCCAGCTACCCTGAACTTTTACAAAACTTAAAAATAACTATTCTAAAACCACTACTTCTAGGGTCTTTTTTGGCAAGGTGCTGATGAGATTTCAATTTTATGTGAATCGGTCCAGTAGTTAAGGAGATACAGAGGAACATCGAAATTAGGTCACATACATTCATATACATTATACATACTACATTAAATTTACTAACATCGATACCCTTATTTTCCTTCGTAAAGTCAGCTAAAAAAATAACATGTAGTAGGATAGTTATCAAAACAATAACTTGTAGAATTCAAAATAGAATGCATAGTGTGAATAAAAACTTATTTCGATTCTGCTACAAAAATCAAAAAAAATATCAATTTAATTAACACTACGTCGTCTGCACTGCCTGACAACCCTAAGGTTAAAAAAGGTATAAACGTACCTTGCACGTTTAGCAACATTTGCTATCCAATTTGCGGGATCTCTTTTCTTTTTTCTTGCAAATCTTTTGTTCACAGTTGTGGGATGTACATTCATGTTTATTTTTTTCACGGCCAAACGAATTATTTATCACTATTTTAGTAATAAAACAATAAAAATACGCACACCGATCTCATGACAACAACAACGCAGACGCCATCTTGACAATAATCAAATGAACGCCTGTGATTGGTCGAGACTAACAGATTGCTGTTTTTGAAACTCATCGTATGCAGATTGCTGAATTTGATCCTTACATGGGTTTTTCGTTTTGGTTTTGAGTGGAATATTGCTGTTTTTGATACGAAGTGACTAAATAGGTAAAAAAAAATTTAACGGGACAGTGTTACCACATTCATTACTTGAATTGTGTAAAAATGACAGATTGCTGTTTTTGATACTATACGACTCACTTATTCATTTCATTACAAAATAAACATTTCAAAGTAAAATCACAAATTGGCAGCAATACTCTTTAAAAGGTCGAAATGGCTGTATTCGTGTATTTTTGTAATAATACTTCGGTTCTCTATTGGATGGCATAAAATTATTTGTAATAATAGTGTTACGCATAATTACTTTTAGCCGAAATAATGATGTGCATAATCATCTTTACGCATATATTATTACGCATAACATTAAAAAGCATAAATACAGTAAGCATAATTGTCATCAAGACTAACGTCAAATAGCATAATTGCAAAAAGTCATAATAATGAATTGGCATATTACAAAATGCATAAAAGTATTGTCCTAAAAAAATATGTAGGAACTAAAACGAGGTCGACGGACGTCCGCTTCGCGGACCTCCTATTCTGCGTTGCTTGAGCGCTTCGCGCCTGGATATCATACTAACATAACCTAACCTAATGTACCTAACGTGACCTAATTTATAAAATCATTCCAAATGAAATACAAATGCATAGTAACAAAAAAACTGCGTTTTATTCATTTAGAAAACTAATATTATGGTTAAAGATATGACAAATAATTATTAGCCCAAATAATAATATGCATAATGTGTATTAGTCAAATACAAATTAGTCCAACTAAAATTATTCTAATAGCGTAATATGCTAAAAAAGGAGTATGCTAAAGTATTTTTATGCGTCAGTACTATTATGCCAATACAAATTATGCGAAAACAATTATGCGAAACAATATTAGTCTAAAACACATTATGCGATCCAAGGGGATCCCTAATATTTGCTATATTACATATATAAGAATCATTTTTCCTACGTCTTTTTGTCAGAATTTGGTGTCCCAATTTTATTCTTTCAATTTCCATAATATTGTTCCTGATTTATTTTTTCAATTCATTAACTAGTGCAAAAAACCAAGTTGTTTTTTAACGCATATTTGGTTGATATGGTGGTGGAACGCCTCAGCACTATTTTGTATGTAAGGTGTATCAACCTGTTGATTCACCCCTCTAGTACACCAAAATATCGGGTGAAAATTTAACGCCCCGCCGTTTATATAATTTTGAGCAAACCACTCTGCAATCCCGTGTTCGTCATTATATTTCGTCGCTTCATTCTTACATCTTCATTCTTCATACTTGCTCCAAATTCAGGTGTGTCAGAGGTGGATTCTCCCAGGGCTGCAAGCAGCGTAGGGTCCAGGGATGGCTTCTCAGCGGCGGGCTGGTCGGGAGCCGGCGCTGCGGCGGTAGGCGGCGCGGTCGGCGGTGCCGACGATGGCTCGAAACATTCCGAAATCGGTGGAGTTATAGGCCCTGTTAGTGCCTGTTCATGTACTTCCGCCTCAACCTCATCCGCCGCTTCATCCATTGGCGATTGATCTCTCTCAATTACCGATAGTGGGCTCAGTTGTTGGTTAACCGGGTAATTTTCCTCTAAAAAAGGATAAATGATTAAAATCGCATCGGACAGTAACGTATCACCAGTAATATTGTCTCGCAGACAATATCGTGGTATAACGTGTATATCTACTTGTAGATTGCACGTATTAGTATTATACCTTAATCGAAATCAACTCGCAGTTCATCTCGTTGGCGCAGTTAACTCGCAGTCAACTGCGTCGTAATTTTATTTAAGGGGGGGTAGGTTTACAACTTACAGAGAAATTTAAATACAATTAAGAAATTAAGGCACAATGTATTCGTAATTTGAATACCACATTCGAACAAAGGTACTTACTAAATTTTTACTATAGAAATAAGGTAACAAATATTTCGGTATTTACCTTGTTCGCGATCGCTTGAAATAAGTCTATGACGACGCTTACTTTTGACGTCGGCTTCCTCTAAATCTTGAATTTTTCTTTTGTAACGTTCAATTTGTTCACGAGTATTACGCTTTGGCTTTGGCATTTTTACTGAGGTGTGCTCGTTGCCACGCACGAAAAAGGAATGAGGTTCAATATGGCGGATGGAAGCTCGGTAGGAGCGGGGACTAGAAAAGTCAATAAAAATACTTTTTAATCAAAATAATGTTTATTTTTCTCTAAAAAATCGTGCGACGTTGCCTAGCAAGTTAAAGACACTACCTGGTTAATTATTATATCTTCGAATGAAGCGACTCACATAATAGTGATCGAACTTCACTTCCAGAAGTTCGTTTGATCATCTATTATATTGCTTTATGTATTCTTCGTAATACTCTGTTACATTTAGTGGATGTAGATATGCCAACGCTAGTAAACATTTCACATGTATTTTAAACTCCTGATCGGTATCAAATTTTGAGCTCAGGCCTTCTTTTTGAAGTTTTCGGTACAAAATCTGTCTTAAGTGAAATAAACACCCTTTGATAACGATGTTCTCAAAATTTTGTGTCAGACTTAAAACTGCTGCCTTTTTAAAGTCCAGAATCGCATGAGTAAAATTTAAAGTTATGTTGTGTTCTGCACAGTACTCTTTGATTAGATCGAACATAACATCGTATGTTTTTTTGTCTTTATGTGAGCATAATACGAATAATAAAGGATTTTTTTTCCCTCATGGAAAGTACCGTGTATTGTATATAATTGTCAAAAAATTTTAGGTACCTACTATTTTAAAAGTCTCATCCATTATCCAATACGGCGACTGGCCTAAATAGGTCATGAAGTCATTGTTGCTCAAAAGTATTACTCTGTGGGAGTTTTTATCAAAAGTTCTATCCTTGATTACAAAGTTCTCGTTATTTAACGTTGCGGCATTTTCATCGATTGTAAAATCACATAAATCGGGATCCATAGGTAATTGAATTACTTTCTGTTTCTCTCGCTGTACAAGCTGACGCAAAGCCTCTCGCGATGGCATCCAAGGTGCTAACTGTGTTTCTGAAGAGGCAATGTGATTTTGTACTATTTGACATGTACGAACGTAGGTCTGCTCCCTTGCCTTTGCCTTTAAATTATTGATATTGTTGGCAATGTAAGCTCTCATTGCGTTACCCTCATGGCTATGCTCGCCACTTGAAGGAATCACAATCAAATTTTCGACCGTGACGCTTTTATTTGTAACTAAACGTGCATTGCACTTATGTATTTCGTCTGATCTACATTCACAAATCCAATACACTTTATCTTCACTTTGCCGATTTTTAACAAAAGTATAACCATTTCGCCACAATAATGTCCCACCTTTTTGACTTTTAATAGATTCCATCTTCAGGGGAGGTACAACTTTAGGACACGGCTTCAGGAATCAATACAATTTCTTTCTTCACGGATTCAGGATAAAATTGTTTTAGCTGACTTGTATGACAGAAGGGTGAATATTCGGCGTTTTAACCGCCGTCATTATTATCTTCGCATATTATTCAAGATAAACTTTTTAATTGTCTTATGATTTTAAATGGAATTAATACTACCCCCGGGTCCGTTAACTTTGACATCAAAAGTTGCTGGTAATTATCATTGTTTTCGTCAATATATTGATGACAACAATGACGGCGGTTGAAACGCCCAAATATTCACCCAGAAACAAAGCAATGAAACGTAATGTTGACAAGTGTTTTATTACTTTTTAATGAGGTGCAGTGACATTGATAGTTATCTTTAGAAAATTAAAGAGGCTGATATATTGATAGCCTGATAACTAGTTAAGAGTAATTTGCTGCACGCATTTGGTATTTGCCATTTAAATCACACTAATATTATAAAGGCGAAAGTTTGTGAGTGTGTGAGTGTGTATGTTTGTTACTCCTTCACGCTGCAACGGCTGGATGGATTTGGATAAAATTTGGAATGGGTATAGCTTATACCCTGGATTAACACATAGGCTACTTTTAATCCCGAACATTTTGAATTTCCTGAGGGATTGACGATAATCGAAATCTACGCGGACGAAGTCGCGGGCAGAAGCTAGTTAGTTATAAATTTCGTACGTTATGTATTTTGTACGTTATACATAGTCAGCAGTATATATTATAAACGTTATGAATTAAGATCGTAGACATTTTAAACTTATGATAAATGATGTTATTCATGTCGTACGTTATGGAATTTGACAATAATATTTGATTTTAGACGTTTTGCTACGTAACCCATTGAAGATATTTCTTATAAATACTCTGTCTGACAAGACAGAAAAAAGTTCTTTGAAACTCTATGAAACGTTGGATCGAAGATAAAGAAATAATAAGCATCAAAATGAACATGTCGTACTAACCTACGAATTCGGTCACTGTATCTAAACACTTTATTTTTGTTTCAACAATGCTTTCCTCTTCTCTTGTTTTTCTCTTTATATTGGTTTATAATGGTAAAAAGGCTTTGTTTCAACAATGCTTTCCTCTTCTCTTGTTTTTCTCTTTATATTTGTTTATAATGATAAAATGGCGATGGTTTTTCTCGCCAGAGAATAAGCTGTAAGTTTTGTTGATCGTTTTGTATTAATATTTGTCTGTACAATTTTCCAATGCCTGCGCAAACGACTTATTTAAAGTGTTATGAACATACTTTGAGGTTCAGTAAGAAAGCTGCACCTCCGCTTTGCAGGCTTCCTGCATGTGGCCTCAGCAGCTCCCACTAGATGCGTTGATAATCCTTGTTCCTGGGAAAACGAAACAAAGTATTATTTTGCACGTTCGACGTACAATGCTTAACCATACATTTTGCGATAGGCATTTTGGATTATTCTGCAATAAAATATCGTGAGAAAATAAAAATTCCGTGTTATCCGTCAAAGGATAAAAACGAAAAGGGTTTATTTTTTAAAGAAGTAAATGAATGTGTAAAAATAATCACGATTCATCAAAAATATCACAAAGCAAGCTATTCGGATACGGTATATCATTCAAACTGAATAAATTTAATGGGATGCTTTGTGTGAACACTCATCTGTTACCTATTAAGCTGTCAAAAATTAATGTAGGAGAGTGAATGAGGCGGATTCTCACCCGTGGATCCCTTAATCTTGTCGTAAGATGTATTAATTCTGGCGAGGATTTTTTTATTGCAGTACACGGTAGCTGGTTTCCGATTTATTTACTTTTACATAAAGCCAGCACGTTTTGTTCTCCGAACCAAACGGAAGCTTCCTTTTCAGTGAATATCTATATACCAGGTCAACCTGGAAAAGGAACATTATTATTGGACTAAAATCACGAAAATTGTTGGCTATAAAAGATAAGACAAAACAAATTTAATCAGTTAGTAGGCCGCTCGGGCACTTTTGCACGTCAAGAATCTACCAGCGCTTCCCAAGAGGAGACCACTGCTGAGAAGAAACGCCGCAAGAAACTCAGCAGTCAGTCATTTTTTAAACATATTTCATATTTCATATTACAATGGTACTACTTAGTCTAGCATTATATAAAGCTACAAGTATTCAATTAAATATAATATCAAATAACAGTGAACTACTGTTTGAATCGTACAATCCACGCGATGAATTCCGGCAATCCCACTTTGGAAATGGAGTATTACAAAGATTTACTCAGATGCTTCGTACCTTCTTGTAAAAAATACAGACGAGACTTTCCGAACTCGGCGTACTTGAGCATACCACCGTATTTGCAAGCGACTTGGTGCCATGCTTTGGGGATGAATTGCCCAAAACGCAACTTGTATGTCTGCGAGGAACATATCAATGTAAGTGTATTGCAGCTTTGCCCTAACCTAACCTAACCTAACAAAAAATTTGTTCAATGAATATTTCAAAATTATACTCCACGGCTGTATCCATGGTTATTGATGTATCAGTAAGATACAACTATAGTTCGATTTACCACATAACTTTGTACATATTCCTGAACAATAATGTATTTTGTCATAAATTACACTCAGAACATTTATATACAGAAGAACGACTAAGACGGCTTTCATTTAGAAACTTAAGATTGTAGTATACCTACAGTAAAATGTTTAATTAACGTTTGCAGATTGAGGAAGATTGCTATAGAAACAAAGTTGGCAAGTTACAACTGAAAAAGACTGCAAGATTGATATTATCTAACTAAAACATATGATGAAAGCGTAAGTTTACCTATATCAATATATTTTTATTTATCTTCTAAATGTACCTATTTAATGGAAAATTAATCTAATTTGTCTAAACTAGACATGCCAAGAAGGTTACTTATTACAAATCATTCTGTCTTTTTCTGTGGTTGAGTTAATGTGACCTTTTTTTATTGCAATAAGTTAAAAAAGTTGATAAATAGGTATTTCATTGTTTGACAACATTAAATTTTTCAAATTAGCCTATATTATTATAAAAATAGTACTATTTAATCATATATAAGTAGGTACCTATCTGTTTTTCGTGATTATAATATGCATTAACTATAATTTTTGATAAGCTAAGTATTTTAACATTTTGCTTACTTTTTTTTTTTATGGTATAGGAGGCAAACGAGCAGACGGATCGCCTGATGGAAAGCGATTACCGTCACCCATAGACACCTGCAGCACCAGAGGAGTCACAGGTGCGTTGCCGGCTTTTCAAATGAGAGTACGCTCTTTTCTTGAAAGTTTGAAGGTCGTAACGGTCCGGAAATACCGCAGGCGACAGACCATTCCACAGTTTAGTTTTGCGAGGCAGGAAATTCCGATTGAAATCTTTATCTTTAGAGGGTTCTTTGGTGGGAGCTCTTTAATTAAACACGAATAATTAGTAAATATAAGTATATTGACACATACAAGCTTGTGCACGCTCGGAAGACGACTGGGGCACCGCGCCGCGTCCCAACGCTACAGAGCGATGCGAGGCGAGCTAAATGCTGACCACAGTATTCTCAGTATTCCTTGTTCCTGCAGTCCCCCTCCCCCCCCCCTTAAAACAAAATGTTAATATAAAATTTCAAACTTATTATGAAATAAATTTGCTACTCAAGTACAATTAAATAGTCAAACGAACTTACCTGTAAGTGAAGTTCGACGATAATTATGCGAAGTTGTTGTCTCGTCCGAAGATGATGACTACAAGTGTAGTTACGGCTTATATACTCACTGGCGCCACATAATTTTAAAGAAAAAATAATAACAGAAAACGGAACGCAGCCTCATGCCCCGGACAGTGCTGCCACCTGTAACTAGCTTCATTAATTTTAAAGTTCACGCTTTATGATTTTACAACATAGGGAACTATTGTTATACAATGTGTAGGGTAGGGTGGGACTCGTCATCTTCGGACGAGACAACAACTTCGCATAATTATCGTCGAACTTCACTTACAGGTAAGTTCGTTTGACTATTTAATTATGCTCGTTGTTGTCTCGTCCTCTATGATGACTACAAGTGTAGATGTTTAAAGAAAAGTTGTAAAATCAACCAACGTTTATTATCTCGAAAACAAAAAAATATTCATATAGGTACACAATTTTGTTTACGAGTCAGTCCTTCCAAGGACAGTCTCAGCAAATATATTGTTATTTATAATTGGTCTATTATAGAACCTAGCAAAAGTAGTTGACTCACCAGTCCAACCAGCTGTTCTTCTAATAACATCTATATTAATTCCTTTTTTGTATGCTGCAGAAGTTGCAGCATGTCGGGTGCTATGTGCACTGAAAATTGTCATGTCTATTCCACTTAATTCCAATATTTTCTTAATCCAACGGCTGATTTACTAGCAGAAACATTCTTAAAGGGTTTTTTAAAACTAAGAAACAGATAATCAGTATTTCTAATTTTTTCAGTAATCTTAATATAATTAAGTACAGCCCTTGCTGGACAAATTCCAACCCTTTCGTTATAAAAAGGCAGAGTAAGAATAGGCTGGCACCGGTTGGGTGTAGATGTCTTAATCAACTTATCTTTCTTAAATACAATACAGGTATCTCTTATACTAATATTATTAATATTAATTAAGGAAATTGTTTGAGCTCTTTGGCCCGTTGTTAATACTAATAATGCAACAGTCTTTTTGGTCATCATTTCCAGATTACTATCATCAATGTAATTACTTTCTATGAAATTAAGTAAAATGGATACATCCCAAGTATCAGTATACTTGGGAGCATTTGGACGCAATTTATAAAAACCCTTGAACAACCGTTTTATTTTCTCATTATTTCCCAAGTGTGGTCCTATTATCAATGATAGAGCAGACCGCAATTAATTTAGGCTACCATAAGACAAGCCTTCATGGAATTTAACAGTAAGATAATCAATTACCTGACAGATGGTAGGCTTCGAAATAATAATACCTTTTGCTGTGCAGTACTTTGCCCAGCCAACTATGCATGGCAAATATTGTTTAAGAGTACTGTTTGAGACGGACCGTATCATAATTTCTACGGCATCTTCATTAATTCCCGAGCTCAAGAATGCTTGTCTGATAACAGACCGACCATCAATGACAAACTCTGGTGAAGCGGATGTATCATTCTGGAATTATACAGAGTTAGCATATTTTTAGATGGTTCAAATATAATTGGTTTGCAAGTTAAAAGTTTTATAAAAATTGGAATTCAGGGTTGCGTTTTCCAAAAAGGCACTACCACAATACCCTTTGCTCTGTCTGCTGTGATTTTTTCTAAAGTCTTCAGAATCATTGAAAATGGGGGAAAAGCATAAAAAGATAATTCAGACCAGTTTAATGTAAACAGGTCAACTGCACAGGAATATGGATCCGGATGCCAAGATACATAACTCTGGCACTTTGTGTTTGTTCTGGACGCAAACAAGTCTATAGTGGGATTACCGAATACAGATGTAATATGGTTAAAGTAGTAAGAGTGTAACTCCCACTCTGTATGCCCTAGCTCTTCCCTTGACTGAAAATCGGCAATTAAATTTTCTTTAGTATTAATGTAAGTTGCAAAGATCCAAAGGTTTCAATATTTTTGATTTCCGGAGCCTTCAAGTCTTGTCCTGTTTTCTTTACTGTGCGAGCAGTCTTTATCTTTTCGACTAGGTTATCCCCAAATAGAAATTCATGGGCTTCGGTCTGTTGAAGTGAATCTTTCATTTCCTTATTTATTGTCATGAGCACCAATGACCGTCGACTCTTTGTATCTAGGTGCACAGAGTCACATAATAACCGGCATGCATCATTAAGTTTTTTGATTATGTTGATTTTATTACCAATCATCATACCATCTTTAATTATCATTTGGAGAGCTGAGCCCAGACATGACAGAGCTGTTGTAATTTGTTTCTGTCTGCTCTCAATGATGTAGTCTCTTTTTTGGCTGACTCATTGAGTGCCACGCTCACTTCGGGGTTTAATTTGGGTACAATTGTGGGAATATTGCTAAAAAGAGGATTATCCTTTGCAATTTCTTCCTTTGCTTCTTTTTTTAAACCATTTTTCAGGAAATCAAACCATCTCTCTGCGATTTCTTTTAAAAGCGGCTCGCTTTTAGGTTGAGGTTCGATCACACCCAAGATTTCCAAAATATCATTGTCAATTTCTTCTTCCTTATTTTCTTTGTCTTCATTTTCTACAGGAAAAATATCTATATCTTCTATGGATTGGATGGTTTCGTCCTCTTCAGGAGGAGAATGAGTGATCATGTCCACCTCAGGCGTTACAATACGCACCACCGGCTCTAACGGTATATAGTAGAGCTATTGCCAACATTCTCTGTAAAACCAATAAACTGGATATATATATATATATATATATATATATATATATATATATATATATTACGTATAATTATTTGCTGAGTACAAAGTTCAATCGCGAACAATGTTCGAAATAACCACGTGGGCTCCATAAGAACCCCCCTTTAGGTTTAATGTCGACCTTGTTCGTTCCCTCGGAACGACCCTCGGCCACGGAATTATTAACTAAAACTTTTAGTGTTCTAATACCAATCCATCAGATTGGTCAGAAGAAACAAAGTTTTATAATCTCGAAGATATTTCACGCAGTAATTAGGTACATCATGGCGTCCCTAAGGGTAAAATTTTGACTTACCTTCAATATCCGATTCAGGCAGTTTCCTTATCTTTTTTTCCAATCTTTTTAGCTTTTTAATCAGATGTTCACGTGTTTTATCTTCTGCGTGCCTTTTCCTTTCCATATTTGTACAATAATTTTTAACTTAACGATAACTGTAGAAATTCCGTGTAGCGCCGTTGATGACATAAAAACCGAATGAAGCTAGTTACAGGTGGCAGCACTGTCCGGGGCATGAGGCTGCGTTCCGTTTTCTGTTATTATTTTTTCTTTAAAATTATGTGGCGCCAGTGAGTATATAAGCCGTAACTACACTTGTAGTCATCATAGAGGACGAGACAACAGCATAATGATGTTTTCTTTATGTTCCCTTAGAATAACTCACTCACTTACGTAATGATTTCTTAGTAACTAAACACGCTACATTGTTGTGCGCCACATAGTTGAGGCGATTCGTCATCGTATACCTGCCTACTGTTTATGTCGCTTTTCTAAGAATAGAATTAGTACACAGTATATTATCAATCTTAACTTAATTTATGTATCGAACGATTTACACTGCACTGAATTTTATTTTTAAAAGCTTGTATTACACTGTCAAAATTATGTGTTGCAGCTGCGCTGGAGCAGTCTGAACCTGGTTCTGTATTTGAGCTAGTTTTCTCACCCGTTTGACGAACCAGGTGTCCACCTTCTTTTTGCAACCTCTGTAGATCATAGCTATCAAGAGAATTGCTAAGATTGCGACGATCACTATTATAACAATATTAAATGTATTTAGCCAGCCATGCAGCCATACGCACGTTAAATCCAATACCGTCACTAACTTAAAATGTGTATTTGTTCAGGAGAGCCACTAATTGATTTTAGATGAATAAAATTAGTTGCAGCAATGTCATTATGAACATTATATGTGCAGTTTTTTTTTATCGTAAACTTTAATGGTTCTATGAAATGAAATGAAACGTTTTACTTATTTTATATATATATATATATATATATATATTTAATAAACAAAATTATAGTGACTTTCTTCCACTCATTTTTTTTCATTAAATGCCAAAATTGTAATTGTATTTACAAATGATATGAAAAATAGTCAAAAACATTTTAGAGAAAGGGTTATAATTTGACATTCTTATTATTAAATACAAAGAAAACAATACTTTGACCAGTAAAAAACTAGTAAAAACTAAATAAATCATGTACTTAGAATCTCTTTAACAAAAAATATTTAATTTGGTATTAGACAAGACTCATGTCAGATTATAATTCCCGTAAATCAGTTTAGCACTATTACTAAACAGAAGATTAAAATATTACGTTAACTTATGTTTAATCGGTCATCATAATTATCGTATAAAAACAGCCTTAAGCCTTAATATAAAAATTCTCAAAATCACAATACAAAGTTCAAACGTAAAACATCCTTTAGAAACAGATAAAATTGTAAAATGAATTAACATTATAACGCATACCGCGTTTTTAGTAAAGGTTACCAAATTGGGGTTCTCTGGATCTGTGTTCAAAAAAGCAATGCCATGATGCGAAACATTGGAAGCCGAAGATGAAGAAGAGAAAGAAGTAGATCTAGAGCTGGAAGAACTCAGTGACCGACTTCGTTTGTGAGTATTGAAAGTTGAAGCATTAACATTTGCGTGCGTTTCTGTTGTAAGAGGTGGAGATGAAGTAAAAGGGACGTGATCCGCATGATCTTTTGATTCTAGCTCCGGGTTAATCAATGCATTTAAATCCTGGAAAGCGTTGAAACTGGGACACAGATCAGACAAAGAAAATCTGTCGGTGCTTGAAGTGCTAACCGATCTTCCTCGTGCTGCATTTGCATTAATGCGCGTTTCAGAAAGCGGTATCGCATACTTGCGATATAGTACGATTGGTAAATTCGAATACCCTTGATGAAACCGACGCATTTTCTTTGTTTTGTTGACTTTCTTGTGCTAGTTTTAATATTTTACTAGCTCTGGACATGATTGATCCTCAAACAAAGAAAATGAAGCTTTAAACACTGCTAAACCATAACGTCATAGAACGTCGTTCCTTAATTATTAGTTACCTACTAGATTTTGTTCGCGACTCCGTCCGCGTAAAAGTCTTTTATCGCTGCTACCTCGGGAATCGTTGGAAATTTTGCAGTTTAAAAAGTTGCTTATGTCGTTCCCCGGGACAAAAGCTATCTCTGTACCAAATTTCATCGAAATCGGTGCAGCAGCTTAGCCATTAATATGAATAAATAATACAAGTCCCTCAACTTAAGTGTCGTTAAGGTATTAAGATAGGTATTAAATATTAACAAAATAAAAATACCACTGTCAATTTTAGAATAAGAACAATAAACCAAGTGTTTTTTAATTGTAAATTACCTGCAACAATTTATTTAATTGGAAAAATGACAGTCATTATACTTAATTTTATAATGAAAACGGTTAAAATTATAATCAACACAGTGACTTTAAAACCAAAATGACAGTGTTCACTTTAACGGTTGACTTTAATATTATTAAACTTAAAAATGTAACAGTGTCATATTACAAATTTAATGTGTTATTAATTCTTAAAGAACCTTGGTTAAACGTTAATAGTACAGCGGCGAGACAGTGCTGTAAAATTGATGTGTTTATACCTACGCACCGAGTAGTCGCTGAGTAGGTATAAACACCGTACAAAATTAACCGAGTCACTTTTTCGACAGAAAACTATCTCGCCACTGTAGGTAACTCCTGACGTGTAACCAAGGTATGGCTGTGACATTATAATAATAATAAAATAAAATACCTAACTATCGCAATCTGAATGCTGCAAAACTTTTCGTATTTTTTTAAAGTTAAATAACCGCAAGACTGTTTTTATCCGTTACATGTCCACATTGCAATTCTTTACACTATGATATTATGTAGATGAATTAGTCACAAAATGACATTAAAGCGAATATGACAGTATTCAAATACAAAACGTATAAAACTCACCTTTCCCTTTAATGGCACACCGTCTTTAAACACAATATTTCACTGTTCCACTTACAATTTACTTAAATACCGTTAGGTGAAACCATCCCTAAAAACAAAATGACACTGTTCCACTTATTATTATGGTGAACTCCGTTTAGTGGCGTGTCGTTACTATAGTTAGTTTGTTTAGGTACTTAAAAAAATGTAAACAAGCCAAACCACGTGGCATTGTTAAACAGCCAATCAAAACTGTTTTATCGCACTTTGACGTATCAGTGTTCTGCTTCTATTGGCTGACGAACTATAAAACGTGGTTCTTTTGTTTACATTTTTTTAAGTACCTAAACAAACGGAGTATAGTATAAGGTCAGCCTTGAACTACAAGTGGCGGACAAATTTGCGTAGTGTCCTTCGGGTACCTACGCCATCTAGCGGCATCGATAAGTATTGGAGTGTTTCGTTTAAATGACAGTGTAGCTTAGCCCAAGCGTCGTAAGATGGCATTAAAAGCCAAAATTGTACATTTTTTGTATAGTGACGGTATTGGATTTAACGTGCGATATGTACCGATGCTTGCGCCGTAACAGTGTTTGACTTACCTATCCGTATTCTCAGAATCTTTCTTGCTACCCCAATTACCCATGATTACGAATGGTGTTAATGTTAGCAGAGCTTGTGTTCAAGTGCTAATTGTTCGATACGTTACCTTACAGTGGAGTCAAAAAAAGGCTTATTACTAAGTTTTGTTATTTCGCAATTATACAGTGTGTGGCCCAAAACCGGGGATAATATTAAAAACAGGGGCTCTATAGATCACCGGTAATTACATTATAATGGTCTTACCTAATTAAAATCAAAACTTAACTTTCAGTTTTTTTCTAACAAACTTAATCGCAAATTCAATGTAATGCAAACACCGCTAAATCTACCGCGTGTTGTCAATGGCACCCTGTACTCAGACATACCGCGTACCAAGTGACCAAGCGACGATATCGCGACGGGAAAATACATTACCTATGATTTTTAACTTTGTAGGCTCTTTTCTCCAAAATTATAGACTTTGTAATACTAGATTCTTGTGATAGTTAATTGAAATGTACTAAAGAATCCCCATTTACTTTTTTCGCCCCGGTTTTGGGCCACATACTGTATTTGCTTAGTGCATACATTTATATAGCTGCAAATGAAGTTTACTCGTCACTAAATTTTACTGACCGCTTTATCACTCGACCACTGCGTGTGACGTAAGGCACTGGCATAGCGTTTCCGCTATCCGCTTGTGTCGTATTTTGTGCGTTTATATTTTGTGACGGGTTAGCTTCTTCATTTATTAAATATGCGGGTTTATGTCGATCTATTTATATATTCACTTGTTTGTCCTTGTATTGAATCTTAAACACTTTATTATCTCGCTTGATAACTTTAAATGGTCCTTCATAAGTGGAGGTGCCTTTTACTCCACCTTTGGATAAGGCGAGAATTAACCTTCGATATATTCGGGAACCTAGGCACGAGGTTATAATAAAGTGGACTGTATTGAATTATGAAGAAATGATGGGGTTTTATATAAGTAGCAGAGAACGTTTAACACAAAAGACTAACAAATCACTTGCATCGGCTTACAGTTGTATGGAAATAAATAAGGTCGATGAGAGAAGGAAGAAAGGATATGAACATGCGCACTCACCTGAGTTTCTTTGCTTGCCGGGCTTAGTTGCCGGGAATCGAACCCCGGACCGCGTCAATATCAGCCTTAGACGCTAGATCACTCCACTGCACCATTAGCCTTGTTGTCCTTTGCTTAAAAGCTCTTAAATAATTGTCACAACCACGACACGAGTAATGTTAGATGCTCACAATATGGCGGTTTAACGAAGAGTGATTTGACATAAAAATGTCCGAATGCGACGGCCGTAGATAAGGATGGCCATAGCATTAGTGCGCATGTATGATAGGGATGGAAGTTGTGAAGGAGTAAGCCTTTGCAAGTGCGTAAACTACCTTACTTAAAAATATAAAAATATGAAACCCAACAATAAGGAGTTTCTAATGCTGTTTTTACAATTTTTTTAACAAATACATAATCACAAGTTTTAAGATCTGTACTGACAAAGGATTTGTTATTATTGTGATGACAATCTGGTCTTGGTTTCAACTTTCGAATTGTCTCATGAATCTTATTTAACATATCATGTGGTTCTGTTGCTATTTTTTCATTTTTTTTATTTATTTATTTATTAGGGAAACAAACAGCAAAATATAACACATTGAGATACAATCATAGCTTAAAAATACATTAGCCAAAACAGTTTCCACTTATAGAAGAAAAACATTTCAGTTGCTCAGGTAGACTTTAAAAAAATACTTTTTCATAAACGAACATTTTGCATTATTCGGGTAATTTAACAATGGTTGCAGAGTATTATTATCATGGCCTAATTCTTGTTAATTTTATTTCACTTTATTTCACTTTTCTGTTCTATTTTAAAGCAATTACTATAAATATACTGTTTTTAAGATTTCATTGATTTATTGATTATTGCAGAAACAAATTGATTCATTTTCATTCTAAATATATCAATGTCAGAAAATAGTTGGTTATGCTTTTTACATGCTTTAATAAGTAGTCTATTTCTTGCATATGCAGTCCGAATAGAAGAGATAGCAAATAGGTTCGAGGAACGGGTTCGTCGATCAGGGCACCGGAAGAATATGTTTGAAAGCAATTTGGGCGAGTCTATATAACCGTATATTTTATTTGAGTTACAAAAAAATTGACCTGGCAATTATGTTACAACCATAAACCGTTTGAGCTGCACTGATACCTGAGTCGGATCTTGGTACAGCACGGAGTCCTAACAATACGGTATTTAACACGTTCGCTGCGGGGCTCAACTTGAAAGACTTTTGGCTGGTGCGGTTGAGATCGAATCAGCCCAAACTGGAACTCTTTTACAGTGCGGGTGAGGCCGAATCGCTCTCAAATTTCAGTAGTTACTTATATCCTTCATAACTTTGCCAAGAATAGGACCAGGGTTTTTTTTTTTGTGTTGTAGTCATTGCTCAGTAAATATTTTAAATACACTTAGCTTCGCCCTTGGTTCTGACCTCTGGCTTAAGAAAAAATACCTAAAGAATTTTTGAGATCTTTTAGACCTCAAATCGCACTAAATTTTATCTGAGACTAGAGCAGGGAATGGCACTTATAGGTAAATTATCGATAAAAGAATGATCATCTTATCGAACATCTTTAAAGGCGTTTAATTGTGTGTTATAACAAATATTTGTTCCTGGGTCATGGTTGCTTATCTATATAAGTATTTATTTATCCATACATACGTTTGTTAATTACCGCTTAGTAGCAATAGTACAAGCTTTGTTTAGTTTAGAGATAGGTTTGTATAAATGCTCTATCAGGAAGAAAATAAATTTTGGTTTATGTTAAATAAAACCCATTCATTTATAACATTATACAGTGCAGATACTTATAGGTATGATAAAAAATCTTGTGTCCAGATTTACTTGTGTAGAGTAAATTTTGTTTCTTTGTAATAATAATATTTCTATTTAAATTTAGCGGTCAATATTTTTAAAGAAAGAAAAACCAAATTTTATAGGGGTATTATTTTTATTAGGTATTAGGCAAAAAAAAACAAGAATATTAACATAAAACTAAAAACTTCTGTAGAAACAATCATTCATACAAATAGGATTTGAACCATTATCAAACCAACAGGTAGTGCTGAACAAAATAATAGAAGAATACACTGAAATAATTATTGGTGCCTTTCACCGAAACATGCCATGCATAAAGCTTGATTACATTCAGAACATCTAGTGAGAATTTTTTTAGTTTTTTTTGCAGCAAGAGTGCCGCTCAGGCATATCCGTAATTTAGAGTAGCAGCCGACGCACCGTTTTCTTGTTTGACCTTTTTCAAAAATATGTTTTGAATTCGACTGTTTCTGTTCATTATGACCTGTGAAATATACATTTTATATTAGTTTATCCGTAAGAGATGTATTCACAAGTAAAAAACTCAAAAAGATTTAAACAAAGTATAAGAGCTGGTCTAGATCTTTTTGAGCTCCTGGTCTGTATACGAGACCAATTGCTGGGTTTACCAAGAAACAAATTATCCCAAACGTGCAGATTTTTTAGTAGCTTGAAACGATCCATAAAACCAACGCACGTATTGAGATTAAGATTATATATTTTTATTATCATAACAAGCAATAAAACCCAATATCTTTCAAAATTAAGATCACACCTTAATTTAAACATGTCAAACGTGCCATTAAAATATAAATAATACACAGTGTAAATTTCACACGTAAAAAGTGTATAAAAATAATATTTGTAAATCTCAGATGAAAAAAAATTGTTCAATCAAGCAGTCCTAATAGTTTCCATCTTGAAATTCTTGAATGTAAAGTCACTAGCAATAGAGGTGACAGCAGGGTATCAACGCATCGAGCACCTACCTTACCTTATATTATGTATAATTTAACATGTACTTTGACACGTCATTACGCAAAACATCGATTAAAACTGATAACATAAAATAGTAAAAATCAATATCGATTTATAATATATAAAACTAAACAAATCTATTATGTTTAATGGATTTAAAATACATAATTATACAGGCATATATAGGGAGAAGCTGAATGTGGGGCTACCGAAAGTTCTATGATGATTCGGTTCGACCATGGCATGTCAGGGCCCAGGTCCCCCTGAAATAACCCTAGATACGCCAATGTACCTACATACTCGTGTGAAATTTACATGATGTAGGTAACAAGACTATAGGGGTTAGGTTACACATTTAGAACAAGCGAATAGTGAACAGTGTCCCCACTGGGTAAGTATTAATAAAAGATAATAAGAAGTTATCATATCATATAACAGTCGATATATCTTGTGAAATGAGAATGAAATTACATATTTTGTTGTTATAATCTTGTGAAACGCACCCGCCCCCACTTATAGGAACAACTCGTGCATAAAATGTTATATTGATGCATATCTTTGAAACATGGGAGTGAAAATAAAATCGTGGCACAGACAGTGAAAACAAACGAAAAATAGCAAGCATGTCTCAAATTAAGCTGATTTGCACTTTTTACCTATGTATCAATCTCCTTGATTTTTTCCTGTATAAAAAATATTGGGATTAATAAAATATTACAAAATGTATCAAAATCAACTAAAGGATGCATCTAAAATTATTAATGAAATTTTAGAATTGTATTTTTTATTATGATTTGATTGACTTTTTCTGTTTTCATCATTAACCAAATTAACAATTATAAAATTAAATTATTTGTTTATTTATAGCAATTAATAAACAAATAAATAATTATATAAAATTTATTTATTTTTTTAATATTCATAATATACCTATTATTTATTACGTACGTACCTTTGTCACAAAGCTGTTTATCTGTAAGTGCTTCAATTAAGCTTTCTGTAAAATCCTTATTGGTCATCTTTTTCTGATTTGACATATTATATATAAGCCAGGCATTTACAAGGCTAGTACCAAACAAAAACTCCATCACCACTTTCCGGTACCATTTTAATCCTCTCTTGAGAGTGGAATAATACGATGACATTTGGTCGCTATAATCGATGCCTTTTTTGTTCTCATTGTACATTAACATGCATAGAGGTTTTTTTATTTGTTCGTTGGTTGTCCTTGACCTCTTTCCTGTGTTTACCAGTTCAGCCTTGTGATCTTTACATGTAGTAAGCATTAAGACCTGTCGTTTGTCACACCATTTAATAATACGTACCCCGTTGTTGTTCATTTTGCCACATACTTGACCCTTTTTAACTTTGGTAGATACAATTTTCTTGGGCAAACCTCTTCTGTTAGCTCTTAGGGTACCACAATAGAATGTTTTGCGTGTTAAAAGTCGTTCAGCTAAACCGATTGACGAGTAGAAATTATCAGCCACAACTGTTCGCCCTGCGTCTTCTAGTTCAGCGATTAATTTCATAACAGTTTTGAGGCCGTGGTCCTGTTCCCGTGTATTACCTTCTTTTCCTGCATAAACAATTGTTCTGTACGTGTATCCCTCAGGAGTACACACTTTATATAATTTTACCCCATATTTATGTGTTTTATTCTTAATATATTGCTTAAATTTAAGGCGACCACGCCAGGGAATCATAGATTCGTCTATTACCACGATTTTACCCGGTTTTAGGACCTCTTGAAAACGCTTATTTATCAAATCATATATTTCACGAAATTTATAGAGTTTGTCATCAGTTTCAGTGAGAGACGGCTCGCAAAAATGCCAAAACTTAAGGAGTAGTAAAAATCTGTCTCTGACAAACAATGAACAAATATAATCATTTCTATAGAGAAGCTTCCGCGACCAGTAGTCATTTAAATGTGGGACCTTGTTCAAACCCATTACTAAAATTACTCCAAAAAAACGTCGCATTTCTTTAACGTCAGTAGGCTTCCAAGCTTTTACGCGGGAATTTTGTTTTATTTTATGTGCATTATCAGTTAAAAACTTTACTGCATAATTGTTTGTTTCGAGTACAATTTTATTTAACATTTCTTCCGTCACGAATAAATCATAAATTTCAATAGGTGTTTTTTCGTTAGTGGGTACGAGTATTTCACTGCGAAGTGTACTGTCACTGATATCGGGAATATTTTCATTTATATCAATCCAGCCTTCATTGTCAGAATCTTGTTGTATATATCATCGTCTTCAGAAGCGGATGACGATGAACAGGATGATATAATTGCACTTGAGATACTAGATTTGTCGTTATTATCACTGTATGTACTGTCATCTGAAGTTTCAGATGTTGACTCTCTTTCGTTTATTGTATTTGTTTGTATAGATGTGATGGTGTTATTGGTCTCTTTTTCATTATCTGTAGATTCATTCATACCTTCTTCCTGTGTTCTTATTTTATTTTTTTGTTGTGATTTATTTGGTGGTATGGCGATTTCATTTCTCTCATTGTTTTCATTACTATTTTGTTGCTCTTTAATTTCTTCTTGATATATATTATGTTCAACAGTTTCTGTTACTGTATTTTTGCACAATGAAGTATTATCAGATTTATCAGACACAATTTCATCCAAAGGCTGAACTGATATATTGCTCAATGATGGACATCTGCTTGATGAGCAAAAACGACTTATTGAATCAGGAGTTGATGGTTGAGAACAAATGTTGTTATGTTCTAGTTGAACTTTTTGAGTTGGTGTCAGAAGTAAATTTGGTGTTGGTTCTGCACAGTCGATGAAACTTGGTTTTTTGCCTGTACTCCTGGTTAGCACTGTTGACCTTGAGGGGCTGACACTAATCTCTATTGAGGGTGTTGGAGACAGATGTGGTGTTGTATTTGACACATTTTTTACACGGACATTCTTACCAAGCGAGCTCTTTTTGAAGTAAGTAGGTACTTCATTTTTGTTTTGTTGTGTAGGCACTGAGTAGAGTAGATCTGTAGGCGAATAATCGTGAAATGGAGAATTGGCGTGATAACGAGCGTTTTCCAACACGGTGAATTTCTTGCTGCTGCTAGGACTCACATAGGTTTTGGGTTGACGAGCGTTTTCCAACACGGTGAATTTCTTGCTGCTGCTAGGACTCACATAGGTTTTGGGTTGACGAGCGTTTTCCAACACGGTGAATTTCTTGCTGCTGCTAGGACTCACATAGGTTTTGGGTTGACTTTGGTTTTTCAGTTCTTGTAATTGTCTGCGTTTTGGATCAGGAAATATCTCAAACTCTGAATCACTATCGCTATAATCTCCTGGATTGCGACGCTTATTCCGTGGTGCATGCACTTGCACATTACTAAGAATTCGAATTCTACTATTTTTCGCAACATTAGCATTTTCTGTTTGAGATTCCGAATCACTAGAAAATCCTCCGATGTCCATCTTCAACCTTTTCTTGCAATGTTTTATTGGTAGGTTATTCATAGTCAATTATAAAATGAGTGCACACTTATGCCTACTAAATAAACCTCAACCCGCACTGTGTGAAAAAAATATATGCCCAGTGCGTTCGAGGCTTATTTAGACCTCTAACCTTTTTTCTGTATAAAAGAGTCAGCGTTTGAGAAACATAAAGAAATGTATATTTGTCTTTATCATACGCCTTGTAAGTAAGCGGCAACAGCTCCCGCACGAGAGAGATATCACAACTTTTAGCCCCGCACCGACGTAATGTCGAGCTTGAGGCGGTTTTACCTCAACCCGCAGTGAACGTGTTAATTCATCAACCCACGAATTGTTATTGCATAAACGAGCTTTTAATGCTGTTTTTAGCGAACGATGCCAACGTTCAACGATGCCATTGCTCTGCGGATGGTACGGTGTGGTTCTCAATTTTTCTGTTCCCGTATATCTCATTAATTGCTGAAATAAATTGCTTTCAAACTGCCTGCACTGGTCGCTGGTTCGTCTACCAGGACAACCGAATCGTACGATCCAACCATCATAAATAGTACTAGCCACTGTGTCTGCGGTAATATCTTGTAACGGAAATGCTTCCGGCCAACCGGTGGCTCGGTCTATGATCGTAAGACAATATCTATGCCCTTCTTGTGATGTTGGTAAGGGTCCTACTATGTCCGTGCGAATATGCTCAAACCGGTCAACATCCGGAAAGGGTCTAGCCGATCTACCATGTAAATTTGCCCCTGGCTGAAAATGTAGGTTTCTTACGTGTGTTTATTAACCTTATTACAAGATATAATTTTACGAAGTTTTAACCCTAAAATGCTCTTGGTTTTGAAGAAAAAAATATGTTTTTATTTTTTTGTAGCCGAAGTAATGATTCGATTTCTTTGTAATTTGGATATATTATGTATCTAATAATAAACTACGGTCAAAAAAAAAACAAAGTTCAAACTCATTTATGAAGTGTTTAAAATTGACTTTATTCTTTTCAAGATTTTTTTTTAATACTTACGAGATAGGGACAACCTCTAATTTTACTTATTTTATGCGGAATCTAATATTGCGTAACATATATTTTTTGCAAAAAAATCCATTTGGGGCAACAGGGTAAAAATATCTTACTAATGAATATACGTAAAAATTACGTATTTGCGGCCCTCGCCATCGAAACTTTGTGTTTGACCCGAATATCACTGGTTTACCGTTGTTTTATAGACACTCATTTAATAGAACGTATCACCTCGCAGAATTTTCATTTCATTAAAAAATATTTTCTGCTGAACCCGTGTTGATTTCAGTTTATCTTGTGATGGTTAGAAGTCTAACCTAACCTAACCTTAGGGTTCAGCAGAAAATAGATTTCTATGAAAAGAAAATTCTTCGAAGCGATACGTTCCATGAAAGGAGTGTCTATAAAAGAAGGGGCACCGGAATATAACTACTTATTTTTATTTAAATTTATGCGGTTTGTCCGGCCACATTTATTGCAATTGTCACCATAATTTGTACAATCCTCGTGTAACTACTGCTTACACGTTATGCATTGTATCCAATCAGCAGTTAAAAAAATAAAATAAAATAAAAAAAACTGTTTATTTCCAAATGAATTAAAAAAATTAACAGTCTTAGCTATAATCTTTACTTCTAAAATTGTATTAGCTAAGATTATGTAGTATAAGTAGAATTAAATAACAATAGCTTTACTTAATTAATAATAACTTTGCTTAATGTTACTTTGGTATCGCATGAGCATCTTTATCTTTCCTTTCCAGCCACTCATCATAGCCGTGTTTATAATATTTTTAACATATTTTGGCTTATCCATAATTTTCTCTATGACGTGACTAGAGAAATTATTTAGCACTAATGGTAAGAAGTTAGACCACACTCTGCTGCCGTAGTTGATTTGGTCTTTTCATATTCTTCCGTACATTCAACACATTCTGTACTTTCTGAATCTTATTCATTAGCAGTATTTCTTTATTTTTATCTAATTATATCAGCATGTTCTGTACTTTCACTTAGATAAAGATAAAGAGATAAAGAGACATTTATTCGCAACAAAACAAAACCACATTACACAGATAAAACAAAATCAAGACACAGAAAAATTGTTACGAAACGGTCCCAACTCAGCATTCGCTAGCCGTAAAGCCAGCACTGGTCTTCCGTTGGAACCGCTTGGTGAAAAAACGGAAAGTGACACATTTAACACAAAACAACGCTAAAAGAAAAACATCAAGGATCAAACACAATAATTTGTTAGAGATTATCTCGAACGTCTCAAATGACCATAAAAATTTATGGCCTGGTAAAGTTGGCAACACAAAGGAAACAGAATCAATAAAATAATACCAAAGATAACTATAGTCTATGGAAACGTAAACAAAGCAAGCATATAGGTTACGCAACAATAACAAAATTATAGACTTTCAATTCAAGAAATAAAATAAATAAATGTTTTGTTGGTTATACATTTAGAAATATTACACTATTGTATAAAATAACTAACAAAAAGTCTTCAAAGTGACAACAGTCGGCAAGAAAAGGAATACAAAACAAAAACTCGGAGAAGGACAACAACACAATAGGCGTAGAACCTGTACAAAGCACGTTTTATTATATCCGGATGGGAGAGAAGACAAATAAGGAAGCGGACACCAGTGCAAATAGGAAATACAGCGAAGGTAGGCAAAATATAATAAATAAAAAGTATTTCCTCCATCCTCTTCTGTCATATCATATTGCACTCGTGTCATGCGCAAGCGTCCCTTGGCTAACCTGATGGTTAAAAAGGAAAGATTTCAGATTCTTTTTAAAGTTAAATATGCTTTGCAGATTCCTGATAGGTGGTGGAATATTGTTCCAGCATTTGGTAGCCGAATACCGGAAGCTACCTCGAAAAACCGCCGAGGCGTGGCGAGAAGTAGTTAGCTGCACTGCACATTTCCGACGCTGCCCACCGCTACAGAATGTCAGCTTTTCGTGTAAATAAAGTGGAGCTTGATGTTTGATAACTCCAAAAAGCAGAGAAGCGAGGTGCAACTTACGTCGGTGCTGCATTTTCAGCATAGAGTGTCTGTTAATAAACGGAGTCACGTGGGCCCTGAACGGAATGTCGAAGCAGAAACGAGCACAGGCATTTTGTACCCTTTGGATGAGTCTCTTGGTTTTTGCCTGGAGTCGAGGACCGAAAACTACATCCATGTAACTTAGTTTTGATAGTATGAGAGACTCAACCAGCTGTATGCGTAGACTTTCACTTAAGAATGGCCGAGCCCTGTATAACACTTTTAACATGTAGAAGCAGCTCCTTACCATGTTGGATACATGCTTCTCGTATCTGAGCTCACTGTCCATAATGAGACCCAGGTTGCGCGCTTCATACACCCTCTCAATAGGTTTATTACACAACTCTACTTCTACAGTGGGGTTATAAGAGGTGAGCTGTTGTTTACTACCTAATACTAGATATTTTGTTTTTGATGGATTCAGCAGTAAACCATTGTTTGAGGCCCAGGTTGATATTCTCACAAGATCTTCATTTAGCTTACAGACTGCATTGTCAACCTCAGATGGTTTACAGGATATGTATACCTGCATATCATCGGCATATATATGAAATTTACAATTAAGAATATGAGACTTGATGTCTGCTAAATATAAAATAAACAGGATGGGTCCAAGAATGGAGCCCTGGGGAACACCTTGAGTGACCCCCATCTTATCAGAAACAAGTGTGGCTCCGTCTTTTTTAGTGACCTTCACATATTGATAGCGATTGTTGAGATAACTATCAAACCATCGCACAGCCTTGCTATCAAATCCATAATAGCTTAACTTTGATAAAAGCAAGTTAATATTAATGGAGTCAAATGCTCTGGAGTAATCCAACAAAACCAAAAGTGTACACATTCCTTGATCCTGTGAGCAGAGAATATTATCGGTTATGTCCAGTAATGCTGTTACAGTGCTTCTGCCCTTCCTAAAGCCCGACTGTCTTTCAGGTAGAATTGCATTCTTTTCCAGGTATTCTGTTAACTGAATGCAGACAGCTTTTTCCAGGACTTTGGAAAGGCATGGAAGTATGCTTATGGGCCTTATATCTTTTAGCTCAACAGGATTATCCGTTTTAGGTAAGGGATGCACAATTGCCAGCTTCCAGATGTCTGGTACTACCGATGATTCAATGGAGGCATTAATTAAGTGCATTATTGTGTCCAATGTATAAGGGAATGTCAATGTAAGTAAATTCAAATTGATTCCATCACATCCTACAGCATTTGACTTAAGGCTCTTAATGATTTTACTTACCATATTCAAACTCACTGGGTCAATGTGGAATACTGAGCTACTGAATCTATCAAACTCGAAGTATGTTAATTGTGAAATTGATATCTCATTTATATTAGGTAAAATTAAAAAGTGATTATTTAAAGCATTTGGATTATAGAAACACATAGGTAAATCAATTTCTTTCTTGGGTAATAAATTAGATTTAAGATTTTTCCAAAGTAGTTTAGGGTTATGTATTTTATTATTAATATTATATTTATAGTAGGCTATTTTCTCCCAGTAAAGAGCTTGGTTGACTACTGCTTTTAAAGATTTATAGTAATCTCTTTTACTGTCTGATCCAGTTCTATGATAATCAGCTAAAGCCCTATCCCGCAGCTGCATCATTATTTTAACAGTGGCTGTTATCCAGGGGTAAGAGCGGTCTTTAATTGTAGTAAGTCTCTCAGGGGCATGCTGGTCAAACAAGGACAATATGCGCAGATTCAGTTCATTAACCATATCATTTACGTCGTTTAAATTAGATATCAAACCCCACTGAGTAGTCTGTAAATCTTTGTCAAAATGACTAGCACTAATATTTTTTATTGGCCTATATGTCACAGAGTAGGGCTTAAATTTCAAGCGTTTTATGTTATACTCGCATACAACAAGACAATGACCATACAGTGATCCCACATGATCCACAGTAACAGAAGTTGCTTGCAGGTCGGTACAAACTACATCCAGCAGTGTCTGGCTGTTCTCAGTGAAGTGAGTAGGCTCTGTAATGATTTGAGATAAACTGAAACTAGAAGTGAAATTATTGAACTTAGTGACTTTAGCTTCATTTGTAGATAGTAAATTTATATTGAAGTCGCCTAATAGTACTAAATTGTCAAACTTATGTAATGAACTAACAGAATCACTCAGAGCATCAAAAAACAAATCAACGTCCATCCAAGGAGGGCGATATGCCGTGCCTATCACCAACTTCTTTCCGTTGAGGACCAACGTGGCCCACATTTGTTCAACCAATCTATGCAGAGGGTCCACAGGGTTGCGCCAAACATGAAGGTTTAGATTTGCTTTGTAATAGAAACCTGTCCCCCCACCTCGAGAACGCGCCCCTCGTGGCCTAGGGATGTGCCTGAAACGGTACCCAGGGACTGCAGGTGCCCGCCCCTCCTCGCCCGCCCTCAGCCAGGTCTCGTTGATAGCGAGCACGTCAACATCATGTCGTAAACACGCGGCGACAAAATTGTCATGATTAGTGCCTAGTGAACCAACATTCCACAAACCAATTTTAATTTTATTTCTTATCATTTTTAAAGTCCATATACTCGTACAATATGTTATCATAGATACTAGTTGGCATCATAATAATTACTATTTCCTTTTGTGTTTGTCCAGTAATATTGAGGTACTAATGTAAAAGAAAACATATAAAATAAATGAAAATAAACATCCCATCTTTCAATTTGCAAACACATACTAAACCTAATGACTAAACCAAAAAACAAAAAGACCACACTTATATGAAAAACAATTCTTGCAGCGAAGAGGTCAAACAGGATTGGGCCCAAAAACACGCTGCATATCTGAGTCCGAACGGATGCAAAAGGCCTGTTTCCCATCGCTCTGCCGAACGTAAACCCTGCCCCTCTTGGTCCACACGAACCTCCACTGCTGCTTCCGAGATGCTTCCCGGGCGCGATAGAGTAGCAGACGATTCGTGCGCGTGAGGCGCTCGTTGACGTAGACGCGGCGTGGCGTGCCCGGCAGGCCCGCATCACCAGAGGTGAAATTGCGGCGCACCCGGGCGGCCTGCAGCATGTCGTCCCGCAGCTGCCGCCGAGCCAGCCTCACGACGATGCGGCGCGGGCGGCTCGCGGCGGCGCCCCCGTCGCCCGCGCCCGCCCCGCCCCGCTCGGCCGCCCCCACGCGCTCGGCGAACACGACGTCCCGTGGCTCCACGGTGACTCCAAGCTTGGCGGCGAGAACGGTGACTGTGTGCACCACATTCTCACCCTTGGCTTCCGGAACCTGACCGATGTCCAGATCGGAGAGCAACGCGTCCTGGTCGCGCTCACCTAGCTCGAGTTGAAGGCGAGCTACCGTCTGCTGCAGCTCGTCCACCTCACTATCCCGAGGCGCCACCTCGACCACCTTCCTCTCGACCGCATCCAACCTCCGCTCGATGTCGTCGACGCGCCCCGACAGGCTTCCCAGGGCGGCACGCATCTCCTCTCGGAATTCCCGTTGCTCGGCCATGTACACGTCGAGTTGGCGGCGCAGCGCACCGACCTCAGTTACCTCGCAAGCGGTAGGGGCGATGTCAGCGGCCGGCAATGCCCTCGTCGCATGATTCGAGCCACAGGGACTCTTTACCGGAGTGCAGCTGCCGTCCGCTCTCCTTGTTTTAGACCTGCATTCGGGGCAGACCCAGTCCCTCGGCACGTCTGCAGCCATGGTCAAGTCAACACAAGCCCTGTGGTATACCTTAGGGCAGGCACTGCAAGTAGCGGCACCTCTCGGCGCCAGGTACTTACCACAAGCTACACATTTGCTCATATTGAAAGATTAGATAGCTGTCTATAATCGATAGAAGTACCGAGAACAGGAGCTAGATGGAGCCACTTTCAATAATTTATAAAGTCTGATTTTTAGTAATAGATTTATTTATAATTAAGTTCATAAAGTCAGGATAAATTGTCTATTATTATATTATGTATTAATAAGGAAAATTAAAATGATAATAGAGTTTATTATTATTGCCCCAACTTTACACACCTGTCTACCCACCCACAGCACAAAAAATTAGCAATCCAGAGTTGCACACGAATAAAACAGTTATTAATCACAAACACAAGTGCGCCTATAACTGCCAACATCAACACAGGATTGTAGGGTCCTACTTCACACACCGACAACTTCGTAGCGCGGAACTTTATGGTAAAGTATTTATTAGTAAGAGAGTGCGCGGCCGTGTTATGTGTATGTGTCACCGTCCGTGACGTCACTCATCACTCACTTGAACTTGATATTTTTCTTGGTCTTTTCTTACTGATTTTTTTAGGTACCTTCTTCTGAATATCAGTTTCAGCTTGCCGTCTATTTTTGCAAGGAATATTCGCAGTAGCTTTACCTTTTTTAGCCTTAACTTTATTAGCTTCAACTGTTTTTTCATGCGGCGTTTTTAAAGTAGCCTTGCCTTTGGCCTTTTCTATCTTAGTTTTAATATTTTCTTTTGTGTTTAAAACTGCAGCAGATTGCTTTCCTCTCTTATAAAATGGCCCCGGAATTTTCGGTACCGGAGAACATTCTTGCAAATATCTTTTTCTGCAACATCAATGATGTTAATAATATTGTCATTTTGCGAAAGAATCGATGGACTTGAATTAGATGACCACCTATCTATAGAAATCCTGAGTACATTTCGGTCAGCGCCTGGAATTGATTCATTAGATGGGCCTGGTTCCGGTTGTTGAGTGTCTTGATTTGCATCCGTCTCAGCTCCTGGAATTGATTCATTAGATGGACCTGGTTCCAGTTGTTGAGTGTCTTGATTTCGAATAACTGCATCCATATTACTGGAAGAAATATTTGATATACCTTGATCAGTCGCCATGCTTATTGGTATATTAGATGGTTGCTGCTCTACAATTTCTTGATCTCTATTTGCGTTATTTTCTACAGAAGCATCTGATATGGCAAAAAAGCTGTCTGGAATTGCTGAATGCATTGGAAGTAGTAGCTGCTCGACTCCATGCACTTCCAATTAGCTTTCCTGCAACTAATCGATTAATCTTCCGTTCCTTGTGTGATACTACCCAGTTCCTCGTTTCTGATGCGTAGAAAGTTTTAAATGGCTTAAAGAAACTACGATCCAATGGCTGCAGGGCTTGTGTGCTGTGGTTTGGTAGACAAAACAATATAACATCATTTTCCTCGGCAGTTTGGAGCATATCTATGGCGTACGTATGGGAAGAATGGCCGTCAAAAAGTAAAAGAACCTTTCCTTGAGGTTTTATTGTTACAAACTGCTCTTTCAACTATTTGTGGTATAATTCTGCATTCACATGTGCAGATTTCTACTCATATAAACGTCTGCACCAGGTGGAAGTCCATCTTGAAATTCTGGTTTTTTGTTCACTCCTTTGATGATTACTATTGGCGGGAGGAAATTTCCTACAGCATTGCAATATGCTATAACCGATAACGTTTCACCCTTTTCACCAGAAGTAATATGATGAACCGATCTAGCTCCTCTTGTAGCGATAACTTTGTCAGTGGAATTATTTAATTGGACACCAGTCTCATCCATATTATAGATTCTGTCGGGTTTATCCAATAAATCATTTTCAGTTAACACTTGAAGCAGTAGCTGAAACATTTTATCGACTTCTTCCCGATTTAATCCCTGTGCTCTTGCAACAGATAAACCTTCAGCCTGACGAACGCTAAGCTCTGTATTACGTTCTAAAAATGAACGTAGCCAATGCGGTCCAGCTTTGCGGGTCTCTTTATCAAATGGTGCCTCACTACCCAATACCCAATGCCCTTAAGGGCATCTACACTCACAAGGCATTGAGGCATCTATCCTTTTTGATAGGGATAGATGCCCCTATTTAAAAATAATAATAATTGTTAGTAATATTCGAACCATACACTTGCAAATAACAATAGAATAAAATAAACTTACTTCACAATATTAAAAGTTACACACCAAAAATCCTTCAATATCTCAACAAAAGTTAGATTGGCAGTAACATTAAGATTCTTAGCCTCGGGAGATAGTTACAAAAGCTTACACTATAACTTCAAGATATCAAGTCAAATTATCTCAAAAATTGTAAAGGAAGTGTGCAATGCTTTGTGTATAGTTCTAAAGGATCAAGTCAAGGTAAATAATTTTTAAATTTAATAAACTTTTACTAACCCTTAATTGCAGGATGCCTACACTCAGCATTGGGTGGCTATAGGCTGAACAAGAAGAAGAAGAACCCTTAATTTGGCAGAGACATATAAGTAAAAATTTCAGTTATCCTGCTATTTTTTGGGTTTCCATGGACGTAAGTAGCCTCAGGAGAAATTGAAAAAAAAATCTAGGGTTTTCAGTTTTCAGGAAAATCTGTGTATATCAGAGTGAACATTGCCAAAAAACCAAAGTATTACATGCATAATTCAATGTTCACTGTGGTGAACAATGCCAAAATAAGGGTGACGGAAGATTTAAGAAAGAAAACAGCATTTCGTTAGCAATTATCGTCATTTATGTATGCAATATCTTATTTAGTTGAATGAAAAGATACAGAAACAGTTCCTAGGATTTTTTCTTGTTACAAAACAGAGCCGAATATTGCATTTTATGCAATATACTGTAGTATTTTTATTGCAGTATTTGCACCGAGCCATATCTTCCTTCGTAGAAATAAAGTGCCCAACGTTATCGTATCTCACAGGACTAGTAGGCCTGGCTGAACGAGGGTTTTTTATTTTACATTCATTCTCTTTACGTATAATTATCATTACACCTGCCATCCTTGACCAAACCTTCATAAATTTCAAACCGGAAAGTTTTAAGTGACATCTTGTTTCCATTTTGTGTTTTTCTTCTATAACATAACCACCCATTGTTCACACAAATATCTATTTGTTGTGCAAATATCCCCAGGCGCCATCTCCTTGTCTTAAGAGGTGTCCTGTATAGAGCTATCAACATATCTGCTAGGTCTACACCCCCCATATATTTGTTGTACTCTTTGACTATCTGCGGACATTCGACGTCAATCCTTTTTTTTTTTCTTTTGAAAATCTTTTGATTTTGTGTATGGGTTCGACTGCCACATAGGTGCTTATCAAAGTGGCAGGTTTGTTGTCGTT
Source organism: Acleris sparsana (assembly GCA_923062465.1). NCBI lineage: Eukaryota > Metazoa > Arthropoda > Insecta > Lepidoptera > Tortricidae > Acleris > Acleris sparsana. Next base: position 5,376,459 of record OV281305.1, on the reverse strand, counting down.
CCATCTCACAATCGCAAGTTTGTTTTTATTACAAGTCGCTTGTGCGTAGCTTCCTCTTCCCTTTTTTTTCATTAATTTATCAGCGGGTAAGATTTTTTCAGCTCCCCTGATTCTATTATTTCGAATCCTACCTAGAGCAAAGATGCCATGATTTTCCCGGAGTAGGTGGAAAAGCTCGGGAGACGAAAAAAAAATATCGCAGTAAATAGTCGCTAGTTTATTTTTGATGCTTCATTACACCTGCCATCCTTGACAAAACCTTCATAAATTTCAAACCGGAAAGTTTTAAGTGACATCTTGTTTCCATTTTGTGTTTTTCTTCTATAACATAACCACCCATTGTTCACACAAATATCTATTTGTTGTGCAAATATCCCCAGGCGCCATCTCCTTGTCTTAAGAGGTGTCCTGTATAGAGCTATCAACATATCTGCTAGGTCTACACCCCCCATATATTTGTTGTACTCTTTGACTATCTGCGGACATTCGACGTCAATCCTTTTTTTTTTTTCTTTTGAAAATCTTTTGATTTTGTGTATGGGTTCGACTGCCACATAGGTGCTTATCAAAGTGACAGGTTTGTTGTCGTTCCATCTCACAATCGCAAGTTTGTTTTTATTACAAGTCGCTTGTGCGTAGCTTCCTCTTCCCTTTTTTTTCATTAATTTATCAGCGGGTAAGATTTTTTCAGCTCCCCTGATTCTATTATTTCGAATCCTACCTAGAGCAAAGATGCCATGATTTTCCCGGAGTAGGTGGAAAAGCTCGGGAGACGAAAAAAAAATATCGCAGTAAATAGTCGCTAGTTTATTTTTGATGCTCTCCAACTACATCCAGATGAAGGGTTAGTATCAGATGGTCGAAAACGCAACTGGTCTACGGCATCAACTCATCCTAAAATCATCTTGACGAAATTGCAACCAGTCTAAAAAGAAACTCGCCTATGAAGCAGCTCGTCAGAAAATTATTTTGTCTACTGCCCTATTATCAATTCGACTTAAATGTAAGTGGTCTAAATAGTTGGTCGCCTATTAAGCAATTCGTCATAAAAAACAAGTGATCTATATAGTTGGTCGCCCTTGAAGCATCTCGTCTTAAATGCGTTTCGGGTAACATTAAGCCTGTTTCAATCTTACCTGAGCGTTCAGGTTAAGCAGTATGACTGTAAATAAGTAAAAATCGGACATTATGAGGCCAACATACATAATTCAGACTTGTTCGGTTAAGTTCGGTTGGAGGAATCGTAAAAATATTTTAAATACCTATACCTACACTGGGGCATTCTTTATGAAAACTGATGGAAATAAATAACTGCAGAACAATGACTAATTAATTTATTATAATTAAGTTACAAATAAGACATGTATGGTGCACACTATGGTAGACGCGAGAGAGCAAACTTCAAAGGCAAATTTGACACTTTAGAAGTGTTGCTATTTGGTTTGGTTGGTTTGTGAAGACCCTTCGTTAAAATGTCGGCAACCATATCTCGAGTGCATCGGTACCGTACAGCAATTTGATTTGCGGCAATTTTCTCTCGCACGAAATGGTAGCGCACGTCTATGTGCTTACTTCTTGCGTGATACATGGAGTTTCCTGAAAGACTAATGGCACTCTGATTATCACAATATACAATGATAGGTATACCTTTACATTTAGGCCAGAACTCTTCTTCCAGCTGTTTCAGCCAAAGTGCTTCCTGTATTGCAGAGGATAGTGACATATATTCAGCCTCAGTACTGGATAACGCTATGGTCTGTTGTTTCTTTGAATTCCAGCTTATAGCTGCGCCCTAAAATAAAAATATGTATCCTGTGCAAGACCTGCGATCTTCAACATCATTTGCCCAGTCTGCATCACAAAAACCAAACAGGTTTTCATTCATGTTTTTCTTATAAGTAAGTTTCATATACATTGTAGCCTTTAGGTATCTTAACACTCTTTTTACAACTGTCCAATGTTCATTTGTTGGTTGATTGTTATATCTGCTTAAAGTACTTACTATATAGGTTATATCCGGCCTAGTGCCTTGTGACAAGTACAGTAAGCAACCAATTACTTCTTGGTATTTTATATCATTTATAATTTCATCTTCATTTTCTGCCTTTTTGTTTCACATTTGCATCACAAGGCGCCCATACTGGCTTGCAGTTTTGAATTTGAAAACGATTGAGTATCATTTCAATGTATAAAGATTGATCTATAGAAATTTCATTATGTTTCTGGGTTATTCTAAATCCAATACAATGTTTAGCCGTTCCCAAATCTTTCATACATTTTTTTTCCTTTAATTTTGTTTTTATCATGTGGGATGTTTCTTCATTATTAAAGAAGTATAATAAATCATCTACATATACTGCAATAAAAAGTATGTCCTTTTCATTTGACATACGGTAATATACACAAGGATCAACCTTAGAGCGAGTCATTCCAATTTCTAACAGTGCTGTGTTCAATTTCTTATTCCACTGTCTACTCGCTTGTTTTAAGCCATATATAGACTTGTTCAGTTTACACACTTTGTCCTTCTCTTCATAGCCAGGTGGCAAAGTCATATATATCTCTTCATCAATTTCACCCTGTAAAAAAGCTGTTACGGCATCCATTTGATGTATTTTAAGTTCTTATTTTGCAGCTAGGCTTATCAAATATCGCATTGAACTGTAGCGTATATTACAGGTGCATATATCTCGTTATAGTCAATGCCCTTGACTTGTTTGTATCCTTTTATTACAAGTCTAGCTTTATAGCGCGTTATGGATCCATTTTCATCCGTCTTTGTCTTAAGAGGCCCCCAGACGGGCTATACTTTTGATGAAATATGTGGCTACAACATTGCCGACTATATCCCGGCAATACAAAAAACATTTTAATGCAGCATATGGCTGGAAAATGTATACCTCGGCAATATTTCTGCAGCAGTATATGGCTCATTATTTTGTCTTTACATGGGCTACATACATGGCTAGTATGGCTACAATGGCTGACGAACTCATACGCGTTGCAGCAGCTTACATTGTTTTAAAAGCAAAGTCGAAACCAAATAAACCAAGAAAAATGTGGATTCGACCTTATTTCAATAAGCGTGATACGATAGATATTTTAAGTCTGGAAATAAGACTCGACGAACAATTATTTAAAAACTTTACACGAATGTCAAAGAGTGACTTTGAACTCATTATCCACAAAATTGGACCAACGATACAAAGAACAGATACAAACATGAGGAAAGCTATACCTGTTGTTACAAGATTAGCTATAACTCTACGATTTTTAGCGACCGGAGATTCATATAAGAGTCTAAGTTATCTGTTCAGAGTCTCGGATTCTTCAATATCTGCTATTATTCCAGAAGTTTGTGCGGCCTTAACAGAAGGATTAAAAGAATACATTAAGGTAAGACAATTTATTTATTAGGTAATAAAAAGTTAATCATCTCCAACAGTAAAGGTCACAAGTTCCTCATAAGTTAATCGGGTCGGCTGCGTTTGATCTGGAGCAGCTAAGTTTTGAGACACATCAGAATACTGGCTAAGGTTTATTTGTATAGGCTGCAAATTATTTTCCATTCTTGAATGTGAAGCCGGAGGAGACACATCAGAATACTCGCTGCTTGCTCCAGCTCTGCTTTGATTATCCGGACTAGGAGTAAATGCAGAAGATACTGAATTTTGGCGAAACCTTGCCATGTCACAATCATATAAAATTTGCATGATTTTCATTTCTGCTTGACTTCGAGTGTAAGGATCATATTTTGTTAACTTATTTGCTATGTGTTCTCCGAAAGCAGAGTATTCATTTTTATTTTGGTTCCCAGATTGAAGTAAAATTTGTTGAGCTTTTTCAAGAAATGGATCAGTATTATTTTTTGATTTGGACTTCTTAGAGTTCGGTGGTTTTGGAATAGATTCTGATGAAAGCAAAGAGTCTGTTGTCTCTGAATTAACAACTTCTTGTTCTTGATCAACATCGGCGGCGGTGTCTAGGGTTTCAGTCACCTGGAAATTATTTAATTAATATATTATTTACAAACTTTTTTCAGATGCCATCAGGAGCGGCAGAGTGGAAAGAAGTTGCGAAAGATTTCGAAGATCGTTGGAATTTCCCTCACTGTTTAGGGGCAATGGATGGCAAGCATGTTGCAATTACTTGTCCCCCCAACAGCGGCAGTCAATATTTTAATTATAAACATTTTTTTAGCATAGTGCTATTCGCTGTAACAGATGCACGATACAATTTTTTGTATGTGCATGCTGGAGTTCAAGGAAGAATATCCGATGGGGGAGTTTTTAGACACACAGCCTTCGGGAAAGCACTCCTTGACCAAAATCTTAACATACCCGATCCTGAAGCCCTCCCCGGACGAGAAATGTTGACACCATATGTTTTTCTCGCAGACGATGCGTTCCCTTTGACAGAGAATATTTGCAAGCCCTATACAATAGATTTAAATGTAGGATCTCCTAAACGGGTTTGTAATTACAGAATATCAAGAGCACGCAGAATTGTTGAAAACTCTTTTGGAATCCTAGCTTCAGTTTTTCGTATATTGCATACAACTATTGATGTTGAATTGAAATATGTTCAACATATAGTTTTAGCTTGTGTGTATTTACACAATTTTTTACGACGAAGCACAAGAGCCCAAGCTTTGTATTCACCACCAGGGTCATTCGATTGTGAAGATATTGATGTTGGAACATTAATACCAGGGTCATGGAGAGCTGATGATCATCGTCTAACAAATTTAAGAACACTGGGGAGGAACGCAGCCACTCAAGCAAAAGCAATGAGAGACGAGTTTATGCATTATTTTATGTCAGAGCAGGGTCGAGTAGAATGGCAAGATAAATATTTAACAGGAGCAAGTTCTAATCCTTAGTCTGTATGATAATATAATAATGTGTAATACAAATAATAAAGATACTTACTACGTTAACTGAAGAGTTTTCACTGTCCAGTCCCGTGTTTGGAGTATCTTGCGTAAGGACAAATGAAATAGCGTCAAAAGCAAACCATTTTACTGGTTTACCGCCAGCGCTGCCACTTTTCTTTTTCCTTTCCTCAGTCTTTGCGTATGTCCTTAAACTTCTAAATTTTTTGTACGCCTCATCAGTCGATATATTAAATTTTTGGGCAACATCTGCCCACCCATCTTTCTTAGCATTTCTGTCTTTGTAGGTTCCGCATTCCACATTCCACAATTGAGGGTACAAATGCACTTCATTGATGAAATCAATAATTTTTTCATTTGACCATGTACCAGTCATTTTGATCCGTATTTTAATTTATAACCTCAAACTTTAAACACGCACCCGAACCAAACTAAACAGAAACAAACACGAACATAGCTACTCTACTCGAACGAATCGCGGCAAACTTCACGTAGCATGAAAAAGGGACGCACTTATGCCGTATAGCGAGACAACAATAAAAGTGGCTGAGAAATATTGCAGTATTTTCGATTGCGAAGCGATTACTCCGGCAATATAGCTGGGACCCTTGGGATTCATCGGCTACACTAAAAATATGTGACAACATATCCCGGCCATACTAAAAATATTGCAGAGTGTTGCATAGTCTAGCCGTAAATGCTGGCTGATGCTGCCAGCCACACTATTGCAGCTATAAATTTTCGTGAAAATATGGCCCGTCTAGGAGCCCCTTAATACACCCATTTGCAGGGAATAGCTAATTTTCCTTTTGGTAATGTAACTAGTGCCCATGTGTTGTTTTTTATCAAAGACTGGTATTCGTCAGTCATTGCACTTTTCCATTCATCAGCTTTGTCACTGTTAAGAGCTTCCTTGAGACTTTGTGGATCACTGTAGAGTAAGCTCATTGTCGACTCACCATTCATACATATCAGTGATGTGGGAGATTGATCAGTGTCACACAATTCCACTCGGCGCGGACGTGGTCTCAAATTTATGTTAAATTCAGATGGAGAGCTCAGTGATTCCTGTGGTAAGTATGTTTCATCATGAACATCTACAAATTCTACGGAATCATTTGAACCAGAATCGCTACATACAGTGTCCTAAGTATCTTCTTTTTCATGATTTTCATTCCCTTTTTCAAGTTCCTGATTTTCTTCACATAATGGTAAGTATACTGTTTTCTTCATTAATTCTTTACCTTCCTTTTCACAGTTTTCATTACAAATTTCTTGTTCGTTTTTATTCATTTCTATTTCTTTTTCAGGTACCTTATCAACTTTATTCCTTGGAATTGTGGCCTCCTGAAATACTACATCTCTACTTCAAATTGCTTTTTCTGTTATAGGGTCTATGAAACGGTAGCCCTTAGTATAGTCACTGTAGCCTACAAAAATTAACTTTCGTGACTTAGCATCAAGTTTTGTCCTGTTTTCTTTTGGAATATGTACCATCGCAATGCATCCAAAAATCCTCATATGACTCAAATTGGGTCTCTTTCCTGTCCATACCTCATATGACGTGATGTCAGATAGAGCACGTGTGGGCGAGCGGTTCACGATGTATGCACTTGTGGCAACTGCTTCTGCCCAGAATGTACCCTGTAATATAGCATTTAATAGCATACATTTAGCACGCTCTATCAACGTTCGATTCATTCTCTCGCTGAGGCCATTTTGTTCCGGGGAGTATGGATTGGATGTTTGGTGCAATATTCCATGTGTTTTTAGAAATAGAGAAAATTTGTTGTTTTTATATTCAGTCATCATTAATATACTCCGTGGGTAATAACGGTAAATTAGCTACTTGGCGGACTATTTGTTTTCCATCGCTAGTTGCAGTAAGCCCCAAAATCTCTCCCTTTTTCCATACTGCCTTATTCAAATGAAAATAGCAACCAGTCAAAATTGCGTCAGGATAAACCATCTTAAAGGCGTTATACTGTGACACCTCGTAGTCACATTTATAAAATATAATGCCAATGTTTAGAATCCTCAGCACCTCGAATAACCTTATGTAGGTTTCGGTGGATTTATTCGGAAGTAAGGCGTACTAGTTGTGTTGTCTCGTCGTTGCTACCAATATCCATGTGTAATGAAAAAAACTGGTAAGATGGAACTGGAACACGCTTAAACGTGCTGTCTCCGAAGTATTGTACTGGTCGATTATTAGGATTTTCCATGAATTTCCGACTCTATTGGGTAGAAAAAACCAGAATTTTGTTATTGTTGTCTCCATCACTGTAGACAAGGAAATCGTTGGATAATATTTCTGGTATTAATACCTCGTTGAGATTGTCAAACTTTGTTTTTGTTACTCGTAAAAACTTTCTTCGAGCTCGGTATAAGGTGTCTTTTTTGTACATATAAGTGGATATTATGTCTATCACGTTTTCCGCTTCGTCTTTTAATTGCATAACAACATCTTCAAACAATTCTTTGACTGGTTGGAAGGTTTTGCAGACCTGTTTTTTGCAAGCATCCATAAAAATATCGGTGTGATTTTGGGCAAGATTTTTCCTGCAACAATGTGTGGTTGCCCGTTTAATTTTGTCTTTTTCCACATTTAATGTAACAGACGAAATACATTCATTTCTGTTCACGCACCGCCATGATGATGTTCCATTTTTGTTAGTTGTATTGAAATTGTATTTGTATCCGGCATGCACGAGCGATTCACGGCCCCTCTGGCTAAGAATAAATGTTATTTTAGAAGTTTTAGATAATTCTTCGTTTTCTTCTCCACTTTTCATGTTAATTATTGTCCCTTTTGATTATACGCAAGTATAAAGAGAATAATATATGACTACGACGCAAATAGAGAATGCCTATTAATGACATTGATGACAAAACATGATAATCGTTTGTTAATAATATTGTTCAAGTGTCATTCCATCAGTGGCCAATCGTTCCTGATAACAAGCCTCTTTTGTATTTATGGTAAATAAACACTCTAAAGTACGATTAACTGTTTTATTGGAAACACAACCCAGTTATTAACAAAACAATGATAAACAAATACGACACGAGCAACCATAACATGAGACACCATAAACTCAAGGGACGCTTACTTGACAGCTTAAAGCGGGGGAAACATGTATTTGTCAAAGTCCTAATTGTTTTTTTGCACGGTTTACATTGCTTACAACACCGTCCCTAAATGTATACTGTGTCACACTAATTAATCAATCAAAATAAAAATCTTAAATTAAATCTCTTAGCCTAACAAAACCAGGAGCTGACAATGGTTTAGTTAACAAATCAGCAATCTGATGTGCACTTTCAATGTACTGCAAAGTAATTGTACCATCTAACACTTTTTCTCTAATAAAATGATGCCTGATGTCTATGTATTTCATCCTTTTATGTAATATAGGATTCTTGGCTAATTTGATGGTACTTTGATTATTCTCATAGATTAAAATATTCTTGACATCAAAACCAAAATCCAACATAACTTGTTTCAACCAACAAGCCTCAGTTGTGGCCATACTTAAGGCCATGTACTCAGCCTCAGTTGATGATAAGGCAACAGTTGGCTGCTTCTTTGTACACCATGACACAGGCGAATTAAATACTTTAAACAAGTAGCCAGCCGTTGATTTTCTATCAACTAAATCACCTCCCCAGTCCGATATAGCCTATAACAAAGGCATCCTTACAAGTATCATTGCAATTAAAAACTAAATTAAAATCAATGGTGCCTTTAATGTATCTTAACACCCTCTTTAACATATTCCACAAATCTTTGCTAGCACATGTTTGAAATCTACTCAACATTGATATACTTGCACTCAAATCTGGGCGAGTACCTAAAGCTGCATACAATACACATCCAATTAATTTCCTGCAACGCGACTCTTATTCTGGACTTTCAGACCTATCCCGCTTCAATTCATCAGCTCTAAATTTAGGGTCCATGGGTGTAGCAATGCTTTTACAATCAGCCATATTAAACTTTGCTAATACTTGTTCTAAATAAGTTTTCTGGTTAAGTTTTAAAATTCCTGTTTCAGCATTATGTGCAATAGAAATTCCTAAGAAGTATTTTGCTATACCCAGGTCCTTCATAGAGAAATGTTGCTTAAGAAAATCCTTTGTCTCATTGACACACACATCCGTGCCTGCAATCAATAAGTCGTCTACATATCGCTGCTTTTTAATACAAAAGCGACACAAATCAAAAAATATCAAAATCGTTTTTATTGCAAAAATGGCATTTAAAACACCCATTTTAAACCTTAATAAAAAAACAGCCATAGATTTAGCTTTAGTAACAACCAAATAACACAGGTGTCCATTTTGCACTACCCTGTTTTCACGACTAACTTCACGTCAAAGCGGCCATCTGGTCAGTTGCAACTAGACAGTCAACCCGACCGCACGTCATTTTAGTTAAAAGGTGCCATAAAACGAAAATATTTACAATTATATCTAAAAAATTACAGTCAAAAGTGCCATATATTGGAATGATGCAGTATTGAACAGAAAATACAAGTAAGTATTGCATTATTTTATATACAAAGGTGCCACATTTTGGAATGCTGCAGTTTTGATCTGAAAATACATTTTAATTTAGTATTTTCTAAAAGCAAAGGTGCCACATTTTGGAATGCTGCGGTATTGATGTAAAAATACATTTTAATTTAATATTTTCCAAAAGCAAAGGGGCCATTTTGGAATGCTGCCGTTTAGACCTAAATATATACTTTAATTTAATATTTTCTAAAAGCATAGGTGCCAAGTTTTGGAATAGGGTTGTTTTTATTTAAAAAATATATTTGAGTTATTACGTTACTTTAAAACAAAAACAACCGTATTTTTGAATGAGTCACCTTTGATTTAAATTAAGTTTGGGTAAATTAAATGGTTTATAAAAATAAAAGATTGTATTTGTGATGTGTCTGCTTTGCTTGAAATTATGGAATTCCACGCCGAATACTTCTTTAAAACAATACTGAAATATTTGTTTTATAATTATGTTTGACTTTGTTAACAAATAATACTGTATTTAATATTCCCCTCATTGCTCAGTTTATTTAGTTTAGTACCTAATGTTGTATTTCTGTAATATAAAACTCACTTTTATTTTTATTTTGCATAATTAACTGGCTATTACTAACGGCTTTATTGCTTTGTACTAACAGAATGGACAGCAGAGCAAAGAAAATATTACAAATGGTGACAAACAGCAACATATTGAAAACACCGCCTATTGCAGACAATGATTTGGACGAACAAGTTAATTCTTCTGATACGAATTCTATTCCAGATAGCCAAAATGGCTTGGATATGTCATTTCTAAACGAGAGTGATGAAAATCACGTAACTAAGTTTCAGCCATCTTTTACAAAGCCAAATGTTGTTGTTGAAGAGAGTGACTCATCCGATAGCGATAGTAGTGAATGTACAAGCTCCGAAAGTCTAAAGGATTATTCTTCAGATGACAGCGCCAAAGATCCTGATTACAAATGCATGTCATTAACCGGTTCTGATTCTGATGAAAATATGTCACACAAACCTGGATGTTCTGGTATTTCTTTAATTAACAAGGCCACTGACGTTGATAAACAGCGACCTAATGTTCTGAGCCCGTCGCCCTGTGTTCAGTTGCCTCAATTTGAGCCACCCCTCATAGGCAATCAACCATCCAGTATTTATTCTGAGCTACCTTGCTTAAGCGATCAATCTCCTAATCTTCAATCTGATGCACCAACTGATATTCAGCCACTAAGCATTAATGCTGGCCCCAACAGCGTTGATCATCAATTTTCCAGCGTTTACTCTGCCCCACCTAGCGTTGATACTCAACCACCTAGCGTTTGCACTGATTCTCCAAGTATTGATGGCCAATCTCGAGGTAAATCTCGGAAAAGGAAGGCAAATAAAGATGAGTGGAAAAGAAACGTAACTAAACTTTTGAAGAACAGTGGTAAGGCATATACGTCTATGTCAAAATCTAAGAGGGTTTTTGAAGAGAGAAAAATGAGACCTGCGTGTCGTGACCAATATAAATAAAAATGTAACGTAGAGTTTTCGAATGAAGAACGTTTAGCTATTTTTAAAATGTACTGGGATATGGCTAACCTTGAATCTCAGAGACTGTTTATCCGTAACAATATGGGTAAAATTGAGGCAAAATATAGATATACTCGTGAGGGCAGTAATCGTATTAATTTAAATAATGCCTATTATTTAACTCTCAACGAGAAACGTGTCCGGGTCTGTAAACTGTTCTTCATGAACACACTATCAATATCTGATAAAACTATTAGAACAGTAGTGCAAAAAACCTCAAGGCTTACTGGGATGCAGCTTGAGGACGGTCGAGGCAAACATGATAACCACCAAAAGTTGGATGCTTCATTAGTAGATGGTATCAAAGCCCATATCAATTCGATACCGCGGATTGACAGTCATTATTGTCGAGCTCAGACGCAGAGAGAATATATTGAAGGAGGGTTATCGATCGCTTCTATACATCGTAATTACGTTGAGCAATGTAAATCCAATGGAGTGCAATACGTTGCTTATCACATTTATTACAGTATATTTGTCAACGATTTCAATATTTCGTTTCATAAGCCAAAGAAGGATCAGTGCGAGGATTGCACAGCATATAGTAATGCCGAGGACAAGTCATCTTTGCAAGAGAAGTACGATTTGCATATTAAAGAAAAATTGGTTGCAAGGACAGAAAAAGAACAAGATAAAAAAAAAGTTAGTGATACATTTATTGTCTCGGTTTACGATTTACAAGCCGTTATGCCTTGCCCACGAGGAGAAGTATCTAGCTTTTACTACATTTCAAAGTTAAATTTGTTGAATTTTACTATTACCGAGCTTGTTACAAAAAAAACTAATTGCTATGTTTGGCATGAAGGAGAAGGAGCGAGAGGGATAAACGAAATAGGTTCTTGCGTGCTTATGTACCGAAAAAACTTAAATGATAATACTACCGAAGATTTGGACGTGATCTTTTATAGCGATAACTGCTGCGGCCAGCAAAAAAACAAATTTATGTTGGCTATGTACCAGTATGCTATAAATAAGTATCCAAAACTCAAAAGTATAACACATAAATTTCTAATCAAGGGCCACACACAAAATAAAGGGGACGCAGTTCACTCTACCATACAACTAAACATCGCAAAGGCATTAAAATCTTCCCCAATATTCGTACCGGACCAATACATAACGTTGATAAAAACTGCAAAGAAGACTGGCACTCCTTATAACGTTTTAGAGCTAACACACGAAGATTTCTGGAACCTTAAATCTTTAGCTGATGGACAATATACGACTACTGTGGATGGACAAAAGATTAAATGGAGTGACATAAAGATAATTAAAACTAATCGTGAAAATAAGAACACGTTTTTTTTCAAAACATCCTACTCGGATGAAGAGTTTAAGATAGTGTCGACCTTGAAAAAAAGGCAACCTAGGAATGTTGCGTCTGGCGTTCAGGTAAAAAAACTATACTATCAAAAACTTAAAGTTCCTGAAGTAAAAATTCGCGGTATTTTGAAACTTATAGAAAAAAATGTAATACCAAAGTATTATGAAGCATTTTACAATAATCTTTTGGACAATAATTAAATAAGTTCTTATGAGTAAAGTCTGACATAATTTTAGAAGTAAATTGCTATTATTACGTTTTTGTGTATGAACAATAGACTTGTTTTACGTACCTTATTAAATTGTGATTTAGTTATAAGTATATTTAGGTAAAAAGTTAAGAAGTTGGTGTTCATTATGTCTTACTTGTATTTCTAAGTGCCTTATGGATGTGAATTAACTATAGGTTTAGGTAAAACCTTAAGGACTTTCCACTTTGTTGTGATTAACTTGTCAAGTTTAGAAGCTTAACTAAGTAGTGAGCATGTTGATCTCAGTGTTAGGTACGTATTTTGAAGTAACGTTTAAAAAAATAGTGTTAGGTGATATTTTTGAAAGATTTAGAAGATTTTTTATTTTTATACAGAGTAATTATGTCTCATACATTTAATTTTGTTAAAGTACAATAGTTATTTCTTCTAAAAAAGAATTTATCTGGTTGATTTTTACAATGATTGTCATTATAATTTATGGTTAATTGAACTTACCTTAAGTGAACTTCAACCAAAATTATACGAGTTACTGCATCCGTAGAGATTTAATAAACCATGTAGTACGTTCCCTAACGTATTGCACCATCACACGATTTTTAGATATATATTTTTTTTTTTTAAACACTTGATTTGTCTATTGCCTAGTTTTTGTCCCGGCCACCGATGGCGCTAGCGCTGCTGTCATTCTTTTTAGAGCAAGTAATAATAATAGTCATTCTGCAATTATTTGGGTTTTACTCTGTCAATGGGAGGGTTGGGATCTTAAATCTCTACGGATGCAGTAACTCGTATAATTTTGGTTGAAGTTCACTTAAGGTAAGTTCAATTAACCATAAATTATACTTCGTTACTGCATCCTATGAGATTTAATAAACCATGTAGATGTTTAGCGCCTCATTGCAGAATGATCTGCAGGACTACCAAAAACAAAAAACATGTACAAACCTTGAATCAACCTTTATTAACTACTAGGTAGTCTAAGCTAATCAGTCTTGCAAACAGATCAACGTAAGTAACTAATTATAATTAATTATCATTAATATTAAAGACTGCACTAGCAAAAGCTCTGTCTTGATCCGGATCATTTAAGGGTAGGTTATAAAACCTGGCAAAACAGAGAGAAGAGCCGGTCCAGCCCGCTGCTCGCTTTATGACGTCCACAGAGACGCCGGCGCGCCGCGCCGCCGACGTCGCTGAGTGTCGCGTGCTGTGCGATGAGTACACACTGACATCAATGCCGCTGTCCTTGAGGACCTGCTTAATCCAACGGCTTATCGACTGAGCTGTGGCATTATGGATCGGCTTTTTAATTGTTAATATGAGCCTGTCCATAAGTGGATCATTGCGTAAGGCTTTCGTTTTATCTAAATAAGAAGAGAGAGCTCTCGCTGGGCAAATATTTGGCTTTTCATTAAAAAACGGAACCACTAACTTAGCGTTCGCCTTATTAGGTACAGAAGTCTTAATTAAATCGTCTATAACGATAGTTATGGCATATTCGCCTATAAAAATATTATTAACTTTAATAAGTGCTAACGTTTGAACTCGTTGTCCAGTTGACAACGCAAGCAAAGTTACAACTTTCTTAGTAATAATTTCCAATGCTAATGATTCATTGGGAAACTGGTTCGAAAGATAATCTAAAACCTCACAAGGATTCCAACAATTTTGATATTTAGGTAAATTAGGTCTTAATTTGAAAACACCCTTTAGGAACCTATTGATACAATCATTAGTACATTTTTCCTTACCTAAAATTAACGATAAGGCGGATCTAAATGAATTTAAAGTACTGTAACTAGCTCCATTACTAAATTGTTTAGATAGAAATTTTACCAATATTGGTATTGAGGCATTAAAACAGTTAAAGTTACTATCTTTAAGTACAATAGTTAAACCAAGATTTGTAAGCTGTGTTATATTGTTGCAATGTACTATTGGATAAAGATTTAATCATTATATTTATAGCATCGTCATCTAGAGATTGTTGGGTGAAGGCTTCCCGGATAACTTCGCGCACACCAGGGTAAGGTTGCGCCATAAAGGATGTGGTTTTCTGTAAGGAGATAACAGCATGTTTTCATCTGGCCCAAAATAAAGAAACTTTGAAACAGTCAGAGACTTGAAGAGCGGGAACCAAGGCTGACCTGGCCAATAGGGAGCCACCAATATACCCGTAGCACCGTCATTAATAATTTTCCTAATGCATTTTAAAATTACAGAGAATGGGGGAAATGCATAAAACTCTAAATTATCCCATCTGAGGGTAAAAGCATCGATTTCGAATGCATCGGGATCTCGTTTCCAGGAGACAAATTTCAAACACTTTTTATTTATTCGAGAAGCAAACAGATCCACCTCTGGTTGTCCCAACTCGTGTACTATATTGTTAAAATAAGATTCGCCCAATTCCCACTCTGTATCAACATTAGTTAATCGCGAAGCTCGATCAGCCTCGGTGTTGTCGCGTGATCTTATGTATGACGCAAATATAAAAATTCCTCTCCGTTCACACCACTGCCATATCTGCCGAGTTATATTATTTAGGTGCGGGAACTGTACCCCACCCATCCTATTGATGTAGGATATAGCCGTGGTGTTATCAATGCGTAACAAAATATCCGAATTGATAACGTTTTTACAAAAGCATTTCAATCCCATAAAGGAAGCTAATAACTCTAAATAATTAATATGATTTTGCTTTTCTTCTTGAGACCAGTATCCACTAACTGTTTCCCCATCACAGAAAGCCCCCCAACCTGAAAGTGACGAGTCTGAAAATATCTCTAATTGATAACGATCTAACCTAATAGGATTGTGCACCCTAAAGATAACTTTTTCCCACCATAAAAAATCTTCATTAAGCAACGGGTGGAATTTCATCATTGCGTCATAACTTCCATATTTGAGAAGAGCAAGATGTTTTTCTCTCTCAAAGCGTTTCGTGTATAACCAGCCGTAAGCTACGGCTGGGCAAGCAGCTGTTAAGGTCCCCACAAACTGAGCGAAATCTCTTATTTTAACAAATTGTTTTGAAGACATGCTCTTAGTCATATCAAAAATTTTTTGTCGCTTTTCAGTAGGTAATTCTAACGTCATGTTTTGAGAATTTAGTTGAATACCCAGGAATTTGCAAATTTTACTTGGTATAAAATTACTTTTTTCAGTATTCAGGACAAAGCCTAGACGTTCTAATGTATTAGCAACTGTTTCAACTGTATTTAAACACAGGGGGTAATTTTCCCCAATGCACCAAATATCATCTAAATAACCTACTAATTTGTGGCCTTGACTACGAAGGATAGTAAGTACAGGTTTCATAAGTTTCGTAAAAACGAATGGGGCAGAGCACAGACCAAACGGTAAACAAGTAAACTCATACAGTGAGTCCTCAAAACGGAATCGTAGGTACTTTCTATACGATCCATGAATATGTACTAAAAAGTAAGCGTCCTTAAGGTCGATCGTCGTCATGTATGAATCACGGGACAATAATTTAGCTGCTGTGCGGAGGTCTTCCATTTTAAAATGATTTTGAACAATAAATTTATTAAGTGCCTTTAAATTAAGTATAAACCTAAATTTTCCGTTATTTTTAGGGATTTGAAAAATAGGAGAAATAAATTGGTTTTCACAGTCAGTACATGGGACGATTGACCCTAAACCCAAAAGTTCATTTATGGCTTCTAGCATATTTGGTCTGGAATATGGTGGATTTGCCGGTTCAGATAACTGCATTGGCATTGTATCAAACTTTAACTTATAACCTGTCACTATTTCAAGAATAAGAGGATCTGTAGACAACAGTAGCCAGTTATGTAAAAAGTGATGAATACGGCCAGCGTGGGGTACCTCTAGCGGTGGTTGTGACGGTTGCTCTGGAAGCGGTTGGACGCTTGCAGGGGCGGCGCGCGGCGCTGCTGGGCCGACGGCGGCGGTCGGCGCGCAGACTGCTGCGACGCATGGAAGGGGCGCGCCTGCGCTAGTGGGGCGCGCGCTGTCCCTGCCCCAGGCACTTGACGGGGTGGCGCTCGCCCGTTTCCCTGCTGATATCCTGTTGCTCTCCTAAAGGAGCTTGCTTGAGCGGGCGGAGGTTTTTTAATTTGAAGTCCAGTTTTCTCCAGGGACTTGGTTGACTTAATATTGTCCCCTAAGTTGTCACCGAAGAGAAATTGGTCTCTTTTAACACCTTCAATTATTTTAATAAAACTTCTGTCCAGCATGGGTATGAGGAGCCTCCTACGGTTCATAGTTTTTTCATAATGAAGGTCTAACAATATTTGGTTTGCTTCCGAAATTCTTTTAATGATCTCCATTTTGGTTAGGTCTTTGCTTATTAAATCTGCTGTTAAATCTGTAAGTCCGGCTATACCACGACCTAGTTGGTTTTGCATTCCTTCCAATCTCTTGTCTCTATTCTTAGCCGTGTCAATCAGAATGGATGCCACTTCAGCGTTCAATTTCGGTGCTTTAGCCAGCTGAAAATTTTCTGGAATAAGCATCTTTGCGAGCAAGTTCTCCTTCTGCTCTTTGGCCAGACCTTCCACTAAGATTTTTCCCAAACGTTCAGAGATTTCACTGGGTATTTTCTTTCCACAACATTCCTCGGACCGCTTTGCTACACCCAAAACTTCAAGAATTTCTACAGGAATCCGGAATACAGGATGTGAGATAATTGTGATAATTTGCTTCCCTTAGATTTTTTTATGGGTGGAGTGTATTGTGGTGTCTCTTGTGGTGTCTCATGTCGTGTCTCTTGCTTTCTCTCTTGTTGTGTCTCTTGTGGTGTCTGTACTGTAGAATCATTTTCTACCCCATTTTCATTTTCAGCTGAGCGCTGTGTATTGATCGGCGATGATCCTGGTTCACTGCTATGTGACACTTCTGTGTTATCCTGTAATTAAACAAAAGAAAAAGTAATTTAATTGCCATTTTTTAAAGGTACCAAATGCAGAAGAATGGAAAACAATTGAAAAAGGGTTTTAAACGAGATGGAACTTCCCCTTATGTTACGGCTCCATAGACGGAAAACATGTGTCAATCAAAGCTCCTCCTTCAAGTGCAAGTTTATACTTCAACTATAAAAAAACAAGCAGCACCGTACTATTAGTTGTTGCCGATCACGAGTACTGTTTTTCATACATAGATGTCGGCGCATGTGGTAGCGCATCTGATGAAGGAGTTTTAAAAAAAAAACAATTTACCGAGACTTGGAAAATAACCTATTACCTGACATCGGTGTGATTGTTAGGGACGCAGCCTTTCCGCTTAAGACATACTTAATGAAGCCATATCCAGATGTTAATCTCAGTACACAAGAAAAAGTTTTTAACTACCGGTTATCTCGAGCCAGACATATAATCGAAAATGCATTTGGAATCCTAGTTAGTAGATTCCGGGTATTAGAAAAGCCAATACAAACTAATTTGGAAGCAGTAGATGCCATTATTTGTGCTTGTTGTGCCCTTCATAATTGGCTACGAAAGAGATCAACTTCTTACATCACTACAACTTGAGTAGATGGGGAAGATCAAGAGGGAAATTATCTGCCAGGTTCATGGAGGAGCCAAATACATGCCCTACAAAGTATTGTTACTGGCTTGAAAAATAGGCCGGCGGCGCCCTATTCCCGCCAGTGCTGGCAGCCAGCGCTGGCTTGTCTTAAAAAAACTGTTTATACGAGGCCAATAACAAGCGAGCGCTGGCTGCCAGTTTCACTGGCAGCCAGAAATGGCTTCATCTAAGCCTGGCTTAACGGTATAACATGAATTGTGTTAGTCAATTCTGTGAAACCTTAAGTCATAAGACGACTTATTCCCTTAAATACGACTGTTCTGTGGTTATAACAATACTTATTCTATCCATGTTTTTCATAAATAAAGGAATAAAGCGACTTATTCAGGCAAATATATTATATACCTATATATGGGTACAACAATGCCATAAAGTAAACCAAAATTGTATTAAAAATAAGACATTAATTCAGAAAACAGTAGTTTTTACTCGCCGTCGTAATTAAAATAATTCATGTCAGGGTCTTGGTCAGTCCTTTCAGTTTCGGCAGTCGGCAGGTTTGTATAAAAATCATGGCATTCGCTGTCAATTAATGGCAGAAGAGCCAGAAGATCCTTCTTCTTCTCCACGCTTATGGGGATAGGCTTGTCCGATATATTTGTCAGCGAATAGTTTAATTCTCTTGCTCTTCCGTATCTCTGGAACGAGAGACTTTGAAAATCACCCTCGTGTGTTAATGATAGTTGTAGAAATTTTGTAGAACCATTTCTTTTACAGTAAATAAATTGTCCTCTTTTGCCGGCAGACCTTACCATCTGGTAATAATCTCTTGGTAGCAAACTTTACATCTAGTAAAGTTTGCTACCTTTTTTGGCTTTTTCGATAACAGAGTGATCATAGTCGCACTCCATATGCGTATGACCAGGCACTAGAAAATTGTGATCTATCGATTGAATATGAGTACATTCTTTCATAATTGTTATAAACATAGAACTTACGAAAGAGTTTTTGTTTTGTCCCCCGTAAGTTTCTGAGTACAGTATAATTTTACTTACAGTTAGGGGAAGTTTTTTAATATAATCTAATCATACAGACATACGACGCATTCCGAAATAAATAAAAAAAACTAGATTTTGCAATTTTAATTTATTATCATTATGATAGAAACCAGAAAGAATGTCATGTTTTTGAAGAAAGGCGCTTTAGTAATTGTATTGGTTTGTCTAAAAAGTTAAAGATGGTAATGCTACTCAGGATGGTAAGGAAATCTAACAAAATGGTAATGAACTGCTTAGGAAGGTAATGAATTTCTTAAGGATGGTGATTTATGACAAGGTATTTAGGTAATGAAATAGTCTTTTGTTATGTTATTTTATTTAGTCTTTTTATTGCAACCAGTCTTTATTTGAACTTCTACTCAACTAAACAATTGTTGTAATCATAACGAAAAACAATTTTGCTCTATCTGAACATAATTTTCTAATCCTGCATAAACAGGGTGCGTTCCTAACAAGAAGTAGATAGGCCTACTTAAAAAGAAAACTTATTATATTTTTTTAACAAAAACTAGCCTCTTTTGTTGGGACTGATAATCTCTTAATAAAAAACAACTACTCTCTTCCGTAATCTTCTAATCTTGTTTAAGCAAGGTGCGTTCCTGACTAGAAATAAGTAGAAACATCAAAAGGAAAAAATTTTTTTTTAACAAAAATAACCTCTTATTTGGGTCTGATAATACCTTAATTAAAAATAACTACTATCTTCCGTAATCTTCTAATCTTGTTTAAACAAGGTGCTAACTAGAAGTAGTCACTTTTAAAAAGGAAACAAATATTATTTTTTTTGTACATAAAATAGCCTTTTTTTGTTGAGATTGATAATTTGTTAATTAAAAATAACTAAAAATACTTCGTGAGATCAAAAAAAAACATAATCAATTACATTATGCGAGAAGATAAAAAATGCATGGTTTAAAATGACAGTAAACGTTTCGTACACAAACCTGTCGCTTTTACATGGACGGTGGCGCCGCTGCCATGCGTTTTCTATCTTCTCGCATAGGTACTGTAGGTAAGTATAGGTAAAATATTACTTGTAATCGTATTCAGGCAAGTTTCTGAATACATACTGCCCCCTTCTGTTGATAATAGGATCTTCTAATAACATTAGAATACGGCTATCTGGGAGACTATCTTCATCACTAACGTCTGGCCAGTAAAATTTAAGGGATTTTCCTTGTGCTTTTCTTAGGAACATAATTGTGTGTAGCTCATCATAGAATGCTGTAATTTTACCTATGTAAGAGAATATTTTTGATTTGATTTGGTACTGCACTATAACCCAGTTATATAAACTAAATTTGGTATTCACGTCATTGACTTCATAGGAGATTCTTAAAGAGGCAGATTTACGACCGAATTATCATTTTCTTTGTTTGAAGGTTCAATGTCATCGATTTTTACAGAGGTATATTGTTTCACATTTTCATGCTCGGGGTACTGCATAATGACGAAGTTCTTTAAAGTAATTTTGGTATTCACGTCATCGACTTCCATCGGAGATTCTTGAGGAGGCTGATTTACGACCGAATTATCGTTTTCTTTGTTTGAAGGTTCAATGTCATTGATTGTTACAAAAGTAGATTGTTTCACATTTTCATGCTCGGGGTTTTCTGCTCTTGTTTGAACAAACTTCATGAAATCACTCTGATCATGGGGATTGAAGGAGGTGGATGGTTTCTTATAAAACCTAGTATTTTGCCAATCGAAACGTACATTTGATAGTATCTTCACCACAGGAGATTTGGGCTTCTTATTAGTCATGACTTTTGGCTAAGGGAATTGGAAGATCATCAAACTTTATCTCATCTTCAACTGCACCTAGTTCGTCGACGTTATTAGCCAAATGTCCTGTTGGTGAGGGAATTGGTAGATTATCAAAAATCTCATCCTCAACTGCAACCAAATCACGGACGTTATTAGCCAAAGTTGGCGAGTCAATACGCAGGGTATCATCATAATTTGTATGACTTGCAGCATAATGTATAATGCCAAGATGGTAATGGCTGCATGGTACGTCGTCTCTGTATGTGAAGCAACTAAGGCTTCGAAGTGCTATTCTCCCAGGCAAAGACTGACACCAAACAACCTGAAATAAAATTAGAACAATGAATTATCGTTACGCCGACTTCCTAGCAAATACTTACTAAAATGAAATTTAAAGTACCTGATGTACTTTCATGGTCCCCTTGAAGGAAGGAATTTTGTCTGGCATCTTTCTTTTGGCAATTTCGTCTTCGGACACGATCTCAAAGTGGATATTTTGGATCTTTTGGCTGATAACTTCAACAAATTTTTGGAATGAACCAACGTCGCCGCCAAATTTCACAAAATTATCTGCTGTCCGCTTAACTACGGCCCCAACGCCATCCGGGGCACCTTTTCCATGCCCTGCCTCCTGATAGTTCCACGTAACTTTCTCCAGTGTAACAATTTGTTCCTTTAGTTTTGTAGTCATGTTGAAAATATATCGGTTGCGATATTGGCTGCTAGGAGAATCGGATAGAAAATGAATAGTTTTCAGGGATGGTACCAAATCCTGAGCTATTTTCAATATGGGTGTCAAATGGGCCCAAATTGCACCAGCGTCATGGTTTAAATTTTCACTCATTGTGCAGAAATATTTTGCAATGACGGATTGCGTTTGCCGATCTAAATAATAAATTACTCCAGTATGTAGGGATGCTTGTCCTCAACTACCGCCGAAATGAAATGATTGAATATCTTCGTTATATTTATATGCATAATTCTCACTAAAGTCAATGTGTATTAATATTTCATCACGTTTAAATTTTCTTTCAGGTGCTTGATTTCTAAATATTGCTTAGCTATGTTATGACAATGTTGAAGGTGTCTTGCAGGTCATGTAATTTTAGAATAATGTTGCGTGGATTTTCCTCGAGTCTCTGTTTTGTTGAAATAGTTTTTATTTTTTCTGTGCCATTTCTATCTTTATATTTTTCCTTTTGGATCATCCACTGATGGTACATTATTTTACTTTCGTTACTAAACTCGGTGTAATCTAGAACTGTATTCTTGCAAGTCTCATTTTTTTGGACGCATTTATCATTGGAAGAATCACAACATAGCTTTTTCATCATTTCTGTACCCGAACCCTGTTTTACCACCTTTCCTTTTTTCAAAGCATTCATTATTAGTTCTACATTACTGTGTAATTTGCAAAGACAAGTGTCCCTTGTATTGTTGGGGAAAACTACCCAATAAGGCCTATATTTGCAAAAAGAAGAGTAACTTACGTAATACTGTTCTTTCAGGAATTTATCGTGTAAGTTCTTTAAATTGTCTGTTATGTATCTTTTTTTGTTTTTTATTCGTTCTTTCCAGCAGCTACTCTACTATTGGTATCTGCTTCAAAAAAGAGTTCTATATCATTCTTTAATTTGTTTGTTGTTTGTTGTGGAAACGTTTTTCTAAGTTGAAACGGCATGTTTTTCAAGACTTTGTATTTTTTCATCCTATCCTTATTATGCGTCAAATTCTTTGCAAAATTCTGCTGCTTTTCCGTCTTTTTTTGGGAGTCATGTCCGTGTTTCATGTCCTGCGTTAAGGTTTCAGCAAAAATAAGTTTCTTTTTTACGTCCTCTACTCTTCCTGTTTTAGTAAATCATTCACTTTTTTTTCTATGCTATTTTCTGTACTTTTCTGTTTATTCTGATTTGATAACTTTCGAAATAAGTATTTCTTTTCTTTTCTCAATTTATCAATTTCCCCTTGTAATCTTTTGACAATTTTTTGATGCCTGTAGCGCATTTTTCGTAATGCGGCTGAAGACTGAGCTGGGTGACGGTGAATACTAGACAGAGTAACTACGTTTTGGATTTTTTCATTTTCCACGACCTCTAATGGATCAGGCTCATTTACTTCATGCTCATTGTTTTGCTCGTCATCCTCACTCATAGGAGGTGAATTTTCTACCAATATTTGATCAATTTTCCTTTTTTGTTCTTGTCTCTTTAAATAATTTCTGGCATTTCTGCGCCACCTCTTTCTTTGCTCTCTTTGATTTAGTGGCGTTAATTCTTTGATACTACATATTTTCTTTTGCTCTTTCCTGAGAAGATATCCTTTTCGTTCTTTTTCTTTTTGAATAGCATAGAGTCCGGGATTTTGTTTTAATTCTAAATAATTGTCCTTCTTTCGCATTTGATCTTTTGCAAGTTTTTCCTCTCTAGTTAATGATTTCTTTTGCTTTTGCATATTGAATAATTATCTGAAACATTTTTTAAATCAATGACATGATGTATATGGCAGACGCGATTTTTAAATAAATAATTAATTTACTGATTTATAGACATATCGAAATAAGACTCGTGTTTCGAATGAAGACTATTATTTCGTTTAAAGTATCGTAGTTTATGCGTAACTTTTCTGTTAATTTATGTAGTAAATTGATATGTTGGTCACTGGATCATGAGTCCTGGCTCAAAACTTCAAGAATTAAATTAAAGTTGTTACACGCAATATAATTCAGAACATGAGTTTTATTTCTAGAAATTTCCAAAAGAAATAAGGAAAAAAATATATTTCGTTATTTCAGGTATGAAAAAAATATATATTATTATTGAATTAAAAGTTTAAATAAAGTAATATTAATGGTTTGGCGATTCATTAATTACCATCCAAATCTCTACACTACCATCCACTACAAATTTGGAAGTAAAGGATGGTAATGCAAAGGATATGAATGAAATAATGGTACCTTTTCATCAATTACTATTAAACAAGATGACCTTGAATGTTTAGATACAAATGCCAAGTACATCAACTCAAAACACATTATTTTTTATTATTTAAATAAAATTAAGCCCATTACTTACTTGTGAAATTTCCGGATAGTAATTTTGACACTATTGTACCAAAGGATAGACTCGCCGCGGAGATCGCGAATATTTTTTAAAAATTTGACGTTGTAATGTGGGGCGCAACGGGAGTCATGAAAGGAAACAACAAGTGTTCACGGTGGCCGCCGTTTAATGACTAACTCTAAAGATGATACACTTACACTGCCTTATATCAAGTACTATGCTAATTATAACTATACATATATGAAACTACGTCATCTCCCACTACACCTCGGGGGGAGTAAAACAAAAAAAATAAACATTTGTGTTTTTTTTTTTTTTTCTAATTATAGTGTTTTATTCTATTCTTATGTACTAATTCTAATTTATTACCTTTCATTAGTTTAACATTAGGTCCACAATCCTCTACTATACTATATGGTCCATGAAACAATTTGTCCATCTTTGTTCCGGACTCATTTTTCAATAAAACTAAATCATCCTTTTTATACTGAATTGATTTAGAACTTTTGTCATACATGTTTTTTCGGTTTATCTTATCTTTAATTAATTTTTCTAACTGTTCCTTTCTAACTTTCTTAACTATTTGGCTAACTGTAATCTATATCTTAACTCTAGTGCATAGTTATCTAAATTATATAATGGTTCTACTATACTATTCGTTAATCTATCAGGAATGTTACATTTCTTCCCAAATACAAGTTCGTATGGTGCATACGTAGTTGACGTATGAACCGTGTTATTATAAGCAAAACACCAAAACGGTAACCAATACCCCCAAGTTTCGGTATGTTCATCGCATTGTATTCGTAAAAAGTTTCGTAGGTTTTTATGCGAATTTTCTAATGCACCGATCGATTGATGATGATATGCTGTAGATAATTGTTTATTGATTTTTAAAAGTTTACATACCTCATTCATGGTAGATGATACGAACTCTGTGCCTCGGTCGGTTGCAATTTCTTTGGGTATTCCGTATCTAAGGATGAAATTATTTACGAATGCTCTTGCTATAGTTACCGTATCTTTTGTAGGCATTGGATACGCCTCCACATATTTGCTCAGCTCACACTGGATTGTTAATATGTATACATTACCTTGATCGTCCTTATCCAGTGGTCCTACGGCGTCCAAGTATATTTTATCAAACGCTGACTCAGCCGTCGATGTAATTACCATTGGCTCCTTTGAGCTAGGTGAATGTTTCATCACCTGACACTTAAAACATTTTTTAACAAATTCTCTGACGTCATTTTCGAGTCGTGGCCAATAATATTTTCTTTTTATATTATTGACCATTCTCCTAACCCCTGCGTGACCACTAGTTGGTAGCAAATGGTAATCCTGTAAAATAAATGTTTTTTCGTCTTTGTCGACTACCTTCCTTACTCCTTCTATTATCAAGATCTGTGGTCCGGACCACTCTTTCTTATTACTTATTTCATTTTTTATTTCTTTTATGAATAACTTATTAGTTTCATCTTTCACTATGCATAGTTGCTTTATATTATTTTTTTCGCAAAAATCTCTTAGCTCTTCTACAAATACGTCTCGCGTGAAATGTAGCTTAAACTCGAGATTAATATATAATGTTTGTTCACTTGACGAAATCGCAAAACATTTGCGTTCATGTGTTATTTCCATTTGTTTTCTTTTTTTGTCTAAATCATTATTACTAATTAAACTCAAATCTGTAACATTAGTAGGTTTCCGTAATATTTCCGCGACTCTAGGGTGATCAATCCTTTTGTCCGTGGCTATATTAGGGTTACTATTTGTTTCGTCCGTTGAATTTAATTTTTTCTTTTGCGCTCTAGTCATTACTGCCGTAATTTGATTATTGATACTTTTTAATTCTTCAGATGTTAAAGTAATTCTGGATAATGCATCCGCGACGACATTTTCCTTTCCTTTTACGTATTCTATTTTAAAGTCATACTCTTCTAGTGCTAAACGAAATTTTAGAAGCCTGCTGGATGGGTCCTTTATACCAAATAAATAAATTAAAGGTTTATGGTCTGTTCTGATTGTAAAATTTTTTCCATATAGGTACGGTCTAAAATATTTGACACTCCAAACAATTGCTAACAACTCTTTTTGTATGGTGGGATAATTTAGCTCTGCTTAATTTAATGGCCTGCTCGCGTAAGCTATTGGCTTCATATCCTTATTACATAATACCGAACCTACTGCTTTACCGTACTGTTACTGTTTGCAAAATAAATTCGTTTTCCTTGTCAAAATCTGGATATTGGAGTATGGGAGGAGTTATTAATTTATGTTTTAATTCTGTAAATGCTGCCTCGCATTCTTTGGACCATACAAATGTTTGATGTTTTCGACACAACTTATTTAAAGGAATTGTAATTTCCGCAAACGAAGGTATAAATTTTCTGTAATAATTACAGAAAGCAACAAATCTTCTAACCTCATCAGCATCTTTAGGTACCGGATAATTTTGTAAAATTTTAGTCTTTTCAGGGTCAGGCATCACCCCTTCGGATGATACTACGTGTCCCAAGTATAAAATGTTTTTCTTTAAAAAGTCGCATTTAGCTGGGTTAAGTTTTAAATTTACCTTTCTAAAACGTTCAAAAATTGTAATTAAATTCTTGTTATGTGCCTCCAAATTTCTACCAAAAACTATGACGTCATCACAGTATACAAAACATTTGTCGAATGTTAAACCAGATAATGCTACTGACATTACTCTCGAAAATGCACTTGGACTTATTTTAAGACCCATTGGCAATCTCTTCATTTGATATTGCCCAGTGTTGGTTGTAAATGCTGTAACCTTTCTACTCTCTGGATCTAAAGTTACTTGGTAAAACCCTTGATTTAAATCTAAATGAGTAAAATAAACACAACCTGATAAAGCATCTAGAATTTCCGTTATGTTCGGTAATGGGAATTTGTCATCCTGAATGTTTTCATTAACTTTTCTAAAATCTATAACCAATCTCCATTTTTTATTACCGAATTCATCTACCTTTTTTGGAACTAACAGTATTGGACTTGACCATTCGCTATTGGACTCTTCAATGATGTCTTCTCTTAACATTTTATCTATTTGGTTTTTAATCTCGGGTTTTAAAGATTCTGGCAATCGGTAGGGTTTTGTATAAATTGGTTTTACATTTGGTTTGATACTAATGGTTTGATTCATAATATTGGTAGTTGTTAAAGTATCTCCTTCCAAAAAGAAAATATCTGCGTATTTGGCACAAATTATCTCTATTGTTTTCCTCTCTTCCAAATTTAAATGATTTAACTTTAATTGAGGTAGCAATTTTTTGACTCTAACTACATCTGGCTTCGATTTTCCAATTGTACATAACTCAAAATCATTTAGTACATGTAATTCGGGCTCAAAAACTGGTATTTTAACTTCGTCTTCGCTTGTGTTCATAATTTGAACTGGAATTTTCCCATTGTTAGATCGCACTATACTTCCTGCTAAAAATAAACTATCTGTTATCTGTTTACTATTTATCACCAACTCTACATTATCTTTATAATTACATTTCAAGAAATGAATTGATTCACTTCGTGCCGGGATTGTTAAACATGTGTTGAAATCGCTATTCTTATGAATTTGCACCACGCTCTCTCTACCGTCTCTAACTAAAATCAGCATGTTATTTGATAAGTCGATGTTTGCGTTGGATGTTCTCAAGAAATCAAGACCGATAATTCCGTCGACTCGACATGGTAAGGAATTGAATACGTAGAATCTGTGTCCAAACACGTGTCCATTCTCTAACGCTAACGTTAAGTCAGCATAATAATTCACACTAACTCGACCACCTATCCCATTAATGATAACTTCGTCTTTGTTTAGATTTACTGTCTCGGGTATCGCGTTTCTCTGTAATACTGACAATGTTGCACCGGTATCTAATAACAAATTACACTTTTTGTTACCAATATAAACTGTTATGAATTTAGTATCGTCATTATAAGAAAATATTTTATGATCGAAAAAACTGCATTTCACCTAAATTATTTTCTGAAGTATTTTGCGCGGTAGAGGGTTGCTGTGCATGTGATATAGGCTGCTGGGCAGTATATACCTGATGATGGTTGTACCGACCTCCACGGCCCTGTCCCCGGTTACTTGTTGTTCGTCCTCTATAATTTTGTGATGTGGGACGTGTTGTCCGTACGTACCAATTGGGCTGCTGCCTGTACGCACCAGAGTACCTATTAGAATTACCCCTTCCATAATTTCCTCTGTAATACTGGGGCCTGCTCCCGAAACCTTGAGTGTAACTTGGCCTGTACGGATATCTATTTGGAGTAAAATTGTAATTTTGCTTACCCCTGTAGTTCAACACGACGCCTTGCGGTGGCTGTGCCGATTCTTCATCCTCGGCCGCCCTTGCCGCATCCTTGAGGTCGCTGTAGTCTCGAGCAGCTATGATTGTTCCTAGCCTTCTATTCCGTAAACCGTCTGCAAATCTTTTCACAGCAAGTTTTTCATTTATTGGCCTTAGTATTTCGTATGCATTTACGTTTGAATCTGCTTGCGAAATAGTAAGGTTAACGAACATATCCTCCAATTTATCTGCGAAATTTTTAATTGTCATATCTTTCTGTGTTATATTATTCATTTGTGTTAGAATAGAAGTTGATGATTTCCTTGTTAGTAAATACTTTTTCATATCGTCTACTAAAGTCGTTATATCTGTATAAGTTTGTTTTAATTTTAGTTTCGCGGATTTATTGATGCGTGTTTTTAAAACAAAGGAAATCAACAATTTCTTGCAGCTGTTCTCCGTTAAACAAGACTGATACATTTCGATGCCCTCTATCATTTTTTCCGTAATTTCCTCGTTACCATCCATCAAGGGGATAAGGGTTGCAGCCGTTTTAATGTCAAACTTGTCCATGGTGGTATTTTCAATGTCTGGTTTTAACTCATAATCTAATACTTTCTTATATACTAATTCTATATTTTTATCTGCTAACTCTAAACTGCATGCATTCTCCGTTACAAATTTTACTTCTAAATTTCGTATTACATCTGAGTACTCTTTGAACAATTGTTTAGCGCTTTCTATCTTACTTTTAACACTATCTTTATACTGTTCTCTCCTTTTTGTTCCTAACTTTTGTAAATTTGTACGAATGTTCTCAAGTTCGCAAAGGATTTTTGTACTAAAGTTTAAAATTAATTCCAACTGCTCACCCATACGAAATCTCACTCACTATTCACTTTCCACTTTCTTCATCTCCTCCTGGCTCCGCCCTGCGGCGCCACGACACGCGCCGCTGGAGTCCTTGCAGTATTTCAGCCTTGACACCTTTTTGAATCCATCTTTGATGGCATTTCTTGTATTGTTTGTAGGCTAGCACGCCTTGTAGTAACATCGATATCAGACAGATAATTGCCACCAAGATGTTGACCGTAGACATGTGGGTGCGCAGCTCCTGGATAACCGCCGTATTGTCCCCTCCGGCCGCATTTTGTGCGATTACTATCTCTTCTTTTTCTTCTTTTGTGCTTTGTCCCATTGTAATGCTTAGTAGGCCTTAAAACGCCTTAACTTAACACGCCTTATTCACTGCCGCACTCATTGTTTAGTTTTTTATTTTTAAGTAATTATTTTTGATTCATTATTAAGTCTTTGCACGCGCGCCACGTCGCGCGCCTGGCAGGATCGCCATGTAATGTGGGGCGCAACGGGAGTCATGAAAGGAAACAACAAGTGTTCACGGTGGCCGCCGTTTAATGACTAACTCTAAAGATGATACACTTACACTGCCTTATATCAAGTACTATGCTAATTATAACTATACATATATGAAACTACGTCATCTCCCACTACAACGTACGTCCACTCCGTTCTAACTGTGCCGCTGGACTGATTATTGCGTCATACGACGGAGCGATATAAAGGTGTCCATTGACGGATTTTTAGGCCGAGTATTATTGTAATGTGTTAGAGGAAGTGAATGTTTTTTTTTGTTTTACAAAAGTTAATTTGTAATTTTTGCCTGGTTAGCTTCTTTCAAGAAATTCTATCTTCTTATTAATGAATAAGGAGTATATTAGTATTATATTGAGACCAGAAAGTTACATTTACATCAAACGGTTTCTTGGCAAAAAAAATATGAAAACAAAACATGTGCTGGAACATAGGACTTGAATGAAATTTTTGCAAGTTTTTGTGTCATTGCTAACTCAAACAATTTAATGTAGTTTTAACAGTTAGATGCACTATTTAAAGCGTCTTTATATGTATCGTTCTAAATTACGACAGTTTATGTTGCTATTTTATTTTATTAAATGTGTAACATGCGATTGCCACGAAATGACGGAACCACCCCGCGCTCATCTAGGGCCACGACGAGCTTGTGCGCGACCATACGCATGAGATGAGACCGGCTCTCGTTAGGCAGTTCGGGGATCCCTGCGATCTCAAGGTCGTTCAGGAGGAGGTCCTGGTCCCGGTCGTTCAGCTCAGACTTGAGCTCTGCAACGGTGTTGGCGAGGTCGCAGTTGGCATTGTCGGCTGCACGCTGCTCCGAGCGCTCCTCGAGGCGCTTGACCCTTTCCTCGACGGCCTCGATCCGCGCGTGGAACCCTCCAAAGTTCTTCCGCATTTCGACCAACTCTTGCCTCAGACCAGCGATCTCCTCTCTCATGGAGCCGAATTCTATGC
Source organism: Acleris sparsana (assembly GCA_923062465.1). Classification (NCBI taxonomy): domain Eukaryota; kingdom Metazoa; phylum Arthropoda; class Insecta; order Lepidoptera; family Tortricidae; genus Acleris; species Acleris sparsana. The sequence goes on along the minus strand of OV281305.1, from coordinate 5,345,844 downwards.
GGAACATTCGCAGTTGCTCAACGAGGTCCCGCGCCTGCTCCTCATCAGGTGATGATTCACCAATGCTGCCCCCCTCCGGCTCACTGCTCTTGACCGGAGTGTCGTCGGCGTTGTCACGCACCTTGGTCACTTTAATTTTGCATCCCGGACAGGTCCAGGATGAAGAGACCCGCGCTTCAGGCGCCAAATTCGCGCAAACCCTATGATAAACGCCTGCGCATTTCCTACACTTAACGCCATCCACCAAATCATTTGCGGTAAATTTCCCGCAGGCGGTGCATTTAGGTTGTGACTGGTGTACAATTTTTTATAGTTAGTGCAACATTTGTCCAACGAATTAAATACTAAACACGTCACATAAACAACTCAGTAGTCTTGTTGATATTGTTTCCGACACTCACTATTTAGGTATATTACTTAAGAAATTTTATGGTTAAATTTTAGTTTTAGGATTAAAAGTATATTACACAATAATGTTATTCACTAACACTAATTGAACTTCACTGTACTATATACCGTCTTATTTTATTAAAGTTTTTTGTAAATCAAGTGTTTGTTTACTTTTAAAACCGTAACGTTCCCAAACAGAACTGTTGGCGCTAACGTTCGTGACGTCCAGTGTCGTTCACATTCGCTTCTTTAATTGATGTGTCAACCAAGGTGTTGATTGTCTCTTCTTCAGTTACCACTCCACGTAGGTCAAGTAAACGCTGGGGCTTGGCCTTCAGTGAGCGTTAAATTTTCCACATCTTAGCATAGCTGTTATCAGGGCTGTCAATGACTTTGTTCCATCGAGTCTCTCGATACTCTTGCAGCGTTTGCTTTAGAATGGTCTTGGCAGAGTTGTATATCCGACGGAGAATGTGTCCTTTCGGGGCATTTTTCGCTTTTAGTTTGCTCCTGTTGCGATGTTGTATCATGTATTGAATTATTAATGGCAGTTCCTCCCGTCGTGTTGACTCTCGCAGCGGTGCCATCTCATCCAATGCCGCAGTGAGTATATTTTCCAAGTTTTCGACGCATGAATCTGCCTCAACATCTGTGGTTGGTTCCGTGAGAGGAAGGTTTGCTTCGATTAGCTCTTGGAATTTGATGCGGGATTCCTTAGATACAGTGACGCTTCTCATCGTTTGCCTCAGAAGCACATGTTCTTGCGCCTCTATATCAACTTCCAGTTGCCATGGATAATGATCTGACGAGATAGAATAGAGTTGTTTAGTTCGATGTAATGTAACAACTTGGACACTCTCAAACACAAGCAGCAAGTGCGCTAGTACAACGGGCAATTAGCAACCGAGAGGCAAAACTGGTGCATACTGGATTACCTTCTCGACCTTGCCATCAAGAAAACGGAATACTCGATGTTGCACTGGTGACGCAGGAAGCCATGGAATACGGCTTCCTGCGTCACCAGTGCAACATCGAGTCGTCAGTCGTTTTTTTTAAATACTACTTATGATATTATACAATTATAAAGCTTAACCTAGCATTATATAAAACAATGAATTTAACATAAAATAAAAATTAAATAATATTAAATATCATCAATATTGGACTCATCCTTTAACAGCTCAACGATATATCAAAGGCTTTTTCATCTGAAATACAATGATCTTCGACTATATCCCAAGAAATTCTTTGGCTATTATAGGACGAAGATTCAAACATTTGATAAATTACTCAAAATGGTTGGACCTCAAATTGAATACAAAAATACTAGATGGCGAAATGCAATCTCAACTGAAGAAAGGTTACCCTCAGGTACGTAAAGTAAAACAAAAGCTTTTAATTATGTACTTTATTTGTCAAGCGACATCAATGTTATTTCGTAATATCCCTCAGAATCTTGTGAACTTCCGGATTCAGGAGACTGCAAATCATACGCAAAACGTTGTAAATGATCATTGCAATTTTCCTGATCCCGGGGTTGTTTTGTAATAGTTTTATTACTATGTATGACAATATTTCTAGGAGTAACAAAACTAGAAGCAGATGACGTTCCCGGCTCAGAATTAATGTATGTGGCACTGGTATTCGGGTACAAAGGTGAAGCTAGCGTATCACCGGTGTATATACGAGTAGGCTGCGGAACAGTTTGCATAACAGTATAGGGTGCCTACCTGGGACGTTGCGATAAATAATAAGTCCAGTATACTACGGCATACTATAATAAATGTTTGTACGAATTCACAATTCAAGCAGTTCAAAGCACAAGCACAGAAAATCATAGAATAGATAGGAAGGCACAAGGAACACATTTAATTTGAAAGAACATTTAAAGAACATAAAATAGGCTATATGCGCGTCACAAACTTAGATCATCAAATTTAGATTCTTCAATTAATGTCGGATCATGTGGATAAATTCCAGCTTTTCTTAATCCGTTTAGTAGTATTTGTGGCTCAATTTCCGCCCATACCTGTCCAATCAGCCTCGAAAATTCTTTTTTTGGCAATGGCGATGGCGTCCCAACATGTAGTCTCTGCCATTTTACGAGGACTATGTCCCCAACGATCTTTGAAAGATTTCATTCCAATATGTCTAAAGGCTGCAAGATATGGCTCGTGTGAGGTGGTAATTTTAGTATGGTAATATTTTCTTTCCGTGCCTCTTCAATGATTTTTAAACCCACATGGCTCGCATGCCGGTCATAAATGAGTAAAACTGGTCGGTCATTGCCTACAGCTGGTAAGAAAGTTTTCTTGAAGAATGCCTCAAAAACAGTTGTCTCCATCCACCCGTTCTTTGTTGCGGCATATGCCGTTCCGGGATATGCATTAGAAATCCACTCATCCCATACGTATTTGCCTTTAAAGACTATTAATGGAGGTGTTTTTTCCCCCGCAGCACTAGCGCCGAGTAGTACCGTTGTGTTATCTTTGCCGGGAGTCGAAATGGTCCTTGCATGAACTCTTACAAATTTCGTTACCAAGACCGTTGTTTATTTTGACGACAATCCAAACCCATACTTTTCCAGCGTTCGCAGACCAGCTGCAAGCCTTTCTTCGTTTTCTTTGTCAATAACTGTTGGCCTCCCTCGAGTTTCCTTGAACGCTCCTCTTCTACGCGTAATTCTATCAACTATAGTTTTACCGGCTCAGTGTAGCTTCAAAATACAACTGAAGTTAGCTGCAAATGTCGCATAGGACTCGAGAGAAGTTGGGTGCGCACTTTTATCACCCGCGCACTCTTGCCTTATCTTAAGGTGATATCAGACGGTTCACTTGAGTGAATGTTCTTTCGAGTGAATGTTTCATTTTTCTTTCATTCCATGTTCACACGGCTTAGGTGGAATGACTTAAAAAAGGACATTCATCCGTAGTTTCCTTCAATATGGCGTCGAAAGAAGTCGTGCGTCTTAGAATAAGTTCAATGTTTGATCATTTAATCAAGGAGTTAACACAAACGAAGCAAAGAAAGCGTCGACGGTGGTGGGTGCGACCATGGATTAGAAGAAGAAATTTATTTGGAGCGTCAGATACATTGTTGATAGAACTAGCCGATGAAGATCCAGAATCATATTGCAATTATCTACGAATAGATAAAAGTAAATTTGAAGAACTTCTACTACTTGTACTAGTAAATACTAAAATCAACTGAAACAACAAATTATCTCTTAAGTTCACAAATTTTATGAACTATAATCACAAGATTTATGTTATTAATTATGTACATGAAAATAATGTATCATTATTTCTTAACAATCAAATTGTACTTTGAGTTTAATACTTCCAAACTAATAGTATTTAAGTAATTAACAATTACTTTAAATAATCAGCCTTTTAAAGTTTTGAGTAACTAAATTATAATTTGAACACATTATCACTATTTGTTTCACTTCTCGTAAACATTCACGGGTTTTTTAAATTTGTAAAATACTGTATTTCTCTTGACGATTAGATTAGGAACTGGCAGTTTATCTATAATGTCTTCGTTAGGCACGTCGGCGATATCATGATCATTTATTTTAAATTCTGTGCCATCTTCATTGCAAACTTTAAGGAATGTAACTGTCAGCTCTCCATCTTTGTTATCATATTTTGAGCAATTACGGCGTATCGGTATTCTTTGCCCCTCAAGAACATAATCTCCACTGCCATAGCTCGTTTAAGATAATTCTTGCGCAATGTGGCTCATACTTGCTAACGGCCGGCGTATCATCTTCAAAATCCGTGAAAATATCTGAAACTTGAAGCCGCTGTGTATTGGTTTGGTACGTTATAGTCCCCAAGTTATAATGATTACAACCAACATTATCACAGAAGCGACTTAGTGACTTCAAGACAAGTTTATTAGGGTTATAAATATGACCCGAGACTTGATGGACTAAGAGGGTTCCTTTAAACGGTTTCTGCTCTTTCTCATGTTCCTTGATCATTTTGTTAACTTTTTCTATGTCATCTTTGATAACAGAGATCTGTATATTTGGACACCTTTCTTGAAGCACAGCTACAAAGTCATACAAGTTTGTGATGTCGCCTCTCTGAGCTATGAGCTGGTCTGCAGTACGTTTGCATGTAGCTCCGATTCCATCTGGTGCCCCTTTCCCATGCCCCGCCTCATGGAAATTCCACGTGTATTGGAAAAGATATGTATGTGGGTTTATGTACCTATCTTCGCCTGCCTGCCCCATCAAGTGAGCCCGTTCCTTAATTCTTCCTAGATCTTCCACTTCGATTTGTGAATAGTGTTCTGAGTCCAGTGCCTCATGATCCAACCACCTTTTTCCAAGAATTATCTTTTTCCCTTGTTTCTCTATGCGCTTTATTATCTCCTCCATGTGCCTCCCTACTGTTGCCCTAGTGTGAAATCCAACTGATGAATCTTTGATAGCAGTGTATAATTCACCTCCAATATATACATTGCTTGCTTCACCCTCTTCAAGCTTGTCTCTGCAAGTTTCTAGGGCCCTGACGGACAATATTGTGACAATGTGACAATGTGATAGATTAGGTACTTCACCAACTGCTGTGATTCAGCCGGAGATGACCCTTGATACTTCTAAGGCGCCCCCTAGACAAATTATAAGTACGTATAAAACTATTGTTTACTCTGACCAGCTTGGATCTGGACTAGGTTTATTGTTAAATAACAAATTAAAACAAAATGTTACAAATTACTGTTACCATAATGCAACTATTATACAATTAAGTGATTTACTTTTAAAAGGAAGCTTTGACAGTACCACCACTTTAATAATTTTGGTAGGAAATAGTCTTGGTGTGGATAAGTCTGGTGTAGATAAATTAATGTCAACACTAAACACTATTGAAGATAGAGGAATAGGTAAAATTATATTGTGTGCGCTACCATACTCACAAAGTATCTCATTTAGTCATAATAATAGAATAGCTCACTTTAATTCAATAATATATAATGCTATATGCTTTAATAAAAAATATCATTTCTTTGATTTAAACAAATTTATAAAGCGCCTTGATCTAACATCAGGAAAAATTCATTTGCTCAAGAAACATATTTTGACCTTGGTTGATCTATTAGCTTTTAATATAGAACCAAATAGATATAATAGTTCACAGCCCCAACAAGCCAAAATTGGCAATAATGCTTTGCCTCTTGATTTAAACTAAATTATAGGACAGCGGAAACACCCTTGAGTATAAATTTAATTCACCAAAATATTCAAGGTTTTTCCAGCAAAGAACTAGAAATAGGGTTGTTCTTAGATAATGAAAATGTATGTGCATTACTGAACATTGGCTTAGACAAGATCAATTAATTTCTGATTTTTTAAATTTTAAATTAGTAAGTTATTTTGCCAGGAAAAGTGCCATTCATGGTGGCTCTTTTATAATTATTAAAAGTACTCTTAAATCCAAAGAAAGAAAGGATATTGTAAAGCAATCGATAGAAAGGATTGTAGAAATTTCATGCGCAGAAATAGAAAGTTATATAATAATATGTGTTTACAGACCACCATTGGCTGATTTTTGCACATTTGAATCCACTATGGAACATGTGTTAAAATTAGCATGTAATAGCCAGAAGCATGTTATAGTTTGTGGAGATTTTAATATTAACTTACTTGAAAAGTCAAATAATACCACTAGGTTACTAAGTTTATTTAAATCTTTTAATTTAGGTAATCTGTTCTTTGAACCCACTCGGATAGGTGTTAGTAGTGCAACTTGCTTAGATAATATTTTTTGTAACTGCGATTGTTTGGATAAAGAAATATTTAATTGTTTTAATTCTGACCATAGTGGTCAGAAGGCATCTTTCATCTCTGATTTTTATCAAAAACCTCACACAATAACTTACCGACCTATAACTAGTAATCGTTTGAAATTATTCAAAAATAAAGTTCAGAGTAATCTTTCAGTGTTACCTTTTTCACAGAATGAATGTAATAGTATTTATAAAGACTTGTTTGGCGTAATTCTACATCAATTTAACAACAATTTTAAAATTAAAACTATTACTAGGTCGAAAACCAGATTTAGTGAATGGGCTACTGCAGGCATTCATAAAAGTAGAAATAGGCTTTATGACTTATATAGAGAGAGGGAGGACAATAAGAATGCTGATTTCCTAAATTATGTTAAGAATTATTCGAGGACCTTTAAGCAAGTTTGTTTAACTGCTAAGGCATTTTTTCTTAGTCTTAAACTCAAATCGTCTGAGAACAAGGTAAAAACTGTATGGAATATTATAAATAGAGAAACGGGAAAATCAAAAACTCGTGATAATCAAGTCACCCTGAACACAGGTAGCCATCCAATCACGTCAAATAAAGATGTTGCATTAGCATTCGAAGATTATTTTTCCAACATGGCAATTAATACTACGAAATGTCTTAAATCATCCGCGGTTGAAGCTCAATCATTACTTTGCACTAATGTCAGTAAATGTAATATAAACTTTGAATTCAGCCCTGTAAATTCAGATTCAATAGTAAAGATATTTAAATCGCTTAGTTTAAAAAAGACTGAAGATTTGTGGGGCACATCAGTTAAAGTGCTCTTTCATATCATAGATGTAATTGCACCCCATCTAGCATTAATTTACAATAATGGCATATCAGAGGGGATCTTTCCAGATCTCATGAAATATACTAAAGTCATACCTCTTTTTAAATCAGGCGAGATGAGTGATATAACGAACTTCCGTCCCATTTCCATACTACCAGTTTTAAGTAAAGTCTTTGAGAAACTAATGCTGAAGGATATGTTAGGTCACTTTAACAGAAATAAACTACTTAGCAATAACCAGTTTGGCTTTACAAGAGGTCGATCAACAATTGATGCGGCATCGGTACTCATTAAATATATATATAACAGTTGGGAAACATCTTGCGACGCAATAGGAATATTTTGTGATCTTTCTAAAGCTTTTGATTGCGTGGAACATATGACCCTTATTTTAAAATTAGAACATTATGGATTGTCCAATAAAGCTTTAAGCCTTATGTCTTCTTATCTAAGTGATAGAACTCAAACAGTTGTTGTAAACAAAACGCAATCTGTTGGAGCTACAGTGAAAATAGGTGTGCCTCAAGGCTCTATTTTAGGTCCTTTTTTATTTTTGGTTTACATAAATGACTTACCACCAATAGTAGATGAACTTTGCGATATTGTACTTTTTGCTGATGATACTTCACTAATTTTCAAGGTAGATAGAAAAACCGTAGACTACAGTAGGATAAACGCCACTCTAGTTAAAGTACATAATTGGTTTATTAGTAACAACTTGCTACTAAATGCCAAGAAAACTAAATGTGTTAGGTTCGCTTTGCCTAATGTTAAACCGGTAGATTCTAGTATTTTTCTAAATAACGAGTGTTTGCTAATGGTAGATAGGGCGGTTTTCCTAGGCATAACAATAGATAAAAATTTGCAATGGAGTCCCCACATAGCTGCACTGGCAGGTAAACTAAGTTCGGCAGCTTACGCCGTTAGGAAAATTAGACAACTAACTAATGTTGAGACAGCTCGCTTAGTTTATTATAGTTATTTTCATAGTGTTATGTCTTATGGTATTCTGGTTTGGGGTAAGGCAGCTGACATACAAACTATATTTGTGTTACAAAAAAGGGCCATTCGTTCTATTTATAATTTAAATTCCCGTGACTCATTAAGAGAACTTTTTAAAGAAATTAATATCTTAACTGTAGCGTCTCAATTTATTTACGAGAATATTATTTATGTTATTAAGAATTTAGATTCGTTCACCAAAAACTCAGATATACATAATTTAAATACTAGAAATAAAAATAAAATAGCTATTCGAAAATTCCGTCTCCGTAAAGTATATAAATCATTTGTTGGTCAATGCATTCATTTCTATAATAAATTACCTGAAGTAGTTTTAAAGTTACCCTTTCCAGCACTTAAAAAATATTTGAAAAGGTCGTTAATGTCTAAAGCGTATTATAGGGTCGAGGACTATCTAACAGACAAAAATGCATGGCCTACACCCGAAACTTAGTCAATAGTAATTTGTTCAAATGCAAAGGCTTTATCCTGCTTTTTCTTGTCTGGGGGACACCGTTGATGCAGGAAAACATATCGAAACTTTTATGTGGTCATCTTGCACCATCTCATATACACATATATAAGTAGGTAGTTGTAGTTATTTTATTTTATTCTTTTCTATCTTTCTCTCCCGTAAGATTTTTGGCATGTTTTCCTGCTGAACTACTGTTATTTGATATTATATTTAATTTAATACTTGTAGCTTTATATAATGCTAGATTAAGTTGTACATACCATTGTAATATGCAATATGAAATAAGTTTAAAAAATGACTGACTGCTGAGTTTCTTGCGGCGTTTCTTCTCAGCAGTGGTCTCCTCTTGGGAAGCGCTGGTAGTATCTTGACGTGTAAAAGTGCCCGAGCGGCCTACTTACTAAATAAATTTCTTTTATCTTTTATTCTTTTGCCATCAATCAGTGGTCTCCTCTTGGGAAGCGCTGGTAGTATCTTGACGTGTAAAAGTGCCCGAGCGGCCTACTTACTAAATAAATTTCTTTTATCTTTTATCTTTTATTCTTTTGCCATCAATGGGCGGATGCCTCATTTTGTATCCTTCTAAAACACCTTGAATAAGCTCAGTCTTTCCAATTCTTCTTGATTCCTTTGACACTTTCATTCCATATAGAAGATAACTATTATGTGTCTCACTATAAGCAAAGATATCCGACATGCCGACATATCAATTATTGTCCCATCAGGTAAGCTGTAGGACAGGGGGCCAAAGGTAGCAGTTTTTGGGTTAGTATGGCAGAAACAGTATAGGAAACAGACATAATGGTAATTGGTATTCGCACCTTCAGTAAGTCGCATTATCAGGGTTCTTGCTACTTGTGACATTTGGAATCTAGATGTTCCTAAAAATTCAGACATATACGTTTTTCCACGCAAAGTCTCTTTCTGAAACTCTTTCAATTAATGTGCTAAAATTATGTAAATAGAAATAGGACATCTCTTTTAAAGTCTCTTTAATGTTGAAGTGCCTTATCATCTTGTGTTTCTTACAAACAACGTCTTCTGAAAACCTTCTTAGAGCTGCTTTGCTTATATTCACTACTATTTTCAAATTTGTTCCAGGAAGTAACACGTCTATATCCTCATCTAGCGTTAGTTGGTAGCTTCCTGTGGTTATGTATTCAGAATTCGGTTGATGTCTGTATTTCCCACATCGATACCTTGGGGATCACTTGGCGTAACCGCCAAAACACGATTTTTCAGTAGGGCCGAAAAACTAAATAAAATTTTGAAAAAAAATCATAACTTTTTGTTTTCCAAAGCTATAAAAAAACGTGTAAGACAAAAGTTTCTAGAATTCTTCGTTGCGTAACGAGGTTTAAATATAATATAAAATATCTTTAAGGTACAGAAGATAGCTGGCGTATACGCCCGAAAAAAATAAACTTTATGGCGTGTACATCCAAAAAAAATACTGCTGCACTTGAAAGATTGGTAGTATCTGCTATATGTCAAATGAAATTTGTAAGATCAAAAGGATGTCAAAGATAGTTTTTAAATTGCAATAGGTAGTACTCGGCTAATAAGTTTGTTTTCGTGATACTTACTGCATATACGCCTTAATCGCCTGATATTTATTTATTTATTTGGAGCAAAAGATAATGAATCTCTACATTTAAAATAACCCAAATCTGTATCATATTCAATTAAGAGTCTAAGGTTGTTTTCTTATTTTCTATTACTAATGGTCTGGTGCTCTGAAATAATTGTTAATACTCATTTTTTATTTATGATAACTAAATTTAAGATTTTAATAAAAAACTAGTATATTTTGTTCTTTGATGAATTACAAAAAAGTACACTACGTTACAATGTGTTAACGTAAGTACGTCATGGTAACATCACCGCACATAAAAATACCGATTAAATAACTTTATCTACACACATATCGTAAGTCCTCTATGCGTTCAAAACCCGAATGCGATGTTCCAAATTTGGATCTCATTTCTTTACAATATTCGATAACGTAATTTCATTACGTTACAGCTGTCATCGCTGTCACCTACTGCCACAGGTAATGCTAGTTGTTTGCCTTTCGGCTTCTGAACCCATCTTAGAGTACTTATAATATGTGTGTACATAAAGTATTGTACGCGACTCTGCGTAATTGGCATTACGCAACCATCACGTAAACTACTATTACAGATATAGTTCGTGTGCACTTAATAATCCAGTCCCATCTGCGCTGAGTATCTAAGCTCCAGAAGTCATTGAATAGTCATATCCGTCTCTCCTTTGTAATTTAGAAACGCATTTTTTTCGATAAATAGTAATTATTATTATCCGTTTTTGGTTTTTTGTATCAAACTTCGCTCACTGCTTTTCTTACTATTATTTTTATTTGTTTTCTTCTTATTCTCCTTTTGTAGTATTTTCATGTTATCGCTGGATACATTTCCTTCATCATTGGATCATAAATCAGAACTTCTACTTGAAAAATCGTAATCAGATGATAAATGGTCGTTTTACTGCTCTTGGCCTTTTTCTTGCCTTTGGGCAGCTATATTTTGTTGTGTATTAGAAACGTCGTCGTTGGTAGAAGATGTCGTAGGCTTTGGGTTTAAGTAATGCGTTTTATCAGTATTTTTGTCGATGAGAGATATCGGTGCACTTGCAGGTACATGTAGAGGAATTTCTTCGTCAAAGGCTGGTGTAACTATATTTATATATCTGTCAGACGCAGCAGGTGTTGGCGCCGTTGCAAAGGGTGATGCATTCAAGAAATATCTTTATCGAAGATTAATGTACTTTTTCTTCAGAAGTATGGTCTTTTCCTGTTGTACTGTCGTCAATGGTGAGAGTGTGCAGTTTAACATTTCTTTCAGGGGCGAAGTCATATTAAAAAATATGGTCATCGATGGCAGGTGTTAGCGCTCTTGAAGGTAGGTTGGGTATTTCAGCAACATCTCCGTTATATGCTCGTTAATTTCAGGAGTATGGTCATATACAAGTGTACCTTCGTCAATGGCAGGAGTTGGCAGCTCTAAATTTATTTCAGGGGTGACGTCATATTCAGGAATGGCAGGTGTTGGCGCTCTTGCAGGTAGGTCATGCATTTTAGAAATGTCTTCGTCGAAGATTGGTGTCGTCAGCTTGTCATTATTTTGAGAAGTATGGTCGTCTTTAGGAGTACCGTCGTGAATAACGTGTATCGTGTTTTGAATTGGTATGCATCTTTAAGAAAATCTTGTCTGCAAATTTCAGCTAAAGCAGTTAATTGTGTATCAGGTGGAGGCAGTGGAGCATTATTTTCTTGAATGTAAATAGTGCTAGCCGAGTCTCTTGGTAAGTAAGAACCGTAAAGAGCATGGGTACCACTGATCTTGCCAGTTTTGAGTGAAATGGGAGGGAGATAGTAAGGATCTTGATGAGCACTGTGATGTGGTTCTGGAGTTTTAACTTGTGGAATCAAAATGTTGGAAATAATACAGGGTACCTTCTTTGGACTATTAAAAGTAGTCGTGGGTTAGGGGTGTAGTGACCAAGTGAAGAGCATTTTCGTGTGCGCCGCCGCCACCTGATATGGGTCATACCGGGCGAGCGCCCGACATGCATTCACCGCTGCCATCCTAGATGCACTGACGAGTCGCGGCGGGAGCAGGCGTATTTATAGCGCGCACACATTCACGCATGCGTGTACGGACGGCGCAGGCACACCAGCAAGGTCGTCGCGTTGGTGTCAAAGCTCCCCTCGGTACTTAGGTCACTAGTTCTTAGCTCGGGATAATGTATAAATTAGTTATAATGTTTTAATAAATTTGTCCTTCTTACGACAGCTCCGCCTTTCACTATAAAACCCTACATTGGTGACCCGACAACTCGAACACGCAACTTTCTGAAAATCAAACGATGTCAAAGGACGAGGCACCCCCTGTGGCCCCAAAGGCGAACGAAGACATAGGAATCATAAGCATTAAGTCCAAGATTCCTCCATTTTGGCGCGACCAACCAAGACTTTGGTTCGCTCAATTCGAAACTATCGTCGCTAATCAAAAACTCAGCGATGAAAACAAATTTGGGCTCATGGTGACGCAGCTAGAGAAAACTGAAGTAGAGCAAATCAGCGATATAATATTGTCAGATGCCGGCACCGGAAGATACGAATCAACCAAGAAACGATTATTGGCCGTCTATGAAGAATGCGGAACTGATCAACTCTACAAATTACTACATGAAACAGAGCTCGGCGACCAACGTCCATCACAGCTCCTCCGGCGAATGAAAGGACTAGCTCGAGGCAAAATACCCGATTCAACGCTACGTATGTTGTGGATGGGACATTTACCAGCAGCAATAAGGACCGTCTTAGCCATAAGCCAAGAAGAAAATTTAGACGAACTGGCCGCTATGGCGGATAAAATGCACGAGCAAACTAGGGAAGTACATTCCGTATGCTGCCAACATTCTACGCCATCTACATCACAAGCTCAAACAAGTCAAACAACAGCGGATACCAGCAACATCATATCCATGATAGAAGATCTTCGTAACGAGGTAGCCGCTTTAAGAATGAGCAGAACGAGATACCAGTATCGGCGCCCATTTGGAATGCGCTCCAGATCGCGTTCAAACCAAGCCAGAGACCAGAAAGAGAATACTGTCTGCTATTTTCACCGTCGTTTCGGCAAAAAAGCATTTCGATGTCGCAGCCCATGCATCCATCGCAACAATTCCAATAAACCTTCGGAAAACTAACGAGGACCCAAGCCGCGACGGGGGCCGAAGTCGACGAAATATCTGCAAACCGTCTATTCATTAAGGACATTTCTACAGGCCTACGATTCCTTATCGACACGGGAGCAAACATATCCGTGCTACCCGCACGAGTGCTGGATAAACGTAGTAAAAACGTACACAGCCACCTCTACGCCGCCAACGGTACAACCATACCCACTTACGGCGAACGAACCATTGCTCTCAACATCGGCCTAAAGAACCCGTACAACTGGAGATTCGTCATCGCGGATGTCAGCCGTCCGATCATAGGAGCTGACTTTCTTCAACATCACAACCTCATTATTGATCTGCACGGAAGAAGATTAATAGACAAACTCACCAATAGATTCGTCACCGGCTACATATCTCCGACAACAGAGGGCAGCATCCGCACGATCGACGACAAGCAGCCTTACCACCACCTCCTCGCGAAATATCCGAATATCACCCGACCCAGTTTGGATAAATTGCATTACAGCGAAGTTGAACACCATATTGAGACAACAGGACCACCTACCTATGCAAAAGCAAGACCATTGCCGCCCCATAAATACAAAATAGCCAAAGAGGAATTCAGTGCAATGATGGAGCAGGGTATTTGTCGGCCCTCAAATAGTCCATGGGCAAGCCCTTTACACATGGTGCTCAAAAAAAACGGAGCATACAGAACTTGCGGAGATTACCGGCGCTTAAACGCTGTGACCATTCCGGACCGATATCCAATACCCCGTCTGCACGACTTCACGTACAATTTGCGTGACAAGAAAATATTTTCAAAAATTGATCTACAAAAGGCCTACTACCAGGTTAGGACTCGCGAGGAAGATATCAAGAAAACAGCCGTCATTACACCATTTGGCTTATACGAGTTCCCGAGAATGTGTTTTGGACTCAGAAATGCCGGTCAGACGTTCCAGCGCCACATCGACAACGTACTGAGAGGGTTGCCGGTATTTCCCATTCGTCGACGATATATTAGTCGCGTCAGAATCTGAAGGGGAGCATAAAAGCGATTTAGAAGAGGTCTTCAAACGCCTAAACGAACACGGTATGCAATTAAACGTGGCTAAATGCATATTCGGTCAGACCAAACTCGATTTCCTGGGATACACCATCACATCAGACGGAATTACGCCTACTCAGGAGAAGGTCAAGGCCATCACGACATACCCACTACCAGAGACAGTTCAAGACCTAAGACGCTTCCTCGGAATGGTAAACTTTTACCGAGAGAATATTCCACAAGCGGCCTCTCGCCAACAAGAATTACACAAATATCTTCATAACGCAAAGAAAAACGACAGAACAAAAATAAAATGGGATGAGTCATCGTTGCAAGCCTTTAATGAATGTAAACAAGACATCGCGAACGCGGCGCTACTCGCTTACCCTTCGTCAAACGCACCATTTGCAATTTTCACTGATGCATCAGATAATTGCGCAGCGGGAGTGATACAACAAAAAATCCAAGGCAGCTACAGGCCACTTGGATTCTTTTCAAAAAAGTTTAACGAAGCGCAAAAGAAATATAGTGCTTACGACCGAGAACTAGCGGCAATCTACCTGGCAATACGACATTTCCGCCGCATTTTCGAAGGCCGCGAATTAGTCATCTATACGGATCACAAACCACTGACGTACGCACTTACAGCAAACAGCAAAAATGAGACCCCCAGGCGCACAAGATATCTAGAATATATCGGACAGTTTACGTCGAATATTCGTCATGTACCAGGCAAGGCTAACCCGGTAGCAGACGCCCTGTCTCGTATAGAAACCATCACATGTCCGTCATCAATCGACTACGACGCGCTGTCAAAGGCGCAGCTCGAAGATGAAGTCCTCGAAGAATTAAAAAATAATAATACTAAATTAAAATTTCGTAACATCATCGTGCCCGGTACGACGACGACTGTCACCTGCGAATTATCTACAGGCATTGCGAGACCTTACTTACCGAGAAAATTTCGTGAAGATGCTCATCAAGCCATTCACGACCTCAGCCACCCGGGAATAAGGACCACAAGAAAACTCGTGACGACGCGTTACTTTTGGCCTGCAATGAATCGCGACATTAATAATTGGACGCGATCCTGCATACCTTGTCAGCGTGCAAAAACACAACAACATACAAAATCACCAATAGCAAGCTTTGAGGTCGTTGACCGGCTGTCGCACGTTCACATCGATATTGTCGGTCCTCTTCCTATTTCCGACGGATATCGTTATTTACTAACCATGATAGACCGAGCTACAAAATGGCCAGAAGCTTTCCCAATGGAAAATATAACCGCAGAAAAGGTCGCTGACGTGTTCTACAAAGGTTGGATAGCAAGATTCGGCTGCCCCGCAACAATAACAACAGATCGAGGCAGACAATTTGAGTCCGACTTATTTAACAAATTGCTACAACGAATGGGTATTCAGCGAACGAGAACAACCGCCTACCACCCACAAGCAAACGGAATGATAGAACGATGGCACCGCTCGTTGAAGTCCGCACTAGTCGCGCGCCTCAACTCGACCTATTGGGCGCGCGAGCTCCCGACAGTTCTATTGGGACTGCGCGCGGCGAGCAAGCAAGACGTCGGCGCGAGCACAGCAGAGCTACTATACGGACAAACGCTTCGATTACCCGGCGAGTTTTACGGAGAACCAACACTTCAAAGTAATTCACATTCACCATTTTTGGAACATTTAAGCGAAGCATTGAAGAAAGCACAAGCCCAAAGGAAAGCCACTCAAAAACAAACAACATTCGTACACGAAGATCTGCACCGATGTACTCACGTATTTGTGCGGAACGATGCTATACATAAGCCGCTTACGCCGACATATGATGGGCCGTTTAAAGTCATCCAGCGGCATAATAAGTATTTCAACGTAGAACTACGAAACAGATGTACTAACATATCAATTGACAGACTGAAACCGGCGTATTTTGTCAACACAGAAACGGAATCATCATGCGAATATTCCCCGGGACTCCCGGGACCATACATAACGAGATCGGGACGGATCTCTAGAAGACCCATACGCTTCGCTGAGGGGGGAGTGAATGTAGTGACCAAGTGAAGAGCATTTTCGTGTGCGCCGCCGCCACCTGATATGGGTCATACCGGGCGAGCGCCCGACATGCATTCACCGCTGCCATCCTAGATGCACTGACGAGTCGCGGCGGGAGCAGGCGTATTTATAGCGCGCACACATTCACGCATGCGTGTACGGACGGCGCAGGCACACCAGCAAGGTCGTCGCGTTGGTGTCAAAGCTCCCCTCGGTACTTAGGTCACTAGTTCTTAGCTCGGGATAATGTATAAATTAGTTATAATGTTTTAATAAATTTGTCCTTCTTACGACAGCTCCGCCTTTCACTATAAAACCCTACAGGGGTAATGATACCGTAGATGTGTTAATTATGTCAGAACTGTTACTTCTAAAGGTTGATTCAGTTTGATTATCATGTTTCAAATCCTCTATTTTTTCATCAGTTAGGCGTCCAGTATTTATTACGTGCGTTTGAGACGACGATACTCAAATAACAATTTCTTTTTTAATACATTTATGTAAGTATACCCTAAACACTCTGCTGTAGGCAGGGTCACTACTAGGCCAACCATGTCGTCAAGATCTCATCATCAAGGCATGTCATGTCGTTATTATCTATGTCGTAAAAATGAACAGTTTATTTGTTTTACATTAATATGTTTTGGAAATTAAGATTGTGCCAATATTGCAAACCTGCTTTGATATTTAAGTTGGTAAACAAAGTAGATATCTTATTTTCAAAAATCTTGGGTCGTAACCGCCATATATCATAGTTCAGATAGCGGTTACGACCTAAGATTTATAAAAATATCTAAAGTCGTTAACACCATATGATATTTCAGATGGCGGTTACGACATATCATTTATAAAAATAAAGAATCAACAGTAATCAGAGACCTAAGATTCGTGGGCGGGTGACATTGGTGCTGGGAAATACTTTCCTGGTTTGTCATTGTTTTCTATCGTCGGTGATAGTTCAATACCGCGTAACTTACGTGTTAAAGTGTATTTTGGTTTTTATAACTATCACCGACGGTATGTAATTCATACGTAATTCTATTTAGAAACTAGACCTAAAAGAACCGCAACATGTTCCGTCTGCGTTCAGCTAAAGAGATCAACTGTCCACGCCGTCTCAAAAGTGCATTCAAATGATTTTCACTTTCCATCTTCGTACAAATTAAAATGTTCATTATTTATAATATTTTAAGAAATTTTGAAACCGAGAGACACGCGCACTATTTGTTATTTGTTTACAAACGCCAGCCACAACGTCCACAACCTATCCGGCTCATGAAGACCAAACGCACTAAGCGCGGGCGCCACTAGAAAAAATATTCCCTATTCCCTTAACTACCTATCTCTTCTGAACATTCTATGCCGTTGCGTGTTAGGAATAAAAATCATATATTTGCCAACACGCATTGATACGTTAACGCTCAGGCGCTTTGCTCTATACTTACATTTATCTAAGTATGTAATAGAAATGAGTCGTATAATGCTTCAATTTAAACTAGTCATGATATTAAAAATGTGGTAACTGCATCGTTATTTCAAAAATATAATTAGTTGAGATCGTATCACACATTTATATTCCAAATACAGAATAATCTAAGGTCGTAAGAGAAAAATAATATGATTGGGACGTATAATCCACTGGTATTTTTTTAGTAGTTTTGTATACGTCCTAGAAATTTTAGAAAGATTAAACTTGTTGCTTATACGCCCATCATGTTTTTTTTTTAAATTAGGAACAACGTTTACGCACTTGCTGTTTAAGAAATAATTATCTTATACTACGTATGTAATCTTAGAAAATTAAACTCGGCGTGGTTACGACATTTTTTATTTTTTTTTACGTGTTTAACCTACAGGACTTGTGGGCTGTATTTGACTTCGTTTTGCGAATTCAGAAATTTCAAATATACAGATCGATAGAGAAAAAAAAACTGAGTAAAACTGCATTTAAAACTCATTTTGGCCAAAATGGCGTTTACGCCAAGTGATCCCCAAGGTATCGACATGTTTCTCCACTTCTTAGTGTCCCTACTGTGGTTAAATGTCCTATCTTGCAGTTTAAGAATTTGTGAGGTGCTCTATCTACTATCTTTTCTATTTCTCTATCATTTTGTTCTTGTCTGACATTGTTTGTTTCTGGGTACTTATAATGTTAACTTTGCAATTTCTTTCAGCACCGATGTAAAATCTCTCATGGTTGTGAAATTGCTAACTATCTCGATTAATGTCTGGCCATTGTATACGAATTTCCCTCGAATATCACCATACCTAAAGTTAACTGACTGGTTCCCCATTTTCATAGTAACCGACACATTCTTTTTGTTGAATATGACAACCTCCCTTCCTTCTCTTGGGTCCGGACACAAGGTCATCGCTCCCTTCTTATGTTCCAATGTGGTTGGCTTCTCAAACATTGCCCTTGCCCACAATAATTCCATTGTGTCATTTGTTGAAATGACGTCGAGCAGGGTCATGAAAGGGGTATTGCTTATTCTTGTAGACAAAAATATTTCTTTCAACTCTTCTATAGGAATTTTTGCAACTTTTCCTTCGTAAATTACACAGCCTAAGAAATTCTTTAGTGTTACTACCCATGGTTGTGGAACACCTTTGGTTGGAGTGATGTGATTCACCACTACTAAATTGTTATGCACTACCGCATGTTTCATCTGAATGGAAG
Organism: Acleris sparsana; assembly: GCA_923062465.1. Classification (NCBI taxonomy): domain Eukaryota; kingdom Metazoa; phylum Arthropoda; class Insecta; order Lepidoptera; family Tortricidae; genus Acleris; species Acleris sparsana. Next base: position 5,326,874 of record OV281305.1, on the reverse strand, counting down.
AGCCCCCACTTGTTGGCAAAACGGGCAGATATCTCTCTTTTGGGTGCAGTGAATTTATTATAATCCTTATTTGCTTGGTCAGAGGAATATCTGCCCGTTTTGCCAACAAGTGGGGCTCTTCCATTCAGATGAAACATGCCAAAGGGTGTTTTCCGCTTAGAAAGTGTTAATGAAGGCATAGCAGAGGGGGCAGTGACACGAATTAACACAACGGATAAACATAGAAATATCTTTATAATTATAATAAATATATTATAATCATATTACAACATAATAGGAATAACAACAGACTGATTCTATTTTCTCCAATACGCTCTTGACAGTAACAAAGAACTAAATTCAAAGTTAGAAATACATTGTCAATGAGTCCATAGACAAAAATGGTCAGCGGCCCACAACCTCATTTCAAACACTCCTCCTTAACTTTGAATACGCGAGCATTAATAAAATTCAGTCATCTTACATGCCCATCAACCTACTTGTACACCATACAAACTTTCCTTTTGGCAAAGGTTTTGTTAATACATCAGCTATCATACGATCAGTCTCAACATACGAAACAGCGATCTGTCCATTCGTAATTGCTTCTCGCACAAAATGATAGCGTACATCGATATGCTTCGTTCTCTGATGATGTACTGGATTTTCTGCAATTGCTATTGCAGATTGGCTATCACTAAGAATGAGGATCAGTTCCTCTTTCTTCCCAGTAATCTCTGCAAGTAATCTCTTGAGGAATATTGCCTCTCTTGCAGCTTCTGACATAGCTACGTATTCTGCTTCAGCGGTAGATAGTGCTATTGTCCTCTGCTTAATACTTTGCCAGCAGACAGCTGCTCCTTGAGCTGTAAATGCATAGCCAGTCCAGGATTTTCTGTCTTCATCACCTCCGTGACTTGCATCTGAATATCCTTGAAAAAAATGGTCAGAACTGCATCCTTTAGAATACACCATTCCACGAGATTTGGTTCCTTTGAGATAGCGGAGCACACGCTTGGCTGCTACCCAGTGTTCTTCTGCATAGCAGGTGTTAAATTGACTTAGAGTACTGACTGCATGAGTTATGTCTGGCCTCGTACACACTGATAAATACATTAGAGATCCAATAAAACTCTGATACGGGATCCTATCATCAGGCTTGTACTCTGACTTCTTTAAGTGACAGCCAGCAGCAGCCGGAGTAGCTGCTGTCTTGCAGTCCTCCATTCCAAAGGTCTTGAGGAGTTTCTCGATATATCTCTCCTGATCAACTTTGATCACATCCTTTGTCTGAGTTATTTGCAACCCTAAAATAAGTTCAGCTTTCCCAAGATCCTTCATTTCAAATTTGGACATTAAATCACTCTTGACCTTCCGAAGCTCAGCTTCATCATTCCAAAAAATCAATAAATCATAGAATCAGTCTGTTGTTATTCCTATTATGTTGTAATATGGTTATAATATATTTATTATAATTATAAAGATATTTCTATGTTTATCCGTTGTGTTAATTCGTGTCACTGCCCCCTCTGCTATGCCTTCATTAACAGAAAGTACCGGTCTAACGTACCTAACTTTTTGACTGACTTAGCTTTGCCCGAAGAAGGTAATCTCATTATTATCAACGCAACGAGCACTCTAGGTATTGGGTGGTCTCCTATTTCTAATAATCTTCTATTCCAAATTGATCATTTCCCTAGCTCTGTTCTAACTAAAAGGACAATATTGTCATCCACTTTTAAAATTTTTGACCCGCTTGGAGTCCTATAACTATGTACCATAAAACCTAAAATTATGATTCAAACTTTGTGGGGTTTGAAATTGGATTGGGATGAAGAAGAAGACATGAAAAATTATTGGTTAAAGTTTGCCCAGAATTTAAACTTACTTTCTTCCCTACAAGTCCCTAGACGAGTTTTAATTGACAACGCCACTTATATAGAAATGCATTGTTTCAATGACGCTTCGCAAAAGGCTTACGGCTCGTGCATCTACCTTAGGTCAATGAACGCCGAAGGTCATGAAGGTCTTGAAGTTAAATTTAGAGATAGCGTAACTCCTAAGAATGTTAAACATAAATTAAAATCGTATTTTGTAAATAAGCTATAATGTTTGTGAGTAGAAGTGTACTTGTATTGTGTTGTGATTGTTAGATATAGTTAATAAGAGCGTTCTATCCTCGCACAAACCCTGAAGTGGTTTATGAGGTGTTTATTTAAATTTTAAATATGTATTTTTTTTGTAGTACGATAAATAAAAAAAAAAAAAAAAAAAAAAAATATGCGGAACCACCTTCTGTGCGCTAAAGCGCGCGTCGCGCCTTAAAGACCACCACGATACCCCGACTCGAGCTCTGCGCCGCGATGCTGGGGGCTCAGTTAAGCTCTGTCGTAACTAAGGCCTTACGCTGTCATATCGACCGGCATATCTACTGGACCGACTCTAAGGTGGTGCTTGGGTGGTTACAGACCGCAAATAAAAGTAAAACATTCGTAGCCAATCGCGTAGCCGCCATTAGTGAACTCACCGATCCTTCTAACTGGCGCTATGTTCCAACGGCGGAAAACCCAGCAGATCTATGTTCACGAGGTATAGACCCGCATAATGTAAGTAATGCTAATATTTTTACCGCTTACCTATAGCAGAGTGAAACTTTTTGGCCAACTTTAGACTCGCAAGTCCCTGAACTCCCAGAGTTAAAAGTGTTGTCCACTTTGGTGGCGGAACCTGCACCTTTGGCAGCAGCTATTGACATTACCAAATTTTCTAAATTAACTAGAGTGCAAAGAGTATGTGCAAGAGTCCTTAGATTTATACACAACTGTCAAAAATCTAAGAACAAACTTAAAGACCCACTTCAAGTTATAGAACTTCAAAATGCCCTTAATTTCCTACTGAAATTCGCTCAAACAGACTCATTTCCAGTAGAAACTTAATGCCTAAAAGACAAACAACCATTACCCGTAAAATCTAATCTAAACTCGCTTAATCCTTTTGTTGATGACCAAGGACTCATTCGTGTCGGCAGCAGGATCGACAATTCTAATCACCCTTACGACAAACGGCAAACATCATATAACCAAATTGATATTTGAGTACGAGCACCAGCGCCTTTTACACGCACCACCCCAGCTTTTGCTTGGTTCCATTCGTGACCAATATTGACCAATAGGTGGTCGTAAATTAGCACGACATGTCTATGAAAATTGTGTCAGGTGTCGTCGGTTTAGGGGCAAAGGCATGATTAATATAATGAGCAATCTCCCACCTGAACGAGTGGAAGCAGACTTTCCATATAATATTGTCACGACGGATTTCGCGGGGCCATTTTTAATCACCGACCGTAATGGTCGGGGTTGTAAAATAACGAAGTGTTATTTAGATATTTTTATATGTTTTAGGTATAAGTGCATGCATTTAGAGCCGGTTAGCGAGCTAAGTAAAGATGCCTTTATTTTAACTTTAAAGAGATTTATTGCCCGTAGAGGCATGCCTAAAATAATTTATTGTGACAATGGGCGTAACTATGTAGCGGCGGCTAAAGAGATAAGAGATTTTTTCGAGTCAAACAATCACTCTATTTGCGACTTCGCAGCTCAGCGAGGAATAGAATTTAGATGTTCCTCGGTATACGCTCCTCATTTCAACGGTCTAGCCGAGGCTGGGGTAAAATCCGCAAAATTTCACATCCGCCGAATATTAGGGCAAACTCACCTTACATTCGAGGAGCTGGCGTCCCTGTTTGCACAAGTCGAAGCTATCCTCAATAACCGACCCCTCTGCCCTCTGAGCCCCTCGCCTAATGATTTCCAACCTCTCACCCCTGCTCACTTCATGATTGGCAGGCCACTGACTTCGTTGCCGTCGCCGTGTTATGAAGACTTCAATACGTCGCGCCTCGACTGGTTTCAGCGGCTTGAACAATTCCGTCAACACTTTTGGAAACGATGGTCACAAGAATACGTCGCTGAATTACAACAACGTACGAAATGGCGCGTAAAAAGCAAAGAATTGCAGCTCGATGACCTTGTGCTCATCAAGGACGAAGCCCCACCACTATGTTGGCGCTTGGGACGAGTCAGCAAACTGTTTCCTGGGTCCGACGGCGTTCCACGCGTTGCAGAGGTCAACACAGCCAGCGGGACCATACTGAGGGCCCTTAATCGGCTCTGCCTACTGCCTACCAGTCATTAAGGTGGTTTCAAGCTTTCAAGCCAGAGCTTTCAACGGCCGGGAAGATGTTCACGCCTAACGTTCACATTTAGTTTTAAGCCTTATTGTTATGTTAATTAGAGTCATTTTGCATTGTATTCTGTCCCACCAATCCTAGCGTAAGAATATCACGACATATCCCAAACAACCAATAGTAGATTAATACCTCTCATACGTCACACCACACTCCCACTTCAAGTACTCCTTACTTGCATCCATCTTCTCATACAGAAACGTTGTACTTATGACCTTTCTTTGTAATTAAAATCATAATTATAGAAAAACCCAAGTTTCATCGTTTTTGCGAGAGCTCCATCAGGACAAAAAGGTCAAAGTTCTCTACGTACCCTCAGAACAAGTAGCGGATACGTTTACCCTGCCAAAGAAAGGCTTTCTCAGAGCACGATCTTCACTAGGTATGGTGAATATGGCTGATCTGATGTAGGGGGAGTGTTGAAACTTCATTTTACTGGCCATCAGATAATGTGTTCTTGATGACATTCCTTTGTAATTGTGACAGACTTTTATTCAATAAAATATAACATAAGGTTCTAAGAATATTTGTTTTATTAATTTTGTATCACAATTTTATTTCAAAAAGAAAAGTAAAAAATAAAATGTCCAATAGGTTATGATATTTTTTTATTAGTAAAAATGTATAGGATACTTTTACATTATTTCATTCATCCGAGTCACTAGTACTTGAACTTGTGAAACCATCATCATTTTGCCCAACTTCGATTATTAAGCGTGGGTGAATTCCTGGCTCTGCCCACTTGTCTTCTATTGTTTTTACATGTTTGCAGCAATTATTCCAATATGCGTTTGTAGCAACTACACCCTCTCTTATTGTATTTAAAATACCCTCACTAAACTTTGGGTCAGTGTTGTGCTTTCTGACGTAATGCTTTAAATTGGCCCACATCATTTCTGTTGGATTCAATACGCAATAGTATGGCGGTTATCTAAGAACTTTGTGATGTCGGTTTTCAGCAAATTCATCAATATTAAACTTTTTTTCAAAGGGTCTAGCAGGCTAAGCTAAGAAGAATGGCCCCCACAAGGGATTGTGTTCTACTTTTAGGTGGAGTAGTGGCAGGATCTAAGAACACTGTATGCCTGATATCAGCCTCCGATCTTCTTTTGTTTCAGATTTATTCACGAAAATGTTAAAAAGTCAAGGTAATTTTTAAACTGTAATTATAGCTAAACCTAGCCAGCGAGGGTAACCAAATAAAATCAGAATTGTGGAGGATATAATGGGGTTACTAATACATATTTTTACAGACCTTCATGTCCTTAAACTTAGATGAAAAAAAAAAAATTTTTTTTTCGATTTTTTTTTTTGCCACTTCTCGCGGAGACACAACTACCAAAAAAATTACGTGACAAGCCACAATTGTCAACTACGTATACATTCAAAAACATTTTCAAATATCATGGTGCGTCATGACAACAAAAATAAATGTCCTGGCTGCCGGTTAACACCACCAAAATTAACATTGGCGTTATCAGCAGTGTATGATACACATTTCTCCAATAAATCATACTTCTGCAATGTTGATTTTATTATTTCAGTTATGGTTTCAGCCGTTTCGTTTCGCGTATTCATGACATCCAGCACTTTTGTCGTTATACCTTCTTGCCAATCGAAGAATTGGATTAATATGGGAAATATTTTTTCAGCACCATGATTACTAGCATCTGTAGAGACACCGATAAATTCTATGCTTTCCAATGATTGTTGGATTTTGTTCAAAACCCACGGCGTGATGACGCCAGTAATAATGGCTTCAGTCTTAGTCCTCGCACAAGAAATACCTTGCGCAATGTTTGAGTCGGGAAATATAGTTTTAAGTAGCACACTTCGACGGCCGCAACGTACAGTATTGAAACTACAAAATCAGTTATTTACAGGAGAGCAATTTAAAATCAAATTTTGACATAGAATAATGCTTTTAAAAAAAAAACATGAAATAGTTGCTACCAGGTCATATGGTTATAATAGACGTTTTTCCTTACTGAAGCACCACTGTACTATTTATCATGGTTTGCTAGATATTTCACATTCAATGATGTACGTGGTTCAATAAAACTATTTTTTTATCGAATATGGGACATTCGATAGTCTTCTACGCTTAGAAAAAATAAACAAATATTTAAGATGGTAGTTTCGATTTTATTATTAGACATTTACTTACAATTATCCACTCACTTGCTTGCGACTTCAAAAAAGGGTGACCTAAACCGCTTGGACACTCCGTAAACAAATCGGCGCGGTGTTTGCTTTATTTGAAAATCGATAACTTTGCTTGTACTGAAAAGTATTTGATAAGATATTTTTTACATTGTAAAGCTAAAGAATGGAGAATCAAATAACATGTATATTTTTGCATGTATCACCTTAATAGCTCCCATATAAAATAAAATAGCAAAAGAAACGGTTTACGTACCTACTAAATTTAGATCTTTTTGTAATACCAATCACCAACATAATCAATAATTTAATACCGAAATAAAACGTTATTTAAACACACTATAACACACACTTCACAATCACGTAATCATAATAAGGAAATAAATATGATTAACATATTATTTCAGTGTAAATAAACAACCGATACGTCATTCTGCAACACTTGTTCCGACACCTTGCAAAATAAAATAGATAAAAAATTGTTTTGGTTTCTCAAGTTTACTGTAACTTTTTTTAAATGTTGTCATGTTGGTAATCTGTGCTTTGAAAGCCATCCGCAGAATAAAAATCATAAACCGCATAAACTCCGTTGGTAACTACGGCTACCGAAAGCAATTTGTAGGCGTACAAATTTGGTAGCTCTAGTCACCGAAAGCAAGTGAGTGGTTAAACAATTATTTTTATCGGAAGTAGCAGAGTCGATAGTCTTCTAGGTTAAGTAAAGATGAAATAAATAATAAACCTGGTACTTTTATAATGGTAAACAAGATTTTCTTCACTTGACTTTGACTTTCAATATATAGTCCAATAATAAAATGTAACATAGAGGTTTATTTGAAAGGTAGGATTAGATGAATCACAATTTGTTTGTAAGTATTTAATAATATAATAGTATTTAAGTATTTAATAATAAAATAGATTTTTCTTATTTATTATGTCAACTTTTAATCACATTTTTGTTACTTAAGTAGGTTACTAATACTAAGTTTCATCTACTTGCTTAATACTAATCAACAAAACTTAATGAGATCTTCTCAGTGGCATATAAAATTAACATACTTCTTATGATATTTCCACTTGGAATTACAATATTATTAAGTAGGTACCAGTCGCGAGGCGTTCGTACAAGCCGATTATTTACGGCTTTACCAAAAATTCCTATGCATAGAGTAGGTATACAAACAAAACGTAAAACCGACACACGCCATACACCTTTTTTTCTCCGGCTTGCCTATTTATTTACGTGACGCTTCGCCACTGGTAGGTACGTATTTATTATTTAATAATAAATTTATGGCAGGTTTTGATCACAGACTCGTTTTAGTCTACCACTTAATTAATAGTTGTTTGGCTTAAAAATCTATAAAACAAAGAAAGTTAAATGTTTTCTGAAGAACATTAAATTAAATACTTTTTGTTTCTGGTATCGTATAAAAACCTCTTTTATTACATAGCGTTGGTTTTGAAATTGCTTTGAGTATTTCAGACTTTTGGTACCAGATTTTATCTTCTTTTTCCGGCCATTTGAACGTGTTACCCACAGAAAAGGTCATGGTGGTAATTTCAAATTTGTTATTATCAACATTTTTAATTTCGCCTGGGAAAAATTCTCCTTCGTATTGGATTATAACATAATCTTCTTTTTGTATCTATGTAATGTAATTTTTTGTATTGTTGTGAATAAATTTCTCTTTATCTTTATCTTTATCTTTAATCTCCACTAGAATATGTTTTTGCTGGCTTAGAATATTTGCTAAATGGTATATCTTCGTCTGTTAGTTCTTGTTCGATTTCCATGTTGTAGCTATCTTCACTTTCTGCATAGTTTACCTCGGTGTCTGTATTGTCCGACGATGTATCATTTGGTTTCGGTTTTGGTGTTGTATTTCGTTTTTTCTTCTTATGTTCTTTATCTTTTATTCTATTTTGCTTTTTGTTTTCCATTTCTCTCTGTTTTAACTGTCTTTTCTCTACTCTTTCTTGGGCTTTAATTTCTTTTAGTTTTGCTGCTTCTCTTTTTTGGTTCTCTTTCACTTCGTGATAATCCCTCCACGTTTTACTTGTGATGGCAGAATGAATTTTTTCTCTTAATTTTCTTTTTTTCCCTTTTTTATCTTCATCTTCTCCGGGCCAAAATAAATTTCGTTTAAATGGCGATGGAATATGTGTAGTTCCCACTTTATTTGCAACAGTTTTTGATGTATTAGTGCTTATCATCTCTTTTAAAGGTGTTTTTTCTGCAGCACTTTGAAGAACACACATTGAAGAAGTTGAAGATATCTGAAGTAAACGTCTTGCTTGCTTCGATGAACTTGGCTGATTAATTATCAAAGCTTCATTAGACTTTTCTTTGGATTCAAGTGTGATCGTCTCTTTTGAAGATATTATTTCTACTACAGAATTCTCATTGAGGGTAAATGTTGAAGTGCAGGCATTGGCAGCTGTCTGAAGTGGATTTACTAATTGGTTGGAAGAACTTTGCTCATTAACAATTAACACGTCATTAAAGTTTTCTTTTGGTTCGGGTCTGGTCATCTCTTTTACAGTTGTGGATTCTGCCGTAGCTGAAGTTGAAGAGCAAGATGTCGAAGGTATTGTAACTGAATCTGTTATGTTAGAACAACTCGGCTTATCAATAATTGAGGTGTTATTTGTTGTTTCTTTTGATTCTTGTCCACTAGTTAGGTTTGTCAGTATATTCGATGTAGAATTATTAGATGTTCTGGTTTCATTTAAAGGACCTGAATTTGCACCATTGTTATCACAATTTTCCATTAGATTGGAAACATCTTCTTGAATCAAGTTAATTTCAGCTTGTACTGATCGTTCAACAACGTGAGCTGTACGTTGAACTCTCTGTTTATTGCTAGCCCATATTATATATAGTGACGTGTCTTCCTCATTTAACCGAGAATTTAATTCATCTCGACCTTTATAAAAGAGTTCATTGAAAAACTGCAACTTTTCTGTCCCCAATTTTGCCACTATTTCCTTTTCCAAGAAATTAACAAAGAGTGCCTGTTCTGTTGCAACTTTAGTTAGATCGATGTAGTCTGGGCCAAAAGGATACAAATCGCCAGCGCGAAAACCATTCTTAATGGAATCATCAGTGAGCGATTGCAACGCTGTTTTAAGGACAGGGGCAAATTTATCTTTTGTTAAATTGTGTCCTAAGTTTTGTAGTTTCCAGTCCCTTAATGCTTTTTTCCAGAATGATTTCAGTGATCTGAATATAGCCAAATCCATTGGCTGTTAAATGTGCGTACTGTTTGGGTGTAATGCTATGATTTCTATGCCATTTTGAGCACAAAACATCGACAAATGCAGGGTCATATGCCATTGACCCTGCATTCATTTATGACCGTCCAAAAAGAACACTACGGGTTTTTGGATATTTTGCTGTAATATCCACGGCCTTTCAACCAGTTTTGTGTGGTCGTAGCGTAGTGAGAACTAGCTAAGTCAGGCCAAAAGATGTATTTACCATCAGAATGGTATTTATTAACAAATTGCCGAACGATGGGCAAGCACTCACGTTGATACACTTCAGCGTTTATAGCTGGACCCGTCGAGTCTCTGATCACAGCCCTCGAAATCCCCTTTTCCGAAATCACGACCCAAACGAGGATCTTTTTCTCAAACTTAAGTTTGCATTTAAACTTTACATCTTCTGGAACGCACTTTTTATTAGAAATCAAACGAACTTACCAAGTGAAGTTCGATGTTAATTGTGTGAAGGTGTTGGTCCAAGACGTCCTTATAATTCTTGACTTGTAGTAGACGCATCGTGTCGCCATCAATCACGCATATTTAAAGCTTAACTTGAAAAACGCTTCTTACGTTGACTGGAACGCGCCCAATACCAACTGTCATTTAGTTTAAAGTCCATATTTCACGACCTGTAATCTAGGGGACTTAATCACTAAGATTAAGGGTTATGGGTGGGAGCCAGGACGTCTTGGACCAACACCTTCACACCATTAACATCGAACTTCACTTGGTAAGTTCGTTTGATTTCTAATTGTGTTCGTGTGTTGGTCCAAGACGTCCTTATAATTCTTGACTTGTAGGATGTTTAAAGTGTCGTGAAATATAACACAGTTATTTATACTATTTAATGTATTATTAAAAAGATTATCAAGAACACGTAAACTTAGAATAGAACAACAAAAACTAACACTCTTCTAAAAATAAAACTAATATAATTTTTTCATAACTGTCCGAGATCAATTTACCAATTAAATCCTAATTTCTAATCAGGATTAACATAACATTCATGTTGAATTACACAAGTAAATCACTTAAGCTAGAAGTTTGAATTAAAAATAGTTCTTGCGAATATAGAGTCAGATTGAACAATAGGCCTGTTATAGAACTTCGCAAATACTGAGGAGGTCTCACCCCAACCTGCCGTTTTACGGATTAAGTCAATGTTCAGACCCAGAGCGTTTGCCTTAGATGAAGACGCATGTCGCGTGCTATGGGATGTGAACACGGTAGTGTCTATGCCGTTTTTTGTCATCATATCTTTGATCCAACGACTAATCGTTTGTGATCCTATAGTACTATACGGTTTCTTAAAACTTATGAAAAGTCGTCCTAAATTATTGGAACGTAATTTTTCCGTTATAGCGATGTAGTCAACTAGAGACTGTGCGGGGCAAATTTCGGGTTTATTTCGAAAAAATGGAATAGTTAGGACAGGTTGAGTTGCACCTACTCTAGATGTTTTAATAAGATCAGTAATTTTAATTATAATTTCTCTTGTGAACGAATAATATTTTCTAATTTAATCAGACTTAAGGTTTGCACTCTATGTGCCGTTATTAAAGCTAAAATTGTGACTAATTTCTTTGATAACAATTCTAATGAGATTTCGGTATTAGGATATAGATTACTTAAGTATGTCAATACAGTGTTGGTATCCCAGGTAATGTCATATTTTGGGTTATTGGGTCTTAACCGAAAGACTCCTTTAAAGAACCTTTTAATTAGTTCATTAGACCCAACCTGAGGTCCAACTATTAATGAAATTGCCGAACGAAATGAATTTAAACTTCCATACTTTTGGCCACTGTTGTACATGTTAGTTAAAAATTTCAAAATATCTGGGATATCAGCACTAAAACAATCTAATTTGTTATCTAAACAGTAACTCCACCATTTTTTCAAACATGTATTATATTGTGATATGGTATTATCGGCTAGAGAAGCTAGCATCACATCAATAGACATATCGGGAACGCCTCGGATTTTTAATGCTTGCCTGATAATACTCCCGCAACCAGGGTAAGACGCTCGTGAAGAGGATGGGGCGTGCTGTTGACGAAGGTTAATAATGATTTATTAGGTTCGATATAAATTAGCTTTGAACACAATAACTTCTGGAACAAAGGGTACCATGGTTGGGTTGGCCAGCGAGGTGCAACAACAATACCAGTGGCTTTATCATTGACTATTTTCTTGAGGGTTTTTAATAACATTGAGAATGGTGGAAAAGCATAAAAATAATATTGAGACCATGAAATGGTAAAAGCATCTATAGCAAGAGCATCCGGATCCCTCTTCCAAGATATGAACATTTGACATTTTTTGTTGGCTCTAGTGGCAAAAAGGTCTATTTCAGGTATGCCAAAAACTGTAATTATCTGTTGGAATGCATAGTTTGCTAATTCAAATTCTATGTTAGGTCCTGTCTTCCTAGATTCAGCATCTGCTATGAAATTATCTTTTGACTGAATGTAGGAAGCAAATATAAAAATGTTCCTTAACTCACACCATTGCCAAATTTCTTTTGCCAGCTTGTTTAGATGATTAAATTGCACTCCTCCCATACGATTTATGTAAGATATAGCTGTAGTGTTATCTATTCGGAGGAGTACTTGACAATTTTTTAAATTAGTTGCATATGTTTTTAGTCCAATAAAAGCAGCAAGAAGCTCTAAGTAATTTATGTGCTTTTTGGACTCTTCAATTGACCATAGTCCTCCCAATGAATTGTCATTGCATGCCACACCCCATCCAGTTAAAGATGAATCAGAGTAAATTTCTAATTTATAACAATCTGAACGGATGTTGTTGCTAGGTGCTGTTATGTTTTTTAACCACCAGTCAAAATCAGATTTTAAATAATCAGGCAACTTCATGATTTCAAGTAAACTAAGGTATTTCAGTCTTTCAAAAGCTTTGGTATAAACCCAGCCATACTTAACTGCTGGGCAAACAGAAGTAAGCAAGCCTAGCAAGTGTGCAAACTCTTATTTTACAATCCTTCCTATTATAAAAGGATAACAATTCCTGTTTTATTTTTGAACATTTTTCAGATGGTACTTCAATTGTCATGTCCATGGAATTTAAAACAAAACCTAAAAATTGACATTTTTGTTTAGGTATAAGCATACATTTATCATAATTAATTGTGAACCCAAGGTGTTCCAATAGATTACAAGCTTGATCTATTCCACCTTTTGCCTCTGAAATACTGTCAAAAATTAACAGTATGTCATCTAAATAAACACAACATATGATTTTCTGAGACCGGAGGTGTTCTATAACAGGTTTCATTATTTTAGTAAACATATATGGCGCTGTACAAAGACCAAAAGGTAGAACATTAAATTCATTTTATTTTGAAATTGAAACCGTAGGTATTTTCTATAAAGTTCATGTACACGGACAGAGAAATATGCCTCTTTAAGATCTATTTTTGCCATAAGGGAACCAGGCCCCTATTTCACCAAGTTACAATTGTCAATGACATATGTCTGCTGACAAGTGTCGACAAGTGTCTCGGACAATTGTCCAGTAACAGGTGACAAGTAGACAAATCTAATTTTATTTCTATGGACATACATAATTGTCTACAATTACAGTGTGCAACGCGTGACAATTGTCCATAATTTATTTTAAGGACAATTATGTTGAGAAACAGTTGTAAATTTTTCCATATCGACATATTTGCAAATTTGTCGGTAATTATTGACATGAGATAAGAGCTGTGTCAGGCTTGCGTTACAATTGTAGTGTTTTCATTGTTAGTTACAAAATGGCTAAAGGAGTAGTAGTGACAGTGATTTAGATGAGTTCACATATAGGAGAATATATAAAGAACGAATAAATTTCTCCTTTGACGTCACTGCCTTTGCGTTCAAGAAAAATAACTGCATTGGATGGTTTCAGGGTCACAATACCTCGTCAGCTATTTCTTTCCATTTCTTGATTTTCATGTCGAATGTTAAATTGTATATCCATATTGCAATGGTTTTAATCAAGGCACTTTAAAAAATGGTGCACGAAAGGAATTGCAAATTGCAAATGATTTACTTATTTGTGGCTAAAATCGCGGGAAATAGTTTAATAGTTTTAAATAAGTTTCATGCAAAGTGATCAAAGGTATTCGTATTCAGCCAGTGTCAGTTTATATCCACAACTATATATGTATTTAAAATTTAAGCGGTTCTCGAGCGTACGTTAAAAAATAAAAAGCCAATTTATAATAAACCATCGGTGTACTTAATTAAGTATTAAGTTTTGTAATTGGTAATTATATTTAGTCGGACAAACTCGAAAACGCTCGCTTCCAAAACACATGTACTTTGAAATTAAAAAACAAACACTGGCTAGTATCAATAAAAATACATTTACCCAAACATGATCGGAAAACTTACTTTTAAAAAACGAACACGGGTAGTGTCACATATTCATCCATCAAAATTAAAAAAATAGTAACCTTGTTTCTTGCTACAGTTTTTTTTAAAGTGAGAATAATTGCATATAGTCGACAAGACTGAGGAAACTATCCATACAGCCAAGCTAACCGCTCTCGTTTACTGAAAAAAAGTGTGTATAGTCATGTGTGTGTTTCATTTGTTGAGCGATTGATAAATCAAATAAAAAGTGTGTTTGTACACTCCAAACTAATATAATAATTACCTATTATTGTATAATTGTGGACTAAGTACGCGGTAATGGTGGACGCCTTTCAACAATCAACATACGGTTGATTTACACATTTAAAAATATAAAGACTATCGTTTGTCATGACAACGTGACAATTGTATCAGAATTTTGACAACTGCCATTTCACGATATAAAAATGTCATTTTTTTATTATTATTTTCGCACCTGTCAGCGTGGTTTAATAATGTAGAGATTTGTGAAACAACACTTATCGTGACTACTCGACAATTGTCACCTGATTATTACAACTGCTGTTTCATGAAATACAATTGTCACGTAATTTAGACAATTGTCGAACTTGTCAAGCTTGGTGAAATAGGGGCCAGATGAAAGTAATTTTGTAGCAGTTCTAATGTCTTCGAGTTTAAAATGAGATGTTGCAATGAACTTATTCAGTTTCTTAAGATTAAGTATAAATCGCTTATCACCATTTGGTTTTGGAGCCAGAAAAAAATGTGAAAGAAACTGATTATCACATGGTTGGCATTGCGTTATGGCATTAATATTAAGAAGGTGAGTAATTGAAGATTGCATTTCTCTAGCCTCTGTACCCTTTAAGTTATTTGCTGGTATTGCCGTTTGAATAGGTGTTGAAGAGAATGGCAATTTATAGCCCTCAATCCAGGATAAAACAGTCTTATCATTGGTCATAGGTAGCCAGTTTTTATAAAAAGTTGATAAAAGCTTTACCTCTTTGCTTCTCTTTTGGGGAGCTGACCATCGCTGTGGTGCTGGCCACCGCTGAGGTGCTGGCCACCGCTGAGCTGTTAGTTCAGGCCTGTAGTTTAGTTGCCTGCCCGCTCTCGGTATATGTTGGGGTCTGTATCGAGGCGGGCCCCGTGAGTTTAAAGTAGGCTTCGCTTGGTTGCTAGTTTGTGGATTAGCATATTTTATCTCTGTACCAGTTTTATTGATAGCTTTGCCTGCTTTGAGATTTTCATGGAGATTTTCACCAAAAATATATTTGCCAACCTTTGTTTGAATTACAATATCCTTTGTATTTTTGTTGAGCGCAAATTGTAACAAATGTCTCCTTGAAATGGATTTTGTGTAAAATAAGTCACAGAACATGCGTCCCGCATCGCTTACTAGCTTGGTAACTTCCTTATTTTCATTATTTTTAATTAGTATATTTAAGGCTCTTCCCAAATAGGCAGTAGCATGTCCCAATGTATTCTGCTGTTGTTCCAGCACCTCATCTCTTTTTAGAACTTGTTCCGAGACTGCTGCTTTTATTTCTGGGTTTAATTTTGGTGCCTCCAGGAAAACACAGTTTTCTGGGATTTGAAATTTGCAGAGGTCTGACTTGGAATCTTTTTCTAAGCCATTAGTGGTTATGTGGCTCCACCTTGTAGTAATATCATTGTGTATGGCCTCCCCATATGTCTTTTTGTTAGGATCTTCGCCTAAAATATTTAGAATATCCTCATCTAAAGGCAAGGCATCATCCACATCAATTACCGTGTCAGTTACAGGTTCGTTGCTGGTCTCAGGAACCAACTCTTTGACATGAAACTCGTCAATATTATCTGGGGCTATAAAAGAAAATGAACTTTTAACACTCTGTTTAAGGAGTATTGTTTTGAGGTGAGAGATAAACCACACGAATAGCACTATCAGTGCCACACACGAGTAAATCCGCAAACCTTATTATATTACGGAAGGGATATGTCATACGAATGGCACTCGCAGTACCACCACATGGACATAACCTCAATCCTTTTTTGCCGGTCGAGATAAACCTCACGAATAACACCTAGAGTTATCACACGAGTAGATCCACGAACCATAAAACAATAACCGCATACGTAATGCGTTTATGTAAATGAAATAAAACCCACAAGTTCACTATAAGTAAAAAACGTGGTAGCTTGAGATAAGGAAATTTCATCTAATAAGTTATGTCATTATAACCGAAATTAAGAAAAGACAATCTGCAATTATTACCAGTGCCTGTTCTTAACAATTAACGTATTTATTTACCTTCTACGTCGTTGTCTTGCACCGTTTCCGGTACTTCATTTTCACTTGTAGGTGAAGCACTTCTCGCCTTCATCCTTTTTGTAAACTTCTTAAACAAGGAAAATAGTTCTTCATCGTCATCGTCACTCCTCTTTCTCTTACTTTTTTTATGTTTTCCCATGTTAAAATTATTAACTTACTTTGTCACGAAAGAAAGCGTGCAATTCCGGCGCGCACGAATAAGTCGAATGACAGTTGGTATTGGGCGCGTTCCAGTCAACGTAAGAAACGTTTTTCAAGTTAAGCTTTAAATATGCGTGATTGATGGCGACACGATGCGTCTACTACAAGTCAAGAATTATAAGGACGTCTTGGACCAACACACGAACACAATTGTGTAATAACCGTCGTTCCCAGGCATGTTATCATTCGTGAATGTAAAGTATTTTTCGTCATCCATAACTATTGAAGGGTTTTCACTCAAGTACTTTCGACGCAACAGTCTGCATTTTTTTGGGATTTCCTGGAGTTGCTTTTCAGTGTACTTTGGAGCTTTCTCTCTCTTGAAATATTCGATGTTGTGTTTTTTCAAAATATTCCTGACGCACCCACGGGAAACCTTATATTTCACGGCTAATTTGTTTTGCGACACACCAACCTTATTTTGTGCAAATTTTGCCACTTTTTTCTGATTGGGTGTATTTAGGATAGGAGGTCTACCCTTTTTTGGTAAGTCCTTAGTACCAATACCAAGTTCCCATCGTTTGATCAAGCGGTAAATAGTCGAAGTGGGAATTTTTTCACTTTTGAAGTGAGCGATTACATCTGATTTTGTCCGTAGTCCAAGCAGGTGATAGACACGTTCACGAAGAACTTCCCTTGCAGACATTTTTTACGTAATATGATTTTTTTTAAGGATATTTAGAACTACAGACGTTTTTGACAGATATTGGAGCAATTGTTTTTTTATTAAGCTTTTTTTTCTGGCTGCCAGTCTTATTTGAATACATTCTCATTACTTTAAGCCAACCCGTTATAATAAGTATAGAAGGATAACTGTCACTCAAAAAGTGTTCCACATACTTAGTGCTGAAATGGGCGGAGCTAATACTTGGTGCTCAACCGGCTTCCAGTAGGCTTTGAGTTATTGTGTCAAATGGTTGTCATTATAGTTTTGTAAAATAATTATAAATAACTGATAAATAAGATAAACTATAGCAACAACGATGCCGACGTGCATCATAAATTGGTGGTGGAGTCGCACGGACCCTAAAAAGGATGTAATTTCATTCCATTAGTAAGTAATTACAATTAAATAATTTCCTTACAAAATGGACATGGCCGATGTTATGCAATATAAGTTCTGAAATAATTATAATATTAAACATTAATTATTTTTTTTAGTTTTCCTAGAAATGAAGAAATACGTTTTGCTTGGATAGCTGCAGTTCGTTAAGAAAAACGCGATGAAACGTGGCTTCCCAGCAAACATTGTAGGATATGCAGTATCCATTTTGAAGAAAATGACTTTTTAGTTTCAAAAACTGGGAGACATTTTTTGAAATGCTCAGCGGTTCCAAATTGCACAGTACCGTACAGTAACTCCCTACTGCAACGCAGACTAATCAGCAACGTAACGGCATCGCCTCGCCTTGTATGAATGAGGCGAGGCGACGCCGATCCGTTGCCGAGCGGTTATGTCTGCAACAACCCTTAGTAGGTAATACTTAGGTACTGCACCTTGTTTTATTTAAATTAGGTACGAACAAATACCGCCATGCCTCATCTTAAAAAATCTTGATTTACTAATAATGTGCTACTATATTATACTATTATATTATATCCGTATATAATATCGTTATTTATTGCCTACTAAATATTATATTTTTAAGAATAAATATTTACTAAAACATTATTTATTGCTGTATAAATAAAGTATACACCTTAACTTATTTAAATTACGGATCACTTCTGCATTAAACCATCCAAGTTCAGCAAAATGTCAGATGTGTCATTTTATAGCGTGTTTGAGTAGCCATAACGAGAAAACATATAGACCAAGACCAATCAAATCTCTTGTCATAGCAGTTTAACTAATCAAAGTTTTCTTATGGGTGAAAATATATACAACCTCTACACTAATGGCGTCTACTCAAACGTTTCAAGCGTAGAGGAAATGGGATGTATTTCAACGTCAAGTTTGTTCGGTGTTACTCTTCCATACTTATTATATTTCGATGGTCTAGACAAATCCTTAAATTTCCATCGGCCTTTGACACTATGACAATTGAGCTAACCCATTCAGTAGGTTCGTCAACCTTAACAATGATGCCTTCAGATTGTAATTTTTCCAATTCTTTTGAAAAATTATCTTGCAATTTTAATGGATTTTTTCTAGGTAGGCTTGACATCTGGCTTTAAAGTTAAATGACATTCAATTTTTTTTATACAACCAATGCCTTGAAAGACCTGTTTATATTGTTGGAATAAATTTTCAGGCGACTCAGGTTCTAAATTGTCATTGAAATCCACTTTGTGAATTCTTTTAATCAACTTTAATTGTTCAGAAGTATTTCTTTCTATAATATTTTGACAATCTAAATTGGCAATATAGAATTGTATTTTATGAATTGATCCATTAAAGTGACAATCTAGTTCACATTGACCTACTGTGGGTATTGTATGCCCAGTTAAGGTTGACAAGTTAAATTTACTCTTCTTAATTATGTGAGTAGGCAATTTTAACTTTAGAAAATCATTATAAGAGATGATGTTTGTGTCAGCTCCGGAATCAATAAGAAATTTAATTGAAATTTAATGAATTTCTATAAAGATTGTCCAAGGATTTTTAGTGACATGATTACATTTTATCGAGCCTAAGAATAAAAAATCATCATCTTGATAATTATGTTCCACAGTGACCGATACTTGTTTAGAACAGTACTTACTGTAATGGTTAAATCTTTGACAGTTGTGACATTTTACTCCTTCAGCTGGACAGCGATGTCTGTGCACCTGCCCACAGTTGGTGCATTGCGGCTGCTGCACAGGTCTTGAAGGATGACGTAACGGTGCCCTTGACTGTGAAGCTCTGTAGGAGGAGTAGGACTTTGAAGTTGAAGACGCTCTTGATGGTCTTGATGGTCGATTCCTTGTTTGACTGCGACTTGGACGATTTGCTTGACTTCTCCCGGTAGCTAAGATATTTACATTTCCATTACTTGACAATTCTTTAGCTTGAATCTTAGACATTTGACATGATTTTGCCAGATTGACAGCTTCATCGAGGGATTTAGGGACTTGCTGTAGGATCTTTTATTTGATGTACTGGTTAGTATGATTTAAATTCCAGCTAAAAATATCCCGTACCAGCTCATCTCGAAGTTTGTCGGAATTGCACGTGTGACTCATATTTTTCAAGTCCGTGACATATGAATTAATCTCTTCATCTGGGTGCTGACGCCTGTTAAATAACTTGTGCCGTTCCATTGTGACGTTAACCTTCGGGCTAAAATATTTTTCGTACATGTCCATAAGGGCATCCCTTCAACTGGCATAACTTTTTTTGGCACAATTCATCATTTCGCACAATCATCATTTGGCATAAAGTCTTTTTTTCTGAAACCGTGTACTTTTCAGGATTATTTAAAATACCATTGCATAGATGCCAAATGATGATTGTGCGAAATGATGAATTATGCCAAAAAAAATTGTGCAAGACATTAGTAACCCGTCCATAAGCTCAGCTAACTTGATGGTGTCGATGTCTACATCGAAGCTATAGAAAATATTTAATGCCTCATTGCCCACATAGTGTAAAAGTAAGGCCACTTTTCTGGCATCACTCTCTTGTTCTAAGTTGTAAGCTCTTAGGTTGATCTTGAATTTGGGTTTGAAATTTTTCCAAATTATGCATATTGCTGCCATTGACATTAATAGGTTCGAGTTTTACATTACCCGAAGACCCCGTTGACGACGACGACGCCATGCTCTCAGGTTGAGGCTTGCACTTGGTCGGTTCTCCATCTGTAGACATCTTATTAATCCTCTTGAATTCTTCTCAATTCGACTGACAACACACACCTGACACCATGTTTGGGTGTGATGTTATAATTATAAAACACTGAGATGGTTTATAATATTATTTATTAATTAAGTAAGTACAGAGAACACGCGACACAGTTGAGATGATGGCGATGTGTGCGAGAGAGGGGGAGAGTTGGAAAAGGACAGTGATACTACTTAGGACAGATAAGATATCGTAACAGACTTTACCTAATATTGCATCATGCTCCTCCTCAGTTTCTCCACTTATCAATAAATCATGACAATAGACAATAACACCTGGAATGTCACCAAAGGCTTTCTCACTATAAGTTTGAAAAATTTCCGCAGCAATCGACAATCCAAAAGGTAATCTGAGGAACTTATAGCACCCAAACACTAGTACACAAGTCACTGGACTCTTCAGTGAGTTTAATATTATAAAACCCATCGGACAGATCGAGTACTGAGAAATACTTCTTGTTACAAAGTTTGGGTACAATCTCATCAAGAGTCGGTATTAAGTGGTGTTCCCGTATTAACACTTTATTGAGATCCTTAGGATCCAAGCAAATTCTTAAATCTTTCTTTTCAATAATGACTAAATTGCTTACATAACTGTTTGGATGTTCGACCTTTGCAATGACTTGGTGCTCCACCAGGGCTCCCAGCTTCACCCTCCTCCTCCTCCTTCTCTTTCTCCAGAGCCCTCTTGGAGGGCTGTGGAGCAAAGTGGTCGTCCTTGATCCACCTAAGGTCGTCGGTATCCGATTCGGAGTTGGAGTCATTAATAACTCCCCCCCCCCTTAGGTGGAACCCTCCTGTGTTTTGTAGGCGAGGCCATGGTGCCCCCCCCCCTTACCTCGCAACCGAAAAAGGTCGGAATCCGACCGCTAGGACCGAAGTTAGGACCTAACCTAACTTAAAACGGTCAAGCGCGACTCGGATATCGACTTTTCTTTACAAAACACAAAGACTGAAAAATAGCTCTTGTTTGCCCCTCTAAAAAAAAGTCCTAAAAACACAAAAAAGGTAAAAAGGTTCAAAGTTATTGATTTTACCAAGTTTAGGAAAAACCTTAAGTTGGTAAATCAAAAAACCGTGCCTACCCCGGTACCTTAACAGGCCGATAACTCCCGACCTGGAAGTCTGACTGTTAAGAAGCGAAAACAAAATTTAAAAAAAAATAAAAAAAATCTACCTGCCACTTGAGGTTTTATATTTTTACAAGTACTGTAATAGTACATTGTGTATTAAGGGTGGTAAAGGCAGAATTACAAACGAGAGTTTGTTAGAAGCCCGAAGCCGAAGGCTGAGTGAGGGCTTTAATGACTCGAGCTTTGTAATTCCTTTACCACCCGTGTAACATACAATGTTTTTCATCACAATTGCGAGGAAAAAAAAAAATCAGGAAAAATATCATATTTTTAACTTATTTATTAATATTTTCTTTGAATCGCACAATTTTTATCAGTACTTGTAAATTTCGTATATTCGACATTTCGTATATTGTATATTCGACGGGTAAATACGAGTAGAACAACGGTCTATCTGCAAAATGTCTACTTTTCAGGAGAGGAGTTTAAAGATTCAATCGTGTATATTTCATAACGTATTTAGGTTAGCTTTTTGAAATTCTAATGGGTGCTTAATAGCAAGGCAATGATTATATAAAAGTACTAAAGTATTTAATATCTTTATTATTTTCCGAGTTACTGGGTTACATGTATACATGGCCCGTTTTATTACGGAACTGCAGACGGCAAATGGTAACATATTTTGACATAATCGGTTGTTCTATGAAATTTATTTAAAATAGTAAGTAAATAAAATAAGGATATTTATTAAAAAATCAACTTCTTTATTTCATAAAACTTTAGGAACTTTAACAATCAGTCTACTATGAGATCGTCATTACTGTTAAACAAAAACTATAATATTAAAAAATGAATCAAAAATAAAACGTTCTTAATACTTTCTTAAAGACTATCACTAGCCTTTCCTTACTCTAACTAAGGTAGCCGAGGTAAACATTTTAATAAGATCAAGGCACACTATTAATCACAATCAGCTTACACTTTGTGTCACAGCAAAATCACTGGAATTGCTTTCATATAAAGATCTAAACAATATAAAAGGAGCACCGTGAAAAATACACGTAAATCTGTTATCAAAAAATAAAACCTAAGACATCTGCTTAGAATTAACCAAATTAACTGGAATTTTCGTTCCTATACATAACACACAGGTTTTCCTAGGCATAACAATAGATAAAAATTTGCAATGGAGTCCCCACATAGCTGCACTGGCAGGTAAACTAAGTTCGGCAGCTTACGCCGTTAGGAAAATTAGACAACTAACTAATGTTGAGACAGCTCGCTTAGTTTATTATAGTTATTTTCATAGTGTTATGTCTTATGGTATTCTGGTTTGGGGTAAGGCAGCTGACATACAAACTATATTTGTGTTACAAAAAAGGGCCATTCGTTCTATTTATAATTTAAATTCCCGTGACTCATTAAGAGAACTTTTTAAAGAAATTAATATCTTAACTGTAGCGTCTCAATTTATTTACGAGAATATTATTTATGTTATTAAGAATTTAGATTCGTTCACCAAAAACTCAGATATACATAATTTAAATACTAGAAATAAAAATAAAATAGCTATTCGAAAATTCCGTGTCCGTAAAGTATATAAATCATTTGTTGGTCAATGCATTCATTTCTATAATAAATTACCTGAAGTAGTTTTAAAGTTACCCTTTCCAGCACTTAAAAAATATTTAAAAAGGTCGTTAATGTCTAAAGCGTATTATAGGGTCGAGGACTATCTAACAGACAAAAATGCATGGCCTACACCCGAAACTTAGTCAATAGTAATTTGTTCAAATGCAAAGGCTTTATCCTGCTTTTTCTTGTCTGGGGGACACCGTTGATGCAGGAAAACATATCGAAACTTTTATGTGGTCATCTTGCACCATCTCATATACACATATATAAGTAGGTAGTTGTAGTTATTTTATTTTATTCTTTTCTATCCTTCTCTCCCGTAAGATTTTTGGCATGTTTTCCTGCTGAACTACTGTTATTTGATATTATATTTAATTTAATACTTGTAGCTTTATATAATGCTAGATTAAGTTGTACATACCATTGTAATATGCAATATGAAATAAGTTTAAAAAATGACTGACTGCTGAGTTTCTTGCGGCGTTTCTTCTCAGCAGTGGTCTCCTCTTGGGAAGCGCTGGTAGTATCTTGACGTGTA
The DNA here is from genome assembly GCA_923062465.1 of Acleris sparsana. Taxonomy (NCBI): domain Eukaryota; kingdom Metazoa; phylum Arthropoda; class Insecta; order Lepidoptera; family Tortricidae; genus Acleris; species Acleris sparsana. Next base: position 5,303,251 of record OV281305.1, on the reverse strand, counting down.
AAAGTGCCCGAGCGGCCTACTTACTAAATAAATTTCTTTTATCTTTTTTATCTTTATCTTTTATAAAAATATAAAAAATATAAAAGAGCATTATAAAAACAAAAGCACAAAAACATAAAGGCAAAAAAAAACATACTAAACTTGTGACAGTTTGTCACTTTTTAAGTAAATCCTCTTAGTTTGAAATAAAAATATAAAAACTTTTGATCATCGTCACTCTCATTTAACGAAACACTGGATTGTTTTGAAGTGAAATGAGGAAGCGATTTAAAGAAGAATATTCAGCCGGTATGATTCCAGTTTCACACATATTTACCAAATCCTTATATTTTTCTTTCGAAATTTTAAGAGGCTCGGTATAAGCATGTTTTGGGCCAACCAGCGAAGAGTTCCTAGTATTTCCATGAATTATAAGAGTATCGTACTGTTCTTCAGCGAGATCATACTTATAATTAAGTTTATTTGCATCACTACTTTCAGTGTGTACTTCCCATCAGGATTCTTGGATTAGTATCAACTAATCCAATAATTTTTTTCTCCTTTTATATTTTTGAGCCAAACTTTATTATTTATTAGACTCTTAAAGTCGTAGACGTCATCCTGAACAACATTCCTAACTACGTCAGGCTCTTCTTCAGTCTCAGCCCACCTCACCAGCAGACGCCATTCTTCGGGAGTGTATATTACTCGAGTTTGGGAGCCACGCTCTATAAGGGAGTGCACACTATCTGCCTCGTTTTGCGTGTGTCCCTTCTCAAGAAAGCGGTGTGTTATCGAAACATTAAATTTACAAGACGCGTATAAATATAATGAAAACACAATCCGGTTGCGGTTCTGGCCTGCACAGTTATCAGACCAGAACCTAATTTTTTTAACTCCATCTCGTGCATTCATTTCAATAAAGTCCAACAGGCAACTACTTACTTCATTGGCACCTCTTTTTGCAATTGTTTCATCCCACATATAACACAGCGCTTTCTTTTTGCCCATATCAAATACAGTAAAATTATAGCAAGAAAGTTTTCTTTTATAGTAAAAGATACTAATCTGACCATGTGGACACGTTAACACCTTTTCAAAGTCGAAAACTGCTGATACTATTTTACCATCCGATTCCAACGCTTCCTGTTTATCTTGGTTTTTAAAATGTCTAGAAAGCTTCTTATTATCTGTATGCTTCTTATACTTTTCTAGTTCATCTTCGGTGTGGGTTTGTTTGTTTCTAAAAATGTGACACTGGTCACACTGGTCCTTTTTTGGAACATGGAAACCTAGATTGAAATGTCCATTTACGATATCCCTGTACTGTCGCAACTTTGATGCTTTATTGGCGTACTTCGCATCATCAAACCATTCCAGGTACAGCCTATGCATTTTAGCAATATTTAAAGTTCCATCTAAGTAAAGTTTCGTAGAATCCTTCCTAACGTAGTGAGATTCAACAGGAGCGAATGAATTGACATGGTCACTTACGCTTCTAATCATTTCTTCATTCAGCACTACCCTATGATTCCTATGGCGACCTCGATTATCTTCAACTGTGATCGACGCAAAACAAAATGTGACGCAAAACAAAATGTGTCTGTGTTGCATTTGAAATCGGAATGCTATATACTTTCAGTTTTAAATCGAACTATATTTGTTTTTGATTTGTGGCGCTTTTGTATTTAAGCAGCGATTTGTAACGACACTTACACGGCCCACGTATTGCTTTTTCCTCTACTAGTTTCCCTTTCTTCGACACGTACTTTTGGCCCAGATTTTTGAGGCATTTCCTTTTAACCTCTGACCACTCATTTCTCCGCCTTAACCGTTTTTTCTGACGACGACGTTGTGGGGTGCTCACAGCGTCAGATGAATCCGCGGTGGCAACGGTAGACATACTCGTACTTGGTGAGGAGTAGGAGTGGTCAGGACAAAAGTCACTATTACAATTATTGTGATCATTAACTACAGACGGCATCGGAGTGGGGATGTCTAACTCGATATTAACCGGCGTTGAATTTAAAGATCTATCGAGTTCTTCTATTCTTATTGCAGGCGAATTTTCAAAACTACTAGGCTCTTCAATATTAAAGGGAGTTGGTTGATCAGTAATGTTCAAACTCTCCGAAATATTTTCTGTACTGCGTTCCTGCGAGATTAAATTAGCTTCATGCTGAACTTTTTCAGAGCATACGTCATCGTCCGAATTGTCGAAAACAACTTGCCTTACTTCCCTCATTTCGACATCAATATTTTCGGCTCCAGCGGGTACAGGAGACATCTCAATATTTCGATCGGTTTCTTCAACAGCAACTAAATTTTCGGTTCCATCGGGTACAGGAGATATCCTCTCCATATTTCGATCGGTTTCTTCGACAGCAACTAAAGCGAAAAATCACCATTATGTTTATATCATATCTTTATAACTAATCTAACAAACCAATACACAAAATACACAGATACACACATTAAATTTATTGTGACCCCTATTTTTGCATTGGGCTTTAAAAAAGAAACGAGTAGGTATTATATAGGTAATTATCATGGAAGAGTTATAAATAACATACATTTTGAATGTTAAATCATGGAAAGTTAAACTAACCGTAAAAAAAAGTGCGATTATACAGGGTGGAAAAAATGTATGGGCCCTGGAGGGGAACTACCTTAAATCCTTTAGTTACCTCATTTTACTGAAAGGAAACATACCTTTATTTTTAAAAAGAAACAAAACTGCATTAACGGTTTTTAAAATTTTGCTTGTCTCACCCGGGAATCGAACCAACTAAAAATAAAAAAATAAACCCTCGCTATTTTATTTAAAAAAAAGGTAGTATTATTGTTCAGGATAAAATGTCTAATAAACATTTTGTCTTACACTCATCTGTTGTACGAGATGCCCATGAATAAAAAGCTTTTACGTACGATAGGGCGTAATGGTAAAAAAAAGGCCCGCGGGTATTATTTTGGATTTACGGTCGATTTTTCTAGCATGTTAGGACACTATTTACGAGCAAGTGTGATGAAAATAAATAAAAAACACTAGCAAACACAAAAAAGCCGGAACTAATCCTCGAAAACTTCGAGTAAAAACTCGAAGGTATCTCCCGACCCTAAAAAGGGCTCGAAACAATATCGGCAACACGAACCTTTTTGCCGCAGAAAAACGTACACAAACCAACACAACAAAAACCAACCGCAAACAGAAAAATCCAAAGAACAAAGCCAAGTCAGAAGTTAAAGAAGAATCGAAACCGTAAATCGTATGAGCAAAAAATGTAATATTTGGTCACTGAGATACGCGCAAATCGTCTACTCCACACCCAAGAGTTTACCTCAACCTAACCTAACCTAATTTTTTTTTAACGCTGAGGGAACGCATTTACGCCTACCCTCCGGTCTAGGGACGACCATATTGGAGGGTTATGTGGGACTCACAACCCCCTGCCCTTCAGAGCGAAGGGGAAGGGGAACGCCTACCCACTAAAACCTCACCGGTGTTAACCTCCATAGGCTGTTAACGGGGCACCGTGGGCTGATGACTATTCACCATTGGGTGCCCCCCAGCCGCCCCAGCCTATAGCTGGGGCACCTGCGGCAAAGGGGGAGGGTTCAGTTTTTTTTTTTTTTGGGACTCAGGGGAAATGCCTTCCGCACGACTGGGAATGGAGGACCCAGACAGTGACGGGCTCGCGCCGCCTAAAACCCCTGTGCCCCACCTTCCAAAATGTCCGATATTCTTCTTCGGACTTTTATTCTTTTTCTTTTTATTTCTCTTTGTATTCTTTTCTTTTTTATATCGTTTACATTTTATTTTCTTAACTAGCATGCACATGTACAATTTTTCATTTACTACCTGCATGCTAAGGTTTGACATCTGAGATATGTTTAACCTAATGATTAATTTAATACTAATGGCAGTAGCGCCCCTGGTAAATATTAACAAGACAATCAAAATAATTTAAAGCAATAATTCAATATAAAAACAAGAATTCATTTAACGGTAAAAATTAATGTCAATATAGTATAAAATTTAAAAATAAAAATAATTCAGTTATAATAATTCAACAGTAGACATTTGGTAGATAGCATTAATAATTCAACAGTATTTGGCCCCATTTGCCCTTGCAGCCCTGCGGACGACCCCAGTGGCGAAGACCAGGAACAGTGGACGGCTCAGGTTGCTGCCCATTAAGAGCCGGACGTTTTCCTCCGCGAGAGCTACTCCCATTCTGTGCTCGCAATTGAAGCAGTCGATGGCAAATCTGGGACAGTGAAATAAAATATGGGGTACTGTCTCCCTCGTTTCTCCATCGCAGGCACAGAATGGTGTATCGGCCAACTTAAAGCTGTGGAGGTACTCCCTAAAGCCCCCATGCCCCGTGAGCAATTGCGCCAGGATGTTCGTGTTTGGTCTTAGCGAACGCAGGACCCTGTGCGCCCCCCTAACGTCCCCAAAGAAGATCTTCGTTAGGGCCCCCGTCTCCGAGGCCGTGAAGCGCTCCTGCCATTTATCTAGCGTGGCCTGGCAAATCAGGCGTTTTGCACACGACAGTGGGAATTTGTCGTATGCAGGGGCCCGCTTGTTTTTGAGAGCGGCGTTCTTGGCGAGCTCATCCGCTCTCTCGTTGCCGGCTATTCCGACGTGTGCCTTTGTAGGGTGCAGGTCTTGGTTGTATAGGAAAACACCGAACATAAATTTAAATAGACTGTAATTTCCAACGTTCCTAGTCTGGTACAAATGTATGTGCTTTTATAATGGCGGCTTACGTACAACTGACTTACATTAAAAGTTTACCCACATTATTTATGTGCTTAATAAATTTAATAATATTTATGCGTGTACGGTATCGTACATATTCCGCAGAACGACAAAAAGTCGTTTATTACTTACAACTACACAAGCATTCAAGCTTTCAAGCTTGAGCTTATCCTATAACTACAAGCTTCCTTAAGGTTAAGATAAAAAAAATATTATTGTTAAACAGATACTGAGCCCCAACTAGACTGTAAACAAAGTTTTAATCGTTATCAATTGGCAGTACACATACCTTATAAATACTAGATCTAATTATCGAGCCTTTACTGGTTCTTATGGAAAGTGCCCTTACTTTTCCATCCGCCCCAGGAAAAACTTCTACTACCCTAGCCATTGGCCACATTAATGGACTAACATTGTCATCCCTGACTATAACCAAGGCACCAACTTTAATATTTTTGCATTCAGTTCGCCACTTAGGTCGGTTTTGCAGCTGCACAAGATACTGTTTGTGCCACTGCCTCCAGAAGCTTTGAACCATTTGCGTACACTGTTGCCAAAACTTCAAGCGACTAATTGGTACATTGGTACAATCATTCTCAGGATATGAATGGCGCACCAGTCAGAAAATGACCTGGTGTTAAATATGACATCTCGGTGAAGTCAGTTGTGGGCAATGCCGTAAGAGGACGAGAGTTTAAAATTCCCTCGATTTGTATAATAACAGTGTTTAACTCTTCATACGTCAAAACAGCAGTGCCAAAAACTCGCTTCATATGATATTTCACACTTTTTATTCCTGCTTCCCAAAGTCCGCCAAACACAGGGCTATAACTTTGAATAAATTTAAATTTAATATCTATACTTGCTGCATCATTCACAACAGTTTGCTGGTGGTCTGCAGCAGACTGCAGTTTATACAATTCAGTTAATTGGTTATGAGCTCCTTTGAACGTACTGGCGTTGTCACAGTACACAACAGAAGGTTTATTTCTACGTGAGATAAATCTTTTAAATGAATTTAAGAAAGACTCTGTTGTCAAGTCTGAGACCAACTCGATATGTACTGCTTTCGTAGCGAAACACACAAACAATGCAATGTAAGCCTTATATAATACAGGCTTTCTAACACGGTACATTTTAATGGTAAATGGGCCACCATAGTCTATGCCTACTTTATCAAATGCACGACATGATTTAACTCTATCACTAGGAAGCGAACCCATTAACTGTTTTGCATGCTTAGCTTTTAACTTAAAACAAATTATACATTTATGAAGTACATGTGTGACTTCTCTGATGCCATTTATTATACGATACCTAAGACTTAAACTATTTAACACAAGTTTCGGACCAGAATGCAACAATGTTCTGTGCTCATTTTCAATAATGTAGTGCGTGACCTTTGAACCCTTAGGTAAAATAATTGGGTGCTTCTGTGAGAACGGAACTCTCGCATTCTGAAGTCTTCCACCTACCCTTAGCAATGACAAGCTACACACAAATGGATTTAACTCCTCTAGACTTGATTTTATGGGCTTACCTGAAACTAATGCCTTTATTTCTTCATTGAAATGCAACTTTTGTTCATGCCTAATAATGACATATATTGAATAATTCAATTCCTGAGGAGTTAAACATTCAATTTTATCATCAACCCTTTTGGCCGATATACATTTCTTATCAACCCTTTTGGCTGATATACATTTCTTACAATTATTAACAAACCTTAAGCACCATGCTATGGTTCGTTTCATCCTAATAATACTAGACCAACTAGTAAACAATGCTAGATCCTCACGTTGTTTGGATGCAACCAATACAGACTTTAATTGTGGTATTTCCTTAGGCATTATTTTATCGTCATGCTCCGGCTTAAACTCTAGAGTACTTAGGGAAACTGGGCCCTTCCACCACAACGAATGCTGCTGTAGGAGATGCGGTTCTACTCGACGTGAAAGGCAGTCAGCCGGGTTTGCTGACGTGTTAATATAATGCCAAGAGAAATCGCCCGTCAAATCATGAATTTTTCTTACTCTATTAGCCACATAAACAGTCAGTTTTATGGGATCGGTTTTTAACCACGCAAGTACTACTTGTGAATCGGCATACAGATACACATTTGTAATGAATTTTAATTTCATGACGTCATAAACTTTTCTTGCTAACATAGCTAGTAAAAGCGAGCTATTGAGCTCCAAACGCGGCGTCGTAAGCTTTTTGACAGGGTTAATACGTGACTTTGAGCATAGCAAGTCTACGGTAACATCACCAGTTTCGTTGACTATTCTTAAATATACACAACATCCGTAAGCGAGGTTTGATGCGTCAGCGAAACCACAAATATCTATAGACTGAGCATTACGTGTATCCATATTCCGATTCACTTCAATTTCTGTCATTTTGTCTAAGCTAGCTGCAAAGGCCTTGACCCCATTGTTGAGTTCGGCAGGCAATGGTGAATCCCAGTTAACATTTGCAAGCCATATTTGCTGCATTAACAACTTGGCCACAACCACAATGGGCCCTGCTAAGCCAAGGGGGTCAAAGATTCTGCTAACAAAACTTAATACTTTTCGCTTTGTATAACATTCTAATATCTCTTGCTTCGGAGAAGTTATTATAAGAGTGTCTTTAACTAGGTTACATTTGATACCTAATGTTCTAACAAAGCTACATTCATTTTTATCTGTGAAATTTACTTCCTCTTCCTTCTTTTTACCTTCAGATGGGATGTCGCATAATAGCGAGTTGTCATTAGCGCACCATTTGTGCAGGCTAAAACCTCCCAATCCTAACAACTTAATTAACTCATTTCGAGTATCTAATACAACTTTCCTATCATTACAAGCTATGTTTGCGTCATCGACATAGGTGTTGTGAAGCAACACATCTGCAGCCAGGGGGTAATCATCTTTATACCTATTAACTAGCTCGTGCAAACACCGAGTGGCTAGGAATGATGAACTTTTTAGACCATAGGTAACAGTTTGCAGCTGCAGACATTGTATTTCATCCTTTGGGCACTCTCTCCAAAGAATATTTTGCAAACAGCGGTGTGATGGTGCAACCAATATTTGCCTGAACATTTTTTGTATGTCGCAATTTACTATGTACTTAAATAGTCTAAATAAAATTAAAATGCTTAACAGATCATTTTGCACAACAGGCCCATTCAGTAACACATCATTTAGAGAAACCTTTGCTAAACTTTGCATTCCTCCATCAAAAACAATTCTTGTAGTTGTTGTAGCACTATTTTCATTGAAAACAGGATGATGGGGCAAAAAGAATACTGCTTGTGAATCTAAATCATACTGTGAAATAGGTATGGAAATGGCATGGCCTAAAGCTATGTACTCATCAATAAAGTCCTTGTATTTTTTATATAGTATTGGGTCTTTATTGATACGATTTTCCAAATTTTTAAATCTTTTTAAAGCACAAGTAAGTGAATCACCTAATTTTAGTATCTTGTTTTAAAGGCAAGGCAACTTGAAATTTGCAATCTTGTAAGGTTACAGACTCTTTAAAAATGGTCTCCGCTAACTCTTGCTCAGAGGTGGCCTCAGTGTAAACTTCTGGGACACTTTCAGCTTGCCAGAACTGGGAAACTGACTTTTCTAACTTAATAAAATCTAAATTCTTACTAACAGTTGTTGCACAGCAGACAGCTGAAGTAAGATGTTTAGTAGCATTCTGAGTGATGCAAGGTAATCTTCCTGCTACAATGTAGCCAAAGAGTGTGTTGTGGAGATACAGTCCCCCAGGGCCCGACCGGAAGCTGATCACGAAGCAGAACCTGAAAAAATATGTCACACCCTAAAAGGATACTTATCTTATCACAGACATAAAAATCCTTATCTGCCAATTTTATATATGAGGGCAGAGCAAGCTCCTTACAATTTATGGCAAACTGTGGCATCTTACAAGTTATGGTGTCTAACACATGACATGTCACTGACATGTTAAAGCTGTTCGCAGTTGAATGTATTTTAAATGTGGCCTGTTGAGCAGTCCGAGTAGCACCATCACACACACCGCTTATTATAGCATTAGATTGCTGCAAGGCACAATCTAGCTCATTGACTAAGTCCGAGCGAACAAATGAAACTTGAGAACCTGTATCTAAGATGGCCCTCACATAAATAGGGTTTCCTAATTTATTTATTAACTTCACCTTAACTGTAGGTAACAGAACATTGTCACTGACTTTTGATAACAGGCTAACATGACCTGAACTTTTTAGGGGAATAGCATCCTCATGCAATAAAAAATTATGTTTTTCTTTACAAACTGAACATTTAAAACCAAATAGGCATTTTTTACCGTAGTGTTCATTTAAGCAAATGTTACATAATTTATTAGAATTGACAAATTCTCGACGTTGTGCCACATCTATCAATTTAAAGCCTGGGCACTGATGCATCTTGTGTAATGGAGAACTGCAATACTTACATTTTGGGGACTTGACAGGGGTTTTCCTGGTACTACATGAAGCAGCGACTAAGCTACTCCTTCGCGGGCTAGATTGGCCCAGCGCGAGTGTCTCGAGAGCCGCAGCTCTTTGCTTTAGAAATTTAAACAAATCATGCAATTGCGGCAAGTGCAAGCTCTGATTTTCCAGATGAAAGGCCCTAATCGTGTATTGATCCAGCTTTCGCTGTAAAACCGTTATAAGCACCAAGTCCCAGTGTTGCACAGGCACATCCATATTTTTTAACGCACTTATGTGTTGCTTAGTTTTAGAAACTATATTGCGTATAACAGCCGCCGAAGGTTTCTGCACACAAGGAAGGTCAAGGATAGAAGCTACGTGGTAATTTACCACCTGTTGCCTATTATCAAACCGTTCTGACAGAAGCTGAAGAGCAGCTTCATAATTGTCACTGTCCAAAGGCAGATTTTTAACAATATCTAGGGCTTCACCCTCTAGAAGTGACCTTAAATAATAAAATTTGTCACACGGTGACAATGACTGGTCTTTATTAATGACACTATTAAACAAAGAAATGAAATTATGGTATTCACCCACCTCGCCTTTAAACTTCGCAATTTCTATGCGCGGTAAACGCTGAAATCCCATCTGCTTCGGAGACTGTACCGCGTTAGTTTCCGCAACAATTGGAGGCGAAATAATGTCGTTGATAAACGCCGCCATTTCAAAGTAACTGTCTTCGAAGGCGCTGACCGTCTCTTTATCGTCGGTATCTAACAAAGATATTTCTAAATTTAGGTCCATATATTCATTAAAAGTCTTTTCTAACCTTTCCTTCTTTGCTTTTAATAAGCTTATATTGTAGTTACCTGGGTCAATATCGCGTAAACCTGCTTTAAGTCGCGTCATAAATGCTTTACATTGCCCCCTGGCAGCGATGAGTCGCCTAGCGTCCTCGGCCATAGCAAACAATAGTAACTTTCTTTGTGCTATCTCAAGTATACACTTAATGAAAACAAACGAGTATCAATCAACACTATCAACTTTAACTATGACGACGTCTTATTTACCACTCAGAACTAGTTATTTTAGGAAGCAAATCAATTGCAAACCAACGCAAACGCAGCCGAAAAAGCAAGATGAAGATGAACAAGTATGGCGACTGGACGCTAGGGGCGCTAGGGAAAAAGATGGCGCTCACGCGTCGAGCCGTCCTCCAACAGCTGCCGTGCGCGTGATGCGGAAATCGCCGTGGCGCGTCCTGATTGGCTGTGTTGAGATTCCCTGCGCTGTGACTGGCGCCTTTGCTCCTACACCGTACAAATAATTCGGCGCAATTGCTTCTACACCGTACAAATGACTCGGCGCAATTGCTTCGTGTAACACACGAAAAAAACACTAAAAAAACACTTAAAAATACACTTGCATGGATGCACAATGGCTCCGTTGCCGAGGTTTGTTCCGGCGAAATAAAAAGGCCAATGTTCGTTCGTCGATTCCACAAAATAGTTGCGAGCACTGCACGCACGACGCATAAACCACTTTTAATATTCCCTTATCCCTAAATCTGTCCTTAGTAAGACTTAAGGACAGATACCCTGCACACCGTACAGAATAGATAGGTAGGTACTCCCTGTAGTTCTTGTCGAAAATCGGGCGCACTGCACACCGACCGTGTCACGACGTATCTTGGGCACTGGAGATGTTCAAACTCGGTCCAATCCTCTTCGGGGAGAAAATATGTTCGCGCACTGCACGAACTTGTATAATATTACGAGTTGTACGCTCCGGACACCGACAACTTGACGGCCGTTAACTTATAAAGCTAACTTAGCCCGACTTAATGCATTGCATTAACCACCGACGAAGCACCATAAAAGCTTTTAATTAATTGCTCGAAGGACCAATGTAGGGTGCAGGTCTTGGTTGTATAGGAAAACACCGAACATAAATTTAAATAGACTGTAATTTCCAACGTTCCTAGTCTGGTACAAATGTATGTGCTTTTATAATGGCGGCTTACGTACAACTGACTTACATTAAAAATTTACCCACATTATTTATGTGCTTGATAAATTTAATAATATTTATGCGTGTACGGTATCGTACAGCCTTAACCCAGCAGAGGTTTATGGGCGTTCCCTGATCGGTTGCACTCCTCAAGTTTCTTCGAACCTCTGCTGCGATAGGGTTAAGGCCACCCTGGTCAGAAATAGCCTCGAGAGCCGAGCGAGAGTCGCTCAGAACGCTGGCCTCTCTTCCCATGGTCAGTGCCATGGTCGTCGCTCTCAAAAGGGCCACCATTTCCGCCTGATACACCGAGCAGAAGGTCTCCAACCTGAAGCTGACAGATCTGGTCTCCCTTCCCCCCTCCCAGCAGGACACGGCAGCTCCAACTTTGCCCTCGATCTTGCTTCCGTCGGTATAGATGGCCACGGAATTACCACCTATTGAGTCAGCCTCTTCCTGGGATTTGGCCGCACTGAAAGAGACCTGGCCCCTATCTGCCGGATGTGGCAGCGTAGAGGGGTGGACTCGGCGCTGCAGTGTTCGGCCCGGGAGTTCCGGCAGCCCTTTTCCCCGTTTCACCTCGTAGAGGTCCAGCTGTTCTCGTAATCGGAGGTCGAGAGGGAGTATTCCGGCAAGTAATATGCTGGCAGTTGCTGAGACTGTGGAGTGTGCTTTGGCGATTTTGATGGCAAAAACCCTTGTGATCCTCTCAAGTCGTTTTCTAGCATAGGCCCGATCCGCCACCTGCGCCCAAGCTCCCGCAGCGTAGAGGACAGTGGGCTCCACGACCGTCTCGTAGATTGTCCTCAAGATCTCTGAGTTGAGCCCCCAGTTGGCTCTTGCCGCTCTGGCAACCATCCTGAACAAGGGTTCAGTTAACACGCCTAACCCTCCCCCAGACGTGTAATACCTTTGTGTGGGACCCTATCCGGTCCTTCAGGTCCGCTGCCAGTGGGGGGCGGACTATCGGACAAGCGGGGAGAAGGGCCCGGACTTCCCCAATCCGGACATTCACCATCTCCCCGATGGACAAGAACAGGTCCCGCTTGAGGTCCTCCCTCAGCTCGATCATCGGCTTGTGGAAGGCCGTCTTCTGCGGCGGGGTCCTGCGAGGGCTGCTTCCTTTTCTCCGAAAAAGCCGTCCGAAGGGCCTTTAGCTCCTTACGCACGAGGGAGAGTTCCTCCCTCATGCGCTTATTGTCTGCGCGTAAGGCCCTCAACTCCTCGTCCTCTCCTCCGTTCCTCCCCTGGAGGAAGTCTGCGGCCGCCATGATGTCATTGCACGTAATGTTCATGCGGCCCCAGAAATCTCCCTTCAAGTTGCCGCACTTTTTGGCTTCCGCCATAATCTGCCGTGCGGAATTTCGGAGAACGGCAATGCACCCCCCATCGCCGTCGTCGTCCTCCTGCATCGGGCTGCGGGGTACCGCGGGACCGACGAGTTGCGCCTTTTTTTCCCCGTTCTTAGGGCCTTCCTCCCACGAGCTCGAGACGGCGAGGAGTTGCGGCTGACACGGTACTTAGCAACCGCGTCCGCTTCCGCCTCGAACTCCTGGCACTCGCGGAACCTTAGTACGGTCTTACCCGTACTTTTGCCCCTCCTGGCGGTGTTAATTTTGGGCTTTATAACCGGCCCGGTCTGCACCTCGTCCTCGTCCGCATGCGGCCGCTTGACGGTCTTGACGTTGACTTTTGCTCCCCCCAGTGTACGTGGAGCAGCCCGTGTCTGTAGCCACGAAGAGGGATTCTCCCTTTCGGGTACCCTCCTGGGATAATTTATTTTTAAAACCACTTCCCATCTTCCATCAAGTGCGTTTATGGCCCTGCACCAAAGGTCCACCCTCTTCTAAAACGCCTTCTGCAACACAGGGGACGTCGTATAAGATCTCTGCAAATACATGCCGATATTTATCGGATAAAGCAGTTCTAGCGGTGTTAGCATAATTTGTGGTGCCCGCATTAGGTCTTACCACATCTACCAATAGTCCCATCTTGTTTCTTATTTTGCACAGAATATTATTTTTTCTTCATTCCTCATCATATTTTTTATATATTCGCCAAATCCACAGCTGGATCATTTTTATAAACAAAAACTCAAACATTCTTATCCAGGCATGTGAATGATTAATCCCATATCTCAAATTCTCTGCACAAGTCTATTTTGAGAATGAATCATAACTCTAAATTGTTAAAAGATATGTGGCATAAAAAAAAACGACATTTAGCGAGGTAGTGCTTAAAGTTCACATGTAGAAGAATCTATTTATTTAATCCCATTATTTTGAAATCTTTTATGTGCCAAGGTGCCCAAGTATTTTCCTTTCATGTCTGCTAAAACATACACCAATGGAGACTTTGTATGTGTAACACGACATTTAATAAATTTCGGTGCTGGCTTTTTGCTAAAATATTTGTTCTTATCGCTCAAAACATTGACACGTTTCATTACCATGTCGCCCACGTTGAATTCCGAGGATTTGCGACGAAGGTTGCAATGAGCCGTGTTTTTCGTGTGGAGCATGCCAAAGTTTTGCTTGTACGGTTTTGAATACTTCAGAAAGACAACCTAGGTTTTCGGCGTAAATGTCACGAGGAAGGAATAAAACTTCATCGCCCAGATCGGAATCAACGTAATGTGTGCCGCAAGTAAGTAATTCTCTGCCGAATGCTAAGAACGAAGGAGTGAAACCAGTTGCCTCATTCACCGAATTGTTGATGGCAAACTGCACCTTAGGGATAAAAGTGTCCCATGTCCTATGATCGTCCTCAACGAATGTCGAAAGACAAGTAACGATTGTCCTATTGTAGCGTTCGACCGTGTTCACCTGTGGCGTGTATTTTGAAGAAAAAAAACATTTGGCACATTGTATTTTTTGAATAGGGCATCTGTAATTTTACTAATAAATTGGCTGCCATTGTCAAAAAATATTGTTTTGAGGCACTCCATGAACTAAAAATAATGAATCTTCTAGGATTCTTGAAACCGAACTAGAGGTAGCAGCGCGCAAAGGAAAGACTAAACAGAATTTTGCAAAACAGCAAGTGATGACGGTTTTGTTTCCTAGTTATAGGCAAAGGACCCATAAGGTCAATCGATACCATCTGAAAAGGTCTGGAGCATTGTTTAGGGCGACCCATTTCTCCATTTCAGAACTTTTTGTCCACATTTGGGGCATCCATAGAAATTTTCGAGTATTTTTTTACAACATATTCCTTGAGTAGTATCAAGGAATGATTCCAGCGTATCGACAGCGGTTGCGTGCTACAGAAAAGCCGAGCCGAACCTACTTCTAACTTGAATTCTTTCTGGGCATCATTGTTAAGGGACTAATCAAATCCAATGGTGACTACGAGGGCGACACTGAAAGTTTTTAGATCTGGCCACTTGTAAACAATATAATATAAAAATAAGTTTAAATTTTGAAAATGGAACTCTTTGCCAATATTATTGAGTATGTATTTTATTCATTTGTCATTTGTTTTACGATTTGGCGGCAAATTGAAAGTTGTCTGTGTCACGTCAGCATGAATTTAACGCGAGAAAATTTTCGTGCAATGATTTTTTATCGAATCTCGTGCCACCGTTTATAATTGGTTTAATGGGTTTAAACGTGGTCGCAATAATCTCACTGATGATCTGCGTGAGGGCCGACCTTCTGCGGTCTCCTGTTGTGCGGCGTATGATAGACTGATAAAAGAGTGACCTATCAGCAGATTCGTACAAGCTTGGGCATCGTTATGAGTCAAGTGCACAAAATCCTCCATGAACATCTAGCGGTCAGGAAGCTTTGTGCCCGGTGGATACCTCATAATTTGACCGAGGCCCACAAACTCCGTCGTGTTGATTGGTGCCGTGAAATGGTTTTAAGATTTAACGGGGGTGACTCAAATGCTGTGTTCGACATACTTACGGGGTACGAAAGCTGGATTTACTGTTATGATCCCGAAACCAAAAGACAGTCTGCTCAGTGGGTGTTTTCTTCCGAGGAGTTGCCAACTAAAGTGAAGAAAGGTTGAAGCGTGGGAAAAAAGATGGTAGCCTCATTCTTCGGAAGGACAGGTCATTACGCGACAATTGTTTTAGAGGATCGAAAAACAGACACTAACAATTGTTTGCCACTTGTCTGGGAAAAAGTTCTGGAGAAACGACCTCGCAGTAGGATCCTCCTTCACCACGACAGCGCCTCGTCACACACCGCCAGGCGAACGATCGACTATTTGGCGACGTCAGACGTGGAATTACTGGTCACCCGCCGTATAGCCCGGACCTCGCACCTTGCGATTTTCATTTATTCCCGAAAATAAAAGAAAAACTTCGAGGAAAACGTTTTATGGACGCCGAGGAAACTGTGGCTGCGTTTCAAAAGGCCCTCGAAGAGACCCCTAAGGACGAGTGGGCAAAGTGCTTTCGTCAGTGGTTCCATCGGATGCAGCGATGTATTGACGTCAATGCACACTATTTTGAAAAGATATAATAAAGCTAATAACTAATATACTAGGTTTATAAATCATTTGTAGGTCAATGCATTATTTTCTATAATAAATTACCTGACTCAAGTTTTAAAGTTACCATTTCCAGTACTTAAAAGTTACTTGAAAAAGTCGTTGATGTCTAAAGCTTACTATAGGGTCGAGGACTATCTAACAGATAAAAATGTTTGGCCTAAACTTAACTAAACAACTAAATAACTGAAAATAAAATAGGCATAAAAAATATGTAAATATTGTATATTGTCTAGGGGACACGGTTTCTGTAGGAGAATGTATCGAAACTTTGTATGTGGTGGTTATCTTGCACTGTCATAGGAAAGTATTTTTTAAAAAATATATATATATATATATATATATATATATATATATACTAGCTTTTGCCCGCGACTTCGTCCGCGTGGCGTGTTATAAAAGAGAGATCTTTGTGTGTGTGGGAGAAAGGTTAAAAAATGCTTAATTTTATTATTTTTAAATGAGGTCATAGTATAAGTAGCTCAGTTGAATAATGAATTGTTATTAATTTTTAGATTATTAGTTTATGATAATTTGGTTTGATATAAATTTAGGAAAATACGATCAGTGGAGGCTAACCCTAAAGTACCTATAGGCTTTCGTCTGGAATTCAGAGGTGAGAATGTGGATGTCAGTCGGTATGAAAGTAAAAGTTTGACCACATGAAAACTAAAAACCGGCCAAGTGCGAGTCGGACTCGCGCGCGAAGAGTTCCGTACAAAATTAACAAAAAAAAACTCGTTTGTTGTATGGGGACCCCCCTATTTTTTATTTTATTCTTATTTTCAGTATTGGTTGATATAGCTAGATATACATATTCTGTGAAAATTTCAACTGACAGACAGACAACGAAGTCTCAGTAATAGGGTCCCGTTTTCACCCTTTGGATACGGAACCCTAAAAAGAGTAGCATGGAAGAGTGGTTCGGTTGGTGGGTGGCTGGTGCAACCGGGATATGGGAAATGTATTTAGGAAACATATTATTTATAAAATTTCCTTATAAACAACGTTTCTGGTCTTTCTGGAGGGTGGTGCGAGAATGACCAGACTGGATGGCGAACTTACGCGGGAGCACGCCACATATAACTGACCATGGGAGAAACAGGGCTGTCTTAAATCAACTCCTGCTAGCGCGAGTGTTTGACCCTGCGACTTATTAATGATCATGGCGAAACATACCTTCAATGGAAATTGTAGTCTCCGAAATTCGAACATACAACATTTTTTTCTCGATAACTTAATTTTTCAAAATACATCCATAACTAAACTTTATATTTACTAAGGTATGCATGCATGCTAGATTGAAAACATCTATCTTACGTGATTTAGATTTTTACATACAAAAGTTTTTTCCCAATAACTCCCGTTCCCGTGGGAATTTTGCAATATTGCGTTGCAAGTAAGCTTTAGGTTCATTAGGGTACCTGCATGCCAAATTTCAATCATCTATCTTACGCGGTTTAGATTTTTACATACAAAAGTTTTTTCCCAATAACTCCCGTTCCCGTGGGAATTTTGCAATATCGCGTTGCAAGTAAGCTTTACGTTCATTAGGGTACCTGCATGCCAAATTTTAATCATCTATCTTACGTGGTTTAGATTTTTCATACAAAAGGATTTTCCCGCTAATTCCCGTTCCCGTGGAAATTTCGGGAATTCCTTTCTTAGTGCACCTCTACGGTACCTAAGCTACGTCCCTTCCAAATTTCAAGTGCCTACGTTTAGCCGTTTAGGCTGTGCGTTGATATGTCAGTCAGTCAGTCAGTCAGTCAGTTTCTCCTTTTATATATTTAGATTATATATTATATATATATATATATATATATATATATATATATATATATATATATATATATATATATATATATATATATATATATATATATATATATAATCTAAATATATATATATTCTTAGTTTTTATATATATATTTTTATATATATATTTTGCTGCTCAAGCTACGCTTGAATGTTTTTATTATTATTTTTTATGTTAAATTCATTGTTTTATATAATGCTAGGTTAAGCTTTATAATTGTATAATATCATAAGTAGTATTAAAAAAAAAGACTGACTGTTGAGTTTCTTGCGGCGTTTCTTGTCAGCAGTGGTCTCTTGCGAAGCGCTGGTAGATTTTGACGTGTAAAAGTGCCCGTGCGGCCTACTTACTGAATAAACATCTTTTATCTTTTTTAACTTGCTAGTTTAATCAGTTTTTGATTTTCTAAGAACTTTCAGTTTGACCCTCGTACGTAACAGTTTGTACAAACTTCTTGGCGCTGGCGAAAAAAGTATGGTGCAAGACCAAATATAATAGTGTATACTATTTTTGTCCTTCGCAACCGCATTTTTTTTTGCAATTTCGGAGTTTGTAAACATTAAAGGAAACAAATCCACGGCTTGTCCTCCGCTTCTCTGAGAGCTCTTACTAAAGATGTGTGTGAAAGAGGACAGGAAAACTCAAAAACTTACTAAGTCAAAATGGTGTTAAATAAATGAAAAAGGTAATAAAGTTTGATATGTATTTTTACTTTCATTATTTTGTCCTTACTGTATAGAAATATACAATATCTTACATAAGTACAATATAATTTACATTTTACAATCAACTATAGTGATGGGAACATAAGAAGTCAAGTTTGACGTCTGTCATCCTAGCACAATTCATTTAAGTTTGATAGACTTCTTACCTTCCTCTTACTATAGTCCGAATTAACTAGAAAAAATATAATAAAAAATGGACGGACATCGAGATTCTAGTAAAAAGATAACTGTGGACACATTCGAGGAGTAATAGTCGTACCAAATATTACGAATATTACGATTGAAAACAGTGAGAGTGATTCAAGTCAACACCGCCCGTCAAGAAAGAACTTCCATAGAAAGTGACTCGTTTTCAGTGTTCTTGAGTGGAGGTGCAGACTTAAGCCTTAATTTGGCAAATATAAAAAAGAGTATCCATTCAATAGCTAAACAGAATTTAACAAACTGATTCATTCCACAAACATATCATTTTGCAAAACGCTTTTTGCCGAAACTAAATATTTCGTCGTTCGGCGTTCAGTACCGCGAATGTCAGATTGTAACTCAATATAACATTCGCGGTATTGAACGCCAAACGACGATTTCTAGTTTATTTCAGGACCATAACCCTATACTTAGGTTAGGTTAGTGTTATAAAAATCCTGAAATATTTGATTCGGAAAAAAGCATTTTGCAAAATAATGTTTGTGGAATGAATAAGTGTAATTAAAAAAATCGCGTATTCAAACTCTTTTTGATTTTCAATGAGCATAAAAAATAGCCCATAATGCACTGAGCATCCTATGGCGCCATTAGGTGTTGAAATCGAAGAGTGGTTTTTTGTAGTACAGAATACACAATGTATAGCATATATGACAAAGTTTAATAACCCACTTCGTGTGGTCAACTTAGGAAAAAAGGTGGTGGCCACATTTTTCCGTTAAATTACTCATATTTCAATTGTAAGACAAAACTTCAGTTTATTAGAAAACGGTTTTAGTAATGATGGTGCAGTCTTACGATTGGTGCTTTTTCACCAATGAGGCGACGGTAGACAAGGCGGTGCGGTGCGAGATTTAAATTTCCCATTTCCACCGATGATGCACGAGGGAATTTCAGTTTTAATTTTCACCGTGCCTTGCCTTGCCGGCAGTGGATATCACCTTTTAACGACACTGTTTTCGATCCGTTAGAGCGTAGCGTCTTCCTGTACCCGTACCATGAGTTACAATTACCCTACTCGCTAGCGAGTCAAATGCTCTTTCCCTCGTACTCTACAAGAATACTGCGAGGTCTGCGAGGGACAGAGCAATCGACTCGCTAGCCAGTACGATAATTGTAACTCATGGTGAGTGTTCTGTGCTGCTGTAGTACCAAAGACGGCTAACTGCAATGTAGTAGTTGAAGCATTCTATACTCTATTGGTTACAACATTAAATTTAAAATGCTCAAACTATTACTATGCAGTTAGCCCCCTTCTACTACCTACATTTCGATCGAATTTATACGCACGTGCGTATCTCGACCGTACGCTGATTCTGACTTTATATTTAGGGGTCTATTCACACTATTACCCGTGGACCCACTTCTTTGTCCCACCGCAGAAAAAGTTGCACCCAGCTTTTGGCATACAATTTTAATTGTGATACCAAAACTGGGTAGGTTAGGTTCGTTAGGTATCTATAAATGCCCGAAGGGCAAACAGGCCTGGAATAGGAGCCCTGCTGTGAAGCAGAGCTCCGTCGAAAAGAGCAGTGGGACGAAGTAGTGGGACCACGGGTAAGCGTCCGTCTATTCTACCGTGTAAAACCTAATTGTTTATGATGATATCGTATTGGCAAAATTATTAACAATATTATAACATGACAAAGCAATTAGGTTTAATCGACCAAATTACCAGGGCCTCTATTCCCGACGGCAAAAGACTGTTTTTTTATGGCAATGAGAAGGCACGCGAGCACGCAGGCCACCTGATTCTAGGTGGGGTCTGAAACTTAAAGACATTTGAAAGAAATCTCAAGACTGCAATCTCAAAACTGCAATACTAAGGGCCGTATTAATAAACTCATCTTGACTGTGGGGCCCGTCACAAGATACGTCTAAGTAAACGCCAAACCATAGAACACTGTCATTTTTGACGCATCTCGAGACGAGCGTTTGAGTTGAGATCACTTTATTAATACGGGCCGAAGACTTCAAATGCGTTGCCAACCCTAAGGACTAAGATGGAATGGCTCTATGCTAGTAATGTCACCGGTTGTTTTATCCCCACACCGGAACGCAGCACTGCGATCACTGCTGTTTGGCGGTAGGTTAATGGATAAGATGGTGGTAGCGATCCGGACGGACCCTGCACAAGGTCCTACCACCACTACATATCACAT
Organism: Acleris sparsana; assembly: GCA_923062465.1. NCBI lineage: Eukaryota > Metazoa > Arthropoda > Insecta > Lepidoptera > Tortricidae > Acleris > Acleris sparsana. The sequence goes on along the minus strand of OV281305.1, from coordinate 5,282,652 downwards.
ATCGTCTTTGACCTGTTATGGTATAGTTTTAACGTCAGCCGCCATTACTGTCCAGTACATAAGAGCTATCGAAGCGGTGACAATACGGTAACAGCTCAAACACGATATGGTTTTTACCGTGTTGAATTAGCCCTGGATTAGTGTTACTCTTATATTTACTGACTTATGACTAACAAAAGGTTTGGTGTAAATACACTAATCATTTGTGACTTGAGCGTTATTCAACTAAATACATTAATATGTAACAACAGTAAATACAGTTCAAAGTAAAAAAATAATAAGTATGATTAAGGACTCTATTCTACTCGGCAGACACATATTGCTAATGAAATGTTATTCTATTGTTATCACTCGGCCACTATAGGTGTTCAGTCAATAAGAACTAGGATTCGGAAACCATCAGGGAGGGAAGATGGCTGATTGACATTGGCGAAAACGCTACAGAAGAAATAATAACGTTGGCAATACGATTACATGCAGGGCCCGTACTTTTCATGCCGTTGACGCAAAAATGACGTCACACTACATAGAGTTGATTCCAAGTGGTTTTATTGTAATTATTAACCATTAGTCCTCAATCATTTAACCATGTAAAAATGGGTTAAGTAACCTATTGACGCAAAGAAAAATAAATAGCTACTTCATACCTAAATCGTAAATGAATTGATTGAGGTCAGTGGAAAAAATCATAGAGTAACATTATCATTTAAAAAAAACTTTTATGTTGTAATTATAAATTTATATTATTAAATAGTCTTAAATACAATTATGGCATTGACATTGATAAAAGAAAATTGTCTCAATTTGCCATTTTTAGTAATAATTGGTAATATATATATATATATATAATATGCTGCCGTGATCCGTATTTTGATTGCGATTAAGCTGAATTTAACTTTAGGTAATTATTTTACCGCTTCTTATTTAACATTTTTTTATTTGTACCAGATAATACATACCTAAACACTTGTCAAATAAAAGCAGAGCACCCTGTGTGTTAAATTTCGTAATTTTACGACCCCTGATTACATGTCAAGAGCGATATGGTTTTACATAGTAGAATGGACCCCAGCTCGAATTAAATTATTAAAAAAAAAACCATGTAAAGGTTAAATTATATAAATGAGAGCGGACAAATTGTTAATATTTTATTTTATTCTAAGATCTTGGGGCCTAGATAATACTCGAACTTAGTCGTGAAGATCAAGATGAAGATCAAGTGAAAAAGGGCTTAAGTCTAGTATACACCTTTCATGTATATACCCTTTTTTATTACGAGTTTAGTCGACTTGTACCCCTTTTTCACCAGGACCCCAGTGTATGTATGTTAAGACTATTGTAGAAAACGCAAAATCAATTAACAACGACGACTCGCTGGCCTTGTTGGTAGTGACCCTGCCTACGAAGCTAGCAGCGCTGGGGCCGATATTTGTGTGTTGAGCGCGAACATTTGTTCCTCAGTCTTGCAAGTTTCCTATGTATTTAAGTATATAATTTTCTATATAAGTATTTATATCATTCTCTAGTACCCCTAGTACAAGCCTAGAGCTTACTTTGGGACGAGGTCAATTGGTGTGACATTGTCCACCAGATTTTTATTTATTAATTTAATATTTACATAATTATAGAGATTTTCGATTTTTTTTCAAAATGTATGGAGTTGACATAAGCGGCCGACAGGCAATATATACACGTGAACAATACGTCAAAATATCCACTCGCCCCTATGCCAATGACTTTATCATCTATGTGTCCATCACGGTAACCCCAGTAATGACACTACAAAAAAGGAATGCATACAAAAGTTAATTCTTTTTAACCGCAATAATGTCACTATTCAAATTGTTATTTTCGTAGTTTAATGTCACTGTTGGATTTCACGTGGACACATAAATAGGAACGCTTGCTTGCTTTTCTATAACGATTGCCTGTTACTCTCAATTTTCAATTTTGACAACCAATCAACAAGTTCAAGATTGTTTTTATAGTTAGTTACACTAATCGCAGTGTAATAAACCGCAGTTTTATATTATGTACAATAAATCACTGCTAAAAACATGTTCATACAAAATTTTGTTTGGATGCGTCAGCACTTTAAATTCCTATACTATTATCGCTCATAGCCAAAATACCAGCTTTTCAAAATACTTAATTACTCTCTGTAACCACTTTTAGCAACTTTGAATGGTTAATCGGAATAGCATTTATATGGTACCACATAAATGCTAATCTGCATTGCATTTAGTTTTTCTAAAATACATGTTTTCGTATGCATTAAAAGTAAACAAACATAATATGTATACATTTATTGGCTGTTGACTTTTTATACCAAAGCTGCATGTTACAATCTCTTACATTACCGCGTCAAAAAGTTTATTGCGAACGTTATTAGCTCACTCACTGTCATTAACATTATCTCGATGTTATTACTACCTAGGACAAAAAAAAAACACTAGACTAGTAAAATCTGTAACTTGTGTTAAATAAAGATACTCATTTTACAAGGTTCTTAAAAAACAAGATCCGAAATGTTGGGTGAAGATAATAAACAATACCCTAATTTGAATGTTTAGTTTTGGGATTCCGATATGTTGAGGTTCTGGTATTTTAGGAATGAGCGTAAATTATACCCCCGTTTGAACGCAAGTTAATGCTCTGAAGTGAATTCTGTACGAGTACCTATAACTTAATAAAGAGCTGGGGTAGGCATGAGGGGCGGGGGGTGAGGCACGATAAAGTTCGGCTACGGACCGTTGGCCTTTCCTTGCACCTCATGCATACCAGGTTCTCAACTAAGTTGTACGTTGATATTTATGTGGCCGCCACTCATCGAGCAACACGGAGGGGAGTAGGCATCAGTCGCGAGGCGTTCGTACAAGCCGATTATTTACGGCTTTACCAAAAATTCCTATGCATAGAGTAGGTATACAAACAAAACGTAAAACCGACACACGCCATACACCTTTTTTTGCTCCGGCTTGTCTATTTATTTACGTGACGCTTCGCCACTGGTAGGCATTCGCACCATTTCGCCACTGTCAAGCGACAAAACTAGTTGTCACTCGGATTGTCAACTAGACAAAGTCTAGTCGCGCGAGTGAACGTAATGCCGAATAGCTCTGTTTTCTTCTGGAAAAAGAGGTCTGGAACTTCAAACTTACAAAAAGATGGTGTTACATTTCACATGTAAGTAAATCTTTATCGTATTATTGCTATTCAATTGCATTAAGACACCAAAATCGTATATGGAATCGAATAATCGTATATCGGGGGAAAAAGTGGGTAGGGCGCACGGATTAACTGAGCTCCGCGTTAATATTTGTTTTTTGCCAGTAATATAGCCCAAATAACCAGTTTTTGTGTCTCGACGTGAGTCTTATTATACGATTCGCGTGTGGAAGTGTTAGTAACAGGTTTTAGTGCCGAATTGCAGAATAAACTGCTTGTGAAACTTTGTTGTTGTTATAACCTAAAAACTCGAATGGACTTGCTCTTTACTGTGGTAATTATCTGTGAACTAGTGATAACGACACGATCATATAGTGTGTTTTCGGTTAAATTGGATTTCTTCTAAATCCTCCTTGTTTTCAAACCGACTTTTGCAACGATAAGTGCCCCAGTGCGCCATCTGGTGAGCAACAGTACTAACTCACTTTGTCGTTAAGGTACCGTTAGAAGATGGAAAAGTGCGGTGTGTGTAGCAACAAACTACAAACTTCTTCTGCTGGTGCAAATCTGCAAGTAACTTGCTCTAAGTGTAGCAGTGTTTACCACAAACAATGCGTTAATGTGAGAACGGCGTCTGCTCCTAGATGTTGGGTCTGCTCGTGTTGCTCTGTGAAAGCGCTGCGCAAGGATAATACGCCTTGTAAGGACATCGAAGATTTGGATCCCGTCGGCGAAGCAAGCAGAAAGGGTTCGGGGTCCAGCAGCGAGGAGGTCTTGCGGACCGAGCTAATCGTAGAACTTCGCAAATCTCGCGAAGAGATGGGATCCCTGAGGAATGAAATTTCCAAATTTCGTGAAGAAATGAGTGAAATCTGGAGTGAAATTACTAGCTGTAAAAAAATAATTTCTGAAATGAGCTCTGAGTTAGAAAAAATCGAGGTGAGACTTACAAATCTTGAGACACGGCGGGACAATTGTGAACATGAAGGACATGAAGGACTGGAACTGAAAATTGAACAATTGAAGACCGAATTAAACGATAAGGAACAGGACTCCCTTATCACCGAACTAGAAATAGCAGGAATTCCTGAGACTGATCGCGAGAACGGGCTTAACGTGGTGTGTCTCGTTGCGGCTAAAATTGGTGTCCAGCTGGACGAACGGGACGTAGTAGAAGTATGGCGCGCCGGGCCTCGGCGCCTGGATGCCACCCAGCCGGCGCCAGCGCAGCGCCGGCGCGCGAGGCCGCTCGTGGTGCGCTGCGCGCGCCGGACGGTGCGCGACGCGCTGCTGCGAGCTGCGCGTGTGCGCCGCTCACTTAACACGCGGGATCTGGACCTATCAGGTGAAGCTGTTCCTATTTATATTAACGAGAGACTCACTCGTGCTAACAGGAGCCTGTTTGGTAGGACAAAAGAAGTGGCCAGGAGTCAAAACTGGAAGTACACATGGACCCACAACGGCAGAATTATGGTCCGTAAGGCTGAGGGCCAGACGGCGTTTCGAATCTATAGGGAAAAAGACCTAGAACGTGTTTTTACTGTTAGTGCGGTTGAATCTACAATACGATAAAACAGCGCAACAAGTTGGCCCTCTGTTTGGCTTAGTGTTAATATCTATTTTTATATCTATATTTATGCGGGGTTCGGTCTTGTGTATTTTTATTTTTTTAAGTGACAGCTATAAATCATTGTTAGTGCAAAAATCCGTTGTCCGGGCTTGTATTTGTTATTGGTTTTTACTTTTCAACAATGTAATACTCGTGATAATGCCTTGTCGTCTGTTTACCACTGTTTGTACCTATACTTATACACTGAAGTGGAACTGGTCAGCTACTCCTAGGGATGCCTGGTTTGCGTACAGTATAACGTTAACACTATCACATGTAATACGTGTGTGTATGTGTATATATATATATATATATATATATATATATATCCATGTTTTTTTTTTTTTTATAGATAGCTAAATGGGAAACCGTAAAAAGCCATACCGTTTAAAGCTAGGACTGTTAAACGTACGATCATTAAATACAGGGCGTGACGAATTAGTGGTGTGTATGCAGGAACATGAGCCGCATGTCCTGGCACTGAACGAGACATGGATGCGGGACGGTGAAGACTGTTATGCGCCTCAGGTACCAGGGTATGTTTTCAAGCATAAGCCAAGAGCAAGTGGCGTGCGGGGGGGGGGTGTGGGATTTTTCGTGCGGCGCGAGCTGCGCGCGCGCGTGCGCCCTCACCCGGCCGCGGCGTTGGAACAAATGTGGCTGGAGCTGAGCCTCCCGGGCGGCCGCCGCGTCGCCGTCGGCACGGCCTATCGCCCAGAATCAGTACCTGTGACTCAAGCAATTGACGCGCTCAGCGAATCGGTGAGTACTTTCGGATATTGCGACCATATTTTTGTACTCACTGATTTTAATGTCGATCTCATGAAGCCAAATAAAACGTCAGCTCGTGAGCTCCTTTCCTTTCTTGCACAACAAAACTTTGAACAGTTAGTAAAGGACCCGACTAGAGTTCATGGCGACTCGAGTACACTTCTCGACCTTATAATTTCCGATTCGCCTGACTTGTGTTCAGATGTTCGTGTTTATCATAATCATTCGCTTAGCGACCACGCCCTTGTTGTTGCTGAATTTAAAATTCTAAGCCCAGTCAATCCTGTTAGGTACATGTATAGACGGTCGTTGGACAAAATAGATCGAGACGCTTTTACAAATGATCTACGAGACGTTTCATGGAAGGGTATCACTGACGCCAGAGACATAGACGAGATAGTTAAGCAATTTAATCAGGCTCTATTAAACCTTTTTAATAAACATGCCCCATATAAACGAGTACGCAATAACGATAAAAAATATCCATGGATCACTTATAACATAAAGCTTATGATGTCGCTTAGAAATTCAGCGCAGACACGGGCGCGCACCACGGGCATTGACGCACACAAATTATACTACAGGAGTCTTCGTAATTTAGTAAACGCTTCTTTAAAACGAGAAAAAATAGCTTATTTTGATTTTTATGTGAATAAAAATATCAGAAAGCCTGCTGATATGTGGAACCATTTGAAGCGTCATACGGTAGTGGGTGGCAAGCCTGTACCAAATATACCCGAGCATCTTAATAATCCAGACAGTATTAATAATTTTTTTCTGGACATCCCTGGTGGCGTGGAGGTGGAACATGATACAATAAAGTACTTCAGAAGCAATAAATTTACCAGTAGCGAATTCACTATCCAAAATACTAATGAAAATGATGTCCAGAAAATCATTGATAGCATAAAAACGGGTGCTTCTGGTTTTGATGGTTTCACTATTGACATGCTGCGCATGACCCTGCCCTTCACGTTACCTATAATTACATTGATGGTTAACAAATCCATCGAAACATGTACTTGCCCGGAGGTATGGAAACGTGCTCGTGTGAAACCTATCCCTAAAAGCGCTTCTATGGATGAATATAGGGATTTAAGACCGATCAGCATTCTCCCTGTATTGTCTAAAATCATGGAAAGGGTTGTTTGCACACAATTGACGAGGTACTTGGAAAATGAGAGTATACTACCTAACATACAGTCGGGTTTCCGCACGGGGTACAGCACGGCGACAGCCCTCGCGAACGTCACGGATGAGATACTGGCTGCCTCTGACGCCGGGCGCGCGAGCATTCTAGTGTTGTTAGATTTTTCTCGGGCTTTTGACTGCCTAGATGCGGACCTATTACTTGCCAAAATGAGCTACTACGGTATTTCGGAACCAGCTTGTAACTGGTTTAAATCCTACCTTAACAATAGGACCCAGTTTGTAGAGACCGAAAATGATCAAGGAGAGGTCACAAGATCACAAATTAAAAGTTTAAAAAAGGGCACGCCCCAAGGTTCAATTTTAAGTCCTATCCTATTCATTTTGTTTACAACAGACCTTTTGACCTGTGTCAAAGATTGCTCATTACACTTATACGCGGATGACACTCAGGTTTACTACTCCTTCAATGACGAGGATACAAAACTTGCTGAACAAGTTATTACCAGAGATTTGAATGCAATATATGACTGGTCTAGAAAAAATGCTCTAGTTCTGAACCCTGTTAAGACTAAATACATGATACTGGGAACGGCTGCACAAGTCAGGAAAGTTAAAGAGAGGGATCCGACTATTAAAATAGATCAACAAATCATAGAACCCGTGGAAACGGTAAAAAATTTAGGACTTATGATGGACAGCGAGTTACGTTTCGAAAAACATGTAACTGATAAAATACGAACTGCATTTTATAGACTGAAAGCCCTTTATGGTATAAGAGAATACTTGTCTGAAAAAGTTCGCGTAGTACTTGTGGAGGCTCTGGTTCTTTCTCATTTCCACTATTGCGATACTGTGTACGGACCTAGACTTTTCTCAAAAACTGCGCGTGCCATACAGCGCGTCCAAAATGCATGCACCAGGTTCTGCTACGCCATACCGAAGCGGTCGAGCATTACTCCTTGCCTAAACAAAAAGGGCTTGCTTAAAATGGCAGCACGAAGAGAAGCCCATCTTGCTGTGCAAGCCTATAAAATAATAAGAACTAAACGACCAGAATATTTGTATAATAAATTTGTCTGGCCCCAACGAGGCCAGGACCGTGGAGTGAGAAGCATGCACGCTTACAAAGTAATTATACCGAAACACAAGTCCGTGGGGTTTAGGGGTAGTTTTAGGTTTGCCGCCTCCAAGATTTGGAATGACCTTCCGCCCCCACTACGTACGAATAACATGTCCATCCCTACATTCAGATTAAAGATACGGAGACTTATTCTAGAACGTCAACTTGAACAAAACCTGCAATATGGTATCAAAAGTAAAACCCACCGAACCAGGCAGCCCTAGATATTTATTATACTTATTTATTTTGTAGTTGTGTAATTTGTTCCTATCTCATTATCGTGTTAATGGCTAATTAGACTATTTAGACTTTAAAACAAGTAAAACTTAAATTTAAATGCCCTACCTACTACTACTATTAATGTGCTTTACCCCAATGAGCCGGCGCGGGCTGAAAATCAGCGCTGTGTGCAAGCACAGCTCATTGCTGAGCCCGAGCCCTTTGCCTTTGTGTGTGTTTTTGTGATGTTATAATTTAATTTAATAATAATAATTTTAGTTTTATTTCTATCTTAACTGTGTCTTCTCTCTAAATTTAACTGCTCGAATGCTTGGATGATTGAATGTACTCAAGAATGTGTGATGATGTATGTCAGGGTTTCTAATATCTGGATATTTTAAGTCTTTGTGTAATTGTTTCTTCTCTTTTTCTCTTGTGTGTGTATCTATCTGTTTAAGGCAATAAATGTTTTTTTATTTATTTATTTATTTATTTATATATTGTTGTAATATAATTGTCGGATTTGTTTACCAGCATCGAGTCCGCTGCCCGTACAAAATTCGATCTGATGAGCGACAAATCCGAATTCACACATTGACAAATCATTGTCAATGTGTAAATTGTGACTCGTTCGTACGCAAAAATTGCTCGAGGTGTGCAATTTTTGTCGGTATATTGTTCCATTTTTTACGTATTAGTGTCATCATAACAGTTTTGTTTTTGTATGTAGGTGTGCAGAGCTGTATTTGACTGTAATATTCATAGCTAAGGCGCTCCCCTCCCTTCCGCCAGGAAGGTCGTGTTGTTCGACGCCACCACTGTATTTAGAGCGATGGCCATTTCAAAGTTATTGGTTTTGACAGTATATCCTGCAAATTAAAGATGATTTGTCTTTATTGATATTTTAGCCACGGTTGGCTTTTTTTTAAATGTTAGCATCCGTCCGTTTGATTCACTACGATTCGGCCGGCAGTACTGTCAAGTAAATAAGAGCTATCATGACATTGACAATACGATAACATGTCAAAAGCAAGTTTTTACCGAGTAGAAATAGGGCACCTTGTTTCGGAAGCACGTAAACATTCGATCATGGCGTTCAATTGTTTTAAATACGCTAGAATAATTAATAATTATGTTAGAGCTTAGTCTCTGGTTTAGGTGCGGGTTTCCGCCGGCGGCGGCGTTCGTAGTCGTCTGGCGCCAGGTGCGTCGCGTGGGTCACGTGCGACGCATGGGACGCGTGCGTGGAATGCGGTGTGTGCGGCGTGTGGCGTAATTCCGAGTAGGTCTGCAGCTGTGACGCCACGGAGCAGTTGGAACGACGGTCGCTGTCGTCGCCGCTGTCCACGTCGCCTGTAATATCATGTTTAGTTAAACTCTGGCGTAATTTAAAGTATCTTGAAATGTAGTAGTAGAATCACTCGAAATTACTGACTCACAAAATGACCGCATCACTTGTAAAGACTTAGGAAAGTCAATGGAGACCCGCATACCGGGGCCCCTATTCTTGAGAATTTTGCGTTTCGGGCATTTGATGTTACGTAAGTATACGGTCAGTTTGCAGACAGTCTTTCAACTACTTTTACTTTGACATTATTATAATTGTGATTTTTGGTTTACAAATTTCAGTCCATTTCATTAATATAAACTAACACGTTAAGTGTAAAATGGTCCTCCCGGTTTACCTCAAACCTACCTACGGGCCACCCTTATACCCTTGAACTATCTATATACAAACACCGCCACAGCTACCGTGTCTGCTGTGGCGGTGTTTGTATATTAACATTCCTTAGTTTAAAAACTCATGAAAATTCGGGCAAACGATATAGTTGGTAACTGAAATCCAACCTTGTTATAGGAATCCCAGGCACATAGACACACATACAGACATCGTTTTGGCATCCTTCTTTTTACGTCGGGGGTTGGTTTAAAGGTAAGAAGCGTAACTGTGAAAATGCATCAAATCGTCCTTCAAAGGCAAAAGTTAATCAAGAGTAAGGCCACCATCAATAATTTAAAAAAAACTGACCGTCGCTGCTGTTGTTGCTGGGCGGCGCGTCGCGGCGGCGGCGCCAGTAGCGGAACTCGCGCGGCAGCGTGTACGACCGCGGCAGCGAGATCTGCAGCCACACTCCACGTTAGAGAGATAGAGCAAATCGAGCGAGTGGTAACGCAACGCACCGGCAACACTAGTGTAGCATCACTCTTCGAGGCCCAGCACACGCCGCGAGCCGAAACCAGCAACAGGGCGGACCGAGCCGGTTAAGTCGGGGGCTCAGGGCGACTTCGTCCACAATCCAAATTCGTCATGTTCTTAACCCGTCCACAATGCCATATGGCCCTCTATTCCCATTCGTCGGCATTCCTATATTGTCACCTTCCTAACTTGTCTATTTTCCTATTTAGTCCACAGTGATAACTCACATTTCTATTGTGCGGTCAACTTCTTCAATATTGTGTGGCTAACTTCAGTTTGCGCTGTGGACGATATAGTAATGAGGACGACTTAGCACTATGGACAATATAGTAATGTGGACAAGATATAAAATTGACGACATAAAAATGTGGCTGAGTTAGGAAGGTGGTAATTCAGGAATTACATGCTGACGACATGGCATTGTGGACGAGGTAGGAATGTGACGAAATAGGACTGTAGATAAAGTCGCCCTGAGCCAAGCCGGGGCCGCGCTGTCGCCGCGTTTGGTTGCGTGCGTGCGTATTAAGACTACGCCGAGCGTCCAGTGGCGCCCTCATGACCTTTCTTATGTTTTCTAAAAAACTAAAGTATTGTCTTGAAATCGAAGCATGTATTTATGTTGTACAAATAAAAACACAATGTACAGCATATAAGACAAAGTTTAATAAAATGTAACCTTCGCGTCAACTTAACGGGAACAGGTGGCCACTTTTTTCCGTTAAGTTACTCACTCATCGTTCAATGGTTATTAAGTTAAGCCATATATCCTATAAATTGTATATTCATTTATACAACAAAAACACATCCATCGATTTCAAGACAATACTTTAGTTTATTATAAAACAAAATAATGGTGATGAGGGCGCCACTGGACGCTCGGCGTAGTCTTAATAAGTATCGAGCGTCGCGCATCGATGCCGAGTGGCAATAGGTAACAAACTGCTTTGAGGTTACATATGTTCAAAGTCGGTAGTGTTAATAACCACAACGCCTTTGTGCTTGTTTTTTGAATATATTCAACTCGATCATTATCCCTTAAAGATGTTAAACGTGGAAACATGATTCCGTGACACCTTTTTGCATTTTATTGGTGGAATCTAACCCTACGATCCATATCGACAATTTCTAATTTAATAGTGTACTCATTACTTCTTAATCTTGAAAAACCATTTCGCTTGCGGGCCTCTATTCAACACGGTAAAACAATATCGTTTTGGATCTGTTGTCGTTTTGCAACGTTTTGATAGCTCTTATTTTCTTGACAGTAAAGGCGGCTGAGTTTATAACAATACCATAACAGGTCAAAGACGATATGTTTTATACTACAGGGAATAGAGGCCCAGGGGCCCATTTCTCAAACGTATTAGTCTAATAATATTGGTGTTTTGTCTCGTATATAAAACTAGAAAATGAGACAAAACACTAATATTATTAGACTAATACGTTTTGAGAAACGGGCCCCTGATAGCTGTTATTTACTTGACAGTAATGGCGGATGACGTCATAAGAAGACCATAACAGGTCAAAGATATGTTTTTTACCGCCGGAAAGAGAGGCGCTGGCCGGCCAACTTTTTCACATGAAAAAAAAGTTGGGTTTTTATAGTGAAGTGCAATTATTTGGATTCGACACTGTATTCAAGGCGCGCGCAAACAATGCCCATCACTCATTCTTTGCGCAAACATAAAGCTACAGTCACAGTTTGCTCTTATGTGCATCATATTGTGGCGTCTTTAGGGCCGGAGACGAATTGTTTTTCTAGTTATACAGGGTGTTTGGCAGTCGGGTGTAGGGGTTTTAAGGGATGATAGTTAGGGTCATTCTTAACATTTTTGACCACATTTACTATTATGCTAAGGGTCACGGTTTTTGAGATATTGTCATATTTATTTATTGTTTGAAAAATCACTCTGTTTGCCAGTTTTTTTTTATTTAACACCCTGTATAGCTTGTATTGAGTTAATTTTTAGTGTTTTGCCATTTAGATTTGGCGATGTATAAGTGAGACAATGTAGGGACCTGGCTGTCGATGTCGCTGGGCGCGCGCGGCGCGGCGCCGGGCGCGGACTCGTCGCCGCTGCTGGCCGCGCCCTCCTCCTTCTTGCGGCTCCTGCAGGCACACCCGGGGGAAGAGTTAGCTATTATGGAAATTGCTTAGAAACCACCTTTTGAACGCCAAACACGGCAATTTACGTCGGCCGTATTTTGTGCCGCGGACGCCGGATTGTCGGTGAGTCGATCTACGCTTTATACATTTCGTGGTGGCACGTAAAATTGCACCCGAAAAAAAAATAGTTTACAAGTTAACGTTTGCTTTTAAAAAAAATCTGCTACAAGACACCTATACTGCAAATGTCATCAATGTATATTTTGTAGTTTTTGAATAAAATACCTGTTATATTATATGACGAAACTATAAATGTTCTGTTTTTATTTTGGCTATAGAATGCTAAAATGCTGGTATCTATAGTTATAATTATAGTGACCTGATTATATATTTTTCGATTTCGATTTAGGTCTCAATAATAATAAAAAAATGACTTGAAGTCGAAAGTTGAAATTTTAAATCAGGTCACTATAATTCTAAAGGTAAACGTCGTGTAGGACGCTCTGGGGTAAGATAGAGCGATGATATGCACAGAGCCGATGTAGGTTGGATGAGAGAAGCTGAAGATCGGGAGCAGTGGCGTTGGGAGAGGTCTTTGTCCAGGGACTGATACGGGCTGAGAATGATGATGCTAATGTTGGTGAACTGTCAAGGTGGGGGTATAGTGAGTATAAAGGGTAGTTACGGGTAAGGCTGCGGCCAGTGGCAGCAGACGGGCCGGCCGCAGCCCTGCAGGTAGCGCGGCGCCAGCAGCACCTCGGGCGCGCAGCAGCCCGCGCGCCGCGACCCGCCTGCTTCGTAGTTATTTACGGACTCGGCTATGTAGTTCCGAGGGCTATTTACATTTCTACGACTCCCCGAATCATAGTTCCGATTATCATTGAGCAAGTACGGCGGGCGGATCGGCCTCGCCGTCTCAGTCCTCAAATTTCCAGGATTCTCGTAGAAGGTTCTCGAGTCGTCGTATCTGTGGATCTTAAGCTCTGATAACTCGGTCTTTTGGAAGTGGGGGTAGCTTTTGATTTCTGTATACGTCGGGTAGATATTGCACGTGTGGGGGATTGGGTAGTTTTGGTACGAGTGCGTCATCTCTATGCTGGGCCAGGCGGGCTCCGCGTGCGTCTTGGCTCTCGGTATGGGTTGTCGTTGGAGGCTGCTGTATATTTCCTCGGCGGCTACGGGGGTGGTTTTGGCCAGTTTGCCCTGTTTGATCTCCTCTTCTATGACCCTTAGCTCGGCGAGTTGCTTCTGCTTTTTTTCCTGAAGCTTCTGTTGGATGTTGACGCGGGAACCGACGCTTGAACCTTCGTTTTCCGACGAACCTCCCTGGAAATTACATAAACCTTTTTACAATACTACCTACTTATCAACTTACCTTTACGAACAGATGGCTTATGAATTTGTTAATATTTTTAATACTATATATTTTCATTTTCTTCCATAAATTTAGTATTAAAATGCTGCAATTTCCAATAAATCGTAGAACAACGCGCTAACAGATAGAATTAACTTGCAGATTAACAATGTAAAAAAATTGAGAACTAAAGGAATATGGCCTTAAGGCGTTATCGTAGCTGTCAAAACCGGCAAAATGGATAGAGATAGTAGGAAGACTAGGGTTGGTAGTAGAAAGACTAAGTCACAAAATGACCACATCTCTCGTATGATACATCTTAAATAGATATTTTAAGATGTAACATACACAAGAGATGTGGTCATTTCGCAAAAAACTACCACACAATTTTGTAATGACCGCATAGTTTTGCGACCGAGTGATTCTATTACTACCCCAGAGATGGTCCCTTCGGTTTGAAGAGGTTATGGTAGTGGTCAGGTGTGCAGCAGTGTAGTAAGTGTAGTTACGTGATGGTTGTGCGGCAGCGGGCGGCGCCAGAAGGCGGGCGCGGGCGCGGGCGGCGGCGCGGCGGGCGGCGGCACGAACGTCGTCGGCTTCTTCTTCTTGCGGCCCGTCGCCGCGCTGGACCACAGACACCGTGTTAAGCCGCATCCACGTGCCTCGTGTTTGCCGGAACGCAACTACACCTTACAGTGACCACGATGTAACGTATATTTGAGTCCTGCAGTGTTTGCCACAAACACCAAGCATGTGGAGGCGGGTTCAAGAAACTTTACTTGCCCCTAGTAGGATTAGCCGAGTTGTATTCTACAAAAGTCCACCTTACCACCATATTAAGATTGTAATCTTGAGAATGTACTTGTCTGTAGGTCACGGATCCCGCTTACCATCAGGTGGTCTGTGTGCAGTTTGACCTTATCCAGGGCACAAAAAAATATATTTGCGGCTATAGAAATAATTCCAATTGGACGACATCGATATATACACAAAAATGTGACGCAGTCGTTTGAAATTTAATTGGTTATGATAAGATTACCTTGATATACAACAAAATTGATTGACGTTCTAACCTGTGACCAATCGTGTCTGTAGTCAAAACTATAAGAATTAAAAACCACGAATGTCACTAAAACGTCATAATATTCGTTTGTCAATTGTCAAGCTGTCAATTGTCTTAGAAGATGTGTGACCATTTCTTAGTGGAATTTATCAAGATCGAAGCTAAAAGGAATTCTCTTCTTTTCATGTTGCCGAGTGGTGGTCACGGCTTAAAATTGTGTTAATAGCATCCTGGCAGAGCCTGCGTCGGCTACTGCCAGATTGCTATTTACTTTATTTAAATAAGTTAGTTGGTAAGGTAGATCAGGGAATTATGGGACTGACATGTCTCTTGTAATGCCAAAGCCCTTTTATATAAAAAAAATATTAAAAAATGTAATAATTAATGGACCCTATTATATAATTACCCTATATTAACTGGGTTCGTGAAGCGACAGTTAAACACGCCGGGTATCGCTGCATTGTCGGAGGAATTCGACTGTTTACCTGAAAGAGAAGTTTTATACGTAACTCTAAATTAATTGTAAAAAAACACCGAAACTTTTTTTCAAGGCGTTTTCCTATTCGTGATTTAAGTATCGACGAGGAATCGGCTTGAGCAGGTAAGAAAAAGTTGTACGTCCATGCAATAAGAGCGAAAATGACGTCGCTCCGTTCGCAACGCCGAATCGAGCCGAGAGGAGCCGAATAACGCCTTTTTCACTCTTACTGCACGGACTTAAAACTTTTTCTTGCCGGCTCAAGCCTATTCCGCGTCGATAGGTCAGGGGAGACCGTACCTCGGTTTTTTTTAGCATTGAATTTATCTTAATAACATATTTCTATTGTTATTACAATATAACAGGTATAAGTTTAGTATAAGTTTTGGTAATAATATGGGAAAAAATGCTACTGGAAAAATTGCTACACGGAATTATCCAGTTTTGCGAAACGAACCAAAAAACGTATTACACTCAAGTGTAATAAGTTTTTGTCTTAGATCAGACAAGCTGTACCAGCCGACAGAACGCTTTTTGCACACTCGTCAGCAGTTTATCGAGATCAATATAACGAGGCAAAACACGACGGGCTACCTTTATCTTCAGAACAGCGGAGATCTTGATGCCATCTTCAAGCTCCGGCATTAGATCAATAGTATAGACAGTATTGCATCTTCAAACAATGCTACATCGTACGTACGCCTTTCATGTGTGCGTGCCTCGACCGTAAGCGCCGCAAGCCGCCACAAGCAAACTCAACAGGACGGACCGAGACGGTTAAGTCGAGGGCGCGCCGTCTCCGCGTTTGGTTGCGGCCGTTGCGGGTGTATTAAGTACCGAGCGACGCGCGCCCGAGTGGCAATAGGTAACAGAAACTCCTAAGAGGCTAGAGACAACATACTTTTCTATTTGTACTTTGTGAACTCGTAGACATCATAATATATCATCGTCATTGGGTTTCCATATTTATTTTAAACGTCAGCCCATCCCATTAAAGCCAAACTAAATTTAACAAAAATAAGGAATGTCATCTATTTCGTAGGTTAAGTACCGTTTTTGTTCTGCGACGAAGCGTTCGTGCTGTTTGTCCCTTGCTGGTTCTCTCCGAGCATATAGCCCAGCCGCCGCACATGGAAGTACCTGCGGAAAGACGTTTTAGACCTGAGTCTTGAATGGCTCTTCATTTTGATGAAAGATACTTTAGAACAAACGGCGCAATATATAGTTTTCAAATAACAATAATATGTTTGGAATAGTTCACCCGTTGGAGTACTAGATGACGATAGACGCACACACAGACAGATAAGGGTTTATAAACACGTATACCCGTTTTTTTGGAATATTAGTGAAATTTCTACTATTCGGAATTTACACAAAGCGAAAAGAAATTTATCGCCGACAACTTACTTTGGTAAAATTTAACATATTTATTTCAAGACATCCAAGTTATAGCAATTTCTTTTACAGCTATCAAATATATTCTGAAAAAAAGCAGACTGCATGAATAATTTTACTTTTTTTTTTTCTAGTAACCTTCTTTTAAACAAACTTAATTTGATTTGCCAACAGAAATGACATCATCAACTTACTAAAATCAGATTGAGTTAGTTGTCTGTACCTGTAGTATAGCAGCATGAACATCAGGCCAGAGGCGTAAGCGGCGAGCGCGGCGGCGGGCAGCGCGGGCGCGGGCGCGGGCGCGGGCGCGGGCCGGGCCCACCACCACGCGCCCAGCAGCAGCGCGTTCTCCACGAACATCACGCAGTAGAACGTCACCTGGGGAACACACGGAATCACCATATGGCACTACACAAAACATTCAATGAATAATTTAAAAGCTAAAACTATACTTCCGTTTGTTTAGGTGCATAACAAAATGTTAACAAACCAAAGTACATGACTTAAACAACCAATCAAAACAGCTTTAGGGTTTTGACGCGTCGGTGTTCTGTTTCTATTAGCTGATGAAATTTTTGGCTACGTGAAATCAAATCTTTACATAGTATAACAGACCCTGCTCTGACACAGCAACGACGAGCGCTGCGAAAAACATTCGTCACTGACCATGGTCTGGCGAGCGCGCAGCTCCTGCAGGTTCACGTAGGCGAGCACGTAGACGGCGGCGACGAGCGCTGCGAGCGCCGCTTTGCGCGCGCGTCCCAGCCGCTCGCCCTCGAAAACCGTCTTCGGGGAGATCAGCCACAGGAACATGGACAACCAGTGCAGACCTGAACCGATAAGATGACATGGGTTATTCGTGGTAAATCCTTTTTTTAGAGACAGTCACACAAACAAAAGTCGGCCCTGTGTGAACGTCGCTTGCCAACGAGCTCGCTTAAGTAATAAGCAGTGATCGGAATTAGGTGAGCCGAAATACGTTCTTTTCGCAATAGTACATAATGGAGAGTGATTACAACCGGGTAGAAAAATATTTATTTTCTTGAATGCCAGGTATTCTATATTTATCCCGGTATTAGTCGTAATGTTAAACATACATGTTTTTACTTACAGTACCCTGATGTTCTATGTTTATCTAAAAGTTGTAACTAACCACTCTATGTATATTGCTTAGAGTACATATTTCGGCTCACCTAATTCTGATCACTAGTAATAAGGCTGTTACCTATAACTAAGAACACCCAATATTCGTAGACTAGAGCGTAGGCGGTGAGAGCGCAGATCCGCGCCGAAATCGTCCCCAACCGCCACAGGAACTGTAATAGGAAGAATTTACACAATTACAATTACAAAAAAAAAAGTTCTATTCCCCCTTTTTGAATGTTACGCTACGTTTTTTGTTGCCACTAAGAACTTTATTCAACTGTAATGAGCTAGCAAAAGTGTGCAGACGGTAACAGATGAGAATAACCCAAAAAAACAATGAACGGCCTCTGACCTGCCCTGTCTTATCCCAGTTTATTGTCTCATCCCCCTGCCCTGTCCCGCCCCACTGACCTGGAAGATTACTCTGAGTTAGGTGAGCACGAGCCGGTGCACGTGCTACAGCCGAAGGTTTTTGCTGAAGCGGCCAGCCCCCCGCAGATATAGACAGCTGCCCTACCCTGCCTGTCCCACTGCCCGTCGCGTCACACTGTCCTGTCCAATCCCACTGTCCTGTCTCATTTCACTGCCTTGTCCCATCCTACAGCACTGTCTCATCCCACTGCCCTGTCCCATCCCACTGCCCTGTCCCATCCCACTGCCCTGTCTCACCCCACTACCCTGTCCCATCCCACTGCCCTGTCCTGCCACACTGACCTGGAAGATGACTCCGAGCCAGGTAAGCACAAGCCGGTGCACGTTCTGCAGCCGCACGTTCTTGCTGAAGCTGGCCAGCGCCCAGCACACGGAGAAGAGAGACAAGGACGCCGAGATCACGTTCAGTTCCGCGAACGTTCTGTTGGCTGGAAACAACACGGGTTTTCGTTTATTTATACATGATTTAATTAAATCTTGCAAGTTTGAGCCTGTTTTACTTATTAAATTAGGCTGAAATTAGCTTGGTTGTGAGAAAAAATACGAAAGTCCATACTAACATTTTAAATGTGAAAGAAACCCTGTCTATGCTTTCACGGCTAAACCACTGAGCGGATATCAATGAAATTTGGTACGAAGATAGCATTACAGCAAGTAGCGATAACAGACTTCTACGCGAACGGAGATGCGGGCACCAGGTAGTCAAATATTAAACAGGCTTTATTCAAAAACCATACATTTCGTACTACATGAATACGGACTAGAATGTTTAAAACGACCAGGGGGTCAGGAAAAGCCCCTGAAAGCCTTCGTACTTGGCTACCTTACACCTTGTGTATTTAATAAATCGATGTCTCAGGACAGGACTCCTAAAGACAATAGCCGCTTTGTTTTTCGAAGCTTGCTTTGTGTTACTTTTCTGGCTCTCTATTCTACGACGTAAAACAATGTTGCTTTTGACCTATTATTATAATTATAAGGCTCCCTATACAAGAAAAGTTTTTTCTACGCATATTAATTTTTGTTGTATGTACAAACTGTAAAACAAGAGTCAAATTTGGTATGACTATATTAAAAACCGAGTCTGACTCGCACTTGGCCGTTTTTTTTTATTGTTACCGGCGGGCTCGTCGGCGGCAGGCACGGGCTCGGCGGGCTCCTTGCACAGCACGTGCAGTTGCAGCAGTAGCATCGGCGCCGCCTCGCAGAAAGCGTGCACCAAGCGCAGCATGCCTGCACACAGCACCGTGAAGCATGCGCGTGAGTTGGCCGGTTAAGTAACGCAAAAAATAAAGCATTTATTTTGTATAATACTACACTTCATTAGTAAACGTATAATTACTACCCTAATAAAGGGCGTGAACGCTGTTCATTAAACCTTCTCAAAAATCTGGGTAGTTGTATTAAATGGTTTTTCATTATTGCGCTGCTACCAGGGGCCCTAACATGGCTGCGTTTATCTCGTGACAAAGTTTGGATAAGGCATCCGTCACCTTTTGACACGTAAATAAGTACGACAGTGATGGATGCTTTATCCACATTTGACACGCGATACAGACGCAGTCATACTAGGCCCACTGGGTAGCAATCTGCCATCATACGGAAAAACGACGCATATAACATTTTTTTTCGAAATTGTGTTATAACTGTACCGATAAACCACCCAAAATGATTTTTCCCCAATATTTGTATCCCCATTTCCCATTCGCGTTTTCCCCCCTTTCTTAACCACACGCATTTATCACATTGTAGCTTTTTGCGAGTGTCGTGTTTCAGATGTCAATTCGAGAGAGTCGACGGAGCTGCGCTCTCGCGGAAGACCTATTTCTGAGTAGTTTTGCCCTTCGGGCCTGCTGAAAAACTATACATATAAGTAACATAAACTAAACCTACCTGAAAAAAGAAAGACAAGAATAACAAACTATTGGGAAATAAAGAAAATGGGTGAAAAAAAGTTTAGGTACTGTATCTGTACCAGGGCTTCCCAACTTTTTTGCGTCGAGACCCCCGAGTTTTAAATATTTCCGAGCCCCTTTTTGATATTTTTCGTGACAAAAAACAACCGCACATAAATTAAGAACATCGACCGAAGACAGAAGCCGAAGCGTTGCGAAACACAGCCTGAATGTATCACAATCAATCAATAAGTTATCATTATTGTATATATCATATCATATTATATCATTCATGCTGTTACATACATACAATCATGCCTCTTTTCCGTAGGGGTAGGCAGAGACTTCCATCCACTTAGTACGATCCAGACAAACCTCCCCCACTTCCTCAACACTCGTAAGTCTCTCCATGCACGTGCGTCGGTTTAGGGTACTCCTGACCTGGCTCTTTCTTAATACGTCCCCGATCTGATCGTGGAACGTTCACTTTGGCCGCCCTCTTCCAACATTCCCAATGTTAAATTAACGCGTTAAATGTTTCTTTTCGAAAATTCCCATAGGTTGGCAGGCGTAGCGGGGCGCCCTTGCCATCTTTCTACGTCCCGCTAGGGAGGAACGCCCCACTGGTTGGCAAACCCTGATCTATAGCGCTCCACTCACAAAGGTCGCGCACTTGGTGCTTGACGCGCTTGCGCCGCAGCTCGAGCGGCGCGAGCAGGCGCGCGTACCGCCACAGCACGCCCAGCTGCAGCGCGTGCAGCGCGCACACCAGCCACGGCGCGCGTCGCCGCTCCGCGCCCCACGCCGCCAGGTACCAGCGGAGCGACAGCACCTGCAAACAAATTACAGTACGATTATTTCCACTTTGGCATTCGGATTAATCTTAAAGGTTCGTGTTTTTACATAAAGTACCTATATAAAATCGTAGAATTTACTCACATAAAACATTCAAACCTATTTAGTATAATTTATAATGAAATATCAACTAAGTATAGAAACTTCATTTATATTCTAAACTAGTGACGCACCCTCGCTTCGCTTCGGTTTATATGAGTTTTCTAAAAAACCCGTACATAATCCAGAATTTATTTTAAAAAAATCAAATCAAAATCCGTTGCGTAGTTTTAAAGATCTAAGCATACATAGGGACAGACAGCAGGGAGCGACTTTGTTTTATACTATCTAGTGATATTAAAAAAAATGTGACGGGTTAGCTTTCAAACTCAAAGGAATTTGCTTTGAATGAAATTATCTGTAATTTACATTTACGAATTAAGCATTTGTGTTTTTAGTAATGCGATGCAATAATTAAATCACGCCACGTCTGTTATTCATAGATCTACAGTAAAAAAAATGTTATTTTGGCAGCTGATGTACATTACTGTTTTAGACTATTAAATGCATGATATTATGAATATGCAGCAATGTGTCATTTGCACTCCCGATCTCTCAATTTTAGTATTTCTGTTACAGTTTTCACCCAAAGATTGAATTGAGCGGCGCGGCGCGACCTCTCGCAGAACAGTCGCGTCGCATCGGTTTGCGCTGTCATAAAATCGCGTCGCTACGCGTCCGCGTGCATTTCGCTAGCGTAGGACACTGGGTAATACAAACCTGTGATATAAGAAGCGACGTTACTACAATGGATATGGCTGCCGCGAACGTGCCCTTATAGCCGCGCTCCAGCAAAGCGTAGCTCATAACGACGTCGAACACCACGTCGCAGAAGTAGCCGGCCAGCGATATCACGTTGAACAGAACGTCGCAGAGAGGCAGGAATTCCGCCATTTCGTAACATGTCTCTTGATTATCTAGCTGTGGACGAGCACGTACAAAATGTATGTAGCCGTATGTTCTTTTCCTAAAAACAATAACTATATACCATCGAGGACTACCCGGCGTAACTAAATTAATTAAAAAAAGAAATGCGTGCATTGGAGCGTATTGTAAGTGCGTTTTGTTTCAGTTATAAACGAAATACTAGTCAATATTTTTACAAAAAAAGTTAATTAATTTCTTTAGTATCCAAGTAAAATAAGTAGAAAATAATACTTCAATTATTTAAATGCTATTTCTAAACATCAAAATTCGCGACCACCAACTAAGACGAACGAAACGCATCCGAATTTATAATCTGTGTTCTTTATTGGATTGTTGACGTTTCCAAAGTAGGTGTTTTATTTGTTTGTATAATACATGTAAAATATTATAATCCTTTAACAGTTAAATACTAGAGTTATTTTAACACAAATAAATAACATTAATAATGTCCAATTACCCCGATATCATTGGTAAAATCGGCAAAGACTCATCGCGGGCGGCTTGTAAAAAGTGTGGTTATGCAGGCCACTTAACTTTTCAGTGCAGAAATTTTATAAAAGTAAGTAATATTCTACTATTTTTCGTCAACTTGTTAATTTAGGTATAGTAGGTTGGTCAATGAACATTATGTATCGCTTAAATCATTGATTTAAGCGATACATAATGTTCATTGACCAACCTGGTTGTTATTAATGAAAAGTGTTCATTTGCACAGGATGTTTCTGTTTAAATTAATAACCATGCTCTCTTGCCTTTAAAGAATGATAAGAATGTGAATAACATCAACTACTAACGACTAGAGTACGTTTTTGAAAGGTAAAAAGAAAATACACTGAAAAATATTCCTGGCTATTTTAGAGGCTTGGCTTGTTGAGAACTAAGTCTAAACTTCACAGAACCATCTTTTCCACATTGACAAAGTACAACATATTATTTGCCTGTAAAGATGCAGTAAAAATGATGCTGTATTTTGTTGGATAACTTTGTATTTCTCTTGGTTTCTCAGGGTATTTTGAGATTTTGTGACATTGTATAAACTCTTAGTAGGCAAGATATGACTTTCTACACTGTTAACCCCTTAAGAGTCAGAAATGTTAAACTTTCATCATAGTATGGAGCGTACGACAATGACACCATTGCCACCAAGGTCCAAAGGTTAAAGCCCTCAATCAATGTTCATTCAAGACTTTTACAATTTGTAGATTGATTGTATTGGTATGGTTGATGTTCCAGGTGGACCCAAACAAGGAAATTGTGTTAGATGTGAGTAGCACAAGCAGCGACAGTGAGCAGGACTATGCTACACCTCTCCAGAGCCTCCGGGAAATAGAGCTTCGGAAGAAGTTGGAAGAGAAACTGAAGAAAGCAAAGGAAAAGCTGAAGAGTAAAAAGAAGAGACACAGGTAACTTCATTGTGCTTGGTTTTACAATGTTATTGTTTGATTTGTAAAAGCAGAACACATTTACTACTGGCATTTGCGTGTTATTTACAATGCCTAGCTTAGCATGCCACTGATATGTTATAATGATGAAAGTTTTTGCAATTAACTATGTAAATAGGTATGCATAAGTTTGTAGTTATATTTAAAATAGAAGGTTACAACATTACATCATATTAATCTTTTATATTCCTTTAATTTTCAAGTAGGATATGAATAATAACTCACATTGAACCAAACAATATTTCAACAATAAATGAAGCACAGCTTTAAAACTAAGTACACTGTTGTAATGAGTGTATTTGACCTGGTTCTAAAGTAATTTTATTTTTTCATTTGTCATCAGATCATCAAGCTCATCATCAACAAGCTCATCATCATCAGATTCTGAAAGTAGTTCAGAAGAGGAAAGACACAAAAAGAAGAAGAAGAAATCTAAAAAATCTAAATCTAAGAAGTCTCACAAAGAGAAGAAGAAGAGCAAAAAATGATTGACTGATGATATAAGTTGGTTTTAAAAAAAAGTGTACATTAAGTCTAAAATTAATGTTGCATCACGATAATTCACTTTACTGTAAAGGGCAAATGGTGGTATCTCATACAAGGCATGTAGCAAGTTCGACCATACATACTAACAGGTGAGGATTGACTATGCTTCGTTTATTGAATTTGAGATACTACCTTTTGGCGTATAACTAATTTTCGTGATGCAACTGACTAATGATACCATTTCTTAAATATGTACACTATTTTTTTAAACACCCATAGCTTCCTTTTGATCAATATCTATGTGTGTTCCAATTCATTACTTAGGAGTAATTTAATTTTAGGTCAGCATTTTCTGCTACATAGCCTTTATTTAGCGTTAAAGACATAATGTCTCTTGAAAATAAGTTTTAAAGAAGCTGTATGAATCCTTGCCCTATTTTATTTAAAGGCATGGCTTAATGTGAGTGTGGTGGAAAATAATGTTCTTATTAAAGTAGTACTAGGCTTAAATTCTTATTTACATAATTCATAGTACAGTTAAATACCAGCAATAATTATTATCCAACATTGCGGTGAAAAATATCCAGCACGCTCTTAAGCCTCTAGTAATTTATTGGAGATCCAACAGCTTACAAAACAAGATTGAAATTAAATTACATAACAAAAAGCCAATTGAAGGTTTTCACCGATAGATAAAATAAAGACGTGTCAGATATTTTAGACCCCAACATTGGATTATATATTATTGCTGGTGACTGTACTAGCCCAAAATCATTTCTCAAGAATTATAATTATAACTATAAATAATTCTTGAGAAATGTTTTTGATGAGTAATTAACCACTTTTAATTTTGTTGGGTACCCGTGCAACAATAGATGTATGGTTGTGTCAATTAACAATAAAATTATGTCATTATTTACAAATTAAAAACAATAAGTTGTATAGGTTATTATAAGGTAAAGGCTGACTGATATTCTGATAAATTTGTACTTGTAATAATGCTTAACAAATTAAATTTATTCTTGTTTATGTGTCATAATGAAATAAATAAGTAGTATAATATTTATATTTCTAGTTTTCTTTACCAGAACTCAATTTGTTGCAGTGGTTAGTTTAGTTATACCAAAGCTGTGTTACCTAAGACATGTTTAGTATGTGTGACACCAAAAAGCGCGCTTCATTAATAAAAAGGTCTTCAAAAGCCGATTCCGTGGAATGAAATAGTGATTAAATACTTTGTATGTCAATTAAATATTTACATCCTTACATTATTTTGATATATGGCAAGGTACTATGTTACAATACTTGCAATACATTTCAAAATACCAAAATAATGTTGGTACAGATATTTTTGATCCTCAGACATATTTGATGTATATATTCAATTACCTAAGACGTAAAGTAGGTAGGATAGCTAAAATGTGGCTTCTTATGCCAAAACTACAAAGAGCCGTGAGAGAAATATGATACTATGGAGTTAAATCTTATAACTGATTAACTAATAAAATTACTGGTAAATAAACTTAAAACTGAGAGGGTAAAAAAGCTAGATCCAGTCTCTTGATTATGATCTAAACATAAAAAGTGTATTAATAAAATAACATTAAAGAAACTTCGAACTGATTAGTATCTAAGCACATGAAAGGTTAACTCACAAATGTGAGTGGAAGTGGTGAAGAATAGCGCATTCCTATAGTAAAATGTAAACACAAAGTGTAGACCATACGGTAACGTGCCCCTTCTACTCTCAGTGCAATTGCAGCTTACTTCATGGGTTGAGCAGAATTAAACACTCAATGACCCTGAATTACCATGTAGTTATTGTCAAAATATCATGCCGATACCAAGTTCCAAAAACACCCACTTTAAAATTAATTTGTAGCGGCCAAAAGCTTCCATAGAAGTAGGGAATTGGTGTAAAACTAAGCTAAAGCAAAATTATCTCGTAACTAATTCTGATTATTGATTATATTATACATATATTGACACAAATTCCATTAATATTTTATAAGAGTGAATCCGTAATTTTTGTTTCTTTGTTATTGATTGTAAATTATAGTAGGTACCTAAATAACTACCTTATTCTTAATTCCTGGAAAAGTACAACAAATCAGGATTTATTGGTGAAAGTTGTCATTAATTACTTCATTATAAAGTATGATTCAAATACTTCCGGGTATAAGAGTATGAAAATACTAAGGGGATAATTTAACGTGTTTACAAATAACTTCATAAGAAAGTAGAAAGTTGATTAAGTACCACGTACTTTCCCGTAATTTTGAGGATACATTAAATAGTTCTAATGACTGAAACTTCAGTATAACTACTTTCCATACGAGACATATGAGACCTATATTAAATAACATAAAAATTAAGCCACTTACCTTTATGAAACTAAATTCTTTGAGTGACTAAGGTACATTATTTTCATCAGGATTTTTATTAACTTATCTAGGAGTTAAAACACGGACATGTCTCACGCATTGTATTATAATTTGATTACAGATTTTGTTCACTTCCCACGGTTATCACTATGCACATTCTGCAAAAAGCTTAGCTATGTATTTTGGTTAAGTTATTCTAAAAACTTTCAATCAAGTTCACGTCAAAAGTTCATAGACGGTAGCGCCATCTAGTGTGCGGTATGCTCGAGTCATGTGAAAGCTCGATACATCTTTGTGGGTGCGTTCTGAACGGATGCGTTCAGTTAAAAACAAATTGAAACTTTACGTTGCACCTTTGATGAGTTGTGCATAGTTTTTTTTAGTTAAGAAATGCTCGACAACAAGCTGTTCATCATTCATTTTTTGTATTCGCTTGTGAGTAAAATTGGCATATTTTGTTGGACCTCTGAAACAAACCATTTGAATAATATAAACACTATGAATAACAGGTACCAAAATAAATCTAAGCAACAAAATTAAGCAGCCACCTTCCTATAATAGATTGGTCTGTTTCTTTCCCTGAGTAAGACTTTTATGATAATGGCGGTAGTAATTTACAAATTAAATGTTTCGTAGTAGGTACTAACCTCGAACAGTATACGTTGCACGCATTGAGCAGCCTCAGGAAGCCGGGTAGAGCGAATCCTAGGGATACCCTTTCCATGGCTAGAATCCTAATCAGTTTGATCGGATCGACATTCATGGCCGAAATATTGCAAATATTTCCCTGCGAAGGAAGGGTAGTTCTAAGAATTTATGATAACGGGTAAAAATGTGTAGACACACACATCCGAACAAGTTCAAAGTGAAAAACCGAGCGAAGCTGCCATGTGTACCATGTGTTTAAATTTTAATGTGCTTACTTATACAGGTGTAATCGTTAAGTGTAGCCGGGCGATTATTCCGGCTATCAAAAAACTTTAAATGATATCGAACGTACGTTACCCAATGAGTAAAATCACATCAATAACTTTTTTTAAATAAAAGTAGTAATATTAAAAATATTAAGTTAAAGTTCTCATACATTTAGTACGGACGTTTCTTGAGGCTATAATTTGCGTAAGACCGTAAGAGATAAATCTGTTTAAGAATTAAAATTTACACGAATAAACTGTAATAAGTAAATAAAACAATTCATGAATTATAATGGTGAACACGGCAATAAATATATTTTTTCTAGGTCCGTATGGTGTAATGACTAGGCGTTTTAAACTAAAGTCTCTCAACGAACGGCGTACTAAACGTATGGGAGCGTTTGAAGTTAATAATTTGGATATTGATGTGATTTTCATTTTACTCATGGCGTAACTTACTTTCGGTATCAGTGTAAAATATTCTGATATCTGTCATGTTTACGGAACAATCGCCTGGCTACACTTTACAATTACGCCCTATAGAGAAGGTACCTATAGATGCTTCGACTACAGCAGTTAGCCGCCTGTTTTAAAATTATGGCAGTGTTATTAAATGACATTGCAACTCTCTCCTGGTTTTTTCTTACATAAAGCAATAGCACCCTAGACGGCAAAAGATATTACTGTAATAAAAAATGTAAAAAAATGGCAGCCTTAGGCCTATATGGAGATATCAAACTACATCAAAATCGGTACTGCATACATACACATAATACCTTCTCGCCTGTCTCCCAATTGAGTCGGCAGAGACTATGGAACGCCAGGTGCACCGGTCTAAACATACAACTTTCGCTTCCTCTACATTCATCAATCGGTACTGCATTAGAAAAAAAAATCGCTTTCGCATCTGAATTTACTAGGAAGAGTCTGAACAGTGTGTGGTGACACGAGCATTTTTCTCGAATCCTTCACATGGCAAAAAAATTACCTATGAAACCAGTCGCTATGCATTTCGTGTTACCAGCTAGTGATATTTTGAATCTGCTGCCTTCTTATTTTGTCACCACTCGCTGGTCGGATTTTATTGAATGGGGATGATTTGAACCTGTATAAGATCCATGACGTCCTGTTTCAGCGACTCCAGCGCTAGCACGAGGCTCTTGCTGGTGAGCTCGCACCGCTGGCTGACGCGGCGCACGCAGCGCTGGTATATCTGTCTGGACGTGGCGTGACAGCTGTTCGCCAGCGGCCATGATGCTTTCGTAGCCTGGAGCCAAGGCGCGTCGGTATAGGATCAGATAAGGTTTTCTGATTATCTGATGACATATGAATTTAGCGGATGTTGATTCGGTATCGGGCGCTGTAACGGAATTTATTTCGGAACCGTTACAGTCGCCATCAAATTGGGAGTTTGAGTGCAGTCAACCAATTTCATTCTTAGGCCATTATGGACTACGTTAAAGTGACATCAACCAAAACGTTAGAGAGTCGATTGACTCTTCAAGGTGATTATATTTTGAACACGCTGTAACACCGTTAACAATAAATAGAGTTTAGATATCTTGAGCACCCTATATATTTGATGACGATGATGACTGTACTGCAGACACCAATAAGTTTTTATAACCTTAAATGGACCTGTGACCCTAGACACGATGCGTTCTACGAATGATATCGTTATCGAGAATGAACAGAATTGACGTCAGCTGCCAGACGGCAGCAGAGCGCATAAGTCAATTCCATACATTTTGGTAGTTTTCGAAAATATTTTACGTTAACGATATGCATCTTGTCTTTGGCCACATATCGATTTGCACATCTTGTATTTTCTTGCTTGTCGCTTAGGTTAGGTGTATACAGGTGTCCCAAAAATCAACGTCAACCCGCCTAGGGGTGATAGAGCAGCTAATAAGCTATCGACTTAGCAATTGTTCAGAGATTTTTACTAGTTTCGGAGATATTGATAATTTTAATCTTAATTTTTGTAACTGTCCCTTATATCCATGTCATGAAAGATAATTAATAATCATGTTTTATTTCAAAAGTTTTTCAATGGTATCTTACATAACGTCGACGACGTCGACGACGATTGACATCGGTTTCTGGGACGCTTTACTATATATTATACGATACGATATTACTTCTCTGGAATTACGTCATGAACAAAGTAATAAGGTAGACCCAAAACACATTTAAAAATTGCAACGGTTGAATTGAACATAGTAGAACAAAATAAAGGAAAATTGTAATGTTCTTTTAAATTTAATATTTCAGTAACGTGTTTAAAGCCTTTAAAGCGGATATTTTATTTGCACGTCCTAAACCAAATAACGCAAAATGTGTGCATAACGAATATGGTTAATGTATTTTACAGGTTGATCGAGAGTAAACTTGTTGAATAATGTAAACAATGTCAGCAGAGATCAAACGGAAATTAATATTTCAATGTAGTTTCCTATCATACATATCAAACAAAGGGAGTTTTTCCGCGAGCACAGGTAAACATGCGCTTGTTGAAATTTTAATTTTAATCAGCACGTTGGGAAAAATAATCACTGGCCTCTAAAATAACAGTTGCTGGCATCTAGTGATTGTTGAATTATCGCATCTTCACCCTATTGAGGTCATGGGGCTAATAATCGTTAGTCGGCCAACAGTAGGGCTGTACACCCTATATCAAAGTCAAGTATTAACAATTGCCCAAGTGGAACACTGACCCACCATGAACTGTATCTCGCTCCAACATATTACCGGTAACAGTTCCTATGTCCAGCAGTATACCTCTTTCATGTGCTTGAGCACTCGAAACGCCCTTCGATGGTAGGCCCTGTAGGATCCCAACAGCGTCGTCCTCACTTGGAGCACTAGGTCGCGCTGCGTGGGTACTTCATACGCGCCAAAGTTCCGGGGCCTCTCCTCCTCAGGGCAGCTGGAGAGGTTCAGCGGGGAGTGGGGAACCACGGTGGACGCCCTCGTGGGTCTCTACAACAGTGAAGCCAGAATAGAAAATGGAATGTTTAAATCGCATTTCTCAACAAAACATGAAAATACCGTAAAAGAGCCCACAGTGAAATTAAAAATAAAATCGGCTAAGAAATAGGATGATACAAGCATTTTAATCTGCTAATTAGGCAGCGATTAGACAGAGAGATCTGATATGCACTGTGACGTCATTGAACGGGTCAGCCATATAAACTCCATGTTAAGTTCCGTTTTGTTAGAAAAAATATTTGATGGCTTATATACCTTGGTTATTTATTTGCATTTCAAAAAATGTTTTTTATCAACTATTTGTTACTTGTATCAGCTTTTTTTGAATCTGTGTAATAAAGTCATGAATATTTTCTATTTCACGCCCCGTGCACACACTTCGGTACGTGAGCTAGAGTATAGTTCGTTCGTTCAAACTTGCATTGCATTCTTTCATCTAAGATTGCATTGCAAGGGATGCCCTTTGAAGTGGCAATTAATACTACGAAATGTCTTAAATCATCCGCGGTTGAAGCTCAATCATTACTTTGCACTAATGTCAGTAAATGTAATATAAACTTTGAATTCAGCCCTGTAAATTCAGATTCAATAGTAAAGATATTTAAATCGCTTAGTTTAAAAAAGACTGAAGATTTGTGGGGCACATCAGTTAAAGTGCTCTTTCATATCATAGATGTAATTGCACCCCATCTAGCATTAATTTACAATAATTGCTTATCAGAGGGGATCTTTCCAGATCTCATGAAATATAGTAAAGTCATACCTCTTTTTAAATCAGGCGAGATGAGTGATATAACGAACTTCCGTCCCATTTCCATACTACCAGTTTTAAGTAAAGTCTTTGAGAAACTAATGCTGAAGGATATGTTAGGTCACTTTAACAGAAATAAACTACTTAGCAATAACCAGTTTGGCTTTACAAGAGGTCGATCAACAATTGATGCGGCATCGGTACTCATTAAATATATATATAACAGTTGGGAAACATCTTGCGACGCAATAGGAATATTTTGTGATCTTTCTAAAGCTTTTGATTGCGTGGAACATATGACCCTTATTTTAAAATTAGAACATTATGGATTGTCCAATAAAGCTTTAAGCCTTATGTCTTCTTATCTAAGTGATAGAACTCAAACAGTTGTTGTAAACAAAACGCAATCTGTTGGAGCTACAGTGAAAATAGGTGTGCCTCAAGGCTCTATTTTAGGTCCTTTTTTATTTTTGGTTTACATAAATGATGACTTACCACCAATAGTAGATGAACTTTGCGATATTGTACTTTTTGCTGATGATACTTCACTAATTTTCAAGGTAGATAGAAAAACCGTAGACTACAGTAGGATAAACGCCACTCTAGTTAAAGTACATAATTGGTTTATTAGTAACAACTTGCTACTAAATGCCAAGAAAACTAAATGTGTTAGGTTCGCTTTGCCTAATGTTAAACCGGTAGATTCTAGTATTTTTCTAAATAACGAGTGTTTGCTAATGGTAGATAGGGCGGTTTGCCTAGGCATAACAATAGATAAAAATTTGCAATGGAGTCCCCACATAGCTGCACTGGCAGGTAAACTAAGTTCGGCAGCTTACGCCGTTAGGAAAATTAGACAACTAACTAATGTTGAGACAGCTCGCTTAGTTTATTATAGTTATTTTCATAGTGTTATGTCTTATGGTATTCTGGTTTGGGGTAAGGCAGCTGACATACAAACTATATTTGTGTTACAAAAAAGGGCCATTCGTTCTATTTATAATTTAAATTCCCGTGACTCATTAAGAGAACTTTTTAAAGAAATTAATATCTTAACTGTAGCGTCTCAATTTATTTACGAGAATATTATTTATGTTATTAAGAATTTAGATTCGTTCACCAAAAACTCAGATATACATAATTTAAATACTAGAAATAAAAATAAAATAGCTATTCGAAAATTCCGTGTCCGTAAAGTATATAAATCATTTGTTGGTCAATGCATTCATTTCTATAATAAATTACCTGAAGTAGTTTTAAAGTTACCCTTTCCAGCACTTAAAAAATATTTGAAAAGGTCGTTAATGTCTAAAGCGTATTATAGGGTCGAGGACTATCTAACAGACAAAAATGCATGGCCTACACCCGAAACTTAGTCAATAGTAATTTGTTCAAATGCAAAGGCTTTATCCTGCTTTTTCTTGTCTGGGGGACACCGTTGATGTAGGAAAACATATCGAAACTTTTATGTGGTCATCTTGCACCATCTCATATACACATATATAAGTAGGTAGTTGTAGTTATTTTATTTTATTCTTTTCTATCTTTCTCTCCCGTAAGATTTTTGGCATGTTTTCCTGCTGAACTACTGTTATTTGATATTATATTTAATTTAATACTTGTAGCTTTATATAATGCTAGATTAAGTTGTACATACCATTGTAATATGCAGTATGAAATAAGTTTAAAAAATGACTGACTGCTGAGTTTCTTGCGGCGTTTCTTCTCAGCAGTGGTCTCCTCTTGGGAAGCGCTGGTAGTATCTTGACGTGTAAAAGTGCCCGAGCGGCCTACTTACTAAATAAATTTCTTTTATCTTTTTATCTTTAAAGTCGCTGACACCGCTTTGTGCGCGCCGCGGCGGCTACATTGTACCAATTGTAGCGGCACATCAAAGCATGCAATCTATTTGATCGAACGAACTATACATGGATTAAAAGGTCGAAGCCCCACTGCGGCGCACACTACGCACGTACACGCTAACTATGCTAAGCCCGTTGTCCATTGCGCAGCAAACCCTCGAACATATTTGCTCTCTACATTAATAGAATTAGGGCTTATGCGTGTGCACTGTGCGTGTTTATCATAGCATGTAGCGGGTTCCGGCTTAATTGTGCTAAGCGTGTCTAACCTTAAGCATGTGCGAAATGACAACGAATCAAATGACGTCAGAGATCGCTGGTAATAAATAAACTAATATTAGTCAACAACTAAGTGATAATGGAGCTCTCCATTAGTGAAATAATTTTTAAAAACGTTTCATTGGTTCCAGAGATGAACCTTACCTCTTGATAATTTGTTCGTGTATGGTGTAAGGTAGAGAAAAATATACCAACTAAAGAGTGATGGTGGTGGTGGTAATATTGAAGTGCTACATCGAGCTGAGATGAAACGCAAACTAATAAAAACCATTAAGAGAAGGAAAGTTAATCATCTTGGTCATGTGCGTTAGCACTTCAGATTCGAACTTTTACAACTAAATAATAATGATGGGGAAACTGTCTAATAAAAGAGCTGATGACCGTAGAATAGACTAGAATCACGAGTGCACCGGAACTGTTCACCCTCGCGAAAGACCGGGAGAAGTATGCAAAGCTGACCACCAACCTCCACTAGTTGGAGAAGCACAGAAATAATAGAAAAGATATATATCGTACCATTCTCCTGTATCCGACGGTAACCTTTAAAAATCCTTTCGTAGTAGTCTCGTTGGTACTTGCGAGCACCAAGCTCTCAGGAACACCGATACTTGAGTGCACCTGCTTCTTGACCTCCAATGAAACATTCGTTGATATTTCACTGACGGTTATATTGCTACTGGGGATTATCGAGCGTTCAGTAGTACCGATACCTTTATCTAACCCTTCAAGCTCCGGTAAAGCATTCCCTGATTCCTGTATGACGGTGATATTGATGGTTGAGTTCATGGTAGTATTGTCAATTTTATGTAGCTTTTCAACTTCCATTAGAGGGTTCAATGAATCCTGATTGTTGATGTTATTTCTACTGGCTGCAATTAAGTTTTCAGTAGTAGCAACACTTTTACTGAGCCCTCCGGCTTTCAGTAAAGAACTCCATGAATTCTGACTGAAGACGTCAACGCTACTGGCCGTCATTGAGCTTTCAGTAGTAGCACTGTTTTCATTGAGTTTCTCAAGCTCCCTTAAAGGGTCCCAAGGCTCCTCATCGATTCTATCTGTGCTGGCATTAATGGAGTTTTTAGTAGTAGCGGCAGTTTTACTGACCCTCCCGAGCTCCAGGAAAGAGTTCAATAGATATTGATTTACCATTTTATCACTCTTCGTTTTCATTAAACTCTTATTAAACACGCCATTCGCATGGAATTCTTTCTTCTTCTTTCTTTCTTTCTTTAAAGCATTTATTTCATCCTGATAGATGGTTTCATAGCTACTGGTTTTCATTGATTTTTTAGTTGTATCTATGTTTATACTGAGACTTTCAACTTCCGATTGCATATTCCAAGGGTCCTGAAGGACGATTCCACCGCTACTGGATTTCATTGACCTCTCAGTAGACGCGCTTTTTACCTGTAGCCTTTCTATCTCCAGAAGAGCATTCAATGGATCTTGATATACGGTTTTATAACTTCTGCTTATCACTGAGTTCCATGGATCAAGAAAGAAGATTCCACGGCTATTGAGTTTCATCGATCTCTCAGTCGACGCGTTATTTACATGGAGCTTCTCTACCTCCAGAAGAGCATTCAATGGATCCTGATAGACGGTTTTATAACTTCTGGTTACAAAGTTTTCAGTAGCAGTAATACTTTTACTGAGATTTCCAACTTCTAATGAAGCGTTCCATGGATCGTGAAAGAAGATTACACGGCCATTGGGTTTTATCGATGTCTCAGTCGACGCATTATTTACATGGCGCCCCTCTTCTTCCAGAAGATCATTCAATGGATCGTGATAGACGGTTTCATCCCCACTGATTATTATTGCGTGTTCAGTAGAAATTACATTTTTACTGAGCTTTCCGACTTCTAATGAAGCGTTCCTTTCATCGTGTGAGATGTTTCCACGGCTATCGTCTTTGATCGACCTCTCAGTCGACGCGTTATTTACATGGGGCCCCTCTTCCTCCACGAGATCGTTCATTGGATGCCGATAGACGGCTTCATTCATCCTGGTTATCGTTGCGATTTCAGTAGTAGTAAGTCTTTTACTTAGCCTCCCGATGTCTAGTAAATGGTTCCATAGATCCTGATTAACGGTTTCACCATTTCTACTTTTCATTGTACTCATATTAAATAAGAAGCTATTTTCATGGAGCCTGTGGACCTCTAGAGAAGCCTGTAATGGATCCAGATGGACGGTTTCATCGCTACTGGAATTTGGTGACCTCTCATTAAATGTGGTATTTGCATGCAGCCTCTCAACCTCCAGAAAAGTACTCAATGGATCCTGATACAAAGATTCTTGTTTTATGGGTCCTAATTTCCTATAAGACGCGTTGTTTGCATCGGGTTCTCCAATCTCCAGTATAGCACTCCATGGATCATATATGGTGTTATCCCTACTGGTATTCATTGAGTTTTCAGTAGTAGTGACCCTTTGACTGACCCCTCTGATCTCCGGTAAAGTATTCCATGGATTGACTGTTCTATCTGTACTGCTGTTAATTAGATTCTTAGTGGAAAAGGTACTTTTATTGAGCCTTTTGAGCTCCAGTTGAGGATACTTCGGTTCAACGTCCATTGACGCTTGATCTGTACTGAAGACATCGAACAGTTCGAGGGAGTTGAGCTCTAAACTTGTGGCAAGACTGAGGACGAGCGGCAAATCTGATGATGAAATAAGCCGGTCAAGTGCCAGTCGGGCTCGCTCACCGAGGGTTCCGTACCGCCACACAGTAGGTATTATTATATTACGATTTAAAGGGCGAGCCACACCGGATGCGTGCGCGTAGACGTGACGTGCGCGTTCGTTGTCCACTGCGTTGTATAGCATGGATTCTCACACGACATGTCACTATACAACGCAGTGGAAGGGCACGCGCACGTCACGTCCACGCGCACGCATCCGGTGTGGCTCGCCCTTAAATTCGATTTTGTCAGAAAGGTATCATGAACACTAACTAAAATAGGTTTTTAGCGGGATGAAGACGAAATAGTTAACTGTTAGTAATAAATGTTATTTATTAGTAAATAAATAATTCGGTACCATCTAGTTCAAATTATCGTTTCAGAACTGTCTCATTTGCCAAGTTTTCATAGCTTAATAATGCTTTTCTAGGGTTCCAAAGTTAGACTAGGAATTTTTAAAGTTATGCCATGTCCGTCTGTCCGACATTTTGTACACATTAATACTGCACACTGTGTATGGGGATTGTACTCGTATCATAAAATACACATACAGCTCAAAATATGTAATATATTATGTGCCAAAATGTATGAATTAATTAATACCTAATGTACGGTGATCCAGAACCCTCAGTGCGCTAGTCAGACTCGCACTTGACCGTTCATACACTGCAACGTCAATTTGACTGGCAAGATGAAAACACTGAAACACTGCCTTCGTGGCTTGATTACACTAACTGCACCGTTTTCTACGATTAAGCAAAAGAGAATATAGTATTGACGTGCAGTCGAATGCAAAAAATTATCGACTTTTGAACCTCATAATGCATTGAGGTGAAAACGTGGATGCATCTCTTAGCTACTGATCAAACTAACCAGTTAGGTACATGTCTTAAGTTCAAAAACCTTTTGCCGCCTGTTTTTTATCCGAAAATCATTTATCTCGGTAACTGTTTACCTTTCTAGTTTGTTATGAAACGAACCTAAACATACTACAGGTTCTGTGTATCACTTTAAACATTTTGAAAAAGTTAATGGATTGGAGAAGTGGTTTTCGGACAAACGAAAATTTCTGACAAACGAAACATCGGACAAAAGATTTTTGATACATCGATAGGTTACCAACTAAATTCCTTCCTACACGATAAAAACAAATTAACATAATGTACCACTAAACGAAAAGTTTGAAAATACTTACATTTAATCATGTTATCGCCGGCAAGTTGTTTATTAACTGAGCGAGTTGCGAGATCCGGAGCAGCGCAACGCAGGCACGCTTCGGCGAGTAACTTCACTTAAATAGCTAGTCGCGTCACTTGCCTCTATCGTAAAAGCATAAAAGTGGTGAACACAGACCGATTTTGTACACAATTGCAAAGTGAACTTGCTCAAAATTTCAGAATAACTATTCTGTTCACATTTGAGAAATAGAGGATACTCACTCGTAGGACTTGAAAGATTGATCAAAAGTGCACAACAGGTGACAGGTTTTGTTCTGTTTCTGTATTTGTTTTAGATTGGTATTGGTTTGCTCGTTTGCACTGTGCTGAGTTACCGTAGTGTTCTTCAACATAAATCTCCACTAACGGTCAAGTACACTTGCTAAAGTTGTGTAAATCCAAGTCACTACGGTCGGATTTATTTTTTGTCTCTACCTTTGACTTAAGATGCCGTTTTAATCACGGCGCGATCTAAAATGACCCAAATTAAAGACGCAGGTGATTTTAAATCAAGGAGTTCATTATTTTATGTTGTAATAACGTTTGCTTATATGTACAGGGTGTTCTTGGTAGTGTGGATCAAATCGAACAGGGACATGGAGGCGGTCATTTCCAATAAATCTCCTGAAACAAAATTACACTATCGAAAGTTAACCACATATTGAAAAAACTTGTCCGCGTAATGCTGATTCTAAAAACGTGTTTTTACTTCCATTTCTTCTTTAGTGTGAATAGTTCAATTCAATTCAATTCGATTCGAAAATTCATAATTGCACTAGATTGTTCCAATATTCAATTTTAAATTTAGAAGCTGGAAACTTCACTTCAAAACGGCCGCGTTCGATAGTCATGAATACGCAAATATGCATTTTATTTACGGTTATTGTTCTTTCACGATTTTTTTTACAAAATCTCGATTTTGTTACACAGAAGTCTTTGTAGGGAACTATTTATTTTTCTGATACAATGAACTTTTTTTTTATCTGTAAATACCATGCAAAAGTTACACTATCCCAAAGCCTAGTTAAAAAAAAAAAAAAAAATAGCGTAATTTTTTTTGAAAAATAATCTTTGTGGTGTATTGTTAATGTTGTGTATTTTATGATATCTTTTTTTTGATCTAAACTTTTTCACCGATTGCGAAGGGCCGCCTCTATGCCCCTGTTCGATTTGTTCCACACTTCTAAGTACACCCTGTACGTGCAATGTTTTATTTACACTTAAATACGTTGTGTTGCGATTGCGAACCAGCTCGCGGTTCCTTATTTACAAGTTGTAATTCCGGTGTTATCGTGTATTGGTTCACACGAGGCGTTCGGCTCGAGTGTGTCAACTACCAAGCGTTGTTTGGTCAACAATTGCTGTTATTTTCATAACTGCGATTTGTAACCGCACTGTTGGTGACTTTTTAATTTCCAAATATAATATCAAAGTAGAAACAGAAAGAAGAATAACAACAGATATGTAGACGGGACACCTTAAAATTCCGTTTCGAAACATGTTAGTTATGTTGGAGCTCTTTTATTTTAAATACATAGATCGTAGCAGGTGTAAAGACGTGATTTCTGCCTACTACTCTGGACAACACGTGATTTAATGTGTGTATGTATGTACAGTCAACGGCATAAATAAGTCATCATTTGTGTACCTTGTCGCTTTCAATCGCTTGTCAATTTTGTATGACATTTCAAGCACGACGTTAAAGTGACAAGGTACATAAATGATCACTTATTTATGCCGTTGACTGTACATAGGTAATTGTAATACGTAGGTTAGGTTATGTTTGATTTACAAGCGATACCAAAAAATTGTCTATCATACACATACCTACATACATTCATACCTTCACGCCTGTAATTGCAGAGCTACACACTACAATTTTAAAAACTGGTTTGTAATTCAATATACACTTCTTCAATTAGACTAAGATGTTTACCAGTGTATAGTTACAGGTTGCAAGCCCATCGCCTAACAGTACTACAAGCCTTTATTCCCTTAGTCGCCTCTTACGACATCCACGGGAAGACACGGAGTGGAACCACCATTCCATCCTGGCAACCACACGGTATCGGCAACGGTTAAAGTCTTCAAAATATGTCGTATCATTCTAAATTATGAAAATTCGGGATTTTGACCAATTTGGAATTACAAGTATGTAGTAAACATCAAAATCAACATCTGATAAACATCTTAGCCTCATTGTGCAAAATGTGGTTACAGAATTATCAACAATTTTTTAAAGTTGTGAGTCCCACTCTGGGAATGAAGGCGCGAGTTTATGTATGTGTATGTATGCAGACACATATTTTTTAATACAGATGGACAGTGGATGAACGTGATGAGGTTATAATGGTTTTAGTTTGCGATTAGGCTATGAAAGTGCTATGTAATTCCAAAAAAATATTTGTCACTAATGGCCGGTTCCTATATTCAAGAAACGAATCGTTTGTTTTCCTTACGGGCCGTAGCGTTATGGCATTTGCTACGTACAAAATGTGTCATATTTTAACGAGGCGTAAGGAAAACGATTCGTTTCTTGAATATAGGAACCGGACATAATCCCTAGGTAACCACGGTAACCAACGCAATTCCCTCCTAGTTGTCATGGTTACCAACCTATTTGATCGATGTCATAAGCTTTCAAATTTCCTTTACTCACTGCACTCACTGTGTCTAAGATTTATCTCAACATGGACAAACCTCTCAACCCCGAGGACTTCGCAGCCATGGAAGGCCAGCTCCAGCACTGCGTGGAGGCCGACCGCCAGTACAAACGCGTGAATGACGTGAAATGCGACGCCATT
Source organism: Acleris sparsana (assembly GCA_923062465.1). NCBI lineage: Eukaryota > Metazoa > Arthropoda > Insecta > Lepidoptera > Tortricidae > Acleris > Acleris sparsana. Next base: position 5,242,905 of record OV281305.1, on the reverse strand, counting down.
CACACTGCCAAGACGTACGAGGAGTTCGCGTAAGTTTAAATACTAATCTATTGTACGTAATCCTACTAATATTATAAGTTATTAGCCAAAGTTTGTGTGTTTGGTTGCTACTGCTTCACGTTGCAAGGGCTGGATGGATTTGGTTGTAATTTGAAATGAAGATAAATTATACTCTGGATTAACACTTCGGCTAATTTTCATTTATTAGTACCTAGGCTACCCACTTCAATACACATAATTTAAGTCAGCATTTATTTAAATATGTTAAACGCACTAAACTTCGCGAACCTACTTTGTGATGAGTGATGAATGAATGATCTATCATTATTTATAACTTTGTTACCGTGTTTTTATTTGTCATCTTATTTTTTTTTTAGTTACGAGTATAACATGATAACCATGTATAAATATTGTTATAATTTGTGATAAAATTTTATAATACAAATGTTTTACAACGATATAACATTGATAACGGCTAGTGTGGGAGCACCATTACGGTCATAACATCTAATAATTGATCAATGCATCTATCGACGTCGATTTATATTGCAAGGTCGATTGATTGATAGATGATAGGGTGTGTAACGTGTGATGTAGGTGATAGCAGTCTAAGGCGTTTCGCCTTTCAAACAAGCTTGGAAATATTCGTAGTATTTTACAAAAATGAAGTCAAAGTTCAACATAATTACGGTTAACGCGGGTTCGCTTCAATCGGTGTAACTAAAAGTATTTTGTATAATTTTATCAATATTTATAGAAAAACTCATACAAGTGTCCAGCAACATCTTGCTTCCCAGCCTCTACAACAATGTACTTATTATTCATACAGAGACCGCGTGGCGGGAGCTCACCTACAGCCATTAATGAAGGAAGATTTTAAGAAGAAGGCGAAAAGAGGATGGAACCAGTGCGTGCCCCAGGAGAGAGGGGACGAGTGATAACAAACGTGATAGATAAAGATAGCTGATAACTTTAAGCTGGAATTGCACACTTGCGCACGCGTCATACGTACGTGGGTTAAGATTTGCTTCGAATCAAAATGTACACTTACTGGCAAAAATACTCGCCTACCATTTTTTGTTCATACAACTGTTTATTTTATAAATATGTATAACGCCTGAAACCAGAGAATAACCGAAAATACTTCACCAATTTAGACCGACCATTTGTTGTATTTTGTTGGTAGTTACGTAGTTTTGCCGCTAAGTAACCTAGATCGAAAAGTATTATTTTTAAAGGTCGTAACTCTTTCTAATTAGTTCGTTTGCCAGAAAAGTTCCTTCTGGTAATTTGAAGGAACTAGTGCGAATGCCAAGACATTTGTCTTGGTTGTTCCTTTAGCTCTTGTCAAGAAACAAAAGCGAAAAACAGTCGCAGTACGTCCTTCATCTCTTGTGAAGGAACTAGTGCAAAAAATAAACGCAATTGTTCCCTCGAAGGAGCATCCGAAGGTTCTACCGCGAATAATCCTAATTAGTCCTGGCAATGAACAATTGTGGATGGAAAAGTTGAAAGCAGAAAGTTAAACTTCGGAACTTTTTTGGACTAGTTAGGAGATTGTTCATAACTAAAAGCCCCCACAGTTTTATGTTTACATGTTGAAAACGATGCCATCATCATCATCATGTCAGCCGAAAGACGTCCACTGCTGGACATAGGCCTCCCCCAAGGCTCTCCACTCAGACCGGTCTTGTACTTTTCGCATCCACCGCACGACCTTGTAAGGATCGCGGGAGCGCGGTGGAAAACGATGCGTCGTAAGAAATTTTATTGTATTGCATTATTAAAGCTGATAAAATTATCTACAACTTTGATTCTATAAATTTTCCAATCGTTGTCCAGATATGAGCAACAAAAAACAGTCGATTTTCAAAAATGTATTTTTGACCTCATTTTTTGTGTTAAATTTTTCTCTAACTTGCATATTATTATATATATCTGAAAAACAGCCTCCTAAATAGCTTGCGAGGAAGGAAGCTGTCAGAGTGGACTGGCGGCGAGTTGTGACTGGCCACTAGCTCCTGATATGATGACCACGAGCACTCTGATAAGAGTGAAAACGACAAATAAGAACACTAAGCTTATAGAGGGTTAAATTTTCTTTAAGAATATACTCGTATAAGCATATATTAATATATCATCTACCGTTGAAAAGTTATACCACATGCAAGTTACAGAAAAATGTATACAAAAAAGGTGAAGTTAAAAATTGACCATTTTTTTGAGCTAGGTAAAAAATGTATTGTCCAAAGTTGTAGAGAATTTTATCTGCTGTAATAATGTAGTACAATAAAATTTCCTATGATGCATCGTTTTCAAGATGTTGACAAAAATAGCGACCTTCTTTGTACTAGGGCTCACCTCCGAGGGGGAGGGGACTTTTAGTATGTTTATCTCCTAACTAGTCCAAAGAAAGTTTCGAAGTCAAACTTTCTGCTGTCAAGTGTCAAGTTTCCCATCCACACTCCTGTTTTAAGCACTCATTTACAGGGCTAAATGTTTAAGCACGCGGGATGCGGGGCTGGCCACGCGACAAGTATAAACTTGTTTGTAGTCTTTGTACATGCTCCTCCTCCGATTACAAGTATCGGAACTGGAGCCGGAACCGGAGATGACAATGTGTTGTCAACATAGCTCGGACAGGTCATGAGGTCATCGCAAAACAATAGCAACACGTCAATAGAACAAGAGTTACCTATATAGAGTCGTATTATGTACAGTATTATTTAAATATGTTTTATTTCATTTATAACGGTAACTCAAAAATTGACTATAATTATGTATTTAAAGATTTAAAAAAAAAAATATCTTTCTTTCGTGTGTGTTGCCAGTGATGACTTATCTGAGACGTGGGCGCTAACAATGGGCCTCATAGGGAAGCGCAAAGAGGGCTATGCTCGGGGTTTCTCTGCGTGATAGAATCAGAAAAGATGATATCCGCAGTAGAACTAAGGTTACCGACATAGCTCGAAGAATAGCTAAACTTAAGTGGCAGCGGGCGGGGCACATTGCTCGCAGGACTGATAGCCGATGGGGTTAGAAGGTTCTGGAGTGGCGTCCGTGGACCGGGAGACGAGCTGTAGGTAGGCCTCCAACAAGAGTGACGACCTTGTAAGGATCGCAGGAGCGCGGTGGATGCGAAAAGCACAAGACCGGTCTGAGTGGAGAGCCTTGGGGGAGGCCTATGTCCAGCAATGGACGTCTTCCGGCTGACATGATATGGCGTTTCCACGCCATATCCCCGCGGTAGTACAGTAGCTGTTGAAGTTGCCGAGGGGCAAAGAAAAATTAATATAATAATAATAATCTTATGTATTACGACTCTATTGAATCTTGTTCTATTTCCATATCTGTTTTTGCGATGACATGTCCGAGCTATGATTATCAATCGGAAGTCCCGCCTTATCAGAACCAGATTCGAAGCTCCGTAACATTTGTTTTCGTTTATGCCAGAGACACACGCCTTTTGTTTGATGTGTCTAGTGTGTAGGGTGAGAGTCGAATTATGGCTTTTTTTTTTCACTTTCTTAGTAGGTACAATTTTCACTAAACGATGTTAAATATTAAACAATGTTAATCTACTGTTAGTTCATACATTTTGACAGCTGTTAATGCTCTAATCGTCTGTTTAGTTTTTAACATCGTTTGGTGAAATTGGAACTTAGTGTAGTATTCGCCGTATAGCCGGCAAAAGTTAAATATATTTTTAAATAGGTACTCTTCTTTGTTTTTTTTACTAACTTTGACTTTTCGTACTTTTGACTTTTGTATTATCGGTATATTATTAACATGGGGCGTAGACTACAATATGTCCTGGAAATTATGAATATTTGGTTCGTCGCACTTACCCCGTTGACGCTCTCGCCCTTGGGGTAGGCGCGTCTAACGGGCAAGCGTGACGAACCATATGTTTTTTTAGGTGATGTTGGTTTGGTGAACTTGCCCCGTAGGCGTACTCACCTTATACGAATTTAAAACTATATTTCTTCGAATTAAATAACCAAACTTCAAGGACAATATTGGACTTTGATACGTATCAAATCAAATATGCCTGATAAAGTTTTATCATACAAATTATTATATCAGTACCAGGAAGACCGAGCCTCGCTCGGGTTGAAAACGAAATTTCCCAAAGATGACAACTCGACAGAATTGTCTCCCCCGTAAACCCTATATTTCAAATTTCATCGAAATCCTAGGAGCCATTATGGAGCTTCAGAAACAGATTACATATATACAAGAATTGCTTGTTTAAAGGTATTAGACAGAAAGATGAACAGTTATTTATAGTTATAATTACTGGATGATTTTTGCTACGATGCTTTGATGAACAACGATACCCAGACTGAATTTCTACCTTTCATTACTAGTCCTCCATTTTTAATAAACTATGTAAATTGAGATCATCAGCACAAAAAGTTCGACCCCTGATATGCGTCAACGAATAGCTGTCTAGTTTTTTTTTGCAGTCATTTTCTGTTTATCAAGACACAAACTAACGAGTCCTTACACGATGTCGTGGTGACTGGAGATCCTGCCGCCACCTTCCGACTTCATCACCTCAGCTCTTAGATACCATCATATTTACTTGTCATCAGGTTTACATGTCACTATTATAAAATTCAGCCAATTACGACAGCGGAAAGCGGGTCAAAGTCGACTTGCAATGGTAACAAGGTAACTAAAAGTTAAAAGCTTGTAAACTTAACGATTTTTTTTAAATATTACAATTGCTTCTAATCGATGAGTGAAGTAAGATGAAGTGCATTTAAAACTTTTAGATATACTGGTAAGTTCTAAATAGTATTAGTAAGCTGTGAAGTAGGTATTCTACACACACACGCGGGTTTTGCGGGTGGTAGGACCTTGTGCGGGGTCCGTCCGGATCGCTACCACCATCTTATCCATTAACCTACCGCCAAACAGCAGTGTTCGCATTGTTGTGTTCCGGTTTGGGGATAAGATAGCCGGTGTAATGACTAGCATAGAGGCATTCCATCTTAGTCCTCAGGGTTGGCAGCGCATTTGCAGTCTTAGGTTTGCAGTCTTGTGAATGCGAATGTCTATGGGTCACAGTTTCCACTTACCATCAGGTGGCCTGTGTGCTCGTCAGCCTTCCCTATGCCATAAAAAAAAAAACACGCACACACACACACACACACACACACACACACAAACTTTCGCATTTATAATATTAGTTGGATAATTGGTCAACAATTGACTTTACGACAAGATAGTCTTTAAAAAGTATAAACAACACATAATTGCACACAGTTTGTATATACATGTTTATTTTGTATGTTTTCCCGAGAAAAAGTTACGACCGGCGGGAAATTTCTTTAATATAAAAAAAAATAAAAAATATTCCTCAATGCTTAACATACTCGTAAGAACTGGTAGAGTTTGGCTTTTCCTTTAGTTCCGTCAAAAATATTTTAAATTATAATTAATACAAATTTAAATAATTTACCAAAAAATATATTTACATGGGTATGTGATTTTTATATTTTTTTGTTTGTACAGGCTTTTGATAAAACGTTTTTTGTATTTTTTTTGTCTTTTTCTCGCAAAATACTTTATGTTTGTCTCTTATGCTTGATTTACACTTTGCGAAGTGCAAGTGCGAACTTCACATTTGTACTACTTTTCGCAAAGTGTAAATCAGGCATTACTTGCCGGCCTTCTTCGAAGGGCCGCCGGCACTGGAGGATTTTGGGTTAGACATGCGGATAATGATTTCTATCTTCGTGGACGGGCTCTCTCTCTTCGGCTTGTAGAAGCGGTAATCGTTTCGGTCCATAGGCACCAAGGGCTGGGTGTACCAGCCATATCTGGAATCAGGACAGAATCAGTACCTATCTCAAGCACAAACTTTCAAGAGCTAAGAGCTTTTGAAGCTAAACATTTTCACACAAAATGCGATAACGTTCTCCTTAAATCTAATCCGATTTCTACGATTTTTAGGGTTCCGTCAAACTAGGAACCCTTATAGTTTCGCCATGTCCGTCCGTCCGTCCACAGCCTAGCTTAGTGACTCTTAGTACTAGAAAGCTGAATTTTGGCATGAATATACATATTAGTCACGCCAACCAACAAAGTGATAAAATAAATTAATTTTTTTGTACCTTCCCTACACGTATCATGGGGTTTTTTGTGTACCTCCCCTACACGTATCATGGGGTTTTTTGTGTACCTCCCCTACACGTATCATGGGGTTTTTTCCTCGTCTACCCCGTACTGTGGGTTATCGTTGGATATTGCGGGTTTGTGATAGCAATTTTTCGATTAAGGGTTTATGAAAAAGCTTTAAAGCGCGAATTTTCGTTAGAGTCAAGTAAAAAAATATCTTCAATGAAAGTGCATATAACGAGTTTAAAAGGAAAACTATCACGACTAAGTAAGTAGACTTAGACCGGTCTGAGTGGAAAGCCTTGGGGGAGGCCTATGTCCAGCAGTGGACGTCTTTCGGCTGACATGATGATGAAGTAGACTTGATTAGTTCCTGAGATACAGGCGACTAGTGTTTATCACGGTTGGTTCCAACGGAAGACCAGCGCTGGTTTTAACGCCAGCATAACGTTGAGTTGGAACCATTTCGTGACAACAGGTATCTTGTCTACATGTCAGTATTTTGTTGAGTTTGGTTGGTCTGTTTGTCTCGAATAAATGTTTTTTCTTTCTTTCTATACCTACCAAAATCACCTAAGATGGCACCAACAATCTTTTAATAGAGAATTAGTTCCTTCTTGTTGCTTTTGAGAGATATTTTTGTATAGTACTAATAAACTACGATGACATGGCACGCCCCTCCAAATCACACTTTCAATGTAGTTGTAAATATTCGCCGTCAGTAGTTGTCCGGCAGCGGACTGGGACGGTCGAGTTATTGATACTACGCTGTTCAGTGACACGAAAATACTAATTGCAAAACAAGTTAGTCAAGGAAAATTCAATTAAAAAGTGATGCGGAACCATGTAAGTTTTAAGTAAATTTGTCTTTAAAAGACTGTATTACCAAGAAGTATTAATTTAAAACCAATTTATCGTATGCTTCTTTTCATGTTTATTTGGGCACAAACTGTACAATAATACTAATAAATAAATAAATAAATATCAGGGGACAATATCACACCAATCGACCTAGTCGCAAACTAGGCTCTAGGCTTGTACTATGGGTACTAGACAACGATATAAATACTTATATAGAGAAATATATACTTAAATACATAGAAAACATCCATGACTCAGGAACAAATATTCGCGGTCATCACACAAATATCTGCCCTTACCGGGGTTTGAACCCAGGGCCGCTAGCTTCGAAGGCAGGGTCGCTACCAACTAGGACAGACTTATAATACATATTATTCAAAAATATATTAACCAGTAAAGTTGCCACAGATTACTATACCATAAAATAATAGTCTTAATGTGTAAGTAAACATGTTTTTGAAAGAGAATAAAAAGTTAAGTTAAAAAGTATTTAACTAACTTACTAACGTAATAGTGAGACAATCGGAGTTTATACTTAATTAATGATAAATGGAAAATAACAGCATAGGAATATTTAACATTGTGCGCTTTAAAAGTTCTATTTAGGAAAGAGTTGGACACAAAATTGCTTTGCACCTTATTATACCTTTCTGACCTACCCTTTACCTTATTTACCCTTCCTTTGTCTTTTTTTTATTCCGGACCTCTCTATACCTTTCTGTAGGAGTACGCAGATTCGTCTAGCGGCCAAATATTAACAATAACGATACGTGACGTTTTTATTGACATTTATTTTTATTTGTGTATACTCTTTTCTATTTATTTTAGGCAAGAGAAGTGATAGCCACAGTATACCAACACATGAAGTATGAGGCTGGAAATGGGGTTAAGCGATTGACAGATGCTAGATGGAGAACTTCAAAAGCTGTGGGAGTTAGTGAAAGGACTGTATCGAGAATACTCAAAGAAAAAGCGCAATGTATTGCAACTTGGAACATGAATGAGATTTGTTGAGGCATTCCATCTTAGTTGTCAGGGTTGGCAACGTTTGCGGTCTTAGGATTGCTGTCTTATGATGACGTCTCGAGAATGCCAATGTCTACGGGTCACTGATCCCGATTACCAGTTGGTGGCCTGTCGATACATGACAACCACACCAAATGCCGTAGGTTTTGAAAAGGTAGCATAAATACAGTACATTTAGATCGGTTAGTTTGGGCAAGTCTGTAACTATAAGACATACAAAGATCTGTTCATAGGAACCATAATATCATCGATTTTAGTGACAAGAAAAACTGCATACTTGTATTGAGTTTGGGAATCGAACCCGGTCGTATTGAAAAAACACAAGTCACTCTAATTGGGCTAAAATGGAACCGTTATGAGCGGGGATGCTTAAAAAGCAAGATGCCTATCGAGTAGGATGTCTAAAAAGCAAGATGCCTAGCAAGCGGGATGCTTAAAAAGCAAGATGTCTATCGATCAGGATGTCTAATAAGCAAGATGCCTAGCAAGCAGGATGCCTAACAAGCAACTTGTAACTAGGTCGGGAAAGGTAGGTAGGTTTAGGTAATGTTAGTTTTGCAGCAGGCCCGAAGGGCCAAACTGCGTGGAAATAGGAGCTCCGTCGAAATTCTGCTATTAAGAAATAATGATTTTAGAAAATTATCTAACAAATCATTATACTTCTCAGGCATTTTTCTTTTCAGGTAACTCGCTTGGTAGTCATTATACTTCTTAGGCATTATGCTTGTTAGGCAACTCGCTTGGTAGGCATAATACTTAGGCATCTTGCTTTGTTAGGCATCTTACTTTTTAGGCAACTCGCTCAATATAGAAATGGAAAAGACCTTTGGAACAACCCTTATCTACTCAATGCTGAGTAGCATGGGGTAGATCAGGGTTGAAGTACAAACGCGAACCACGCTTAAATTATGGGACTTACACCATGCTGGTCGTGGGGGGGTAGGAGTACTTGGCCTTGGGTCCCTTGGCCCGGGTCTGCGCAACGTTGTTCGCGTAGTTTTCCACTTTCTGCGTCTGCTCTTGTGACTCGTCCTTCAGCTGGTCGTGCCGCGCGTAGAACTTTGTGGCAACCGGGATAGCTGTGTGTGGATACAATTAAATAAATGTAAGGGGACAATTAATTGTGGTACTTGAGATGTAGTGACAATGTGTTTTAAAAGAAGATGTAGTGGAATAAATTATCATAAAATATCAGGGTATAATGTCACACAAATTGACCTAGTCCCAAACTAAGCTCTAGGCTTGTACTATGGGTACTAGACAACGAGATAAATACTTATATAGAGAAATATATACTGTCAGTAAGTACTGTAACGTGTTTCGTAGAGAGATGTAATGGGTTATTGAAAGAAGAGTTAAAGCGGGAAATATGATCAATGGGGCGTTACACTCAATCTTGGCAAACAAGGTCATATCGAGCAAAGCTCGCCTTGCGATTGTTCAGGGAGTATTGACACCAACATTGATGCATGGTAGTGAATCCTGGGTATGACAGAAGAAGAACGAAAGCAGGATTAATGCAGTTGAAATGAGAGCTCTAAGAAGTATGTGTGGAGTTAGGATAATTGATACAGTAAGAAATAGCGAGGTCCGAGAACGATGTGGATTGAAAGAAGATGTAGTGACTAAGATCGAAAAGGGTATGCTAAGATGGTTTGGTTATTTAGAAAGGATGGATGACAGAAGAGTTACGAAAGAGATATGGCGAGCGAGAGTGAGCGGAGATGTCGGTAGGGGACGTCCTAGACGGACGTACGGTGATTAGATTCGCGATGTGCTGATTAAGGGCCAAATCAAAAGCACCCGAAACCGACGTACGTGCATGAAAAGATTGATGAATGTAGAGGAAGTGAAGTGTATATGTTTGGACCGATGCACCTGGCGTTCCATAATCTCTGCCTACCCCATTGGGAGACAGGCGTGAAGATATGTATGTATGTATGTAGGGGAGCGTGGGGGAATGGGAGCGGGCGGGTAATGGGAGCGGTGTCAATATGGACTTTCCCAGTGCTCGTATTCATGCAAATGGCGCTCGGATGTGTTCGGTAACGTTCGGCAACGGTTGCCTCCCGCGGGCATCCCCGCAGTGCCCCGCGATCAGTTGCACGAGACGAATGTGTGTTTTTGGCCTGGTGGTAATAAAAAATAATAAACTTCATCTTCCAAGGTAAGTGTTAAAATATATAGATATTGTTTTGTTCATACTCGAAATATATCACCATATCTATCTTATTTACGGTGCTGCTTCTCAAATTGCAACTGAGAGTCACATGTTTTTATTACATTTTTAGTTTTGAATTGGTTGATATGCGGGTAATGAGAGCTTTATTACCATTTAGCATTTATTACCAAATGTTTACGTTGATTAATACTTATTTAACCAAGCATGGTAAAAAAACTTATTGAGACTGATTGTAACAAAGATAGGTAAGACTAGAAATATTTTATAGATATATTATGGCTCCCATTTGACATATGGGGCGTTTTGTAGCTCTGATTACCCGAAGTGGAGGGTAATGGGAGCGAAGGACATGTTTTTGTTTTTTGTTGCTCATCATTGAGGGTGATTTTATTTTCCTATTTTGTCTGTGATTATAAGTAGCCAGATAAACAACACGTTTGTCAATAATTAAAACGATTTTTGATTACGTAAACTATGGTTTTTATTACAAAATATCCTTACTAGGCTCCAAGTCCCCCACGCTCCCCTAATGGGTATGGAAGAAAAAAATGTTCTGATTATGACATCAGTATTTACTGTAATTCAGTATACATCTCTATTTGTCACAAACTGTCATTAAATACTGACATCTGTGAATACTATAATAATCAGTAAATACTACTGTATTTGATAATTATCAGTAGGTCACAGTATTTATTGCATGATTAGCCTTCGCGAAAAGGAGCGTCCGCGTGAATGTTCGAGTGGTGTGGACGTTGAGCCGAGGTTACAAAGCCTACACACCACTCGATGTTCGCGCCGAATGCTCTCAGTAAAGACGCTCTTTTACTCTACACACACTACATCACACACTAGGGCCTACATCGGAATCCCTACTATTTGTCCTAATGCATCGTTTGTCCGAATTTTCGTTAATCCTAAAGTCATTTCCACCTGAGTATTAAAAGTGTACGTATATTTGATTAAGGTTAAAAAGTTATCTTTCTAAACTGAAAACCAGTTTAGGACAATTAATGATTAGGACAAACGAAGCGGTAGGACAAACGTTATAATATTAGTAATGGGCGGACGACGATGGATGCAAAGTACGTCAAAATAATGTCGAACGATATCCGTAATATGGATATGACTACAATTGATTTAAAAAAAGAGAACATAACTGCTTAAAAAGTTATAGATTTTTTTTTCTTAATTTGGTATTAGTAAATTCCTTTTATAGTTCATCTACGTTTAAAGGGAAAATGACTTCTCCACATCTACAGATGTCAGAGGGGCGTATTCATAAAGTGACGCTTCCGTACTTCCTGCTGAATATATTTTCACATATAAATAGTACTAGAATCCCCATATTGCATTCGACGTCCGCCCATTAGTGATTAGGGATTCCGTGGTACACCCGATACACTAACATCCAAAGTTTGGCCTGTAGATTTTGTAGTTCCTGAAGTTCTTGACCTCTCGGTAGATGATCTCGTTCAGCATGTGGATGTCGATGGGCGCCCTCGTGCCGAAGGTGCACTTGCCGCCTGTGGCTTCGCCCGGCATCTTTGCGGCTTGTAGTATCAAGGGTTCAAGTTAATAATTATTTCCAATTCCAAAATTTAGGTGCCCCTGAAATAATATTGCTGGAGTTAGGCGACTAATGTCTTTATTGGAAAGTAGAAATATAGAAAAGTATAAAAATGTCGACACCTCATATAATGTCGAAAAAGAACCAAGACTAGAATTATTTTCGTCGATGCATAAAAATGTCGACATATAATAATGACCATCTGATTTTTGTCGATGTATAAAAATGACGACAGGTAGGTTTAGGTTATGTTAGTTTTGCAACAGGCCCGGAGGCCGAAACCACCTAGTAATAGGAGTTCCGCGTTAGCGGAGCTCCGTTGACACTCTTCTTTCAAATCAATTAGACAGTGTCGTCGGACCCCCGATCACGCGGAGCTCCTATTTCTGGGTGGTTTGGCCCAACCAAGACCAACATGACCTTCACCTACCTAGCCCCCTGTTCCACTTATCCTCCTCGTCTTAATTCCATTTTTACATTATTATACTTCGTCATTTTTTTTATTTCGTCGTTATTAGTACTCGACATTTTTATACTTTGACTTTTTTATGTTTGGAAAATAGGCATTATTATACCTCGTCATTTTTCAATATAGACTTTAATCGCCTAAAGCGATTGCCGTTTTAATCACTTTTGGCACACGGAGCACATGAATGGTGAGGGGATTTTAGAGCTTCTTGCTTTAAGACTACAGTTGCAAGAATGCGATTTTAAAGCGACGACGTCGTACCCATTCCACCAAACGATGCTAACCACTTACTTAACAGACGAAACGAAAAACCCGAAGCCCCTGCATATTAAATTTCATGAAAATCTTTGGAGCCGTTTCCGAGATTCATTCATTTTTCAGATCACACACCATGTTTTGCTATGCTATGCATATTACACCTTAATGATACGAACCCAAGTATCTTTTAATCTTGAACTTGTGACCGCTAAGCGGCTGTAACCGTCGGCCAGAGCCGCACGGGTCGTTCAAAAGGATAATTTAGAAAAAAGACGATGAAATGTAATGATTGCTCTAGAACTGAAGTTAAAAGTGAAATAACAATCAACTTCTGCAATTTTATTGCCGGTCTATACCGCGCTTTAGACTGCAAATGCGTTGATAGCTCTGGAGTACCAAGATTGAATAGAGGATGCCAAAATGCTCACAAACCGTAGGTAAGGTTCGCATTTATCCTATTAATAAACAAAAACTCTTGGTTTATGAACGCCTTGGCCCCCCCTTAACAAAATCCTAGCTACGGCCTTTTGCTTTCCCATCGTTTTTTGTCGAATTAGTTCGTATTTATCTTTCTTTTTCAGTCGGCTTATTGAAGGGTTCTGAAGTTAAATGAAACAAGATAAATTCGAACTTATCCCACAAAAAACGATCCGAAAGGATTATTCACTACAGATGTACATCACGGTTGACACAAAACGCCTGAAGCGATACTCTGTGAGCGATGGGCTGTAACAGAGAGTTATTCGATTTGTGTAGGCTTTTTGAATGGCAATAATGTCTTTCCCAAATATCTTAAATAAATATCGCTTTACGGAAACTACCATTTAACAGTTCCCGGAAGAATCTTTTAAGCGACAACTTACCTGAATTAAACATTATTATTTTTGTTAGAAAAACCGTTTAAGCGACTATGCCTGCAAAAATATGGCTACCCGTTCATAACATTCAGGGCCTTTGTTTGTTTGTTTGTTTTGTTTGTCAAAAAAAAGGTGCTTTACGGGTGGGTGCACGTATAAAAAAAGTTATGACTTTACAGTGACATGGGATAACTACATTTTATTGTGCGTTGTATCACTTGTATCAGGGTACGTTTATAGGGTTCGGTACCCAAAGGGTAAAAATGGGACCCTATTGCTAGATTCCACTGTCCGTCTGTTTGTCTGTCATGAGGCTGTATCTTGTAAACCGTGATAGCTAGGCAGTTGAAATTTTCACAGAAGATGTATTTCTGTTGCCGCTATAACAACAAATAATAGCCGTTTTTCGCTCGATATTAATAACGACAACTGGTAGGGAGACTCCGAACCGCACTTGGCCGGTTTTTAAAATTATTATTTTTCAACAACTTTAAGCGTATTCGTAAGGGTTGTGGAAAAAATGCATAGACATCTCAACTCCGCCACCGCTGCAATTTCTGGTGTGTTCCCTACATCTCTTTGCATTTGAATGTTGCCGCTCACCTCTCGTCGTCGCTGCCGCTCTCACGCAGTACGGTGGCCAACCCGTAATGCTGGTTTCATACGGAGGCAGGCCAGTGAGGCAGAACAGTGGACAGCGGAGTTCTGCTGCTGTGTGAATGCACATGCCGAGACGTTTGTGCGTCCACTCAGCAGTACTCTGCTGTCCACTGTTCTGCTTCACTGTCCTGCCTCCGTGTGAAACCAGCATAAGCACTGCCCTCATTAAGCTAATAGGTAGTATCTGAAATTCAATAGCCAGAGCAGATTCAACCCTCTCCCTAGTAATGAGGCTGCACTTGCTAAACAAGTTTTGTCTGAGATACCGCCGTTTGTTAACAGGGCAGCGCGGGTCAAATGTTGAAAATACCATCGAATATTATAAACCCGAGGAGCTTGAGGTACCTAATTAAATCATTTACCTTTTAATAGTTATTTATTACATAGATCTTTGTTTTGCTGCATATGACATTTGTGTTGCCGCTATGGTTTCGCCAAATAATAGTTATTATAAAAAAAAACGTTAGCTAAATACTGTGCTGCACTGTATAAACTGTATGACATTCTATTCAAAACATAAACATAAAATATAATAGACGAAAATATACTACGTCTGTGATTTGATGTTAACTTGTCAAAAGTTAAAAAGTCGTGACCATAGTGTTATATTCTCTTTGCAAGAGAGGTTGATTGCGCTTTAAGAGGATTGTGAGGTTGAAAATTTACATACAAAATACGATAACGTTTCTCGTCAATGCACTGTAGTTAATGCTGTCTATATGTGAAAGGTTTGTTGTGGCCCATGGACTCAAATACAATATCAAAAAGAGCGAGATATTAGTGTTCAAATCTGGCACCAAAACATACCCAGTTCCGCCAATAACTCTTAGTGGTTCTCCTCTTCAGACAGTAACAAAATTTAAGTATTTGGGTTACTGGGTCACAGACACTCTAAAAGATGATATGGACTTGGAAAGGGAACGCAGAGCACTGTCAGTCAGGGGAAATATGCTTTCACGCAGATTTGCACGTTGTTCTCGAGAGGTGAAGATAACCCTCTTTAAAACCCACTGCAAAACATTGTACACGTGCAATCTATGGAGCGATAAAAACATACTGTACTCTGCGCTGCGAGTCCAATATAACAACGCCTTCAGGGGGCTGCTGCGCTGCAGCGCCTCGGGCATGTTCGCCGCGAGCAGCACTGACGGCTTTCGGGCCGTGCTGCGCGAGCGCGTTGCGTCCCTGTGGGCGCGTGTGCGGGGCAGCACCAACACTCTCCTGAAGGTGCTTGCTGAAAGGATGGACAGTCGTATCCTCACATTGGATCTCCATCCACGTAAACCCTAACGGACTTTTTAATTTTTACTGAATTAGTTTATAAGTCTTTGTAAGTACTAACATTATGTGATGTGATTATGGATATTCTTTGTCTGAAATAAATATGTTCATTTCATTTCTCTCCCCTTAAACATAGTTTGATTTTACGCCTTTGAAATAGAGGTATGTAAGTAAAAAAAAAAATGTCGACTCAAAACAAGCGAATGATAAAGATGTATTTTTGGCGACGAATGGGCCACGGTGATGGTATTCATCATATCAGTATAATCTATACATATAAATGGCTTTGTCTTGAATGACTGACTGGCGGAACAACGCACAGCCTAAACCGCTGATCGTAGAGACCTGAAACTTGGAGTGATGGA
Source organism: Acleris sparsana (assembly GCA_923062465.1). NCBI lineage: Eukaryota > Metazoa > Arthropoda > Insecta > Lepidoptera > Tortricidae > Acleris > Acleris sparsana. The sequence continues at coordinate 5,227,247 of OV281305.1, read as the reverse complement.
TTTCTTTGTATGACGTAGGTATCCGATAAGAAAGCATTTTCCGAAAAAAGGGGGGCAAAGTTTGTATGGGAGAACGTGATTCCTTAGTCCAATCTACTTCAAATTTTGCATAAACATTCTTTAACAGAATTGATGGAAGACGTGTTTCGTATTTTATTAAATTTGATCCCCTAAGGGGGTGAAAAAGGGGTAAAAAGTTATTTTGGGGGTGATTTGCTTCGAAATTAATATCAATACTCCTTAGTGCTTTTGATTTATATTACTTTTTATTTTGACAAATGTTTAAAAACTCAATGCCATTTTATTCAATGCAAATATCCAAACCGCTGAGTCTAAAGATTCCAAATTTGGTACAAAGGTTCCTTATGAGGTGTAGGGGTGTAGTAAGAAAGGATTTCCCGAAAATCGACCCCCAACGGGAAGAAGTAGGAGTAGCGGGGAACTAATACGACGCGTACGAAGTTGCGGGCGTCCTATTGTACAGTCACAACCCGGGAATGTTAAGCCACTTGCTCTTACTCTTACTGCTTACTCTTCTTAATTCAGCCGTGTAATACATAACGTAACGTATATACCAGTGTAGCCGACTAACCCCGATTCACATTACACGGCCAAAATACAAACGGTGGCAAGTGACTCAACAATCCCATGTTGTGACTGTTACATTATAAATTAATTTAAGTACCAGTCTCAAACCAAAGACAATCTCCACCTCCTACGCCTCCTACCCCGAGCTCGCAGTGGGTATCAACTAGACATCAACTAGTATTAGCGGGTTAATTTTAATGGCCGGATAAAGTGGTTAGCCCACCGGCAGCGCCGGAGATTACTCCGAAATTGCCCGCAAATTGAGTTACTTTTCACGGCCCTATTTTCAGGGCCTATGTTTCACACAGAATTTGTCTGTCTTCGTCATCGTGGGCATAAAAATAAATAAACAAATGTATAAAAAAATTGCCTTTATTCGCTGAACATGGTTACTGTTTACATACATTAAATGTTGACTAATTAACATAAGTCACGCGGGTTGAAAACGAAACTTCCCGAACATGACAACTCGACAGATCGATTTTTTGCCCCCGTAAACCCCTATATTTCAAATTTCATCGAAATCATTGGAGCCGTTTTCCGAGATTCAGATTATATATATACAAGAATTGCTTGTTTAAAAGTATTATATACATTCATAGATATTCCAACCTTAGCATTCGGTGTCAGGTTGTCCTTGGACATAGGCCTCCAATTGATACCATTGAAATCTATCTTTTGCCTTCTGGCGCCGTCCTGTAGGGAAATCATTACACCACCTCATTGTCTGTCTTCCCCTGCCTCTCTTACCATCTCTTGGGTACCATTCTGAGATTGCCTTTGACCATTTTTCCTTAGGAGAGGTCAGTATGTGTACTGTCCATTCCCATTTAAGGCGTTTAACATTTTTTGTAACACCCGGTACACTTGTGGCTTGTCTGGTTTTAGAGATTGACCATTTGTCTCGAAGCTTAGCATTGAGGTATTCCATCTTAGTCCTCAGAGTTGGCTACGCATTTGCAGTCTTAAGGCCGTATTAATAAACTCATCTTGACTGTGAAGCCCGTCACAAGATACGTCAAAGTAAACGCCAAACCATAGAACACTGACATTTTTGACGCATCTCGAGACGAGCATTAGAGTTGAGATCAGTTTATTAATACGGGCCTTAGGCTTTCAGTCTTGTGAATGCAAATGTCTATGGGTCGCAGTTTCCGCTTACCATCAGGTGGCCAGTGTGCCTACTCTTTGCCATAAAAAAAAAACTTGATGTGTAGTCAACAAATGCATTACACTCGTTTAAATTCATCAGACGCACCGGGTTAAATTACATTACAAAAACAACGACTAAACCAGCAGTTATTCCAAGATTCCAAACTTTATCGTTAATGGTTAAGAAACCACAAACAATCGCCCGTCCTTGTACAAATGCTTGAATTAATGGTGCGGTTAAATAACGCCGGGTGATCGACGCCGACGCCAGCGTCGGCTGCAGCGGCACCTGTTACGTCATTAGCGCGCTATAGTCACGTCGCCCTGGAATCTGGCAGGCCGCCTGCACACTTATATTATTAAATTATATTTATGCGTTCATTTGACGGCTCACGGCGACTTTGTCCACAGTACTAATTCGTCACGTTTCTTAACCCGTCTACAATGCCATATGGCCCACTATTCCAATTCGTCAGCATTCCTATATACAGAACTCCACGACCCAGGCTTTGCCTAGTGTGGGAGTCACCGCTATCCTGTAAAACCTGCATTAACTGTTTTTCTGTAAATAAATATATTTGTATTTGTATTTGTATTTGTATATTATATAATCCACAGTGCTAACTCGTCCACATTTCTATTGTGTGGTCAACTTCTTGAATATTCTGTGGCTAACTTTAGTTTGCGCTGTGGACGATATAGGAATGTGGACGACTTAGCACTATTGACAATATAGGAATGTGGACAAGATAGGAAATTGACGATATAAATGTGGCCGAATTTGGAAGGTGGCAATTCAGGAATTACATGCTGACGACATGGCATTGTGGACGAGTTAGGTAGGTGACGAAATAGGACTGCAGACAAAGTCGCCATGAGCCCATTTGACGACGTGGTTTACCTAGTTGGCAGTGAGCAAGTGACCCTAGGACACTAGCCAAGACGCAAACGCTGCTAAATACCCACAGTTAAGGACTAACATTAACAACGGTACCCTTTCCATTATGTCACGACGTTTAACTATACTGCTATAAGACAAATAGTCGTATCAGTCAAAACTACTGTAGAAAATGCAACTATTTACCTACCAAGTGAGGATTGAAACTGCTTCGGTGGTTGAATGTGAGATATCTCCTATTGGCTTATGTGGGCAGTAATCATCATGACGTAATGGAAAAGTTACCGTTGTTAATTTTAGTCCTTATGGCCAAAATTGGTTTAGCAAAATGTATCGTTTGTAAATCATTTCATTGGCCGACCCGTTTTTTTCTGTAACTGTAAATCTATCAGGATATTTGCAAAAAGTAACCTAACCTAACTTATAGGGTTTTCGAACTCAATCAATCCTGAAGCATTCTCTATCTATATGAGTAAGGATACCTCATTCGATATTAAAATGTAAAAAAATACCTTTGCGTTACAGCTTAAAATAATAACTCAAGATACTATAACTTTGTCGGCGTAATTTAAAAATAACTGTCCCAAAATACAGCTTTAGTACCAAGACTCTCTGAGTAAAGCCACCGCCGTCAGACGGACTGACGGACAAGCGAAACTATAAAGATTCCATATTAACTACGGAACCTTCGGGGTACCGCGGTTAGCGGTCAGTGGTACTTTCGTAATTAGTCAAGATTCGTGCCAAGTCCCAAACTAAGCTCTAGGCTTGTAACATGGGAACTACACTCAGGAGCAAAAATACCGGGTCAGAGTGCGTTTTACATACTAAAGAGGCTATTTCGAAGCCTTGGTTCCTCGCCAGGGCATGCTTTTAGTGAAATCTGATGCTGAACACCCCGAGCATCGATACAGGACTTCCAGAGTGCCTAGGATACCCAACTGAATTAATCTTCGGTTAACGCCGGAATTGTGCATGTTCAGAAAAACATCTAAAATGGCAATAAAATGTAAGTAAGTAATAAAACCAAATGTTGACCCAAACTCTCCCGCTGTGGTGTGAACTGATTGTGCGATCAGTTAGGTATCTTAAGAACTTTTGACCTCCTCTATTGAACCTTGGACTATCTACCATTAAACCTCACTCAAAACAACCCCTAGCGAGGAACCAAGGCTTCGAATTAGTCTCGTTTGTATGAAAAACGCACTCTGACCCGGTATTTTTGCTCCTGAGTGTAGACAACGATATAGCTAAATACTTGAATAAAGAAATGCATACTTTAATTTTAATACATAAAAAACATCTATTAGGTACTCAGAAACAAATATTCGCGCTCATCACACAAATATTTGAACCCAGGACCGCTAGCTTCGTAGGCAGCGTCACTACCAACTAGGCCAACGCATCGTTAATATGAATGATCTTTTATTATAAGTTTAGCTATCTGCATTCATCCGTCGCGTGCATAGCCTTTGGCCTTGTTCCATCTCGTTAAATTCTCATAAAACCTCGAGTTTATTCTACCACACGTTTATGACTGATGAACGTTATGGTTGAACATTGCCAAAAAATGATGAGCTTGGCGTGAAGAAGCAGCATCCATACTGGTGTGTTTCAGTGTAAGTGGGCAGCCAGTGTATTTATTATATAGGTAATTCGGTTTCCTCAAAGATGACGATTGTCTGCTTAGATTTCAATTATCGTTATTAACTCGAGAACTTTTTAAATTTTCCGGAATCATGGTATCCTATGTGTTACTTCATGGTATAAGCCGTCTCCATTTCAAAGGAACCACCAACAGAAACGAAACGTGTTTCATTTAATAGATCTTGGCAACCTGATTTTTTACTATGGCGACAATCACCCTATGTATGGGGTTTTGTGTTGTTGAATTTTAGTGGGACTGTGGATGGAACTATGTCCAAGCGACGCATCAGTCTAATCGTATGAAGTCCCTTACAATTTGGATGTGCAACATCACGTTGATATAGTTCTAAAGTGGCCCATTAATCAAATTGGTTGACTCGTAAAGTCCAAGTCATAAATTATTACATTTCTAATGCGTCAAAAATATCTACACGACTTTATGCCACTGATAATAAGGACTTTGGCGCGTATCCCGTATTGTGCTTCTGAATGTTGATTCTATACGACCAGATTCACTTTGTCATTTCGTTCCTCTTTAACCCCTGACGCAAAAAGAGGGTCGTTATTAATTTGACAGCTACGTGTCTGTGGCACCGTAGCTAGTAAACGGGCTAAGTAAACGGGTGAATCGATTTGAGTGCGGTTTTTTTTTATTTGAAAGCAGGTTTTCTGGCGGTGGTTTTTAGCTAGGTTTCATGAAAATTGGTTTAGCCGTTTAAGAGATAACAGCTCTGAAAGAAGGGATCAACATTATATCGCTGGTTTTTACCCGATTACGGCGAGACAAAAAGGAGGGTTATGATTTTAACCGGTATGTTCATCTAACTTCTAACTTCTTAATTACTTATAATAATTTAACAAATGAGGTATCGTTGGAAGCGACTTGATTGTCCGCTGGCTATGCTAGGTGACTTCAAATAATAATCTATCTAATAGTTTTACATATTCAGCGGGGCTTGACAAGATGCCATCGAATACGAACGCTAGCTTTTAGTGATCACCTGTCACTTACAAAAATGTATGGAATTGATGCAAGTCACGTGATATATCACTCTTTACAACTGACACGCTGTAATGTGACCACTATCACTCGCGCTAATCGAATAGTGTTAGTTTTGACGTTTTGTCTGTCGTTACGCGGTACTATTTTGTCAGGTTGAATGCAACACGAGCACTACCACGATATAAACGTCGGTATCTAAGGGCAACTTAGCTATCTTTTTCATTTCTGACAACGCAAAGCGATAGGTGATCACCAAACGCTAGCGTTTGTATTCGATGGCAACTTGTCTAGACCCACTGTTTATTTTATTCTATATGCACTAAGGATTTTCGCACGTGTGAACCGCTTAGTTGCGGCCGCCCTAACCGCCCGAGGTGCGACCGGAGTGTTTGCGGCAATTCCAATTATACGTCTTATGAAATAGTTGTCCGCCGATCGCGCAATATCTTCGATTGGAATTTTTAAGGCGCCGCGCGCGCCGGCCCCGGGGTTTTTTAATTTCTCAGTGGGACGTGTTTATTGAGATTTTCTGGAGGTTTTTATGCAAAATACGTGGTGTGTAAAGCCATGAGAGGATGGATAGTAGAATTTATACTTGTCTTTGTCTTACCATCGTGCTCAGAGACATTTAACTCGGGAATTCTAGTAACCTTCGGGGAGGGAAGATGGCCGATGATTGAATTATTATATTTAGGTACTGATTTACTGTTCTTACTTGACATTGGCGAAATCAATTATTACCGTTCAGCCCATTGGTTAAATGGTAAATGCCTTAAAGCATTAAGTCCGCCATTTGTAGGTACCTACTTTGTGTATTGTGCAATAAAGTTTAAATAATTATATTGATAATAATTCACTGCGGGATACCGCGGCAGACCCTCATTAATAAGAGAGAACCTCCTCCTTTATTGAAGTCGGTAAAAAAAAACCATCGTACTTGTTCTTATTTAAATTGTGTATGAAAAACGTTACAAAGGAACGACTCGTTAAAGACATACGTTTATAATCTGTGCCCGTTATTAACTCAATGTATAGCGACTCGGGCTCCCGTATCAAGGCTTCCCTACCATCACACAATATGTACAGTCAAGGAATTTAAATCCTTTACCACTTTGGACTATGTCAAAGTGACGTAATCAATGAAAACGTAAGAGACTTCTTATGATTTTATTTACAGTGCCACTTTGACGCAGTCCGAAGTGGTATAGGAATTAAATTCCTTGACTGTGTACACTAATGGAACGGAAATAGTTCGATAGTACGTAGCTCGTTAAAAAATAACAAACCAGCAACCACTAGAGAAGACCAATATAAGAACAAGAAGAAATACATTTATTCACCAACCAAGACACACATATACAACTGTTTAAAGAAAACGGTGAAGGTAACAGAGATAGCACGTAGTCGTAGTACTCGTATGTCCTCGCGGTTCGTCCTGTGAAATGGACACTGGCTCATCAAAATGCTGAGTTGTTCGACACCTACAGCGCTGATTTTCAGCCAGTACCGGCAGCGGCTCACGGAACGCTGTACAAACATACTATCCTATGCGTGCAAACTACTTACATAATACTTATAGCGGAAAAATAAACGGCGAAATAATAATAAAACGCATACATAAATACCGATATACAGCCATGATAAAACTAAAATGTATATATATAGGGAAGAGAAGGGATTTAAGGGGAAGGGGAGGGAATATACCGTTTTTCTACATTTAACTTTTCCCCTATTGCATTTATATGGTTTACGACTCGGCCGTTATACTGTCAGTTAAAGATTTTCACAGCGTTGATAATTAGGTAGGTCGCCTTTTGTATAAAATAATAAAAACAATGAATAATAAACCTGGCTCTCTATTCTACTGGGTAAAACCAGATTGCCTTTGACGTGGTATCGTATTGTCAACGTGACGGTAGCTCTTATTTACTTGACGGTACTCGCAATGGCGACCGAGTTAAAAGTAATACCATAACACGTTGAAAGCCATATTGTTTTACCGCGTAGAATAGAGGCCGTAAAATTGCCAGCTTATTTTAAAGCATCGTTTTCCTATAAGACCAAAAATAATATTTTTTTGGATTCCGTAGTCAAGCTACCCGTATAGATTCGCCTTGTCCGTCCGTCCGTCCGCAGCCTCAGAAGCTCTAATTCTAGAAAGCTGTAATTTGGTATGAATAGACATATTTTTGGCACGACGACAGATTGGTATAATAAAATAGGAAGTATTACGGTACCTCCTCTAATAAATAAATATAATAACTTTAAATAGAGAATTAGCTCATACATGTTGTTTTTTGAGATATTTGTTGTAGTAACGGCTTCGGAACCCTACACTGAGCATGGTCAGCCATGCTCTTGATTTCCCGTTTTTTTGTATAGTTGTATGCAAAAGTAAAGGGAAGTTCTGTTAAAATATTACACCAGTCACGGTGTTTATTGAAAGAAGCTCTTCCTCTAAATTAGCAAATATTATTATAACCTAATAAGATATTAAAAACTTTAATATTGTCATCCAACTTTACGAAAACTTAAAAGAAGCAAGTTTGCAAATTAACTTTAACTCAACAGTTCCCGAGAACCTTTCATGGTTTTGAGGCGTAATTGGCAAAGTTCCCAAACTGTAAACAGACTTACATTATTTTCTTTTCAAAGGTCAGATGCGAACGTACTGGAAGATTTTAATAACTTAATAACAAAACTTGCATTACTGATGATCTATAGGCATAATGTTTAGTGATTTTATGACTTTTTGCGGGGTTCCTTCCTATCCTTGCCCCTGTTATCGTATTGTCAACGTTTTGATAGCGCTTATCTACTTGACAGTAATGGCGGCCGAGTTAAGCATTCACGGCTAAACCGCTGAAACGATTTTGATAAAATCTGCCATGAAGATAGCTAGGACTCTAACGGTAGGATGGTAAGTATCTCAGAGACTCTTAAGTAAATCGCTTTCTTCAAATATGATATTTTCGGAAATAGAAAGATTTACAGAATGATAATTAAATAAAAAAAAAAAAAAATACAATGAAACAGCGAGACACGGGAGAATCCATCATAGATCGAAATAACAATAGATCATTAACAATTTTGAATTTGGAAAGAATTTAAACGAAATGTAAAAGTGGCCAGGAACGCAAAAAGGAGGTTGTAACAACCTCGTTACAGGACCACGGAAAAGGATATAGGACAGTTCCCGGGGTCAGAGCGAGTAACGGCAACGACGCGGACGGAGTCGCGGGGAACAGCTAGTTGAGTATAATACTGAAAACTAAATTGAATTATAGCCCTATGTTATACAATTATTGAAAATCATTAAAAAAAAACACATTTTAAAATATTTTCTGTGGAATTATGATCGCTAATCGCAGCTATAAAATCCGCCATCTTTAAAACCGCTATCTTTACGACGCCATTACTAAATTGTTAGCGCTTTGTTAAACGCGAAGCGCGAAGAGAATACCTTAAAAACGAAAACGAAGTAAGACGGAATACAATCAGTCCTTAGTTTAAACTTTGTTTTCACGGGTTAAGATTTAAGTTTGACTGGCGATTTCATAAAACCTATTGCATTACTTGTGAACGTTTGAATAGTTCGGCGATGACGACTAACAATGGCCTTTGTAATCTTAACGGGGTTCTTACGACTTGGAAACGGATTGTATGAAGTCGATTTTTACCATCTAAGACCTTAACATTCGTTAATATTATATCGCGATGGCAATTTTCTGCATTAGTGTCGGCCTGTTTTTACCTGTACTAAGTTAAAACTTAAAACAAAGAGGTAAAGAGTAACAAGTCTAACAAAATAAACAAGTTTATCAAAAGCAAGTTTTAAAACTCCCCACTGCATGGCCATGGCCATCAGACGTGGACTAACATTAACTTGTACACGGTGGTTACAACCTCCTTTTTTGATTTCGTTCCTGGCCACTCTTACGTTTCTTTTATTGATCTAAATCCTTCGAAATTCAAAATTGTTATGATCGATTCAGATATCGATCAATACTCACTCTCTTAGCAACCTGCAGAAATAACATACCCACAGAGATCTCGGGTTTCATGTCAACTTAGTATTAATTTATTAATGTGCTTTTATATGCATAAATAATTAAAATGCTATAAAATTGGATAAGAGATTTATTTATTCACGTAACAACCGGTCCCAAAATGACCATCGCCGCCATCGCGGTGGTGGGTCTTTGAGATACTTACCCATACTGTCAGAAGTGGCTCTCCGGCGGGGAATCGAACCCCGGTCTCCCCCGTAACGGGGATACGTACCACTATACTACCGATAATTAAATTCGACTTTATTCTTTGTATTTGTGAAATGAACAATAACAATGACTTTCACCATCACGGCTCCTTCTAGTACAAACACAGTCCAGCCACCATGAATCCCTGTCATAATGACCATATCAACTCACGACAGCAAAATAACGTTGAAACTAATAATTGGCTTTCTGCGACAAGGTATAAACTCGTAATTAAAAGTTGGGATTAAAGATCTAACCATTAGGAAGTGGGAAAGACAACTACAAAAAGATCTATCCAAATTTTCATCTTATTACATTCTACTAAGGTTCAAAGGTGGATATATCGTTTTGCCGTTGACTAACAGATACTGCGCTGATATATTTTTATTGTACGCTATCGCTGCCCACGACGCGGTTACTGCGACCACATAGAAAACGATAGCTACCAGAAAAGTAGTTTAGGATAGGTAATACACAGGGAAACCAGACATAAAATTATGGTCATCCCTTCATCTGGCATAACTTTTTTTGGCACAATTCATCATTTCGCACAATCATCATTTGGCATAAAGTCTTTTTTTCTGAAACCGTGTACTTTTCAGGATTATTTAAAATACCATTGCATGGAACCCAATAGGTTAGGTTTGGTTTATTTTATGTCAATCCTGAAAAGTACTTTATGCCAAATGATGATTGTGCGAAATGATGAATTATGCCAAAAAAAATGTGCAAGACATTACTAACAATAGTAACCCAAAATTATGAATTTACTTTATAAACCACGGGCTCACAAAATGATCTATGGCAAAAATGTTTATAACAGGTGCATTGACATATATTAACCTACCTGAGGACATAAAGTTACTTAAGGGAAATAGTCTTAAGTATAAATTGACTACCCGGCTCTTAGATCGTTGTTTTTATTCCATTCTAAAATATTTAAATCGTGACTGACATATTGTGTTTGTTCCATTTTTTATATCTTGTAATGATTGTCTTTAGTCTTAGCTCCGACAAATGTTTTGCACGCCTGCATGCAGGCTGAATATAACTAACTAAATTAAAAATTAATGTAACATCTGCACAACTGTATTCTGATTTAAAAAAATCGTTAAATCTTTGAATCTAAATAATACAATATGACTTTTATATCAAATGAGGATTATATCAAATATTTATAATAAATAAGTAATATGCTAAATGATAATAATAACAAATAAAAATAGATATTTTGATATTATTCCAATCGTTTATTATATGCAATGAGTGATTATATCCTTTGAAATTATATGAATTACTATTGGACGCCCGCGACTTCGTACGCGTAGAATTAGTTTCCCGCCTCTCCTCCTACTTCTTACCGTTGGGGGTTGATTTACGGGAAATCCTTTCTTACTGCACCCCTAGACCTCATAAGGAACCTATAAACCAAATTTGGAACCTTTAGACTCAGCGGTTTGGGTATTTGCATTGCACCAAGCTTTTATGTGAGTTCAACCTTTTTTGAATAAAATCAGATTGAGTTTTTAAACATGTGTCAAAATAAAATGTAATGTAAATCAAAAGCACTAAGGAGTATTGATATCAACTTCGAAGCAAATCACCCCGAATATAACTTTCTACCCGTTTTTCACCCCCTTAGGGAATGAATTTCAAAAAATATACAAAACTCGTCTTATATCAATTCTGTTAAATATTGTTTATGCAAAATTTGAAATAGACTGGACCAAGAAATCACGTTGTCCCATACAAACTTTGCCTCCTTTTTCACCCCCTTAGGATAACAACGTTGTGGTTGGATGAGTCATGAATCATGAAGCTAAGCTCCTTTAAGAATTATGGTTATTATTTATTTCTATATGCATATAAATATGTATATAAGTTAAGTTTATATATTAGTTTATTTATGTGTATTATATATGTAAGTTTCTAAATTCTATTTCTAAATTTCAAAATAATTCCCATCGGCTTCTTGACATTAGTCCACATTTTGCACTTTTGGTTATTAAATTCTGTCTTTTTGTCCCTAAATTTACTTATGTGCTTCGCTGCTGTCCGTTCTGGAAACATCAAGATCTTTTGTCCAAAATTGATACTTTGATCAAAAGTAACCTGCAATCAATTCTTAATATTCAGCTAAGCGAGCATTCCTGGACCCAAGGATCCCTCCCAATTCGGTACGGTGGTTTAGGGATCCGCAAAATTTCTAGTATTGCTTTACCAGCTTTTCTTTCGTCGATCCATAGCTCTTCTAGTCTCATAGGAAAAATCCTTAGGGAATTCCCTTTAAACTATGAGACTTCAGGCTTGGAGGACGCAAAGAATGGCTGGTTAACTGCATGCCCCGGTCAAAATTTTCCTGATAACCCAAAATCGCAGAGGTGTTGGGATGACATAGCATGTAAATTGACTGTTGATTCCCTTCTTAGCCAGTGCTGCGCTGCGGATCGTGCTAGAATTTTAGCAGTCGGTACAAGGGAGGCTGGATACTGGCTTCAAGCTCATCCTTCGCCAAGCACTGGTACTTTCCTAGACCCTAACACACTCCGAGTTTCAGTTTGCCTTCGCCTTGGGGTCCCGGTCTGCGCTCCACATCGGTGCCCCTGCGGAAGTGACGTCGATCGGCTAGGACATCACGGACTTTCTTGCCAGAGAAGTGCTGGCCGCTTCTCAAGACATGCTGCACTAAACGACATCATCCGTCGGTCTCTTGCCTCTGTTAACGTGCCGGCCCTTTTAGAGCCGTCCGGTATCTCCAGAAATGATGGCAAGAGACCTGACGGAATGTCTTTGGTTCCGTGGAATATGGGGCGGGTGCTAGTGTGGGATGCAACCTGTGTAGACACGCTGGCCCCGTCACATCTCCCACGAACCTCCAATAGGACTGGTGCAGCGGCCGAAGCGGCTGAAAACATTAAGACTGGCAAATATAGTGGTCTCGGCCCAGAATATAATTTTATTCCATTCGGGGTCGAGACCCTTGGTCCGTGGGGTCCTAGTGCTGTTAGCCTTTTTAAGGAATTGTCAAAGAGACTCATTGACGTCACTGGAGACCGAAGAGCTGGCAGTTTCCTCGCTCAACGAATAAGTTTAGCCATTCAACGAGGAAATGCTGCCAGCATCTTTGGTACAATGCCGCAGGGGCCATTCTTAGATTTAATGTTTTAGTGTATATATAGATTTAGTCTTATTTAATATTAGTTATTTTTACAATGTAATTAAATATAATGTACTTATAGAATTCTGAAAAACTATAAATATCTCGTAGTTTATATATTAGTTTATTTGTTTTATATTTATTTATTTATAGAATCATCATCTTTTTTTGCTACTTTTGTGCAAAACTTGTATGTGTCCAACCCTATGCATTGTCCTTACTCATCTACTTCAGGGTTAGCTGGAAGAGATCCCATTTAGGGATAAGTTCGCCTTTGTACATTACTTTAGTAACATTAAAATTTAAAAGTTAAAGTTAAAACTAAACTTATTTAAAATAAAATAAAATAAAACTAAGCTACTCAAATATTAAAAATTAAACATAAACACCACTATAAAAAGAACACCCCCTCTAGCAGGTCCGCTCGCGGCATGGTCCCTAAGACACTGGCTGCATTACCTCTCTGGATGGCTAGCCCAATCCTTTGGGAAAGGTAAGCGCCAGCTCTAGGGTCTCCGGAGGTGTCGATGAGCCGGGATGACAGGGCCTTAATAAAACTTTTCATGTCAGCTGACCAAGGTCCCATTGTTTCCACCGCAAGCGCCACAAATTCGTAATTATTTAATAATGATGAATATTTGCGGCGCTTGTTGGTTTGGGCCTGTTCAGCTGCTGCACCGGCCCGATTACGGGTTGTCTGGACGTGAGAAAGGGCGAATGTATCAACACACGTCGCGTCCCACACCAGTGCCCTACCTAGTTTCCACGGCACCAACGTAGCTCCGTCTGGTCGCTTGCCATCGTCTCTATGCAAACCTGCTGGTTCCAGGACAGCAGGCACAGAGACAGTGGCAAGCGAACGACGGATCAGATCATTAATTGTGCCGTGGCGGTACAAACGGCCAGCACTTCTAAAACATGAAAGGCCATGTCGTCCCAGCTCACTCACTTCCTTCCCGCACGTACAAGTATGAGGTTCACAGATTCTGGCTCCAAGCCGTAAGCTTATTGCAATTCGCAAGCAGCTTGGGTCCAAGACTGTGCCTATATTACGGGAAGGAAGAGCGTGGAGCCAGTGGCCTGATTCGCCTGCTGAGACAGCGAGGAGACGGGCGCGATCTAAATCGTCCGGACTATTTTGTACAAGAGATGCATGAATTGATTCGAGGCGAGGTGTATCCCATGCTCTTTGGATATGCCTCTTGACTGGCATATCCACTCCGGGACAAGACTCACACCAAGCATCCCTGGCCTCCACCAGGTTCGCCATCTCAACGTCAAGTATCTGTGGGAGATTTAAAATAATACTGACGAGAGACAACGAACCATAAGAGGAGGACAGGAAAGCCGGCAGTGCCACGCTAGAAGAGCATCGAATACCAAGTCCACCGAAACGAATTGGGAGAACCGCTTGAGTCCAAGACCTTAAATTAAAATGAATGTTTAATAATTTAGACAGAGTTGATTGAAGGGTAATATCTATAGAAGCCATGATGTCTGGAAATTTCCAAATTGGACAACTCCGTAATAAATACATGAACTTTGGAGTGAAAAGACAAAAACGAATAATAAAAAGCGCCATGTGGGGATTTATTTCGTACAAAAGGTCAGAAGTATTTTTAAAAAGATTTAATTTGCAATTTATAATGGGATTGATTGCTTCGTCAAAAATCGGTGAACCTAAAAGTGTTAAAGATGAATTTGAATGGACCGAAATGTTGGGTGAAGCTGCGTTAAAATTAGTGACGATATCAATTTTTTTTTCTAAAGAAATGTGATCTGGCACATACATTTCGCACTTAGTAAAGTTTAATGAGAGGCCTATAATAGAAAATTTAGTGATGATCGTATGCAGGTCTTGTAGTACAGTTGACGCGTCCCCACCAAGGGAACCGTCATCAAGGTACCACAGATTGAATTTGGAATTTAGATCTGAAATAATTGGATGAATGACTAAACTAAAAATTACAGGCCCGAGTGGGTCTCCCTGTTGGCAACCCATGCATGAAGATATGATTTTGTCACCGAATAGTAATTTTGATGGTGCCCCATAGCATTGCCACAAATAGCCGTATAATTCTGGAACTTCTTTTTTGACAGCAACTAGAAGGGCACCACGATCTACCGAATTAAAAGCATTTTTGACGTCAATTTTTAGAAAAACTTCATAGTCCGGACGGCTTAGAAAAGAGCGCGCAGCGTGGACAGCTGCCTCACAACCTCCTTTGACGCCGAAACCCAGCTGCCGAGGTTAAAAACCCAGCTGCCGAGGTAATTATATAATATTAGTAACAATATTGTAATATTTATATTTTTGTACAATAAAGAGTTTACATACATACATACATACAATTTCGGAAAACCTTTCTTATCGGATGCCTACGTCATACAAAGAACACACCCTCCAAGTTTCAGGTCTCTACGATCAACGGTTTAGGCTGTGCGTTGATCCGTTAGTCAGTCATACAAGACAAAGCATTTTATAAGTATACATTTTATACCGATAATTACACACGAAATTAAAACTTCTCTTTCTTATGGGATGGTGAAGGCAGACGCTAGTCTGCCTTCACCATCCCATAAGCCATATAGGCCACATAGGCCACCTGGTGGTAGGCGGGATCTGTGACCCAAATTATTTAAATTCTCTAGACTACAACTATAAAAGACTGCATTTGTAAGTCCGCAAATGCGTTGGCAACCCTAAGGACTAAGATGGAATGCCTCTATGCCAGTCATTACACCGGCTGTCTTATCGGAACAACAATGCGAACACTGCTTACCCACCATTATAAAACATCCACCATTATAAAACACCCACCATTATAAAACACCCACCATTATAAAACACCCACCATTATAAAACTCTAACGTCTAGTTAACAATATCTTCCCGAGGTTTTTGCTTGTGGACATAATACCAAACGTAAAAGGCACATTTCGAAAAGATTCCAATAACAATGTAACTAAAATAGCAATGTATTTTTTTTTTACTGTGGCTGAACTTGTATTAATCATATCTATTATCCAACCTTAAAAAAAAATGTTTGGCCCATGTACTGGGTGACTACTAAATGCCTTAAGGCATTACGTCCGCTATTTGTACCTACATTGTATATTATGAATATTATTAAAAAAAAGTGAATCTAGGTTTGTAATGTCAAGATGAACTTTTAACTTTAGACCAAATATAATTTGGATGAACACAATGTAATTCAATAAAGGTATAACAACGATGTTATTCGTTATAATCTTACCCAAACTCTTTACCTGGAAATGATTAAAATCCTTCTTACTATGCACAAAGCAGCCGACCGTGAGGGACCGCTTAATATTAATTTTGCAACTCGTGGAAAAAGATTCTTGTTTCACGTTTAATATTTAATAGATTTTTATGGGGCTGCGCTCGGTCAGATAAATCATATGAATAAATAAATATATATTTAAACGAGTTTTGGTTATAAATTCTGGCAATTTTTATATATTCTCAGGTATAGAGAAACGCAAAAAAACAACTAGACTAATAACGTGTTTTATACGCTTAAAGTCAGATATTAATATCAGCTTGAGTCATATAAATTAAAGGATTAAAATAACCTTAAAATTAACGTTTTTATTTTTTTTCTAATACTTCATTTGTTTTTCCTTTGGCTTAACTAATCATGCGATTTTTTGGAACATTTGAGCTTGTGCAATATAAATTGTATTTATTTTTAAACCGTTTTTTATGGTTGTTGAAAAGTACATTTCAAAGAAAATAAAATAAAAAAATAAGACAATTATCCAAAAAAAAAACCAGTATACTTAAAGGAGTAGTCAATTGATTTGATTTATTCTATTTTACTGTAATGTTATAAAATAATCTTTGAAACTAATTAAAAAAATATATTACATAAAAACCATGTTTTTTTCTTTATTGTTACTTCTTCCCATTTCTCCAATTTTGTCCGTGAGTTTTATAGCTAGTGTAAGGTTCTATTCCACTTTGTCCATCTGTAACTGTAACGCACAGGAATCACTATTTATTTATTAAGATACTACAACAATCATAAGTGGATTAACTGCAACTTGTGTGAGTCATTATGGCCCTTAAGCTTCCTTTCAAGTAACTTTCTTACCTTTTACGAACACACGGAAACAACCTTCTTCCCTCTTTTATCTCTACGCCACACACTGTTCACTTTTACAAACTTATCAATACCAACGCAAAACGCAACGCTATCAAACATTTCGTTGGATGGAATATTAGTTTCTTGGTTAACCATCAGCAAAGTTAAGTTGGTGATGCCATGGTTGAGACAGATTAGAGAAAAGATGGCCGATACGTCACGAACTACATGTTGGTTATGGAATATACCTTTATTTTATAATACACCTTTATGATGACACGCTGGCCTAGTTGGTAGTGACTCTGCCTACGAAGCTAGCGGTCCTGGGTTCAAATCCCGGTAAGGGCAGATATTTGTGTGACGAGCGTGGATAATTTGTTCCTGAGTCAAACTCAAAAACAAATACTCGCGCTCCTCACACAAATATTTGTCCATACTGGGAATCAAACTCGGGACCGCTAGCTTCGCAGCTAACCCAACCAACACCACCAACCCAACCAGGCCAACACGACGTCGTACTATTGATGTTACGAAAGTTTGTGGAAATTGCATCAAAGGCATACTTAACTACGGATCTATTGGATTTAATAGAAACAGTTGCATACCTCCAAGTCAGATGAACAATAACTAAACTCCATTCCAAATTATTCCTTACACAAATATAATAAGATTTCAAATGCTTCGTAGTAATCACTAGCAAAGTTCGTAGCTGTACGTAGCGCGTCTACGCCGAAGCGGAGTTTGCTAGAATACTGCCGACGCACGAAGAAAAGGCACAAGTGTAATTAATTCATAGAAGCATATTAAACTCTCAATAGCTATAATAAGGTTGGAAGTGCAATACAATTCACATAGTAGTGTGCCTTTTTTCCGTAGAAGGGGAGAATAGTTTGTTAGAATATTTGTCAAACAAGAGGTCGAGGTTCATTATTATGATCTTGGAAGTTTGTGGTGTTTTAATACTGATGTTGCTTTGAGCCAAGCATATATAAGCCCTGTGGCCGTAATAATAAAACGGCTTTATTAAAATAACATAAAGCTTGTTGGTTTGCTTCTACGTGAAATTTGGTACACACCCCGAAGACAGACGAAGGGTTCTTTTTAGGGTTCCCTACCCATAGGTTGCCAACGGGACCCTATTACTATGCCTCCGCTGTCCATCTGCATTTATGATAGACAGCGGGCTGTATCTCATGAACCGTGGGTAGACAGTTGAAATTTTCACAGATTTCTTTTTTTTTTATGCATTTATTACTCATTTCATAGTATAGAATGTTAGAAAATATTTATTTTTACCAAATGTACATAACTATATATGCATGTGCTTTTTACTGTTCAATCAATCAGAGTTTACCATAATTAAAAATATGAGGCCTTAACTTCAAAATTGCGCGATAGCGGCACCGGCAGGTGGGCAGCGAGCAGCAAATACAAATGCATACACATAGGGGGTTATTATTTCAGGGTTGGCCATGATTTTGAATTGGCGACTTTGTATGAGCAACTTGTTAAGTTGGTGGTTGGGTAAAGTTTTTTTTTTAATTCACGTAGCGAACTAGCGACCCCCGGTTTGATTCCCAGTAAGGAAGAACATTGTATGATTAATGCAAGTATTTGTTTCTTAGTTATGAATATGTTTTCTTCGTAACTTTACTTAACCTCTGTCTTGTACCCAGCATAGTACAAGGCTAGAAACCATATAGTTTGGGTTTAGATTTATTTGTTTAGACCACATTTTAGTTTAGTTGCCAGTGACCCTGCCAACGAAGCTAGCGGTCCTGGGTTTAAATCCCGGTAAGGGCAGATATTTGTGTGATGGGTTAGAGTATTAGTTCCTGAGTCTTAAATGTTATTTCTCTATATAATTAATAAACTTAATAGTTATCTTGTACCTAAAGTACAAGCGTAGAACTTAGTTAAAGACTAGATCATGTGATATGGCCCCTGATTTTTTTTTTCTTCTTAAATATGTATTTTTCCCGCTCTAAGTAGCTTACAGCCTGTAACCGCTTGGGTCGGCCAAATCGCCCGGCGCGTGGCCGCCGCGTCCCCAGCCCTGTCGCCGCGCGGTCTCGGCTCGGCTCAGTCGCCGCGATGCCTGCGCCGGGACGCACGCCCGCGCCGCTCTGACTTCGGACAACTTTCCCGCGACTGTTGGGCAGATTTGGCTTTTTACAGGTTAGTTGTGTTGGTTTAATAGGAGAAAATTAGTAAGCATTGTAAAAAAAAAATGTTTTTTGTTCGACGCGTCGGTTTTTGACGGGACGCGTGTTATAAATTTAGTTTTACCGTGTGTGCTGTAATAAGCACTTGAAATAAAGCAAAACATGTTACGTGTTTTTTTTATTTATGAGTTAACTGAAAAAATGGGTGGTGTTGAAATTAGAAAGGCTTCAAAATGGAACATACATAGGCAGCAGTCCATAATAAAATGAATCTAAAACCGTCTAAAATATTATTAAATTTCCTTAACTTATTTGTAATTTATTTAATACCGCTCATTTAAAAATAAATATTATCGTCCATAGTCCCACGTTGTTCTTCTTTTATTAATGGCGGTCAAACGCGGTATCTCGCAGTGATTTCGCCAGTGTCAAGTGTAAATCAGTAAATATAATAAATATAATAAATCAAAAGTAAAAGCCGGACATCTTTTAATCGGCCTACTTCTCTCCCCGAAGGTTACCGAAGCCCACGTTGTACTCGTAGCACCCGTACTACGCTTTTGCTACGGCGTAGCATTCGTGCGTAGTAGCTACGAAGCGAGATACGTTATCTTGGCAGTTGGGGTTTAAAAGAATGAAACAACAAATAGTACATTACTGCAGGGACCGGGAAAATGGTTGTTGCGGGACGAGTAGAGTTAGCCGGATCGAGACGCAGTGGATGCCGCGCTATATACTAGTCCAGCGACCGCCCTTCCCGGCTGAGGCTTGTATAGTGCTTTTCTCCAACAATGCGAGAAAATTTAATGCAATTTTTAGTAATATTACGCACAATCCCAAAATAAACTTAAAAAAAAGAATATTGTCGTCATAATTGTCAACGTTGCTGATAATTTTATTTATTTTCGAATCAGGTACGATTTAGTTTAAAACTGAAATAAAGCATTAAATAAAATCACAAAATTTAAACAATATAATTACCTACAATGAAACTTTGGCAAGTTTTTGTTGTTGTGTGTCACTTTCCGTCTCTTCACCTAGCGGTCCCAACGGAAGACCAGTGCTGGCTTTACGGCTAGCGAATGCTGAGTTGGGACCGTTTCGCAACAATTTCTCTGTGTCATGATGTTTTTTATTCTATGTAGTGTTATTTTGTATTGGTGCGAATAAACTCCTCTTTGTCTTTATCTTTATCTTTTAAAAAAAAACATCAATCAAGTGCGAATTGCACTCGCGCACTGAGGGTCTCGTACCGCCACACTTAGCCGGTTTTTATTATTTGGTTTTCCTGGGTCTCTATTTAACACGGTATAAACAATATCGTTTGTGATCTGTTATCGTATTGTCACCGTTTTGATAGCTCTTGTTTACTTGTAACAGATCAAAGACGATGTGTTTTGTACCGTCGGGTATAGAGGCCCTATTGAGTTTCCACTGTAACATTCCCAATTTTGACGGATGTACATACGAGTAAATATGTATGTATTGATATTAATGTTTCTTTCTTTCAAAATGATTTTTTTACCACCCCCTATTATATAATATAAATTTATTTATTTATTATTTGTTACAAAATCCGCTGTTAAAAAGTCAATCTCAAATATTTCACATGATACGAGTAGGTGGGTAGGTAAAATTGTTGAAAACGCATTTAGCACTAAAATCTACCAAATAAACTGAAATATTGGCTATTTTTTACGGTTTAAAAAGACATCCCATTTGGCACCCTTTAGGGAATTTGTAGGGAATATTTGTTGGATATTCTAGGGGTGCAATTAAAATAGAGGTAGCGGGGAACTATTTCTACGCGGGCGAAGTCGCGGGCGTGTTCTAGTAAAGAAATAAAAGGCATTGCACGTTAGTGTTTTATAAACAGCAGTACAAAATTGCCAATTAAGTTATATTCATATTGTACTTAATGTGTATCTCAGTCTATCACTGACCGCCAGCCCGGCAAAGAGCTCGAAATGCAAGGATTAAATGCGGGTCACACTTCTTTGTTTTAAAATGCATCATAAACCAGCGTCGCTACTGCCTAATGCACTTGCAATCGCAATCGACTTCAAAGTGAAACATAGGGGCGTGTCACGAGGAAAAAAAATAGACCGTAAGTGAGATTATCAAAATATATGTAAACTGGGGGTACTTTGATTTACGGGGTAACATTGCCCGAACTTAAAACGATAACTGTTTTAGTTGTTATCTTCTTAAATTGTTGAAGTAATTATATAACTGTATGAGTAGCTTAGTCCTGATGAAACATTTAATAGAATAATTAAATATTAAAGATAGTTTTTGGGGCAATGTTACCCCGTAATTCAAAGTACCCCAGTTTACGGTACCTAGTTTTTGCTTTATAGTTAGGCTTTTTATAAATAGGCAAGCTGGATACCTGGCATACAATATCCAGGGCCTCCATTCAAGTTGGTAAACTGTTTTTTTTTTGGTCAGCCGCCATTACTGTCAAGTAAC
Source organism: Acleris sparsana (assembly GCA_923062465.1). Classification (NCBI taxonomy): domain Eukaryota; kingdom Metazoa; phylum Arthropoda; class Insecta; order Lepidoptera; family Tortricidae; genus Acleris; species Acleris sparsana. The sequence continues at coordinate 5,205,798 of OV281305.1, read as the reverse complement.
AAGTCTAACTAGACAACAAGCTTTAAAAAAAACCAACTGCTGATTGGATAATATCGTCAAAGTAATGTTACATAGCATGTATATATTTTTATTTCGCAATTGCACATTTAAATAATTAGAATATAGCCATTGATACTCTAGTGGTTAAGACGAAACAACGTATAATTGATTAAAATCGGTTTTGCCGTTTAGTAGTTGCGAGGGAACATAGAGCCGGACATACATACAGGTAAAACACTTTACCCTCTTTTTGAGCTTTGACGCAGTCGGGTTAAAAGAGCTATCAAAACGTTGACAATACGAAAAAACGTCAAAAACAATAAGGTTCAACCTTGCAAAACCTTTATTCTACTAGAAAAAACCATAGTGTTTTTGCGGGTGGTAGGACCTTGTGCGGGGTCCGTCCGGATCGCTACCACCATCTTATCCATTAACCTACCGCCAAACAGCAGTGTTTGCACTATTGTGTTCCGGTTTGGGGATAAGACAGCCGGTGTAATGACTAGCATAGAGGCATTCCTTCTTAGTCCTCAGGGTTGGCAGCGCATTTGCAGTCTTAGGCTTGCAGTCTTGTGAATGCGAATGTCTATGGGTCACAGTTTCCACTTACCATCAGGTGGCCTGTGTGCTCGTCAGCCTTCCCTATGCCATAAAAAAAAAAAAAGTGCGTTTGACGTGTTATCGTATAGTTTTGACGTCAGCCGCCATTACTGTCGAGTAAATAAGAGCTATCAAAACGGTGACAATACGGTAACAGGCCAAAGACGATATGGTTGTTACCGCCTAGAATAGAGGCCCTCGTGAATCTTTGTAACTGAATTTAACGCTATAAGCCTGACTTCTTTACATTATTTATTTATTTTAAGACGAAGTGACTGATTTCCAATGAGGCACGGACAAATGATACTGCTGACGAATTGACGTCGGCTCAGGAATCTACTCGGAATTGTAAGTAGAGTGAAGGACATTCGCGGTCGTCCAGTTTAGTCCACTTTCACAACTAAGATTTCATAACTGGTTATGAATAAGGATTTTTATTCACTGTTTCTTAACCAGTTATTAAACAAGACTTTTTTTACCATTTTCATAACCAGAAACTAGGTAGGTTTAGGTAATGTTAGTTTTGCAGCAGGCCCGGAGGGCCAAACCTTCCAGAAATAGGAGCTCCGCGTTAGCGGAGCTCCGTCGACTCTGTCCAATTGATATGAAATAAGAGTCGTATAAGAGTGGTACCTAGGTTCTGGTTATGAAAATGGAAAACAAAGTCTTGTTTAATAACTGGTTAAGAAACAGTGAATAAAAATCCTTATTCATAACCAGTTATGAAATCTTAGTTGTGAAAGTGGACTAAACGGGTCGTCCACTTATGAAAATGTTGGCTTGTTCGTTGCAGCTAGCTCATCCTTCAGCGCTCAGAGGCCCTTGCCAAGAAGCATTACGCTAATTAGCGTTTCCATTCGTTTCGTTTTTAAACCAATCGCGTCCCTGGTAGATGACGTGATACGACAAGTCACGTGATCTACCACGTGACGGGATTGGTGGAATGATGGACGTGTCAAACGCGCAAACGAATATCACCATAGAAGGGTGTCACGACTTGAATCATGACCTCACTGTGACACGGTTCTATGGTGGATCAGGGATATTGGGCTGTAGAACTTATACTTAACTTTATCATTAAATTATTTTAATTATTGTGAATATTTTATATGTCTACTTATTTCGGTTCCTGAGACTCAGTGTGCAGAGTCCCGTTGGTACCCTTTGGGTACGGAACCCTAACATTAACGTTGTTAGGGTTCCGTTATGACTTTTAGAATTTTTCAACAAAAATGACCAAGAAGCTTCGAATGTGAAATAAAAGTTCATTTATAACCAACAAACCATATCAAAAGGCTTTATTTGTTTTTGCGAGAGTGATTAATGCCCTCGCAGTGAGTTGAAGGCTAATCGGAATCCAGGTGAATAAATATGTATAATACGTTGGAAATTATAGTGAAAATTGGATTTTAAATTTGACTACGGTCCAGACTGTATTCACTGAGCTTACCCGTTTTATCTTTCCGTCTGTCTGTCTGTACTACCATTAAAAAGATTTTTTTTAATGTTTGTGTTTACAGAATATGTTATTTTTTTGTTATAAAAGAAAGTAAATAGTAAAGAGGACCCTCATACTAAACACGTAAGTAAGTGTAAAGAATAAAGAAAAACAATAAATAATAAAAACCGGCACATGTACGACGTAAGTCAGGTGACACGGAACCCTCGGTGGCGCGAGTTCGACACACACTTGACCAGTTTTATTCATAATTTTAAATTGTATTCAATCAAATTTAAGTTTATAAAATCTTACTTATATTATAAAAGTGAAAGTTTGGATATTTGGACGTTTGTTACTCAATCACGCTTCAACCACTGAAAGGATCGGTATGAATCTTGGCCCACATATAAGTTAGATCCTGAAATAAGACATAGGATGGTTACTTTTCCGAATAAACATGTCATTCCTACGGGAAATCAAATGAATCGTCCTGGCGAGATCAAATTCTGAAGTCCTCGCAGATGAAGTCGCGGGCAGATGCTAGTATTAAAATAAATGTTAGGTAACTATCAAGACCTTTTATTCGCAGTCAATTTCTATCAAACGGAAAAACGATCGTAGCAAATGGACCGCGTAGCGCTGCGCTACGAGTTATTCGTAGCGCGTAGCAAAACTTGGCGGCGTAATCGAATAGCGTCATTAGTCATTACATACAAACTGCATTTGGACTGTTTATGCAAAACAGTAGTTCAATGCGGGTTGTATGCGGTAGGTGTACACTGCACTTCTATTCTGGGCGGTAAAATTCAAATCCTATTTGACCGGCCTCTATTTAACACGGTAAAAACCTTATTGATTCTGATCTGTTACCGTATTGTTACCGTTTTGATAGCTCTTATTTACTTGACAGTAATGGCGACTGACGTCAAAACAATACCATAACAGGTCAAAGACGATAAATATTTTTTCTCAAACATGCTATGTAATGTCGGCGTTATGTTAGTTATTTTAGGCTTCAAAGTGCCACGTTTCCGACGGAACAACTCGAGAGAGTTAAAGGAATTTCATACGAAATTGAAGGCCTAGGCCGGGAAGTAATTTTTATTTTATTTTAATTTGTCCATGGTGGCTGTGTTTATGAAAAGGCTAAATAGCTGTTTTTTTTAATTTACTAAGCCGTGCATCCAACAAAGCGTTTGCATGTTTATTTGAAGTACCAGGAGCACAGAGGTAATTAGGAGGTCAGCACGATGCGGCGAGCCCCGCGCGCGCCACCATCGGGCCGGCGGGCGGGCGTACTGAGCACTGTAGTTTACTTTTAATGTTTATGCACTCCTAGTACCTATTTGACATTGTAATTTTTGTTTTCATTATTTTAATGAATTGTGTTTGAGAAAAGCACTATACATACTTCGGCGGGAAATATGGGGTTGCCCGCCTCAGACCTATATCCGGCCTTGCTTCGCTCGGCCGTCTATATAACTTCGGCCGGCAACCCCTTTTGTCCCGGCCTCTGTAGTAATGTACTATACCGTCGGGAATCGAGGCGCTGGTATTATTGTGTTTAACACGGCCGCCATTACTGTCAAGTAAATAAGAAGTATGTATGTATAGTTCTTTGCTCGGATTTTGTCTTAAATTCCTCATTTTTAATAGAAATATTGTGTAACTTGCTACTAAAAGCCACAATGGCTCTCGAATGACGTCCCCTTCGCTTTCATTATCGTATAATATTACAGCGGACATTCTAGGCGTGTTCTAGACCCAACAGCTGCTTTAAGGTGACATGGTTCTGAGAAGTTATACTATACTTTTATTTCTTATTGGCTTTCAATCCTTGTTTGCCAATGTCAAATTTAATACAATCACAATTAACTTATTATAGTCGTAAGTCCACGTATATCACACGAGGACAATAGGGAATATTCATGACATATTTTCACAGCTTGAATAAAAGCTGATTCATGTAAAATACAGTTAAGAAAGATCAATTTTTACAATTTCATGAGACAAGATATAAGCCAACAAAGATTTTTTCCTATCTCTTTCTAGCAAAACAGAACTTAACATGCAGTTTATATGGGCGACGTGTTACATGACGTCACAGTGCATAATTTAACGAGTGTCTCGGTCTAATTAGCGGTTTAAAATGCTGGTATCATCCGTATTTCTTGGCCGATTTTAATTTTAATTTCAGTTTTGGTGCTCTCTATTACGGTATTTTCATATTTATTTGAGATAATAAGTATTAAAAATCCATGTTTATTCCCGAATGTATGAATGTGGAAGAAGCGAAAGACATTTGTCAGGATCGTAGCAGGTGGAAAGAAGTCGTCTCTGCCTACCCTTCTGGGAAACAGGCGTGATTTTATGTATGTATGTATGTATGTTTATTCCCTATTGTTCGGTTAGAGAGTATTTACTCTGGTGCACTAAACGTAAGCACGTGGGGTTAGCTCCACGCGCTTCTGTCAGGTCTATACCACAGTATGTACTTCTTTACTAGAGATGTACCGACTAGTCGCCGACTATCCGATACCGAATAATGCGCCCTTTCTTGAAAACAATAAAAACGGGTTACCTTTGTTTCGTCAAAAAAAATTTGGTCAAATGTATCATTTCCCAAATTTTCATTTGCCAAACCGCTTTGTTTTCTGTAACCGTAAATATTTCACGATTTTATAAAAACTAACCTAACCTAACCTATAGCGTTCTACACGATGGTACTGAAATAAATTCTGAAAAAAATATATTACATTGGTTTGGCAAATGAAAAATTCGGGAAATGATACATTTGACCAAAAATATTTTGACGAAACGACAGGCTCCCAATAAAAACACCTATATTTTCTTCAAGTATTTAACTCTTTTTTTAAGCTCGAATAGGGCCCTGTCATGCCGGCTCAAAGACACCTCCGGAGATCCTAGAGCTGGTGCTTCACTGTCCCAAAGGATTGGGTTAGCTATCCAGAGCGGTAATGAAGCCAGTATCATAGGGACCATGCCGCGAGCGGACCTGCTAGAGGGGGTGTTATTTTATAGTGGTCATTATTATTTACAACTTTAATATTTGAGTAGGTTGATTTTATTTTAATTTAAATAAAATTAGTTTTAACTTTTAATTGTAGTAGTATAAATATTATATCAGTAAGGACGAGTATTTTACTTAAATACCACAAATAATCATCGTACATAACTAAATAAAAAGCAAGCTTTAAAACTCGTCTGCATTTTTTGATATTATTATTAAGCCCATTTATAAATGCTTCATATTCGTATATATTTGAGATGGTCACATAAGGACCGCTCAAATGATACCCATATTGTAATAATTAGAAGCCTTTTTTATGTTGACATAAATAATTGACATTTTATCATTGTTGTCAATTATATTTTAACAGTTTAGGTATCCTATGACACCCGGAATGGTGAAAGGATTATAACGATACACATACACGATACACCCATTTAAATCGGCTCAGCCATTTAGAAGATGTGGTGGAATAAAGAATCGTTACACACATACATACATGAACCCTGAAAACATTACACTCCTTTTGTAAAAAATAGGATTTCTTTATTTTCATCAAATAGAATACCTACTTTGACCGTAACAAATGTTCCTGATTGTACCCGAACTTAGCCGAAACCGACTGTCGGCGCTGACGACTATTCGGCTAGTCGGCTAGCCAGCAAAGTCCACAGTGGCCCATCTCTATTGTTAAACTATCTTGATTGTAAAGCCATCATCCACCCATCCTCTAAACCTTTCACATTTATATTAATAACCAGAATAAGTAGTGTAAAATGCCAGTTATATCACAACGGATAAGCTTAGCCGGCAGAACCCGCATGGCGCCGGAAATGGCCGAACCCGTCATGTTTAGAACTCGATAAGCAACCCGCGCAAGCTTATTCGGTAGCAACCTTATTCTTTTAAATGCTTCGTATGTCTATAGAGATAAATTGGTGTAACTAAATTTAAATCGCCATCAGTGCTTGAGTTTTTACTAACGGTGCCCTTCGTTTTATAGTTGGTCCCACTCCAATCCAGATAAGAAGTTTTCAAATCTTAGTTACACGCGGATTGTTTTAATTTGTGATGAGTATGGGTCAGAAGGTTCTGGAGTGGCGTCCGCGGACCGGAAGACGAGCTGTAGGTAGGCCTCCAACAAGATGGAGTGACGACCTCGTCAGGATCGCGGGACCGCGGTGGATGCGAAAAGCACAAGACCGGTCTGAGTGGAAAGCCTTGGGGGAGGCTTATGTCCAGCAGTGGACGTCTTTCGGCTGACATGATGATGATGATGATGAGTATGTGAAATCCTATAAAATGTTTTATATGTTCGTTATCTTACATATTTATAGAGTATAACAGGGAATATACACTAAACTGGCGAACATCTTAACCTGATTGTGCAAAATGTGGTTACAGAATTATCAACAAGTTTTTAGAGTTCTTGGTAATTCTATAGCTCGGCCGGGAATGAAGGCGTGAGATTATGTGTGTATGTAATAGGGAATATTCATGAGATTTTGACAGCTTTTGTATAAGCTGATTCATGTAAGAAACAGTTGAGAAAAATTATGTTTTGAATAGCTATAAAAATATCCAACATATAAGGCAACCAACACTGGTTTCTATTTCTTTCCAGCAAAACAGAATTTAAGAGTTATTTTATAATGGCCGACGTATTACCTATCTCTCATCCTAATCGCTGTTAAATTAGCAGTTTGAAATGCTTATATTATCCGTATTTCTTTGCCGATTCTAATTTCAATTTCACTTTTGGTGATCTCTTTTACGCTATTATCATATTTTATTTAGAAATGCGATTTGAAAAATCCGACATACTCTTGCTCAGCTTTAAATTTGTTTCTTCTTGGAAAGGAAAACGTACAGACGTAGTTTTTTAATCTTCAACATATTCAAAATTTGTAAAAATTGGAAGTTTAACAGCGGTGGCGAAGCTATGGCGGGCAACTAGATTATCATAATAACACGGGTGAAGAGTTTATATTCTTTAAGGTTCCGAGGCTATTTTGTTTAGCATCTGTTTAGCATGTGCCCTCGTGCAACCTTCGCCTTCGCGCATCCGTTCTAATGGTATTTGTGCAATGCGATGCCCTTGCGTTTATGCAGCTCTAATAATAGACCGTGAGATATTCGCTATTCGTCTGAGTGCTGCAACTGTTTAATGAGATCGACTATTCGTACAGTGCGCCAAAAAAAAAGTTTGAGTTTTTATTACTTCTGTTAGAAGAAGCATTATAAAGTAAGAAGCCTCTTTTGGCACTGGCAGTTTGTACTGACTGTTAAGAGTTAAAAAAAAAAGATGAAAAAAAGGCAGGCAAGAGAGGGCAAGCGTTGTATTTTTTTAAATACTAAAATAAATTTTATTTGTCATTAAGAGATAATATTAATAACAATGTCAAGGTATACGTGTAATTTCATTTATTTCATATGATTACATTGTATAAAACGAAGTCGTTTCCCACTACTTGTCCCTTTACGCTAGGATCTTACATACTACGCATCGGATTTTGATGCGGTTTTCTGTTTAATGTAACTGGTTTATGTACAGAGGGCCCTGGCCAAGACGCACTACGCTAACTAGGGTTTCTATTCGTTTCGCATTAACCAATCGCGTCACTGGTAGATGACGTGATACGAAAAGACTCGTGATCTACCAGTGACGCGATTGGTTGAAAAAGAAACAAATAGAAACGCTAGCTAGCGTAGTGCATCTTAGCAGGGCCCTCAGGTGTTGCAGAAAACTCACTTAAATAGAAGCGAATTGAGAGCGGGTCGATGGTATAATATAATATGCACTCAGCCAGGGGACGAACTATTGGTGCCGATGGCGTTAATTTGCATATAGATTGATGATTAAAAATGAATGACGTGAGTGAGGAAAGGTTGAAATTTAGTTCGGGGATTGCGGAACTGTTTCTCTGACTCTTATTGAACTTTTTGAGCTCAATGATGGACGGGAGCAAAATCATCTAGTAACATTAACATAATAACAAGTTGTATGATTAAATATAGAAATTTTGACATTTTGACGTCATCGGCACCAATACAATAATATAATTAAGAGAGTTGGTGCATGCACATTTAAAATGAAACACAGCACAAACATTATAATAAATAGCCGTTAAAATGTACATTTGTATGTCAATAATACGTAGTAAAAGACCTGAACCGAAACTAAACTCTAGCCTTTACTGGGTGTAAGGTAATAATACATTTGAATATGTAAGAAGAAACTGACTGACTGACTGACATATCAACGCACAGCCCAAACCGCTGGGTCTAGAGATTCCAGGTACGTAGGTTTTTTATGAGGTCTGGGAGTGCACTAAGAAAGGATAATTGGAAATTCATCCCGTAAGGGGTTAAAATAGGGGGAAAAGCGGGAAACTAATTCTATGCGTACAAAGTTGAGGGCATCCTCGGTTATAATTATAAAGAGAAATAAATACATAGGTACAATTTACTTAAAACTAAACAAAGTTTAACATCCGTGGTTTTGTGAAGACATTCACAATGAAATGCCAAGGTTCAAAGTGTTTAGCCCCGGGGCTTCCCTACCATACACCTGACATGATAACAACCTGATATTATATTACCTTAATTTTATTTACTTGGTTTTTTGTACCTGTTGTTGTGAATGAATATATTTTCTTCCTTTCTTTCTTTATGAAAGGGTTGAAAAATTGCACCTTGCTTAACCGTACCTTCCCAAAAACTGCCCAAAACGCTGATTTACCTAATCCGTAAAACTCTGCGAAATGTTCAAGGTCACTTGTCGAGTTCCACAAATATCGTCATACAATTTCTTTTCTTGTTGCTTTTGAATCGTCGACCCTATTAGGGATGGTTGTGGCTTCCGTCCTTTCAAAAACATTATTTATAGACAGGAATACTAGCTCTTGCCCGGGACTCGGTCGTCCATGTAGATGTCATTTGTATGTAATGTACAGAGGTCGGAATTTTCGTAGCATTTTTGAGCTGTCATAGGGACTTCTCGTTTATCGACTTCCTGATATATATTTTTATCGATACATTATAGAACACAACATATTAAAGAAGACTTCAAGTGGAGGTAAACAACAGGCGGTCTTATCGCTAACGAGGGATTTTTTTCAGGTAACTTTTGATTAGCTAAAAATTTGAATTAGAAATTTGCAATGAAAATAATCGGTAGCAATTCTTGATGAAATTTCTTTCGAACTTTTTTTTAAAACGCATACGAAATACACAAATTATTTTAAAAGAAACAATTAAATATTATTATTTTAATTCCTATTTATAATTTCCAAAAAGCTGTTATCCAAAGGTCATCTCGAAGAGATCGCTCATTCGCGATAAGAGCGCCTGTAGTTTACTTCTGCTCGTAATCATATTTTAAATATTATGTATTTATCGATATACACATGGATATCGGAAGTCGATAATCGAGAAGTCCCTATGACAGCTCAAAAATGCTACGAAAATTCCGACCTCTGGTAATGAATGTATGTAAACTCTTTATTGCACATAAACAGTTACAAAACACTTTGGGTGGTAGGAAGAGTGGGTAAGTTTAACTAGTATACTAACATTATAAAAATGAGAAAGTTTTAATTGTTACTCAATCACGCTCCAACCACTGAACGGATCGGAATGAAACTTGGCACGCTATTTGGTTAATCGTACGTCCTGGAATAGGACATAAGATAGTTTTTATCTTGGAAAATTTAAAAGTTCCCGAGGGAACTCTACCCGGACCAATTCACGGGCAGAAGCTAGTTAAACATAGAAACATTCCTCTTGAATCATCTATTTATTGATGAAAACCTCATTAAAATCCGTTGAGTAGTTTGAAAGATCTATGTATGTTTTATACTATATTTAGGACCTTTTCGGTCGGTCACTCAAATAAACGGTTGCCTAGGCGCGGAAAGTAAGGGTTTTCCTGACGAGGTGGTTAGCAGGCCGAGCAACAGCGAGGCCTGCTAAAATACGAGTCAGGAAATCCTCGTTTCCGCCGAGGCATACATAATGCGTTTCTCAAACATGTGAGGAAATATTACAAATACATTTTTAAAAAGCAAGTAATTTAATTATGCAGAATGAACGAATGTTACCGACTGTCAATTGTTTTTAAATACTAACCATAGAAATTGGAATGCAAATTCAAAAAGAAACACACGCACTGTGCTAAAAAAGCGAGCAGTTACCTTGGCTGTTTGGAATTTTTGTCTTGGTCATTTTGATTTTGTATGCAAATTGACAGCATTTTTAAGAAAAATATAGATATGGACGGAAAGTGTTTTCATATGGTTTTTTTACTCCTAGGAGTAAAATGAGGCTCTTTCCGTCCTTGGCTTTCAATCGGAAAACCGTTTTTTCCGAGCATGTTTGAGAAAATAAATTTGCCATTGATACTTCATAATCACGTACTTTTAAAGTTTGAGCATGTTCATATTATTTATTTACACACTTAATCATAATTTTTAAGTCAATCTTGAAATATTAATCTCTATTTAATATAGTTTATTTGTTTCGACTATCTTTTGACATTTAAAATGTAGCGATGTTTTGATATATTTGATTGATAAGAGACGTTTCGTCTGTCACACCCAGCATAATAATACGATGAATTATATTTAATCTTTTTAATAAACTAATTAGAGAACATTATTCTCATTACTACTTCATTTTCTAAAGACAACGACAGTCAGGTATACTTGTTATTGTCATTGGCAGTTTGAACAGGAACAGACTTTATGTAAATATAATAAGTTAATTTCCTCTGACCAAACCTGAAGCCGGGTTAACCTATCAATTTTATTTTCTACATATCATGCGGCCATTAGGACTTGATAGAGTCGCTAGACTCAATACCTACAACGTCTGGCGAAAAACCTTTTGACGTGATGGTCGTGCTGGTTGATTTATTCTAAGTAAAAGAAAAATCATGGCCGGCTTTTACAGTATTACAACTTAAATTTCTTAGTTATCTAATAGATTGGTACAACGTACTACTTAACTAATAAATATTATAAAAGCCGGGAACCGTAAGAAAAAACTAAGATTACCCAATTTTTCCATCTGAAACTTTGACGAATATAAAAGGAAAATAAAATATGACACATACATACATATATAAAAATCACGCCTGTTTCCCAGAGGGGTAGGCAGAGACGACTTCTTTCCACCTGCTACGATCCTGACAAATGTCTTAAATAAAATATGATAACATCATTATACTTACGCGAGAGGTTAATTTCGTATTTAAGGGTTCCGTACAAAAACGGTAACAACGGGACCCTATAAATCTCCGTCTGTTTATCTGTAAGCGGGATGTAACCCATTATGAAACGCAATAGGTAGACCGGTGAAATTTTTACAGAGGCTGTATTTATATTGCCACTGTAATAAATAAAAAAACAATAAAAATAACTTAAACTATAATTTAAATTGAGCCCATACAATAATGGTACTGAACCCTTCTTCTGTGTGTCTGACTTACACTTGGCCGGTTTTTTATACAAGCCTGAGCTACGTAGTTGTCTCTTTTACGCAAGTAGTAGATACCCAAAATATATTTTAAAACAGCACTACAGCAAAAGAATCCGCTAAACATCAATTCCTAAAGTATGTTGCTAAAAGATCCAAGTTTCTCCGTTCTCATTAAACCCTCCAGTATCCCAGGGAGAAAAGAAATCCCTTACAGAGAATTACAATACGTTACAATAGAATTATTTCGATGAAGGTGCACTCCGGGCGGTTGCAATCCAATAGGGCTGAAAAACACGCTTAAGCCGCAATCCATCTAGACGGGGACAAGTCGAAGCTCTCAAGAACTAAAACTCAATTACTCGCGGTAAATTATTTGTTACCGATGGCCGTAGTAAATTGGATTTACAACAACGTGACCAGTTTTACCTGAATCCAGTTCTGCATTCGTTACAATTACAATTGGTTGATCTAAACTCCTGGACCCCTACAAAAACCTACCTAAAGGGTAGCAGGTCGTTCAACAAATGAAAATGGGAGGTAGTTGGGGCCAATTGGCATATATTTGCTTCCGTAGCTCCTATTCTTGAAATATGTCATTTTGACTGTCATAACTTTTTTAACGCAACTAAAACATCTTTTTTTTAAAGCTGTTTTTTTTGTAGCTTAGTTGGTTTTAAAAAGGTAAACTTTTAGTGTTGAAAAAAAAACTTATGAACTCTCAAAGTTATAATAGACGTATAAACAATTGCGATTCTCAAGTTTTGAACCGTGGGTGGTTTAGAAAAATACACGCGTTTTACGAGTTTAAATGCAAAAAAAATGTTAGTGCTTATAACAACGGTTTGCCACTATAAAAAATATAGTACATTGAAATCTTCCGACAAATAAATTAAATAACTCATTGATGATTATGTTGTTTTATTATTTTTCCAACAATATCTGAAAAACCTTCAGAATAGTGGCTAAGGCAAATATGTTCCAATTCTGAAGTATAGGCAAATATGTTCCAATTCGCCCAAACTACCTCCTGTTTTCTTCTGTCGAACGACCTGCGAAACACTGTGTTTAAATAACATTAAATTAATTAAAAAGCAATCTTTAAATAATTATAAACCCTAAATGATCTTTCAAACTGAAAAATGATGAAAAAAACCTAAAGATGTTTATAAAATAGCTATCCAATAATGCCCCACTTGTCAAAGTTCATTGACTTTCTCTTTATACAATATGGCGTCTGGCTGCCGCCATATTGAATTTTCATTACTGTCATATCTTTAGTGAACCTCACAAGATTAAGACAAATCGATTGATATAAGAATCATCAAAATCGGTCCACGCACTAAGTTTTTAGAGAGCGCCACAAAGGAACAAACATAGAATGGCTGATAAACTCAAAACCCTCCTCCTTCGGCAGTCAGGAAAAAATAAAGCCAGCTCCATCGCTTTCAATCCATTTAAAAAATATCCCGGATAAACAGGCTCATAAAACGTTAATCTTTGAAACTGCGTTCCAACTTCAAACAACGTTTATTTATCGGCAATCGGCGGCAATCTGCTGAGATTCTATACTTCCGACAGCTCTTGATGTGGCAATTTCCGGCGTTCTTTCACGGTCCTAGTTGAAATGTTGTTACCGTCTTATCCGCGGCGGGCGTTAGTTAAAAGCTGAAATCGAAAATCAAAACGAGTTTCTTATTGATTTAGAATGTTTTAGCGTATATTTTGCGATGATCACACACCTGAAGAAATTGTCGCTTATGACATTGATTTTTGTGCATAAGCATCTTGATTCCATTCCATTCCCAGCCTAACAAGACGGTAGATACATCAAGATGTTAGTTTAATCACCAAAAAACTCGCTTCTTGTTACTCCCAACTTTAGTTGGTTGTAACAACAGCAACTTCTGTCCTCTGAGCTGCCATCAAGATGTTAGTTTAATCGCCAAAAAACTCGCTTCTTGTTACTCCCAACTTTGGTTGGTTGTAACAACAGCAACTTCTGTCCTCTGAGCTGCTAAAACATCAACAATAACATTACGACATTGAATTAAGCTGGGCAAAAACAAATTGGAATAAGTTCCAGAGCGCATTTTCATTTGCACGTTGCGGTGAGCACTGCATCCAAAGTAAAAAGGCTTAAGTGTACTGAAGCTATGGCAAAATTTAACTTTGCTATTGTCTGTTAGGGTTTAATTTAGAATAACTATTAACTTCAAGTTAGTGTTTTATTGTTAAACATGCGATTTGAAACCCCAGTACAGTTAAAACCGCAAGAGACTGTTAATAGGCGTATTTGCATTTGTTTCTTTTGTAAAATTAAGTTGAAGATATTTTTGAGACAACCGAAGTTGTTTTTTATGTTAACTGACTGGTCAAAAAGGTGTGTAATACTTTATTGTGTTTATTAAAAGTCATCTAACTAACAGACATGAAAAATGCCAAACGATCAAAAGTACGTACAGGTGTAGTGCATAATTGTTTTCCTTCGTATTTTCACGGAAACGTACGAACGTGTCTTGCTATTTCAGTCGGTCACAGTACAAAAAGTACTGAGGTTGACTGAAGTAGCATGACAAATACGAACATTTCCGACAAAATACGAAGGAAAACAATTATGCACTACATCTGTATATGCTTATTTTTAGTATAAATATTTATTTATATATGGACTAAAACAATAGATTTAATTACATTGTAAAAATAACTAATATTAAATAAGACTAAATCTATATATACACTAAAACATTAAATCTAAGAATGGCCCCTGCGGCATTGTACCAAAGATGCTGGCAGCATTTCCTCGTTGAATGGCTAAACTTATTCGTTGAGCGAGGAAACTGCCAGCTCTTCGGTCTCCAGTGACGTCAATCAGTCTCTTTGACAATTCCTTAAAAAGGCTAACAGCACTAGGACCCCACGGACCAAGGGTCTCGACCCCGAATGGAATAAAATTATATTATATGCTTATTTTACATTCACGAACGTTAATTTGTGACCCATTTCCAGAAAAATATGCTTGAAGTCGTCAATGTCACTAGAGGTGACAAGTCATTTGTAACTTATAGGAAACGCAACCTTATTGTTGTTGAACGTCAGATTGACTTTGAACTTAAGATGGGACCCACATTAAAGTTCTCAACTGTACAGCGTTGCGATGGGATCGTATCATAATATGTAAAGTTCAAAATTCATAATAGGTCATAATCATAATACATTATGATCATAATGTATACCTGTAATGATTATATTTCTGAAAATGTCAGCTAGAAGTACCCAATAGATTAGGTTAGGTTTCTTTTATAACAATGCTAATTTTTTTACGGTTTTAGAAAAAAAGCATTATATATTAATTATAATGGTTTTTTTCTGAAACCGCAATTACGGTCTTTATGAATTTTGAAATTTATCATCATCATCATCATGTCAGACGAAAGACGTCCACTGCTGGACATAGGCCTCCCCCAAGGCTTTCCACTCAGATCGGTCTTGTGCTTTTCGAATCCACCGCGGTCCCGCGATCCTGACGAGGTCGTCACTCCATCTTGTTGGAGGCCTACATATATATATATAATAATTTATTTAAGTTATTATGACACGTACAGTCAACAGCATAAATAAGTGATAATTTATGTACCTTGTCACTTTAACGTCGTGTTTGAAATTTTATACAAAATTGTGAAACGATTGAAAGCGAAAAACTACATAAATGATCACTTATTTATGCTGTTGACTGTACCATTAAAATGCTGTTGGGATATTTTTGGTTTATGTGTATTTGGTATTTGTGCTACTATAAGATTCCCTTACCAAGAGATACAATAAAATTACCGTACTCGCTATTTAGTCGAATGCTCTGTCTCTCGCGGGGTATATTTAAGAATGCGTTTTCGAATAGTTAAAGCGATTCTAAAACGTGACATGATTGAAATATTTTAGTCTTCTCAATTCAAATTATTAGAGAATTGCCAAACAATCGATTATATTATATCTTATTCTAGTGTATCTCCAAGTGGATGCGCGACCTGAAACAAAAAGCCGAAAGTCAACAAAGGCAGTTTGATCAATGCTATACTTTCAGAGGTTTCCGAGCAAAATCCTTTAGCAAATTAATATTTTTCGCCGTGAAGCCTTTTTCTGCTAACCAAATTGTGAAAGGAGCAGGTATGTTTAATTTAGTTACGATGGGTTTCATTTTTATTTATTACGATTGTAAAAGTCGATAATTATATTTGACCTTGAAACAGATGGTAAGAAAGAGATAGCTTTAGTGGTGGTATGACCTTGTGTAAGGTCCGTCCGGGTCGCTACCACCATCTTGTCCTTTAACCTACTGCCAAGTGGTAGTGCTTGCATTGTTATGTTCTAGCGTGGGAATAAGACAACCGGTGAAATTACCAGCACATGTGAGCAAAATAAATTTTCATATTCAAGTCTACAATCTTAAGATTGCAAGCCGAGAATAAGGTGTAATGCCTCTATGCTAGTAATTTCTACACAAAAACTTATTGTAACGTTACTCTTATTTTATTTGTGGTACTAACGAACGGTGTAGCCGGCCGTGTATAGAGCCCTAAAGGCTTATCGGATAGGGCGTCCGTAAGTTAGGGCTTGCTACATTAACCACCACTGACGGGTAGAGGGGTAGAGGCCGCTGTTCACGGCGCGACTTATGGCATGTTACAATTTTTTGTTCACAATTTGAAAAACTTTCGAGGAAATGGTTGTTTTGGGAAATTGAGTTACAACTATACCTATACTCACTATCAATTATTTATGATATGATATGACGTTTTATTTAGTTACCGTAACATTTTTGGAAATAATCTTGACATGGAATTATTTTGCAAAAATGTTACAGTAACTAAATAAATCGTTAAATATTAACTTATACTTGCAACCAAATAAAAAATAAATTAAATCAACGGGCCCCGTGGCATAGTGCCAAAGATGCTATGACCAATATTCAACGGTCAGTCTTTCTTAAAACAAAACGAGTTTAACGGTCTCAAGTTTCATTTAAATATTTTACACAAAATATATAACGTTGTTGGAAAATAAACGCTAGGAAATAAAAAGGCGACTGCAAAAAGAAAGTATTTTTTAATAGGTACAGAATTTTCCAAAAAAATAAAACATTTTACATGTCTCAGATTTACTTTTATAATAAAATATATTATTAAACTGTAATTCTATGGAACTTGCTAACTATGTAAACAAGCCGCCATACTAAAATTGACATTAGATGTCAATTTCAATATATTGTTTGTTTACATAGTTAGCAAGTTCCATAGAATTACAGTTTACAAAATATTACTTATTACGTTATTAAGGGGGTAATAAAAAAAGGTGTGTTCATTAACATACTTCGTATTAAAAAGTAGGTCAATTGTTTTTGGACTAATAATTAAATACTAGTTGAATGAAAAAATGTCAACAAACGACTTGTAGATTACTCTTTAAACATCAACCTTAAATCCGACCTACTTGCGGTTTGCGACTGTCGTGTCCTGCCGTGAATGGCGGTGGTCGCCGGCCAGCGCTTAGTGGGCGTTTTCCGGATAATGAACGGACCTGTCAAATTAGCCGTCTTGCCACTGCCTCCGATAGCTCTATCCTTTGTCTAGTCAGTGGTTTAATTACCTTGCTCGGAACTTTCGTTTATGAATAAAACGAGAGAGCGCGTCGCTATCGGCTTGTTACCAAGTTACCCGAAGATGACAATGTGACGGATTGATTTCTTGATACGATAAACCCCTACCTCACTATTTCTAAAGTCCATAAATCCAATAAAGCCAGGGCAGTCTGGAAAATAATAAACACTGAGACCGGCAAAAAACGTAAAAGCGAATCCACTGTTTCCTTGAAGATAGAAAATACATTAATAACCGACCCAGTAAAAGTAGCCAGTGAATTTAATAATTTCTTCTCAAAAATTCCTAGTGACATAACAAAATGTCTGGCATGTCTGGCTATAGCCCAATCCTTTCTATCTGAAAATGTAAAATTAGGAAATGTACGCGATTTCAAATATATACCTACTTAAGTCTTTTAAAATGATAAAAATAAAAAAAACGGAAGACTTATGGGGCGTGTCAGTTAAGGTACTTGAAACCATTCTGGAGGTCGTTGCTCCCACCCTAGCTGGTATTTTCAATAGTTGTATCGACAGTGGTATTTTCCCAGTTTTAATGAAATTTAGTAAGGTGGTTTCTATTTTCTTTTCTTTTTTGTTTTGTTTGTTGCTGTTTCTTACGCCGGTTCTTCTCGGGGCAAATTTTTCGAACCGGTGGTAATGCTTTTTGACATTCATAAGTGCATTATATTATGCCTAAATTGAAGAATAAAGAACTTTGACTTTGACTTTGACTTTGACATACAAGACCTGTTCGATTTTCCTTTCGTTATCCCGGGTCGACGTAAAAGAAGGGCAGACAATAAACCTACAGGATTTTAAAATATTTTTATAACAGAGATATTTTTTATCATCCTGAGTGATTTGATTGGGTCCGTCTTGAAATATTTCTCTTTTTGTGGTGCTGGGGACACGCGTTTTTATGATATCTCTTACTTTCATAGTATCGCCAGCTGCCATTTTGATGGTCCATTAATGTTTTATGATGCGTACAGACCGAGAGATTAATTTTATTTTTATACAACTGCGTCAAACTAGAAGTTAATTAGTTCTTCATCGTAACACCCTCTATACAGGGTCCTATCATGATCCTAACTTAATTTTCCCAACTCAGGACATGATTGAGATACTATGAGTTTAATGGTTTGAGAAACAATTATGGTGCACCATTTTACTAAAATAATATTACTTACGTTTCCCTAATTAATACAAAAATTATGGTCACCCAACATTTTCATGTTAAAACCTATTTGAAAATCATCCAATCTGACAAGTAACCAATCGAGTACATGTCTGCCCTCCGACGGAGAAAAGGCATAAGTGCAATTAATTCATTGATGCATATTAAACTCTCAACGGTTACAATAAGGTTGGAAATGTAATATAATTCATATAGTAGATGCGCCTTTTTTCCGTAGGAGGGCAGATGTAGGGTGGCCATGATCCTTAATCAAAATATTTCAAATATTGTTTGTTTAAATAAAAATAAATAACGCCTTTAAATCTATTACACCAACCAATTTTATTAGTGCGAAAGTCTTTTACACTAATAACATAGTTGCGTTGTAGAATTGTTTTGTAGAATTAATTGTTCAAGCTAATGGTGCGAAAACAACCACAGCCATGTAATAAAAAGCCTGACTTTTTATTTTTTAAAGCATCACAGGCGTGTTGTCCCAAGACAGTTATTACACTTATTAGTGGGTTTACACTGGGTCCCTGGGCGTGTGACGTCACTCGACCGTGGGCCGGCCTTGTCACTTGTGAAGGTGGCCTGTCAGTTGGTGCAGACCTTGCATGGCCATCAAATACCGTTTTAATTTTCACGTAAGTAATTAATTCAAAGATATTAATCCCCATTTCATGGTGCCTCATATTTCAGAGTCCATAATCTTTTAAACGGTTCTACTGATTTTCGTGAAACTTACGTAAGAAACATCCCGATTAAAATAGGTCTCTTTTAAAAAAACACACTCCAAATCTTTTGGAGGTA
Organism: Acleris sparsana; assembly: GCA_923062465.1. Lineage (NCBI taxonomy): Eukaryota > Metazoa > Arthropoda > Insecta > Lepidoptera > Tortricidae > Acleris > Acleris sparsana. The sequence goes on along the minus strand of OV281305.1, from coordinate 5,186,621 downwards.
CGCTGCCACAGACGGACATACAGATACATAGACACACCATAGACGGTAGGCTCGGCTTGATTTACCCTACCACCTCTTAACCGAAAAGTTGTTAAGTCCATGCGATTCTGTCTGTATACATACCTAAACCATACTATCTGTACCTAAATCACTAATCATCAAATGACTTGAACAAGACCTACTCAGAAAATGACTTATCTAGAACATGACCTATTTAGAAAATGACCTACCTAAAACAAGAGCTACTCAGAAAATGACTTACCTAGAACATGACCTACTCAGAAAATGACTTACCTTAAAATTATAAAAACATGCTGTTTTATTATTCTAGATAAACTAGCGACCCGCCGCCCTCGCTTCGCTCTGGTTTAGGAGAGGTTTTTGTAACACCCGTACATAAACCAGAACGTTTTATACTTAACCCTTCCTCTTGAATAAACGAACAGACAGCGGAAATTACTGCCTAAACTTTTTTATTTTTACTATAAAATGTATAGATAACAAATAAAAATGTTTAGGTAGTAATTATTTTTCCCTAATGGCCAATAAATTTGATGTATGTCTCAAAATCTCTATGTACGTATGCATGATTGTATGTTCGTTTCCTTGTGATTTCCAGGCTGTACAGCTTGTAAAATAGGGTAACGTTGGATAGATCATCGATTAGGCATTCGATAAATTTGGTTTCAAGAGCACGTTGACAATAAACAAAGTGGAATAGAGAAATTCTGGGTCTCTATTGTCTTTGTTTCTAACCCTATTGCAAACGTATATATATGACTTGGCCTTTACTGTCAAGTTAATAAGAGCTATCAAAACGTTATCAATACGACCACATTATGAAGACCATGTGGAATTGAGAGCCAGATCTAAAACACTAAACATTATCTTCGAGATTATCTTCGAGATTACCTATACCAAATTCAGCTTGTTCTAATAACGAAATGTCTTTGAAAATTTAGTTACCTAATTTAAACTTTACAACTGGATATAAGGAGGATTGTAGTACCAAGTTGGAGTGTAATCAGAAATTCTATAACTTTTACCCTAATTACCTGAACAAGGTGCTCGGTGGTTCGAGGAAATATAAAAAAAATACGAGGTGTAGCAGTACGTTCGAACTCAGAGGTAGCTGTGGATATGAGCAGGTGCAGTTTTTTTTTATTGTATAGATAAGGCAAACGAGCACACAGGCCACCTGATGGTAAGTGTAAACTGTGACCCATAGACATTTGCATTCACAAGACTGCAAGCCTAAGACTGCAAATGCGTTGCCAACCCTGAGGACTAAAATGGAATGCCTCTATGCTGGTCATTACACCGGCTGTCTTTGTTTCTAACCCTATTGCAAACGTATATATACTCGTATGACTTGGCCTTTACTGTCAAGTTAATAAGAGCTATCAAAACGTTATCAATACGATCACATATGAACCCCATGTGGAATTGAGAGCCAGTTCTAAAACACTAAACATTGGATTATCTTCGAGATTACCTATACCAAATTTACCTTGTTCTAATAACGAAATCTCTTTGAAAATTTTGTTACCTAATTTAACTTTACAACTGGATATAAGGAGGATTGTAGTACCAAGTTGGAGTGTAATCAGAAATTCTATAACTTTTACCCTAAGTATCTGAACAAGGTGCTCGGTGGTTCGAGGAAATATAAAAAAATAGGAGGTACGTTCGAACTCAGGGGTAGCTGTGGATATGAGCGGGTGCAGTTTTTTTTTTATTGTATAGAGAAGGCAAACGAGCACACAGGCCACCTGATGGTAAGTGTAAACTGTGACCCATAGACATTTGCATTCACAAGACTGCAAGCCTAAGACTGCAAATGCGTTGCCAACCCTGAGGACTAAAATGGAATGCCTCTATGCTGGTCATTACACCAGCTGTCTTATCCCCAAAAAGGAACACAACAACGCGAACACTGCTGTTTGGCGGTAGGATAATGGACAAGATGGTGGTAGCGACCGGGCCGGACCCTGCACAAGGTCCTACCACCAGTATAATTTGCATAAACACTTTCGTTAATTAATAATTTAATTTAACTATGTTCGAAAAGCATAATAAACGTCTTCTGCGTAATGATACGTTCCTTGAAAGATGTTTCGACAAAATATACATATCTCGGGAAATCTGGCCTGCGCGATGGAGAAACCGTCATCAGGCTTTATCCACATTTGACACAAGATATAGATGCTCGGGGTTTCTCTGCGTGATAGAATCAGAAATGATATCCGCAGTAGAACTAAGGTTACATACATAGCCCGAAGAATAGCACAACTGAAGTGGCAGTGGGCGGGGCACATTGCTCGCAGGACTGATGGCCGATGGGGTCAGAAGGTTCTGGAGTGGCGTCCGCGGACCGGAAGACGAGCTGTAGGTAGCCTCCGACAAGATGGAGTGACGACCTCGTCAGGATCGCGGGACCGTGGTGGATGCGAAAAGCACAAGACCGGTCTGAGTGGAAAGCCTTGGGGGAGGCCTATGTCCAGCAGTGGACGTCTTTCGGCTGACATGATGATGATGATGATAGATGCAGCAATACTATGAACGCTGGGGGCCTAATACGGCTGCGTGACAAAGTGTAGACAAGATAAAGCATCCGCCAATTTCTGACACGTAAATAAGTACGAGAGTGACTGATGTTTTATCCACAATTTACACGTCATACTAGTCCCGCAGAAGTGACATCTAGTGGTAACATCAGAAACTAAATTCCATTAGACAGATTTTTCTACGCTATGATTTAAAAGTTTAAAACACTGTTGTTATATCACCAACCGTATTACTTTGGATACGGTGTTTAAGGTTAAATATTGTTAGGAACGGGAAACAAAGGCATGATTAAGATCGTGTCACCGATAGGCAACAAGTCGGCAAGTAGTCAACAGTCGACCAAACTGGGTAGGAAATCTTGTATTTTCTCGCTTCTCGCTCATTGCGTCTCAGTTGATAAATACTTGTTAGAATGGGATAGCCGAGCGATACATAAGTCGCGGACAACTTGTAATAGCCCTCCAGATGAATAGGAGTCATTATTTATGGGAAGAATACCCCAGAAACAGAGTCTATTAGAGAAGCAGTTGAGGATGTAATTCAAAGTTGAAACGGTTAGATGCCATGGTCAGTCATTACGCATTGGCTTTCGTAGATTGAAACTTGCTATTTTAAAAATGTATACAAATACAAAGCCTTACTTCGGGCAGTACCCTAAACCGGCGCACGTGATTGATGACACTTATGACAGTTATGACTAATTAGTGTGCAGGAAGCGAGAGAAGGTGTCTGGATCGTAATAAGTGAAAGGAAGTGGTATCTGCCTACCCCTACGGAAAAAAGACGTGATTATTTGTATATAGGTAGGTATGTATGTACGTTAATGTGAATAGGAAAGCGACGGCGACACAGACTGTTTGCCTTTCCCGCGGGAATCCGCACACGACATGCGCTTAATGCTCCTACACCTGGGGCTGTAACCTTCTTAAATTGTCTCTTAGACTAGGTTGACGATACAATTTTTTTTTGAGGATAAGGCCTTGTGTTTGGATACTTTAAATTCACTGTTTTACAATTACAGATATGTAGATACATACATACGTATCTTTACGCCTTCATTTCCAGAGTGGGGTAGGCAGAGCTACAGAATTACCAATCACTCTAAAAAAAAATTGATAATGTAACCATATTTTGCACAATTAGGCTAAGATTTACCAGTTTTTTTTTTTTTGGTAATCGCCTGAGGGGCCAAAGACAAAAGTCCTTGCTTTTGTTTGCTTTTTAAGAAAAAGGGGCAGAGGTGAAAATCCCTTCCGGAGACCTGGGAATGGAGGGCCCAGGTACTGCCGGGCTCGCACCGGCTAAAAACACCAATGCCCCTATTACCAACTAGAATTTAGACTCCCGCGGATACTACCCCAGCCAGTGCTGAAAGGCCGGAGGAGAAAGTCGTTCCTCCGTTTACTTATCCGCGGGGTTAGGGGGGATAGGAATGGGGGTTGGGATGGGGGGGAGACTTATAGCTATGTGAGTCGCGGAGTGGAAATCCTGACGCATGCATGCTTACAGACTACGGGCTTCCTTTCTTTTGCCCGACAATGGAAGGGTTGGGTCGGAGATCTTTTAGGACCACTTGTGTGGCTGTTGATACCATCTTTATGGGTGGGGCTACCCTTTTTGAGGCTTTCTCTTTTGCCTGGAGATACTATTTTTGCGCGGGTCTCCTTGCGCTGCCCTCTTTTGTGACCTCTTCCGTTGCAACTTAGCCTATACATTTTTTAATGGGAGGGCCGGTGTCAATTTGACGGGGGACCAGTGAATAGCGCGCGGAACCTTACCCCAGCCAGTGCTGAAGGGCCGGGAGAGAAAGTCATTCTCCCGTTTAGGAGGCTGCAGGATTCCCCATCCCCCGTCCTACCGACACCCGTTAGGTGTTCGGGAGGTGCGTGCGTCAGGAATATATCTAACTCTAACCTTAAGTGTATGTTATACACTGAAAGTTAGAGCTAGCTCTGAGTTAAAATAGATGTAATTACGTTAATACAAAGTAGAGATGGGGGTAAGAGTTTGGAAGATTTTATAATGTTAATTAGAATTAGTAAGATTTACCAGTTTATTAGTGACAGGTTGCAAGCCCATCGCCTAATAACACTACAAGCCTTTACTCCCTTAGTCGCCTCTTACGACATCCACGGGAAGACATGGAGTGGCACAATGCTAACCCGGCAACCTCACGGGAAACGAATAAATAAATAACATTAGCTCTGCTTATCTCCTCAAGGAAGACGTCGTCGAGTTACAAATAACCATATACTTGTTACTGGTTGTTAATACATTATTAATTTAAGGCAAATATATCACAATTACAATTTGTTGTATTACCCTGACTTTATTAATAATACGAATTCAAACAATTCTCATTTTTAAAGCTCTTAATCATTTTCAAAAGGTTTTAAACAATGCCTTTATGATTTGTCATTGCTTCGTCGAGCAGTCGGGAAAAAAAATATGTTCCTTAGCGTTTTAACGTAATGAGTTTTTCTTCATGATTGCTTACCTCCACAAATATTCCCGACAGTCTCGAAAGTCATTATAGGTACGATGGGCACACATAATTTTGATGCAGAGGATTATATTTTATCACGATTACATTTGCTTGAAAAATAAGGTTATAAATAGGTGTGTGGGGACGTCATGTTACATATACAAAAGGACAAACCTAGGCCTCCATAAAAGCTTTGAGCTACGAAAAAACTAGAACGGATAATTATAGAATTGAATTTATTTGATGTAGAAAAATATTTAAAACAATGCTGTTGTGTTAGTTTTATGAAGATCTTGTCTAAAAGAAATATTTAGGAATAATCGTAACAACACGTTACTCGCAAGATGTCTTATTTACAAAGTATCTGAATAGAGCTATTTTTCGTTTAAGTTTCCAAAATGTATATGTAATAAAATACTGAATTTAAATCTCGTACAAAACAAGCCCTGCCAAGACGCACTACGCTAACTAACTAAAAGATAAAAAAGATAAAAGTCATTTAGTCACTAAGTAGGCCGCACGGGCACTTTTACACGTCAAGAATTTACCAGCGCTTCCCATGTGGAGACCACTGCTGAGAACAAACGCCGCAAGAAAGTCAGCAGTCAGTCATTTTTTAAACATATATCATATTACAATGGTACTACTTAGTCTAAGCATTATATAAAGCTATAAATTTTAAATTAAATATATTATCAAATAACATGCGTAGTTCAGCAGGAAAACAGAGGAGGGAGAAAAAAAAAACATCTACTTGTGTATATAAGACGGTGCAAGACGAAGAACATAAAAGTTTCGATATATTTTCCTACATCAACGGTGTCCCCTAGACAACATAAAGTATTTTTGCATTTTAACACATTATTATTGACTAAGTTTCGGGTTTAGGCCATGCATTTTTGTCTACTAGATAATCCTCGACCCTATAATACGCTTTAGACGTTAACGACTTTTTCAAGCTGGAAAGGGTAACTATAAAACTACGTCAGGTAATTTATTATAGAAATGAATGCATTGACCAACAAATGATTTATATACTTTACAGATACGGAATTTTTGAAACGCAATTTTATTTTTATTCACTATCATTTCTATTCCTAGTAACAAATCGCGTCACTGGTAGATCACGTGAATTTTCGTATCACGTCATCTACCAGTGACGCGATTGGTTTAAAATCGAAACGAATAGAAACGGTAGTTAGCGTAGTGCATATTGGCAGGGCCCTCTGGTCATATCAACATCTTTTTTTTTTAAGTTTTTAGGCAAAGATATGGCATTGTCCTTTGGGTTTGGAATATCTGCAGACACTGGTATATAGCAGTTTTATAGATTAGTGTAGTTTTTAACTACTTTAGGTGCAGTTTATTAATAATTATTTATTTAAGAACATACTTTTTCTTAATAAATTCTTAAGTTAGTGATATAAAAAATAACATGACGTTTCCTTTGGTTTCGCCTATAAAGCACGGGGTTTGTTATGCAATTTATTTTATTGTGCATTTATGCGAAGGCGGAGTGTGTTCCCGTGTCGCCATAAAGCCTGGATTGATGCAAGATAAAATATTACGGCCGGCGAGCATTTTAACATATTTTTTAGAATCTTTACTCACACTTTAGGATAGGGTAGAGCTACCTAGTGGAACTATAGCCGGTATACGGATGGTTTCCTATCATATTATCAAGCTCTCTTCACACTTGACAAAGTCACGTCAGCATATTTTCGTGTCGCAGACGGTCAACGTCAATGAGTAGTTCTACGCGTCATTTGTTTTACGCCAGCATAATGAAGTCCTGACGTCTAGGGTACGTAAAATTATAGATGGCGTTGAAAAGTCAAAATGAAGCGTATTGGCTTTGGCTCCATATTTTATAAATCGCTGTCGCTACTGATGGTGACCACAAGGCTGGCAGTATTGCTTCTTTGAAAAGCAAGACTAATCCTTTGGCCAACTGCCAGTTGGTCACCCAAAACGACATCGAGGAGCGAGTCAATCTCGCTAAAGAGGTCCCCCGCGCCTAGCACCCAAGGCCCAACGGCACGAATATGTAGACCTCGCCGAAAGCAGCATGTTTACACCGTTTCAGTTGCTCTGCCGATGCAGCCACTGTATACTGATACAGCTCCTGTTTTGGAAGGGGAAGCTTGAACGCGGGACGGAGCTAGCGTACACAAGTGTCCCCATTTTCCACGAAACGAGAGTCATGCCGTCGTTCCGTTGGCCGTCATCTCGTAGGATACCTTTCGGCTCTAAAATGGCCACCATTCCGTAACTAACTCCGTCCATCTGCCATCATTGCGCCGCGCTATTCTTACGTTGTATTTGTTTGTTGGCAGGTGTGAGCATGGGTGGAGAGTAGCGGCCGGCATGGCGGGCATGCCCGTGCTGGGTAACAGCGTCGGGGCTGGTGACCTGCGCCCGTCAAGAGGTAACAATAATACTGCTATAATCCCAGAATGGGGTAGGCAGAGCTACAGAAACACCTTTAAAAACATTTTGATAATTCTGTAACCACATTTTGCACGGGGTCCCTCAATTTTGACGAAACTTATTACGCCGAATTTATTTTCGCATACTTTGTCTCCAGCTTAATAGTACATTATTGCCTAGGCACGGAAGTAGGCAATTGCGGGGCGAGGATTGGTTTAAACGGACGAGCTTGCGAGTCCGTTTAAAAATACGAGGCCCGCAATTGCCGTTCCTGCCGAGGCATATATAGTGCTTTTCTCAAAAATCGCAAGAATAAAATTATGTTGGAGTAAAGTACTTTATTAAGGAAAGAAATACCACACAATCTATACAGACAATATTATTACCTACTCTTTACCGTCTTTTGTTTATGACAAGGAGAAACGCAAGCTTTTTTTTTAAAACTACTCAAGCTATTCGAGATACAGATAAAAAAGTTATATTCCGAACAAAATTTGGATGTAATAAGACTTGTGCCCTCATTTTATTAAGGCCGTTTTCACTTTTTAAAAAGTTAGATACTAGATGGTAATGAAATTTGTATGCAACATTGCGTGCTTGTGTAGCGAGCACGCAATGTTTTTTTTTTTTAATTTGAGATCTGTCAGTAAACTATGTACTTCGCATCCCAATATATAGATAGTAATGTCAACTTTACCTGTCATTTTTGAGAAAACATACATACATACATACATAAATGTTTTATGTAATCCTGGTAGAATAGAGTAGGTTAGGTTACGTTTATTTTATAACTTTTCAAAGAAGTCAAAGGTATAACTAGAATAACAATTATACTGCTGTAATTACCCCCCCTCTATTTCGGCGAATATTTTTTTCGCGTAATTTGCTTGAACGGAAAATATTTTATAAAATATTTTATGTAATCCTGGTAGAATAAAGTAGGTTAGCTTAGGTTCATTTTATAACTTTTCAAAAAAGTCAAAGGTATCAGCAGAATAACAATTATGCGAAATTAGTATTCTGCCAAATCATACATTAGGACATAATATATAGGCTAAGATTACCAGTGTATTTGCGACAGGGTTCAACAGCGTCAAAATAAAATTAATAAAGCGATATGCCAGAGTACCTGTGTTATTTTTACTGCCAGAGACTGATTGAGTTAAGTTACTAGTACTTGCGATTTTCGGAAATCAACAGGATTTGTAGGGTTGATACAGGCAGGTGACAGATCGCTCGACCGCTTATGTCAACTCCATGCATTTCGAGTCTATAGAATACAGAAACGACAGCAGCGTACCCCACTCTGGGGATGAAGGCATGAGTTTATGTATGTAGGTATGCAGTTGAACCAAGGTCTCCAGGGTGGGGGGTTGGTTATGATTGTTAGGAAAAACACGAACGAAGTAACAGACGATGTTTTGGGGCCAATAATGACGTGATTAGCCTAGTTGATAGTAAGCCAGAGTCCGGGATTCAATTCCCGGTAGGGACGAGTATTTAAATAATGAGCGTTAGTATTTGGTCCTGAGTCTTGATGTTTACTTTGAATTTAAATATATAATTCTCTGTATGAATATGTTTCTCGTTGTTTGGTAAACATAGTACCTACAAGTTAAGAGTAGATATTAGTTTGGGACTAGGTCAATTTGTGTCGACTCGGTAAAACGTTCCTTTTTTGGGTTACTAATGTCTTGCACAATTTTTTTTGGCATAATTCATCATTTCGCACAATCATCATTTGGCATAAAGTCTTTTTTTCTGAAACCGTGTACTTTTCAGGATTGACATAAAATAAACCTAACCTAACCTATTGGGTTCTATGCAATGGTATTTTAAATAATCCTGAAAAGTACACGGTTTCAGAAAAAAAGACTATGCCAAATGATGATTGTGCGAAATGATGAATTATGCCAAAAAAAGTTATGCCAGATGAAGGGAACCCTCCTTTTTATATGTTATCATATTGTCAACGTAATGGCAGTAACAGCGGCCAAGTTAGAAACAATACAATAAGATGCCAAAAGCATGTCGAAAGCAATTTAGTTTTGCAGAGTAGAATATACCCCGAAATATTAATTTAACCGGCCTTTGTTATGTGGCTTGGGTACGGCTTGCTTGATATAAACCTTTTAAAACACTTCATCATCATCATCATTATCAGCCGCAAGACGTCCACTGCTGGACAAAGGCCTTCCCCAAGGTTTTCCACAACGATCGGTCCTCTGCTGCTGTCATCCAGCGGTTTCCCGCGACCTTTATCAGATCGTCAGTCCACCTTGTGGAAGGTCTGCCAACACTTCGTCTCCCGGTTCGCGGTCGCCACTCTAGAACCTTTCCGCTCCAACGGCCATCAGTTCTACGAGCAATGTACCCCGCCCACTGCCACTTAAGGTTTGCAATCCGGTGAGCTATATCGGTTACTTTAGTTCTCCTGCGAATAAAACACTTAAATAATTTAAATTATCAGCTACTTATTTTCATCTATGTTCGTCAAACGGCCGCGTTACCTGCTCTTTGAATCGTAATTACGTGTAATTCAAAAAGCGATCCCCTTGAACTGACGCCTCTCGACCTTTCGTCTAAATCAAATAAAAAATACACCCGAACTCTCTAATTCTGGCGCCGGCCCCTAAACAAACACATGCTTGATCAAATGCGAACAGAATCTGCTGAAATTTACTCTATTAGCTTCGTATGGGAAATACGTTTCGTCAATACTGTTGTGATGTTTTTTTACATCTCTTTTTGTAAGATTGTCGGAAAGGTTTCGCTAATCTATCTATGTACACAGGTGTCCCAAATCAACGCCAAAAGTAAGAGAGATGATAGAGGAGCTCGTAAACTACAGGATTAAGCAAGTTTGACCTTGTGAAAATGTCATAGTTTTAGAAATATTGACACTTTTACAAAACTCGTGATTTTTGTATGTATGTATGCATGTAAACACTAATGTACTGAAAGAATTACATTAGACAAATATTAAAATTGCTTAAATAAAAGTAGTACAAAGGCGAACTTATCCCTTTAAGAGATCTCTTCCAGTTAAAGTTTTGATTCCTTGAACCAGCTTTTCGGGGGTTATGACTGCATTTATTTTTGGTAACACCCTGCCATTTCCAAAATATTTAAATTTGCAGTCGTAGTCCGAAAAACTGGTTCAAGGTATAATATCTCGAAAACTATGAAATTTCCATCAAGATCAAATTTAATCTAATTGCTCTCTTTGGAGCTGGTTTTACGGACACCCTGTATAAACAAATATCACTGGGGGTTTCTAAATGGGCTACTTTTTTGCAATTTATCTCCGGTTACAATAGCTGTCCTTCTGCGATTTCGTACGCCAGAACAAGATGCCCATATATTGCCGACTATTAATTACCCTCTTAGCAATAGTGATCATCAATGAATTTGTTTCAGACGCTAGCAACAGATCCTCCAGCAGTGGATCTCGTCGTGGTTCCTCTCCCCGCCAGACTCAGGTGAGTTCTTATACATTATTCTCAGAAAAATCAGTTGTATGTAATCACTTATACTTATTTATGAATCAGATTGTTCTGTTGTCAAATAATCTTATGAGAGTCGTATGTTTTCCTTCAAATTACGGAATCGTAAAAAAAACTAGTGTTAGAGCAATAATTATCGTAAGTTTGCTATAACAAATCCACTTCATTAATTTCGTCCTCTCTTAACCTTTCTCTGTCTAAAGGAGTGCGAGGGAGAGGGTGAAACCCCCCGCTCTGACCTGAACATGCTGCCTGCGAGACCGAGCTGCACCCGGGACTTATATAATGCGAAGATGCCGATCATGGTGAGTCAAAAATATTCTGATGTGCAATACTTTTCACGCCAAATATCATCGAAAGTCATCTCAGTATACTTACCTACATACAATAATGAGAATGACGCTACGCCCAAGCCGCCAAAAGAGTAAAACAGTGTGGGCATCAAACTAATGCTATTAAAGTTTCTTCTTCCGACGAAAAGGAGTGCCATTATGTAGTAGAAACAAGATATAACAGATTTGAACATTTGCTTGATTTATTATGTAACTGCATTGTAGCAATTGGGAAGCGCTGGTAAATTTTGTATGTGTTAAAAGCGCCTAGCCCGTATCTTTAACACTGATAAGCACTGAAGGGCGCATCTTCATAGGGCACGCTGATTTGACCTTTGAAGCAAAACTAATTTGAGTAAAACTGTTTCAACACAGGCAACACTCAGCGGCAGCAGTATAGTGACGCACGCGGCGCCTTCCTACGAGGAGCAGCGAGCGAGCCCCGCGCTGCTGAGCCGCACCACTGGCACCCCAGGCGGGCGCAGCGCGCGCGACGATGGATACTGCTCCGCCAGCAGCACGCCGCGGGCGCTCGGTCAGTCCTACACAGCTTGGTCACAGTGGTGTAATGACACTTTCCTACGAGAAGCTGCGAGCGAGCCTGGTGCAGCATAACAATTAGTCATAAGAAAAGCGTAGACTATTTACAAGCGAAACTCGTATACCAGACGCAAGCAAAATATATAGTCCTTTTATGGGAAAGTCCATTTAGTGTTTGCGTTGCGCCTGGCACGTCTGCGAATGTGCAAAGAGTAACGATTAATAGTTGCTCTTGAGCATTACGCCACATTAGTAGGTTCATTATAGCTTGATCCCACAGTACCGCAGTAATATAGTGACTTTAAAAAGTTTCAAGTTCATCCAAATTCGTTTGGAAAGCTCTTTTTAGCAGTTGGCTCCAGTGCCAAGTACAAATGGTAAGCACTTTAAAACAGGTATTTATTTAAATAATCGATACAAAATTAATCGCTAGTACAATTAAAAAATTGGTAACTGCAAACCTGCTCAACTGCAAAATGTAGATTGTTAATCAAGGAATGAAAATGATCAATGGCATCCCGTTATGTTTAGGCTTTTTTCTTTTCGCGAGTGGAATGTAAACAAAAATGTTTTAAGTTATTGTCACGAACTTTGTCTTCAGTCGTAAGTATATTGTAATATAAAAATAATGAGTGGTCGGACACAATATCGAAACAAGTTTAAAAAAGGTTCGAATTATTTTGTAATGGCTGCATAAGATTCCTCAATGGTCGAGAAAATTGTCAAAAATGGCTGAGCGTTTGACCATTTCTTTTTTCATATACACTTTCCAACCTAGGGATGGAAATACAATTTTCAGCTCGCTAATGATATATGGGAATACTTACTTTTCGAACGCCTATAGTTGAATACGCCAATGAATCAAACGATTTTCGATTGTATGCTTCGGTAAATATTGTATTACGTCTACAATTTCACAAACACAAATCGCCTGTAAACAGTGTATGAAGTAAGTTCTAAATAAGTGGTCTTAAATCCCTTTCTTGTGCTCGCTCATCTTTTTACACCAACCAATTTAACTTTTTGTCCTCGTTTCAACTTAATAATATCTTTAAAGCTTTCCGTATTGCAATTTTATTAAACTGTAAATAAAGTTATTAGATAAGGCCGGATGCTGAGAGGCAATAACACTGGCAACAAGGTTCTAGAATCTAGCCGTAGACTCAAGCTAGATCAAGGTTTGAACAATATTTCCCTTTATTAAGTAATAAACGAGCTACTTAAACCTTGTTTTCTGTAAATATTATGTATAAATGCGCGCTGAGAGATATTTAAAAAATTGGTTTTGATGAGCGCGTTGTCCCCGAATTCATTCAATTGGGTTTTTTCATAATTTAACCATTACTCTAATTCGAAACCATTTCGAGGAATAGGGTTTTAAAGCCGTTCGGCATTATTAAGTTTTTGAAATATTTATATATTTCGCATATTTCGACAAAAGTATATTTAACCTTTGTTTGACTTTCGTTTTCGGCTTGAAGCCCTCCTAGATGTATCTTACGGGTTCGGCGAAAACCGCTGGAAATAGTATGTTTTAATGCACTATTACAATCAGTTTTTATCATTAGATATCGTTTGATTGTTGTTATTTACTAGAAAAATCCATTCCAAATTTAAAATAATCATGTCATCCATAAAATGTCTGCTAAATAAATAAAGATATTAAAACAAAATTATTGGGTCAAATACAAAGTTAACGAAATTGGTCACTTAAAATAACCTATTCTTTTGAATTCGAATGTAAAAACGGTGACTTTTTTATTGGTCTATGCCAATTGTAGAGCAAGAGAGACAGACCACTGCAGTTCGGGCAGATTTTGACTGTGTATAAAAAAAACGAAACGTCTCGTATTCGGGGCTCTATTGTAAAAAACATATTGCTCTTGACTTGTTATCGTTTTTTGAACGTTATGATAGCTCTTATTTCCTTTACAGTAATGGCTGCTGAGTTACAAACAATATGATAACATATGTCAAAAGCAATATGGTTTGATCGAGTAAAATAGAGCCTCTGTTGCATAGACAGGAACAAAAGTTTACGTTGAGGACATATCTTTTATCTTTTTTTAAGGAAAGTATATGTATTCGTTTCTGAGAACCTGAGAGAGACATTTCTATTTTAAGACGTTACTAATAAGAAATACTTACTGCATTATTGACTGAGGCATTGGATAAACTAAACAATATTAATAAACAAGAGGTCGCTCGCGACTCCGTCCGCGTATAAGTGGTTTATTACTATTCCATCAGGACTTCGGGACTATTCGATTATCATTGATAAAAAGTACAAAAGAGTAAAGAGGGTTCCGTACCGCCACACCAGACCCTTGTATGATTTACCGTTATTACGATACACCCATTGTGAAAAAAAAACAGCTATTCAAAAGATACAGCTCTTTAAAGTTAGGACGGACGGGCGGAGGGACAGCGTGGGGATATTGATCCCTTTTCCCGTTTGGCTCCCTTTGGGTACGGAACCCTAAAAATAAAACCGGGCGTATCAATGTGTGTCCCGAACTCGATTATGCGCGGTTTTTCCTTTCATGATTTTAGCCAATCGCATTTTCCCCATTGTAAAATTTTCCCTGATCGCAAATTTTCTATTCTGGATTTTTCTCAATCGCAAATTTCCCCATTATAATTAGGACGAAAAAGGTAAGTATGTTCAGGTTAAGTTAGTTTTGCAGCCGGCCCGAAGGGCCAAACCACCCAGATGTAGGCTCCGCTGAGTGCAGAGCTCCGTCTACTCTATGAAAATGATATAACTATTTAAATTATTATAATGGAATTATTACTGCTGAAAAAAAACTTTGGCAAAATAAGCTATTGAAAAAAATAAATTACTATAGCATTCATAATATTAGTACGGGTAGGTTATTTCGTTAAGTGCATACATTTTTCGTAGCAATGAGAGCGTTTCAAATGGATGAATGATTAAAGAATTGGTTCACTATTGAACCGATGTTAATATTTTTTGCTCCGTCCTAGAAATTCGTCGAAGCATGTGAATCGGTAAAATAAGAATGATTTTTGATTTCTGCCGACTGCGTCGTCTCGGGGCCCTCCGAGACCGCCGCGAGCCTTGATAATCTCTTTTTTAATTAACTGTAATGTAAGGTAAAATAATTAATTATATAGTTTTTTACAGTTGTCTTGAAATTTATTATATAAATTAATGCATTGACCTTCAAATTATTTAAAAGTTAAAGTTAAAACTAAACTTATTTAAAATAAAATAAAATAAAACTAAGCTACTCAAATATTAAAAATTAAACATAAACACCACTATAAAAAGAGCACCCCCTCTAGCAGGTCCGCTCGCGGCATGGTCCCTAAGACACTGGCTGCATTACCTCTCTGGATGGCTAGCCCAATCCTTTGGGAAAGGTAAGCGCCAGCTCTAGGGTCTCCGGAGGTGTCGATGAGCCGGGATGACAGGGCCTTAATAAAACTTTTCATGTCAGCTGACCAAGGTAATTATATTGCATTATTGCATTTTTATCATGTTACGTGCGAGTTCCGCGACACTATCTAAGCGAATGGACTATACATTATACAGTGTACTGTACTGTATATACACTCACACCTTCATTCCAAGAGTGGGGTAGGCAGAGCTACAGAATTACCAACAAGTCTAAAAATTTGCACAATCAGGCTATGGTGTTAATACAAATTTAATACTTAGAAAGAAACATACACAACAATAACACATAAATATAAAATATAATATAAAGGAAAATTGACGACAGATAGTGGTAATTGGTGCGAAACGGTCCTAACTCAGCATTTGCTGGCTATGAAGCCAACGCTGGTCTTCGGTTGAGAGTATTTAGATCGCTTGGTTTTTGCTAGTTTTTATCTTGAGTAAATATCAATTCTCACAGGAATACCAATTAATGACTTGAACGTGGAACAAAACTTGAGAATTTCTTGTGGGCTAAATCGTTTCCCAACATTTGATTACGTGTATTGTTTAAGCACAACTTTGAAGGTCAATCTCGACTCCACGGCTTCCAACTAATCGGGAAATTTGCACCGCTCCTGCATTTCTAAGGACTCAAACTTGGGTGACCTAGGACTAAGTGCACTATTCATGCTGTTAAGTCAGTTCCGAAAGTTTAATGTTGAGTCGTGATGCAGTTTAACTGAGAGATCTCTTAAAGGGATAAGTTCGCCATTTTACATTTTTTAAATTAAGTATTAAATGAAACGATATATTTATGTGCAATATAGAGTTTACATAGGTACTTACTACATACATAGGTACATCCTTCCAATCACGCCTGTTTCCCAGAGGGGTAGTTACAGAGACCACTTCTTTGTACCTGCTACGATCCTGATAAATCCGTTTCGCTTCTTCCATATTACTTATACTGCTTAGTTCAATAACTTATTATAATCAGGATTGTATATATTTTTTAAACCTTATTTGGGACTGCTGTATAATTTTAGGGATGAATCGTTTATTTAAACTCACTATATTTATTTTAGTTAAAGTATATAATAATCAGTAATCACCCATAACGACTGATATTTCAAGCACACTTTATGACTAAGAGGATTAGACTAGTACATCTTCGCCGACATTAGTTACCATCGCGTGAAGTGACAAAAAGGTCACAAACACTCATAATAATATTGGAACAAAAGCGTCCTATCATCCATTTTGTTGTCATTTATCAGCTGGGTTTAATTTTAAACAATACAGCTGCTGGGGCTTAACACTTGAATTTCCTAACTATTGAATACTAACGTCTAAGAAATCTTCGTGCGAGTTATATTACGTTAGCAAAAAACGTCAACGTCTTCGCAGAATTTCATTTAAACACAAATTAATGCGGAAACCCTATTAATGCAGTCATAGAGTTCAATTATCCGCGAATGCCTCCGCGTCGGAATCCAACGCCGCATCAGCGTTCCATTTTTGAATTCCAATAGAGGTGGGAATTATTGCGAAATTTTTCCCCACTGGTATTCTATTATGCGATATTGCGGATTCACGCTGGTATCTCTATTAAGGGTAACCGGGGAACGCTTGGTATTTTCGGCGTCTGCGACGGACACCGGCCGGACGTGGTGATATGCAAGTGCTTGGGATGCATAGGCGTGTGTTTGACAGATTAGTTTATGTAATTAGATGGTTTGAATTTAATATACCTAAACGAATATTTAAACTGGAAGGAAACACCGTCGTGAACTGTATATGTGGTTGTATTCGTGCTTATAGCGTTGTATCGTAATATGACCGAAATTAATATAAATTCCTTTTGTACATAGGATGTTTTCGTTTAGCAGAATTGTAGATATTAACCAAATCTATTAACTTTTTGTCGGAAAAATCAAGTAGAGTTTAGGTTCCAGACCGATACGTTCATAGACTGTTTTTTAGAGCCTATGCAAATTGATGTTATCGGTCCCAAAAGTTTGGGCACCGATCATAAAGTCTTTGCCTATTCTCACCAATGTTTGAGGGACTCCTAAGACTTTTCAATATATTGATTACCTGTCACTTAAAGGAATTTATTTATTTATTTTGTTTCCAGATCACAAGTCCACCAAAGCATCCGTTGTCACGCTTTCCTGTTATAAAAGTAAGTTTATTTTTTATTAATGCAATTATTCAGCTATAAACAATATCATCTAATTTCTATTTTTATTTGCATCCAGAGGAGCCTAAGGTTCAAATAGAAGAAGAGACATACCACAATGACGCATCAAAAAAGATTAGATCAACTAGCATTAAGCCTGGTAAGTCAGTTACTACGTTCAGAAAGATTTCTTCTCTTCGTCTGCAGGATTTATGAGAGTCTTTAAAACTTATATTCCTGATATGTATCGATAGCATGCTCATTTTTTTTATTACGTTTTCAAGGCTCCTGGTGAAAGTCAGCTGCAGTCAGTACTATCATGAACGTTAATTTGTGACCCATTTTAAGAAAAATATGCTTGGTCGTCAATGTCATTAGAGATGTCAAGTCATTCGTAACTTTTAGGAAACAACCTTATTTTTGTAGAATGTCAGATTGACTTTGGACCTAAGGTGGGTCCCAAATTTAAGTTCTCGACTGTACCTAAAGCTTAGTTTATGTAATGTAATATCACTTTCTTTCTTGGCGATTTAGAGAGTGACAGAATGTTCTAATGATATGTTTTATAGAAATAGACGATGGCCGAGAGACGTGGGGTACGGGTGCTGACTTTCTCCTGTCCATCATCGGCTTTGCTGTCGACCTCGCTAACGTATGGCGCTTTCCCTACCTTTGCTACAGGAATGGTGGCGGTAAGATCTATCAAAACGTCATATACCTTCTTAGATACTCTCAGTTACTAGGTGTTTAAGTCTAACCAAGATTGTTCAATCAAGTTTTGCGTTTTAAGGAGTTTAAACGACATTAAACGTTGCGGTCCTTCGAAGTGGGTTGTGTCCGGCTCGAAGGACCAACATGCGGCAACAACATCTTTCCACCTTGTTTTGGACCCAAATACTGAATTATATCGAAGCAAAACTACCTACTCTTTCTAAAACCTCTTCTAATCCCACTTAACAACATTATAAATTAATTTATAAATGCTTTTTGGAGACACCGAACAGATCCAAGAATAGCGATGAAAAATAACATTCGAGTCTGCAATCACTTGAAAAAACGACAGTCGAAACCTCGAATTCGATTTGATGCTCTACCGATTCATCGAGTACCAACTTATGTTTTTCATTCCAGTAACATTCGACTCAGCGATATTTCGGCAGCCCAAAATCGATACAGAGTGATAGATTTTCACAATCCTTGTAGAACTATTATAATTAAAGTAATTAAAAATAAAAAAATATGAGGACTCAACTCTGTTATTAAAAGCGTTCGAGAGTATTCAGATATTTACGAGAATTTTTTAATGTCTTTAAATTTCAATACATCCTTTTAAAAATTACTCAACCCTATATAGCTAAATCGATTTATAGTGTACTAGCGGACGCCCGCGACTTCGTACGCGTAGAATTAGTTTCCCAGTACTCCCCCTTTTTTCCCGTTGGGGGTTGAAGTTCTAAAAATCCTTTCTTAGTGCTCTCTTACATCATGAAAGGAACCCCTGTACCAAATTTCAAGTTTCTAGGTACAGTAGTTTCGGCTGTGCGTTGATATGTCAGTCAGTCAGTCAGTCAGTTTCTCCTTTTATATATTTAGATAGATTCAATCCACGTAATCCCGCTCCACTACTTAGCTTGTGGATTGAAAACACTAACACTGTACAGTCGACTTCAAAGAGATGTATCCACTTTTGGACCTGGTAATACTACATTACCTTATTAGGTAAAAAGTGTGTCTTTGTACAGTCAAGGACTTTAATTGTTGAGAAACTATGGAAGACAACATGAAATGAATTACGCCTAAATTAATGATTAACGTTATGCGACATGGTTCCATAGGGGCTCAACAATCAGAGTCCTTGAATGTATTCATTATAAACAACTGCGTATAGTGATAATGTGTTGAAATTCGGTTTCAGGAGCGTTTCTAATACCATATACGCTGATGCTTATTTTTGGGGCAGTTCCTCTGTTCTACATGGAATTGATACTGGGCCAGTATAACAGGCAAGGGCCTATCACACTCTGGAAAATATGCCCAATTTTTAAAGGTAAAAACTTTAAAATATTTTAACATTTATTACCAAGGATCGGGAAAACGCCCGTCATTTTGAAAACATAACCCTGTTCCGTACAGCAGAGACTTCCTTATGATGTTAATTAAAAATATTTGAAGGTATTTTACATTTATTATACGATAATTCATATGTTTTCAGTGACAATATTATTAATTAATAACACTGGAATGGTTTTGGGAAAATAAACTCTCACCAATCAAAAATAAGTTCATTTAAAAAAAAGGTTTACTTGTTTGTCCATAACGCCGTGAATTTAGGACCTATTTATGAGTCAAAAAAGTTCGTCTACAGTCTACGGACGTCATTGGGGCATATTGAATCGTTGAAGTTGGGTTACTGTTTGTCTGTTTGGTTGCGTTTTCCCATTACATTATCGCTGAATACATATACATTATTGTATAGTAAATCAATAAAATACCTAGTAATATTTTTATTTTACATCGAGGAAGTCACTTCTGTACAGAACAGGGTTATGTTTTCAAAATGACGGGCGTTTTCCCTATCCTTGTTTATTACTTCTTAGCGAGCGCCCGCTTCGGTGGATATGATTTTTTCTGTAACTCCCAAACATAAACCAGAATTTATTTTAGACCTTCCGTGAATTATCTAGCTAGCTGATGGTGAGGACCGCGTGGTTTAGAAAAGCGTTTTTGTTCTTTACTATGTGAAGATAAAGATGCAAAAAGGATAACCCTCCGCGCAATATCTAGTGGGCCAATTTTGAATAAAATAATATAAAACAAAATTGAGTTCAAGAAAAATAAATTGAAATTTAATTGTTTTACAGTGAAATAAATTACTATTAAAGTAAACATAAAAATTGTTACTAATAAAATATGGAATCTGTTTTTTTTTTTATTTGTTTGACATATTATATTTCGAGAAACTTTTGTCCGATGTTGCGTTTAGCGAATTTTCATTTTTCCAGTTGTGATTATAAAACTAACCTAACCTAACCTACACGGGCTCTGTACTTATACCTCTAAACATTTGGATAAGTTATTGGGTTCAAATAAAAAATATTTCGCACAAACGAAATATCGGACAACAGTTTTTCGAATTATCAATAAGTTACCGTTATATAGACGACAATATAACAAATACAGGTCTGATTTTTAAATCTTGCTTTTCATTACACTTGTTATAAATGAATTCAAGTCAATTTAATGATGCACTCCGATAGTCATTCGTATTAATAAATCTCATCATACAAAGGCAGAAAGGCCCACGCCAAATTTCGTTAGTTCGAAAAGGAATCTTGTGTCGGTTAACTAAAGTTAAAAGTTACTTTGACAAATATCTTAAATTTAGGACGTTAAATGAAGTCTATACTAATATATGGACGATGCAACGGAGAAGAAGAGAAAGACGCTTCTGTTCCAGATGTTTAGAAATTTTTGACAGTAGTTTTTCTGTTATTTCTTTAATAATGTTTCTCATACTAAAGAGATACTTAAAAGATAAACTTCAAATGACATTTTAATATTCGCCAGCAGTTTTAATATCACCAGAATCCTAATATAAAACGTCGCGTTCAGCCTCGCTAAGTATGAATACGTCGAGAGCAAAGCTTATTAACTCTGTGCTTTGACTTTAAAAACTGCATACAGGCATCAACTTTGGTTGTTCAACTAGTATTTTTGCCGTCATTTCTTTCTCGCGATAGACAAATTCGTCGATTGTTGTTTATTTTTTATGGCTTAGAGTAGGATAACCAGCACACAGGCCACCTGATGGTAAGTAGAAACTGTGACACATAGACATTTGCATTCACAAGACTGCAAATGCGTTGCAAACCCTGAGGACTAAGATGGAATTCCTCTATGCTAGTCATTGCACCGGCTGTCTTATCCCCAAACCGGAAGACAACAATGCGAACACTGCTGTTTGGCGGTAGGTTAATCGATAAGATGGTGGTAGCGATCCAGACGGACCCTGCACAAGGTCCTACCACCCGCAAAACATGTACATATATTTTCTTTTTTCAGGAGTGGGATTTTGTGCGGTTATGGTCGCATTCTACGTCTCGTTCTACTACAACGTGATTATCGGTAATGCAACAGTTTTTACTCAACACCTGGTGCAACTTTAAAATATTTTAGTTCCATTTGACACCATGTCGAACTTTTTTTTACCACGCTTTATACAAATATGGCTGCCTTTATTAACTTGGTAACTAGTTTCTTTGCCTAACGGCTAGCCATTATTTATATTCAGAGTTATTTACTTCAACCTAATATGTAAAAAAATGTTTTAATTCGTTTAATACTCCTACACTTTTTATGAACTTGAAAAAGTCACGGCCGCTTCTTGTCATTACGTAGGTAATATTTTACCCGACATGTCATTTAGTCAGTCAGGGTTGTGCGCACAGCGTGGTCCCTGGGGCCCCGCTGGAAAACTTCCAAATGTAAATGGTGGCCAACTAGGGGCCGTGAAATGGGAATTACCAGGAAATATTTTAATAGCCGCTTACAAATAGGCGACAAATTGTGTTGATCGAAGTAATTACATTTATCGCTGGTGATATACCTAACCTACTATACTTACTTCAAGTACCTACATTTATGAAGATTATATTATGTTAATTTAAATCCACTGTGCGAAATAATGCTAAGATTCAATTAGTTGCAAAGTTTTTGCTGAGAAAGTGCTTCCACTTTAGATTCCCTTATCCTTATAGTCTTTCATAATACATAACCTGAATAATATCTTTGATAGGTCCATTCTTAACTATGTAAAAGCGTCAATATAGACGTAACGTCCCGTATTACGTACAGTACAATAGATTTTAGACAGTTTTCGGGATGGGTACAGTCGGTTAGGCTATCATATAGGAGAGAGATATGAGATCGAGTTAAAGAGAAGCACACACCAAAGGTCCGTTTAAAGAGCTATTGGACTTTACGATCACGAAAGTTAATTTGTGGCCCATTAAAAAAAATAGGTTTGTTGTCGTCAATGTCATTAAAAGGTGCCAACTCGTTTGTAACTAATAGGAAACTCAACCTAATTATTGTAGAATGTCAGATTTACTTTGGACCTAAGGTGGGTCCAAAATTTAAGTTCTCCTGTACGTCGTTCGTTGTTGTCCAAATATCAACCTAATCAAATTCAGTGTAATGATAACCCCATTTCAATAATTGATCTTCCAGGCTGGGCCCTCTACTTCCTGGTATCATCAGCTCGCTCTGAGCTACCCTGGCTGCACTGCGACAACTCTTGGAATACGGAGCAGTGCTGGGACGCCACTCAGCATAATGTCACCAACAAAACCGAGGTTCCCTACCAGGGCCCGCTGTCACACTTTACACCAGCGTCTGAATTCTTCCAGTAAGCTAAGCTCCTTGGGTCATTCTGCCACAAGAGACTTTATACAAAACCTTTAAGTATTTAATCATCAAGTTAATTAAACTCTGAAAACAGTGGATTGGTATTATTGATGTAGTATTACCAGTTCCACTCTTCAGGCGTGCCAAAACCGAGAGCGGAAGGGATACAACTATGATAGAAACAGTATGTATATAATGTGACTAAGATGCTTCTAATTCCAATTTCAAGAAATGCCCGTTTTAATACCCATTGAAATGAATCAAACATCATAGTATTCTTCGTTACCCTTTTGAGGAGGATGGAAGCTTTTTGTGTTTAACCCATGCCAATCTATTACAGTCGCAGCGTTCTTGAGATGCAATACTCCGAAGGTCTGAACGACCTGGGCTTCCCGAAATGGCAACTCGCTCTTTGCCTCGCAGTGGTGTATTTCACTCTTTACCTCTCACTCTTCAAAGGTGTCAAAAGTTCTGGTAAGCAACAAGATTAATAAAATTTGGGGTAAAAAGAAATCATAAAATTTTATTAAATTGACATAACCTTGCAAAAACCCCATAGCCTTTATTAATTGCGTACGTCGTATAGGTAGATTCATGATTAACTTTTTCGAGGACATGTTGAAGGCTGCCTAGTACTACTAACTAATATGCACTCCCAGGTAAAGTCGTGTGGATGACTGCTACCATGCCCTATGTGGTGTTGTCGATCCTGCTGGCCAGAGGCTTGCTGCTGCCCGGAGCAACAAGAGGCATCGCTTACTATCTACAACCCGAACTATCGAGGTTGATGGACACCCAGGTCAGCTATCAACATTTTTACGTAGAGTATTAGAGTTTAAGTTGCTAAAACGTTTGAAAGCAAATTAAAATAACTATTTATCTTGACGTTATTTATATCATATATATTTTCAGGTGTGGGTAGATGCAGCAGTTCAAATATTCTACTCGGTGGGAGCTGGTTTTGGCGTACATTTGTCCTACGCAAGCTATAACACTTTTCATAACAACTGTTACCGGTATATTTTTCGTTATTTTATATCATTAAGATTACGATCTGTTTTTGTTTATACACATTACTTTTTCCTCTTCTTTTTTCAAGTTAAGAATTCAAGTATCGTACTTTCAGAGACTGCCTGGTGACAACCCTAGTGAACTGTTTTACCTCGTTCTTCTCTGGATTCGTCATCTTCACGTATCTTGGGTTTATGTCTCATAAGCAAGGAGTTCCAATATCGTCCGTAGCCACAGAAGGTATATTCATAACCCAATACGCTATTTTACAACAAATCAAATGTTTTTCCCGTCACCTCAACAATTTAATGAGTTTAATCTTCACTATTTCCTTAATTTCAGGCCCTGGTCTCGTCTTTCAAGTATATCCAGAAGCCGTAGCTACTCTACCGGGAGCCAGTCTCTGGGCGATGCTGTTCTTCTTCATGCTGATCATGCTTGGTTTAGATTCTGGGGTAAGGTTCAGATTCCAACTCATCATTTCAGGAGCAACTCGGTTGAAGGTGGAGCAATTGCCACTATTCTCTTTCTCCCTTTCCACCTTTTGACACGACACGACTTTAACTTTCACCGTTATTTTGCTAAAGTAACCAACTTTTTAACATTCCAGAAGGCCAGTTCCTATATAAAGAAAAGTTCGCTTTCGTAAAGTTTCTCTCTATGGTTAGACGATATTATTGGTTTCTCTCTTTTTAGAAAGTCAACCGGACAGTAACTCAGTTCATACATCTTGATTCCATACAAATTTTGCATCATGATTTTCAGATGGGTGGTCTAGAATGCGTTATAACCGGCCTCCTCGACCAGGCGAGAGCCAGTGGCGCGACCTGGCTGCGTCGAGAACACTTCACGTTGCTGGTGGTTTGCGTCTCCTTCTGTGTCGCTTGCATCAACATTACACCGGTAAGATCATTTCCGCAACGCTGCTAGAAAATACGACGTCAAAGATGGTCATGAAAGGACTATATGACGCAGCGAAGAATTTATCTACAAAAAGTTTGGTTTTAATGTAAACAAAAGACTGTCATAACTGTTTTTTGTACCTTTTTTCTGTACAATGGAGAAATCGATGGGCTCATAATTTCAGCTTGTTCATCACTTATTCAACTATTGCTTTTTCTCCAGCCATTGCAACAATCACATATATGAGGACACTTTGGTTTTATATTTTGTTTGAGCTACATTATTTTTAAATTTTCAGGGTGGGATATATATGTTTCATCTGCTGGACACCTACGCTGCCGGCATATCTTTGCTGTGCTCTGCGTTGTTCGAGGCTGTAGCAGTTTCTTGGTTTTACGGTATAAAAACAACTTGTTGTTAGCCTTAAGATTTTACGGGTTCATTGCTTATAAGAGCATGGAATGGAATGTGTTTTTGAAAACATCCTAAGAGCTACTGGTTTTTCTATAATAATCAAGTTCAATTTCCAGGGTTAAAACGATTCTCAGATGACGTGGAAGAGATGCTCGGCTTCAGACCAGGCTTATACTGGAGGATATGTTGGAAATTCGTCAGCCCCATATTTATCATCGTAAGTATGTCTGTTGCTAAACACACGGTTGCTTGTTGAAATCTACAAATTCTTCTCCAAATTGCTTATAAACCTTAAACTTGAAGTGTATTTCTTCTTTGTTGTACCCTGTATGAGAATCCTCACGTTTCTGGTTCAAAATATAACCTCCGCTCAAAATCTTCAGGGTGTTGTAGTCTTCGGGCTACTGTACCAGCAGCCACTGCAGTACCAGCACTACAAGTATCCACCGTGGGCAGAGGTCCTTGGGTGGGGGCTTGCCTGCTCCTCCATCCTCATGATACCGATCGTAGCCGTGTACAAACTTCTATCTACTCCTGGGAGTTTTCGAACGGTATTACTCTTGTATCTATCATAAGCTGTAGTTGACACACTTTTATGATAATACTGTAGTTCAGACCAGGGTACGTACAATCAACCAATTTGATTTTTAGGCCATTATATGGACTTTGTCAATGTGACGTTATAAACAATATCATAGGAAGTCTTTTAAGTTTTGGTTGACAACGTCACTTTAACATAGTCCAAAGTGGCCTAGAAATCAAATTGGTTGACTGTACCTACATAAAAAGGCTGGAAACCCTACTCTAAAAATGGAAAAAATCTCTACGTTTGTTTGGTTGGATGAAATCAGGAATGAAGATGGCATTTTGAATATGTAAGGAATTAATTAATCTACTAGCAACCAGTGATAAAACTTGAATTAGTGGGTAAGAGATGGAAAATATTTAGGAGGAAATAACAGACAGTTACGAAATCTATACACGAATATAAAATGCTTTTGACTGACGGATCAACGCACAGACTAAACCGCTGACGTGGGCATCCGATAAGAAACGAGTTTCCGAAATTATACCCCTAAGAGGGTCAAAAATGGGGGCAAAGTTTTTATGGGGCAACGTGATTCCTTGGTTCAACCACTTCAAATTTTGCATAAACATTCTTTAACAGAATTGATGTAAGACGTACTTTGTATTTTATTGAAATTGATCCCCTAAGAGGGTAAAAAGGGGTCGAAAGTTATTTTGGGGGTGATATGCTTCGAAGTTGATATCAATACTCCTTAGTGCTTTTGATTTACATTACATTTTAAAACCTCAATCCGATTTTATTAAAAAATGGTTGAACTCACATAAAAGTTTGGTGCAATGCAAATACCCAAACCGCTGAGTAAAGATCCCAAATTTGCTACATATGTTCCTTATGAGGTCTAGGGGTGCAGTAAGAAAGGATATCCCAAAAAACGACCTCCAAAAGGAAGAAGTAGGAGGAGTAGCGGGAATCTAATTCTACGCGTACGAAGTCGCGGGCGTGCTCTAGTATATATATATATAAGGCAAACCTGACTAAAATGCAACTGACTTAGGTATCAATACACAGCCGCAACTACTGTACCTAGAAACTTGAAATTTCTAACGAAACCGACCGCGAGACGCGAACCTAACAAGAGGGTGGATACATCAACTAAGATGTTAGTTGAATCACTAAAGAACTTGCTATTGTATTCATTATTGTCAACCAAGTGAAACTCTTTCCTGGTTAGCTCTCTTTTTTTTTAGTGTGGGATTAATCAAACTTGTATACTTTTCAGCGTGTGGCATGCTGCATATCTCCGGAATGTGAACACGAGGCTATCCGGAGCGGGGCCCCCGTCAGCCGCTTCACTTGGAAACATTGGCTTTATATTTAAATTTACCTTTTAATATTACAACGCATTAAGGTCTTTGCGTTAAAAACAAGGATCTGCATATCAGGAGTCCTGAAATCACATCAGGTGCCAAAACGGGGCAGGTCCCTCCAAGAAGAATGTTTGGAGATCTTAAATGGTACATGTAAGAAGTTCAAATGGTTCTAAATACAATGAAACATTAGAAAAAATAGTTATTTCAAGTTTTTAGCTTATTTATGTTTTGTAGAGAATTTATCTAAAACCGTATTAAAGAAAAATGCAGTAAGTATGAGAGTGTGTAGTCGATACGCGCATCGGCCGTTTTACTTTGGTCGGCAGTGTCCGTACTTGTAAATGCGTTTTTTTCGGCGGTTGGCTGAAGCGATGCGAGATTAGTAATGCTCAAATAATGCATTCCAAAATTATATCTATTTATCTAGTTGTTATTTAAGAAAGTGTAAACACTTTTGTATATATTTTAAATTTATTAGAAAATTTTAACGAAATGTAGGTACTTAATTAACTCTATTTAATGTAGTGATGAGCCAAGGATCGGAAAAACGCCCGTCATTTAGAAAACATAACCCTGTTCCGTACAGCAGAGACTTCCTATGATGTTAATTAAAAAAAAATGGGTGTTTTACATTTATTATACCATAATTTATTAGTACTCAGCGACAATTTTATTAATGAATGACACCGGAATGGTTATGGGAAAAAATACATTAGCCAATCAAAAATAATGACGACATTTTTTTTCAAAATGTTCGCTTGTGATTACATATCGACGTGAATTTTAGGACCCATTTATGAGTCGAATAACTTCGGTCACAGTCTACGGACGTGTTTGGGGCATATTTAATCGTAGACATTGGTATACTGTTTGTGTGTGTGTGTGTGTGTGTGTGTGTTTTTGTTATCTCATAACCATTCCGGTGTCATTCATTAATAAAATTGTAGCTGAACACGTATAAATTACGGTATGATAAATCTATAAAATACCTTATAATATTTTTTATTAACATCATAAGGAAGTCACTCCTCTACGGGACAGGGTTATGTTTTCAAAATGACGGGCGTTTTTCCGATCCTTTGACTCATGATTTGAAACTGTGTTTAGAATATGTATTGTATGAAATATATATTATATAAAGTACTTTAAGTGCGATAATGCTGTGTTTTGATAAGTTTGTAATCCGTTTAAGACTTTTGAAGAACAAACGAAGTTTAAAGTTCTCTTGCAGATTATTTGCAAAAGCTTGTACCACGTACATTATTTTTCGTAGAAATGTTAATATTGTATATATAAAACGAAACAACGTTACCATAATATTGAAACAACATGTCGTCCTATTCCGGACCAAACTTGCAAACAAATCTGTGACAAGCACAATAATTTTGTACATAATATTTACCTGATTAAACGTGTATAATCAACATATATACTTGCATTTAGCATTATATGCTTAAAACTATTTTTGTAAGAATTCTGTATTATGTTTGGAAACTTTTGCATTTAATGTATTGTAGGTAGTAAGCGCTAAGCTTAACTAGAAATGGTGTGACCTAATTCTAAGAGCCCACGACACTAAGCCTAAAACTCGTCATTAATCAGGGAACACGAAATGGTGATGCTGCAATTCAAAATATCTCCTTAAGCATTTTTTTTTTGTTGTAACTTCAATGTCTATTATTATAATAAGACTTCCAAGTTCGTTTATTCTTCGGACCACGGAGGGGTTAAGAATATACGACATGCAGCAGCACGCCCCCCTGATTGGCCTAATCAGTGGCAGCAGCATGATAAGCGACGCCTCGTACTTAAGAATATTTTATTATCGATCTCCGTAAAAAACCAAGGCTCATTTGAAAGATCATCAATTTCTGCATAAGAAAAACTGCTGCTGCATTTAGACATTGAACATAAAAGTAAAAAAAAAAAGTTGTGCCGGTTTTTTCGCATTGCAGCATTGCCATTTCGTGTACCCCCATTAATGACGAGACTAAATATATATATATATCATCCGGTAGTCTTATCGTACTAGGTTTTGTGTGGTGGGTTTCTCTACTCTAATATTTGATTGTTTTTGCCTACCAAGTTTATAATAAAATATAAAGAACTAAGTACATATTACTTATTTGTAGAACAAATAACGTCTATGTTAGCCACATAGGGTTTTGATAAGTAGGTAGATGTCGTACACGTAAAATAATGCTTAAGTCATCGGTAAAACGTAACGTCTGGCTGATATAGTTAAGTCAATACCGGTATTGCGCTGTACTTTTCTTGACAACAGAAATGAAGACGCATCTCAGGGGTTAAGTACATTTAATATGTTTTTAATTTAAGATGTTTGGATTTTATTTTTAAATTGTCGTTTTCACCAAAACATCATCCGAAAAGTACGAAGAAATGTCTGTATTAGCCGAACTTTGAAAAGATCGCCCATGTAAACCCCCTAAAATCGCGCTCTCTAACCTAACCTAACCTAACCTAACCCAACCTATCTCCTTTTATAATGCAACGTCACTCACCGCTGAATCACACTCGTCATATAGGTAAGCGTCAGAAACCCTGGACCAATGGAGATATTTTATGTTTACAAAATACCAAAATTTAGTACCTTTTTGGTACTATTTGATACCTAACTTCAAACAATTAGTATAGACAGCGAAAATACTGAGTATAGAAGTGGCCAGACATTCTGACCTCAGGATGTCTGGACCACTTTTTTTTTACATAGTTTGAGACAGCAAACCTAATTTATCTCTTTGTAAATATTTAGTACCATTTTAGAGTGGAGCGGAGCTGTGCCAATGTTAACCAATAGAATCTAAGCTAACGTGCGCAAGTCCCGCTTGACATGACCGCATGCTCCTTCTATTGGTTCTCGTCGTTCGTCTCCGCCTCAGTGGAACCGCACCCTTAGTACCCTAATACTTTTTTTTTTTTGGCGAACCGAAATAATTTACGCATGAAAAATGCGTTGCAAAATACCAAAATGCACTACCTTTTTGGTACTATTTGGTACTTCTGACATCAGGATGTCTGGCCACTTTTTTTACTCGCTTTTTCGTTGTCCATCGAAGTACTAATTATTTGAAGTTAGGTACCAAATAGTGTCAAAAAGGTACTGAATTTTGGTATTTTCTAAACACACAATATCTCCATTGGTCCAGGGGTTCTGACTCTTACGTCATGCAAACTCACTGTGTGGGGCTGTTACGCACTGACAGACAAAGCAACGCATCTAACTATTACATTAGAATAGAAATGTCAAATTTGAAATATAATTCTGACTGTAATGATGTAGAGAAAAATGACCCGCAACGGGAAGAAGTGGCAGGAAACGAAACCTACGCATAGATAGTCGCGGACAGTGGTCGGAACGGTAATCCACTTAACTTCGAATTTCTGACTGTCTAGAACATTTCTCCATCTTTGAAACATTGCTTTTTAAGGTACCTAACCTCCAGAGATAAGTTCACCTTTGTACTTGTTTTTGTTTTGTTTTGCCTGTGCTTTGTATTCCTTTTTTATTATTGTACTATAAATATCTTTACTAACAAGAGAATAAGAGCAAACAACTGAAACACGACAAAGTAGAATAGTTGTCCTAGTCGTTGCATGGTTAAATCCAAGTACTTAGGTAAATATTTATTCCAAAAACATAGTATATTTTGTTGTTAAATAAAACAACCTATTGATTTTAATAAAAGGATTATGATAGAAGTGTTTGATAGATAAATGGTTATAATTATAATGTATCATATTAAATGATTCGTTCGTGTATTGAATAGCAATGCTCCGGGAGAGTTAAAAAAGTATAAATAAAGGATTATAAGTGTTGTGCGATAAATATACCACAAAATGTAAATAATTATATATTTTAGAATTTCTGCAGAATAAAATGTAAAACTGTGTTCATTCATTTTTAAATAAATGTTCTAGATAACTGTAACATAATTGTTTTCTTTTAGAAATAAGATTTGATCACACATGCATAATGGACAAAACATTATATGTAGTCGCATATCTCGAAAAGTAATGATGACAGTAGAATGAATGAAATTAATGTACATTAGAGTAAAATAACTACCAACAGTAAAAATGACGAATTATCCCTTCGTGTGGCAAATTTCCGCTCCGGGAGACAAAGAAATAGGCCTAAAATGACAGATGTTATTTTTGAAATTAGCGCGCATGTGGCATCTGTCCCGCTCACGCCGCGCCGCGTCGCTGCCGCGTCTGGCGGCCGACCGCTCCGGGAGAGTAGCTAAGTACTTATTTAAAACTACCATTTTGACGCCTAAAACGCATTATGCACTGCTCTAACTTATACTGAAGCTTATTTATAGAACAAAGATAGACTACAGTACAACAGAAATGTCAACAAGACATATATTTCAATGAATGTTCATTGTTCCGTGAGCGGTTGTGTAGTAGTGTTTGCCTACAACGAACGTCCCGTGTTTATTGTGTGTTTTTTATATATTTCGTCGTGTTTCGGCCTGAACTTCTTAAGAAAAGTATGGATGGGTAAGTAATACACTTCATTTAAGTAATTGTTTGTGTGGATTCAAGGTTTTTTAACGAAAAAATGCTTATTTCATCAACCACTCCGACTTTGCAACTGTGTTAGTCCCGCCAAAAAAACTATTTCTTGTTGGCTATTCACGATACTTTTATGTAAAAGATTGTGAAAAACGAATTATTGTATAACTATTTACATATTTCCTACTTTAGATTCATCCAAATTAATCAATATTTAGCGAAATTTGTGATAAAATTACTGCCGGCATTGTGTTGTCCGGAGCGGTACAGTGCCACACGGCGTTTGACACTCAAGGTCAACCATACTATTGTAGCCGCCCTGAGACCCCTTCGTGTGGCAAATTCCCGCTCCGGAGTAGAAATTGGGTGTTTTTGTTTATAAATTCTCAAAGATTTTTCTATGCTAAGACGTTTTCATTTTGTAACGTTACTTTAGTATAATAAATCTAGTTTTAGAAAATGTTATCAGTATTAAAAAAAGATAATCTGGAATTGTTTTACAGGCCATTCATTGTGAGTACCTATTTAGAGTCGTTTTTCGAGGGCTTTATGTTTATGTCTCAAGCTGCCAAACTTATTACTTTACGAATGTGAATATTTGTATAGGCTAACTATATGAACCGAACTTACGAATAAACAAAAAACATGAGCCACTTGAGCCACGTCTCTCTCAGAACTAATCTTGAAACACGAGTCACTTTATAGCACCGACGGGACGGCGCCTGATAAGGCCCACATTTAATAATGCTCTTACTGCTAAAAAAATGTATGGATTGAAGTGATTTTATAGAATGTTTATAGTATTGTAAATAAAATACAAATATTGACGAGAAAAAGTAGGTATAATTTATGATATGGTATATTATGTATCGAAAATCGGAAAAAAACCCGTGACCCTATCTTTACTTTACGACATTGTTTTATTTTCACACTTTATACATATTTACCGTATGCAATATGATAGCGTACTTAATTAAGAATCTAAAATGCTACATTTTATTACGCTTATAATACAGAAAAGCAGTAAAATTTAAGTTTTTCTGAACATCGAAGACCAGTTTAAATTGTCCATCCTAGGCCTGTGCCAAACGTGGTAAAATTTGCAAAATGGCGGCCGCCATAATTAGTCTTTTCTTTTCTCTCCCGGAGCCGGACAGCGCCAGATGCGCGTAAATGACCAAAATGGCGGCGCCAGGCGAAGGGTTATAACAGTGAATCCAAATAAAGTATGTAGACAACCTTATACAATATCAGTCAACGAAGTTTATTTACTCCCCTTTTGTTCATCTTTGTATGTTTACTTACAAAATACACATATACAAAAAAGCTCTTAAATGACCTTCGGGTTTGGACCTAGGTACGTATCCCTCATTCGGTCTCATACTTATATGCTCTTAGACACTGGTCCCACCAAGGGCGCGGAAGCGATTAGCTATCGGCGATTTTCTCGCCCAAGAAACGGACAAAAGATAAAGATCAGTAAAAGAGACACGTATATTAATAGTTCTGTTGATCGCTGGCTGTTCACACTGCTGGAGAGAACTTTTCCCATTATTTTGAAGAAACAAAAAAATATAGATCCCGTGTCAAGAAAAGAGACAAATATTAATAGTCCGCTGATCGATGAGAGAATTTAATTTGATGATTTCTATCAACTTTATTTTTATATAAACTCTTTGTTGTATTAATTTAAAACGACAATACCGTTTTTGTACTCATAATTTATTTATTGCACTGGTATCATTGATACACCCGTGTTTGTAAACAAGTTGAGGGCCGTTTAATTTATGTGAGACGTCACTTCACTCGCTTCGCTTCACGATTCGTGCTCGGTCCCGCCGTAATCGCTTTCCAGTGACTCATTTGTGCGATAATAATTTGATTTATTTCTCAAATTTGTTAGAAAAAGTTATTTAATTAGGTACGTTTTAGAATTGCGCGTTCAACTTTTCTAAAGTACACTGGTTTTATTAATATTCAAATATTTTTCGAATATGACCGTTGGGGCACTTTGGCACCCAAAGGCACGGGGTAGATTGGTACTATCAAAGTTTGCGTACGTAATATTTGACTGTGTTGTTTAAGTGTATATTTGTCATACATGTTAAAGTTCATTTGAATAAATAATTTAAAACAATTGTAATCGGTCATAATGACTATAAGTGTAAAATAGTGAAAAAAAAGGTATTGAAACTCTTTATGAAACATAATAGGTTGCCTATACCCTTCTAAAAAGAAACAAAACAATATTTTGTTGAATGCTGCCATTTTCCCGTTCTTTTTTACTTAATTAAACATGTGTATCGAGTTGACCCATGAGTGGGGCACAATGAAACAAATTAATTAAAGTGCCATTTTCATCCCAATTAATTAAGTATGATATAAGCAAAAATTAAAATGGTATAATTTTAATCATTTTTACTGCACAAAATAAAAGGTTAAATTTTCTCCTACATACTACATATTATATCTTTCCTATTGCTTACATGAGTTATAAAAGGTGCATGACAGATTGGTGGCACTGACTCTAATATATTTGCTTACCATAATATTTAATAAATTAATAAAAATCAAGTCCTACAATGATTAATGAAAGTAAATCACAAACGATCGCAAAATTCACAATTGCCAAAATTTGCAAAGAAAACATTCAAATGGCGTGCGGATGGCGGCAGAATTGAATGTTACCAGGGCAAGCCAAGAAAAAACACTAATTCTAATTTAAAAATAATAATTTAGTAAATGTTTAAAGTTCATTTATTTAAAATCATTCAAAATCATTTTTACTATACTATTTTTATGAACACTCCACAAATTCTAAAATTACATGTGGCCCGTTTCACGAAGCTACAAGTTACAAATTTGGAAGTCTCTTTCTAGCAAAAGGAGTTAGAAAGAGACTACCGCTTGTCATTTATAAATTGTAGTTTCATGAAACGGGCCGCTGGCAGCACAAATAATATTCAAGTCCGTTGTACGCATAGATTATTATGTGTAATTTAGGAATACTTTATTGATCATTTTCAGAAATTCGATAATCTAATATATATTTTTCTTAAAACCAACTATTAAAACTTTAAACTTAATTTAATACGATATCATTTCTGGGCTGCATATTTATTTTTAGAATAGTTCATTGATTGATGGTATAAATAGAGAAAGCAAGGTACGGAACGTGCATTCAATGGCAGACTTGTCATGTTAATTCCAAGATTTCCTAATTTATTAGCTAAATTAAATGGCCTTTATTACATATTTATAACAGTGAGCTCCGCGTAAACCATAATTAAGTCAGTATCAATCGAGATAACCCGAGTTGAATCTACAGCATAGTTTAAGTGTGAATTCGTGAAATAAATACAAGACAAAAATATCGTTTTAATAGTGTCTTAGAATCGATATAACTACTAAAATATTACTCGTCTCGCCGTGAATTCATTATCGCTATGTCAACAAAATTATGAGTTAACCGCTAATAGCAGGTGTGTGTAATGTTTAGTCGTAACAGGTGAAGTAGACGCATTATTTTCGCGCAAGTCGACGGTTGTACTAGTACCATCGGTTATTACTGTTGTTTTAAATTGGTCCATGAACTGTGTCGACCTTCGATTATCCCAATATAAACAAAGAATATTCGTACGTGTTTGTACGTCATGATACTGATAAATATGTATATGTATAAATCACACTAATTAAACTAGCTAGTTAGCTACAATCAGCTACATACTTAAAAAAATGGTTTTAGGAGTCACAATGTCGCTTGATCGTGACGGAATGGGCGTGATGCCCAATGCGAGCGTGGGGGGCTCTGACCCTAGGTCGCAGCTCCTCCAGGAGATGAGGGAGCAGAACTTTGACATGATCAGGTTCGCCTCCTACAGAACAGCCTGCAAATTGCGCTATGTCCAAAAGAAGTGCAACTGTGAGTAAAGTATTGTTTGTGTACTACAACTTTAATATTTTACTATTTGATCCTGTCTTCTGGTTACATATTGAACTGATATTATGAGAGTGTAATTTGTAATGTAGTATATTATTTTAATTAAAAACCTAATAAACTTCTAATCAAGATGCAACTAGTTTATCTATTAAATAATATCAGTTTAAAGGAATCCTTATCAATATTTGAGCCTCATGCCACTCAATGTACATCACATTGTACAAAGTGACACTTAGCATAACCATCCAGAAAAAAAATAAAAAAATTGGAACTAAACACTTAATGAACATTACACTGTCTGTACTCATGGGCAGTTTGGACATAAAAATGTTTTGGCTTATACATTGCACACGGCGTTTAGCTGATCTTGCTTTTTTTCTTGTCCAGCATGAGGTTAAACTACATAAAAATCTCATACTTTCTTCTTTTCAGTGCATGTAATTGACATTTGGAATGTCATAGAGGCATTCCGTGAAAATGCTCTCAATACATTGGAGCCCAATGCGTGTGTGAATGTCACCCGTCTAGAGACACTGGTGTCCTCTTTATACCATAATCTGAACAAGAGGCTTCCACCAGCACACCAGGTATCGGTGGAAGCGTGTTCTGCACTCCTACTAAATTGGTTACTGTCTGCGTACAGTACTGGGTGAGTTTTGAGCAATTACATCACATAGGCTACTTTTCATCCTGAAAATTTAAAATCTTCCCATGGGAATAATAATCAAAATCTATGTGGTTAAAGTTGCGGGTAGAAGCTAGTGAAAAATATAATAATGTGTTGATTAGCAAACTCAATTTAAAATATTAAAAGTTATTTTTATAGTCTAAATAATTTACTGATGGTAATACTATTTCACAGTAAATAAGTTTGAAAATTAGAAAAACTCTAGGTATTGCAAGCCAAGCAATGTGTTATAAGATCTGTATGACCTTGCGGTGAAATAGATACAGTATGCTGATATATTATTATTTACATGTCATATTATAATCAAGCATAGTTGATGAAGGCAAAACAAGCCAGGAACTGATCTCATTAGATGTGATTTTATTCCTGGTCAGGGCAAATATTTCTGTGATATGAGTAGTTTTTCTGAGTCTTGGGTGTTCTCGTTCTATATAAGTAATCAATCATTGCTTAATACCCATAGTACAGTCAGCTAAGGAAGAGGTCTACCAGTTATGACAAAAGTTTCTGTGAGATTCAGTTATCGCTAAACTTGTCACTGTCATAATATTATTGCAAGGGAAAATCGAACTTGTTGTATCAATTATACCATGTTAATAAATTATTTTTTATGCATTTGTTATCAAAATGGCTAATAAGATTCATTTGTCATTCATATCAGCATCATAATACCAATATTGTTGCATGCGTAATAATAAACGTCAGGGAACAATTTCACACAAATTCACCTAGTTCCACGGCAAGCGCCAGGCTTGTACAGTTGCCCAAAACTGTGGTTTACCACCCTACGGTTGAAGTTCATTTGCACGTCATGATACAACAAGTTATGATTTTCCCTTGCAATAACATTATGACAGTGACAAGTGTCAACCTTAGCGATAATTAGATGTCACAGAAACTTTTCTCAAAATTCGTAGACAACTTTCTTGGTCAATAGTACCTGCAGTTTAAAATTATCGGCATCAGTATCATTGCATCCCTGTTTATTCTTATTACTGACCATTACAATGACAATAATTTGCTTTTGTGTGATGCAACTTGGCTAGTTAGCCCATCACATCACCCAAATCACCTGTACTTGTTATCATTCAAATTTACTTATACTTACTTATCTAGCCGTTTCTATCCCACTGCTGGGCAAAAGCCTCCCTCAGGCCTCTCCACGATTGATCATAATTCCCTATCCAGTGATTCCTCAGCCGTCTTTAGAGAATTGGTCCAGTTCCTCCTGCCAACTCCTTGGCTGGCTTCTTCTTCTCATGTGGCTTGGTTTTAAATTTTCCTTGTATGTTCTAACAATATTTTTTTATTATTTTTCAGTGAGAATGTGGGCAAAATACGAGTATTCTCAATAAAAGTAGCTCTAGCCACCATGTGTGCTGGAAAACTGATGGATAAGTTAAGATGTAAGTATTTTAGTCATTTACTTATATCATCTTATCTTGTAGAGATAGGCCGTCTTGGAAACACTTTGGACCTGTAGGATCTTATAATTATTGCCTTTTTTACACCTACACTTAATAGGATGTGCAGGTTTCCTCATGATGTTTTGCTTTTCTGGAAGAGCTTCATTTACTACATTAAGCACTTGGGCACTTGAGAAAAATAATTACAAAGTTACTTTGTCTCATGCTCGCAGCAAAATCTAAAATTGCTCATTGTCTTATAGCAAACCTGCCTTTTTGTGGTGCTGAGGTGAAAAAACCGGCGTTTTTTTTTTGTATTTATTTTTATAGTATATACAGAAATACATCTTATGTGAAATTTCAACTGTCTAGCTATCACGTGTCATGAGATACACCCTGGTGACTGACAAACGGACAGCGGCAGCGTAGTCTTAGTAATAGGGTCCCGTTTCCACCCCTTGGGTACTGCAAGGGTGGTAAAGCAATAATGTAAAACTATCTTTTAATAAATTACTGTACCGAAAATCCTGGTTGTAAATACTTTGTTGCTTCCAGATATGTTCTCGCAGTTGTCGGACGGCAACGGTCACTTGCTCATGAAGCGATTGTCGGACTACTTGCGAGAAGTGCTGGCGCTACCAGCGGCTGTGTACGAATCTCCATCTTTCAGCTATAACGACTCCTTGGCGCTCTCTATATTTAATCAGGTAGGGAAGTAATCCAGTTTTATTTACTCTTCTGATTTGTATAAATTCTTTGGATTGTAGTACTAAGCAGGTAAGAAGGCAATCCTGACACATAGCCATGAAGTTTCTGAATAATGATAATATTGACAGCAGTAGAGCTTTTGCCTGGTACAGTAGCGCTTTTATTTAGTCTTGGGATTGCAGTCCTGAGATTGCTGCAGACAGTATAGTGGTCTAAGAGCCAGCTTACCTTCTGGTGGTTATTTCTTTCAAAATTAAAGAAAAGGAAATTTCCAGAACGGCAAGATAACGGTGAACGATTTCCTGGACACTCTTATGTCGGACCCGGGCCCGCCGTGCCTGGTCTGGCTTCCACTGCTGCATCGGTTGGCGAGCGTCGAAAATGGTAAGTCCCATTTTTAACTCCTAATTTCAAATAGAAAATGTGTCACACGCCAGACGTGTTTGCTGACAAAGTCTATTTTATTCTTGAACTTGTGACGGCTGTGGCCGGTGGTGGATGCGTCAGTGGCACGACTTTCAGTTGTAGCCCAAAGCCGTCTGTGTCTTAAATTCGTCCATGGTCTGATTTACTGTCTAACGACCGACCGGCTCGCTCGATGTACGATCGTACAGATTGGCGTAATATTATCGCGATCCTCAACAGTACTACAATAAAAAAAAAACTTAGTTCTATGCTGGTTTATAATCGGCACGGTACGGGCATAGCGGACCTAATCTCTCGAGATGTTAACCGTAAATTACCCTAAATTGGCTGACCTTACCTTATGTATCTTCTCCTCCCTCTTTTTTTATTAATGGCGCTCCACCGCGGCATTTTCTTTATCTATAAAAACATATAATATTATAAAAAACTGACTGGCTCATCGATCAACGCACAGCCAAAACCGCTGGACCTAGAGTCTTGAAATTTGGAGAGAATATTCCTTTGATACCCCAGGGGTGTGCTAAGAAGGGATTTGTAGAAATTCATCCTCTAAGAGGTTAAATTAGGGGGCGCGGGCGTCCCTAGTCTGTTACATATAATTTTAACATTTGTTTGTATGTCCAGTGGTCCACCCGATGGCTTGTTCATCGTGCCGACAGAGCTCCCTCACCGGCTTCCGCTACCGCTGTGCCCGCTGCGCTAACTACACGCTGTGCCAGGACTGCTTCTGGCGCGGCCGCGTCAGCCAGGGCCACTCCAACGACCACGAGGTCAAGGAATACGCGCACTATGTGAGTACCCACGCTAAGCGGGTTCTGGTAATTTTTCCATCCGTACGTGTTCAGATTTAGTGAATACGCCATTGTATTTGGAAAAACAAGCAAAAAAATAAAAGAGCAAGATGAATACGACAAAAAAGATGTCGTAGGATTCATTATGTGTATGTGTGTTCTTCCGTTTTACATTAAGCAATTATATCGGCTGCGAATAAAGTACACTTTTGCAATGTTATCTTAGGAAGATCATTGATATATGCAGTAGAAATAACAGTGGACCCAGGTTCATACCCTGAGGCACTCCTGTTTTAACGTAATGAAATTGAGTCCTGTTGGGTTTCTAAAAACCACCAACCTTACCATCTTCTTACCTGTTAACCTGCCGCTAAGCAGCAGTATTGGTACCGAAGTGGGGGTAAAACACCCAGTGAAATCATCATAATGTTAGTCCTGAAGGTTGGCAACTAGAGATTACAAAAATGTCCATAGACCTCCGAAAGAAACAGCTGAATGCGAATAGCAAAAAACCGAGGTATTTTTGAGGAATCCTTATATCAAGACAAATCAAAGTCTTCCGTGAAAAATCGTGAAATTTGGAGATAATGTTTCTAGGTGTGTACTAAGCAAACATTGTCCGAAAATCGATCCTTAACGAGAAGAAAAAGGGGAGAGCGGGAAACTAATATTACGCATACGAAGTTGCAGGCATCCTCTAGTTCCATTTAAATGTGTATGTATTGTGTGTTGCAGAAGTCCCCCTCTAAGCAGATCGGCGCGACGCTGCGCAAGTCGTTCCGCTGCGTGCCGGAGCGCGCGCGCACGCAGGTGCCGCGCTACCCCGAGCGGCCCGAGCGCACGCTCGACCTCAGCCACATCGTGTGAGTGGACCTTACACTGCACGCTGCGGCAGGCGGGACTACATCCCAGCAACCCGCGTGGGTGCCGGGCTATGCCTCTACACGTCTGCAGATGTTATCTGCGAATGCATCCGCGGACGTGTAGCGCGGGTAATGCTCGGCTGTGGTAGGTATTTAACGTCGGCAGATGCATGTGCCCCCGATCCGACTGATGTCGACTTTTGTGGCGTGGATCAAAGGGTTTAAGCATGAATGCAACGCGTCTGTCGACACATCGGCCGATGTGATCCACCGGCCGAATAGTGCCACTCCATGTCTTCCCGTGGATGTCGTAGCAGGCGACTAAGGAAATTAAGGATTGTAGTATTCTGCCCTACTACGGAGAAAAGGCACAAGTACAATTAATTCATAGAAGCATATTAAACTCTCATAGGTTATAATCAAACACCAGTGTTCGCATTGTTGTGTTCCGGTTTGGGGATAACACAGCCAGTGTCTTATCCCTATATGACTAGCATAGAGGCATTCCATCTTAGTCCTCAGGGTTGGCAACGCATTTGCAGTCTTATGCTAATGTCTATGGGTCACAGTTTCCACTTACCATCAGGTGGCCTGTGTGCTCGGTTGCCTTCTCTACGCCATAAAAAAAAAAAAGGTTGGAAGTGCAATAAAATTCATATAGTAGATGTGACTTTTTCCGTAGGAGGGCAGTATTGTTAGGCGATGGGCTTGCAACCAAAAATAATTTTATTTATTATTATTATTATTTATTATTTATTAACCAAAAATTACATAATGTTCTTGAACAAATAGTCTGAAAAACTGTCAAACAGTTTCACTGTTGATATTGTGCAAAAAGTTGGTTGCAGAATTTATCAACAAGTTTTTAAAGTTGTAAGTAATTCTGTAGCTCTGTTCACCCCACTCTGGGATTACA
The DNA here is from genome assembly GCA_923062465.1 of Acleris sparsana. Classification (NCBI taxonomy): domain Eukaryota; kingdom Metazoa; phylum Arthropoda; class Insecta; order Lepidoptera; family Tortricidae; genus Acleris; species Acleris sparsana. The sequence goes on along the minus strand of OV281305.1, from coordinate 5,145,259 downwards.
GGCTTGAAGCTACACGCGTTTGCATTTTTTTTTAAATTGGGTCTTACTACAGGCCGCCGTCGCCGGTGCCGGCGCACAACGGCTTCCCGGAGTACGCGCCCGGCTACGTCAACACCGGCTCGCTCGACTCGCGCTCCTCGCGCTCCGGACAACGCAGTAAGTATACTAGTCAGTAAATTATCAGTGACAGTATCAGTGTTCCCTTGCTCACTTCGTTATGCTTTTTTTTTGGGTTCACATATAGCCTATGACACTCACAAATAACGCGTTGGTAAAATAATTTTCAAATTCGGTTCAGTAGATCCAGAGATTACACCTTACAGATACAAAATGAACTAACAGCAGAAACTATACGGACTAGTTCGTTCTAGTAGTGACAGGAATTCATTCTTAGTACATGTCCTACGCAAACCTATCAGAGAGTATATGAGAGTAAATGGTCTTTCAATGGTAGATGAATCAAGTTTTGACCTGCCTGCTTGCCGCCGGGCAATCGCCACTCATCGTAATCGTAGTCACGTGACTTGGACACCTGCGCTCCTTGCTGCTTACTGCCTCACTACTCACTTACTGGCTGCGCTACTACAAGTTTCAAAACGTGGAGGTCACTTTTGTTCTCAAGCTGACTGTATTACTTTTCTTTTGAGATTCAACCCCGGTACGCGGAATATAAGATTAGACATGATTTAAAAAATATATCTCCGTATTTGTTAGGAAAAAGATTTTGCAGGTATTAGTTTATCTTTCAAATAAATCTGGTAATGTAGGGAGGAATCCACGTTTTTTCATACTGTATTTTTTGCTATCAAATAATTTAAAGAAAATAATCAGAATGCATCACATACTTTTTTGACTTTTTCTAATAATGTATAACTTCCTTAGTCCAAAAATAGCTTTAAAGGTAGAAAACATCAAACGCCTCACAGCTCTGTGTTTATTCATAGGCATAGCAGAGCATTTGTCGCGTGGAGTGGACGACGAACACAGGCTGATTGCGCGATATGCGGCGCGACTTGCGCACGAAAATCGCACCATGGTACGGTTTTTTTACAAATTGAGAATGCACACATGCCACTTTAATGTGTTTTCAATTTACGACGACTCTCCCAATCACTTAAATTAGAGTTAGTATAGTTAGATTTTTCTTAGATGTCCGAATGGTCATAAAGAGCTTATCTTTAGCTGTTCAGAACGAAAGGAAATATGTACAAATATAATCCGCTCAAATAGCTACCTTCCGTTTTAAGTTATAAGTTTCAAGTTTTTATGACCATTCGGATAACTTAGAAAAATACCACTGCACTGCAAAGAAGCAATCCACAATTAGGCACTGGTCCCACCGCGAGCGAGTAACCGATGAACTATCGGCGATTATCTCGCCCAAGAAACGAACAAAAGATAATCGCTCCCGTGTAAATAAAAGAGAGAAAAAGTTCATCGCAGAGCTTCGGCACTGGTCCCACCGCGAGCGAGTAAGCGATGAACTATAAATCTATATCTCTCTCTTTTATTTACACGGGAGCGATTATCTTTTGTTCGTTTCTTGGGCAAGAAAATCGCCGATAGTTCATCGGTTACTCGCTCGCGGTGGGACCAGTGCCTTATCTAAATATATAAAAGGAGAAACTGACTGACTGACTGACATATCAACGCACAGCCGAAACTACTGTACCTAGAAACTTGAAATTTGGTACAGGGATTCCTTTCATGATGTAAGTGAGCACTAAGAAAGGATTTTCCGAAAATCGACCCCCAACGGGAAAAAAGGGGGAGTACTGGGAAACTAATTCTACGCGTACGAAGTCGCGGGCGTCCGCTAGTTTAGCAATAAAATGTCAAACTCATGACATTTGTAGCTAAGTCACTGTGGTTTGGTTCTTTGTTGGAGAATTACGTCCTATATGTGTTATTCCCTTGTTTCACCGACACTCATTTCATAGAACGTCTCACTTCACAGAATTTTCGTTTCATAGAAAGCTATTTTCTGCTGAACCTTCGTTCATTTTAGGTTATCTTGTGATGATATTTGTGAAACGGAAATTCACAGTGATACGTTCTATGGAATGAGTGTCGGTGAAACGAGGGGACACCGTGTTATGTGGTGGGTTCGACGAGCTTTCGTTTTCTAATGACACTTTATTGAAATGTACAACAACGTGACTTTTGCGGCCTCGATTCACACTTATTTCTTTCTTTGATTTTGATCACATTTTCAAGCAGTCTTGTCAACATTTCGTTTCTGTTGCAGCCTCGCGCTGGACGGTCAGCCTCGCTTACGCCAGAACTGGTAAGTCTAATTCAATTCTACTGTTTTAACATCATGTGTCTGTTGGTATATAAATAAGGCAGTTACAGTCCCACAAGCTTACTGCGAGGTCGTAGACTTTGGGGGAGGCGAGGCGACTGCTAGTATGCAAGAGTTGTGAGCGCTTCCCTTCCCCGCTACCCCGCCCCGCTAACGACTACATACCTCGTCCCGCCATCGTCTGTCACCGCGCGAGACGATCTTGTTTTATTCCACCTTGAAACTAGTGGTTGCTACACTGGTTTAACCTGTTTCGGCACAAGTAGGGTTCAAGCGACTTTCCTCTGCTAAGTGTGGTTAAACTTTATGTGACAAATAAAATGTATGTAACTGTCCGGTTTGTTACGTATTCATGTATTGGACTTTTGTAACAAGGAACATAGCTTCTGTCAGTCTTGTTTGAAACTCTCCACCAATTATGATGGGTACCGTTTAAAAAAATATCTGGATATGTCCCCAAAGGTAGTTTTGTAACTGTCCGTTTTGTTACCATTGCGTATTTATTGTATTTTGGTATCGAAACGGTATTTTTTTTGGGAGTAATAGTAATTTCTAGAATGGTCCCCACCAACTTGCTAAATTTCAAGTCCTTAATTCTTCTACGTTTTTGTGACTTTATAAAATGCAGTTGACATTTCATTTGCAATTAAGGTTTTCCTCGGTGACACAAGACTGGGTTTTAATCAGAATTGTTTCAGGGTCGCTCGTCGTCCGAAGGCTCGGAGGTGGACGCCGCGAGGCAGCAGCGTGAGCTGATCTCGCAACTCGAGGCCAAGAACAGGGAGATCATGCGGGAGATCGCGAGGCTCAGGTATGGTTATTCAACCCACCAGAAAACATGTAAATTTAAAGATACCTACTCGTACCCTACTTTTAATGCGAACACACGGCTCCCTTTCGTTCCTCGTGTTTTTAATTCGATTGTTTTTTTTAAATATTTGGAACTCGTATTGTAAAAATATTTTTTTAATACGTTCAAAAAGTGGTACTTACTTTTTGTAGCCCTAGGTATATCGTGCGGAAAGTTGGATTTAACGAACTATTGCTTATTTTATTTTTCCGTTTTTACCCTAAATTAGATATGAGCGCCGATGGCCAAATGCACGGCGGCGGCGCGAGCTGAAATCTTTCACGGCGGCGGCGGCGTTTCGGCGGCGCGGCCTTGAGAGCCTTAGATTTTTGGAAGGGATTGATTTGTTAATAAAACTTGAAGAAAACCATATTATTGGTTGCTTTAAGTACCTATATTATTTATTTAAGGAGAACTCAACATTTATATGTATTTAAATCACAGCGCCTAATAAGCCTATTAATAGAAACAATTAGTAGCTAGCTAGCATTTGCGATGTAATACCTATCACGTTTACAAAAATAATCATTCCAGTATTTTTTTACTCAAATATTATCTTTCATCCATTTTACGTTTACGCCGCGCAGTAAACACACATTAATAGGACGAAATACTTGACACGACTGAGCAAGCGAACGCGTGATACGCGGGTAGGTACGTGGTGCGAGCAGGAAAGCAAGTTGTTAACGTGTCGCGACGGCGCGCCGCGTGCTCTTCTCAGCGGCGGCGCGTCGACGCAACCTCACGGCGACGACGGCGCGCCGGCGCGGCGCTCATATCTACCCTAAATTGTTCAAATTGCGCTGCGTGGTTCTATCAAACTAAAAATAAGGTAAAATTGTCTCTTAATTGCTGTTTTATTTTTATTTCGTTATATCGCAAATGTTTTAAAAAACGTCGTTGCATACACGTGCAGAACTTTCATTTTCACGGGTCCCGAGTCTTGTCCCTCGCTTGCAGGTTGGGCCAAGACACTTCGGGAGTCGTGTAAAATGACGTACTCCGCACTTGCATCAAAATGTAGTATTCCCGTTCCTGCAGGCGGCAGCAGGAGGCGGAGGCGGCGGCGGGCGGCGGCGCGGCGCCCCCGCTGGTGTCGGAGCTGCGCGCGCTGCGCCAGCGCAAGGACGAGCTCGAGGGACACCTCTCCGCGCTGCAGGAGTCGCGCAAGCACCTCATGCAGCAGCTCGAGGGGCTCATGCGCATGCTCAAGGTAAGCCTGTGCCGACCTAGCGACAACTTTGCTTCAAAACTCGCTGGCACCCCCAGCGTCAGCGCAGCTGAATCTAGCAGTGCGCTACACCGCGCCCGACTACAGTCCCCAGGCATAACGACCGTCTAGAGAGGGATCTCTCTAGTGTCCTCTCTTCCTACAAGGCTGCCAACGTATAAATACAAATAAATTCTGGTGTGACTACTTGAATGAACAATACTACCCTAAAGGGATAGCTGAAATTCAATAGCCAAAGCAGATTCAATCCTTTTCTGTTAGTAATCAGGTTCCTTTTGCTACGGGAGTTTTGTCCACCATTTTTCTCAGCAGGGCAGAATATTCAGAGTTATTTTGTGTAATACTAACAGGGAATCGGTAGTAATTAAAACGTTCTACAACGTAATACATCATCTGATAACCCATTTAAGCGTTTTTAAGACCTCTTATATGCTTTCATTACAGTACATGATATATATTTTTTTACTAAAACCAACTTCCGTAGACATGGAAATTCCGAATTATTTGTTAATAACAAAAATACATTTAGTAAGAAAACAAAAACAGCACAAATTGAATTCTAAAAAGCTTTATTGAATAATAATTACCACAATATATGTTTTGATTCTATACTAATTAGAATTAGGTTACATTATTCCCGTGAACAATAACATAGCTGAATTTGCGCATCGTTGGCTTGTTATAAGTTGTGCGCAATCGTTACCATAAAGCCATCTAGAAGCTAATATTTTATCTGAAATAAAATAGCAGTCGTGTTTAATATCTGAGGGCAAAAAATAACCGCACATTTATAATTATAACAAACATAATATAAAACTGCCCCGTGACTAACTGACAGAAAACGCACCGATTAAATGACCGAGTGTTTAAATGTGTTTATTCAAGGTATAATAGGAGATAATGCAGAATATAGGCAGAATAGCGGGGAACGAATTCGAGGCGTAGAAAGTCTGAGACATCCTCTAATAACATTTTATAACAAATTAAAACATATTCATTTACAAGCGTATTTTACTTACGTTAGTAAATAATTATAAAGTGATATTCTTTCGGTATTTCTTGTTGTAGTGTTGTTGGTAGTTCTCAAAGAAGCGGCCAAACCAATAACTGTCTACAGATTCGGGATCTGGTAGGTTGCCGTAACCATTATACTTTTTAGCAATTTCTTCGAGAACTTTGTACATATCCAATATAAAAGATTCAATTATTTCATCATCAAATTCAAAATACAAATCTGCGAGAGCATTCATCATTTTGTCGTCTTTGATCTGGTTGTATGTTTCTATTAGAATTTTAATTAGATCTTCGTCTGTCTGTTCGTCTAATTTTATTTGGGATATCAGCGAGGACGATTTCATGATACAGTCAGCGATATCTATAATGGAGTGTAGGCCGCACCTGATTACCTTTATTAATGATATAACATCTGCAAGAAAACACGCTTATTCGTTTTTTAAAAGGTTAAATAACATAGGCAATTAATTAAGTAGAAAAAGTTACATGAGCCTTCAGTTAAAATAAGTAGGAAGGTTTGGACCACAATAGTAAAAAACCGTGAACTGTCCTTAAAAAGTTACTTGTTATCCGTTTCGTAACCAAAATCCAACATATGTAAGTTTTCGGTAAAAAAACGGACAATTACAAAAAAAAAACAAAGCCCAAAGCCCAGAATGATTAGTCCCTACCAACATACCAGTTTTCCAAAATATGAAATCAAGAACATTGTACAAAAAGGGTGAGTCATATTCACACAACTAATTTAAACAATAATTTCTCACTTCTAAATACAAAGCTATCTGTATCGCAAATGAGCTATGCATAATGATCTCCCTCGCGCTAAGAGTTAGTGATAAAAATGAAAACAAAACAACTGCAAGTTGTAGAACTAAAAATGAAACAATTGGATTCTAATTGATTAAGATTTATTGTGTACTAAATAAAAATATAGACAATTTTAAACAAATAAGGTTTACTGTTATATATTATATTATTATTAAATTATTTCCTTGGCTTACAAAGATGTAGCTATGTATTTTTATTCGCAACAGTTTCCTCTGCACCACCTAAAAAATAAAATACATTAAATAAACAGATTAAACAGTTTGAATCGTGTTGAATTTCTATAGATTTTTTTCACTGTTCCTGCTTTATTCATACACCTTCTACATAATATGTATATATAAATCTGTTATTATTGACTGACGGGCAAGCAACGCACAGCTTTAACCACTGTCATTGTCATTTTATATCCCTTTAGTAACGTAAAAGCACCCCCCGCTCCTACCTCGTCAAGATCGCGGGACCGCGGTGGATGCGAAAAGCACAAGACCGATCTGAGTGGAAAGTCTTCCACTTGCCTATGTCCAGCAGTGGACGTCTTTCGGCTGACATGATGTAGTAACGTAACGTAACGGGACACAGGAAAAAGGGAAAACAGATTCTCTGAGTACTTAGTCGAAGGCATGCTCTAGTAACAACATATCACACCCTCATCCTTACTAATACAGGAGTTTGTTTGTTCTGACTTCACGGATCAACGCCACAAAATAACTTTTTTTGGAAAATATTGTACAGAGATAGTTCTGGGATGGACATAGTGTAGTTTTCGCTCATAATAATCGAACAGTTCCAGAAACAATAACGATAAACAACTTCTGCGCGTATGGAGTAGCTGGAAAAGGCTAGTAAAAATATTGTTAATAGTAGAGAGCTGTTTAATTAATAAAATATTACTTACGTTAGTGTTTATTGTATATCTTAATATTCTCCATCACCATTCCATAACATCTACATCAAATGTCTTGTTGCCATTATTGCCATCTTTATATTTTTTATCAATTTTTACGAGAATTTCAAACATATCGTTTAAAAAACGTTCTACTTTTTCATCTTTATAAGGCCACCACGCTAAATAACCATATATTCTCTCATCGTAGATCTTATTAAATGTTTTGAGCAGAGCTTTTATCAAATCATCGTTTGCGCGGTCGTCTAATTTTATCTGGGATATTGGCGAGGGCATAACACAGTGGATGGTATCCATGATGGAGTTAACACTGCACTTGAGTAACGTCATCACTGATATAAGATCTGTAAGAAAACACTCTATTTTGTTTTTATTACTGTATTTAAAACAACACCGCTATGGGGAGAAATTTAAAGTCATATTATTTTCTTCAGAATTTGGAATGTTCTCGAGGACTTTCTTGTCCGTTTTGTTACCAAAATACTTTTCTCGGTAACAAAATGGACACTTATAAACATTTTATTATTCTTTTTTTTTATTATGACGGCGCACCGTGTATTTCGCAATGATTTCGCCAGTGTTAAGTGTGTAGAGTAAATCAAAAAATAGAATAAATCAAAAGTAAAAAGCCTGTCATTTTTCAATCGGCCATCTTCTCTCCCCGAAGGTTGCCGGAAGACGCGGTTTAAAACAAAATGACGTCATTCCGACCACTACCCTAAAGCGGGCGCAGTAAACAAGGTTTTTGTTTTCAGTAAATAATAATAATAAAAATATGCTTCTGAGACATACCTCTATAGGCATGATTTTTATCAGAACCCCTTTAAAAAAAAACGGTTGTCAATTGTACTCCAATGACAGATGTCAGGATTAACTTCTGATTTGCATTTTACTATAGTTAACACAAATGAAAACATACCTTTCCAATTGTCAGCGTCGTCAAACTCGCAAGTTAGCAACTCTTGTACGCCTCTGAACGAACATTCGAGAAACTTAGTATGTTGCAATGTGGCGTTCATTTCTTTAGACTTAGAACTCTCAGTTACATCGACGTCATCTCCGAATAATATTTTTTCCAGAGAGTTATCATTGGCTAAAGGTTTAATAGCTTCTGGTTTCTTTGCGGGATTAGAAACAACGCCAGTTATTGCCACTAAGAAGGTTAGTAATATGAACTTCATGGTTGTTCAATGTTTATGTACTGGAATCAGACAGGTTAATGAGTTATGTTAGTGTGGAGTGTGCTTTTATAGTAATATAATATCGTCCCTTTACTTTCTTAACCTCGTATCTGATCGAATAGTTAGATAGGAAAAGCACTCATGTTCCTTAAACATTAAAGACTACTTTCCTATCTAACTATTTGACCAGAACGAGGTTGAGAAAGTAAAGACGATATGCAATATGATTCATTTATTATTTATTATAAATAACTAAACAAGTAATTTAAAGGGTTCCCTGGTCGACGTCACTGTGCATGTTTTATGAAATCTTTAAACGTTAACATAAAGGGTAGTAGTAGAATTCATATCTCAGAATATCGGAGCCGCAAAATGATCACTTCGTTTGCTTTACTAGGTTGGTTAGGTTCGTCAGGTTCAAATGCCCTTACGGTACATTGCCTGAGAATAGGAGCCCCGCGGTGCGGAGCTCCGTCGTCTTTGCTAGGACATAAAATGAAATGAAATCAAATCAAATCAAAATCCTTTATTTGTTTAACACAGGTAAATTACATAAGGTCTTAAATAGTGTAAAGTATCACCATGTTCAGCCATACAAATTTAACATGCAGTTAATGACTCAGCACACTATACATGCACAGGTATCAACTAGATAGTGTAGTCTGATATATTCATTTGTTGTATAATAAGCCTTATCTGCTAAAAAGTTATATAATTTTCATTTAAATTCAGTGATCGTTCCTATATTAATTATATTTTTTGGTACCTTATTATAAATTCTGGGAGCCATCCAAGAATACTTTTTCGTGATAAACCCGTTTTAGATGGCATTGCAGTAACTTTATTTCTTAGGCGTAGACTGTTATAATTTTTAAATAATTGGGGATTCATCCTAACAAAAAACACTGTCCTGTTTTTGTTTTAATTTTACTGGATCTCTGTAATGTTTTGTTTGGTGTTCAATAAAGTGTTTTGTATTGTATTGTATTGTATTGTCGGTCGGTAATTTTGCATCTGAGTCGTTACTACTTACCTACATAAAGCCCCTAAATATCTTACTAGGAAATGTGTTGTTAATAAAATGAATTGCAAACATTCTTCGACGTATGTAATAGACATAATTTAATGTCGAAAGTATTCCATGACGCACTTTTTTCTACACGTGCATCATTATACATTAAAGATAATCATAAAATGAAGTATTTATAATACCAGCTGCATTTTTAATATTAATTATCTATATACCCGTTTCAACCCCTTATTGAGACTAAGAAATGCGTGGGAAAGAGACATTCTATCCTAGTTCTAAGATTGCTTATCTCAATGGGTCTCAGAGCCCACTTGTCACCCAGGGGCTCTATTCTACTCATCATGTCAGCCGAAAGACGTCCACTGCTGGACATAGGCCTCCCCCAAGGCTTTCCACTCAGACCGGTCTTGTGCTTTTCGCATCCACCGCGGTCCCGCGATCCTGTCGAGGTCGTCACTCCATCTTGTTGGAGGCCTACCTACAGCTCGTCTTCCGGTCCGCGGACGCCACTCCAGAACCTTCTGACCCCATCGGCCATCGGTCCTGCGAGCAATGTGCCCCGCCCACTGCCACTTCAGTTTAGCTATTCTTATTCTACTCGGCAAACTATATTTCTTTTGAAGTCTTATCATATTGTAAACGATAAAATAGCTCTTCTTTACTTGACAATACGATGATATATCAAAAGCAACATGGTTTTACAGAGAAGAATAGAGAGCCTAATGGCCTTTGTGCTAGATTGCTTTCTCCATACCATAAAATGACTCTTTGGCCCCTTTAGCTATCTGTTTCACTAGCAATGTCGCGTGCCACTGAAACCGAGCAATTATTAGGTTAATGTTAACAAGTCTTAGGTAAGCTAAGTACTTTTAAAAACAAAAACAGTCACTAGAGATACCGACTCATTTGTAACTTATAGGAAACTCAACCTTATTGCTGTAGATTGACTTTGGACCTGAGGTTGGTCACAAATTCAAGGTTATGACTGTACTGAGAGACTGATCTTGTTTGGGTATTTGAGGTCTATCATAAGGAGTTTGATTGGGGACCACGTGCACATACAGTCGCCATCGAATATATCGAAGCAGTCATGTGCTTATTAGGGTTCCGTACCCAGAGGGTAAATATGGGGAGCCTATTACCAAGAGTCGGCTGCCCGTCCGTCTGTCCGTTGGTCTGTCACCAGGCTGTATCTCATGGACCGTGATAGCTAGACAATTGTAATTTCCACAGAGAAAGTAATTCTGTTGCCGCTGTAAGAACAAATACTGAAAACAGGCTCCCATACAACAAGCGTGATTTGCTTTTTTTGCGCGATATCAATCAGAAATTCAAGTCGACCGTGCTACTTCAAAAAAATGATACTATGCTTTTTTTTCAATTTTATTTTGTGAATAGTTCGTACTCTTCTTGCTTTTTCTATTAGTATATCACTGACCGCATACTATGTACATCTTTATAGCATTATCATTTGGTTGATCGCAGACGCAGCAGTCGTCGCCGCGGTCGACTCCCAACTCGTCCCCGCGGTCGACCAAGAGTCCGCCGCTGCCGGGCGCCCTGCCTCAACCGACGGCGCCAGAAAGGTACCCGCTTTTTATTCTTACACTACATAGTTAGCAATCCAAATGAATTAGATTGGAGTGAGTTTGAAACTTATAGTTTGTTGCTAAGGGCCGACATAGATGGGCTGCTTTAAGCAGTCAGGACCGACAGCCACGTGGTTGCTATTGGATAATCTGCCCTTTCAATATGAACCTAGTGCATTGAAACTGCTGATCGCCACATAGCGATCACGGGGCTGTCGGCGGTCCTAAGTGGATGTTATTTATGCAGCACTATGTTATTCTTCTGTTTATAATTAATAGATTTAAAATAATGATAAATAAGTTTGTAGATGTTTAAATTTTACAAAAAAAGGAAATCTTTATATTCGGTTTTTTTTTATGAAGAAGTAACATTTTCACGTTAATGTGTGACTGGCAACTATGGGCGTCTTGCTCCATCATACAAAGTAAGAGTAAGACAGGAATTGCAATCAACAATTGCATCAATTTTGAGGTCTTAGGATTGCAGTTTTGAGATTGTAGTCTTGAGATATCACATGTCTATGGATCTCAGATCCACTTACCATCAGCTGGCCTGAGTGCTCGCGTGCCTTCTCAATGGCATAAAAAAAAAGTTGTCGGCCTTAACATTGCCAAATAAATTTATGAAATATTTTTGTTTCTCGTCTCATATATATCATCATACCTTTAAGTATAATGTGTTATTACTAGATATACGTTTATAAATATTCTAATTCTTGTTTATAATCTGTGCAGAGAGCCGAGCGCGCGGGGCACGGTGCGCAGCGCGCCGCAGACGCCCTCGCTCGGCGAGCGCGAGCGCATCGACATGACGCACAGCCTCGGTACGTACACTAGTACATTGTTCAACAACTAAAACAAGCCATAATGACACGAGATGTTTAGCAACGCGAGCTGAGCGAGGGTGGCTATAGTTCGAGTGTCATTATGGTTGTTTTGTCTCGCGTTCACTTTGAATGCGACTAAAAAAAACGACGTTCTATACAAAATTACATTATTATAAAAAAGTTTCTTACAAATTGTGTGTGTCTCTAAGCGTGTTTAACGAAATTAAATCGTCTTTTTTTAAATAATTTTGCACAGTTGTCATTTTGAAGTTATTTTAACCTATACACAATTACTGAAAATGGCGATAATCCTCCATTCACAAACACTGTGATTGGTTGTTTAGGGGTTTCCTAAGTAGGTAAATTAAAAACTTGTTGAAATTTAGGCTAGTCAAAATGGACCTTATTGCGTAGAAAATAAAGTTACCAATTTACCAATCATTATCTTAAATACGGAACCCTCACTGCGTGAGTCTGACTCGCAGTTGACCGTTTTTTATTTATTTTGCTGTCGTTTAAGAATTGTGTCGAAACCTGTTTACTTTTGCATTTGTAGGCATGGAAAGTATGGGGAGCGATGGCAGAAGTTTCCACCAAAACCAGCGACCGACTACCAGTAAGTAAATTATAATTCTGGTAATATACTACAGATGTAGTGCATAATTGTTTTCCATCGTATTTTCACGGAAACGTACGAACGTGCCTTGCTATTTCAGTCGGTCACAGTACAAAAAGTACTGAGGTTGACTGAAGCATTTAGGCGGACAATGTCCCGTTCGCAAAACGTCCCTTCATCATTTCGCAAAAGGTCCCTTTCGCAAAATGGCCCTATTGCAAAAGGTCCCTTTCGCAAAATGGCCCTATCGCAAAATGTCCCTTTCGCAAAAGGTCCCTTTCGCAAAATGGCCCTATCGCAAAATTTCCCTTTCGCAAAATGGCCCCATCGCAAAATTTCCCTTTCGCAAAATGACCCTTTCGCAAAATGATCCTATAAGTAGCATGACAAATACGAACATTTCCAAGAAAATATGATGGAAAACAATGCACATTTGTAACTAGCGAAGAACTAGAGTAGCCACTACTTATCATTGGATTTACTTTTTGATAAGATGATAGAAGTGGAAGGGCTAGAAAGCGAGTCTTAAAAAATGATTATTAGAAATGTTTACTTACTTGCTTCGTTTTTACGTTTTCCTACACTCTAAACTTGTCCCTGAGTAATATTTTGGTCACAATGCAATATTATGGCGTTAAAAGTTCGATGGATGGAAGGATGTATGAATAGATGGATCGAATGGATGGAATGGATGGATGAATGGATGAGTGGCTTTCACAGGATTTTCTCTGTACTTAACTTAAGGCCGTATTAAGATTCTGATCTAGGCCGAGGTGCCTGTCTGAAGACGCTTCAGAAATAAAAAAATTCTATGACTTGACGTTTACTGTGATTCGTATACCCGCCTAGTTTGGCCTCGATAAGCAGATAATAATCGTGTATAAAAGTGCAGACAGCAAAATACATATCTTGCCAACAACTTATTTTTTTTAGTGGGCATAGACAACCGGAGTCTCCGAAGCGACCTGATGTACGCAGCGGATTCCGTCACCAACGCCATGTCGACCCTGGTCCGGGAGCTCAACTCTGGTGAGTCAAAACCTACTCCGAAGACTTTCAAAAACTCACCTACCCTGGTAGTTGATATTAGGAACAAACACCATTTATTGGCATTTAAAATACCAGTTTTTGGCACCTACTGATCAGAGATAGTACTATCGCCTATTACCATTAAAAAAACATCCATGGTACCAATCAGTGAGTGTCTACAATAAGGCAGATCCCCCAATAAATAAATAAATATCAGAGGACAATGTCACACCAATGGACCTAGTCCCAAATGAAGCTCTAGGCTTGTACTATGGGTACTAGACAACGATATAAATACTTATATAGAGAAATATATACTTAAATACATAGAAAACATCCATGACTCATCACAAATATCTGCGTAAGCGAAGTTTTACCCTTTCAGCTCCCTACAGTGATATTTCTATGGATTTGAGTTGCGTAATGCCATAAAATATTGTATTACACGCATTTAAATACACTTGATGTATCATGAAGTACGTGAAACATATTCGTAAGGTGAAGTCCTTAACCATCAACACTTGAAGATTTGTTCATTCGCTCCTTTATCTGATTGTCTTGGACGTGGTCCTGGGTCTGACCATTAAATAAACTTCAAGATATTAAAAAAGGTTTTTCCCCGTTCTAGTAATCAATATAATAGTGTCGACGGAGCTCGGCCTTCGCGGAGCTCCTATTTCTGGGTGATATGGACCTTTGAGCACTCTGCAAAAATAACACAGTCCAAACATATTTCAAACGTATTATAAGTTAGAAAAAATGGCGACTGGGAGTAATGCATATCAGAAAATATGCGAATAGAAAATATTTTGGGAGCAGTAATTTATCAAGCCTAAAATATGTGTTATTGTGGATTCTGTATACAATCTTACATTTATCTTAACAACATACTTCTAGAATTCTAGATATATTAAAACAGATCAATTCCCGTATTATGATCAACTTTATCGTGATGGATAACTATGGGCAAAGCATCCATCACTCTTGCACCTACATACTGGTCAGACAGACATTTTATCCCCGTTTATCCAGATTAATAAACATGACCATAATGGGCATTCGGAAATTAATTGTGTTTAAATTGATTTAATTTATGTTACTAAATGTTTTGCAGAGGGGTCGGACACCGAAGATACCGTCAAAGGGGCCGTTGGGCCTAGGAAGCAGAGAGGTAAGCCACAACAATAAAAACTCGTCTTTATTTCCCAATGTTACGACTGAATTATCCTTAAAATATATTAAGCTGTACTGTAAACTTTTGCAACTTTTCTTATAATGTCCTTTGAATACATAGACATACACTCACGCCTTCATTCCCAAACTTAATAAGAAAACTGTAAGACCAATAAACAACATGATATACAGTCAGGAGCAAAAATCGCGAGGAACCAAGGCTTCGAAACAGCCTCTTTAGTATGAAAAACGCCCTCTGACCCGGTATTTTTGCTCCTGAGTGTATAATAAATGAATCTATCTGTCCATCTAAACAATCGCACTAGTCATATCCATATTAAACTTATAATCGCTACTTCAAATCCGCTCTGTAACTTTAATTTAAATTTTAACCGTAATTGGAAATAACCAATTGGCCGTCCTTGAATTGGACATCAGTTTCTGAAGTAATGCGGTTGGTGTACTTGGCAGAGCACGTGGAGCTAACCCCATGTGCTTCTGTTTAGTCCATCGGAGAAATAACTAGGTTTAAATACCCGACTGCATTTTTTGATATTGGTATTAAACCCGTGTATGAATGCTAACAAATATTCGTATTTATTTGATATGGTCACACATTAAGACTTTTCAAATGATACCTATATTGTAATAATTAGAAGACTTTCATTGTTGACATAAAAATAATTGACATTTTGCCATTGTTATTTCAATTTTAACAGTTTAGGTATCCTATGTCACCTGGGACGGTGAAAAGATATTCTAACGATACCACACTCATTTAAATCGGTTTTAAGCGTTTAGAAGTTATGGTAGAATAAAGAATCGTAGATTAGACTCCTTTTTGTGGGCACTCGTGTAAATACTCTTTTACAGAACAATTGCTTCACGTGTGATATCCATTTTCTAATAAGTCCTTGGGACTGTCTATAAATGCTGCTGGTCAATTAACAACGGTGGTTTATTGACAGCATCTATGTTCAAAGTTAATGTTAATCACATTCCTCCACTTGTTTGCGAGCTGGACTATCTGTGTGTTTCTAAAACGTATATAAAATGTATATTTCTGGCCGTCTGCTTAAGCATCAATGCAAGGTCAAATTTTATTCCATTTTGAACTTAAAACAAGTGTAATAGAGTTTTTTTTTTCGGTCCATAGAACCAATAAACCATAGATCACACGTTGAATGAAACGCAGAAAACAGTTCAAAATTTGAATCTGACGTTTGACGCGCCATTTTGCAACAGACGATGGGTGCAAGCGGCGCCGTCCGACATACGAAGAGTTAAAACATATTTTAATACTAATGCATGATTATGATAGCATGTTCGTTGCATTTGAAGATCAACAACATTACCTTGAAGAAGACCCTTGCACTTTAAAATAAATCCGTAACTTTCTGAATCAAATTTCCGCGTAAAGTCTGTTCCTATTCAGACTGCCAATGATGATAGCAAGTATACCTGACTGTAATTAAATGACCTGACTGTTATTATGTTACCTCTAATTAGTTTATATAAAAGGTTCATATATTCATTATCATCATCGTATTGTTATGGTGGGTGCGTCAGAGACGAAAACCTCTCTTATCACTCCAATCTATCAAAACCTCTACATTTTATGACAATAATTTGTCAGTGTAAATGTATGTTCACCGAAAGTGGTTTTCATCAAAAAATACGATATTAAATAGAGATTACTATCTCAAAATGGTCATAAAGATAACGATTGAGTGTGTAAATAAATAATATGACCGTGCGCAAGCTTCAAAAGTACGTGATAGTAACGGAACTAAAATGTCCCGAGTATACACGATTTTGGTTTTTTGAGTTAACTGAAAGTTAAACGATCTAAAAGATCAACTAGCTACTTCGCAAAATTCTTACCTCATTAATTCAGCAACTGGTCGGAAAAAACACCAAATAGGGACTCATGGAGATCAAGGGGAGAGGCCCAGCAGTAGGGCACTGATATAAGCTAGATAAATAAACTAAATATTGTAGTTCTATTGAGACTGTTAAAGTTAAAGTATTGACAAGAATAGGTACTAGACTAGCAAGTGCTTGTATAGTTTCGTAGTGGAACTGACAGTCAAAAGCAATAATATGTTTACGGCCATCGCGCCAAATATATGTAAACATATACGTTTTCATCAGTGGCATAGAGGCGTGTAGATATTTTTGACGCCGTGGCAAGGTAAGTTGTCTGAACTATACTCCATTATAAGAGGCGTTAGTGCGTGCTAACATATTATTCGGATCCATGTCTGCTCTGATATATTTGATTGCTGCTATTTTATAAGTGAGATTATTGTTTTCGGTTCCAGATTTCGACGAGGATGACGACAGCGATGAGCCCATGCCGCGGCCGCAGCCGCCGCGCCACTACCTGCACGACAACAACGTTCAGGTTTGCACAAACACACACACACACACACACACACACACGCGCGCGCGCGCACATAAAACACACACACACACACACGCACACACATACACACATAAAACACGCACGCACACACACACACACACACACACACACACACACACACACACACACACACACACACACACACACACACACACACATAGTTTTACTTTTCTTTATGCAAGCCTTAATTTGACGGAGTTCGTCAGTATACACTTAAGAGGACGGTGAAGCTAAAAATCAACATAAAAAATGAACGTTTCTCCCCCCTTAAACCTGGTCCGATTTTTACGATTTTTGAATATGTTGTAGATATCATGAAAAACTATTTCGCTACGTTTTCCTTTCCAAGAAAAAAAATCTTAGTACAGAACAATTTAAAAAACAAAAAACAGTAACGTATATAGGTCTTGATAAAAACTACAATATATTCAAAAATCGGACTTGATGAAGTGAGAAACCTTTTCGCCTGGAGCTGAGATGTATGGATTTTTTTGCGCTACACAATCCTCTCAAGTCAATATTTCCAATGGACAGAATCATTTTAACGGCCTTAGAGGATTGTGACGCTACGCTAAAATCGCGTGGCTATCGCGTGTGAGATTGTCCCTTGTTATTCATATTTTTATTTCTATTTTGTTGCTATATATTGTTTGCTTTTTCAAGATTTAAAATGTATATTTAGAGAGGGGTTTAAATTTATGACGACTGTTAGCGTACATTTATTCTCTCTTAGTGGGATTTGTAGTTAATTTTAAGTGAGTGTGCGTAGACAATTAAAGGCTTCAACACACAGCGGGCGCGACGCGACGCCGTGTGTTTTGTGTGCAGCCTATCGCACTACTTGCCTTGCTTAGTCGAAATGTCGCGTAGCGCTCGCTTAATCTGCTTTGTCAAAACTTGAATTAGATATTTTATAAATTACCCACATGTTGAAATTGATTTGCAACCTTATTTTTTGTTATGTCGATTGTGTTTGACGCATGTCATGCCCGTTTTATTGCAGAATATGGCCGCTAGCGTGCAAACGCACTCTTAAGTTTCCAGTTTTTTGCCTGAGGTTTGTTTTTTTTTTTAATTTTGTTTTTTTTAATTAGGCTGGTGATGACTGAGTGGCGGATGACTAGTAGACAGACGATTTGATTAATCGATTTCTGTATATATACTAATATTAAATACAGTGTTATTTACAGGACACGCCTCCCCCGCTGCCCGCGCGCACCGGCCACTACTACCCGCGGACATAGTGTCCTCTATCACCTATAACTATACTTAACTATACCATACTATCACTATGACTTTAAATGACATTATAACCATTAAAACTGAGTTTAAACAAATTCAGTGTACGCAGAATGAGCGAAGTCGCTTACGTCGTTTTACATTTCATTTTTATTAGAATGATGACGTGCGTTGTGTAAGAACGTCGTAACAACCAGTTTAATATCGCCTCCTGTAAAGCTATGAATTGCGTTATAACGTTTAAACTGAACGGATTATTCTCGTTTCTGCGCGTTAGAGTAAGATGTGTACAGTATTCCCAGTTTCTTAATAGCTATCGGCTTACTCGCTATCACGCTTCGCGACCGGCAATATGTTTGTCACTCGTGTGTCATAGAAACATGGAGGATTGCCGACCGCTATTAAAAAAATGGTAGCACGGTACTTATGATCTTATTTTATTTTCAATTATGTTGTATATCACTCGAAAGTAGTGGTGTTACTAATATAAGACAACGCAGTTTTAAAAAAATATGTACGAAAAGCAATTTATCTCGAAAACTATTTTGGTGTGAAGAATATATAACGTTAATTTGTAATGAAAAGTTAATATGTATATTATAAAAACGCAATACCCTCCATTATGTTGCCGTAGTCATTTATAAATATATTTATTATAAACGTAGATTTAAATTGGCTATATCTTGCTTACAAACAAGTAAGTTACTTGAAAATTAATGTATAAACTTAATTTTGTAAGATACTTTATTTGCTTACTGTGTCTAGTCCCCAAGCTATTCTATCCTAGTATTTTAAACTTTTTTCTATACAGGAGGATTGATTTTTCTATGCATTTCTTTTAGGGAGGCATGTATAACATATTTTTTTATTAATTTAACTTGATTTTCTTAAAATAAATGTATCAGATGAGTGTACGGTCGGCTAAGAAAGTGGTCTACCAGTTTTGACAAAAGTTTCTGTGGGATCTCATTATCGCTAAAATTGACACATGTTACTGTCATAATATTATTTTGGCCGACTGTTTAGTTTACTTAATGAGGTATACAACCCTGAAAGAAATTAATGGTATTACTAGTGATTTTTGTAAAAAAAAAACTGTTTCTTGGTCAGAAAACGCCTTGATTGTATTTAGGAGAATGTCTTATTAGGTCAAGGCAAATAGACAAACACGCTCTATTACGCCCTCTTAAAAGAAATGTATATCTATTAATCACTCCCCTGTATAACTTCCTATGTCTATTATGTAAACATATTAGTTTTCTGTCTTCCATTCGTCAATTCCTTCCAAAATGTACAAATATGTCAATTGATACTTCCTCTCAACAATGTTGGTTGGAGCTAGAGTCATAAGAAAGAGATAGAGATACTTTTGAAGTGATCAAACTAAGTCTCTTCCTTGGAAGTTATTATATGACACTAGCTCTGGATATTATTCAAGCATTTTATGGTGTTGCAAAATAATCCTGGTGATTACTCTTGAGAGTTGGAAACTAAGCAATGTTTTTTTCTTCATGATATCTTATACTTTTACCTTCTTTGTTTTAGCTCCTTCGTCACATTCCAGTGTTTTATTCTGCTTATAAAGAGTCCCTAGGACGCTCGCGTCTCCTTACCAACTTACTGTCAGAAGAAAGTGGTAAAGAAACCTTTTTTTGAACCCGTAAACCTGAGAAAAAACTTGGAAAATTACTTAAACCTTTGTACGCTTTCACGCTTGACGGATACATCCGTCAATAGCGTTAAAAAGGTTAAAAAATTGCGCAAATGCAAATTGCAAATTATGCAAATGACGGGTTAATGTTTCTGGGTCCAATTGTAATTTCAGACAGCAATTGCCAGGTATTTTATTGCTAATAATGCTGTCAATCACAGATAATATTATCACAAGTACAGAATGCGTTCATCCTAACAAAACAATTAATTGGTAGGTCGAACGTGCCTTCTCTGTGCTTCTCTTTCTACCATATTCGTATGCGTTCACACGCGACTTAACCAATACAGATATCACATCCAGTGATGCAGGTCAATGCCCAATCAGCAAAATCCCTGACAAAATGTGAATGTCTATGGGTCACAGTTTCCACTTACCATCAGGCCTGTGCGCTCAGTTGCCTTCTCTATGCCATAAAAAAAGAAAAACTTACCCTAGAACTGTATCACAGTGACGTTATAAATCAAATCGTACGAATTGTCAAACAAAATGTCACTATGGCACAGTTCTATGTTGGATCCGGTTTACATTTTGCGATGACGAAACTAAGTCGGATGCTCTGTCTCTCGCACTCTCTAAGAATACAGCGAGGTCTACGAGGGACAGAGCATTCGACTCGCTAGGGAGTACAGTAAATGTAACTCATGGTACGGGTACTGGAGACCAAGTTGATGCGAGCGTACTAACTCTTAAATATTATTTATAAGCAGTATTAAACACGATTAGTTTAATTAGTTTAGTCAATGCACCTCACGGATTTCCCCAAAATTGCTCGCGAGCTAGCCAAGACTGAAAACATGTCCCTTTTATGTGGAAATGCCAAATTGTTGTAACCAAAACGTTATATTTAGTTGAATACCTTTTTTGTATTCACGAATTGTATCCAAATGCACTGTACTTAATTTAGTCTTTAATTTTTTATATTATAAGTTAATTATAAGTTTTTTTTCAATCTGACGTATGCAGATGTAATTTTATTTATGGAAATGGCATGAACCAATGTTAACTATTATCATGTATGTCTTTCGATTTTAGTTTGCACCCACTTAAGGAAAACAATATATTATATTTGAAAGCCACGTAACACAACAGAGGTGTACTTCGTAAAAAAAAGAGTGCATTATAATTATTATCAATATGCAAATGATAATGCTCAAAGGAAATGTCGTTACAACGAACAGCATGAAGCCGAAAGAGTTCTAAATGTCATCCTTCTTATACGGTGGTAGAGTCAATAATCTGGATAAACACAGATCAAATACGTATTCCTTAAGTGGATGAGCGAAACTAAAGACAAAAGACGATTTCACTAGCGATACGATCTTATGTGTTGGCAGTCTAGTTTAACGGCTTGACACAGTTCTGTTGTTACTTTAATCGAAGCTCGATAATTTATCCATCTTTCTCCCTTTTGTCTCTAATGATGAGCGAAAAGGATCGAAGTTTCGAAGTGGCTTCGTAGTAACCACCTGAGGCTACTCAGTTATTTTTTATGGTTTTTTTACGTTCACCATTTAGGTTAAGAATATGCATATCATTTTTGGAATGTTGAGTGTGCGACGTTTGCGTTGATTTTGTCAGTTATTTGCTGTTTAGTCGTTTGATCGTGGGTACATTTGTAAAACCAACTTGCTTACTTACAAAATTTTCATCCGTTTTTATTGCTTGTGAGTGTATATTAGTGAGTTGGTGTAAAGACCCGCGAAGTATGAAACGAATCCTTTCAGGGTTTTATGTGCAATATTAAGCAAAATTCTTGCCGAGGTAATGTGATGGTTTTAGTCAGGTTTTTTTTAGCTTTATGTACCCCAGTCTCCAGGGTTATGTGGGGACTATCTGTATGTCTGCCCAACAGTAGAAGTAGCAGTCGTTATCAAAAAAAAACTCCTCTATTATTTTGGGCATGGAGTTCCAATGCAAGAATCGTTCTATATAAGTTAACTGATGTAGACAAACACTATCAATCACCACAAAACACAGTGTACTTATGTTGGGTTAAAGCTCTTTAGTTCGATTACCGATCTTTGTAAATGTTTAAACGTAATTTTTCTTAACGTAACAAATTTATGACGTGGTTCCTAAATTTACCAATGTTTCATAGTTTCAAGTCTCCTATCCACTTGGCAGTTCAGAAATGCCATAGCAACCAAAGCAATGCGTTTCGGTTTGATGACGGTATTCATAAGGTTCAAAGTTAATAAACAACTTGTTAGAATTGCTCTCCTTTGAGTGCTGGACTGTCAAGTGGTACAGTCAAAAGCATCAATAAGTGATAATATATGTGCCTTGTCACTTAACGTCGTGTTTGAAATGTCATACAAATTTGTGAAACTATTGAAAGCGACAAGGTACATAAGTGATTACTTATTTATGCCGTTGACTGTACTTTATTGCCCACCCTGTATAAACTGAGTGTTAGTTTGTTAGCTTATAGTTATCCAAAGCATAATCGTAGTATAATGAATAAAGTACAATTGGATGTAAGTTCGCCATGGCTATATTCGTTTTTTTATAATACCTCTATTTGTATTCGGGTGATAATGTCAGCCATTTTTTGGAGGCTCGAATCGCGAAGAGTTTAATTTTGTATTTTACTTTATTTAGTCAAGTTTTTTTTTAAATTATGAAACACACAGAAGAACACATGAAGAGTACAATGTCCTTAACCTTTTAACCGTAATCTAAATTCAATACACCAAATATCCAGTTAATTTCGCTGACGTCTTGTAACACAAAAGTCTTGTTTTTTTAAATGATGCTTTGATAGTCTTACAGCAGGACGGCGGAGTCTTAGTAATAGGGTCCCGTTTTTACCTTGTGGTTACGGAACCCTAAAACTTCAGATAAGTGATGAGCTGATTGTACAGTGTATGGTCAATACCATCATTACCTGAGCAAAATCCATAAAGGTTAAAAGGTTCAAGTTACATATTGACTTCACTCAACATTATTTTTGTAACTAATTTCTGACTCATTAAGCGCCTATTTGCGTTGTTTATATGGATTGTTAGCCATGCGTGGTCAAAGCTTTTTAAACGTGTGTAATTTCTGTGGCCCTAGTCTTCTGCGGTTCAGGTGAAAAACGGTATAACTAGTATACTCTGTACATGATGTTTACCTTTTAATACGAGATCAGTAGAATTGCATCCGTTTTATTAGGGCCACAGAGTTTAGCTTATTTTCTGATGATTAGTATAGTATTTTCAATCTACGAAGGGCTCGCTAGTCATATTAACATTGCATAGTTGAATTAATGTACAATCGACGAAATCAAGCCCTGATCCGCATTAGAACTGTGTCACATCGTAGGATTTGCCAAACGAAATGTTACTGTGACACAGTCAGTTCTATGGAGTTCTATTAAAAACACTGTAACATAACAAATAAAACAAGTGTCTGTGATTTCCGAGCATTTTAATATCAATTTATGAATGAAATCTCGGCTAAGAGGCTAGGGATTTATTTATATTACACATCAGTACTATGACACAATACAAATAATGCGATACACTTAATCAACTTTTTACATATTTGCGAGAGTTCACATATATGATTGGTTACCTATCACAAGCTCGAATTTCAGTTAGGAACTGTTTCGTTTATCCGAATTTTCCTACAGGTTCTGTATTATCTCTTTAAACTATTTGAAAAGTTAAATATTTTATAACTTGTGAATAATCGGGCAAATAAATCAGCTGGAAAACAAAACTTGCGATAGGAAACTGTCGCTGATACTTCAATACCGCGTATCTAACAAGCTTAATTAGTTTCAAAATGTACCTTACTGACTAACTTGCTAAGGTGTATTTTGCACCTTATTAAATTTGCAGTTACGCGGAATGGTCGTATCACTGACGATACCGTTGACCATGTATTCGTTGGCCTGTTAATTAATATTTAGGCACGGATACCACCCGCAAGATTAATCGCGTCGTCTTTCGTCAATCTTTATAAACAGTTGAATAACTGTATTATATTTGTTTTGTGACAATATAATATTTTATAACACATCACACATTTTATCGTGATAACTGAATAATAGACAAGTATATTTATACCACAAATGTATCAAAACCTGTAAAGTATATGCTTCATAATAGTTACTACTTGTATAAGTACATGATAACCTTTTGTACCATTCAAATAGATTTTGTAATAAAAATAGACGTAGTTGTATGTATATCCGTAAGTATAACAACATATAATAAGAAAGCACAAAATTCTAAGCACTGTTTGTGTCGTTTTTATATAAACTTCGTTTTATATCTGTGTTGTATACGTCTAGGCCACATTTACAACTATATATGATATTATGTGTAATTGTATTAACCTGTTTCATGCAGTTTTGTATGTGTGTATAAAGTTTGAGCACACGCAGCGTTGCATCGTACCCTAAAGTTGTTAACAGAGAAGTTAATTAAAAAGTCCTACGGGCATGTAAGTTAAATTTAAATCTAACTATACCGCCTTCATAATCCAATAGACGGTATCTCAAATGCAATAGCCAAAGCAGATTCAGTTTTCTCCCGTTAGTAATAAAGTCGCACTTGGTACAGAAGTTTTGTCTGAGATACCGCCATTTTTCTTAGAGCAGTATTATGTACATTAAGAAACCAAAGATAAAGGGAGATGTAGATTTACTAAAAATAGGATTATTGGTGAAGCATCATTATGTACATACAAAATAATGGTTTTAGTTTGTTCAGAAATTCTAAACTAGGGTGTCCTAGTTATTGTAAAATAATTAATCTCTATTATTTTCAACTTCTCTATTCTAGACTTCAATATCTATGTGTTTATTTAAATGTTTCCATATTGAAACGCAAAGGGATCAATAAAGAATCACAGACCGATTCTGTTGGAAGTTACTTCTAATCTGCCTTGGAGAAATTATCTATTATAAAACGCCTAATAAATTTGAACCTTTTTACCATAGAAGATTGGATTATGTATGACTTTTAAAGTTTTAACCTTTTTACCGCCAATGACGGATAAATCCGTATAAATTGCCAGCGTGAAATACACATATGAATCCGTTTCTTTGAAATTCGCGCTGCTTGTCAACATCATTCACAAGGTTAATTATACTTAGGTAATGAGAGCACTAATACCGAGGCCTATTTTCAGTATTAGTTCCTATAGTTTGGCAAAATAAATATTCGAGGAAAATGAGGGCGCTATTTGATTGATATTGGCAACATGATCCAATTTTTGCCCAAAAATTGGTTTTTGCCATGCTATTCATTAGAGTGATGGTTGTGACCCCAACGAATGGATTGAGCCCGCAAGAGGTTTATATAGTTGTTTTATATTGTATATGTTTAGGTACGTAGTGGCGCTGCGTTGTGCGAATCTGTGTATTTACATTATTGGTATAGTAAGGACTATTGCAATTATAAACATTCCATTGCTTGTGAATTGTGTTTTATTTATTTATATTCCAAATTAAAATTTAATTTTTTGACATTAAGCCTGTTCTCCACTAGAAGCTTGTTACTGTAACTGCTGCTGGTACAGTTCGCTAGTGAGTACAGTCAAGGGCATAAAGATATATACGTTCCCAAGAGGTCAAAAATATCTATACACCTTTATGCCACTGGCAAAAAGGTCCATGTATGTATATTTGAAGCGATGGCTGTATAGATATTAATGCCCTTGACTACCCGACTTTAAAACACCCGTCGCTTTTGGTAAAGTAAGCGCGATAATGAACTTTATTTTATACGCATTTAACCTCAGCGATGAACGCGACGAATAAGCCAATAGAAATTATATTTCAATGGAATACTTCGACAAAAGAGGCCGTGCTGTATAGCTTTACGTATGCTACGAACTTTATATATTTTTTTAAGTGCAGGATGCTGTTACAGTTCTTGTTTTGTAACCCTTTTAACGCCGCTGAAGGATATATCCGTACCATGGGTACAACACCGGATACATCCGTCACTGCACAATATCCATATTAAATAAAATTAGCAGCATTTGTATTTAATATGGATAAAAATTGTTACAAAAGGTCTTAAGGGTCTGTTCTACTCTGTAAAACCATATTGCATATGTTAATGTAATGGTTTTTAACTAAGCCGCCATTACTGTCAAGTAAATAAGAGCTATATTCCAAGGATCAGAAAAACACCCGTCATTTTGCTAACATAACCCTGTTCCGTACAGCAGAGACTTCCTTGATGTTCAATAAAAATATTAGATTTTATAGATTTATTATACAATAATTTATATGTATTGTGCAACCATTTTATTAATGAATGACAACGGAATGGTAATGCGAAAACACAAACACACACACAAACAGTAAACCAATGTCTACAATTAAATATGCCCCAATGACGTCCGTAGGCTGTGAACAAACTTTTTCGACTCATAAATAGCTCCTAAATTCACGTCGTTATGGATAAACAGGTAAATTTTATTTTTAAAATATTGACATTAATTTAGATTGGCGAAAGTATTTTTTCCCATAACCATTCCGGTGTTATTCATCAATAATATTGTCGCTGAATACATATAAATTATGCTACAATAAATGTAAAATACCTAATAATATTTTTAATTAACATCATAGGGAAGTCTCTGCTGTACAGAACAGGGTTAAATTTCAAAATGACGGGCGTTTTTCCGATCCTTGAATTAATAACATTGACAGTACTATAATATGAAAAAAACAATATACTTTTACGGTTTACCATTCTACACTCATACATACATTCATATATTTTTCGGCCATTGTACAAATGCCATGACCAATTAACTAAAAATAATTAAACATGATCTTAACTACGCAATAATTTATCTCTCGTTGTCAAAAGTTGCTCAAACTTCACATAAATGTTTATAAACATGATATCGTAGCGTTCTCCTAAACTTCTAACGCTAACTTACATAAAAAATATTACATACTCCGATCACAAACAGTAACAGCTCACGCATAGTTTTGTTCGTTAAAAAATTCAGTACGTTTACATGCACATTTAACAAGTTTGAGTCAGTATAGAACCCTGTCGCAGAAAGCCCGTAATTAATTTTTGATTTTATTTCTTTCACGTGACTTGATTCTGTCGTTACGATAGGGTTCTTTGTTGGCTCAAGATTTAAATTTGTTTACTATACATTTAATTATACGGTATGGTACATAACTTAAATTACAGCTCGCATAACAATACCTTACGTTGACATGAAATGAGTTGTTGCAGGCCAATTCTACTAGATAAAACAATATTGCTTTTGACATGTTAAGAGGATTATGAAGCGCCCCTAAAGCTGTCAAAAAAAATCCATACAAATTTAGCTGCGGACGATAACGTACGTTTCTCACCTCTCAATTTTTGATTATGTTGTAAGTAGTTGCGTGTACGTTTCTGTTTTTAATTTTTTAATTTGTTTAATTCTAAGATTTTCTTGGAAAGGAAAACGTACAGAAAAAGTTTTTCATGATATCTACAACTGGGTTTAACGCTATCGCATTTTGTATGGATATTTTATAGCTTCACAATCGCTAAGGTATTGTTAAGATAAACTCGGCCACCATCACTGTCATGTAAATAAGAGCTAGTAACGTTGTCAATACGATATATACCAAAAGCAAAGCATCTAGTTTTACATATCCCCAGGGTAATTATTCGATATTCAATACCTAAACTATGAACTACACATTTAAACACTACATTAACGTTTGTATAACATTTATAGTCCATGCAAAGAAGAGTAATTAATGCATGTATTTAAGAAAATAAAACAAAGTGACAGTAACTACCTATTTAACCTTAAATAAGAAATTATAAATATGATAACGCATTCAGTATTTCACAGATATCTAATCACATCCAATTATCTCATTAAAAACTATTAAAACCTGCTACAGTCAAAGGCATAAATGTAGCTATAACCTTTCCATGGTGTCAAAAATGGTGTCCTGCCGTTTGACCAAAAGTCATTTGGCAAAATTACACTTGACAAACAACGTTTTGCAAAAAAATGTTTCGCCAATTGATCATTTTACTAGTTGTCATTTTAAAAATGGCTCATTTATTCAAATGATCAACAGTTAAATTTACATTTTATAAGTAATTATTTGACAAAATGAACATTTAGCAACGGAGTTATCAGACAAAATTTTAAATGCAACGAGCAAGACGAATCCGGGCAGAACTGACTCGGATAGGTTAGGTTAGAAGGCCAAGGCGGGAGCTTTGCTCCCGCCTTGGCCTTCGAGGTTATTTTTTTCTGCCCAGAAATAGGTAAACTACAGGAAATAATATTTGGTGAAATGGAAAACTGTCAATTGACATTTTATTATTTAACACATTTACCAAGTGTAGTGTTTGCTATTTGATCATTTGCTAATTGAGTTTTTGCAAAATGATACTTTTGTCAAATGTCACGTTTGCCAAATGATTATTTGGTGAAACGTTGTTTGTCAAATGATCATTTGTCAATATTTTTTTGGTCAAACATTAGTGAACCGTCAAAAATATCTACAAAAACCCCTACCTAAGCCCCTGATAATAAGGTCCATGTTTACATGTATTTGGCGCGATGGCCGTTAGATATTAGGGCTTTCGACTGACCTATAATCTCTATTACTCGAGCCTAATACGCAAAGAACTCAATAAATAACCTTAAGCTAAGGATTACAATGCTAATAGTCACTTTGTTAGCGATGAATCTCTCAAATAAGTATTTGACAAAAAAAAAATTTTTTGGACAAGCTTTTGTTCCCGACTGTACTTTTTTTCCACAGTCGTCTTTCACTCGTCAAGATGGTTCTAGCGATGGGTTTATATGTGTAATTTAGGAACTCCTATGGCCACCCTTTTCTCCATCATTAGACCTGCTCGATGGTGCTATATTATTGTATTTTCATCAGAACTAAACGTGTATGCAAATTTTCAGCTTCATCGGTTATGATATAGGATATAGGTACACGAGTCGAGGATAGGTGAAAGGCATGACATTCTCGAACATATGATAAGTTGGAGAAGGACAGTATGTCTGCCTTGCCTAGTCTAGTCGAGTTTGGATGTATTCCTACTCATCAGGAGCAGAAAATAATTAATCAGATTGTCGGAATGATAGGATCAACAATATAATATTGATCATAGAGCTCTACTATTTTATTAAGTAGACGTTTTCTGTTAGTCTTGGTTTGAATGGAAATGGGCTTTTAAAAATTGAAGAAACTTGCATGGTCGGTATACATAACGAATGCTTGTAGGTTATAGGTCCACTAAGAACAGGCTGTCTGCCAAACTCAATTGTTTCACCGTACCTCCTCCATTTTGCATATTTTGTTCATTCACAAAAAATATAGGTATTCGTAATATCCAAATTTCTTCAACGACGCAACTTTAAGTGACTGAACTCCACTAACCTAACCTACAATCTCGTTACGTCAGACTCGCAGTCTTTCTCCTTCCTGGCGCTTTTCCCGCCGAGTTCCGCGTATATGTCGTCTATGGTCCGCATCCTTGTCTCTGGTACGCAGCAGACGATGTATACGGTGCTCACGAGGCAGACGCTAGCAAACAGCCAGAAGACTGTGTGGAGACCAGCTAGCTGGGCCAGAGGATGGAACAGTCTGAGCTCCACTGAGACCAGGGCACAGGCAAAGGCGATGACGAGGGAAGTGACTGTGCCGCGTAGCTGGAATATAAATGTCAGATAATCTTAGTTTCGTGTAATGGATAACTTGTCATGCTTCGTAACGTTCGTTTGAAAACTTGGGTCTTTGAAAGATTGAAGTTTGCAGCTATATCGAGTCAAGGCTTTTCTCCACCTTTTCTCTTGACTTTGTATGAACCAAAAGTAAAAGGAATTTAAGGTATTCTTAATCCAGACTTAAGTGCTTATGAGTCTCTATAATGCAAATAGCGACTATGAAACTATAGTATCTGTACTTTCAGAATGTTAAATTTTAGTTAAATACCCTATCTATTCTCGCTTCATAGTCATGACAAAAAAAATACATTATAACATTTTTCAATGGTAGGTAGGTATATTTTAAAGGTAATTTGAAATTGTTTATATTCACTCGTACCAGTTCCAGAGGGACTTGCAATTCCCTTTTTTATAATTAGTAACTACAATACTCAAACAGATTTTATAGATAAAACTAACCTGGAACGAGAACATCTCGGTCATGACGACGAAGGGCACGGGCTGGAGTCCCGCCGCGTCGCAGTAGATGCAGAGACAGAGCGCCGCCACGGGCAGCCAGCCGCCGCCGCCGTGCGCGAACCAGCCGCCCAGCAGGCACATTGCCACGCCCGACACCAGGCAGGTGCTGGCCAGCAGCGGCTGCCAACGCATACAGATAGGTTTAGTGGATTTTTCTAACATTTCCGAACTTTAGTAAGGAGATCATCTTTAGCAGTTCAGAACGAAAGAAAATACATGAAAAGATAATCCGGTCAACATTAAAAACACACGCCTGATGACCTCCTTGAAACTTATAGCTTAGAATGCAAGTTAGGTATTTGAGTAGATTATCTTTTTAAATATCTCCTTTCGTTCTGAACTGCTAGAGATTCTTTCTTTATGACCATTCAGACATTTTAGAAAAGTATCACTATAAAGGTGGGTCCACATACCTAATTCTGTGACATGTCATTGTGAAATGGTTCCGCGACCGTGACAATAACGCGTTTCATTACCGGTTCTGAGAACGGTATGTGTCATGTGACCCATCCCGAGCGCATGATTTACACTGTTTACATTTAACGTAACAAGCCGTGTGAATTGGGTTTTTCTTAATAAAATAACCTTTCTTGGGCCTGCTTAACTTCTTTCGTAAATCAGAATAATATCTATCTTCATTCGTCATAGTTCGCCATCGTTGTCTTTCATTCCTGTCCTGCTCTAAGATTGACATTATTGAACACCTCCAAACTTCCTGAACCAAGAGCCCACGTATCACTAAGTATGCCACTCTATATATGCAAAAATAACCCACCTTCCTTCCAGTCCTTTCAACCAAGCTAGAAGCCGTGCAGGACCCAACCAGCTGCACAGCGCCCAGCACAGCCGTCTGCTGGTTGGGCGTGAGTGACCAGCCCTCGTCGTCTTCGCTGGCCTCCCCGAAGATCTGCGACGCGAAGTGGAGCACCGCGAGGCAGCCGCACAGCTCCCGAGCCAGGGTTATGATGAGCACGATGCGGAACGCCCGAAATGTGCTGCGGTCGGACACTGGAACAAGGTACAGCTAAGTTGGCTTATGTCCGTACGGTGAAGGAAATTAAGATTTGTATTCAACTCGATTTGTTAGATTATTTTCACAAAAGCATTCTTTCATAGTAGCGAAGTTTCATGACCGCAAATTTCATTACCTATTCGTCTTTGTTCATGTAGCGATTTTTCATAAAGCGTTAAATATTTATTGTTATACTCCGCACTTGTGGAAGTATCTCTTTCCTGTCACATAAATACATACATATTAAAATATCAACTAAGATTGATAATAGTAATATTATGTTGCAGCGCCACACGCAACTATCGCCCAAATGTTACTGGTAGAGAAAGTGAACATAACATTTAAGGTACGGGATTAAGTTCGCTTTTTGTATATTAAGTATATTCTTTTGTGCAATAAATATTAAATGAATAATTACTTAATACTAATTTTAATATGTATACAATACCTACTAACAAAATAATTGAACAGTGTTCATTTAAACTTTGCCTTATTGGCCGGCCTCTAACCTAATATCTGTGGGCAAGCTATTAAGAATGTAGGGTAGACGTTTCTGCAGGCAGTCACCATAGTAGTTAGCGACCCTCGGCACAGCGTACTTCCCCGCAGCCACCGGCCTGGTGCCGCACGCATGCTCGACAAGGGGTAAATTTACAGGAATTTATGCTTAAGGCTAACCGGGAGAATTTTACAGATTTAGGAATCTAATTTGCATATTTTCAATTTTATTTATATTGTTAGCCAGATCAAATATCCAACTACAATTATCCAAACTACCTAATTGAAGACCTTTTCGACATTCAAGCAATGCAACGCTCATAAATACTCATAACAAATAGGAATGAGCAACAAATGAGACCACGGGTAGTTGGGACGTACTTGCGTCATAAGGCGGCAAACATCGTTACCCGATACTGTGGGAAACGAAATGTTTGGAGATACTTGCCGCTATGCAGTGTCAATAAAGTAACGTAGATATTTGTGATCGATTGTTTCCAATGCGAGAAATGTTGTTAGGGTTCCAAAAAGACGGAGAACCATAACCTTGCCTTAGGCGTCCATTTTACGATAGGTTTTGCGTCAGTCAATTCCATTAATTTGAATGATATTGCATGGTTGAATGATATTAGACACTCATTCTGACTGATCGTCAGGCATATCCAAGATTTTACCGAGAATATACGTGTCAACTTAAAATTAAAGAAAAGCCTGTATTGGAATTTTGGTTGCAATCTTGATAAAGAAAATGATCAATCAATTTCATGCAAATATCAGTCATCGTATTAGACGGCAAGTTATCCGTCAGTCACAGCAGTGACTGTGGCAAAACTGACAGCAAAACCTAAAGTCTGGCGCCTTAAGTCCCAGATAGACGGGCGAATAAGTACGCTGTACTTATGGCTCGGCGACCTTACTCGCCTGTGTGTCACCCTAAGTACGCGAACTTCTAAACTTAAACACGGGCAAAGCATGTCGTCGAACTTTAAGTAGGCGTACTTACTCGGCCGTCTATCTGGGACTAATGTAACAAGATTTTCACAGAAAATAAAACTGTTTTTATAAATCAATAATGGGTTTGCGTTTGACCTCAGTCTCACTTGAGGACCCTGCCAAGATGCACTACGATAACCAGCGTTTCTATTCGTTTCGTTTTTAAACCAATCGACACCGGTAGATGACGTGATACGAAAAGTCACGTGATCTACCAGTGACGCGATTGGGTAAAAACGAAACGAATAGAAACGCCAGTTAGCGTGGTGCATCTTGGCAGGGGCCTCTGATGTTAAGTTACACGCTTACCCAGAAAATGCCTATTCACTCTTGCCTAAGCCTAACTATAAGACCAAGTGCGGGTAGGTCGAAAAGCTCCTACGACAAGCAGACGAACCCCCTTCACTTCAGTCATCTCGTGACTACGCCTTTTCTAACAGTCGCAACGTCTAGGTAAATGCTTGATTTATTACGCGATAAAGTCCCGATTTTAATATGGACCAAAGAGATTTAATACTATAGGTATTATTGTTATATTTCTACTGACAATGAGTACATTTAATGTCTTTGGTCTAAGTAGACTAAACGACTTGTTACCTCGAGGTAACAAGTTTTGGATCACACTTTTGGTCGCTTTGCCCCGTCTATTACTACTAAGTACATTTAATGTCTTTGGTATGGACCCATACAATATTCATTTTTAGTCCGTCCGTCCTGCTGTATTTTCGTTCAAATATTTTTTAAAGGGGAATTGTTTGATCCATACGTCAATAGTTAACTGAACAAATGGTTAAAAATTGTGACCAATCGTTAAATCTAAACCGAATGTGCGACATTTTTGATTCCATTTTCGATTTTATAGTTAATCTTAACTTGCGCAAGGAAGAGTAATTATGACTAGATATACCTACATAGGTATTTAGAATGACGTATTTTGTTATGAGTTATAATTGTTATTGAATAACCAGGTCGGAATAGACTAGGTACATTTTTTATCAACGCGTGTTTCCTCTTGATTTAATTTGTCATTCGAGTATTTTTCCGTTCTGTTTAAAAATTATTAAGAAGGAAAAAAAAAGAGTCAAGTGCCAGTCGGACTCGCGTACCTAGGGTTCCGTATTTAATACGGTGGAAAAACGCAAAACAGAATATTCATTTTGTTACGAAAATTATTTTCTATGCAATTTCGCTAGCCTAAGTTTTGCCTGCCTATTTTTTACCGCGTAAATCCGATCCAAGTTCCTGTCCTTTTCCCCCCAATTAATTGTCACTTCATGAAAATCAGCAGTTCATCATCATCATCATCAAAATGAGCTTTATAATTTATAACGACTTAACTGGCATTGTGTTATTTTCCAGAGATGCACTATTCAATTTCTAATTTAAATACCTTCCCAGCGACACTTGCATGATGCATCACTGCTAAAACAAATGTAACAACACCCGTTTGCCAAAATTGGGCCATCCCAACAACCTCTAGGAAGGACCTGATCATTGATTTTGTTCATAGATCGAGATTGAGTTTGAATCTATACAAACATATACATATATACGTTTATACGGGTTGAAAACAATACTCTCCTTCTTGTCACTGGGGTATGTTCCAGTGTGGGAGTGAGACAACCGGTGAAATGACTAGGCAACAAAGGGGTATTCATTTCAGCGTTAACAACGCATTGAGATTGCAAATGTATGTATATATAAAAGTCAAAAATATAGCAGGTATATACAAAGGCAAACTTATCCCTATCTCTATAGTTAACCTCATATGTAAATGTCCATGGGCCTCAAAGCCCACTTATCATCAGGCGGTCTGGCGCTCTACATGGCAAAACCATATTGCTCTTGATATGTTCTCGAATTGCTTTTAACTCAGCCGCCACTACTGAACACGTGTACAATAAAATAACAAAAGCCATATGGTATTTTCAAGTAGAATAGAGCCCCTGTGTGCTTGTTAGTTCTCTCCAACCCATACGTATAAACAAAACACTACCCAAACACCGTACTCCTCAATCGATTTCTCTTCACCGAAATCGAATTGATTATTTGTTTGCCGAGCTTTACCCTAGCTTCAGTTTCCAAGAGCGAAGCCTTGGCCTCGACCGGTGCAAACACTCAGGCGCCGACATTTGGACAAGGCACGCACTCCGGAGCCCCTCATCCCCGAGCAAACACTGGTAACTAGGGCGCAGCTGGCTGGTTCCAGTGAAATTCGTGTCAATTTTCGTTCAGTTTACTTTCCCTGATTACTGTAGGTAGCTATTTTATTTCATTTCGATATGAAGTGATGAAAATCTTGAAATATTATTTGGGCTTGTACTACTTTAACTGATTTATACGAAATCCAAGACGCTTTTGGGAACCAAATATATGCTAACACTTTGACGCACGGTCATTATTCGGATTTTTGACGGATTAAAATCTCAAGATTCAAAATATTTATTCAGTAAATTGGGCACGTGAGGGCTCTTTTTCACTTCGGTAATAAGTATGGTCTACTTGAGCTTCGGACAAGATCATCATTGCAAAGAAGAAGCGCCGCAAGAAACAACATCAGATCATTCATTCAATCATTTACCTAATACCAAAATGCGACGTTCCTTAATCATGATTTTCCGTAGGTGTGCACGTTTGAAAATGGAACGAGTTAATCGTCTCTAGGATATCTCTGAATAAAGCGGTAAAAAATGCTTATTTATAACTGTACGTTCTGTGTGAATTTTAGTAAGACACAGTTATACATTTTCATTACGGCACTGTACCACGAATTAGATAAACATGTACCTACCACAGATTAAATACTGTATTGTACGATGAATTAGAGAAAAAAAAAGAAAGCCTATGATAAAAAGAGGATATATGCTGATTTTATGTTTAACAGAATTCTACTTATGGAAAGAAATAAAATACGTTTATTCATATTAAAGCGTAAGTAAAAATTTAAAATTGTTGACATTATATAATTATCCAGATTTTTAAAGGCTGAAAATACCAAAGTAGCAATGGCATAACAAAAACAAATAAAAAACCTCTGATTAAAATAAATTCAATAAGAGTAGACGATCGTTTCGTTTTTAAGTAATTTAAATCCCGTTGCCATCAAATATCAAAACATACGTAATACAAGGTGCTCCAAGAAACTGAAATCGATTTTATTGTGATATAGGTGATAGAGCGTGTTCAGATGTTACCAAGGATTAAAAAGGTAATAATAATGACTCACTCAGGGTCTTGATGGCATCTTTGAAGCGGCAGCTCTTGCTCTGCTCCAGCTCGAGAAGCAGGGTCTGTAGCTCGTTGTCCACCGCCGCCTCGGAGCCCTGGCGGCAGCGCAGCCACGCCAGGGCGTCGCGGGCCTCCTACAAACCAAAAAACTTCAGTAAAATGATAAATGTTATGATTTTCCTTTTGTAAACAAGCCGCCGGGCACTTTTATACTTAAGTTGTATATAAGTGCTTCGCTCCAAAATTGTGTTTGCGTGATTTTTTTTCCCTGGATATAATGTTCCTCGGTGATAATTTTCAGATGTGGAGGGAAGTCTGATTCCATCATAAGTACGTACAGTAGGTATCTCGATCATTAATTTCATTTTTTTTTCATCATCATCATCATTATCAGCCGCAAGACGTCCACTGCTGGACAAAGGCCTTCCCCAAGGTTTTCCACAACGATGGGTCCTCTGCTGCTGTCATCCAGCGGTTTCCCGCGACCTTTATCAGATCGTCAGTCCACCTTGTTTTTACTGTTCGGTAAATAATACTAGGACTTGTTTGGTATCGTTTTCGTATAAAACAGACAAGGATTTCATATTTATTTACTGCCTAATAATTATGATTCCATGCAAAAAAATATCTCATTCTAAATATGTATTGAACTGCTCTTACCTCAACCTTCCCGACCTTCAGCAGAAACGACGGCGTCTCCGGCATCGAGGCGAACACCAGCAGATGCACCAGCGGCACCGACAGACAGATCCACAGCACCGCGTGGTAGCTCAGGTACTCCCCCATAACATACACGAACAAGTTCCCCAAGTTCTGGCTCAACACCACCAAGCTCCCTAGAGTCCCTCTGATGGAATCTTCGCTTATTTCCTTGATGTAGAGAGGAGTGACGACGTACGAGCCACTGACTCCAAGGCCGACGATGGCTCGAGCTGTGATCAGGGCCCAAGTCTCGGTGGAGTAGAGCTTTAGGCTCCAACATAGCTGAAGATATTCAATATTGTTAGGAATGCTAGCTAGGTTCGTAAGTGAAATAAAATTGTTGGCTAAACTTAACAAAATTTTGAGTCTGCTACCCGCGATCAAACATCCACATGATTGGAGATGAAATGTGCAGTACTCGCTTATGGACCTAACAAATGTTTATTTTTCCTTCTGGAACTGTGTAAAACCATACTTACAGCCATCGAGAACGAAGTAAACATCAACGCCTTCTTCCTCCCATAATTGTCTACGATGTACCCAAAGAAGAACACGGCAGGGGTCCCCACCAGGTAGACCACGGATGCCATCCAGGATATGTCTTCCGTAGAAACATCCGCGGCCAGGGTCTTGTCTTCCATCAGGCGAGGACCCATAGGGGAGAGCCAGCCCACCGCTGTGCCATAAGAGAATACTGGTAGGACCACTATGGAAAAGAAAAAACATATTTGAAGAGTGTTTAATGAACAAGACTGTTGAGTTTCTTGCGGCACTTCTGCTCAGCAGGTCTTCTCTTGGGAAGGGCTGGTAGATGTTTGACGCGTAAAAGTGCCCTTATGACATTCTCTGAATAAACATAGGTATTTTCACATTTTTTACATCTGACGTCCACATCTCCGAAACGGGAAGGAAACAAACAACAGCAACAGCAGGCAACTTCAAGTTTGAACCTTGAACCTTGCCGGTAGCTTGCAGTTGCTCCACTTGTAAGGTAGAACTGTGTCTCAGTGACTATGATTCAAGTCGCGTCAAACAAATTGTTTTATGTCTCTGTGACAACGTTATATGGTGGGTCAGGGTTCCATTAGGCTGATAGTATCTCATAGGAAAAACCGTGGAAAGACAGCCGGTGAGAATGTCTAGCAGATCGATTGCATCGTAGCCTTCACGTTCGGCAACGAAAGCACAATATGAGATTGTAAATAATGTGCATCTACTCCAGAGCCCACGTGCGTACCTAGAGTATGTGCCACAAATCGAGGTCACTAAATCAAAGCCTACCTTGTTTACAAACAAACTAACTAGCATTAATTAGAGTCACAAAAACAAATATGAGTATTCACTGCTGTGCCCGCATGAACCCCTTACTGTCCCATAAATACCCACTTGATTCATCAACAGGCAAAAACAATATAATTCAATGCCGGGAACAAATTCCAATCACTCTAATTCATTCGTTTAAACTTGCCAATCTATTATAGCTCTTAAAACTACGCCATAGACCTATATTAATGAATGGCGGCATTGTCAACAGCACATACGTAACCGCACGAGTTTACGTTTAAGAAAACCACGTGTCAAACCAACCAGTATCTAAGACCCATCCTGCCCTTAGAACCCCGTAAGTCATTAAGCGTTATGCAAAAGATATAGAGTCAGTTTGTACTGGTTTATTAATTGGCAGATAAATTGGAGCGGGCAAGGAACGCATGCAAATAATACAACGTTATATTTGCAGACGGGAATCAACTGAAGTAGTGTTAGTTACTGATTTAATAAGGCGGTGATTTTTAACGGACTGCATCGATAAGTTAGTAATAATTTCTCTTTAGATAGAGTTGATAAAATAATTCCCGATTGTCCTCATGTGACTTGTGTATTAGGTACTAGATGTGTTATATGCTACACATATTTGTTTTGAACCTACTTCACAACCATGTGCCGAACTAAAACGTTTACTGAAATATCTTACTTACCTATAAGTAGGTACTTATTTCCTGAAAAATTGCCACTTAGAAAAAAATCCCGACTGAAATATAAAACAAATATGTCAAATTAGTCTACTCAAAATGGATCTCATTACATAGAAACTATATGTAAGTTCATAAAAAAATAAGTATTTTCTTTTGCGTTTTCCAACCATAATATCTTAAATACGGAACCCTCGGTGCGCGAGTCCGACTCGCACTTATCCTGTTTTTATTGTAGTCTACACTTAACGATGAACGAACGGAGCACCATTAACTTCGTATTGGTGTGAACGAGATGCACAACTAACGTGTCACCGGCATATTGTTGTCTTTACTTTCATTGAAATATATTTATTCAGGTCATTATACGTTTAAACAAGTACCCTAATTACCGGTAAGTTGTAACAGTTGTTATCCAATAAACAGAGAATCGGTTAGGTTTGTAATGATATGGGATGTTTAATGAGTTCGCGTAACCGCATATACACAGTAATAATTATAAACAATTTCACACGAATTGACCTCGTCCCAAATAATAAAGGTGCGACCCCACCGCTGCTTTAAATACGGTGTCGTTGCGTAAACAAAAGACGGGGTCATAGTAACAACATGGCGCCGTTAATGACGCACCGTAATATACGCACCGTTAAGCAGCGGTGTGGAGCGCATGCGTTAAAAACGGTACGGATACGATGCGTCACTGCGATTCCGTACCGTCACCGTTTTTTCAAGCATTGGTGTAGGCGTATTTTAAGCTCTAAGCTTATACTTATGGCATATATTGGTACTAGACAAAGACAAGCATACTTTCACAACATGCAAGTCTCAGAAACAAATAAATAATTATAAACTAAATTAATATCAGGGGACAATGTCACACCAACCGACCTACTCCCAAACAAGCTCTAGGCTTGTGCTAGACTACGGTATAAATACTTACTTCATAATACATACTACTTACACTACTAATACTACATAGAAAATATACTACTTACTAATACTACATACAAAATATCCATGGCCCGGGAGCAAATATTCGCGTTCATCACACAAATATCTGCTCTTACCGGGATTTGAACCCAGGGCCGCTAGCTAGGCAGGGCTCCATCATCTAGGTCAGCGCTAGGCTAGGAATACTCGGGAATAAAACCATCCTTTACCATGTTTTTTGCCATCCTCCTGCGTTGTCCTCACCCAGTCATTAAAAAGTTAGCTGTAAGAGACCCCTTGAAGGAATATGTTTTTTGTGCAATAAGTATAATTACCAATTAGGCCAACCACATCGTCATGGACCAACTATAACGTTGATGGTACCATAGACGATAAATTAAACCATAGAAAATAAATTAATAAATACAAAGACAGATTCTCACACAAATTCACCTAGTCCCAAACTAATAGAGATTGTATATTGAAATACATACTTATATACATAGAAAACATCCAATACTCAGAACAAATACCGTATTTGTAACTGTATTCATCGTAAATTGTAATGGATTTTAGACGAGCAGTAGGTACACAACAGGGTAAGCACCAAAAAACAGGTCTGGTCTTTCATTTCTTCTGTTCGAAATAAAGTAAGTATTTCTAGCTCATTATCACGTTGAAAATGGCATTTCCATCCCTAGGGATAAACTTAGTCATAATTGGACAAACACAACATGGAAAGGCCCACAAGGTAATAGAAAACACCCAACTGGGTTCAAACAGCGTAATTCAGATAAGGCTGGTTAACTTCGGCAAACGAGCACACAGGCCACCTGATGGTAAGTGGAAACTGTGACCATAGACATTCGCATTCACAAGACTGCAAGCCTAAGACTGCAAATGCGTTGCCAACCCTGGGGACTAAGATGGAATGCCTCTATGATAGTCATTATACCGGCTGTCCTATCCCCAAACCGGAACACAACAATGCGAACACTGCTGTTTAGCTGTAGGTTAATGGATGAGATGGTGGTAGCGATCCGGATGGACCCTGCACAAGGTCCTACCACCCGCTCCTTTACCCGTAAATTAGTCATACCAACACTTAAACTAAAATAAAACTTAACACTAAGATAGTTTAGTTTTTTAAACTGTCCTTATACTCTTAACTTAACTTAACTAGAAGATATTAAATGCATTTTTATTTCTAACTAGTGACCCGCCAGCGGCTTCGCCCGCTGCAAATTTCCGACATTCCCGGTGTTTTTTTTTTCTTTCATACAAACCTTGCCCTGACAATAACGAATACAACCGAAAAGGAATCAGCCAAATCGGTTCAGCCGTTCTCGAGTTTTAGTGAGACTAACGAACAGCAATTCATTTATATATATATATATATATATATATATATATATATATATATATATATATATAGATAGAAGAAGATAGATTATACAGCCATTACGAAATATCTGTCAATTTTTAAATTCGTAATAAAATTGTGTCAAACACCAATAATTCTTATATGGGAATACCTAAAGATAAAGTTCGTGACGATAGCATAAGTACAACATTTTTGTTTATTTTCTCTCAGTCAAAATGAAAAGTAGAGTGTTTAACTCGGGTGCAAGTATCAATTGCACTCTTGAAGCATAGACGCACTGGCTGGCGCACGCTGAGCCTAAATCTGGAGTCCTAGTGAATCAGTTTACAAGTCCACTTAACTCGTAATAAAAAAGGGTATAT
Source organism: Acleris sparsana (assembly GCA_923062465.1). NCBI lineage: Eukaryota > Metazoa > Arthropoda > Insecta > Lepidoptera > Tortricidae > Acleris > Acleris sparsana. The sequence continues at coordinate 5,104,034 of OV281305.1, read as the reverse complement.
ACATGAACTGAGTATACTACTTAGACTTAAACCCTATTTCTCTCGTTTTTCAGAACCTTTTTCACTAGGAGCCCAGAAATATCTCGGGGTGCAATTGATCTCTTCCATCCGTTGCCTTGCCTTCAGCCCATCTCGCTTACCTATATAGAAAGGAAAGAAAGAAGGAAAATAATTTATTCGTGACAAATATAAACAAGAACAGATATAAACGTGCAAGAAGAAAGTACCCACAAAATGGTACCAACTCAGCGTGGAACTCGTTGGAATCATCAGGCGAAACCACGGAAGGTTTCAAACATAAATAATAAAATAAGAAAAATATATAAACAAAAATTAAAATAAATTTAAAATTCAGAGAAAGATAAAAATCCATATCCGTCCTCATACGGCGGAATGGGCAAGAGTCCCTAAGCCCCACATGTAGCAAACAATGGTAGTCATATACCTTATGAACATTGTAGTATTTAGCTCTTACTGTCAAGTGAAGAGATACTATTACGTCACCAGCGAGAAAAAAAAACTGAGAACATTGAATGATGGATGATTAGCCGTTCTTTAGTGACCATAAACACAACTTTGAAAATGGAATGAGTTAATTGATTGCCTCTAATGCCTCTGGCTACAGTAGTTAAACGGCAATTAAAACACTAAACAAATTACTATGAATATAAATGCGTAAATGTAAATTACCGTATGTAAGAACGTACAATTTCAAAATTTCAGTAATCTTAAATCTTATTGTTTAGTTGGCCGAAGTAGACCGAGAGTTTATGTATGATTCAAGGGCAATAACATAATAGCCGTTTGCCGTAGCTGCTTGACTCAATAAAAGCCGTTTTACACATTGGGAAAACAAATATAGTTAGATATAAATATACTTGTTTAATTCTAACCAATGCAATGTATTCTAACTAGTATTTTTTACATTTTCTTTTTACTTTCACCAAAAGAACGTTAATGTAGTAGATTTAAAAACTATGCCAAATTGTAGATTTGGACAGACAGGCGGACAGGCGGAAACGATAAAACTATAATTTCTTGTCGACTACGGAACTCAAAAACATGAATATAGCGGCCATTTTAAAAATCCAAAAATCGCATCTATGAATACTATACTACTTAATTTAGAAATACTCTTATTAAAGCATTACGCCATTTTAATATGATAGTAATTTTAGAACTTCAAGAAGTTTAGTGGTGGTAGGATACAAGCCACCATCTTAACTATTAACCCACCGCCGAGCAGCGGCGTTCGCATTGTTATATTCCGGTGTGTGGATAAGACCCCTGGTGAAATTACAAGCATAGAAGCATTCCATCTTAATCCTCAGGGTCGACCACGCATTTGAAGTCTTAGGATTGCAGTCCTGAGAATTCAAATGAATCCTAGTCGTCCGCTTTCGTAGAAAGAGACTAGACTATCCCTGGTGACATAGTCTCGTCTTCGAGCCAGCTTTCGTGAAACGTCAGTGGTATCAAGCATTGTCCCGTTTCGCGAACAGCACAATGGGCATCGGCGCGCGCGCAGTTCTTTCTCACAAGTTGACATTGACTTTACTGAGAGGTGTTACGTACACACATAAACTCCAGAGTGGGGTAGGCAGAGCAACCAACAACTGTAGTAACTTGTTGATAATTCTGTAATTCAGTGTTATTGAGAGGTGTTTCTTCTGGGTGGGATGAGATGGTGGTAGCGATCCGGACGTACCCTGCATAAGACCCTACCATAACTAAATCTGACAAAATATATGGAGTTACCACGATCACCTTCGGGCATTTTTCAAAGAATTCACTGGCAATTGGCGCACCTATATTTAGACTTAATTATAACTCAGTATCTTGGGGTCTTTGAGGATTGAGAAGCTAAAAATGTCCATTCTAAATGCGATAACGTTTCTCTCGCCTTAAACCTAGTTCGATTTTTCGATTTTTGAATTCGCGCTTTCCTTTCCAAGAAAATATTTCTTAGAGTGAAGCAAATTTATTATACAAAAAATAGAAACGTACAGACCTAGTTCTTCATAATAACTACAATGTATTCAAAAAATCGTGGAAGTGGGACTTGATTGTTTTTTTTTGTTCACAATCCTCGTAAAAGACGAGCATACTCTATTCTCAAAGGCCGACAACGCAGCTGCAGTACCTCCTGCGGGTCTATTCTGGTCATGTTTATCGACGTGGACAAAACACCGTCACTTTCTGACCAATATTGTAAGTGCAACACCGCGATAAAGCTGACCATAAACACGGGCCCAGGTGTTGCAGGTGTCCATTGACAGCGGTGATCACTTCACATCAGGTCGCATGGTCAGCTCGTTTGCCCCCAGACTTAGCAAAGCATTTTACGCCATTTCTTCCGACCGATCTGGCATCACGCCGTCGTGTCAAACCAGTCCGCTGAATTATGGATCCTGATTTAGGCACGATGCGCGAGCGACGATGAATGAACGAACGTCTATGTGAATGACCGCTTAGAGTCGGCGGGTAAAGCTTGTGACACACAGCGAGCGTGATGCGAGTGTATGTACAGTCGAGGAAATTGATTCCTGTAAATAAAATCATTACAAGTCTCTTACGTTCAGATTGATTACGTTACTTTGACATACTCCAAAGTAGTCAAGGAATCAATTTCCTTTACTGTACCACGAAATCGCGACAGTGATAGTAACCCCTGTAAGGCTAGACCACTTAATAACGCTATCGTAAACGATTTTCGACAACTGACAAAATGTATGTAAACTCGACGTGACCGTCTGACAGTCTTACGTCAATCCAATCCTATACATTTTGGATAGCGATAACGAACGCCGGATGCGTCTTATCTAGGGCCTCTTGTCTACATTAACTGTATCGAATTATGAAGGTCAGACATTTATTCCCGTAATATTAATGCTGATTATGAACAGTCATAGAAATAGCTTGCTTGCGCGATAAAAAGGAATACACAGAGTAGTAGCAGGAGTAACCTGCCTCAACGCTGTTTTGATAAAAGAGTTTATTCAGTCAGTAGGCATGGGACACTTTTCACGTCTAAAATCTACAAGCGCTTCCCACTGCTGAGAAAAAACGCGAGTAATTATTGTATCAAACATTGAACGTAAACAAAAGTATCACACTTGTATTGTTATAAAATCTGTGGCAAATGGCTGTTTATCGCGTGACAAAGTTTGGATAAGGCATCCGTCACCTTCTGACACGTAAATAAGTACGACAGTGATGGATGCTTTATCCACAATTGACACGCGATACAGACGCAGCCACTAGGCCCGCAGAGCGCGTTGCTCGCAGCGTGTCTCAAGCTTTAGGATCTGGACCGGGTTGTAGCTTTCGCCTCCTAAGTGCCCGTGCGGACTTAGCGATAGTTGAGACTTTACTTAATCGTAGTTTTAAATTATCCGTCTGTGCTCTCTAACTAGTTCAAAAGCCTTTCGTTTGCTTATTAGATTGTACAAACAGCAACACTGTTAACTGTACATCGGTGGACCTTATTACAAAAGGCATAAGGTCTACCGATGGACAGTTAACAGTGTGGGCGATGGTACGACTTGTTGCTCCTTTTAAAAAACGGACACAATACAATACGGTAGCATGTCAAAGATCATATGGTTTTTACCGCCTAGAATCTAGGCCATGTCGACGTTATGATTTAAGGCGTAAGAAATGTCAAATAAATCCTTACTTATAATATTATAAACCGCGAATGTTTATATGTACGGATGGATGTTTGTTACTCTCACGCTGCAACGGCTGGACGGATTTGGATGAAATTTGAAATGGAGATAGCTTATACCCTGGATTAACACATAGGCTATATTTCATTCCGGAAATTTTAAAAGTTCCCGTGGGAAGAATTCGTGGGCAAAAGCTAGTTACTTTATAATGTCACTACCCTGTCAACACACCACCCATCTTAGGTTCAAAGTCAATCTGACATTCCGCAACAATAAGATTGTGTTTCCTATAAGTTGCATGATCGGTATCACATTGACGACTTCAAACCTAGTTTTTGAAATGAGTCACAAACTAGTCACAAATTAACAGTCGTGACCGTAACATCATCATCATCATCATGTCAGCTGAAAGACGTCCACTGCTCATGGACATAGGCCTCCCCCAAGGCTTTCCACTCAGACCGGTCTTGTGCTTTTCGCATCCACCGCGGTCCCGCGATCCTGACGAGGTCGTCACTCCATCTTGTTGGAGGCCTACCTACAGCTCGTCTTCCGGTCCGCGGACGCCACTCCAGAACCTTCTGACCCCATCGGCCATCAGTCCTGCGAGCAATGTGCCCCGCCCACTGCCACTTCAGTTTAGCTATTCTTAGGGCTATGTCGGTAACCTTAGTTCTACTGCGGATATCATCATTTCTGATTCTATCACGCAGAGAAACCCCGAGCATAGCCCTCTCCATAGCCCTCTGAGTGACTTTGAGCTTCCTTATGAGGCCCATTGTTAGCGCCCACGTCTCAGATCCGTAAGTCATCACCGGCAACACACACTGGTCAAAGACTTTTGACTTCAAACACTGCGGTAATTTGGACGTAAAGGTGGTGACCGTAACACATTGTACAAAACACAGATTATCAATCAAATACAATATTTACAAAATAGGAATGTACAAAGACGAACTTATCCCTTTAAGGAATCTCTTCCAGCTAACCTTTGGGTTGTTGAGGAAAATAAGATTTATCTTATCTCTTCAGGTATGACAACTGATATTCTGGGGTATTTTGGGACTACGACGTATTAACGATCGGTTATCAAGAGAATCGGTGTTTGGCTGCGGCCCCACTGACGCGGAGCGGAGCGGAACTGTGCCAATATTAACCTTGTACTGCCTTTTGGCCGAAATACGTTTGGTCGAATGTTTCGTATCTCAACTTTTTAATTTGGCAACCCACTTTTATTTCTGTAATGGTAAATATTTGAGGATTTATTTCTGTACCTTCGTGTAGACCCAGAGTTATGTTAGGTTAGTTTATATAAAAATCCTGAAAAGAAATACAGTTACAGAAATAAACGTGGGTTGCAAATGAACCGGTTGCGAAACGATACATTCGACCAAACGTTGTTTGGCGACACGGCAGAGATCCAATTAAAGCAATTCAGTTAAACATTTACCACTTGTGTTATTACACAAATGAGTGTTTTGTGTAAACTTTCTTCCCTCGGAAAATCTCATTCAGGAAACATTAGCAGAATATAAATTACACTAACCGCTGTAAACTAGAAACCAATTATTGTTACGTTTGCTAAATAGTTATTTAATTAGCGGTATAGCTTGTATCGTAATAACGTCTAACGCGTTGCATATGTCATAACTTTTGACTTATGATGTGTACCCGAAGATTTTTTTTTTTAAATATTTTATTATACGGCTTTGTCTTTAAATGTAATAACTATGCCAAATTAGACCCTTGTATTTAGAGTCTCCAAGTAAGCTGCGAACAGACGGACAGACCAGCAGACAGGGTTTCTAATTTGATTTCGGAACTCGAAAAACCACGCACCTACGTTTTATTTATATGAAATATTAAAAACCTAATAAAGTGCAGTTGCTGCTTGGTCTAGTTATCTACATATAAGAACATACGGGACATATCTCTCTCTAGGTATTTTAAATAAACAGAGAGTCAATGAATTTCTGTGGTTTTCCTTTATTAGCCGATAGACTTTTTTAACAACTGCAACACAAAGTTAACGGTGCGACTAATTTTATATTTTGCCAAAAATATCATTAGTGATAGAGCAACTCTTTTATTTCTCCTGTAATTAATTGACTGTGTCGTAATATATTTAGTAAAGGAACTACGGCATGTACCCACAGTCGAGTTCATAAACATGTGTACAATTTAGTACCTTGTCACTTTAAAGATAAAAGATAAAATAAATTTATTCAGTAAGTAGGCCGCACGGGCATTTTTACACGTCAAGAATCTACCAGCGCTTCCCAAGAGACCACTGCTGAGAAGAAACGCCGCAAGAAACTCAACAGTCAGACATTTTTTAAACATATGTATATTACTTAGTCTAGCATTATGTAAAGCTACAAATATTGAATTAAATATAATATCAAATAACATGCTTAGTTCAGCAGGAAAACATGCCAAAAATCTTACGGGAGAGATAGAGAAAAAGAAAAAAGAAAAAAGAAAAAATAGAATCAACTATTTATGTGTATATAAGATGGTGCAAGATGACCACATAAAAGTTACGATATGTTTTCCTGCATCTACGGTATCCCCTAAACAAGAAAAAGCAGGACATAGCATTATGGCATTAGTATTATAGTAGCATTTAAACATATTATTATTGTCTTTAATCGCAACAATTCATTTGGCAGTTTAAACATGACATTAAATACACAAGGTAAAATACCAAATTAAAAAAAAACCAAATGCAATATTTTGATAAAAGGCTTGGTTTTTTTTGCATAACGCTAAGAAATCAAATCTAATCTAACCTACACGTGAAGCAATTGAATTATGCTTTTAATCTAAAATAGCTCCAGCATAACATACCTTTCGGAAAAATAAAAATTCGTAATTTTAACGTGTTTACGATTTTTAGAAACGACTATGGTGTATACTATATTCACTACTATGACTGCAAATAATTCGCTATAGTAAGATAATTTTATTTTAAGTCAAAATTAAAACTGATCAAAGTAAGTAATACGGTAAAATAAATTAAAAGAGAAAGTTTTTCACTACGAAATCGTACAATTTTCAGTAAAATTGACTAATCAATAAAAAAAAATTGACTATAAATTGTTAATAAAAAAAATCTGTCAATGAATAAAATGATCTGAAAATGCAAAATTATACTCTAATAATGTAATATGGCTAAACTTTAACTTACTTAATGCCGCCATGATAACTTGGTTGATCTTACTCCCCTCAGAACAATACTTTTTCACTGTATACTTCAACATTTTAATAATCAATAATTTAATGAATTATTAATAAAAACACTGGCCACACAAAAATACCGAATAATAAAAGAACGAAAATTCTTTTTTTGAATTGCTAACGACCGCGCGCGCCCGCGTCTGTATTCCGAATTCAAGTGAGCAGCGTAAGGCGCAAGGTTCCATGGCATTATTGTTTAAGACTATCTATAGATCTTTAGCCATATTTTGTCATACAAAGAAATCATAGGTTGCCTACATAATATTTAACTTCAATCATTGGTTTGTTATCTTCAATAAATTGCGGTCTTGTATAAAATATTAAGAGGATGCTAAGTAAACCGAGTTTTGATGAGTACAGGCGGCCTTATAACCAGAGCTCTGAAAGGGTGAGCTGTTTTGATAGTTTGCAAAACATGGACATACCCTGTCATTTTATGCAAAGTATCAAAATTAACGACGCCCTGGCCTAGTTGGTAGTGTCCCTGCCTACAAAGCTAGTGGTCCTGGGTTTAAGGTAAGGCCAAAGTTTGTGCGATGTGTGATTATTTGTTCCTGAGTCATGGATGTTTTCTATGTATTTAAGTTTATATTACTCTATATAAGTATTTATATCGTTGTCTATTACTCACATAGTACAAGCCTAGATTCATATGATGAGGGTGTTCACTGTTCAATCATCCTATTACCGAGGAGTTTAGAACCAGGTCTGCTCCAAAATGGCTGGCGTACCGTCAACCAGATGTTAATTAAAGCCTAGATCTTAGTTTGGGACTAGGTCAATTTAGGATATATATTTATTTATTGAATGGCAGTCCTCCCATGTATAATTTAATTATTTATTAAATGATTTTATTTAGGTTTCTGTTACGAGCTTTACGTCGCCGTTAAAAGTAACGCAAGTGAATTAGAATCTACGGAATGTGATTGGTCGATTTTGCACAGCTCCCTTGCAGTCCGCTCAAGTGGGAGTAGTATTAAAGTAGACCTCTATAGATAATATATCCACATGGATGTAACTTTGAATTTATTTGATATACATATACTTCAAAGTCAGTGTCAATCAGGTCTCTTATACATTCTCAATTGACGGGATGTTTACAAAAACAACATAACTAACATGTTTGTGGATTCGAGTGAGTTTAATCATAATGAATGGTTTTGATTTGTTTTAATATTTAATTTCAGGGTGTATCCATATTAATATCTACACATGACATTAATGACATAAGAATAGCTCACCCATCTCGATCTCTGCTTATAACTAGCTGCACACATTTGTACCTTGTCGCAATACCGCCTTTGACAGATTAATGCAGCAGTTCAAACGTGACGTTAAAGTGACAAAGTGCGACACGGATAGGGTAGGTAATTGGGAGCTGAGACCCATTGACAATCGAATTCTCAAGACTACAATCTCGATACCGAAATCGTAACACTGCAAATGCGTTGCCAGACCTTAGGACCAATACGGAATGCTTCTATGCTATTAACTTCAGCAGTTGTACTATACTCAAACTGGAACACAATGCGAACAATACTTGGCAGGTTATCTATCTTTATGTATAAAAAGAACCAACGGACTGACTGATCGATCAACGCCCAGCCGAAACCGCGGTAGCAGCGGGGAACTGGTTCAGAAATCTACGCGTACCTACGAAGTCGCGCGGGCGTCCACTAGTTAGAAGGATATTATGATGGTGGTATACGGACGGACCCTGCACAAGGTCCCGCCACTATAAATGGACAAGCCAATGTCACACCAATTGACCTAGTCCCAAACTAAGCTCTAGGCTTGTACTATGGGTACTAGACAACGATATAAATACTTATATATAGAAATATATACTTAAATAGAAAACATCCATGACTGACGAACAAATATTCGCGCTCATCACACAAATATCTGCCCATTACCGGGATTTGAACCCAGGACCGCTAGCTTCGTCGGCAGGGTTACTACCAACTAGGCCAACGCGTAGTCAAATAATATCTATTATAATATGGATTGCAGTATTTTACCAAGTCAATTACACACTTAAAGGCGGACGTATATTACATTATCTAACCTAATCTCACTCATAATAGTTAACGGTTGGCCTTTTTTTCGTTAAATTTTGTAAACACTTTTGTTCAGTTTCAGCCGCTGAACAATGAAGTACTCGATCATGTGACATAATTATGACATAACTTATACCATGTAAGTCATATTAAGTTTCATTGAAACTTGTTAAACCGGCTTCTCACTAGCGCTGTAACTGTTGCTGTAACTGTACCAGCAGCAGTTAGAGTAACGAGCTTGAGCTGAAGAACAGGCTCGCGAGCCGCGCACACACCACGATGGTACGTTTTCGCTAGTGAGTACTCGGCTTTATACGACATTCACGCGGTCGCACTGACGTCCAACCACTAATATCTCATTAGGACGCAAACACCTTAAAATTCCGAATTATATTATTCCCAATATTCATTTTGACGAAAGCTATGTTATGCTGAACTAAGGTTACCGACATAGCCCGAAGAATAGCTACGAGTAAACTGATGTGGCAGTGGGCGGGGCACATTGCTCGCAGGACTGATGGCCGATGGGGTCAAAAGGTTCTGGAGTGGCGTCCGCGGACAGGAAGACGAGCTGTAGGTAGGCCTCCAACAAGATGGAGTGACGACCTCGTCAGGATCGCGGGACCGCAGTGGATGCGAAAAGCACAAGACCGGTCTGAGTGGAAAGCCTTGGGGGAGGCCTATGTCCAGCAGTTTTTAGTTCGCTAATGTAGGAAGTCACAGCACCAGTCACAGTATGAATGGCAAAAGTCAATTTAGTTAAATAAATAAATAATATCAGAGGACAATATCACACAAATTGACCTAGCCCCAAACTAGGTCTAGGCTTGTACTAGGGGTACTAGACGACGATAAACATACTTATATCATGCTAGGTTAAGCTTTATAATTGTATAATATCATAAGTAGTATTTAAAAAAAAACGACTCACTGTTGACTTTCTTGCGGCGTTTCTTCTCAGCAGTGCTCTCCTGCGAAGCGCTGATAGATTTTTGACGGGTAAAATAATATTTTATCTTTTATCTTATCTTTTATGCAGAGAAAACATCCAAGACTCATGCACAAATACTGCCCTTACCAGGATTTAAACCCGAGACTGCTAACTTAGGCGACCACCGACCACCAGCCACTACCAACTGGGCTACCGTGTATCCCAATATTCTACGATTTTAAATGAAACTACCGTTATTTTGTCTCTGTGGTCACATTTTAATATTGAAATACCATCGGCGTCCCGCAGGCTTAAAACTTGCCAAAGATATATTTCTAATGCATGTAAATATATGCATGAACGCACTGCAGCGACATGCATTTCGAAAATTAGTACGTTGATGCGATTATTTGTGTTAATGTATTTGGTAGTTGTAGATGCAAAACGAAACAGACGCGGACAAGTTAAAAAAGAAAAAAAGAAAAATACATTTATTCACTACACACACAAGACACACAGAAAAATTAATAATTGAAAACAGTACCAACAATAAACAAGTAGTGAGTGAGTGGTGTGTGTTTGTGTGTGAGTTAAGGTTTATTCGTGAGGCCACTGGTTGCTTTTACTTTAAATTATATTAGGAAATTTGGATGACGTATAATTTTGTGGGGTAAGCTGCACATTCAAATAGCCGGTCTAAGATCCCGATCAATAAGGCGGGCTTGTATTTTGAAACAAATTTGTTTGTGTTTATGTTTTTTACCCGACTGCGGCTAAGCCCAAAAGGAGGAAGGGTTATGTGGTTGGGTTGTGTATATGTCCGACTCAATGTCCGCTTGTAACTGCTAAACGGGTAAACCGATTTTAATAAATTATACGTGGTTAGATTCGTCTTAACCACGAGAGTTTCATAGGCTATTTTTAATTATTTAAAACTAGCGTCTGCCCGCGACTTGGTCCGCGTAGATTTCGAATGTCGTTATTCCCTCGGGAACATTAAATCCAGTGTATAAGCTATCTCCATTTCAAATTTCATCCAAATCCGTCCAGCCGTTGTAGCGTGAAAGAGTAACAAACATCCGTCCATACATACAAACATTCGCATTTATAATATTAAGTAAGGATGTAAAATTATCCAAATAAATAAGAAATACATGATAACTATCATCGCTTTGACGCCATTATCCAAACGGCGGTTGTTTCAAAAATATATTTCGCCTGGAAAAAGAGGGAGGGGTATAAATATTCTCCAAGATCTCCAACTAAGCTGAGCATGTTTGAAGGGTAATTACCAATGGTAATTACACGAGTAATCATGAAAGGTCTAACGGCGGAAAATTATATTCAAACCGCGGATAGATAAGGCTTAATACGGGTTAAAGTTTGACATTTGCCCATACAAAATGTGTCAAATTTTAATCCGAAGTAAGCCTATCTGGCCGCGGTTTAATATAGGGTTTTTCCGTAAGTGTACTCTCAGCCCAATGGAACCCTGATCCACCATACAACTATGTCACATTGATGTTATGATTCAGTTCGTACGAAGTGTCAAACAAAGCAAAGCCTACGGGTATTATCCATACCTGTACCATTGTTTGTCTCCGGGATGTTTGGGCTAGACACGCTTCGGATGAGGAGGAAGTGGTTGTTGTTAGTCCACCTTCTGTATGTTGTCCATCACAGGGTGGGCAGCTCGCCTGTGCTGGGGCGGATTAGGTTGGTTGTTCCGACGAGGGTCCCCCAGGATTTGGATGTAGTGGCGGTGGCGCCGCGCCGCCGGCCGGGCCTGCTGCAGCGTGTGTCCGCTCGTACGTGCCACGCCCGACACGCTCCTACCGCGCGCGCGATATCCTTGTTGTACCTAACGCTCACTCAGCCTGTTACCTGTTTGCTGATCGCTTTATTCAATTATGCCGTATTGCTATTTAAGCAATTCCTTGACAATTATAATTAACTATAGTGTATTATTTTAGTATATTCTAGATTTTTATGTATTCCATACTTTCGAATGTTCTGAATTTGATGACTTTTCTTGTTAGCATGTATTTTCTCTATTCATATGTATTTAATAACTTATCGTGTAAGTGCTTTGGTGTTATTTTATGGTGTAAACTTACATTGTACCTAATTAAATAAATAAATAAATAAACAAATTGTTCTATAATGTCACTGTGACACCGTTCTATGGTGGGGTAGGGATCCAGTCAGCTGCAGAGATAAGTATACCCTCCTGCGTACAAGTTTCCTATCCAGGGGGGTATACTTATCTCTGCAGCTGACTGTACATCCGAAAACATACGAGTATACCTACTTACGGGAATTATTGTCGTATCTAAAAATTAAACTTATCAGATAGCCGTATTCTGGTCAAAGTATTCCAGCCAGCGGGGACTTCCTTATAGCGGATTCGCACGCAACCGGAAAAGGGGTCAAATTTACTTTATTAGCCTTCCGAATAAACATGTCTCTGCTCCGTTTTAAACTTTTTTAAATCGTAAATATTTTCATCCTAGAGAATAGATTCATCATCATTATCATGTCAGCCGAAAGACGTCACATACAGGACATAGGCCTCCCCCAAGGCTTTCCACTCAGATCGGTCTTGTGCTTTCCGCATCCACCGTCAGAGGCCTAACTACCGTCAGAGAATAGATTAAATAGATTGAATCGTTTATTATTAATATTTGCTCTAAGAAGACTGAAGCAAGTTGTGTCCACGAAGGCAGCTTTAACAGCATACCACGGTTATGTTCCATGAGTATTGGGTTATGGACTGCTCCTGTGTGTACTCAGTGGCTGTTGGCAGAGCCTTCCGCATACAAAAAAAATGTATTCGTGTTATTGTAATGCTTGGTCGGTTGACAGCTGCAAACCATTATTTAAACAATTACCTACATTTATTGCCTTTAGCTTGTGTGTACATTAGGGAGGTGTGCTTTTTTGTCAAAACAGACCCCGAGTATTTCAAAAAGCGCAGTGACAGATCCAGAGGCAGACAAGGAACAAAAACATGAATCAGTTGTACAAGCCCCCTGTACACAAGGATATATAGGTATACATATAAGCAACGCATGCAATATGCAGTGTACAGTTCTTTTTAATAATTTACCTGATGACATTAAACGGCATCCTAACAATAGTTTTAAACACTATCTGACCAAGTGGCTTCTGAAACACTGTTTTAACACTGTAAATGAGTTTTTGACATGTAAATTGAATTGAGATATAATCCGTACTATCCTTATCCTTATCAATATTATAAACGTGAAAGTTTGTAAGTATGGATGTATGTTTGTTACTCTTTCACGCTGCAACGGCTGGACGGATTTGAATGAAATTCGTAATGGAGATAGCTTCTACCCAGGATTAAAAGTTACCGAGGAAATAACGATATTCGAAATCTACGCGGACGAAATCGCGGGCAGAAGCTAGTTATTAATAAAATGCAGTAATCTAGTACAAAAATATGTTAATGTAATCATCATGTCAGCCGAAAGACGTCCACTGCTGGACATAGGCCTCCCCCAAGGCTTTCCACTCAGACCGGTCTTGTGCTTTTCGCATCCACCGCGGTCCCACGATCCTTGACGAGGTCGTCACTCCATCTTGTTGGAGGCCTACCTACAGCTCGTCTTCCGGTCCGCGGACGCCACTCCAGAACCTTCTGACCCCATCGGCCATCAGTCCTGTTAATGTAATGACAAAACTAATTAGGGTCATTATATAAAGGTGCATACGTACGTGTTGGTGAATACAATGTACAAATTAAAATGATAGACCTATTTAAAGACTGTATTATAGCAAATAAATGATTGATTGATTGAATGAGTCCGCTGATCCATCCAGAAAACAACAAAACAATTAAATGATTTGGATTCTATTCTATTGACATGCTGTCGTATTGTCACGTTAATATAGCTCTTATTTTCTTGGCAGTAATGACGGCTGAATTATGATAAAATTAAAATACGATAACAATAGGTATAGACAAAGTAAAATAAGCGGAACACCGTAAAATTCCGAATTTTTATTTTTCGAAAGCTGTCACGCTGGTGCTATTTTTTTTAGGTCACATAAGTTTTGATTTATAAATAACAAAAAGTTAAGTCTTCCATCAAAAAATTGCGTTCGGAATTATGAAACTTTGATGAATTCGGAATTATTGCAGTGTACCCTAGAATAAACCTGTGATACGACACGATCGACATTGTCATTTTTATGTCACGGAGAAGGCACACGAGCGCACAAAGGGGTAGCCAAGATGCCAACGCTACCAAAGTTTTTCTTTTCTGTCGCTCAAAACGTATCGGGTGACATTCTAGTGCGTTACGATAAACCACGCGGTCAACTGTCATCCCATACATTAGAGCGATAGAAAAACGAAAAACGTTACGACAAACGTTAGTAGCGTTTGCATCTCGACTAGGTCCTCAGCTCTAACGGTAAATGAGATCTATGACCAACATATGCATTCTCAAGACTACAATCTTAAGACCACAAATGCGTTACCAACCCTGAGGTCTAAGATGGAATGCCGGGAATGCCTCTATACTAGTAATATCACTGGCTGACTTATCCCCACACCGGGACACAATGCGAATGCTGCTTGGCGGAATATTAAAGGACAAGGTGGTGGTACCGTTCCGGACGGACCTTGCCTAAGGTTCCACCACTAAAGATGTACCATGAGCCCTGACATGCCTGCGGTTATCGCGTGACAAAGTTTAGATAAAGTATCTGTCACCTTTTGACACGTAAATAAGTACGACAGAGACGGATGCTTTATCCACATTTGGTATAGACGCAGCCATACTAGGCCTACCTAGAAGTACCTAAGCCCTTTCTCATTCTCATAGACGCATACGCATCCTATTATTCTATACCATCAATTCATCATTTGACTCGTGGGACCGACACCATCTATTAATAGGTATGCAAAACGCAAAATTGAATTTATCGTTCGTTAATCCAATCACGTGCTGTATCTTAAGAGCTTCCTTAGAAATGTTAACGATTTTGTGCACTGCCGTTTGATATATTGTTAATGTGGTAGTTTGTCCGGTGGTTCGCTAATAAGATAGAATTGCTAAGTTATGGGTGTGTATAACCCGTAGTGCATGCTTAGAGTTTTAGTTCAGGGCTAGGTCAATACCTATGTAAGATGGTCTGATTCATATTTAATAACTTGTGAACCTTCCGTTATCCATGATTAAGAACAAAATAGCGATGGAGTGCAGCATACCTATAGTGCCCCGCCGATAAGAAGTCAATCCTGACACCTGTCATTCCAGTACAAATTATAACCTCAAACCCAAGAATAGGTTATAAATTGTACTGCGATGACAGCTGTCAGGATTGACTTCTTAACGGCCGGCCACTATAGGTACCTATACCTACTAGGTGTTTCTAGAACAGGCCGGATCAGAAACTCCGAACTGCGCTCGAAAACTGGTAGTTTTTTATTTATATTGACATTAACATGGATTATAAATTATTTTAAACGTAAATAAAGGTTTATTAAACGTCCATTATCTTGCCCTCATTCCAATCATTTGAAGACAGCGTAGCACTTCTTTTTAAGGTTCCGTACGACGTCACGTCACCGTCACGAGGCTGTATATGAACCGTGATAGCTAGACAGAAATTTTCACAGGTGTTGAAATTATAACAACAAATACTAAAAACAGAATAAATTCAATATGTAAAGGGGCTCCCATACAAGAAATGTGATTTTTGTGCCGTTTTTTGCTCCATTTTAATAACGGCAACAGGTAGACATTTGAAATATTCACAGAATATTTAGTTGTTGGTCGTATTCACTTTAAAAATAAATAAATAAATAAAAATAAAATAAAGTTTTCCCAAACAACAAACGTGTTTTTTTTTCTAATTGACGTAAGACCCTTCGCTTGGATTTCTCTAAATTAAATAATTTAAAGTTGTTATTTAGGTACTTAAAATTCATTAAATTAGAGAAACACACGCGAAGCCGGGATCTTACGCTAGTTTGAGTAGTAAGCGTTCTGAGGTTCGATAGGGAGTTATGCAGTTTGCATACTCCACGTCCCTGGGAGTAATGGCAGATGCTATCGAATTATGAGCTGGACGGCAGGAATGTCTTCCGTCAGCTGATAATCAGACAACAGGTTTGTGGTGGGAATGGGGGGTTTCACTGTAGATAAAATGCTAACGGTAATCATTATAACAAAAAAATATTGCCTTGTAAAACACCCAGTAACAATTAATTATTTTTAGAAACAAATCAAATAAGGTTATGTATTTTTTTAATGACAGCTTTCCGTTCTTGCGAATTAATTATTTGCCAATCGCTATATAAAGGAAGTTTTAGGAAGTTAGTGTAAATACATGTTGAAAAAACAATGTGTAAAATAAATGAATGAATGAGCTCCGTTGCTTTCCATGGATGCCATCATCCTATTGGACCACGCTTGAGATATACCAATACAAGAATCATCAAAATCGGTTGAAAATTGAGAGAGGAAGCAAATAACAAACATACAAATTACAACTTTTATCAATTAATGTCTCTCTCTAACTAGGTCATAACACTCATAACAAAATAAATAAAAACCGGTCAAGTGCCAGTCTGACTCGCGCACCGAGGGTTCCGTTCTGCCGATGATGTATTATTATATACCGTTTTGAATTCGATCTCGAATCGTATTAGCGCACGCGCACCGCTCACTTGACCATTCTTAGTATTTGTTGTTTTTTTTCAGATTTGTTTTTTTTTGTGGCATAGGGAAAGCAATCTATTATTTGTTCTATAATCATACCGATACTAGTATGATTTACCGTTGTTCTTACAATACAAAAAAAAAACGAATTGAGATAAAACATTTCTTGTATTACTTCACATTATTTATTTGTGATTAAATCCGCCGTAATAGCACATACTTGTATTTTGAAGAAACAAACAACTGCTATTTATTGCGGTTCAAAAGATACAGCTATTTAAAGGACAGACGGACGGACGGAACCCCGATAAGTTACGTTACGCTACCCGTTCAGACCTCTTTTCACCCAAACTCAAAAAATTAAATATGTCAATCTGTAAAAAGCAAATCTTCTGTCATTGATGGTCATTAACACTTAGAAGATAATGTAAACATTCTTAAAAATTCTAATTTATAAAATAACCTCAAATGTTTTCCGGCATACTGATAAACCTGGTCGTTCTCTTCTCCGGTGCCTTGGTCTCGGGGCTCAACGAGACGGCTGCGCTTCACGGCTACGGCATCTGCACCAGCTTTGGGTACACTATGATCGAAGCCAAGTTTGGTGAAGAGGAGCACTTGCTATGCCTGAAACTGGAACCTTTAGGTAGGTAATAAATAACCGGTAACTTTGGAACTGGCTGAATCATGCCACGAGGTGTAAACGGGTGTGTAAGTGAAGTTCTGAACGACTTGTTTAGCAGTGGTCTAGCAAACAATACATTTTTAATCGACTGTGCTCAGGAAGTTCGCAGATTTGAAATCAATCGCAAATATCGTGGTGGAAGTTACGCTAAGTTACGCTCGTCAAATTGATTTAAAACTTGGTTAGCGTCAAATTTTAAGAGTGGTAGGACCTTGTGCAGGGTTCGCCCGGATCGCTACAACCATCTTATCCATTAATCTACCGCCAAACAGCAATGTTCGCATTGTTGTGTTCCGGTTTGGGGATAAGACAGCCGGTGTAATGACTAGCATAGAGGCATTCCATCTTAGTCCTTAGGGGTGGCAACGCATTTGCAGTCTTAGGCTTGCAGTCTTGTGAATGCGAATGTCTATGGGTCACAGTTTCCACTTACCGTCAGGTGGCCTGAGAGCTCGTTTGCCTTCCCTATGCCATAAAAAAAGGGAATGGATGAAAAATCATTAACTCTCGCATACGAGTATTTGTGAAATAGCTTTAACGGATTGTGAATAAATATTAGGTTGCAAGCTCAGATGCACCAAGAGGTAATTATTACAAAAAGTTTGGGACGCCTGAAACACAATTTTATTACGATTTCCACACGGACGAAGTTGCGGGCACAGTTAGTTAGTGACTAGATACTTCAGATATCATTCTGCTACTGCCCGTTGATCCAGAGAAGCAGTGTCAATAGTAATTCTGAAAGCCAAATGTTTAGAATAAAATATCAATAAATCTCTTTCTGCAATTGAGAGACGTGTAGAGAATAAAAAAACGATAGCCCTTTTTTTAATTCGTTTTTCTTTATTGAAATTATCCTTTTTTTTTCGCAATCAAAGTTAAAATTAAAATGTTAACTGTAGACTAAAATGCCACAATGACACCCAAACTTTAGCTACCATTGCTTTGGTCGGCCTACTCTGCCCTCGTAGGCCAATAAGCGGTATCCCAAATTTAATAGCCCAAGCAGAATCAACTCTCTCCAGTTAATAAATAGGTTGAACTTGCTCCAGGAGTTTTGTTTAGGATACTACCATTTGGCTTACCAGGGCAGTACTTTAGTCCCTTAATAAACAATCTATTTTTATGCAGTTCTTCTTTCTTTAAGATTCATCGCACCTCACAACGAAACGCTCTGTTGTTCTTCTGGACCCTGATCAGGAACTCTTCACAGGCCATAAGAAAGAATTTGACTTGGGGGAGGTGACCATGGCTAATGGGTTCCCGGTGTATTCTCCGCACTTAGGGTCTGCGGAGGGGTACATTGGGGAGGACAACCATTTCTACGGAGTGCTGCACTTGGGTAATTTCTAAAGCCACCATAAGTACCCATTTCGGAATTACTTTAGGCGTAATTGTTATTGTCAGATTAAAAAGAGAATTGACAATTTTAACCTGTCTACCTACGGGTTAGCCTGGGGTTCACATTCACGTGCAAACGGGCCTTAGACTTACAAACTTTGACGGCTTAAGCTTTAGAGACTCGAAATTTGAAAATTTAGGCTCTTTTTATGGCCTGATTTCTTCCTACGCTGACATCGGTCGGTGACGTCCGTCGAGCGTACGAATAGACACCATGTTCTATGAGACACCACCATGACACCGCACAGCGACGCTGACGCTCAGCGGCAGATTTGCCATTTATTCGTACGCTCGACCGACGTCAATGAACGATGTCAGCGTAGGACGGAATCAAGCCTAAGGCTTATATACTCATGCCGCAATAATTCAACACTCGTTCTTAAATATCTCATCTCTTGGAAGATCGATACAATGAAGGCTTGGCTTAACTATCAAGCCTTTATAACTCCAAGGCTCAAAGTTTTACAAGATCGAACCTTGAACTGAGTACCCGCAATTCTAGTCTCGTAGCTTACGCCTCAAAACTCAAGTACACCGACACCACCTTGTTCATCTACTTCTGACTGTAGACATCTCCCAATTCCCACCCAATGTTCAGGGAACCGCACCCTCCACGCAGACCCCTACGGCACCGATGACCCGAAGAGAATCTTCGGGCTGTTTGAGCACGACTTCGTGGAAGCCCCCCCGCGCCTCCGCCGCGACGATGCACAGGTGAAAGGCTGGTGAGGCCATTTTATAAACTCTTATCGCGGTGGAAAAAGCAGCCGTCGCTCTCGAACTAACATACTGGTCAGAGAGTGACAGATGTTTTATCTACATCGATAAAAACGACCATAATAGGCCCGCAGCTTAATTCTAGGGTCCCATGACTCCCATGGGGCGACAGACCGAGGAGGCGGGGAGGCGAGTCGATTGCTAGCGTTTACCTTCCCGCCACACAGAACGCCCCAGCTAATGCCTAGATGCCTCGCCTGTCGCATAAGAACTTGTCGGCGTTTACGTGGAGTGAGAAAGAAGTAAAGATGCCGTCTTCTTTATTTATATGTCTTTATGTGTAAATGCTTCTCTTTTACTCGTTGTATTATTGTTTCGTGTCTTGTCTAGGTAATAATCTGCCCACGAAGAAAATACTATGAGAAAACACAATGACAGAAATGTTCTAAAGAAACTGGTAGTAGGTACTGTAAAGTCGGCCTTTTAAGTAGCTGCACAGTTTGATACCTTGTCGCTTTAACGTCTTTGACAGTTTAGTGAAACAGTTCAAACATAATGTTAAAGTGACAAAGAACTTTGCAGCTATAAGGTCATAACATTTCTTCGAGACCGACAACGCATTGCTGACTCCTCCGGCGTTGCTAATGTCTATAGACGGTGGTGACCACTTCCCATCAGGTGGGCCGTCTGCCTGTTTGTCCGTGGCAATCATAAGGAAGCCGGGAAAGTGCTAGTTGAACTCAGTACATACGAATTTGTTTTTAAATAGAAATATTTACTTTGCAAATTTGTGTTTGAGTCATCAATTTACATACCTATGTGTATCAAATTTCAACTCAATCGGTCCAGTAGTTTCGGAGCAAATTGTCTGTGACGGACGGACGGACAAACAGACGCACGAGTGATCCTATAAAGGTTCCGTTTTATAATTTTAGCTACTTAAGGTGCGGCTCCACTGATGGCGGTTAATATTGGCTCCGCTCCGCTCCACTCCGCTCCGCTCGTCTCCGCCTCAGTGGAGCCGCAACCTTACAAGGCCGATCGTACCTTGT
Source organism: Acleris sparsana (assembly GCA_923062465.1). NCBI lineage: Eukaryota > Metazoa > Arthropoda > Insecta > Lepidoptera > Tortricidae > Acleris > Acleris sparsana. The sequence goes on along the minus strand of OV281305.1, from coordinate 5,083,579 downwards.
AGTGCATCTTCTAATATCTCGTGAAATCCCCCGTAGTTTGGAAGCAGCTATAGCAAGTTCTCCTTCCCGTTCAACTTTGAGGATCGCCAGAGGCCGGCGGGCGTCGCCCGCGCCAGGATCTGTGACCTGCTGCTGCTGGCAGACAAGGAGTTCTACGAGAAGGATTGCAACGCCAGCCTGCACCATGCCGTCCGACGCATGATGCATGCGGTCGCGCAGGCAGACATCGTGTTTAGGAATGCGGACTTTGACGACGATGGCATGCCGGATAATATTGGTGAGTTGAGGACTCAGCTACTGTCAAACGCGTAGCCTAAAGCATAGGTTCCCATAACCGGGGGGGGCGGCAAGCCCCTCAGAAAAAATAAGGGGGTTAGAGCTATTCAGGGAAGCGCTGCGTGTATTGATAAAATATGATACAAGTATAAAATAAAGTAGAGTACGAACAGCAAAATCTCGCCGAAGTTCCTTTGAGATACAGTTCATTTCGCAATTTAAAAAAGAAAGTGCTTTCACAGCAGTCTATGGTATTATTTGAATGACTCCTATTGTTCTTTATAGACAGATGGGTTTGTTTTCTAAAGTGCTAATAATATCTGGGAGCAAATTCTGGGAAGCTACGGCCTAGCCTAGAGGCTTGTTATTAGAATATTCACCCAAAATATTTTATACTCTGACGCGATTTTTGTTTGCGTTTTTCCCCAATGCTAATTTTGTCCAATCGCATATTTCCCGCACAGGATTTCTCGCGGAAATTATCTCACTTATAATTAAGTTGAAATAGGTAGGTTTAGGCTATGTTAGCTATGCAGCAGCAAGCAAAGCATCTGGCAATAGGCGCTCCACGAACGCCAACTATCCAATTGATTTCTGGAATGGGGAAAAATGCGACAGGAAAGAAAACTTGAGTGGCAAAAAAACGCTTGTAAATTCTGGTAAATACTAAAAAAATACTATTTTTGAAAATACTAACAAATCTCGATCTTGTTCCCACTTCCCCCGCGCCTATTAATTTATTACTGGCAATATAAATCACTGACAGACATTTTCATAATAGCGGCAGGCACTAAATCGAGTGCCAGGCCAGCCCCGCATTTCCAATAAACAAACTTGACCTTACATAGCAAAGTTAACAAGTTTAAACACCTTGCGCGTAGATTTATGCCCAGGTTAAATTATTAAATAATGTCAGATTCATTTAACCTGTTAATCTGGGGTTAACCTAGGGTTAACATTGACGTGCGAGTAGGCCTCATTGCGTCTCTATCGTTACAGACTAGATAGATAGAGATCATGTGCTAGCCGTGCTGGATTGAAATAAGTTGCGTAATTTACATTGAAATGTCCCATGTCACCTGTCAGTGTCAGGATGGTGAATTATGGGTCTGGTTTCAGCCTCCACGCGGTTTAAAGAGAGTCAGCAACTAGGTTGTGCCGCCGATGCCGCTGGCATTGCGGACGTGTGGGCGATGGTGACTGCTCACCATCAAGTAGCCTATTTCGTTTGCCTTTAATAGCTATAAAAAAACGACCAAGTGCGAACTGTACTCGTAGATGAAGGTTTCCGTAACGCCGGCCTTAAAATATTAAGGTCGTGAAAAATACCACGTTTTTTGCATAGAAGTCATATCCGTCTATTTTTTTTTGAATTTTACAATTTATTGTTAAAGCGGCTTTAGTAACGTACCTACTCTCTGTAAAAAAATCGAGTGTTTAATCATTTATAACGGTCTCAGAGAGAGTAGAGAGAGAGTAGTTTTTAACATGACCACAATCACTGTAATTGTGGTCATGTTAAAAACAACGAAAAAACAGGGCCCTGTAATTTTTAACTTAATTTTATTTTCTGTTAAATCGGTTAGTAATAATTAGGGTTCTGAGTTTTCATAGCACGGTAAGATGAAGAGAGCTGTGGAGTCGACATTAACATTAAAATTCAACTGTTACTCATACTCATATTCATTTGTTTATTTAATTCCAAAATGCTTTTATATTCGCCCTTAGCCCATGAGTAAAGCTGCTAAGCTAAGTAATGAAAGATTACGATTATAAATGAAATAATTTTCATATTCAAAATATTTAATAATGTAATATAATGTAATGTAATAATGGAATATTGAAAGTGAAAGTTATTATCTATATGTATAATAAAAATAAAAAATTGCAATTAAGTTAACGAATGAGTATGAGTAACAGTTGAATTTTAATGTTAGTGTCGACTCCACAGCTCTCTTCATCTTACCGTGCTATGAAAACTCCGAACCCTAGTAATAATATACTCTGTGAAAAATTTACGGTTCATGAGATACAGTCAAGTGTAAAAATATGGGAGAAGTCAAGAACCTTATTCCAGTGTAATAAGAAATCGTTACATAGTCTCAGAGGATTCTATCGATACATATTTTTGCACTTGACTGTCCATCCCGCTGACAATCAGACAGACAAAATCGTAAACTTATTTTATTATTTCTTTCGTCTGACGTGTTTATCTCATAGGTTTCGCGGTAAAGTACATTCTGGTGCTGACGTCGAACGAGACCAACACGCGCGTTTTCGGCGACTTGCTCAACTCCCGCGCCGTGGACGGACGGAATTACCTGATGCGGTTCGCGCGCCTGCGCCGACTCAGCGAAGTGTGCCTCGGTGTGGCGTTCTCTGGGCACGCCTTCTTCAACAGAACTTTAGGGCTGAGGTGAGGATACCTTGAGCCTCAGTATTTCGGATATCTCGTTTCAATAGGGAATATTCATGACCTTTTTTCACAGATTCCATAAAAGCTAATTCATGTAACAAAGAGTTGAGAGAAATATGTTTTGCTTGTATCATGTTATCATCCGTATTTCTTGGCCGATTTTAATTTTAATTTCACAATTTGGTTTTTTTCATGTATTGTTGAAAAATGCGATTTAAAAATCCATGCATTTAGTCCCGATTCCCTAGTTAGTAGGGATGTCATGTCATGTCAGTTACCTTCTTTTTTCTGTGTACAGTTTTACGTCCTTGGGCGGCGGGGTGGGTGGCGCGGCGGGGGGGCTGTGCGACCGCCGCGCGTACGGCCGCTCGTTCAACACGCTTGCGCTTGCGCACTCGACGGCCGACGGCGACTCGGCGCGCGTGCCCGAGCGCATCGCCGCGCTCACTCTGGCGCACGAGATTGGTAAGCGACGGCTATAGCTGGAAACTAGAGTTCCAATGCGGCGCATGCTATTCGGGTGTCAAGGAAACAAACATGTATATTTTTTTAATAATGTATTTTTTTTTTAAGTCGATAAGAATTAAACGTCGCCATTTATATAAAAATATAATACAACATTCAAAACTTAAAAATAAATTGTAATTATATTGCAAAGTAACAAAATGCGTAATATGTAATAAAGTCATCTCTATTTTTTTACAATAAAAGAAGGAAGGAAATAGGTATTTAAGTTCTAACTCATATTATAGTGGCTTAGATCTATAAGGTAATGGACCCGATTCTACATTGGCCTCTAAACTTCCTTATTTTATTTAGGTGTCGCTAAAACACTTTGCTATTCTATGAGCAGCTGTCATAATCAAATGACAGCGCTAATTTGAATCTGACGTTTCTTATTTTAGGCGGTCTATTCACATTCAGGAATCCCCGTGTGTGTGTGGGCGCCATTAACGAGAAGAAGAAGAAGACACATTCAGGAATAGCACTTTTTAAATCTGCCGTCAAAATTGTGTTAAAATTAGACAATTTCGTGTTAGGTTATTTAAGCGATGTGCACGTGGAATTGGGTATATTTTTTAGCATATCACAAGTTGCTTATCGTATGAATCACGTCTACGGCTATTCCTCTGTCATCATGGTGGTACGTAATGTCTCGTTAGAGTCTGGCAAACGAAAGCTGTCCACAAGAACGGGCGGCAGTTCAAAATATCTGCAGCAGATATCAATGTCTGTACACTAAACAAACGGAGTTGATAGATAGAAACAATTATTTAACATTTCTGACAAATAAAATAATATCAACTACGTTTAGTATCGCCTAATCCAGCTTATCCAGCTGCTGATTTTTGAATTGCCGCCCTTTTTTGTGGACAGCTTTCGTTTGCCAGACTCTACCACCTCCCCGTCTGCCTCCTAATTTTAACAGGGTATCTGTGTATTTAAACCCCCGTTCGCAAAAGGGTCCCTATTATTATACACACAGTATTTTCATTTCATCGAAAGGCATTTCTTGCTTCATAGGAATATTTTTTTTATCTCCAAGTTTAACCTTACCTACGTAATTAATGTTTAAAGGCTCCCATAGACTACGCAGATCCTATAAGATCTCTGTATCTGGGCGCATATCTTACAATATCGCTCTCTATATTAAATTCATTGAGCAATGCACACTGCGCAGATAAATTCTATTTTATCGTAAAGCATCTGTAAGCACCGACACATATCGAAAGACGGTGAGAATACATTGAGAATATTATCTGCGTATACAAATATTTGAGCAGATAACAGGTAAGAGTAAATGTATTCAGATATCGTTCGATGAAATGATGCCTTCGCTAAAAGTGTGGTGTATGTTGGATATGTGTATATGTGTATCTGTGGAATTTGTGTCTATGATCTGTGTTTATGTCTGTGGCATCCTAGCTGCCTCATGGATGGACCGATGTTAACGCGATATTTTGGTTCAATAAATAAAATGACATGTCGCTCACAATGGGCTTCATATAAGAAGGCTCAAGGTCAATCTATGCTAGTCATTACACCGGCTGTCTTATCCCCAAACCGGAACACAACAATGCGAACACTGCTGTATGGCGGTAGGTTAATGGATAAGATGATGGTAGCGATTCGGACGGACCCTGCAAAAGGTCCAACCACCCGCAAAGTAGTGGCAGTGGGTGGGGCACATTACCGATGTACCGACCGTGTACCGGGAGACGAAGTGTAGGCAGGCCTTCCACTAGGTGGACCGACGATCTTATAAAGGTCGCGGAAAACCGCTGGATGACAGCAGCAGAGGCCCGATCGTTGTGTGAAAACCTTGGGATAGGCGTTTGTCCAGCAGTGCACGTGTTGCGGCTGATAATGATGAAGATGAAATGAAAATCGGTTGAGCGACTCAAAATATCAGCTTTGAAGTATGGTCGCTATATGATTGGGATATTTGGGCGCTTTCACTATAATGTGTGCCATAATTAAGGACTAAAATGAACGAACTCTAACTTTGTCTGTTTTGTGACGAAAATTAGCCATATATTGCAGCCGTAAATGTATGGCTAATTTTCGTCACAAAACTGACAACGTCAAAGTTCCTTAATTGGGGTACACGGTTTTATGAAAACGCCCATTGATCTATTTAATCGTGTAAGTATTTTGATTTATAAAAGAATTGACGTCGCCCGCGACTCCGTACGCGTAAAAAAACTTCAGAAAAACGCTTCAGAAAATCATTTTTCAGTGCAACCCTAGACCTCATAAGGAACAAACGTGCCAAATTTGGAATCTCTAGACCCAGCGGTTTGGGCTGTGCGTTGATATGTCAGTCAGTTTCTTCTTCTATATAAGTATTTAGAATACCTAGCGTTTAAAACTATCGTATACTCTACAGTGACAAATTACCTAATTTATTCACACAGTCACCAACTTCAACTACCTTTCGACTTCTCTTCTTGATCTTATCCTTTATAATATTTCTTATCCTCTCAAAGTTCAGTTGAACAATCTCTCCGTCGATGTCTTCGTCTACCAGCGCTTTTTGGACAGGTTTATGCGGTTTTGTAGAAGATCTATGTGGTAGGCGATGGTATAGCCGTGTTAAGTCTTCGATAGTATTCTCATATGGTTTATCATTGGGAAACAAGGCATCCCAAAGTGGCTGTTCCATGCTGCCTTCGACGTCCGAGTCGCTATCGCCAGTTTCTGATTCATTGCTTTCAATTGGTTCTCTTTTCTTTTTTAGTTTTTCTTTTATTTCATGGTCGCTTGGTAGTTCTAGGTTTGTGTTTAGAATTTTATTTTGGTGGTCGTCTATACCTCGCGTGTTGTTGGACGATGAAGCCATCTGGCTGTAAATTAAAAAAAAACATGGTAGGAACGCGTTCAAAAGGCGTTTTTGAAGGAACTTTATTAAAATTAGGGAGACCTTTTTCTATGGACATCTATAGAAAGTTTGTATAAAAGATCAGATCAGATCAGATTTTGGTCCATAAACTCTGTACATTTTTGTAAGAGATCGTTTTAAAATTTGCACATTGAACCCTTCAAGACACCCCGTTTGCTATAATCTAATCACTTCCTTTTTTCAATACCCCATTCTAGAACCCTTTTCAAATATTTAGAAGAATTATTTTAATTTGTTTTTACTTAAAACAAATGCGGGTAAGCAAGTTATACATGACAAATTTCCAGCTGACAGCTGCTATAGTTTCAAGGAAAAACTGCTGTGACATACAGACACGCAAACGGACAGACATACAGACAGACTGACACCGAATACTCATCATAAGGGTTCCTTCTTTACCATAAAAAACAACAAATACAAAAAAAATTTCAAGCGTGAGTTAGGCTCGTGCTGATTTGATTCGAAGTCGAATCCAAATTAGAGTATAATAATGCATACTGTACCGCGGTACGGAGCCCTCGGTGCGCGAGTCCGACTTGAACTTGACCTTTTTTTTTACTTGTACTCAACTATATAATATACATCCATTCACTGGTATCTGGCATGCTTTTTACGTACCATCGGCCAAAAATGTGGTCTACCACCCTACTGTTGAAGTTCATTTGCATGTCAGGATACAACAAGGTCAATTTTCCCTTGCAATAATATTATGACGGTGACAAGGTGTCAACCTTAACGATGATTAGATCTCATTGAAACTTGTCAAATCTGGTAGACCACTTTCTTGGCTGACCGTACCTAATAGAGACCGTGTCACAATTTTTTTCGGCCCTATTTATTCATCTACTTATATGTTCATACAATATTAATGTCATATAATTATTATGTTGATTTGGACTTTACTATAGTGCCCGGCCGATAAGAAGTCAATCCTGACATCTGTCAATTAAGTACAAATTATAACCTCAAACCCAAGAATAGGTTATAAATTGTACTGCTATGACAGCTGTCAGGATTGACTTCTAAACGGATGGCAACTATAGTATGTGTATATAGTACTCATTTCCAACACTAGATGGCGTCCGATGTATTAAAAAAACGGTTATAATTTTTATCTTATTGTTTCAACTACTCATAATAAATTCTACTCAACTCAAAACAACCGATATCACGACAGCAATTCATTCCATAATATCTACTCCAATTTTAATATCACTATCAAAGCACTCTAAGCAGTAAGATGCCAAGGCCGACATGTTTAAAAAAAAACTTACAGTGTTGGAACACCAGTCCACATAAATAGCGTCAAACGACCACGATACACGAAGTAACTGATGTGTAAAAATACACACATAATAATTAATGGGTAGTATTATAACACTGCTTAATAATATCTTTATAATGTTAAAGATAGACCGTGTTATTGACGTGGTTACTGGAATAATAATGCGATTGGGACGACAAGGTGCATTTGCGAAGTAAGCGCATTTAGCGCTTTATTTTAAGAATTATTTATGATTTATTTGTGGTTTATTTTATAACCTAAACGAGTTTGATTTCTAATTAACGTCTTAATTTCAATTTTATGATTTTCTTATATTTAGGTAGGTAGGTAGCTGCCTGCCTAGTAAGATTCTGAATTACTTGGGTTTTACGAAGGGAAAGTATAACGGTTTTAACCCGTTTTTAAATGTAAAGTTTCGTACTTATTGGTAAAAAACCGAAAACTGATTTCTATTGAAAAACATTAAATGGATGACTAATAAAATAATTACCCATTAGATTAATAATAAAAGACCTTATTTTTTTATTAATTTGGGACTTATAATATTGTATTGTATCCAATTTTTATTTTAAACAACGGTTATTTATTAAATTGTATTAAACAACGGTTATTTATTAAATATAAAATCGGTCAAGTGCGAGTCGGAATCGCGCTCAGAGGGTTCCGTGGCCCGCAGGCTATTTTTTTTTTTTTAATTTTAATTTATCGCTTTGTTTGCTTCAGTTTTTACCATACAAAAAAAGGAAAAGTTGAAAAAAACTAACGTCCTTTATTATTTCACTTTCTTATAAAAAATACAATTTGTTAGTAAATCCCCCGTAATAAGTCATAACACATATTCCAAACAAAAATCAACCCGCTATCGGTTGAAAAAACGGTTGAAAAAATACAGCTCTTTGAAGTTAGGACGGACGGACGGACTTAGGCGTATTATTAGGGTTCCGTGCGGGTTCAGGTACGAAACCCTAAAAAAATTACAATGGCGATACATAAACCCGCTATCGATTAGACTATTACGGATCAGACTCGAATATGTTTATGAGTTCGTAAGTAGGTCAGCGTCTAGTTAGATTATTTTCTTATACACCGTGTTTTTTTTGATTTACGATAACTTCGGCATATTACTAGGTATATCCATAGAAACTAATTGGTACATTAGATTTTTAAATACTGCGAAAAAAAATTTTTTTTTCGGTTTAGTACAAAATAATTTTTTTTTTTTTTTTTTTTATTAAATGAAATATCTTAACAAATATTCCATTGGAATACAATCTAGTCTTATGACTAATAAGTATTTTAAATCTGACCTAAACTTCTAATACAGACTAAGCTAAGAATGTGTCCATTAACACTTATCCTATTGTCTCTGTTAAGGGGAAGACACTTTGTTAATGTGTTCTTTGTGTGTAGTACTTACTGCACTAATTACACTATCACTACACTAAACTAACTCGAAAGGCTTTGTCCTTTTCAGTCTTCGCTGTATATCCGTGTTGTCGAGGAGCTGGATGGCCTCGACATTCACATGGTGATGAAGCCTGCGTTCATGGGCTTCGGCGTATCTTTTGATAATATTACTAACATATTCCACTTCAAGGTCCCGGTGGAGGTTGTCATTTCTTATGTACCAGGGTGCGTTTACAATACCTCTAAGTACTTTATTCTGAAAGCGTTGTATCATTTGCATGTTGCTCTGTTTGGTACAGCCCCACAGCTGGATACCGTAAGTCCATATCGGCATTAGGACTTGTTTGTACAGTAGTATTTTGTTGTGTACTGACAACTCTGAGTGCCTCCCAAGCAGCCAGTACATCTTCCTGTAGCGGAGTTCTAGCTCGTCGCGTTTCTTTTTGACGTGAGCTCTCCAGCGAAGTTTGGTGTCAAGTGTCATGCCCAGATATTTGGCTGTATTTTCGTACGGTATTGCTTTGTTATTTATAAATACCGGGTGATATGAGGTTTTCTTGTTAGTAAAATCTATATGAGTTGACTTCGACTCATTGAGTTTTATTCGCCATTTCTTTGTCCAATCATAGACAACGTTAATAGCAATTTGTACATTTTCCAATGCTTCTTCGTGGGTGATCCCTACAGCCATGATAGCCGTGTCATCTGCAAAAGTTGCAATGGTGTTGTTTTCTAACACTGGAATATCACATGTGTATAACAGGTACAGGACCGGACCTAATACACTTCCTTGCGGTACTCCAGCTTTTATTTGCTTAATTTCTGAGTATGAGTCATCTTGTCTGATTCGAAACATTCTGTCTGATAGATAAGATTTTAAGATATCCGTGAACTGTTTTGGAAGCATTTTCTTCAGCTTGTATATCAGGCCGTCATGCCATACTTTGTCGAATGCTTGTGCTACATCAAGGAAGACCGTGGAGCAAACTTTTTTCTCTTCTAAAGTTTTTTCAATAATGTTGGTTATTCTGTGAACCTGGTCTATAGTAGAGTGCTTTTCTCTAAAGCCAAACTGGTAGTCAGGGATTAACATTTTGTCTTCTAAAATAGGTTTTATTCTTTTTATGAAGAGTTTTTCAAATAACTTAGATATAATTGGTAACAGGGATATTGGTCTGTATGATGTTACCTCATGTGCTGGCTTTCCTGGTTTGGGAATCATAATGACTTCGGCGAATTTCCACAAGCCGGGTACATGTTTTAGTCTAAATGTAGCGTTGATAAGTGTGGTGAGTTTCACTATTGCTTTACGGGGCAGGTTACGTAGGACTTCCCCAGTGATGAGATCATAACCCGGAGATTTCTTTTGTCTTAGGCGATTAATTTCAGTACAGACTTCTTTTGGTGTAACCAATTTTATTTGAAGTTCATTTTGTAATATCTCTTCATTTAGGTTAATTTCAAACGTGTTGTCCTCGTGCGGTTGAAATATTTGTTCAAGATGTTGTGCAAATCTCGCAGCTTTCTGAGCGCTACTGACAGCCCAAGTACCGTTTTCTAGTTTAATGGGAGGAACTTGAATAATAGGTCTTTTTAATTTTTTTGTGACTTTCCACAACGAATAGTCTGTTGACCGATCACCTGTTAGTTGACGAAGGTGAGTAGTCATCGACTCATCGTGAAAGCTTTTAATTTTAATATTCAGTTGTTTTGTGAGATTATTTAATAAGGTCTTGTCTTGTGGAAATCTCGATTGCTGCCATTTTCTTCTCTGCTTCCGTTTTTCAGTAATCAGATTTCTAATTTCCAGAGGATACTTACTACCTAAGTCCCTTTTCTTGGGGATAGGTGTGTTATTCCAGGCACATTGTTGTACATCTGCTATGAATTTCTTAACCTCCAGTTCGAGCTGTTCAGTGGATTTAAGAGGAACCTTGAGATTTATTTTTCTATCTAGATCTAACTTAAAGCTTTCCCAGTCTGTATTCTTGTTCACCAGAGTCGGGTTGCATTCTTTTAACATAATTTGTTCACTTAGAGTTAAGATTATTGGCGAATGGTCCGAACTCATATCGTATCCTTCCTCGATGTGTATGTATTTATTTGCTAAGTTTTTGTATATGAAGAAATCGATTAGATCTGGTACTTTGTTGATATCGGTAGGCCAGTAGGTTGGCTTTCCTGTTGATACAACGTCACATTTGGTTTCTTTGATGGCGCATAGCAATTCTTTGCCTTTGGTAGTTGTAAGTCTGGATCCCCAGTAGGTATTTTTAGCATTGAAGTCGCCTCCTAGGATAAACCTGTTTCCAAGTTGCTCCAGAAAGCTTCTGTACTGCGTTGTTTTCAGTGCATATTTTGGAGGGCAATATATTGCTGATATGGTAACAGGATATCGTTTTGTTTTCACACAAATGGCTACAATTTGTTTGTCTTGTTCTTCGATCTTGAATTCTTCATAATGGGAAATGTTGTCTTTTATTATGACTGTACTACCTCCTCTAGCTGTATTGCCTGGATGGAGAGCGTGGTACACTTTGAAACCTTTAATTTGAATGAAAGATTCTTTAGTAAAGTGTGACTCAGATATGAGGCACACATCAATTTTTTCTGTGTATAGGACTGCCTTCAATTCGTTTTGATGACGAAGCAGTCCGTTAGCGTTCCATGCCATGATTTTGAGTGACTTGAACATTATTTCAGATTTTGAGTGGATGTCTTGGAAGTGAATTCCAGTTTCTTTAATCTACCGTCAAAAGACGACATAAGGTTAAGGATTTTATTTATTTTATCATCCAGACTACTGCTTAGCAGAGGAGGCTTTGCCTGTGCTTGGACCTGTGCTTGAACCTGTGCTCCTTTAGTGATTTGAGCATAGGACACATTCTTTTTCAGGGCACTTTCATGAATAATACCCTTTTTATCTGTTTGAGCAGTTTGTGGCTTTGCGGACGTTTTTTTATTTTTTATAGCTTGTAGTTCCTTGGCTACTACACAACCCCTATAGTTGGCGGGGTGGCATTCGCCACAATGGTAACATTTCGGTTTTTCTTCTGCTGGCTTTTTGCAGTCTTTTGTCAGATGCTTGCCTGTACATTTAACGCACCTGGGTTCTTTAGAGCAGTATTTATGTGTGTGGCCGTACGACTGGCAACGCTTGCACTGCGGTATAAGTTTCGATGTTCTCATCGGCTGGATGTCAACTTTGCATCCTAATATCGATTTGATGTTGTATATATTAGTTATGTTTTCATCCTTTTGGAACGAAAGCATAAACATATTCAATGGCTCTTTTGTCCTCCAACTAAGTTTGTTGACGGCCTCTTGTATAACAAATCCTTTGGATTTGAGGTCTTCAATAATTCTTTCTGGTTTACACGAGAAGTGTAAGTTTTTTGCCATCACTCTAATGGGTCGGTCCTGCTTATTTTCATAAGTGTGTGAGCAACAACTGTTTTCAAAGAGTATTTTAGCGATACTTCTATACGCGTCCTCATTTGTAGAGTTTATTTTGACTTTATCGTCTTTCATCATTTTGGTTGTAAATGAATCTTTGGGCAGGGTTGATGACAGAAGATCGTAAAACTTCTGATAATCCTGTATGTTTTCCACCATAATAGGTGGAGGTAGAGGTGTTTTCTTAACCTTATCTTTTTCCGTGGATGTTCCTTGCTGGGGTGGTGAGGGAGTCGCATTACGTTTCCTTTTCTTTCTGGTCTGTTGACGTATCCACTCGGTTTCTTTAGCTAGTTCTTCCTCGTCAGTTCCATATTCTATGGTTTCTGGAGGATTTTCTTTAGCAGCTGTTTTTATTTCAGGATTTTTCAACTGTTCCTGAGTGTTTTTCAACAGTTGTTGTAGTTCATCTATTTGACCCTTAAGGTCGTTAACCGTGGTTTCTAATTGATTACGTTTGGCCTTTTCTTCGGAATAGTATTGATATAACAACCGTTCTTTTTCAGTTTCGATAGTAATGTTTTGCGATCCCATTATTACTTATAAGCAATTAGCTTCGCCTTAACGAAATAACACAAATAGTCATGATTCACTTAATCGGTAAAACTAGGTCATCGCGGCGACCGTGAATGCACGTTCGGCGCGACGGATTGCACTGCTGCGTTAGCACTTTACCCGAGCACTATTCAGGGCGCAAGCAAGAGCGACGCAACCGTTCTTCGCGGAAGTGTAAAACGAACTGAGAGTACAAAATAATGAAATCTTTTATCTTTGGTCATTCTAAAAGGGCCTTTAGAGTTAACTAATAATCAGTGTCAAATACGTCTATGTTGGCGTGACATACACACACAAGTAAAGATAACACTTGACAGGTACAAGATTGTCACTTTAGATTGACGCGTATACAAACCTAACAATTGGAAACTCTTTACTCATAAGAGTCATATAAAGTATTAAAAGAAAATTGTTGTTATCAATTAAGAGAGCCTTTTACACTAGTTTAACGTGATTAACTGATTAAATTTAAAAATTAAATATCTTTAAAACCGTTAGACTTATCATTTGTCTGTCTTCGGGAAATTAACTTTGTTTGACCTAAAGAACGTTCCTTAAAGTTATCGTAAATAAAAAAAAACACGGTGTATAGTTACCTTTTTTGTTTCTATTAATATGTCTCGAAGCTTAAATTTAAAACATTACCGCGACTAATTGAGATGTTGATCAATATTCCTATATTGCTTTACTTTCGCAACCTCTTATCTGACTGAATACTTTGATAAGAAAGTAGTCTTTATGAATCTTGGAACATGAGTGTTTTTTCTATCAAACTATTCGATGAGTTAAGAGGTTTAGAAAGTAACGTAAACGGACTATATTTTTGTAGCGACGCAGCGCAAAAGCGCTTAAAGCGCTGAAAGCGAGTAACACTGCTTGACGTCAGCTAGGACATTCCCATTGATTTTGGCGAATTTGATACAGATCGGGTTTTTCCCTGTCCACAACAGAATGTTCACATCTAATCTACTATTATTGTTATTAAATATGTAACAATGTGTGTATGTATGTTTAGGTATTGTTTTTATCATGTTTTTGATATAATTTTATTAAGTTTAAACATCACATAGCTTGGTTTTTTTTATGACGCTCTGCATTATCTGTTAAATACGGACTGGTAGTCTGGTAGAGAACGCCTTAATAGGCGTTAATTCGCCATTGACTTGGTTTTTTAAATGTATTGTCCAAAGGATATCCCTAGTCAGTACGATCAGTATCTCCGAATACATTTAAATCGATACGCCTAACAATAAACGACCTTGAGAATAGTTTTAAGAAAATTTTATACTTACTACATTTTTTTTTGTATTATACATATAAAGTAAATTATTCACAGCACAAAAAAAAACTAAACAACAGAAAAACAGAATATGTCCTCGCGGCTGTAAATCTGACGTAACACTGTCGATATCAGATCTTTTGGCCTGTAGGTACGTAACATAATGAGCTGACATAGAAATCCGGGGGTCAAAATTTTATGACAGGTAGGGAGTTCCTATGTCGATAAACTCGGTTATCGATTCATTTTCCATATAGAATACTAGTGATCGCCCCAGCATTGTATGTATTTTTTTGTTTGTTTTGTTTTAAAGACGAGTAAGCAGTTCACACAGCTTATTAAAAAAATTTGTTAAGTATGCTATTACGTCCACTGAAAATCATTTATAGCCTCCTGAAATCTTTATATCAGCCAAGACGTAGACGTTAAACGCCCGAAAATTTGGAATCGTTTATTTTAACAATGGTTGCTGGTAGGTACAGTAATAAAGACAAAGATTATCATGAGTAAAGTTTCAATAATCATTTTGTAAAAAAAAGAGAATTACGTTATTTATTTTATTTATTTTTTACAATAATATGGAGTGATCACTAGTATAACAGAACAAGCGTCGATAATTGACTTTATCGATATAGGAACTCCCTGCTTGTCATAAAACTTTACCCCCTGCCTGCGTGACTATTATACGTATTATGTTCGTGTTTATCGTGTGAATTAAACATCTGACACTTTCTGACCAGTATGCGAGTGCGAAAGAGGCGGATGCTTTATTCATCGCGATTAAGGCCACCATAATACGGGCCCTGAATTCCTATGTCTAATAATGAGTGAATAACGGGATAATACACAAACAAATGATGAACTATAGTACCTACGTATTATACATTGGTTAACGGTGCCACAGCTTTAGGATTCGACTATTCATGTCAAACTCTATTTCTGTCTTATGCTAGGTTTTCACGGGCTTAGTAGCTAATGCTTAGTTCTTGTCATTTACACTTGTCACATGTGTGTAAACATGTTGTATAAGTGCTTAGTATTAGTGCAACTGCAAGTGCAAGTAATTAGAAGCCGTTCCTATTTACTAAGCGACAAGCATCTACCCGCAGCTAAAAATCTACTAATACTTGTCACTTGTCGAGTGGTGTAAACATTTAATGACAAGTGCATTTTGATTAGTGATTAGTAGATTACCTACTCAAAGCTGCCGAACTAATACCATTCTCTAACACCACTGTGTAGACGGTTACTTGCCACTTGTCACTGTGCATATAAGTCCCTAACCACCAACACTAATGACAAGTACTAAGCCCGTGTAAACCTAGGATTATTAACTGACTTCAAAAAACGGAGGAGGTTGTCAATTCGTCGGAATAAGAGAAGACCTTAGCCAAATTGCAAACGCTACAACGTTTTTTTCTATCACTCTAAATGTATGGAATTACGGTTGACCACGTGTTTTATCGCAACGCACGAGAATGCCATACCATACATTAACATCATCATCATCATCATGTCAGCCGAAATACGTCCACTGCTGGACATAGGCCTCCCCCAAGGCTTTCCACTCAGACCGGTCTTGTGCTTTTCGCATCCACCGCGGTCCCGCGATCCTGACGAGGTCGTCACTCCATCTTGTTGGAGGCCTACCTACAGCTCGTCTTCCGGTCCGCGGACGCCACTCCAGAACCTTCTGACCCCATCGGCCATCAGTCCTGCGAGCAATGTGCCCCGCCCACTGCCACTTCAGTTTAGCTATTCTTAGGGCTATGTCGGTAACCTTAGTTCTACTGCGGATATCATCATTTCTGATTCTATCACGCAGAGAAATCCCGAGCATAGCCCTCTCCATAGCCATCTGAGTGACTTTGAGCTTCCTTATGAGGCCCATTGTTAGCGCCCACGTCTCAGATCCGTAAGTCATCACCGGCAACACACACTGGTCACCATACATTAAGAGTGATAGAAAAGAAAAACAGGGCAAGAGCATGTCGGGCCATGTTCAGTGCAGGGTACCGAAGCCGCTAAGTACTAAAAACATAATAAAAACAACAAGTAATAACTAATTTTCTAACTGAAGTCATTTGGTGATGTTTTAGGTGATTTTAGTAGGTATAAACACTTTAATAATCACTAAACACTATAACCAAAAACTTGCAAATGACTCCCCATATAGCAGTACTAGCAGGTAGATTAAGTTCGGCAGCTTATGCTGTTAGAAAAATCATGCAAGTTACCAATGTTGAGACAGCGCGCTTAGTTTATTATAGTTATTTTCATAGTGTTATGTCGTACGGTATTCTGGTTTGGGGAAAAGCTGCTGACATACAGACTATATTCGTGTTAGAAAAAAAGAGCCATTCGTTCTATATATGTATAACCTTAACTCCCGTGATTCCTTAAGATTAGTATTTAAAGAAATTAGTATTTTGACAGTAGCGTCACAATTTATTTATGAGAATATTGTCTATGTCATTAAAAATCAAGATATTTTTTTTAAGATTTAAAATTAATTAGATATATATCGCATTTTTAACGTTATGACAGCGCAATTAGGTGAATCCGCCGTTTTAACCGCGGTCATTAAATATTATCTTTGAATATTATTCAAGATGAACTTTATACATTTCTTGTTCTTTTGAATGGAATGGATACTACCCCCGGGTGCGTTGATTTTGACATATAACAGTTCTATTGTTTATTGCTAGTAAAAAGTTGTTCGAGCGTTTTTCTCAAAACTCACGTTTTGAAGATAGATTCGTTGTGCGTAAGTTGCTGGTAGTTCTTATTATTTTCGTCAATATATTGAGGACGACAAACGATATTTGTGAGTAATTCCGTGTCTGACCTTCGGCAAAAAACTTGAAGTCAGTTATGTTGAATAATAAATAAATAAATAAATTAATTCATTGAGGAAAAGTCTTGTAGATTATGGGTCCAGTAAGTTGTATTTTTGTATAGACGATGTGATAGCCTAGTTGGTGGTGACCCTGCCTACGAAGCTAGCGGTCCCGAGTTCGATTCCCGGTATGTGCAAATATTTGTGTGATGGGCACGAGTATTTGTTTCTGAGTCTAGTACCTTTAGTAAGCGTAGAGCTTAGTTCTTAGGTCAATCTAAAAGCAAAAAGTGTCTTGTTATTGCTTGCGTGAAGTCTGCGCCACCTACTGTGTAAAATATTTTTGTTCGACACCATGTCCCTGTTAAGGTTGTCTGGAAGAGATCGCTAACTAGCGATAAGACCGCCTGTTGTTTTTGTTTTAATTTTACTGGATCTCTGTAATGTTTTGTTTGGTGTTCAATAAAGTGTTGTATTGTATTGTAATCTGTGTGTGTTTGTCCTCTGACACAATTTATTTATGTATTACTGTGTTGCAGTGTTTGTCAAATAATTGTTGTATTATACATAAGTTTGATACGGGTTTATAAGAGTTGCCTGTGGCGGCGCGTGCGTCTATCATCTCGCGCCTAAGGGGGCTTCGAAAAGAGTAGCAATGTCGGCTACGTACGTTCCGTTGCGTAATTCCCGTGATAACATGATTCACGCTTATTTTTAACTCCCTACGCAAAAAGAGGGGTGTCATAGGTTTAACTGCTTTGTGTGTGTATCTGTCTTTTTATATTTGGTTGCGTTTTTTTATATTTGAATGCAGGTTTTCTAGCGGTGGTTTTTATGTTTTATGAAAAACGGTTGGGCCGTTATATGTCAGCTCTGAAAGAAGGGGTCACCGTTATATCGGGTTTTTATCTGTCTAATTGCTATCCAGTTACAAGAGTTAATTTATATCATGAAATCCAACCTTATAGTGGGGTACAGGTGTAGTGCATAACGAACGTGTCATGCTACTTCAGTCAAACTCGGTACTTTTTGTACTGTGACCGACTGAAATAGCAAGACACGTTCGTACGTTTCCGTGAAAATACGAAGGAAAACAATTATGCACTACGTCTGTATAGACTATTCCTGCAGTACATGGTTGCTCACGACATGGTTAATTTTAATAATTAGACTTATAATTAAACCCGTTCATGAATGCTACTATATTCGAGAGAGAGTATATATTTGAGATGGTCACATTAAGACCTTTCAAATGATACCTATATTGGAATAATAAGAAGACTTTTTTTAAGTTGACATAAATATTGTCACTTTGTCATTGTTGTAATTTCAATTTTAACAGTTTAGGTATCCTATGTCACCCGGGATGGTGAAAGGATTCTAACGATATCACACTCATTTAAATCGGCTCAGCCGTTTAGAAGTTCTGGTGGAATAAAGAATCGTCACATGCCTACATACATACATGAACCCTGTAAACATTACACTCATTTCTGGGCAGTCGTGTAGTAAGCATGAATCATGGTATCACAGGAATTGAACGAGTCTCGTAGTTAGCCGAATATCAATAATTTTAAATTTTGTTATTTCATTCGTACCTCGTAATGCTTAGTCAGCGACGTGGACGTCCACGTTAGGTCTCGCGCCACCGCTGAATGACCGACGCATGCGACGAGTTGCCAGCAATATACAAAGAGCGGTCTCTTTTTTAAATTACGTCATTCTGGCGATTTATTTATTCAAGGTTATTAGGGTAAGGAGTATTCATAACACGGTAAGACGAAAGAGAGCTGTGGAGTCGACATTAATTAATTGTATTTTTTTATTACTTAGCTTAGCAGCTTTACTCAAGGCCTCAGGGCGAATATAAAAGGATTTTGGAGTTAAATAAACAAAGGAGTATGAGTATGAGTAACAGTCGAATTTTAATGTTAATGTCGACTCCACAGCTCTCTTCATCTTAGCGTGCTATGAAAACTCCGAACCCTAGTTAATAGGTAGTATTTCGTTTTCCCCGTGTGTTTGCCGGGATAGAATAGTACTACTCCATGTCTTCCCGTGGAAGTCGTAAGAGGCGACTAAGGGAATAAAGGCTTGTAGTACTGTTAGGCGATGGGCTTGCAACCTGTCACTAATACACTGGTAACATCTTAGCGTGATTGTGCAAAATGTGGTTACAGAATTATCAACCAGTTTGTAGGGTTGTTGGTAATTCTGTAGCTCTGCCTACTCTGGTAACGAAGGCGTGAGTTTATGTATGTATGTATGTATGTATGAATTAGTATTTTGCTACAAGTAGGATATGGCACGCAATAAACATTCAATTTGAGTATTGAGATGGTTATGCGGATAGCTATTTTCTATGGCTCTTTGTGATGAACTCGAAAGACTAACAATAGAATAGAATAGAATAGAATATATTTATTTGCTTGAAAACAAGGTTCAAGTTCAAGCTTGTTAATACTAGTAAGTAGTGTGTCAGAATGTTTTGTCATAGATACAATGAGAGAATGACATACAAAAGAATAACATGTCATTAATCTTATCTTAGTTCCTACCACTTAGGCTTTACCAAAAATTCCTATGCATAGAGTAGGTATACAAACAAAACGTAAAACCGACACACGCCATACACCTTTTTTTGCTCCGGCTTGTCTATTTATTTACGTGACGCTTCGCCACTGGTTCCTACTTATAAAATACGATAGTTTCAATGCTTGTTACTTAAAACCATGCCAGGACAGGCAGTTAAACATTTTGACACAGTAACACATTTTGTATTCGTCGTAATCGTAAGCTGTGTAAAACCGGTTAATGCCTTATTCCAGGGCACAGTTTCGGCGCCCACCACGACGACCTCTTCCCTAACCAGGCCTGCAAGGGGTTCCTGATGGGCTCGCAGTCCTCCAGCGGGAACAGCGCCAACCACTTCGAGTTCTCCGTCTGCAGCAAGAGGCTCATCGCAGCCACTCTAAGCAGCATGAGCTACTGTCTGTCGGAGGAGGATCGGCCTTACTGCGGGAATGGTCAGTGACAGTGAAAGACGCAGCGTTTTCAAAAAACCGGTCCAGTGCGAGTCGGTCTCGCGCACCGAGGGTTCCGTACCATAACACAGGAGCTGTGTTTTTTATTTATTACATTCCAATATTAATTAGAATTGGCTGCGCGAGCCCATTTTTACCCTTACAGTGTCGCCATGTCCGTCCGTCCGTCCGTTCGTCCGCAGCTTAGCTCAGAGACTCTTAGTAGGTACTAGAAAGCTGTAATTTGGCATGAATATACATATTAGTCACGCTAATTTAGTGGTAAAATAAAGTCTTGGAAATATTATTTATTTAGTTTACCTCCCCTACACGTAACATAGTACAAACAAGCTTCAGGTCTTCGTTAACAAGTGTCTGCGGCGTATTCTGGGGATTTGTTGGCCAAAGACTATCTCAAATACTAGACTGTGGGAGCTAACAAACCAGAAACCGCTGGCTAACGAGATCTTGCTGAGGAAATGGCGTTGGATTGGTCATGTACTGCGGCGGCCCGATAACCACATCTCCAAGCAAGGCTTAACCTGGCATACTCAGGGGAAAAGAAGACCAGGACGCCCCCGTAACACCTGGAGGCGCTCAGTTGAAAAAGAGGCCATTTCCGTTGGACAGAGTTGGAGTGAACTTAAAGTGGTTGCTCAGGATCGAGCAAAATGGAATTCCCTTCTACGAGCCCTATGTCCCTGCTGAGGGATAAATGGATTTCATCATCATCATCATCATCACACGTAACATGGGGATGTTTTTTTTTCTCGTCTACCCCGTAGTGTGGGGTGTCGTTGGATAGGTCTTTCGAAACATAGCGGGTTTGTGCAAACAATTATTCGATTCAGGGATCTGTTTATGAAATAATAAGCTGTAAAGCGCTATTTTTTGTTAGAGTGAAGGGTCCCACCCATTCAGCCACAAATACTAAAAATCTGAAAAATATCTTCAATGAAAGCGCATATATAACGAATTTAACGGGAAAACTATTGCGACTAGGTAGACTTCATTGGTACTTGAGTTACAAACGGTTTAATTGTTTATACCTACCGAAAACTTATTTGCGGTGTTGGTAAACTGACCGCGACCCATGTCGATGTATGGGGATAACAGTTTTCCAACGGCAAAGTTAACTTTGTCGCGAGATCTAATTTGATTGTAGAGTCTGGCAAATTAAACATGAGAATGAAAAAATGGCAACACTGTAGTGTCGTCCCTTTCAAATCAATCTAAGAAAAAAGGGACGACACTACAGTGTTGCCATTTTTTCATTCTCATGTTTCATTTGCCAGACTCTAGTAACGACTTCGGCGGAACCCTACACTGAGGATGGTCTGACATGCTCTTGCCCGGTTTTTGTACTCCCTGTTTTACTTTAGATTTGTACTATAGTCTATAATCCTACCAAATTTGACGCTTGTGTATATTTTACCGTTATTACGAGACAAAAAATTCTATTTTTTATTTGTTACATTATTAGATCTTTTTACAAGCGATTTTTTTGTGTGCCATTGTGTTAACCGGATTTTCAAGGGCAGACAGACCATCAAACAGGTTAACTGTAGCTCGCCATTTTTGTCAGGCCCCTGACGACTGAGCTCTAGGCTTGTACTAAGGGTACCAGACTACCATTATGGCATTACACACATATTCACATACACACATTGATTTTTATATTTATACACAAATGATGCGTATCTCGGCGTTTTTTTTATCTAGGTAGTCCTTTGCTTTACTAGACAGCTTTCCTGGAACGAAGATGGTGAGTATGAAACGGTTGAAACCAAGTGTGATACGAGAATGGTTGTCTCCAGGTATTGTGGAGGAAGGCGAGGTGTGCGACTGTGGCCTGCCGTCTCGCTGCGCGGACCGGGACCCATGCTGCACGCCCCGCGCCGGCGGAGCCCTGCTGCATGAGGATGGGTAACCGACTGACCATGGGCCTGACAGGATCATCATCATTTCGGCCGAAAGTCTTCAACTGCTGGACATAGGCCTTCCCTTAGAGAGATGCCACACGGACGTTGCTGTTCTTTGCGCCGGCGCTGCAACGCTACGGCTGCGTCGCGATTAGGGACTGACAGCGCAGACCCATGCCACACGGGCGTAGTCGGCGCACCACGTCGTCGCAACGCAATAATTTCAACGCGCCGTGTGGCATGTTGTACAGAGTGTCACCGCTTGCGTCGCAATACCGACGCAAAGTACCCAGCAACGCCCGTTTGTCATCTCTCGCATCGGATTGAGTAGCGTTGCGTCGCGACTTCGCCGCGCTCATGTGCGACGACGCACGCAGCACACCGGTAACTTAAGTTTGCCACAAGGACGGTCCAGCGCCGCTTGCATTACCCGTCAACGAGTTCTCAGAGACTCGACGTGGGTGGGTGGAGCGACGACGTGGCTAGAAAAGATTCATAACGCGTCAAGCGTTTTTCGAAAACGGACAAATGTATGCTGCTGTCATAAGCGGCCGATCGTCGTCGTCAGCTTAGGTACATCAATCATATGTATTTCGAGAGTTTTCGAAAATTGCCTTACGCTAACTAGCGATTCTATTCGATTCGTTTTTAAACCAATCGCGTAATTGGTAGATCTCGTGACTTTTTGTATCACGTCGTCTACCAGTGACGCGATTGTTTTAAAACCGAAACGAATAGAAACGCTAGTTAAATAAATGCAACTTGGCAAGGGCCTCTGTATAGACTAACTTTAACAAGTGTTGCTAGCCGAAGAAACTTTGGCCCTGCCTTCATCTTTTTCTTGAACCCACTTCATTGTGGTATAATTATCATACATCGGGGTTTTCGGTGCGGGAATGATTTGAGAAAGAGTAGAGATAAACAGATAGGCCAGTCTGAGAAAAATCATATTATGCCTAATGAATAACTACCTCTCTGCGAATTGTATACCTACACACTATGATACAATTTTATTTTAACTCATGTAGGAGATACTTTAGCTTTACTACCAAAACTTATGAGATAATGATAAAAATAACATTAATTAATTACTTGCAGTAAATTTAGCAGGTGGCTCGATTTTCAAAATAAACTATTAATATTTTTTCTATATTTGGAACAGTTAATCTGCGGCGTCTTGCTGTAAATATCCATTTCATCAAATTGAATGATCTTTCCACGTCGACAGTTGTAATAGGTGCATATTTAAATTTTCTGAAGGAATCAATTGCAGCCCTGAATTAACTGAAGAGGTTGATACTGACTTTATAGTACCTATATCTATGATTACTTATTGTTTTATGTTATTCAATTAATTATTCATGACGTAGAAACCTACTAGAGTACATTCTGTTTTTCAAGTCAATACCTAATCTTTGACTAATGTCAAACGTTCCCTCACCGAAAACCCCGATGTATGATAATTATACTTCTGCCAACAGAACGCTACACAAGAGCGGGTGCTCCGTGTCGCCCATGATGGCGTGCCACCCTTCCCAGGGTCCCTGCTGCACCAAGAAGTGCCAGTACGCTAACTTGTCGAAGAGCGGAATCGTAAGACCCAGCGACTACTTTATGGCTTCTACACCTGGCTGCCACTTTCGTCAAACGACCTGGGGTGTTATTCTCTTACAAAAGGCCTTCGGTCGGTCGAACCAGTGAAAGCTACTTAAACCCGCCGGTTTATAAGAGAATTGCACCCCTGGCGGGTACCATGACATACTTACCTGGTGCCTACATCCTTTCTTTGGAAAGGATATACGAAACGCAAACCAAGCCCTAAGTTATATAATCTTAAAGTCTCAATAATAAATTCCAAAAAACCCCTGGTAGCCACGAGGCTAAAGCAGTTCAGTTTATGTTGAAAGAAGGGACAGAGTTATAGCAGTTATATAGCTCTGTCCGTTTCTCTCGTACTGCTATAGTATGTCATCCATTTCCCTGTCGTCCATTTACTACTGGCGTTGTAAATAGAGCGTGATATTATGGCAGATAAATTGATAAGATAAGAGATAAGAGATAAGAGATAATTTATTTGAAAAACATGAGTAAGTTTACAGGTTCACTAATGTTTGACCAAAAAAATAATGACAAATGATCATTTGACAAACAACGTTTCACCAAATAATCATTTGGCAAACGTGACATTTGACAAAAGTATCATTTTGCAAAAACTCAATTAGCAAATGATCAAATAGCAAACACTACACTTGGTAAATGTGTTAAATAATAAAATGTCAATTGACAGTTTTCCATTTCACCAAATATTATTTCCTGTAGTTTACCTATTTCTGGGCAGAAAAAAATAACCTCGAAGGCCAAGGCGGGAGCAAAGCTCCCGCCTTGGCCTTCTAACCTAACCTATCCGAGTCAGTTCTGCCCGGATTCGTCTTGCTCGTTGCATTTAAAATTTTGTCTGATAACTCCGTTGCTAAATGTTCATTTTGTCAAATAATTACTTATAAAATGTAAATTTAACTGTTGATCATTTGAATAAGTGAGCCATTTTTAAAATGACAACTAGTAAAATGATCAATTGGCGAAACATTTTTTTGCAAAACGTTGTTTGTCAAGTGTAATTTTGCCAAATGACTTTTGGTCAAACGGCAGGAATGGTCATAAATCTATATTAATATCCGTCATGTTTTGCCTTTCGGCGTACAAATTCAAATTAACAATAATAATATAATAGAATAATAATTCAATTACATAATCAACTAGGTACATTAATCGCTTAAAAACTATTATCATTTAAAAAGTCATTAATATTATAGTAACATTTTCCCAACAATAATTCTATCATCCCTTTCTTAAACATGTCAATAGTACAATTTCTAATTTCTAATGGTATCTTATTGTAGATTTTCGGCGTTAGACCAAATATACTCTTATTAAATAGGGCAGTATTGGTGATTTGCCGTATTATCCTGTCATTATCGCGAGGTCTAAGATAGCTACATGTCACACTATGACGCTGAAATCGGTCCGGGTTATTTTTAACGAATACAGCTAATTCATAGATATAGATTGAAGGAAATGTCAACAACTTATATTTAATAAAATATGGTCTACTACTATCTAACGGTATTGATCATTCTTGTTCATTGATCTTTCTTAAATAAATACCATAGCAAACTTGACCTTGATAGGCCAAATAAATCCGTTGTATTCAATTTGAAATGCCGAAATGTGTTGTTTTTAAATTTGAGTGTCTGTAGGTAATATTTAGTGCGACGGTGTTTGTCAGAATTCTGAGAGACTTTTGCTTGACCAAAAATATGAGATAATATTATGCGCACGACCCTATCTATTTAAATCAATAGTGGCATATCGCTGGTCGTTATTTGTCATAACGGCTGATTTGCCCATCCTCCTTTGGCCCTAAGTATATTAAATGGTTCGTACGTTCAAATAGTGTGCATTGCAACCCTTTGAAGTCGCCGTCACTGCTTTGTGCGCGACGCAGCGGCTTCTTTGTACCAATTGTAGCGGCGTATCAATGCATGCAAACTATTCGAACGGACGAACTTTACAATTACAGAAATCCATGTACTGTCCAGGACTGCAGACACCTGGGCAAAGAGTGTTCATGCAACAGCTCCAGCTGTCTCTGCGGGCTGGGCGGGCGCTGCTGGGGCGACGGGTCGTGCCACGCGTCTGAGTGCGTGACGCTTGGCCTGCGTGAATGCCAGTGCGAGCCTGTCGGGATGGTATTAGTTAGAGCTAGTCCACTACAGAGGCCCTGTGGGGGCGTCCACTAGGCAATTTCGGTGAATTTCCTTCCAATGGTTCCCGATTTTCCTGGGAATGTTCCAGACATATTCCCATTCCAAAAACACGTTACATAAGTTACATTATTCAATGCCTATTTGTGACTGAATCTGTCAAATTGCTTTTACTAGTTACAGATGTAGTGCATAATTGTTTTCCTTCGTATTTTCACGGAAACGTACGAACGCGTCTTGCTATTTCAGTCGGTCACAGTACAAAAAGTACTGCGGCTGACTGAAATAGCATGACACCTTCGTACGTTTCCGTGAAAATACGAAGGAAAGCAATTATGCACTACACCTATAATGTTGATAGATATCAAACGTGGCCAACTCCATGGAACTTTATTATAATTATAGAAAGCCTTTTCTGGTCCTGATTTTATTACTAGGATTGAAAGGTTATTTTAAAAATCGAAACCCAACAAGAATTTGAAAAAGCAAATGGTTTAAGAATAGAAAAATAAATGATAAAGTTAACTCAACTGTGATGAATTGGTACTTATCAGGCGCAGTCTGTAGGATTTGTATATTAAAGATAGTTTTATTCGTTACCGGGTTAAATAGTTGTATGCGTCTTTGAAATATTATTTGAAAACAGTTCATCTCTTAGCAAGGTACTCTGTTCGAGTATTCTAAGTGCGGCGTGTGCTGCGAGGTGGAGGGCTCACCCGCGCGCTGCGTGGCAGCGGAGATCGCGGCGCAGGCGCTCACGTCCAAAGATGCCATTCCGGAGAAGTGGGTGCACGAAGACTATAAAGGTCGTGAGTATTTACTACTTACCTGCTAATGGTTATGTTATAAATCCATATCAAAATGAACGTATAATATGCCTCCTAACGTCTGACACATACCTACCTATATAATATACATTGAACCTATAATAATAATATATAATTATATAGACATTTAGTCAATAAGTCAGCGGGCATGCTGGAAGTTGGTAAATACTGAGTCTCTATATGGGGTGAAACATCACAAATTTATTAAAACACTTGGTATTGTTCAGAAATTTGTACCCTATGTTTCCCTCTCCACTTGAATGTATACATATTGTTTGTTGTTTTTTATTGGGGGTGTTATAAATGGATATCAAATGAACATTTAATATGCCTCCTAACGTCTGTCACACAATATATATATTAAACCTATGGTTTGTACAGAGTATATGTTATCTGTAATAAAACAGTTGAGTTACAAACAAGATGAGTTTTATTAGGTTAATAGAAGGTATGGGGCAGACATTTGGGAGTGAAGAAAGTCTTTGCGAGAGAACTATAGTCCCAGCACCTGATGACAACTTTTTTCCGTCAAGTTACTCGCTCGAAGGTCATTCATTATTTGTTTTTAGCTACGTCATACGAGTATACAGATGTATTGCATAATTGTTTTCCTTCGTATTTTCTCGGAAACGTACGAACGCGTCTTGCTGTTTCAGTCGGTCACAGTACAAAAAGTACTGAGTTTGACTGAAGTAGCATGACACGTTAGTACGTTTCCGTGAAAATACGAAGGAAAGCAATTATGCACTACCACCTGTACTTCATATATTATGTATTGATCTGTATAACAAATGACCACTCCTCAATTTATAGAAAATACTATCGTTTAGAAATCACAATAATATGAGTGATGGAGCCACTGGAAGGCGTATGCTCGGTGCTTCCTTAGCACTGGTCCCACCGCCGACAGTGAGCGAGTAGAGCCTGCGAATATATTCTTCTCTTATATTGACACCGGTTGAATATATCCTCAGCCAGCGATCAACTATTAATAGATATTTGTCTCTTTTATTGACACGGGATCTATATCTTTTGTCCGTTTCTTGAGCGAGAAAATAGTCTTTAGCCACCCGCGTCCTCGTCAGCGGTGGGACAAGTGCCTCAAGCCGGAACTAGAGTCCGACCAGCGAGTGGTGACAAACATTTTTCTCAAATTCTTCACATGGTAACAATTTCACCGATGAAACAAGCTGTCACATTATGAGCTAGTGATATTTTGAATTTGCGGCATTTTTGTGTCACCACTCGCTGGTCAGACTGTACCCTACATTACATTTTATATTTTAGCGAACCTGACCTTCCACCTATGCGCCAACTGCAACGTGACCATGATACGCGCGTGGCCTGTAAGGAGTCACTGTGTGACGCAAAATACAGTCGGCGTGTGCAGCATTCGCGGCGTGTGCCAGTCGAACCGGCACATGCCAATCTCCAATGTGTACCCGGAGTTAATGGTGAGGATACTGGAGTTTTTGCTATCCTAAGGCCGCTGTGTGATGCAGGTGCGTCATGGCCATCAACGCGTGCGCATTACGTAACATGAGCTAATATGGCAGGTTAACCGAAGAAAATCTATAAAATCGGGGGAAATAATTAGTGTAGTTTTGAAAATTGGTGCAGTTATTTCCTTGCGGTATCCAAATGAACATACTAAAAGTCCTCAAGGACACACACTTTTTTCAGATTTTTGCTCATTTCTCGAATATCTGGACGAATATCGTTATGATTACTTTTGACAAAAGATTCTACAGAAAATGTTCTACAAAATTTGATATATTATTTTTTTACTTTAAAATCAATATTTTGGATCTCTCTTCTCATGCCCACTATTTTTTTATTTTTTTTTATATTACGGGTATTTATTTTTTTGGGTTAATATATAGTATATGTATGATACTCACAAATGACGTGACCTTCAATTCGTAAAAGATTTTTCAAAATCGGTTCTGTAGGTCCGGCGATTATCCCTTACGTCACAATCTTTACCCTTATATGTATGTTTGTTTCTTTGTGGCACTATAGAAACAAAACGCGTGGGCCGATTGTGATGATTCTTATGTTAATCGATTTTTTTTAACCTTGTGAGTGTCACTTAAGATATGAAAGTAATCAAAATTCAATATGGCCTCATCCAGACGCCATATTGTAAAAAAAAGTCTACAAACTTCCGATCCGTAGGCCGAAACGATCCATAGGTCACTGGTTCATATCCGGTTCGAAGGACCAATCAATGTAGCTAGTGTAAATGGCCGGGCAGCAGTGATGATACAAAAACAACCGCGCTGATTGAAATGGTTTATTGAACTGACTTAGCAATACTTTCATATGACCTACATAGTATAAAATACATCGCATTTATGACCACTTAAGGTACGGTTCTCCGTACAATAACTGGTCTTTTAAATTTATCATTAGGTTTTTTATCATTTTTCATTATTAATGATCATTTACGATTTATAACGGGTTAAAGTTCGTTAACAACAGTCGGGTTTTTTATCCTGCAGCTAATAAAGTATTAGTAAAATGAATATCACCAAACTTGTAGGAAATTTGATGTAGAAACTTTTGTCACAAGTAATCATAATGCTATTGGTACAGATATTCGATACGAGTATACGAGCAAAAACCTGAAAAGGTATAACCTCTCACACAGAAGAAGAAGAACCCCCCCCCCCCCCTCCCCCTGATACGAATTTACCGCGCAGGTAACGTGCGTGCGCTCCCTCACACCTAAAAATCGAAGATCTCTGTCCCACCCTACTCCCAAACTCTTTAAAGCCCAATTTACATTGGCAAGGGCAGTGGAGTGAAAAAAATTGAAATCGATTCTATTCCACTGGCAAGGTAACTTCACTCGCTTCTGTCGGATCGGTTAACACTACTGTGTTCACTGTCCACTGTCCTTAACCTATGTGAATCGGGCTTAAAAGAGCGTCCCCACTGGGAGCATTCGGCGCGAACATTAAGTGGTGTGTAAGCTTTGTAACGCTCGGCTCAACATCCATACCATTCGAATATTCATGCGAATGCTCTGTGAGGACGCTCCTTCACGTATATACGGATTACATTGTTAGGACACTGGCCCATTTACTCTTCCTCTACTAACAAGTAATAATTTATCTCTGTTCCTCTGCTAGCTAAAAGGCTGGACCTATTTACCATAACAAAGTCTCAGGTTTTCAAATTAAGGCTGTATTATGCCAAGTGTTGACGTAAAACTTCAAAGGAGGCCTCAATATTTTGGTTAGAGATTGTAAAACGTGAAGGAAATTCCTAGTGTCTGTTACCATACGAAATATGCTTGTTAGAAAAACCTCGTGTTTCAGGTTACCCTTAATTTTATTGAATTTATGTTCATCATTTGTATCATTACATGGAATTTCATTTCATCGAAGGCCTTTTCCGCAGACACCCTGATGTTTTCAGGATATCTATAACATTAAATACGTAGGTTAGGTTTACCAACACACTCATGCGCCGAGAAATGCCTTTACATGAAATGAATATTCTAAGTAGTGATACATTCGTGGAAATGTGTGTTCCATAAAATAATGGGTGCCCGTGAAAGAGCCACTGCACGACGTTCTTTTTTTTAGTCTTGTTTACAGCAACCAGTAAAGCAAGTGTCCCATCATGTGGCGTCGGACGCGGTGGTAAACGTCCCTTCGCGCATGTTTATCGCACTATTGTTATCGTTAAAATAAAACCACAAACAATTATATGTAACGGTTTTTATTTGAAATACCAAATTTGGTCCTTCGAACCGTATATACATATCCAATTCAACCCTGCCACCTCTAAGGGGCTTCTAAACGAGCGTTTTTCTGCGGCAATAGTACCTGTCTTTTTCTAACGTCGAACGCCAGAACAAGATGCCTAGATGATGCCAGGTGTAAATGGCAGAAAAATGTAGCCCGTTTGGAATCCTCTTCATATACATATAAATCAACCTATACGGTAAGTTATCCATATATGTTACGTAACATATATGGATATCGACGGTTCTGTGACGCAACCTCGTATAAATAATAATGTCCAGTATAAACTGAGACTCACTAAGTACGCAAGTGCATACTTAATGCGTGTCAATTTATACTGGTCATTATTCAATATACGATGTCGAGTC
The DNA here is from genome assembly GCA_923062465.1 of Acleris sparsana. NCBI lineage: Eukaryota > Metazoa > Arthropoda > Insecta > Lepidoptera > Tortricidae > Acleris > Acleris sparsana. The sequence continues at coordinate 5,053,001 of OV281305.1, read as the reverse complement.
ACAGAACCGTCGATATGTAGCTTGGCTAGTAGAGCATTAGTTTCTGCATATAAATTGAAACAAGTTGCCAATTCAACCTCCTTAATTACAATACTATTAGGTAAAATATTTACATATAAGTGAACTAAATAGAACTTGCTGCCTATCGCAGTAAGTGTAAAAAAAAAAACATTTTTTCTTTGGCTATAGCTTAGATCGAACTTTCTGTAACCCTTTATCAGACAGGCTTTATATTAACTACATAGGCTTAGTTACGATTTCAATTCCAATTTCAATTTTAGTTACATTTAGTAGGTTCAAATCTGATTGAATTTACATTACATGTTAGGTACTTGTTCTGAAATTAATTTCCAATATGTAAATAACTTGGATTTGTACTGTTTTTTTCGTTATAACATTTACATTGGAGCAGCTTCAAAAATGATTAATACAAATAATTACTAATTAAACAATATTTTCTTATTAATACTTTAAATATTTTCATTACATTTTGATTAATATAATTAAACCGAAAAAAATCATATGGCAGCCCTAAAACCGGCACATTTTCTCGAGCATTTTATAATAACAATATTTAATATCGAAGTCCATATCGTACCAGTAGTTGACGGCGATGCAGCCGTGGCTCTGCGACACGTGGTGGAACCATAGACTGGGCAGGTACAGACAATCGCCTTTCTCTAACCGAACATGGTATTTATGCGCCCTTTTAAATTGAGGGTATTTGGAGTAATCAGGGTTTCGTGGGTCTGAAACAAATTTCATGTTTGTTTGGTTGTAAACTATAACATTTATTGTAAATTAAGATTATTTTCTCCCACATGATCGGAAATGTTAACCTTACTGCTGTTAAATCAGAACGCGAAGATGTGAGCTCCAGCCCAAGCAAAAAAAAAGCAGTTATTATTTACCAACGGCAAGGGCCGCGAAAATGTATGAAATTTCATTACGTACCCGGTGTATTACTTTTTAAAACCATATTTGGACTAGGATAACTAACTCGATAAAGCCAGACACACTCGTACAAATTTTTTCCATGTTAATTTTACTTTTTAAATGTCATAGACTAAAAAGGTAAACATATTCAACTAGCCTTTACAGCGTTTTTAAAAGTGTATCAAATAGTTTTACTGTTCTTTTTAAGAAATTGCGTTCATAAACAAAATAAATTGCCGAAATATAAACGCGTAATAAATATTATAATTTGAACTTTATTTTATTCAAATTGTATTTATTACTTTTTAATTTGTGATTTTATTTAATGCTTTAATTTCAGTTTCGTACTAAATCGTACCTGTTTCGAATATAAATAAAATTGTGAGTAGGTAATTTGCAACGAGATTTTGGGACTCTGTTTAATGTTATTAACAATTGTGTTATATTTTCTCGCATTGTTAGAGAAAAGCACTATACAAGCCTCAGCCGGGAAGGGCGGTTGCTGGACTCGTATATAGCTCGGCCTCGACTGCGTGTCGGCTAGAGTTGACCAATAATAGGCTGAATTGTTTGGTTACTTAAATGTATTTTTAATTTGAATGTATAAATTCTAACCACAACATGGTGCACAAACAGCACCGTTCCCCTAAAATGGGTTAACATAAAAAAACTAACAAGTTTAAGATGGTATAAATTTAAAGTCTATCTTTCTTCTTAATCCTAGACCCTAGGTGATATCAAACAGATCCTTCTATTTCTCCAATAATGTATAGTATTCCAATTTTTTTTTTTTTTTTTTTTTTTTTTTATTTTTTTTTTATTTTAATTATCTACCATCAGTCGCAAGACTATAATCAGATTTTGTGAAGTTGTAGGTGACGTTTGTAAGGAGGTTGTCCATTGACAAATTCTCTTACTCAGTTAGGGAAACACATGAGCCCTTTTAAGTCTTTTTACGTTTCTGGGTTGGAGAAGTTCTTTTACTAGCGGATTCGGATGCAAGTTGAGGCGTTGCTTGTAGTTCCTTCTGTAGCGTTCAGTTTCCGTTAGGATAGTTGGGATCTCTAGATAGGAGTGAATTTCACTGTTCTTAGCATACCATGGAGCCCCTGCAATAACTCTCAGGATGTTGTTTTGAGCCCTTTGGAGACGTTGGATGTTTGATCGGCTTGCTGTGGACCACATTTGAATACCGTACGTCCAAATAGGTTTCAAAATTGAGCTGTAGATTATCAGTTTGTTGGTGAGCGATAAGGTTGATTGTCTACCCAAGAGCCAAAGCAGGTTTCTAAATCGAAATAGAAGTCCATCACGTGTCTGTTCTATATGGAGCTTCCAGGTCAATCGTTGATCCAATCGAAATCCCAGGTATTTGACGTTGGTGGTTTGCGGAAGGATGTCATTTCCAAGTTTCACGGGGGGACACACACCTTTTCTCAAAGTGAAAATTATGTGATGGGATTTGGAAGCACTAGCCTTTATTCGCCATTTCTGTAACCACTGGTTGGTAGCGTCGAGTTGGGTCTGTAGTTGATCACTGGCCGATTGTGGGTCCTGGCTGCAGGATAGAAAAGCAGTGTCATCAGCAAACGTTGCAACGGTTGTCACAGAGGTCAGTTGTGGAAGATCGCAAGTGTAGATGTTGTATAAGACTGGTCCAAGGACGGATCCCTGTGGCACGCCGGCTAAGCACTCGTGGAACGACGATCGGGCCTCGCCAAGCTTGACTTGGAAGGTTCTGTCGCGTAGATATGAATCTATTATAGGGTATACAGAGTGTGGTAGAAGTTTCTTGATCTTGCTTAGCAAGCCTTTGTGCCAAACCTTATCGAAAGCCTGTTGGACGTCCAGGAAGGCAGCTGAACAATACTGCCTTTTCTCCAGAGCCTGTCTAATGGTGTTATAGACTCTATGCATTTGCTCCACTGTAGAATGATGCCTGCGGAAGCCAAACTGGTGTTGGGGTATTATATCTGCTTTATGCAGGAGTCCGTTCAGTCTATACAGGAAGATTCTTTCCCATAGTTTAGACAACACTGGTGTAAGACTAATCGGTCTATAAGAGGCAGGCTCATAAGCCGGTTTTCCCATTTTGTGTACCATTGTGACCTGTGACACCTTCCATAGTTCTGGGAAATAATTAAGCCTAAAGGTAGCATTAAATACGTTCGCCAGGAGTACAAGGCACTTCTTCGGTAGTTCTTTAACAACCCTAGGAGAGATAAGATCATAGCCTGGCGTCTTCTTGCTTTCCATTTCAGCAATCACTCTCGCAAGCTCTCTTGGCGAACATGGATTTAAAGGGAGGCATAATTGTATATCCTGATTCAAGACTTCATCCATTTCACTGTCATCAGAGTCCGAGTTAATATTGGGTTGGAAGACCGAAGCAAGGTGTGCAGCAAATACTTCCGCTTTTTGGTCATCTGTTTGGGCCCATGTAGATCCCGACCGAATTGGCGGAGTATTCCAATTTGCGTTCGCAAACTGTACAATATGGGAGAGTAAACAAGACGCCGCAAACTGTTTGCCTAACACGGACAAACAAATGGGGGGAATGGTCAATTTTTGTACAAACAACAACAAAACTATAGGTATATGAGATCATAAAGAACGCTTTCATTTGATATATGGTGACAGTAAGGTATGCATATTTTTTTTCTATTTTTTTTTGTCCCCCGAAAATGACCCTTATTTTAAAAAAAATACCTTCACATCTGTGTTTGGGTCATCAATTTACATATGTGTACCAAATTTGAACTCATTCGGTCAAGTAGTTTCGAAGCAAATTGACTGTGACAGATAGACGCACGAGTAGTCCTATAAGGGTTCCATTTACCATTTTTCATCGTTCTTTAGTCATGGGTTTACTCACCAACACAGACCCAAGGTAACCCCGTATCCTGTGAACTTCCTTCGTTCTCTGTGGTGACTGGAACTATTTCCCACCCGTCCCCCTCGCGTCTGAACTCGGCTTGCGGGAAGCGGTGGTACGGAACGAACGGCAAGTCAGTCGGCGGGATCAAAATGAACTCTTTCACGCCGTCTATGACGCAATAGATGTTTTCATATGGGTCCTTGTGCACTGCGATACAGAAGCCAGGTGTTTATTTTCGAGATAATATTACCTTATGTACATATTATGTATCTAATCAATTGTAGTGCGTTAGTCTCACAAAATACTCGAGAATGTCTTTGAACGTGTTGAAATGAGATCGAAATTAACTAACACTGGAAATTCTCCGCAAGCGTCTCCTCACATTTGCTGTGTAAAATAATTTCGATCTTATTTCAACGCGTCCATACACGACGATGGTTTGGCAGTGGACAATTATCTGCGCTGCGCTTCGCTGTAAACGCGCTGTATATATAATACATAGAACCAATCAAAACGAAAGCGGCAGTATGCTCATATGGAGTTTCATACTCTACTTATACTGCCTTTTTCTTTTGACCAGAATAAGTCGAAAAATGCAGTCTACCAATTCTAAACATTGACTTATTCAGTCTCAAAACGGCTCAGGGTGACTTCGTCTACAGTCCTAATTCGTCACGTTCTTAACCCGTCCACAATGCCATATGGCCCACTATTCCAATTCGTCGGCATTCCTATATTGTCACCTTCCTAACTCGTCGACATTCCTATATAGCCCACAGTGCTATCTCGTCCACATTTCTATTGTGTGGTCAACTTCTTCAATATTGTGTGGCTAACTTCAGTTTGCATTGTGGACGATATAGGAATGTGGACAACTTAGCACTATGAACAATATAAGAACGTGGACAAGATAGGAAATTGACGATATAAAAATGTGGACGTGTTAGGAAGGTGACAATTTAGGAATTACATGCTGACGACGTGGCATTGTGGACGAGTCAGGAAGGTGACGAAAAAGGACTGTAGACAAAGTCGCCCTGAGCCCTCAAAACGACGGAAAATCGATCGCTCTTCTTCGTATGTACTTAACATTCTATAAAACACGCATATCACATCGCTATGCATAGTTCTAGCTAGTCATATGGTTAATTTACACGAGTAACCTTGAACGGTAATTTATGGGTGCGCTTCAATCAATCTAATAACATTTTGCATTTAAACTACCTACAAAAGCATAATGACCGTTCACTCACTCATTTATCGTACCCTAAATCTTCACAACTATGGTGCCTTCAACAATAGTCCAGATTTTCCTCATTAAACTATTCTAAAATATTCAAATTTGTAAAACACAGCTGTTACGGTGGTGGGTTTGGTGGGATGATAACTTACTGCTATTATTGCTGACATGTACAGTTTGGCCTTAAATCGATTGCTCTAAACTCTAGCTGTAGCTATATTTTTAGAATAATGTGATAAGTAAAATTGGACTAATGCTGTAGGCCATGGACCATAGTTGTGTAGTTTTACGGTAGCAATAATGTTCTTGTTATTATAATCTAAGAGCCCACGGCACTAACACTAGTACGATACGACTACCGGATGATATACATATATATTAAGTCTCGTCATTAATGGGGGAACACGAAATGGTGATGCTGCAATTCAAAAAACCTGGCCAAGCAATAATTTTTTTTAGGTTAAGTTTCGTTTATTCTTCGGAACACGGGAGGGGTGAGAATATACGACAATGCAGTGCTGCAAGCCCCTGATTGACCTAATCAGTGGCAGCAGCATGATAAGCGACGCCTCGTACTTAGCTATCTTTTATGATCGATCTCCTCAAAAAACCGAAGCTCATCTGAAAGATCAGCAATTTCTGTGTAAGAAAAACCAATGCTGCAGTTAGATCCTCGAACTTAAAACTAAAGAAAAAACGTTGTGCCAGGTTTTCGCATTGCTGCATTGCCATTTCGTGTTCCCCCATTAATGGGGAGACTAATCCGGTAGTCTTATCGAACTAGGTTTAGTGTCGTGGGTTACTATTACTATTATGCATTTTAAGTGAATTTCTTCTTACTAGTTTTATGCAAAATAATAATTATTTCGTTGGTTTATTATAAAGAACGAAATTCTGCAATTTCTTGCTATGCAAAATGAAAATTGCTACATTCGTTTTTATGCAATTCATTACACACCCACAATTTATAATCAGTAACAATAACTTGCAAAGCTTTTATGCCTTAAGAAAATACTTACTGGATGTCACAGCCCTCTCATCCCCCATCCAAAAGTTGACAGCGTCCGGGGATTTGTCAAAGGCTTTGCTGGCAAACGCTACCTCTGGCTCTATGTCACCCATCAACTCTTTGAAGTCCTCGGTCAAGTTCGAGTTCTGTTTCTGTATGTAGGGAATGAATTTTTCTCTGAAAAGTACTGCTTATTGAAAACAAATATATTCCCATCGTCTGTCCGTCTGTATGTACATTTAGATCTTTCAAACTATGCAACGGATTTGAATGCGGCTCTCATCAATAGTGATTCAAGAGGAAGGTTTTGATGCATAATAAATTCTGGCTTATGAACTGGTGTTACAGAAAACTCGCATAAACTGAAGTGAAGCCAGGGCGGGTCTAGTTATTTATACCGGGTGTACAATCCAAATGGGTCAGTATGGTGAAGTCGGAAACTATGAGAGATAGCGAGATTTTAGATTTAATAATAATTACATTCAAACTTTTTTATTAACTCTAATACTTTAAACAAGATTCCATTAGTGTTGTGCTTCTTGCGAGTTGCAGAATTTATACACATTGATTTTGACCAGGTTCGATTCCCGGTTATGTATGAGAGTTAATAAAAAAGTTTGAATGTAATTATTATTAAATCTAAAATCGACGTCATGGTTCCTAAGAACAGATCTCGCTATCTCTCATAGTTTCCGACTTCTCCATACTGACCCATTTGGATTGTACACCCGGTATACAGAAAAATAAGATTTGTGATAAAGTTAGAGTAGTTTTGAATTGTGGATGAAAAATAACCTTTTACTCTCTAAGTACTTCAGAAACTCCGCCATAGTCATCTCCATCTCATACGGCATGACGAAGTGCTCCACTCTCTTGTCATCCAGTGTGATGCCATCGGCCAAACCATTGGGGGTTACGGCTACAGTCACCTTTTTGTTTGGTATTTTCGCCCTGAAATCAAATTGATCAGGGAATAGCAAATGCCAATTTGCCAAGAAGAGAATTTGTTAAGCAAACATTTCTGACTCCAAATAGCTACTTTATTTATTTATGAAATGCACAAAATACAATAAAGTACAAACGGCGTACTTCTCAATGGCATTTTCTACCAGTCAACCAACGTTCCATCATCCGACGTTCAGTGGAAGCTCATTCCAGAGACAGAAGACCTTAATTAGTAATCTGGTTTTATTTACTTTAAGTGTGTGTGTGTGTTTTAATTTTTAACTTAGTTTATAATGCAAACATTAAAAAATAAAATAAATAATGCAAAAACAGTTTTAACAAATCAAAAGAAAACAAGAATTTCATATTTTAAGTATCAATAATATAGCTATATTTCATATTTCTGCTATTTACTACAAAAACATGTTAAAAGAGATTTCAATACAACTACTGGAACAACCACTTACTTAAAATATCGAGCGTTCCATTTGCGTGTTGCTGGCCAAGAGGAGCAGCCTCCTCTGAGTATGACCGGGATGTTCTTGGACACATAGTCTCTGTAGAACTGCAGGGGTTCTAGGGCACATGTCTCCGGCAAATTCTGGCCCAAATACAACTCTGTGTGTTATAGACAACGTAAACTTAAAACACTATCAATAACTTAAAACAACAAAACATACCTTACCTATTATATATACATTTAATTGAAATTTGCAAAAACCATCAGTGAGTTTGATGAAAAATATGTGTTTTGATGAATTTATAAAAATACTTGGGATGGCATTCATATTCTGAATAGGTTTTGGGAAAAATTAACTATAGTAAAAAATCTATTAATGAAAAATTAAAGAGACCTGTGTTAAACGAAAAAAAACTTGGTAGTTTTTAAGTTTCATGACAAATACATAAAAAGAATTTAATTTTTTCATTGTATTTCCAGTTACTGCATAAGTATAATAAATTGGGAGATACAATCAGTGAAAAATTGGGAATATTTAATTTATAGATTTATTTTATTGACATAAATGATTCAAATTCAAATGTAATTATTCTACGCACAGTTTAAAATATCTAACCTATACTAAAACAGGCCACTTTATTTTTTCATTCATACATTTTCTATGGACCCATTTTTACAAAAAAAACTCTAAAACTAAAAAGATTGAAGAATTACCAAGGTATTTTTTCACAGGTTCAGTGCGGTAGCCTCTTTTTCAAAAAACGAGACCAACCATTAGCACTTCCCTTAAGACACACAAATAGATTAAATAATTCTACTTAGTCCCTCAGATAGCTTGCATGTCATGTCCATAAAAGAATTGAACAATTCGCCATGTAAGTTAGAATGACAAAAATGAATGCATGATGAATGATGTCAATTGATATAGGTAAAGAATAAAATATAATTGTATTATTAGCAAACAAGCTCTCACCAGTTTATTAATATGTAGCAGACGGTTGCAAATTACGTTAAAATAATATTGAATGACTACAATTTATTTACGTATTACTTTTTTTCAGTCTAGTAGTTCCAGTATAGTTTACTAACCACTTATATAAGGAAAATATCCTCTCTACGACAGACGTAAGAGGGGCTTATTCATAAAGTAATACCTCGCCATTATTTCTTAATATACAAAATATGTACTGACTACAGGATGCCCGCGACTTTGTACAAGTAGAATTAGTTTCCCCCTATTTTAACCCCTTTAGGAGGTGAATTTTCAAAAATCCTTTCTTAGTGCTCACTTACATCATAAAAGGGACCCCTGTACCAAATTTCAAGTTTCTACGTACAGTAGTTTCAGCTGTGCATTGATTTTTCCTTTTATATATATAGATTTATAACAAAATGTGCATATAATTTCATACATAAATAGTCCATTTGTAATAAAAGTCTTATCCATCTTATGATTTCGTCACCATACTGCATCCATCATCCATCAGCCTTTATTTATAAGTAACTGTGTCCCGCATGGTAGGAGCTGTTAAGCATTTTTGAGTTGGTGTGTAAGGCATAGTGGAAACTTATACAGTACTTTTTAATGATATTTAAATATGAAGACACAGACCTGCGAGAAGGGTCTTTGGGCTAAACAGAGTTATATAGTTATAAATAATTGACTGTAGTAATAAAAAAAATAACTCTCAAAAAACCTTTAATTATATCACATCTTATTTATGAAATCTTTGATGCAAAATAGTTCAATCAATCAATCAATTTATTATTCTTGAACTGATGTTAGAGCTAAAGGCTTTAAGTCTAGTAGGTCTCTTGGCAATGGCCTCTAACATGTCCACTAGTTTCTATCCTTGGGAGCTTCAGTTCATCTTTCCAACTCATTACAGTCTTACCAAAGTACCTTTGCCACCTCTAGGGCCACCTGTCACCACCTTGCTCCTCTTTCTCAGGTTTCCTCTTAGCAAGTGGCTTGCCCATCTCCACAACAGTGTACATATACTGTATGGTATAATATAAATAATATGGTAAACAAAGAATTGAAGAGAAAAACTTAAAATACTTATAAATAGATAGTATAAGTGAGATGCACAAAATATTTTTAAGTTCGCGTGTATCTGTATGAGACCTCTGTTTTAAGATTCATATTTTAGTTCTAATAGGTAACTAAACTTTTTCATACTCCCGGTTTCGTCATTGTCCTGGATATCTACATAGTAATGTAGAATTTTGTTAAACAAGCTACTTTGGCTATTTTGTAAGAGTAATCTTTTTATGAAAGAATATGTCGTGTCATGTCTAAAATTTAAACTGTTATTGTTCTGTCTTGTTTGTTACGAGTTGCAACGTAATTTTTATTTTTGCTTAACTTATATTGTAGTAAACCTAAGCTTATTGAACAAGTTCTAGTATTTATTTATTAGCAGTGCTAGAGATTTCTACAAAATTTCTTTCAAACAGTGGCATAGCTAGACGTAGGAGATGCGGCCCCTCGCTCACGCGGCTCATGACCTCGCACTTAAAGGGGCAACTAATAGTAGGTACATTAGGAGCCTGCCTAATGCGACTACACCCATGTCTAGAATAGTCCACGCTACACCACTCTCAATTAACTCAGAAACCCGGCAATGTACATACATACCTGTCGACTCTTCATGAAGAACGTCAAATGCGCCGGTTATTATACTACTGGTCATGATGTCTAGTCTTAATTATCTTTTAAGATGCAAAAAAAACACTCTCATACTTGTAAACATTCACCTTCTAAAATCTGATTAACATTAACTGATATGACCGATCGATGACAGCTTCAACCTGATAGCAACGTTTTTAAAAGAATTCGGAGTATTCGGATGCTTAAATTTATAGCCATCTAAAAATTATAAAACGAACGTTTAAAAACTTTTATTTATCAAAGCATGACTGGTAACAAAATTGCAGAAGTTGATTGCTGTCTTACTTTAACTGCATTTCTAGAGGAAGAAGCACAATTTTGCTGTCTTTTTGTCATTATAAATAATACAAGTAAAGTGACTAAATACGACAGTTTGGCGGCAAATTATGTATGGGGCTAGAACCCCTTTTTGGTAGGACTCGGCAGATCCTCATTTCTAGTGCCAAGATAAATTAATAAACAAAGTGTCATCGATGTACATATTTTGCCTCCAAAATAAGCTTTTTTACTGTATTAATAGTTAGCCCTAGCTTAACACAAAAAAATAGAAAAAATTAGATGTATTTCATGGGCATCGGTTTCTTTAATATTCCCTTGATTGGTAGGCCAGTAGCATCTAAAACTATCTCTTTTTCTTTTACAACGATAGGGGGTTCTGCTGGAGGCACAACGGTTTCGGTACGTGGTGAAGTAATATTCCGAGTAGGCCAAAAGGCCCGCGGCATGAAGGTGTACGTCGAATCCACAGCAGAAGCTGAAATCAAACATTGTGATGATGAAAATGATTTTCGTCCAACATAAACAGTAACGGAATCCAATGGAATAAATAATAAATACGTTTTGGTTTTTCGTTAGACATCACCGATATGGGTACAGCGCTTTTCGCACGAGGGCCTGGCAACATGTTGAGCTCGAAAAATTCTTCTACGCCTTGCCTCGACAAGTCTATTTTATTTTTCTCGTGCATCTGTCGCAGTCGGAGAGCTTTGTCAAAATCTCGAAGGAAAGTTTTGGACGCGGTATGAAGAACTATAGTGTCTAGAACACCTGGAAAAAGAAATCGTAGTCTTACATCAAATTATAGTCTGCAAAAAACTCTTGAAATTAAAAAGTGGCAACACTGTAGTGTCATCCCTTTCAAATCAATCTAAGAAAAAAGGGACGAAACTAAAGTGCTGCCCGTTTTTGATTTCAAGACTTTTTTGACAGACTATACGTAGTCACTATAGGTAGGTACATAAGTTGCTCAAGAATATCTTGGTTCAATTCTAATGTCAAATGCTTTACAGCGCGTTTAGATATTCAACATTGTAACTTAATTGTTCCAATATATTTTGATGGCGACTGTACATATGGACGGTGTGACCGCAGAAGGAGACTCAATTGTTTTGAATATACCTCCCTGTCTTGCAGAGGTTGCAGTATAGATCGAGAGTGGCCTATATATTTACTCAAGGACAAATAAACTTATCAACCTACCGTACGTTAAATCCAACAGGGATACTTAACTACCAAAAAATATATTTAAATGGCAACATTATTGCGGTTAAAAACCATTAACTTTTGTATGAATTCCTTGCATGCATCTAACAAATTTAAATCCAAGAGATGCAGTTTATGAAGATTTGTGTACCTACTACGCTAAAGCCTGTGGAGCTCTTCTTTATAGAGGGCAGCAAAGTTAAACTGCAAGAAATGTAAGAAGCACAAAGAGAAAATTATAAATCCGCACTGCTCATCTCATTTCAGCACTTACGTAATTGTGCACATCTCGCTATGATGGTCTCCTTATATCGATGTTTCTTCGTCATCGGATTTCCAATAAAGTTGGCATCCACTAGAGCTACCAAGGTACATAGATCGTCAGCTACATTCTGTGAATATTGGTAAAAACGATCTGGTTCATTTAGTTAAAGAAGAATACTTTTAGTTAGAGCCAAGTTTACTAAAAATTAAGTTGGATGTTGAAAGAAATAATTAATTAACTGGAAAAAAGTCACCACCAAAGAGATTCATCTCACATAGGGCATAAAATGATCTGACAGGTATAGCATAGGTATATCTAAATAATATGTCCAACAAGTTCGTGCGCGACCGTCTCCTGTGGTCAAAGACGTTGGGGGAGGCGAGGTGATTGGCTGGTTGCTGTTCTTGCCCGCTACACCGGCAACCCCCACTTTCGCCTGGTTGCCTTGTTCCCGCCATTGTCTGTCACCTCAGTTGACGAAATTTTCGGACTAGGTATATAGCAATATCGATTGGTAATTACCTCGAAATTCAATAACAAATTCTTCTTCGCTATCAAAACTTCCATCTTGCGAAGAGGCTTAGTCCAAGAAACGTCCGTCAATTTGTTTTCCGAAACATTTAGAATCCTAAGAGTCGCCTGAAACATCAACAGAGATTTTTACCCGACTGCGGCAAAATCCAAAAGGAGGGTTATGTATATATGTCCGACTCAATGTCCGCTCGTGATTACTAGACTGCTTAAAAAACCGGTTTCAATAAATATAAGTGGTTACATTTGTCTTTATCACTAGAGTGTCATGATTAGAACGAGAGAGTAAAATGTGGAATTGGCGATATAATAAATAAATACATGATAGGTAACATTACTTTGACATTATCCAAAGAGCAGCTGAGTTTTTTAAAGCTTGCTTTTCGTCATTTCTTATCTATATCTACCTTTTTTATCAGAATGGTTGAAGCCAATATCGACTAAAGAGATAATTCTTAAAGTGTTCGTTAAATTCGCTTTAATTCAAATAATAGATACCTAAGTAGGTTGTACCCAAAGCAATAATACTAAACAAGATCGACTGACAACACTACTTACATCGTATTCCGGAATAGTATTAGTAAAAAATATGCTAGAGAAGAAACTATCTAACACCTTAACAGTCCAGTGCCCCAAATATGGGTCAAGAAGAGAACTAACTCTACAAGTCCGTGCCCCACATAACAGTTACGTAGAACACTGTGAAAGTCCTTCTGCAGAAAGCCCTTCGGAAAAATTTCAATGTTTTGCAAAAGAGCTGTTTTCTGAACGGGACGTAATTTTTTTTAAGTGATGTTTTGGCGAAGTATTTACTTTGGCTCCCGAGGCAGTAGTAATTAGAGGCTTTTCTCCGAATTTAACGTTCTTAGAATAGAATATTCTAACACAGTGCTATTCAACGAAAAATAACTTACCCCAATTACTATCAATGATCTTGGATCAAAGCATAGCCCATCCGAACCGCTTAAATCCTGTTTCTCAATATGAAGCTCCTCCAAATACTTTAGGTTTTCCAAATTCTCGACCACATTGATCTTATTATTACTAAGATACAGCTTTTTTAGTTTGTGCAGTCCTTCCAGACCCTGGATTTTGGTGATGTTGTTCCATTGGAGGTGTAAATGTGTTAGATTGTAAAGCACCTCGAGATTCGTGATGCGAGTCAAGTAGTTATTATGGTAGTAAGCGTATATAACGTGGTTTGGATTCCTTGGTTTTGGCTGGAGGCAAACAACACGGATTGTAATCGATAACTTTTTTGGCTTTATTATTATGACTTTCAATAACTAACTGCAAATATTCCCACTCAAGCAATAAGTTTCCAATTGGTAATACAGTCAGTACAAAGATGCATTTTTTTCTAGGTTTCTTTGTATGGGAAACCAAGCACTTCCTTGAGACAAACAAATAGTCTCACAAACATATGAGATTTAAAACAACGCTCTTCCACGTTATGTAAAATGCATCCTTATGCGAGCATAAACACATTGGAGTGGCATTCAGTTTTAAGATGAAGCGATCTTTACAAAGTTACCGATTTTTATAGTAGCCTAATTCGATATTTATTACGAATGTGCTTACTATATCAGTGAGACATTTTTCATGCAAGAATAAATGAGTCACTCGTTTTTGTAGGTCAGTCTTCTTTTTTACTATTTTCTTCGCTTGTTTAACCAAAGCTTCTTCGTTCCGTTTAAATTCTGTTACTTTAGCGTTAGGCATATTTTATTTTGTAAACATTATGTGTGCGTAAAATCTCAAAATAATCGATCTAAGACCGTTTTGAATAATGGTGCCGTTGCTATGACAATTATCAAGTGTTGCCGCCGTATTAAAAAAACTGTTACCTCACTTTCCATTCAGTATAAACCGACCATCACAGATTATTAAGGTATAGGTCTACCAGAATCTCATGAATAAAAAGGAAACTGAAATTTGTAGCTAGCAACTCTGGGGAAATAGGATTAAAAGGTCGTGATACTTGAATTCTCCCCAATTAAATACATACATATTCACGCCTATAATCCCAGAGTGGGGTAGGCAGAACTACGTGTATGCTCGGTGCAGTTTTAATAAAAATAAAACAATCACATGTCATGCCATAACATTATTATAATATTATATAAGAAGAGATCGAGAGAGAAGAGATTAAAAAGTGGTCCTGGCCTAACCCTCTGGTAAACCGGCGTGATTTAATGTATGATGTATAAGAAGAGAGTTGTAGCTAGGTGTCGCTCGAATATAACTCTAAATGCTCCTCCTAAATTTTTGGCTCTTCTTCAGATGAAGAGGATGATGAGGGCGACAGGTTTACTATAAATCTTTCTTCCATTACATCGATAATTTTATCCTGGTGCATGAAATCACTTTAAATTTTTTCTACGTGTTGACAGCATCTGTGCCATTCATATTCACCAATTTCTAAGAAAGCTTGTTCCGTCAATGCTTTTATGTCACTTGCAGGTCTATTTACATTTTTATCTGCAACTTTTTGCTTCATGATCAGCTCGATTGGATTTAAAGTACAGTGATAAGGAGGAAGCCCCAAAACTTCATGACCACGCGACTTTAATATTTCATCTATTTCATAGATGGGATCTGATCTATTTTGTTTTACTGCTTCGAGTAATTCACATTTACGCCAGCGATCATCGTAATTGATATTATTTGTACTGAGCCATTCTTTGATATCAGAGACTCGGTTGGCCTGAGTAGGTGGTTTATTCAACCTCACAGAATGGTAACTTGCATTATCCATGACTATGAGGGAAGGTTTTTCAGATTTGGTATGAGCTTATCTGTGATCCATTTGGTAAAGTTATCTTTATTCATATAGTGGTGGTAGTCAGCAGATAAACTTTTTGTTTTGTACACCAAACCGCAGTTTGGTACAAAACCGTGCTGCCCACCAGCGTGTACAATAATCCATCGCGATCCAGGTGAAATTTCCTTTGATGGACCACGTATAGTTTGGCTTTGCCAACACTTTTGGACGGAGCACGAAGAGTGAATATATGTTTCATCTAAATATATAACATCTAATTTTTTATTCTCCTCAGCGTCACGGTTTTGCTTCATACGCTCTACGTATTTGTGTCTTTGAATTTTTATATCATGGCGTTCCATCAAAAGTGTCCTTTTCGACTGGCATTTTACATATTCGAAACCAATTTTTGTAAGTATGACCCTGAAAAAATATTTAAAAGTAACTAAATACAATTTATCTATAAAAACTTAATTTAAAAGACTTCCGTGATTAACTGAATGACAAAACAACGCACAGCACAGCCCGCTGGAAATTCAGGGATGCACTAAGCAGGATCGTCTCCTAGCCCCATATCTCATTACATTATTTAAATAACTTAATGCTGTTTCTCTAACCTTAAAGACTCTCTCCCTCCTTTAAAATCAATGTCCTCTTGCAAAACTTTTAATAATTTTGCGACTGTTGGAATTTCTTTTCGAACAGTGTAAAATTCTTTTATTTTATTCCTAATCACTTCTAAATCGAAATTGTCCAAATTAATTCCTTTACATCCTCCTTTCCTATTTTTCCCTGGTGTTGAAAATACACCATCATGCGTCGTGCCTTCTTCCACTATTCGTCTTACCGTGGAACGAGATACTCCTGTAATTATATGATACAATATTAATATAAATAAGTAACATCGTCTATCTGTAACTGAAGTATCAATATTATTTGGCTACGCTACCGGTCAATTGAAAAACACGATTAAATATTGCAGATTGTGTTTCACTTACACCTCCTTCCTCACATATTTTATTGTAAACATGGTAAACAATATTTCTGGCTTGCGATCGTAATGGTTTTTTAGCCATTTCTCGAATATAAGCACTTTATTTCGGTAAAAATAAACAAACCGTTCATTCCGTGAAATTTGAAATGACAAGTGACAAGACTGGCAAGGCAACATTGCCATATCAAAATCCTTTTCTTTTTACTTTTAAATTTTTCATGAGATTCTGGTAGACCTATATGTCTAAACCATTATGGGCTTAGGCTCAATGCAAAATGAGTACCTAATCGCAAGCAATAAAATAGCTATTTAAATCGCGTTCATAACCGTCTCTGTCTATCTGTCTAATAATAATATGTATGTTTAGTACTGTTACTGTGTACAGCATAGTTCTGCTATTTAATTAATTTAAGCCATACCTAGAGACTGCCGTTCCCACAGTCAAACTGTTACTCCAGTTTAGTGGGGCAATGTTTAATTTTTAATTCTTTATTAATATAGTACTTATTAAATAAACAAATAATAATGAAAAAAAAAAAGAAAACATAGGCAGGAATTAGATGTATTTCGCAATTTATAAGATAAGAAAACAGGCAAACCAAATGTACAAAGGCGCAGTTCTTTATAAGTTGCCAGCATAGTTCCCTCTCATAGGTACTTTATATCTACGCCCCTCACACGAGCGTTAGCGTTGATCAATGTCGAAAGCCGGACGACATGCTTGGTGTTTGCCACAAACACTGCTAGACACAACTATATGTTAGAGTGAGCACGATGTATTTCTAATTCACTCTAACGTAAAAATGTGTCCTGCAATTTGCTGTAAAAATCAAGCATATAGTCCGGCATAATTGAATTGTTAAATACGGCAGTCGGGTTTTTCTGGGCAGGTCGACTTTAACATATGAAAATGAGGCCATAATGAAGGGCGATACTGTAATACGACCCTAGCCCAAATTACTAGAATCCGACTGAGTACGGAGAGAGGCTCTCATTGGTTGACCATTGACAGCTTGCCTAGAACTAAAAAAATAAAATTGTTTGCTTGCTGTGCCGTACGTAATTCTAGTTTCTGCTTCACTCATTGTTTTTTACGGTTTGAGCTAGTTCTAGTTCTTCCATTAAATTACGGCAATATTCTTGATACACACGGTGTCCACAGTCAAAATCAATTTACGCGTCTGACAAAAATTAACCTAACCCTTTCGTTGGCGATTTATCAAAATGGGTGAAAGATACAATATTCACAGTCAGCTAGAGCATTTGCAGAGCAAGTATATTGGTACAGGACACGCGGACACCACGAAGTACGAATGGTTGACGAACCAGCACCGGGATTCGTGCTGCAGTTACATGGGTCACCCCGACCTATTGAGCTATTTTGCTATAGTCGAAAATGAATCTAAAGCAAGAGTAAAATTCAATCTCATGGAGAAAATGCTGCAGCCATGCGGCCCGCCTCCTGAGAAACCTGAAGATTAGTTCATAAGTGTATTGTTTCAAGGTCACTATAAGAATCGCTAATGTACACATTTGGTTCACTAATAATTAAATTTAAAATAAAACAAAATAAAATCTCATCCAGCATTTAATAATGATTTCCACTCCTCCATCTTAGCATTTAAGGCGGCTTCCCGTTCCTTTGCTGCTTCCTCAAGCACTTTTTGTTGCTTGTAACAACGAACAACTTTTGCCACAATAACTCTTTGCATATTTGGAACAATTCTTCTACATTCTTCTTCTAGTACTTCCATTGCTTTTGTAATACACTCAACATCCATGGAACCTGTCTGCATAAAGTCCGATATCTGATCTAACTCTGACAATATTGACATTGTCACTATTCCATGGTTTTTATCTGATTTTGAATTTGTAACTGCTAAACGCTCTTCAGCTTCTGTTGGGTCTAGGAATATTTTTTCTCCAATAACGGCTAAGGAGCACGCTGTGATAATGTCGTACATGGGTACTGCGGCATCAGCTAACGCTAGCCCTGCGGCATTGATAGCTGCAGCTAGACATGCTCCATCGTGTTCTAAGATGTAGATGAATATGTCAACCTGGAACAAATACACATTTCATCAGTTTTGATTATATCACCACTCAGTGCCGCCAGCCTGCTCAGTGCTCTGCTGGCAAAACACTGGTTTGGCATAGTCTAATGCTTCACACTATGTATGTGGTAGATTTTTAACTTCTTACCCTTTGACTCATTATTAGAGCATTAAAAAGAATGCTCAAGTCTTAAGGCAACATAACGTCGTTTGGCGTTCATTACTGCGAATGTTATATTGAGAAACAATTTGACATTCGCGGTAATGAACGCCGAACGACGATAAAATATTGTCTATCAAAGTTTTGTTACCTGATAATTAGGGAACAGATGTCTGCATACAGCAGGCTCAAGAGCTTGTCTCAGGGCCTCAGACAGAGCCTTCTCCTCCTGATCGGGGGCATGCGGCCGGCGCTGGCGGGGGCAGGAGAATGAAGCAAACTTCACTTCGCAGTATAGCTGCCCCAGCTGACTGTTGACAAAAGTAGAATAACAATGTCTACATATTTCTCGAACTAATAATCATTTACTATTGTTATTGGCAATTATTTTGAACGGTAAGTTGTAGCCATAACACGTCTGATGAGTTACCAAAGAAGGTGGCTAACTGCAATGTAGTAGTTGAAACATTCTATACTCTATTAGTAACCCCTTTAAACTTAAAATGCTTATAACATTAGTTAGCTGTCTTCATTGGTAGCGCGGCAGTATAGATATCACAGGGCAATCTTACACAAATTTGACTAGTCTTAAATGAAGCTCTAAGCTCACAGGAATTAATAATTCAAAGCAAAATAGTGCCAAGGCTAATGTGATAGTGTTCTAATTAAATCACACTCAGCTGAAAATACTTAAATTAATTAATACCTGAACTCATTCTGATGAGGTGGTTCTCTTGGATCAAAAACGGAACAAACAACTTTAGTTCTCTTCAATTCAACGTACGCTGACCCCTTTGCTTGCGAAACCATATCCGTCCTAGCAACTGCAATAAGATTGAGCATTTAATTGGGGACTTTTAATTTCGAATTTATATATTTTACAACAATAAACACATACAAAACATACACATGCTTCGGGCTTCGTCCAATGCGCGCCCATCTTTCCTCAAACCGTTTTCGTCAATTAACTCCTTGAAAAGTTCATCGTAAGTTTTAAAGCAGTTCTTAGTAAAACTTTGGTACGGTATACTATCTTCAGGGCCGTTAAATCTACGGTAATCAAGAGGCATTTTAATTTATTTAAGGTTATGATAAAGTGAATGTTGTTGATTTTTGATCTTTTTGTCACTCAAGTTAAGTTTAGTTTTGACCAATGTTTTGACTTTTGTTTTCAGTCCCTGACATTAAGCGTATTCTAAAAATGCAGTTGCGAAACGCTTGAACGTAAAGGCTAGAATGCACGTAGCAGAAACTTAAAAAAAAAAAAAAAAACTACAAAAAAAATTTACCTCAACTATACATTTATCATTTATATCATTTGATCTATTACTTGAAATACAATCTCTTATATTTTCTAAAAAATACTGTACTCGGGTTTTGAGAACTCTGTGGTAAGACCTTATCTTTGACAAGTTGTGCCAACATCAACAAAATCCCGACCGATCTATCTGTCAATTTGTAGAGCGATGTGTCTGAAAATGCATGTTACAAGGCATGTTTTCATATGACATCCAATAAATATTGAATATCTTTCAGTCACGTTATGTGACGACAGTATAACATTATCGAATTATAGTATTATTGATCAAACAAGTTACCGATAGTGATAAAAAAAGCTTCAAACAAGGTAAGTTGACATTCGACAGGCCACATTCACTATTCAGGTGACGTTTCATTGTAATTCTGTCCAAGAATTGTTACTTTCCTCGGTGTTTCTTACTTAAAATATGGTTAATTAAGTGTTTCTTAAACCGTTTTCAGCCAGGCGCATACGTAATTGTCCATTTCGTTACGGGTTTTAGTTATCAAGGCTATATGAAATAAAACTATAATGAGAGAGTATGACGCCTGTTAAGAAGTGTATTGTAAACTAGATACATTTTGTGTTGAAAACTCCTTCATCACCACTCAATAGTCCTTCAAACTACCTTGAAGCTACACTCGTATTAGTAGAATTAGTTATAATATGGTGTATGTTTTACTTAACTATAATGACCAATGTTATGTACATGTCATATATTATCAAACAATAAGTTATGTATGTTATTGATTGCAAGTTATGTTTAGTATGCAAAAAATTGTTGCCAGTTGCTGGTTGATAATAAAGTTTGAAAGGCAGTGTGGAAAAGTATTGTCTCATTTAAATATGTATTAAGCAGTTAGTTTTTGCATTAGGCACATGGGCTGTTATTTCCCTGGTCAATTTATATTTTAAAATACATTCATCATTTTATTGACTAGTGGTGTACCAGTGTAAGAACCAAATTTCGTAACCATACAATTTAATTTTGCAACTGTTTAATTTGCCAAATTTTAGCCAAATACTTTTCTAAATTTCTTTAACCCAATTATTTTTCTGGGACTTTAAAAACATCTCAAATATTAATAGAATCTGTAGGTTACATTACCTTACAATACTGGAAACGTAACGGCTGCAGAAAATAAAACATTTTTCACTCATGAAAATTAGTTTAATCAAACGATTGATAACTTAATAAAAAGCCAGATTTAAAAACCCGACTGCATTTTTGATGTTAATGCTAAACCCGTTTATTAATGCTACTATATTTGTATATAGTTGAGACGGTCACATTAAGACCCTTCAAATGATACTCATATTGTAATTATTAGAAGACTTTTTTTTCTTGACATAAGTTATTTCAATTTTAACAGTTTTGGTATCCTCTGTCACCAGAGATCGTGAAAGGATTCTAACGATACCACACACATTTAACTCAGCTCTGCCGTTTAGAAGTTATGGTCGTAATCATTACATACATACATGAACCCTCAAATGCGAAAATAAAAAATCATTCAGACTAATTATACCCATTTGATTTCTGATGGATTAGTTAGTACTAAACAACTTTTTTTATTTATTATTATTATTATTATTTATACATTTTTGCTGAACTGGACAACGGGTTATCTGTTGAATTGGTAACTATAAAATGACAAAGCTAACTCTTTTTGTTTCAGGCCTCAAAATGGTGCGTAAACGGACTTATATGTTGGCTGTGGCAGTTTTTGTGACAACATGCGTTTTCTCAGCAGCTTCCGAGGATGCAACATCTTCACCAGAAACTATAGTGGTATGTTAATTTACAATTTATTAGTTTTATAAGACCGCTGTGTAAAGTATGATCATCAAAATGGTATTAAAAGGTTATATAGGTAAAAAACTTAAGTAAAGCTCCTCTTGTGTGTAGTTGTAACACATCTGTATGGAACGTTTGATATTCTATATTTGAAATTTGATGTAAACCCCATATTAATTTTGCTTAGTGACTTTTACTTACTAGAAATTTCGCCTATTAGACGGAAATGCCTAGGGGCTACTATCTGAAAAAATATAACATTAAAGCAGGTATATTGGTGTAGTTGTTACTATACTGGAGTGTTATCAACCTATGTACAGTACAATAGAACATAAAACAACTTGGGGATCTTAAAATTTGCTCCCATAGACAATAGAGGAGAATTGTATGTTTAAAAGTATATTGACATTTTAAGTATTGGGGTTCACAGGATTATCAATATTAAGATTACGCCTCGTTATTACGCAAAATTGTCTTTTTATTTTTATTATTTCATTAAAACCACTAAACCACCCACCATAAACTTAGAATGTAAATGTATAAATGTTATAAGAACAAAATGTAACATTCATTAAAAGTGAATTTTAAACTTCATAGTCTGTTTTAGTTCCTGGTTTGTGTTAGTTGTTTCAATTGGGCCAATTAATATTTTATAGTTCGACGGTTCTGTGACTTAGCCTCGTATATTGAATATGTCCAGTATAAACTGACACGCACTAAGTATGCACTTGCGTACTTAGTGAGTGTCAGTTTATACTGGACGATATTCTATATACGAGGTTGAGTCACAGAACCGTTAAGTTGCTATAATTGATGAATACACCAGAGTTTTTCGTGTGCAGTTGTATTCTCTATAAAATAATAGTACCTATCAGCTATAAATGTTATAATATGAAAATAATGATTTCTGATAAAACTACTAAATTCACATTTAACTACCATTTAAGCGCATTGAGTTGCATCGCGTACATAATATTTTAAAATGTAGAATTGCTTAGTTCTAGAAAATTATTGAGGAATTCATGACAATGGAAATTTTGCTACATTGAAATAAAATATACTTAATGGAAATGTTGATACTGGTGATCTACAGAGAGACGAATTTCTGAACTTCTGTCTATTGTTGAAGGTTGCATTCGGTTGACTAATAACACAGCTGTATAGCATGTTTTTAGGGTTCCGTACCCAATGGGTTAAAACGGGACCCGGGACAAGAAAAGACTCTTCTGTCCGTCTGTCTGTCACCAGGCTGTATCTCATGAACCGTGAAAGCTAGACAGTTGAAATTTTACTTAAAATTAAAATTAAATATGTAAGGGGAGCACTCATACAACAAATGGGTTTTTTTCAGTTTTTTGCCCCATATTAATAACGGTAACTATTAACTATTAAAATATTCACAGAACATTTAGGTATATATATATATTTTAAAAATGAATCATTAAATTAAATTAAAATAAATATTTTACGGGGGCTCCCATGCAAAATAATTTCAGAACTAAGTTTTTATGACCATGACATTAGTGTTCCTAGTAATCTTAGATTTACAATAGGTAATTATAAAAGAGTTCTGAAGCATTTTATCGTACAATTAATACCTGAAGTGCAGATTAACTGAGACCATATTTGCTCATATTCTGTTTAACTTGTGAATCATTGGATTATGGAATACTAGCTTCTGCCCGCGACTTCGTCCGCGATTTCGCTTATCGTTATTCCCTCGGGAACTTTTATATTTTCCGAGATCAAAAGTGTGTATATGTGTCAATCCAGTGTATATCTTCATTCCAAATTTCATCCAAATCCGTCCAGCCGTTGCAGTTCGAAGTCATTTCCTTGGGTCCAAGCTATCTCCATATTTTATCAAGTTCAGGAGTTTAACCGAAAGGTGTCACAAACTGACAGGTAGAAAAACGCTCTTTCGCTTTAAATATTAATATGGGGAGATTAAGTTAATCCAGAGCATCAATAATTTTCCATCGAAAATATGCTTTTGCCTGCGGCTTGACCGCGGTAACCTCGTTAATTGTCCTGAACAAAAAGTATTCTATGTTAATCCAGGACATGAACTTTCTGTGCTGCGTTCCAAATTTCTTTAGCTGTTTACGCCTGATTGAAGGACATACATCGAAAAATCCTCACAAACTTTGACATATAATTATGGGTAGGATATCAGTGGACTATAAGGATAAGTAATAAAGATAAAAGATGTTTTTTCAATAAGTAGGCCGCACGGGTACTTTTACACGCCAAAAATCTACCAGTGCTTCCTAAGAGGAGAGCCCTGCTTATAGGGTAAAGTCTCCAGTTGTCAGCCAGAGACCTGAAGTCGGCCTCTGCCTATACTACGTACGAGTGGGAAGAGTACGAAAGATAGATTTCCCACTCTTCGCACTCATATAATGTCGACTACTGGTTTCTGGCTGACCACTGGTGAGTTTACCCTACTATTGATACCTACTAGACAATTATAAACATGTTTGTAAAGAAAAAAAAGTTTTAACCGGGGATCGACCCCAGGACCGCTAGCTTTGTAGGCAGGGTCACTACCAACTAGGCTACGCGTCGTCTAGTCATCGATAAGCTGATAATAAGAACAGTTGATTCACGATATCGCGGATAGATGGCGCTGTGGTGGATAATAAAAAAGCGTGTCACGAAATCTTTAGTGTTTAATACGTCGTCTATATAAATAAAGGTATACTGTAACGACACGTGTGAAATATGTGAACTAGCTGCTGCCCGCGACTCCGTCCGCGTAGATCTCGGTTATCTCTATTGCCGCGGCAACTATTTAAAAAAAAGTAGACACATTTATTTTTGGATTATTGTATCATTTTGTTATATTTAGTCTCGTCATTAATGGGGGAACACGAAATGGCAATGCTGCAATGTGAAAAATCCGAACGTTTTTTTTTAAATTTTAAGTTCGATGTCTAAATGTCGCAATGGTTTTTTGAGGAGATCTATCATAAAAGATAGCTAAGTACGAGGCGTCGCCTATCATGCTGCTGCCACTGATTAGGCCAATCAGGGGCTTGCAGCGCTGCATTGTCTTGAAACTTGGGAGTCTTATTATTATAGTAGACATCGAAGTTACAGCTAAAAAATAATAATACCTTGGCAAACAAGTTATTTTTTTATCATTCGGTAGTGTTATCGTACTAGGTTTAGTGTCGTGGGCTCTTCTAATAATAGGATATCCAAGGAAAGGGTTTCTCTGCGTGATAGAATCAGAAATGATGATATCCGCAGTAGAACTAAGGTAACCGACATAGCCCGAAGAATACCTAAACTTAAGTGGTAATGGGCGGGGCACGTTGCTCGCAGGACTGATGGCCGATGGGGTCAGAAGGTTCTGGAGTGGCGTCAGCGGACCGGAAGACGAGCTGTAGGTAGGCCTCCAACAAGATGGAGTGACGTCAGGATCGCGAGAGCGCGGTGGATGCGAAAAGCGCAAGACCGGTCTGAGTGGAGAGCCTCGGGGAGGCCTATGTCCAGCAGTGGACGTCTTTCGGCTGACATGATGATCCAAGGAATATTCTCTCCTTTCAAGTCCCTAGGTCCAGGGCTTTCTGCTGTGCGTTGATCGATCAGCCTTGAGTGGCGTTTACAATACCTGTTAACTGATGCGAGGAACACTCTTTTTGGGAAGTGATGCGATGACTTTCGACTAAACATATGTCAATCAGAAACACAAAAAACGCTTTTAAAATAGAAGTAAGACTAATGATAATGATCTATGTAAACGTCCTATACTTATCTCGTTTTGCGTCATATATAACTTGGTGTTACTCGTCAAACGCTTGACACTGAAGTACCTTTATCGGCCACTTGTGATTGCACCAACAATACCATCACTAATACTAAACACGTGCTGCGGGATATATTGGTCGTGTTTATCGATACGTATAATGTCAGTGCGAGAGTGACGGATACACCACGATAAAGACGACCGTAGGGGTTAGCCTTAGCTCGTTATTAAAAAAGCGTTTAGGATAAACTACATAGTGTCACTCGCGACGCTAAGCTGAATCTTACGACTTGTGTCTTATCGAAATGGGGCCTTCCATTCAAGCCCAATTCACACAGCGGGCGGGAGCGGGGCGGGAGCAGGTCGGGCGCCGCGCTGGTGATCGCAGGACGGTACTGCTGAGTATATAGAGTAGAATTTACAACGCGCTCTTTGAGAATGTCTATCACTACGGACCGGCGCGGGTCCCGCCATGCCCCGCGCCCGACCCGCTCCTGCCCCGCTCCTGCGCCGCCTGTGAATTGCGCTTCAGTCTTAGACAAACAAAGAACCATACATTTATAGATACCTACATAGAAACATAATTCAATACAGGTGAAAAACATGATTTTGATTCTCCTGATTATCCTTTGACCTACCGCCAAGAACTTGCATTTATTGCGTACCGCTGTGTGGATAAGTCAACCGGTGAAATTACTAGCAGAGGGATTCCATCTTGGTCCTCATGGTTGGAAACGTCTTGGGATCGTAGTCTTAAGAATGCAAATGTCTGTGGGTTTCTGATCTCACTTACCATCAGGTGGGCTGCATGCTTGTTCGCCTTCTACTTGCCATTAAAAAAAAACCTTCGGCAATCGGGTACTAAATGCAGATACGTAAATCTAGTTACACGATATAATAACAACTTAAAGAAATAATTAAAAGCTTGTAAAAATGAGAAGCTATGGAAACAGATCCACCATTGTTGATTAATGATTATAATGCTGCCTTAATGAATAACAAAGAAGGCTACTACATAGCCCATCCATCCATTCAGGTCCATTGTTCTAACGCAAACAAAATTAAAAATAAATGCCTTGGACTCTAGGTAACCCCCTAGTCAGCCATTAAAATAATTTCCGGCCAGTGAATTATTCAGTGCGCTTGCGCTGCGCTTACGTAACCTAGTCATTATCTATGTTCTTCCCCTCAGAGGAAAACCGCAGTCACACTGATGATAAAAAAAACAAAACAAATCTATTAACGCTTTAGAGTGTTACCTACCGCGATCAGAGGGCAATTGGGGTGAACGGAAAATTTGTTTTTAACTTGTCCTATTTAGTAAACTCTTTTATAATCTCAAAATGCTCCCTTTCGCCTAAAATTTTGTCATAAAAAAACGATCAGGAAAATGGTGTGCAAAATGATGCATTTTGAGGTTGTAAAAGTGTTTACTATATAAGACAAGCCAATTGGTATGGACCATACACTGTATGGCGAGTTAGCTTTTGCCCGCGATTCCGTCTGAGTAGAATTCGTAATTTTGCCGTCCCACGTGATTTATTTATTTTACAGGTAGCATATGTGCTATTTCTGAATATTATCTATCTCTGTGCCATGTTTCATCCAGATCCGTTTGTAACGAGGTGGTTACAACCTCCTTTTTGCGTTCCTGGCCACTTTTACATTTCGTTTAAATTATTTCCAAATTCAAAATTGTCAATGATCTATTGGTATTTGGATCTATAATGGAGTCTCCAGAAAATTTCGACAAGGGCAGACACGGGTCCCGTGTCTCGCTGTTCCATTATATTTAATTCATTTTTTATTTAAAAATAATTCTGTAAATCTTTCTATTTCCATAATATAATATTTGAAGAATGCGATTTATTTAAGTCTCCCAGATACTTACCATCCTACCGTTAGACGTTTTGCCGTTTTGGCGTGATTAAGTAACAAAACTAACAATTATAATGGTAGTAAGATTGAAATGCATAGGAATAGGCTACATGAATAACTTATCATTGGAAATTATTTATTCGTCACTTTTTTCGTCACATTAACTTCACATCGTTTATTAATAAAACAGGTTTCATTATATGAAGCCAAAAGGCAGCCTGGGTTGTATCTTTGACGTCAGCGAGTGCGTCTAACAAATTGAATTACATAGATAACTTGTGGAAGTCCGCGACTTCGTACGCGAATTAGCTTCCGCTACTCCCCCTAATTTAACCCCTTAGTATTCTCAAATTCTCAAGTGATGCGGTCGTCCATAAAATACACGACGAACATATCAACTCATTATGAAATGAACTACTTGGTAGTTCTTTTTAAACTTTGCCATTGATTTCCATGCGATGTTCACCTTTATTTAGATAATTCCTCTAGCAGCGTGGATTATGCCTATAATACACAGCATTAGAACCATGCGGTTTTCTAGTCTATTATAATTATTATGGGTCGTTGCCTGGTTCTCTATATGGCTACTTTAAAATGAAATCTGTTTTTGTTGAACCTACCTTACTTGAGGCCTGAATAACATTTTTTGCCTTCCTTTATGTTAATTTAAACAGGTTTTATTAAACAATTTGTAAATCTAAAAATTCCAAGCTCTGTCTTCTGTCTGGTTTTCCTAAAGCAATTATCGTCTATGGTTTCTCCGGAATCATCTTGTCACTATTTGTATAATGAAGCCATCAAGCCGCAATGGAGTGGACGTCAGATCTGGCCTTGACCGGAGCCCATATATTATGCCCCGCCCTGCAAACAAAATTAAGAATTAGGTATGTGGAGATAGGACAGTCACGCAACCTACATATCAGAACCGTATACAGAAGAATACTGTATAATGTTTGAGACTGCATGAAATCAACTGTGAGCTGGGAAGCTTAGATATTTGTAGCTATACATAATTAATATCACTACTGGTGTTACTGTAGCTGCAAAAGGGTTTATCTGCTCTAGTTGATTGCCCTGCGTTATTTGTTAATTTGTGTGGTGTCAAGTTTAACCTGTTAATGAATAATGTGAGGTATGTTTACTTTTGATTGATTGGCAATGATCATGTAGTCCAAAAATAGAGCAACAATTTTTAAAATGACAGATATTTAGACGTCTGCACTGATGACTGATGAGCAACCCTGCCTTCCTGTGGCTGCACGTGCTCCCACAACCCTTCTTGCAGCCGCAAAAAATCATCCGCGAGAGGTGTTGTGGGGCTGCGTCTCTGGCAATCATTTTCGGGTTGAGGGCTTGTGGCGTGGAACCCCCGTGAGGGTTCTGTGTGACTCCCAACCACGTACTGTAAGAAGATTGTACATGCAGTAGAATACAAAATGATGAATGAGATGTAATGTGTATTAGTGAATGCAAAGACAATTTTGACCCTAATTGTATGTCCGCAAGGAGTGAAACTGTAACCTAGCCAGATTGAAGCTGGTTTTTGTGCCGAAGCCCTTGTGAATATTTGCTACTGCAGCTCGTCAAGGTTGTTAAAAAAAAATGCGAAGTTCCAGAAAATGATGAATTTTGAAAAGCTTTATCTCGGAATCTATTGGGGTCTACCGAGACAATTCTAATGTAACATTGTAGCCAATTAATTCTACTTAAAAAACTTCCTGAAATACTACTCCTTCAGGGTTATAATCGCCAAAATCTCGCGGTTTTTCGTTTTTCGACAAGTTGCGTTCGGCGTTCGAGGACACAAACTTGGATTATTCAAGTCAAAAAATATCATAAACAAGTCTGCAAAATATCAGAACTACTGGATTTGACACATGATCTGATGCATAGGGTCACTGAATCATGTTTTCTCTCCCCAATTCTTCATTAAACAATGTATTCGCTAAATTATACACATTGATCCATTTCCATTACCTTCACCAACCGTTATTCTGCTGACTAGTTACATTTCAAGTTTTATTCTTATCACGCCTTTGCGAAAAATGCAACAAATAATCTGTAAAACAATGGCAGGTTCTTATTGCTCAGTAATTACCAGTCCACGGCCGATACGGCACGTAATCGTTTATCTTTTCGTTATTACCAATGATGCAAGAAAAACACGCCAAGTAAGGTTATATGCACCACTAGGTATAGTCATCAGGGGTGAGACTACTTTTTAGGGTCGGATGTGAATATCCGAAGAGTGCCAAACCAACAGGACCCTATTACTAAACTTCTGCTGTCCGTCTGTCTATGTGTTTGACGGTCTGTCTGTCGGTCTGTCTCTCTGTACTGTACTGACAACATTAATAGGATTCACGTAAGTTGACAATCTACAGCGTCGCGTCTAGGCCGCTTATCTCAACGACGTACATTTTGTCAGTTTTCGTAAATCGATAACGTTAGCGCTATGCATCATGTCTAAGTTAGGTCTGTATACCTACCTAGCAAAGATGCAAACGCTGCTAACGTTTCTGTTTTCTATCGACTCATGTATGGAGTTGGGTATCCTGCATTGGCCGAAAATAATTTGGCTAAATGTAGGTATCGTTTCTCAACCGATTCATTTGCACACCCGCTTCTTTTTCTGCAACTGTAAGTATTTCAGGATTTATTTCAGTACCATCGTGTAGAACCCTAGGCTAGGTTAGGTTTGGTTAGTTTTATAAAAATCCTGAAATGTTTACAATTACAGAAAAAAAGCGGGCCGGCAAATGAAATTGTGGGGAAACGATACATTTTTCCAAACATATTAACATATACCAACGATGGAGTTGACATTAGCGGTCGACGCAATCTGTCAATAGCTTACGAACACCCTATAAATTTTGTCGATTTTCGAAAACCACTAACTTAGCGTTTATACATTTCGACTCGACTAGGCCCATTGTTATAGACAT
Source organism: Acleris sparsana (assembly GCA_923062465.1). NCBI lineage: Eukaryota > Metazoa > Arthropoda > Insecta > Lepidoptera > Tortricidae > Acleris > Acleris sparsana. The sequence goes on along the minus strand of OV281305.1, from coordinate 5,022,934 downwards.
ATGCGCAAGCGCAAAGCCAGAGCGTATTCGCTACCTTGCCGATTTGGCCTCGACCGAGACCCTGTTTGACTTTGGGTTCAACCGGACATCAAGTTTCGCGTTTTTATTTTTCTTATTATGTCATTTCGTCTCTGTGGTCTAAGTTTAGCATGAGGGTCTTGTGATTATACCAACGATTTGCGAGCATGATGTAATGTTGCTACCGGAAAAAATAACATCCGTTACACAAGTAATGACTTTCATTGGTCAATTTTATGTGTAATTACTAGCTTTCGTCTGCGACTTAGCCCGTGTGTGGTTTTAGAACTTATATTGTCGATTCTCGTTATCACAGCTATATAGTACCTATAGTAGTTTATATAACTGACTTGAACTTTCAATAGATGACTGGTCTAATAGTCTGGTCTAATAGAATTGGGGCCTATTTGAATTGTGTTGGTTTTGGAAGGTGTTCTAAAACTCGTACCTGTCTCATATTTGGTATCGTAATAACCAGTGATCGTACTTTTTGTAGCATTTTTGGTGCGATGACGTCAAATGACACACGACAGCGACCTAGGGTTTGCGGCGTGTATAATATGATTGACGTATAAAATTATGTAATATTATGTGGCCGTTGAAAATAATTTCCAAATCTACGTAATCTTTTAATAAAGCATGTGAATAAGCAGAATCATTATTTGATTTCTCAATATGCGTGCGGGTTTTCATTTACCTCGTCACAACATGTTTTGATCGTGTCATTTTTTTAGCACAATAGGAACAAAATATTGAAGAACCATTCCTTAATAAAAAACTATGCTCACTTAACAGTTTCTCCATTGTGTTTAATCAGTTAATAATTATTGCTTATTTTCACACAAAATCAACGCAACTGTTCTTAGCACTTGACGGGACGTCAGTGAAGAAACAAAATGATTTCTATATTTATGCACTGCCATTATATTATACTGTCTATGCTAATATATAGTCAGTATATACTACTGACAACCCTAGCACTGCACCGAAAATGCTACAAAAAGTACGATCACTGGTAATAACACACAACCCACACGACCACATCACCGCAGATAAGAAAATTCAATGCTTTCTTTAAAAAAAAAAAAAATTTTTTTAATGGATATTTTTAGCTTCAAACACTAATCAACGTCTTAAACCATGGCGTTGTCATATTGTTAACGTTAAACTAGCTCTTACTGACTTGACAAGTTAAGACAGTCGTGTCGTGAAACAGCAATTTGGTTTCGAAAGCAAGATAACTCAAAACGAAGAGGTCCTAATGTAATATTGTAGAAATGATTAAGAAAGGCCGCACACAAATGAATGACAGGCAATTGGACAGCTACGTAATCGAGTTATCGGTCATTGACCCCGTTTTATCGTAATTATCTGACCTTAGTCAGTAGTCAGTCAGTCACGATTGACTGGGGAAACTGCAGCTTAAGAGATACAATGATCTATAAACATGAAGTTGCATTGTATTCTATGACTGTTTAAGTGTAAGCCGCTAATAGTTTATTGTTATTGCAGCGCCATCTGTACAACATACATACAACTTGATTATAATTGCGTTTTGTTTAAGTGACATTGATTTCTCTGATTGTTAGATATATATTTTAACAGGAAATAAACATAGACTAAAGCGTAAAACATATTGCGTGCGCACTTATTTCGAACAAGCGACCCGCCGTCGGTTCGCTTCGGTTTATGCGAGTTTTAAAACACACGTACACAAACCAGAATTCATCAGACATAACAAACTTCCGTACAAAAAACCTAACTGATGGTGAAAATCGCATCTAAATCCATTGCGTAGTTTAGGAGTTAGCGGATTGGTATGTAGACAGGCAGACAGACAGACGCGGAAAGCTACTTTGTTTTATACTATGAAAATTTACCGGAAAGATGGGACAAACAAACTTTTCCATTTATATAATAGGTAGGTACTAGCTTATGCGCGCCGACGCCGCCCCGCGTTGAAGTCGTTTATCGCTATTCCCTCGGGAATTGTCCAATTTTCCGGGATAAAAAGTAGCCTATGTGCTATTCCAGACTATAATCTATTTTTGTGCCAAGTTTCATCTAGATCCGTTCACCCGTTCTAGAGTGATTGAGTAACAAACATCCAAGCTTACCATATTTCTAGCTTCTGCCTGCGTTTTCGGCCGCATAGATACTTTTGTATTTTCCAGTATGAAAAGTAGCCTCCAGGGTTTCTCTATCTAAATCCATCCAGCCGTCGCAGCATGAATGCGTTAGTAGGATAAGTAAGAATACTGGTAAGATAAGGGCAGTGCTCGTCGTCGACACCATCTCGCATGTCGAGAACCTCGTGAAGGCTAAGAAGAACAAGCTCAGCAAGTACCTTGACTTATGGCTCACGAGGTGACAGTCATTTAGGATGTTGACTCGACGATCATTGTCCACGAACATCTTAAGAAAGTCTCACTGGACAGGCCAGATACAGAAAGTAGAACTCCTTGACACTGCAAGTATTCTTAGGAGGTTCCTGTCTCTGCAGGCGTAACCACCGCACCGATAACTTAAGAGCATTGTGAAAAAAATCCCATACAATTTAATATGTTGATGTTTTTGATATGTTGTAGTCATTATGAAAGACTAGGTTTGTACGTTTCATTGATGGAAACCGCATTAAAATCTGTTGCCTACTTTGCAAGATCTAAATACATATATATATACAGAGGGACAGACGGCGGGAAGCGACTTTGTTATATTATATACTATGTAAAGATTAAACGTGGAACACCACAGGGTCACGTGAATTACCGGTTTAGCTAACGAAAGATAGCATCGCAAGGACATATTTATAAACAAACCAGCTATCCGTGTGGTCATTAATATTAATTAAGGCGTTTTCACTTCCCTTGCGTGGCGTTAGCGTATCCTTGTATACGTTAAATAACTCGTAGCGGCGCGGGGAAATGGCGAGCGTAACTTGACTTATCAGTGCAATGCATTCACAATCTCCCTTTTCCCAATGGCATCTACCTATATTCCACTTTGTTTAAGCCCTTATTGCTTTTGTATCGTAATCATCTGGTTGACGTTATCGCTCTCATTCACTTGCCAGTAAGGCTACAATGACGTCAAATTATGATTACAATTCAGAAGGACGTTGGGTAAGCCAATTTGGATAAGATCCCCAGGTCTTTCCCAAGAGGCATCTTTTGTTATAGGCAGAATTAGCATGCGAGCCCCATATAATCAAGTAAGGTATTAAAAGCTATCACACTGTAATGAAACTGTAAATGCAACCAAGGTCGTGGTACCTAACCCAGTTTAATGCCTACGGCCTCGGAGCTCAAGTTATAATTGTCAGGCGATACCTAGGACGACAGGCAACGATGTTTTCCTAGAGAATTTTGTTTATATACACAGTATTTAAAAGACTGTTCAGCCCGATCTAACAAAGCCAATTTCACAGTATTTATCTTTAAGACCTTGGTTCGCCCGATGGCAGTGCCAAGGTCGAAGACACGGATCGCGCGATCCTAGCGCGCACTGGGCTAATTAGGCTAGTTCAGTTCAATCGAGCTAACCTTTACTGTATAAAATATAAAGAACATAGTTGTCTGCTTATTGCATTCATTTTGTATGCATGTCTCTCATACAATGTATTTTGAAGTCTTGGATTATGCGGACATATGAAATGGCAGTTTATAGGAAACTAGTGCCCGCACTCCGTCCGGCGTAGAAGTCGTTTATATACGAGTATCATATCCTTCCCCTGGGTTCAAGCTATCTCCAGACTAAATTTTATCAAAATCGGTTCAGCGGTGTAACTGTGGAAGCATATAAACAGAGTTTCGCATTTATAGTATACCGGCTTCTGCCTTCGACTTCATCAGCGTACATTTCGAATATCGCTATTCCCTCTGAAACTTAAATATTCTGGGATAAGGAACAAACGAGTAAGTCGTGTAAAATATATTACTTTGTCCGTAGCAGTAAAAAGCATAGCGCATTTACTTCCATATTAATAATTATACCCCGCGTTCGCGTATACATATCTCGGCTCGTCTTACAAACAGTCAGTTTTCCTTGCCACCTGTACCGAGTTAAATAATTCCCCGTGTTTTCCTACGAAACTACATATTTTAGTGTCGAGTCTCGCACTACGCGAGGCGGTCGTGTCGGCTAATCAGTACAAAAATATTATCTGATCTTAAAATGATAAACTTATCAACGCGGCGGCGTATCGTTTGACAGCCAGTGTTTTCATTTCCCGCGGCCGAGGCGGTGTTGTCAAAAATAGTGGCCAGTGCTATTCTAAAAATTGAAAAAAAATACGTGCATTAAACCTCTTTTGAAGTTGATTACAAGTGGCCAGTTCCAAAATGAACTCTACCGTGGATTGGTTGTCTACAACCATTATGCCTGAAACTACAGTGTTGCCATCGACGGAAGCCCCGGATCTAAGGAGTTGGCTGACAACTTTATTAGTCGAGGTGTGTTTTAGAACAATAAGTTGCGAAACCATAGAGTATTTATTGGCTTTTTTGTTGTAAATAGCATGAGTTTGAAGAACAAAGGCTTTTTATGGTCTGGGGAAATATAATTACAAAGTAAATAAGAAGAATTGCTAACAACTTACAAAGTAGAGTTGTAATTAATGCGCATAAATCAAGTTGTCCTAAATCACTATTGTATATAGGTCAGATATTTCTTAAACGTTTATTTTAAAGTTGGCAAATATTTCGATACTTGCGATTTGTTCCAATTATTCAAATATGTTATTGCCAATATTATAATTAAAATATACCTATTTCCTTTTAATTAAGTTTGAAGGTTTTTTTTTTTTAGGATTAGCGAACACGTAAAGCCATTAATAATATGAGTGTTATAAAGTTATGTTATTGTATAGATTGTTGTAAAAAAATATTTTGGATGTCAAAAAATATCAGGAACAATAACCCGGTTAGCAAAGTTCGTAGTTTCTTTGCCTTCAAAGTCAATTGGTATCAGGTTCGGTTTCCGGTAAGGGCAAATATTTATGTAATGACCATAAATATATATGTCTTTGAGTTTTGGATGCTTTCTATGTATTTTGTAACGAAACAAAGAATTACTCCTAATATAAACTATATATATATATATATATATATATATATATATATATAAGCCATATGCAAATATTTACCGGGAATCAAACCGCGGACCAACGCGTCGTCACTTATACGTTATATTACTCTTTCGCGTTAAAAGAATGTAACTCTAGTACAAATGCTGAATCATTTTTGAGTAAGTAAAATAATGTATGGCTCATTTTAATGAGGTCACCATGTTTTAAGAGTTAAATACTTGTTATCTTTCTGGTATTACAACAATCATTGTTGCTCGTATGAAAGTAGATCTAAATTGAAACGGTTTCAAAATTCTTGATAATTTACGTAAAGAAAATTTAAACATTGATTTAAATCCATTGCTTCATGAATTATGACACTTGCGTAGGTTCTATGCACGCGAGCACACAGGCCACCTGATGGTTAGTGGAAACTGTGACCCATAGACATTCACATTAACAAGACTGCAAGCCTAAGACTGCAAATGCGTTGCCAACCCTGAGGACTAAGGTGGAATGCCTCTATGCTAGTAATTTCACCGGTTGCTGCGGGTTAAATTGTGGGTTAATGGATAAGATGGTGGTAGCGATCCGGACGGACCCTGCACAAGGTCCTAGCACCACTGTTGGATATTTTTTAGGGTTCCTTAGCCGAAGGGAGCCCAAAGGGACTAGGTTCTAGGTAATAAATATGTCGGTTGTTCCGTCCGTCCGTTCTAACTTTAAAGAGCTGTATCTTTTGAACGGTAGTAGATAGTGGGTGGTTTTTTCTTTCAGAATATGTGTTATTACGGCGGATGTACTAAGAAATAAAAATAATTAAAGAAAGTGAAATCCATATACATTTTTTTTTCAAATCATATATTTATAAATTTTTTTGTTGTATCGTAAAGACAGGAAAACATACAAGCCTCTAAAGGGGTTTGGGTAGAAGTGTAGTCATTTGTAAAAGTCATACATTTTCAAGGTGAGCGGAAATTCGTAAAAGTGGTAAATTATGATAGAACTATTCAAAATAAACATATTTTGTTATGTTATGTAATACCCTAAAGTGCATCGGAGCCGAGATATTGCAATATGCATACCAGAAAAAATATATTCATAGCAAAAGGAGTTAGAAAGAGACTTCCGCTTGTAATTTGTAAGTTGTAGCTTCGTGAAACGGGCCTCCGAGCGTACTTTTAGTACCAAAAAGTGAATCCTTAAATATATATATACGTCCTCTAAATAACTATGAAAAAATAATCCGCGGACGCAACAAAGTCATTTTCTTCATACAAACCTACCCAATGTCCTTTCGTAGGATTATAATACAAACAGTGAAATAAAAACAAGAAGTAAGTATAAAAAAAAATGCTCAAGTGTGTATTGAGCTCGCGCTGATTGCAGTCGAAATCGAATTAAAACTGGAATATAAAAAATATAATGACCTACTGTGAGGCGCGTGGAACCCTCGGTGCACGAGTCCGATTCGCACTTGACCGCTTCTGACTTTTATCTGTTAAGAAATCCGCCCTTATGTCACATACTCTGTAATCTACAACGTTTAAAGAATACAGTTTGTAAATTGGTACTAGTCGAGCGAACTAATAGGCTATTTGACAACATTGAAAATATACTACAAATTGTGGTCATCCTATCTGATACTAGCGTAAAATAACGTATTTCACTTTATTTCACATTAAATTATGTCTATTTTTTTGGAAATTACACGAAATACTTAATAAGGATATTTTTTGAAATTTAATCTGTGGCAAAAACGCTATGTGATGTTAGAAATACTTTATAATCTGTGATGTGAAGTCACATGCAAGTAAACAAAACAAACCCCAAATTCATTTCATATGCTAAGCTGTCAAATGAACTTGTTTGTTTACTTGCGTGTGACGTCACACTAGTCCGCCATAGATAGAAACAGCGTTTTTCGCGTTGTTTTGAAAATTTTAACTTTAACTTACATTTTTATTGATAATACAGTAGAGTCTCAAGGAAATATCAATGTAGTGTGCTTGTTATGTGATAAAGAATCATTTAAAAACGTTTTCTAAAATTAGTCAAATAGCCTATTGTATTGGTCTAGCGAACGGCCGGGTAGCGTAGACTTAGTAATAGGGAATAGGCAACACACTTAACCTAGACCTAAACCAGGGATTCATGTGATATAACTATACAAGTCATAACGACGTCCGTATGCGTCGCGTGACGCGTCATTCCCGAAAATAAAGTTGGCAACCGCGTCTATGACGTCGGTAGACGCGTCCGCTTTTTAAAAACAAACATTGAACATGTTTGCAAATTTAATAATATACATTCCTCACTAAATATTATAATTTATAACGTTCTTTCATAAGTCATATGATTACTTGATAATAAATAAGATATAAATAAATGACAAACTTTCGACTCTACATCTTTCGAGTTTGAATATTGCTCTAATATTTCGAAATTCATTTATTCGTTAACGGCTAAAACAGTTTAATTTAATTTAATCGAGGAGGATATCTCTGCTGTGACAGCCTTACAAACAAGCAATTTTTTTTTTAAATTTAATTACTTATAAAGAAAAAAACGTCATACATTTACTGCCATAAACAGCGAACAAATCCGTACACGCTTTAACTGTCGCTGTGTTCACTGAAGTATAATAAATAATCTAATAACAGCAAAATAAATAATACTGCGCATATCAATGCATGCGGAGCATCAACGCAGGTAGGCCGCTTTCATGATGCGCATGCAGTGGTGTTGGTTTTCACAAACACTTGTGAGTATTTCGGTGTCTACGTTATTACGGATCTCTGGTAACAAGTATTCCCACCTACGTTTACCATCCATAATATTAGTTGGTATGAAATAACCGGATTCAAAAAATATTTAGATCATTTTGGAATATACAATACTGGAGTGAATCAAAATCAATGATGATGATGAGTGGGGACGCCGCCGAGGCAGGCGGGCGGTCGAGTGGCTCTCCATTCATTCCGCCCAGTTCCCCTTGATCCAGCCTCAGGTTACTGGCTCTGCGGCGCTCCCATCCAGCACTGATCCCATCTTCTTGTTTTCCTACAGAACATTAGTGCGTCCTGAAGGTTAATGCTTTTAAGTATCTCTACCGATAGCACGTCCTCCCCGAATGTGCGATGTCTCAGTGACGAGTACATTACACACTCGGCCAGAACGTGCGGATTAGTCTCCTCTTTGCCGCAGTGTGGGCATCGAGGATCCTGTTTGACTCCTATAACCGTCAGATGTCTGTTGAGTGGACAGTGTCCAGTCAAGATCCCTGTCAGTATGCTTAGGTTGTACTTACCAAGATCAAAGAAATCAAAATCAAAGTGTCATGTATAATGAGGAAATAGCGACTCCATGGAACCACGAAATGCCCCCAAAGTCCTAACCCTATTTATAACCTGTAGTCTAAACGTCCGATTGTGAAGAGTGAGGTGTCGTTAGAATCTAACGTAGATTGGTGTTGGTTGTGGGAGTGTTTTAATCAGAGTAATGCGAATTAAAAAAGTACCATTATGTCGACGACAGTATCATGAAAAGCAGTCTGGTTTCCTTATTGTTCTCTTTCTATTACGTAGCGTATTTTTTTTTCCAGAAATTAGTTTTCAAATGTCCTGATGGTGGTTTAAAAGCCAAATTTACCGCTAGGGTAGGGAAGGTAAGGTTGGATGTTTTCTACGTATTGAAGTATTTATTTCTTTAAATATATACTCGGAAGAATGAATATCGTTTACTATAGTAAAATTGACTATTTTTGGATCTTATTTCAGCGCAATAAGAAGGTAAAAAAAGTGGATACATCTGTTTGTAATCTCTATTGTACTATCTCTATTAATGCACAAGCGAAGAGCTTAGTAAGAGACTAAGTTAATTTGGGTGAGATGGTTCCCTAATAAGTATTAACTATATTAGATAATTAAGAATACATTATGTCATTGAGTGTTGCCAGTGTATAATTATTAATTTATGTAATGTAATAGCCCATTCCCTGTATAATCCGCACATAAAAATAAAAACACGCGTAGAAATACTGTGTGTTATTTGGTTACTATTTTTTTCTTAATCCGGACAAAAATGGTATGTGTATATGTCTGTTTGTAACATCTATGTTCACGTGGAAGCTAGGTTAATAGGGAATATTCATAACTCTTTTCACAGCTTTCAAGAAATGCTGATTCATGCAACAAACAGTCGAGACTTTTTTTTTAATATCTATTTATTCCTATGCGAACTGTTACATGACGTCACAGTGCATATCGGATCTCTGTCTAATCGCTGTCTAATTAGGATTTTAAAATGCTCGTATCATCCGTATTTCTGGACCGATTATAATTTTAATTTCACTTCAGGTGATCTCTTTTACGGTATTTTCATATTTTGTTGAGAAATGCGATTTAAAAACCCATGCATATTCCCTATTGGAATGGTTCTTGTTGATGATGATGAGTGGGGACGCCGCCGAGGCAGGCGGGCGGGCGAGTGGCTCTCCATTCATTCCGCCCAGTTCCCCTTGATCCAGCCTCAGGTTACTGGCTCTGCGGCGCTCCCATCCACCACTGATCCCATCTTCTTGTTTTCCTACAGAACATTAGTGCGTCCTGAACGATAATGCTTTTAAGTGTCTCTACCGATAGCACGTCCTCCCCGAATGTGCGATGTCTCAGTGACGAGTACATTACACACTCGGCCAGAACGTGCTGACTAGTCTCCTCTTTGCCGCAGTGTGGGCATCGAGGATCCTGTTTGACTCCTATAACCGTCAGATGTCTGTTCAGTGGGCAGTGTCCAGTCAAGATCCCTGTCAGTATGCTTAGGTTGTACTTACCAAGATCAAAGAAATCAAAATCAAAGTGTCATGTATAATGAGGAAATAGCGACTCCATGGAACCACGAAATGCCCCCAAAGTCCTAAGAGTCCTAACCCTATTTATAACCTGTAGTCTAAACGTCCGATTGTGAAAAGTGAGGTTAGAATCTAACGTAGATTGGTGTTGGTTGTGGGAGTGTTTTAATCAGAGTAATGCGAATTAAAAAAGTACCATTATGTCGACGATAGTATCATGAAAAGCAGTCGGGTTTCCTTATTGTTCTCTTTCTATTACGTAGCGTATTTTTTATTCCAGAAATTAGTTCGCAAATGTCCTGTTGGTGGTTTAAGTGTTAAGTGCATATCGGATCTCTGTCTAATCGCTGTCTAATTAGCGTTTTAAAATGCTCGTATCATCCGTATTCGTGAACCGATTATAATTTTAATTTCACTTCAGGTGATCTCTTTTACGGTATTTTCATATTTTGTTGAGAAATGCAATTTAAAAAGTCCATGCATATTCCCTATTGGAATGGTTCTTCGTGACGTTTCATAAACATCTGTAGGGTCGATTAGATACCAGCTGAAAGATAGGGTTGCCATTATTTTGGGGTTATTATTAAAGCTTCTCATACACTTGTTACGCGGTATGCGTGAAGTTGACCCGCATTGAAGTCGTGTGGTTCTTAAATACCCGCGAGTATTAGGGTGAAGTCAAACGAGCGTATGTTTTTAGTTGCGAGTCGCGTAATTTCTTCTGTCCGCGACGGTCTGCCGTTAATAAGGGCCACTATTCCAAATACACAATATGTTTGTTACTACCTACTACATCATACACATTCATTATTATATACGACGGCCCGGCTGAATGGTATATTTTAATACCTGTTGAAATGGAGGCGGGGCGTAACCGCTGGTTATTAACTACACGGGCGCTCAGATACCCGTTCGGAAACGTGTCCGTGTAACACCCGTCGACATGAACGCGATCCCTAGTTTATAGGGTTCCGTAGTCAACAAGGAACCGATATACATGGGTGCTCAGATACCCGTTCGGACACGTGTCCGTGTGACACCCGTCGACATGACATCCGGACATGAAGCGACAGTCAACAAGGAACCAATATAGTTTCGCCATGTCCGTCTGTAAAAGTGTTTTTTTCGCTATAGTTACGTATCTCCCCCTACAATTAATAAAAAAACAAAAACGACTAAGAACACTTGATTGGTTCCTGAGATACTGCGGCTAAAGTGTTTATCTTATGACTATCACTACATAGGGTAAAGTCACCAGTGCTCACCCAGAGACCTATATTCGGCCTCTGCTTATACTTTGTATGAGTGGGAAGAGTACGAAAGATATATTGCCCACTCTTCGGACTTATATAAGGTCGACTACTGGTCTCTGGCTGAACACTGGTGACTTTACCCTATATAAAACAAAGTCCCCCACTGCATCTGTCTGCATGTTCGCAATAATCTCTAAAAGTAGGTACTGAATGTACTTACGCGGTTTCCTCCGTCGGTTAGGTTAGGTTAGGTTACTCGGTTTTTACATATAATCAATTCTGGTTTATGGACGGGTGTAACAGAAAACTCACATAAACCGAAGCGAAGCGACGGCGGGTCGCTATTACGTACTAAAAGTCATCTACGTCAGCACCAAATAGCGATGATGAGCGGAAAGCGAGTACAGCCAGCGAGCAGCGATATAGCAACTATTAATAAATATATGTCTCTTTTCTTGACACGGGATCTATATCTTTTGTTCGTTTCTTGGGCGAGAAAATCGCTTCCTCGCCCTTGGTGGGACCAGTGCCTTAAATAGAAAAAGTCTTCATACATTTTACTTGAGATAGTTTTTTGTTTTTGTAGTAATCTTAGCTTCTGAACCCTAAACTGAGCTACTCCGACATGCTCTTGCCCGGTTTTTTACCTATTGAATAGTGCAAAAGAGCGAGATGAATGGTGTTCTTATTGAAATAAATGAATATCGCAGGTGTATCGCGCGGCGTGAACGCAAGGATGCAGTTAAACGCAAAAGGTTGTGTGCTCGTTTCGCGGCGTATTAGCATGCGGTACACTCGCTCGCGGAATCTAAGCAAGGGCGTAACACGCCGGTTAACGTAACGCTGCTAAGTAAACTGGTAGATTTCCTTATTCACCGTACAAACTGCGGTACCCCTACCATAAGTTTTAATCACCGTACTCGCTAGCGAGTCGAATGCTCTGTTCCTCACAGACCTCGTGGTATTCTTATGGAGCGCGAGGGACAGAGCATAGTAGTAGATAGCATGCGCGAGTACGGTAATAGGGTTGTATCCTGTGCAAAAAAAAAACTAATTAGTCCGTCAGTAAGGTTAACAATTTTTCTTTGCCTGCGGCGACTTCAACAGCTAATACCGCGAGGATATGGCGTTTCCACAATGAAGTGATTTCGCCAGTGTCAAGTATACATAAGTATAAATCAATATAGCAATAAAATACAATCCAATCTTCTCTAGGAAGATTGGGGGCAACGTTGTACGGTGATATGTAGCAAGTCCACTTGAAACCAGAAGTAAGGTGCCAGATGCCTTTGTGCCAGAAGGACAAATCACTAACAGAAAAGAATATTGAACGCCTAAGTACACAAAAATACAAAATTAAAACAAATTGCACATCCGCCATCTTTTAACGTTGAAAATGGCCCCCCCAGCACAAAAAATATATTGAACACGTATTTTTTGCTTTATCAAATCAATCTAAATTGACAAATATAACGCGCATCAAAGTTCGGGAGTGGGGGCTCGTGACGTCACAACGTGGTATAAAATGTGCCATGTGACGTCACACGAAACTTCAACGCACTTTATCTTCGTAATTTTTTGTTTAATTGACTAAACATAAAATATGTGTACATAATTTTTTTTAAAGGAACTGACGGGTTTTTTAGAACACTTAGCCTATCCTCATGGTAGGGGTACAGTTCTCGGCGCCAACCGTCTGGCCCTCTGCTTGATTTCATTCCCTCTTTTTTAATCTCCGACACAAAAAGAGAGGTGTTATTAAGTTTGACTGTTGTGTGTTTGTGTCTGTCTGTGGCACCGTAGCTCTTAAACGGGTGAACCGATTAAGATGCGGTTTGTTTTATTATAAAGCAGGTTTCCTAGCGGTGGTTCTTAGGTTTCATCAAAATTGGTTTGACCGTTTAAGAGATCAGCTCTGAAAGGAGGGGGTTTTTAAAATCGGGGGTTTTTTTATCTATCTAATAGTTATTGTCGTGGGTTAAAAATACCAAAGCTGTCAACGTCGCATACAGTCTGTGAGCGCTATCGCGGAGCTCCTATTTCTGAGTGGTTTGGCCCTTCGGGCAGGCTGTAAAACTAACGTAACCTAAACCTACCTACCTAATTACAATGGTGAAATTGAAAAATAATCAAAAAGGAAAAAAAAGGATTCGGTTAAACCACGAATCGGAAAAATGTCGACTGGAAAAATTGACACAAAAGAAAAGTTTTTTCGCAAAATATCGCCACACTCCTTAGTTTGGGATTAGATCAATTTGCATGAGGATTCCCCGATAAGAATAAATAGCAAACTCCCCAAATATAATCTAATAACTGTGCATTAGGCGTAATAAATTGTGTAATTAAATATTTGGTTGTGATTGAGTTTATTTTTATATTTTCATTATAAGTCGTAAATATAGTAGAAATATGCGTACTATTTATTCAGGGACAAAGTATATCCTTCCCCAGGAGCTTTGAGGGCGTACCAAACATACAGACCAACTTTTGCTATTAGATTAGGTATTCGTGGGAAAACGTGTACTAAAAAAAATCGAGACTTTTCGAGAGTTTTATCGTAATGAATACTTTCATTACGATAAAACTCTCGAAAAGTCTCGATTTTTTTTGGAGAGGGAAATTTAATTAGTGATAATCTTATCACGCACTTCAAAAATAAACCGGCTAGCTGTAATAGGATAATCGCGGTATGAACTCGTCACGTCTGGACCTTGATTGCATTAAAATAGAGTCGAAAAGTGACTTTTCATACCGCGAACTATACTTCTGTTTTATGTCGCGTTTTATTGAAATTTCTGGAAGTTGTTCAAAGTAAAAGCGCAAATCGATTGCGCATGCTCATGGCATTTCGTTTTAGAGCATTTTCATCTTTTTCAAGTGTTTCTGCAACTATTTAAGTTCGGGTTGAGATAATAGAAGACGTCTCTTTCTTTTGCAAGGACAAGAGTTTGAATACGTTGCACTTTCGATTTTTTGCCGGTGAGTGTATGGTATTACCGAGTTTGTATCCACCCCTTGACTTAATTCAGGAACGTATCAGACCAGGGACAAAACCGCGTCCATGAATCATACCAAATGTGTACATATGAAGGGTCCACGGAAAGAACATGTCTAGTCACTTTTTTTTGAAAATTAGTTTTTAATCCCGAAATGTAGAGGACGAAATGAACTATTACCTACCACTCAGTTTCAGATATAAATCTTCATATAACTTGTATTTTTTCACTCATAAAAACACCTCTACACGAAAATTACGTACAAAATGACACGGTTCCTAACTTTCAAATCGCGATATCTCAAAAAGTTACAAATGTGACTAGACATGTTCTTTCCGTGGACCCTTCATATAGCCTGTGCCAATAGATATTGCCAAAGATGTCAACACAACCCAACGAACCAGTGTACCATTATTACTCGATAATCACGTGCTTTTAAAGATCAAGTGAGGTCTTAGCAATGATTTATACACTTCATCTAATAGTACGATATTTTAAATAAAAACGCGCTTGATGAATGTTTGAGGTTATCTGTCAAACAGTACCAATTTGTTTACATCTTTGGCAGTTTAAATTGACAGACTATAGCTAATGTAGCGTGAATGACGGAATATCTCTTTGTCGTCTTTTTTTCGGTAATTTAACCGTGACGACAAATGAGAAAGTATCACGCATCTGAAGTTATCAGTCGATGATAGTATCATTTTACTTATTGAGCGATGTCACCTGTCATTCGTGTTTACGTGCTCCAACAAGATAAAAGTAAAAAAACTCAACCAGATTAAATTTCTACCTGTACTAAACAAAGGAATCACGTGATAAGTTCGTTTGCCTGGATAAAATATTGCCACTTTCTGGCCCATATGTAAGTGCGAGACTAACCGGTGCTGTATCCACCGCGATAAAGGTGACCATAATACAACCGAGAATATACAACTTGTGCTACCTGTACTGAACACTGATATTTCAAAGTTCGACAAAACAGTTTTAAGGCTGTTTATCAGACCCACGTGGTTTGGTTTGTTTACATTTTTTACGTACTTAAGCAAATATAGTATAGGTATAAAATAGGCAAAATAAGGTATTTTGATGCGCCATGGGGTCATAGATATATGTATAGTCCTTTTTTTTAAACCAAACCGTCTATTCAATATTTTTTATTTGACCCATATCCGCCATGTGAGATTTATATCTACGTAGTTTAGTCAAGAAGCTTCAAGGGAACAGATGATACCGACAAATAAAGTTGT